>OY728157.1:795364137-797864137 GCA_963277665.1 Viscum album
TTAGTTTCACATCATGAATATGCAGATGCAATATGTTTTAGGATTACATGATGTGTATCTAAAGTAAAGGTCATGTAAGGGGTCAAATTTCCAAAATCTCAGATGAGATCCATGCACGCATCACACAGATTCGCAAACTACGAAATGACCTTACATGATGTGTAATTCAAGTACACATCGTGAATGGGATCATAAGATTTCGTCTAGTGCCTATAAATTGAGTGCCTTCCTATAGCTCTTGGGTATTCGAATTTGGAAGGAGACAAAATCCTAGAGTGAAGCTTTTGCACAATCGATAAATTCATTCTTTATTTTTTTATGAATTTATTTTATTTTCTCCTTACATATTATTCTCTCATAACTAGGATGAGAGGGTAAACCCATCTTGTTCTAGGGAAATGTAACCAAAGGGGGAAGTTATGTTGGAAACAATTCTTTTTATTATTCCTGTATTTTGTTTTCACAATTTATATTCCCCGTCATCCAAATCCCTTTTTTTATTTCATCATGACCATTGGTAATCTTATTAAAAGGAACATTAAAATTGCACAACTGATAATAATAAAAAAGGAATGACCATTGTATAATTTTGGGGAAATTATGTTTAAATATGGAATCGGGACAACCTTAATTCAATGAAATTCTAAACTACCAGACCAAGGGAAATATGGTATTTACACACTGACGAGGAGATACCACTACCATTGGATTTACCTCATTTCGACTCTGACACCAATCATGGACAAAATTATTTTATTAAATTCAATTTCACTTGAACCTAAAAATTAAAAATACCCAAAATGCTTTCATCATTTGAGAGAAAACCTACCCATGCGCTGCTTCATTTTTTTATGCATTCATAAAACCAATCAATTCACTCTTTTCTAACATTTTACCTCAATTTAATAAAATAAATCTTTTGAAATCCCAATCAAACTAATTATCTGGATATATGGGTTCGATCTTGAACATTCTTAATACTACATTTTAATTAATCAAGTAGCATAGTTTGGGATTTATAAATTTTTTTCATAATACCATAGGGAATTAATGACGCCCTACATGGATGAATGTTTTTATACTAAATGATTTTGAAATTGTGTGATTTACCAACTAACACAAACCTTGAATTGATTCAATATCACTGGGTCTAGATGAAGCTGTCTTATAATATAATTTGACCAATGATTTTTATATAGTAATACGTTCACATACTACATCTGTATATGAGACCCCTGTTGCTGGATTGTGCTACCATGTTGTGGAATTTTGTTTTTTGTTGAAATAAAGCTTAAATAATCATCATGAGGTAGGTAGTAACTAAAAAATGTTGTAGATGATATAAAATCCCCGGTGGCCTTCCAAATACCTCATAAGGAAGTGGTCCTAAACCCACCCCACACATGCGACCAGGATATTCCTTTTCAAGGAATTGAGAAACAAGATCATCTGTGGAGACCAAGAAGGACTGTATGGTTTTATCATCCCAGATTTATTTTATTATTACATATAAATCATAAATATGTATTATTTAAACCAATACATATTTACAAAGTGACAACTGAAAATATGTTATTATAATGATTATCTAATTTTTAACCCAAATTCTTTGGTTGGATCATTCACAAAACTCCAATCAAATTTCATATGAACGTCCAAGTAAATTTTCAATTGATAGACTTAGGGACCAAATTTTGTCTAAATTAATAAAATATAAATAAAAAATTTAATATATGAAATATATAATGTTATAATTGAAATATTTAAACTAATAAAAAATTACCATAGTGGTATTTTTCTAAAAAAACTCTCTGCAGAGTGGGAGATGATTTATTTCACTCGACTTGATAAATTTTTCCTTGAAACAACCTAAAATAAATAACATGTAATTTAATATTAATTCATGAAATTTCATATCCCTTTCAAATACATATATATATAATGAGATTAATATAACAATATATTTTCAATACAACGTGATTCTCATAGAGATGTATATCAACACACATCATCCAATGCTCTCTAGGTAGCCCTTCAAATACCCTATTATATTACTACTGAGTGGTTAATGATGTTCCATTGAATTCATTCCATAATATACATTTCAAATATTTCAATTTTTCCCAATTTTTTCAACATCAAATTTTGTGCGATAAGATGAACAATGTTAAGTGGAATAACATATGAACAAAGAGATTCATTTTTAAAATAATATAATTAAATTAAATAATGGTATTAAATTTATCCATAATGTATTAATATTAATTTTATCTAGGAATTGAATACTTGTTTCTTCAAAGATTGAATCATATTCATCTATTAAAAATATAAAACTGCATTGGTAACTAGATCAACTTCCAAATGGTCAAAAATTTGGCCAAATGATCCCACAACATCATCCATAGGGACCGCACATAAATTAATGGGGACAATTACCTTCAATCCAATTAGATTCTAAGAATCAGAAATGTTAATATTTGTTTTGTAAGTAACATTTTTTTCCATCTTTCAGGAACTATTTTATTGTAATAAAATAGAAATAACTTTATTCATACAAAAATTTGTAACTATAAAAATCACCATCTAATATCCTTATGAAGAAATAGGAATGACCACCCAATACCTCAATATAGAGTTGCTATGTGATGAACCCAGTGAATCAGAAGGCAATGTTCCAGATACTAATGGGAGGGAGAAGGAGGGTGTTCCAGACACTGATGGGAGGGAGATAGGGGATGTGAATGATTTTTATGGGGGGAAGATAGAGTTCATCCTGGATTCTATAGGGATGGATCCCAATAAGTCATTTGGTATCATTGATGACTTCTGTATTGTTTGGGGAAAATCAACCGAGAGTCAACTAGGATTAGTGAAATGATTCTTCCTTAGAATTACTATCATTTTAAAAAGTAAAATTAATTTGAGAAGATATATTTTTCAAAATTCAAGATGGAAAAGAAATTTAGAAATGATAACAGATGCACAATATTGACAAGAATAATATACATAGGTATGATAATGAATGACTTCATATACAAACAAATAAAAAAGTTAGTTTTTCAAAATTAAACAAATCATACATAGAAAGAAATTTAATTATGAAAACAGATCCATAGGTCTAGAAATAAATAACTTATAACCTTGGTGGTTGATAATATAATGGATGATGACACATAATTGTTTTTCCTTGAATCGTGTTGTTATCATGATCTATCATTACTTCATCTACTTAATCCACCCTTACAAGACTAATACCTTTAATATCATGATGGGAAAATAATTCAGTTTCTTATAATTGAGGGGATTCAATTTCAATGTTAAAATCTTATACTTTACCACCCATATCATACAAGTCTCCATTATTTATCTAAATAAATAAACTCCACCCTTCAACCATGACATCTTCCATAAAATATACCATTTTTTATTACGACGTGAATATGTGATGATCATATAATTCACGATCACGAGAAATCTATCAAGAGAGATTAGTTTATAGCAGAAAATTATAAGGAAATCCATTTAATACCCCTAATAATATCGACCAATATGAATTTGAAAAAAATAACTGAAAAAGGGATATGGTAGTTTAATTTGATAATATTTGTTAAATTTTCATAGTATCCCAATTTAGAAACCACAAATATACAACTATTTTTGGGTTTTAACACCTTTTCCCAATCGATTATATTAAATTTGAATCCATTTACATTATAATCACTGAACATTCTAGCCTGTTTTAGAGGACCATGAGCCAAAAACTTCAAATATTCAGAAAACTCAACTATAGTATAATATTCATGATCTAGAAAACTTTATATACATTATTATTTAAAAAATATATATTTTCAAACCAAATATTCATATTTATTAACATATTTATGAATTCAAACGATTTGAAAACCATTATATCATTTTTTTTATTAAAATATTTTTTACATCTTTCTCATTTCAGGTTTGAATTATCAAGAGTCTATTTGTTTTTATCATATGATCTTCAAAAAATGCATCTACAATTTTACTATTTAGTATCACATATCTATGTTCCTATAATAATTCAATTTCTATCAGTGTAATATTTGAGATCCTCCCAACAGATCAATTAATAATTGAAAATATCATTAATTTTTTATGTAGTTGAGAATGAGTAGATATGTTATCAACATTTACAACTTGATTTAATCATGTATCAATATTATACATGTATCTAAAACAAAAGGTAAGACAATACTCTTCCAAATAGACTTTAAAATAGATCCTTCATCTTGATCTTTATTTTCTATGTATTATTTTCAATGAACAAGGTATCTATGAAATTAAAAAAATTAAATGTAGTTACTTATTTAATGAAGTCACATGAATGGTTTACTTAAGATAAAAAACATATAAATAAAATACCTCTCAATTGTATGTATCCATTGATAATGTACACGACCTTATAATTTAGATTCCTCGAACAAATGCATAGTTAAATTCATCAAGATAGTAAAAAATGATTAAGGATAGATCATATCCATCATACGAAGTTTCAGTACAATTCTATCTTGAAGGATGGAAAGCTCAACTAAATGTATAGTTTTCTCACCTAATTTTTTAAGTAATGTAAAAAATTGGAGTACAACTATAGTAACATTTTCAGGTGACAATGTATGCAATTAAAATGTTACTAACCAATTTAAAAAATATGTGAATCATGGATTTTTAATCACTGTAAATTATGATTCTTTATGTTTACACACCTTGAGGTGTTACTTTATTACATATAAGATACTTTCCCTTATTATAAAATTTTAAAGAATGTATCTCTGTTGCTTTTTCTTTATTTAAAAATGTCCATAGCATACTTTTCATTCTGATATGGCCATATATCATGATTTATATTCATTATTTGTAAGTCCATTCGAGTATTGATATGGTCCTTCAATTTTACATGATTATTATGTAATGTAATGATCAAATTTTCACAAAAATTCTTATCATTATGCATATAATAAAAATTGTGATGCAAAAAATCGAATTCACAATATGGAAGTTTATAGAATATATTTTTTTACTCCATTGTTGCGTTCTGATTTCAACTGAAGATGCACTTCAAACTTGTTTAGAACTATCACTAAAATGATTCAACTTCCCAAATTTTGTTTCAACATTTACTAGTTGACCCAATATTTTAGAACCCATTGAAAACTATGAAGATGGGATATGGTCAATGAACCTATGAAATTTTTAGTTGTTTAACATAAATTTATAGGAGGCATCAATAAATCTGAGATGAAATAAGAAGAACCATTTTCACTGTGAGGTGGTCATTCAAGATCAAAATCAAAGCGATCAACATGGAAAGACAAAACCACTTAAGTTTTCTAACTAGATATGTACCTAATTCCAAAAATGTCACAAATGGTCCACATTAGAGTAGTGTGGATTTTTCACATTATTCTAAAAGATGCATCATATGCTTTAATGATATTTCTCTATAACTCACATAATTTTTCAATTAGAGGATAAAATAATACATCAATATCATTTCTTATAATTTTTTCATAGGAATAATCATCGAAATGATAAATGAATTTTTCTTCATACACATCCACGGAGGTAGATTAACTAAAAATTGGACAAATGTTATAACTGGTACTCAAAGTACCAAATTGTTTGAATCCATCAGAAACCAATCCCAATATGACATTTCAAGGATCATATGAGAAATATGGATGTAAAGAATCAAATTTATTCAATGATTTTTGATCTCTTGGATATCAAAGTAACCCATTTTTTATTATCTATATAATTCCAATTCATGTGCTCAACAACTCTTGATGACATGAATAATATTTTCCATTAAGGGTTATAAGGGAAGAAACAAAAAACCTTTACAGGTTTTTTCTTTTTCTTCTTATTCATAATAGTATATTAATTTAGAGTTCCAACATCACCCATTTAATACCATCTTGAAAACAAAATTTCTTTCAATCCTGTCAACTTGAATCCCCTCCCCCATAAAGTATAAAAAACTTTCAGAAAAACATGTATTTTTTTTATAATTCAAACTAATATTGTTAATTTTTTTAAATATCATAAAAAGACTCAAGGATATTATATTTAGGAAATATTTCATGGAACAATTCCAATCTCATAGGAATCTTCTTATTTTTAATTACTAATAGGCAATTGATATGGTACAACCTCAATAGAAAAGAAACTTGGGAAAATTTTATTCATCCACCATAAAAATATTTATTTCCATCATCAACCAAATCATGAAGAACATTTTTATTCTCAATGAAGTTTTCTATTACATTATTTTCAACAATAATCAATAAGAGGATCCAATGAAAAGTTACGATCTTGATTTGGTTATCATATAGTCCTAAAAAAAAATTTTCATGTTACTATTTTTAGCACCCACAACTAGTTGTTTTTAAATGTTTTGATGTAGAAATTCTTTCCTTGAAAAGTTACAAGAATCATTTATAATGTTTTTTATTTCATTTTACAATGTCAATGAAGTTGGGATCTCATCATTATGATTGATACCAGTGCTCAATCTTTTTGTAATTTTCAATTCTCCATGCGAAACCCTAAAAAATATTGTGTATAGAATTTATTTAATATCATGTCTTAATGAACATTATTTATCTTCATCCATATGAAAAATTTACTTCACGGGCATGAAAATATTAGTTTCCCATCATCTTATAAATTGGAAACTAAAAAATCTAAAAAAACCTCAAAACCCTTAGCATACTAAGGTGTGTTTCTCAGTAATGTGATTTATCATTTATACATATATCAAAATGTTCAGAAAATTTATTAAATACAATTAAAACACAAAATAAATATAATTTCACTCAAAAAAACAATTACTAATTTATTTAAAATAAGAAATATAAAAATTATTTATGGGGATTAATTTGATTATGTTTTTGAAGAACATCATTTTCTTATATTTTAATTTGAATGTCTAATCAATCACAAAATTATAGATTGTATATAATTATGTTTAATGAATGGAAAATGAAAAATGAATGTGATAGTATGATGTTAAGAAATTTTCAAGTAATTTAATAACCATACAATCCACACTCAAGTGAAATTATCAAATCGAGAGAGTAATGGATAAAACTGACTTTAAATTTTTATACATTAATCCATAATATAAACAATGATCAGAATATGTCATCATTATAGTTCAATATGAAGAAATTAAAATTAGTGAATAAACAAAAAAAAACACATTAAATGTAAGAAATATTAAATTTAAAAGGTATGATTATGTGTAATACCCCAATATTTCATATTACATTTGTTCTTCAAAGTAATTCAACAACATCGTGTTCAAGCGCACCACGACTTACCAAACTAGCCGTTCAAAAGAGATTATAAATAGTATTAACTAAATTTTGAACTATATATAATCCTTATAATTTTATAATCCATATTATGAGTTTCTTATACATAATGTAAGAACTAATTCATTTTTTCTGATAAAAGAAGTATTTTTCTAAAAATATACTTTTACAGATTTTTAATGGTGAACCCTTTTTAAATCAAATATTTGAAACTTTTATATATTAAAATTTACAAAATAAAATTCTTCTTAAGAATTGGGAAATTATAATTTCGTTTCATTAAATTTTTGGTGTTTTTCTGATAACTTTCATATTTGAGTGAATAGTGAGAAATACTACATTTTAACTGAAAACAACTTTTTTAATCAAAATAATTTATTTTGTTAAATTATAAATTTTAATGGTTTGGAAGTATAAATATATTATAGTTTTACCATTTAATCCAATTCCAGTCATTGCAAGTAATTTCACTTTGAAATTGGACATAAACATGTGTCAAACTTCTGATAGTTATTATTTCTTAAAAATACACCTTTTGGTTTTGAAAGGGGGAATTAATTTTAAATTAATAAATTAAACTTCTATTTTTTGAATTTGGTAAAATATACATCATTATTGAATTCGGAATATCAAAATTATCTTAGGGTAAAATTTAGGTATTTTTCTGAAAACGTTTAATTTTTGATGAATAGTGAAAAACACTGAGTTATAGTTTAAAACCGAATTTTTATTTAAATAATTATATATTTTATTTAATATTATTTTAGGTCAAAATAGATACATAATAAATTTATAATTTGAATGTAATTCATTAGAGTCAGTTTATAATAATTTTAGATATATAAAAGTTTTTATTGAACTTTTCACTGTCTTTTACCAACCTCCTAGGAGAATTTGTAAATTCACGTAAAACTTAATTTTACCACTTTATGAGTTGAATTTCAAAAATATGAGAGACATAGTTAATATCAAGGAGTAAAATTTGGTTCAATAAGATAAAAATATTTTTTGGTGAATAGTAACTTTTTACTTTTATTTACCACGGTTAAAAGTAAATAAGGTAATTAAGGGTAAAAATGATAATATTATTACCATAAAACATGTCCTAATTATATTGGATAAGTTTAATTCGACTCAAAACAACCTTAAAAATAAAATATAACCCTTTAGGTCTAATTGTATTTGTTTAAGGCATTTATTATTGTTTAATTTAAAGAAGAGTTAAAAGAGTTAAAATCAAAATGTAATAACTAAACCATTTTTAATATAGGGTTATACATAAGATAAATTTGACTATAAATATTCATTAGAAATATAAAAATATTTCTTACATAATGGTATTTTATTTATATTTTTTATAGATTAAATAATAAAATTTATTAATGACACAATGATGATGCAGTAATTACCTTATTAAGGAAAGAATCAAATAAATGGTATTATAAATGTTAAAAAAAAATACAATTTCAAAATTTTTATGAAATTCACGAATTTTATAAGTGAACATTACATTTTAGGGATGATTCAATGTATCTTTTTCTAAGTAATCAAGTTGTGATGACATTCACAAAAACAAAATACCAAATAGTGTCAAAATTGACATAAATTAATATTTAAAACAACTACTATATTATTGTTTGATATAATATTCCTAAAAATGTAAGGTTAGGAAAAAGGTATTAAATAATATTATATATGTCATTAATGAGACACTTGAGGTTCTCTTGGAAGTTTAGAGTAAGTTTATTAACCATATAGAGTAAGAATACAAGAAGACACGGTTAAAGTTAAACTATTTAACTAAGAGTTAAATCTAAAAGATAAGGTTAAAATGTTAACCTAAACTTGTCTATAACCTATTGGTTGAGTGGATGTCGACCAATAACCACCTAAGGATCTAAATAAATTCATTTTGAATCATTATAAAACGAATATGATTATATAATAAATTAATTCTTTAATCTTTTCCTAAAGTGACCCTCACCCCTCTTATAAAAGGGAATTTCACCTTCTCTCATATTAACACCTCCAAAGCCATTTGGCTCGTCCAAAACCTTCCCAAATATCCTCCAAACGTTCCTACCTTCATCCTAGAGGCCTTACTTTGGTCATAAATCCAACCTAAGGATCCATTTTGATCAAATCAAAAGGAAGAACCAGAAGAAGAGGTAATGATTTCACCACCCTCTTTCAAGTTCTCTTATTCTTCCAATTACTCTTTCTTTGTTCTTTCCATTATAAAATAATAAATACAGTATCTTCTATATACTGTGATGTTATTATAAATATGGAAAAACTATATTCATTATTTTATCCATCTTATGAATGATAATTTCACCATGCGTGCGTACGTACGGCTTACCGTCTCCATGCCGCAGTGTAATTTGTTATTCAACACTATGTTATTTGGATGGATATAATGATGAGAAATATGTATATAAAAAATAAAAATAACGTGATAATGTCTCTGTAAAATTAATATACCATCCAATCCCACACCTTTATGGAAAAGATATTGTCGCTCATATGTACATACGGATTACCGCCTCCACGACGTGATGAGATTCATTTCCACGTTAACCATTTATCGATGATTATAAAAATATAAATTACTAATAAGTATGTAATATATGAAATAATAATTCTACTGGATATATATATATATATATGTGTGTGTACTTACATATATCTTATTCACTTAGTTCAGTTCAATACGATATGAAACCAGAAACAACGTTTATGCGTACGTACAGACTACCATCTCTATAAATGGTGTTTTTCATTTCATATATAGGTATATTATAAATTTTTTTATTCTAAATATATATGATATATAAATCATGTTTCATATTCCGAATGTATTTAAATCTTGATCTATTTGATAATATCAAGAGTAACAAGTTCAAACACATACGATAAAGAAAACAATTATTACCCGAAATTGTAATTTAACATGGAAATTATTATTAAATGGGAAGTATAAAGTCATAAATGAATAGTGTATGATATCATAAATATTAATATGGTTCTGGTATAATTTAATAAAATACTATGATCTTCATACATGAGTTTGAGCGTACCCTCTAGTAAAGGAAAGTGCAAATTAAGGGTTAATTCCTCAATCTCATTATTATCCAAGATTGTTTATGTGTAAGTATTTAATGGGACATTTTTATCATCCACGTCCATTTTTCACAAAAATGATTTCCAAATGAATATTTTAAGGATTTTTGAAAGGTAAAATTTATCGAGATCATAATTTTAAATGTTTTAAAGATTTATCTTTCTAAATCTTTTCAATTAATGTCCATCTTTTCAAAATGATTTTAAGGATTTATTTATATGGACATGAATGTTTTGAAATTATAATTCTTTTCAAAAGTTTCAATGTGGTATGGGACACATTGATTCAAAAATCTCTTTTAATGTACTTCCTTTATAAATGTGTGACTTTTAAATGATTTTACAAAAAGTATATTTGTCTCAAAAAGATTTACTCATCATTTTAAACTATGTTTTCATCCTTTACTGGATATTATTTTTGATTGAGTTTGATTTATTATGATACAAATCTTCTGTATTGTATTGAAGGTTTTGTGATATTTTTGACTATTGATGTGTTATTTTTATACCATTCATGGTTTAGGGGTAAATTATTGACAATTCATATGCCAGTTTAAATACGAATGTTTATGTTATGTTTAAACCTTTTCATATGGGGAATACATTGGACTTAGTTAGTGACGGGTGGAGCTCGCTATAGCTCCTCGATGCATCGGTAGGTATCATGAGACAAACTAGTATCTTGGAACAAGGCCTTGACAAAATCTTATTTGTAGTCTTGGCACAAGGCCTTGACTACGTGGTTATGACATTCTGGAATTATGCATTCCATCATTATGAAAGTTGTTAGTGATATTGCATGTAATTATTCGACTAGTAGAATATCCATGTGAATAAGTAAATGGAATTATTTAAATTTATTTTTTCCGTATTATACTGAATTTCAAGTTTAAAAGGCTCTTGTTTTAGTTATACATTACCTTAAATGTTTATTCTTATTTATGAATGTTTCCGCTGTATTTGTTACCCTTACTGAGCGTCTGATCTCACCCCTTTCTATGTTTTATTTTCCCAGGATTCCAAGAAGTGTATTATGATTAATATGTAGGGTTAAGATAATGGAAATAATGGCGTTCTCAAAGAACTATTTTTTTTAATTGCATGTTAGAAAGTGTAATGTAATGTTCATGTATGCAATCTATTTTCCAAGACTGCTAAACTGATCGGTCTTTCTGGACATGATTCCTTGTAATCATGCCAATGTTTTAAAATAATGAAATGACTCTGGGAATCTAGGGTCGGGGTGTTACAGTTGGTATTAGAGAAATTTTAGCAATAACCTTGGAAACTAGATTTAGATAAACTATGATTAGAGAAAATTACCTTAAGATAGACTTTGAAGATTAGTATAGAAGAACTTCCTAGAATTTTGGTAATGTAATGATATTGTGAGTTTTCCCAAGAAAATACATCTCTGCCTGGATACGAGTAGGTAGATGTAGCTCTGGCACCGATGTACCTAGGAGTAAAACCCGAAAACACCACTTTGAACTAGACTTGAACAGGAACTGATGCATAACAACAGGCCTTACTGCACATTTGGTTATGACACTCCTGGGGAATGTGCTTAGGATAATTCTCACTTTCTTTACAAACCACTATTAAGGGTCTATGAGTATATACCTTCTCAAATTTTTTTTGTGATCATGGATTATATCCATAAACTATTCAATTTATGTTAGGTATTTTACATGTTTGTAATTATGAATTGGGATTCATAAACTGACCTAGTGTATGCCATTGTATAGAAATGGTGCCCAATAGAAGGAATGTGAACTCAAGAAATATGTATGATCCAAATAGTAAGAAGGATCATATATTTCATAGTATTAATTCAATATTTGGAAGGGAAATAGTCTCCCATATATTCTCAACATATGAAGAAATAGTATCATGTGTTAATAAGATAAGTAAAGAATTATCTGAGTACTATGGCTTTGAAGGGAAGCAAGACAAGAAAAGGATGGAATAGAGAAAGATGGATAAAGAGAAGGGGGAAAAGAAGGATTTTCCCATATGTGATAATTGTGGAAAGAATCACCATGGTAAATGCTTGAAGGGAATAATATTTTGTTATAAGTGTGGAGAAAAAGGACACCAAGTATGTGATTGGAAGGGTAATAAAAAATTTCAAATGTACAATGCTTCATCTTAAAGGGGTTGGGACACTACACAAATCAATGTATCAGTCATCAGAGTATACCTTAAAAAATGCTATTGAATAATACTCAAGTTATGATACAACCTCATGTGAAGAGGAATGACTAGTGTTCTTATGTTGTTAATATAGAATTATTTCATTTGAGTGTTGTATCAACAATATACCGGTTATATGAATTATGGAGATAAATAAGGATTGTACTGTAGTACTATTTTATTGAGGATTTGAGATTATATGGTTCTAAGAAAAGTGACTTAATAGTAAGATACACTTTTGTGAAAATACATTGTTGAAGGAAAGGTAATCCTTAATATGGTCCTGATAATGAGGTAGTGATTTTTGAATAAGAGACGGTTGATTTGGATAAATTATATTGGATATTCTTGACTTCCTTAAAAATGATTAATGATTTGTGTATTCCATCATTGTTGGAGTTTACAACATTTTTTGTATAGAAGGAGTATATCCAGAATTCTATAAGGAATAAGGGAGCATGAAAATAACCAATAAGGTTTTATGGTAATTTAGGATGTTGCAGTGTTTTAAAAGAATGCATGATTAAAGCGTTCACTTGTAATTACCTGCAAAAAAAAGGATCATCATTGTGTTAAACTTCCTTGTAAATTTTTGACAGAGAGTTTGGATATAATTATTTTGGATAAGTCTAATGGTTGGAATGGATTATGTTTGAAATTGTATTCTATTGTTAAGGTTATTTTTGTGTTGTTATAAAAAGGACAACCTAGAGGTCGGGTGACTACTTGTCGCGTCTGACAAGGCCCCGAGACTTGAACCTCCAACCGAAGAGCGACAAGGGTGCATCACCTACGACTGGACTATGTGATGTAAAAGTTTGTATAATTTAGCTTTTTTTTAAATAGTCTGATAAATGAATTATAAATTCATTATTTTTGGAACCCTATAGGAATCAGATAAATAATTTGTTTGAAGTCTTTTGGAGTGAAAGTTGAGTTTGTGGTAGGAATTAGTTGAAAGATGAAACTCTACTTGTCATGTATATATATATATATATAATTTCTTTTCCTCTTATTAAGAATAAATTTTATTAACCCGATTTTCAATGTGGGTTTTCCCACAAAATGTATTTTCTATTTTCAAACTTTTATTTTCAATGAAAAATTTCAAATTGCGAGGATGCAATTTATGGAAGGAGGGAAGAATATAACACCCCAAGATTTCATATTACGTTTGTTCATTAATGTATTTCAATAACATCGAGTTCAAGCGCACCACGACATACCAAACTAGCCGTTAAAAAGCGATTATGAATACTCTTAACTAAATTTTGAACTATATATAATCCTTATAATTTTAGAATCCATATTATGAGTTTCTTATACATAATGTAAGAACTAATTCATTTTTTTCAGATAAAAGAAGTATTTTTCAAAAAATATACTTTTACAGCTTTTTAATGGTGAACCCTTTTTAAATCAAATATTAGAAACTTTTATATATTCAATTTGACAAAATAATATTCTTCTTAAGAATCGGGACATTAGAATTTCGTTTCATTAAATTTTTGGTGTTTTTCTGATAACTTTCATATTTGAGTGAATAGTGAAAAATACTAAATTTTAACTGAAAACAACTTTTTTAATCAAAATAATTTATTGTTTTAAATTATACATTTTAATGGTTTGTAAGTATAAATATATTATATTTTTACCATTTAATCCAATGCTTGTCATTGTACATAATTTTACTTTCAAATTGGACATAAACAAGTGTCAAATTTTTGATAGTTATTATTTCATAAAAATACGCCTTTTGGTTTTGACAACGGGAAATAATTTTAAATTAATAAATGAAACTTCTAAGTTTTTATTTATGTAAAATATACTTCATCATTGAATTTGTAATATCAAAATTATCTTATAGTGAATTTTTGGTATTTTTCTGAAAACTTTTAATTTTTAATGAATAGTGAAACACACTGAGTTATAGTTTAAAACCGAATTTTTATTTAAATAATTATTTATTTTATTTAATATTATTTTAGGTCAAAATAGATACAAAATAGCTATATATGTTTATTGAAATTCATTGGAGTCAGTTTATAATAATTTTTGACATATAAAAATTTTTAATGAACTTTTCACTGTCTTTTACCAACCTCCTAGGAGAATTTGTAAATTCACATAAAACCTAATTTTACCACTTCTGTGAGTTGAATTTCAAAATTTTGAGAGACACAGTTAATATTAAGGAGTAAAATGTGGTTAAATAAGATAAAAATAATTTTTGGTGAATAGTAACTTTTTACTTTTATTTACCACGGTTAAAAGTAAATAGGGTAATTAAGGGTAAAAATGATATTATTATTACCCAAACACATGTCCTAATTCTATTTGATAAGTTTAATTCGACCAAAAACAACCTTAGGAATAAAATATGACCCTTTAGGTCCACTTGGATTAGATTAAGACATTTATTATGACTTAATTTCAAGAAGAGTTAAAATAGTTAAAATCAAAATATAATAACTAATCCATTTTTAATATAGGGTTATGCATAAGATAAATTTTACTATAAACTTTCATTAGAAATCTAAAATTATCTCCTATATAATGGTATTTTATTTATAATATTTAGAGATTAAATAATAAAATTTATTAATGACACAATGATGATGTAGTAATTAGCTTATTAATGAAAGAATCAAATAAATGGTATCATAAATATTAAAATAAATATAATTTCAAAGTTTTTTTTGAAATTCACGAATTTTCTAGGTTAATATGACACGTTAGGGATGAATCAATTTATCTTTTATGAAGTAATCAAGTTGTGATTACTTTCACAAAACCAAAATACCAAATAGTGTCAAAATTGACATAAATTAATATTTAAAACAAATACTATATTATTGGTTGATATAACATTCCTAAAAATGTAAGGTTTGGCCAAAGGGATTAAATAATATTATATATGTCATTAATGAGCCACTTGAGGCTCTCTTGGAAGTTTAGAGTATGTTTATTAACCATATAGAGTAAAAATACAAGAAGATACGGTAAAAGTTAAACTATTTAACTAAGAGTTAAATAAAAAAGATAAGGTTTAAATGGTAACCTAAACTTGTCTAAAACCTATTGGTTGACTGGATTTCAACCCATAACCACCTAAGGCTCGAAATAAATTCATTTGGAACCATTATAAACCGAATATGATTGTATAATAAATTAATAATTTAATCTTTTCCTAAAGTGACCCTCACCCCTCTGATAAAAGGGCACTTCCCCTTCTCTCATATTAACACCTCCTTAGCCATCTGTGTAACACCCCGAGATTTTTTGAGAATTATTCATTTTCATTTATTTGATATCTTTTGTTGTACGCTACACCAAGATTCTCTTTCACTATACGCAACACCGTATTATCTTGTAGTATACACAACACTATTATTGGCTTGCGTTACACGTAAAAGCAACCTTTCTCGATATCTTGCGTTGTACGCAATACCGAGTTTCACTAAACAACGATATGTTATTAAAATATTATATAAACTAGCCATTACGAATAGTAATACCCAATTTTTGAAATTTTATAAATTTATCTTTCAAAATGGACTTCATTTTTGAATTCAGAATATTGAAATTAGCCTAGGGTGAAATTTTGGTATTTTTCTAAAAACTTTGAATATTTGATGAATAGTGAAAACACTGAGTTATTGGTTATAACCGACTTTTTATTTAAATAAACATTTTTTTATTTAAATTTAGTTTAGGTCAAAATAGATATATAATACTTATATAAGTTTAATGTAATTCATTGGAGTCATTTTATAATAATTTTAGATATATAAAAATTTTATTGAACTTTTTACCGTCTTTTACCCACCTCCTAGGAGCATATGAAATTGTACATAAAACATAATCTTAAAACTTCTATGAGTTGAATTTTGAAAATCTGAGAGACACGATTAATATTAAGGAGTAAAATGTGGTTCAATAAGATAAAAATAATTTTTGGTGAATAGTAACTTTTTACTTTTATTTACCACGGTTAAAAGTAAACAGGGTAATTAAGGGTAAAAATGATATTATTATCAGCATAACACATGTCCAAATTCTATTTAATAAATGTAATTCGACCAAAAACAACCTTAGGAATAAAATATTACCCTTTAGGTCCACTTTGATTATATTAGGACATTTACTATTCTTTTATTTAGAGAAGAGTTAAAATAGTTAAAATCAATGTTTAATAACTAAAACATTTTTAATATAGGGTTATACATAAGATAAATTCGACTATAAATATTAATTAGAAATATAAACATATTTTATGCATAATGGTATTTTATTTATAATTTTTAGACATTAAATAATTTAATTTATCTATGACACAATGATGATGCAATAATTACCTTATTAATGAAATATTAACATAATTGATATTATAAATATGAAAATACATGTAATTTGAGACTTTTTATAAATTACACTAATTTTTAGGTTAATATGAAAAGTTAGTATTGATTCAATTAACTTTGTTTGAACTAATAATGCTGTTATAAGTTTCAAAAAAATCACTTACCAAATAGTGTCAAAATTGACATAAAATAGTTTTTAAAACAAATAATATATTATTAATTGTTATTCTATTCCTAAAAAAATATGGTTCTACCAAATGACATAGATAAGATTATATATATTAATAATGAACCAATTGGAGTTCGTTTGGCTTGTTATTGTAAGTTTATTAACCATATAGTGTAAGAAAAAAAGAAGACACGATAAAAGTTAAATTATTTAACTTAGAGTTAAATCTAAATGATAAGGCTAAAATAGTAACCTAAACTTGTCTAAAATATATTTTTTGAGAGTATTTCAACCCATCCCTACTTTAGCTTTTAAATATATCAATTTGGAGCTATTATAAACAGAATATGACTTTATTATAAAATAATATTTTAAGTCTTTCCTAAGGTGACCATCTCCTCCCTTATAAAAGGGAACCTCCTCCCTCTTCTCTTCACATAATTTTTAGCATTCAAGCTCAGCAAAACCCTGAACATTTCCCTTATCAACATCCCTATAAACATTATAGAGATTCTTTCCTCCTAAAAAGACCAACTCTAGTGCCTTAAGAGGAATCTTAAAGGAGGTGCGTCGAAGAAGAGGTAATCACTTCTACCGATTCTTTCAAGTTTCTTTCTTCTTAAACTTTCTCTTCATTAGTTGTTTCATTATAAAGTAATACAATCAGTATCACTAATATACTGATATTATATTATAAATATGAAACCACCCCATTTCACCTTTTATCCATCCTATAGAAAATGAAATCACCGCACGTGTGTACGTACAGAATACTGTCTCCACGCCGTGGTGTAATCTCCTTTTCCACCACCACCTTACATGGATGGGTATAATGGTGTAAAGAATAACTATATATGGTTATTATAATGTCATACTGATTCTGAGATATTATATCATCCACTCCAATTCCATTCAATAATTATGGGAATGATATCATCACTCGTGCGTACGTACGGATTATAGTCTCCACGACGCGATGAGATTAATTCCCTATGTTAACCATTCAAGAATGATTATAAAGTATATATAATGAATAATAATGAAATATATGAAATAATTAAGCTACTGGATTTATTTTTATATATAAATATACTTCCATTAAATTCAATAAGGAAAGGAAAACAACGTTCTTGCGTACGTACATCCTACCATCTCCATGAATGGTGTAATTCATTTCATTCATCTATCTATTATATATATATACTGAATATATATGATACATATACATCATTATTTACATTCTAGAAGTAAGTAAATCATTATATAACTAATAATAATATCAATAACAACAAGTCCAAACACGTATGATAAATAAAACAATTTTACCCAAAATGCTGCTTTAACATGGAATTTATAAAATAATGGGTAATATAAAGTAATAAGTGAACCATATATGATATCATAACAATTAATATGATTTTATAATAATTCAATGAAATTATTTAAATCATTATACAGGAGGTTAGGATACGTACAAAGCATATGGGACCTAAGGTAAGGGATAACTATTCCAATCTCATTCATATCCGAGATGGTTTATTCGTAAGTATTTACTGGGGTTATATTTTTCATCCATGTCCCTAAAAAATGTTTTTCATAAAGTGTTTAATATTATTCCATGTATTTTTAAATTCATGTTTACCCCTCTTTGACTTTTACTTTGTGTTATGGAAGGAATCTTTCTTTTTTTTACCATATGTGGTACTTTTTGACTTTTCCGTTAAAAGTACGAGGAGAATGTTTTTTTAACTTATACAAGATGAACAGATTTTTACAGTTTCATAACGCCTTCTTTTCAAGAAGTTTACACTACAATATTTCATAGTTATTTTCAATAAAATCCTTTCCTTTTAAAATTTCATGGAATTATGTTAAAAGAAAATGATTTTTAAGAAGAAATGATATTTTCCTCAAAAATTATTTTCAAGAGTTTTATCAAAACAATTTTCCATCTAAGATGACATTATTTCGTATGTGTATGTTTCAAGTATAATATCTCTATTATTTACATGGTTTCAATTTTCTTATGATGAAATGATATCCATTTCTTTTATATAGATTATGTTATGATAGGATGATGTTTATGAAACCCATTTTTATTCTTTGGGTTATGATGAATGATTTTTGTTTATGTTGTGGAACTAGTAAGAATGATTTCATTATGAGATGGGTGGGACCTATATCTCCCTCCAATGCATTGGGTAAAGATTTATATCTCATGAGATAGACATGGATGGAATAGTAAGTTAATCCAGTTCAGTGATACAGGACTGGAACGCGGAGTAAACTCGATTCAGAAAGGGACTTTGTCCACTAAGATTTCCTTGGTAGCAATGCCTTGGATACTATGGAAATAATATCATGTGCTTAATGGTTTTACACAATTAAATGTTTTATTCCCATGCTCTTTTATTATGATTGATGTTCCTTTATGATCTATGCCTTACGTACTGCCAAGATTTATTTCCCCACTCAACATTTTGATGTTTAAACTTTATGTTCATGTTTTGAAGATCAAATGTATATGGTTTGTTTTATTTTCTCCATGCTTACCGTTACTGAGCATTGGAGCTCACCCTTAATATGTTTTCTTTTCCCCAGGATATAAAGAAAGGTTTTAGGTAAAAAAATGGAAGATCTTTATGGCAAATGCTGAATATCATTCACCAAGATTAGAAGATTATGTTCCATGTTTCCAAAGACACTAAACTATTACCGTCCTTTTGTGTATGTTTTTGGTATGTATTAAGTATTCTTAAAAAGTAATTTAATTTCCATTTACGTCAAGCTATGGGTCTCTACAGCTGGTATCAGAGGAAAGTTTTAGTTGACCATAGGAAACTAGGATGCGAAAACTTTAGTGAGATCCCTAGAGATATTTTTAAGGTATGTCAAGGGATGTCCCTAAGGTTAAGTATAAGTATAGGTTATAGTCCTATAATTAAGGAAAAAATATTAGAATTAAACATAAGATGTTATATATTGAAGGTACACCCCCTTGATTATGATTTTTTCCTCTCACACTATTCTTTTTGGGTTTTAGAATATGGCTGGAAACAAGAAGATTCACGATAATGGAGGATATGATGGATAATAGAATGATATTATTCATGAGAAACCAAATGAAATTGTATCTGGAAGTCCACATATCGTTATTATGCCTAATCAGCAATCTCATAATATGATTAATAATCTCAACTTTTGTAAGCTTCCCGACTCAGCTAATAAGAGAAAGATGGAGTTTTATGGTGATCACAGTGGAAAGAAAGTTCAATTTCCCTCATGTAAATCATGTGGGAAGAGGCATGAGGGAGAATGTTTCAATGGAAATGGAAGATTCTTTGGGTGTGGAAAAGAAGGACACAAAGCCAGTAATTGTAAAGGAAAAGGTTCAGTTAACACCATAAACAAGGATAATGGTATTGCGAAGACATCAACAACAGTCAAATGTTTTAAATGTGGAATGTACGGGCATTATGCAAACAAATTCCCTAAGGGAAATCTCATGAAGCGGATCAGCATGGTCATAGGCATAGTATTTATGTAGATGATAATGAAGAGACTATAAATGATATATGAGATGAAAGAAATGATGAAGCTCAGTCAGTGGTTTAAGAAGGTAGTGGAATGATTGTATGTTTATCAAGAATAATGTATGGTACTATGGAATAAAGAAAAATATAAGGATTGTTACAATGTTGTCTTTCCATGAGTTTTTGAAAGTATATGATGAATGGTACCGGTAACCATGAAAGCTTATTCAAATATTTTTGGAAGGTAGATGATATGTGAATAATGAAAGTATAAATAGATAATAATATGTTTGATAGTATTAATGAGCTCATGACTGTTATAAGGACAAAGTGATATCATGGTTTGAGTATAAATAAATTTTGGGATTTTGGTATGTGGAAAGAGAAAACTTTTGACAGCATTCATGTTTTCACTAGGGTTGAATGGGTATTCATTTTTCAATAGAATACATGATTAAGGTATTCACATGTTTTGAATGTGAACAACAAGATATATCGTATGATATATGGGGGATAAATGATGGCATTCACATGCTCGGTAATTGACATTTCTTGTAATTCTTTTCTTTATACAATGAGCTTGGACAGAAGTATTTTAGATAAGCCTAAAGATTGGAATGGATTATATTGGACATAAGTTAGTATTTTTTAAGGCAATAAATTTTAGATATTATTTTTGGAATGTTATAATAGTATAGTTTTAGAAAAATGACAACTCGTAGGACGGGTGACAACCCGTTGCGTTAGATAAGGATGTGGGAATTGAACCCACAACTGAATTGCGACAGGCCTTTATCGCATACCACTGGCCTACAAGAAGTCCCTGGTTAGTAGAAACTAGTTTTATTTTATTAAGTGCTATGATAGATGAAGTATAAGTCCATTTAAACAACAATATATGATTAATCTCATCATAGATGTACGTATGTATATTTAATAAATTGTGCTAAACTTTTTGCAATAGAAACAGATGGAATGACCTATCATTCTATCGCACGATCTGCTAACACTTCACGATTGAAAAATTCAACTTCATTTATTTAAGAGATGAAGTGGAAATTGTTCATGCCATGAACAATGGTGAGATTGTACCAAAATAAAGTTAGTATTTCTTTTAATTCAACAAATTTTCAACATTAGGGAAATGATCTTGAGAACTAAAAATGTTGTCCTAGTTCCCTCATATCCATTGAATCAGATGTTACCTTAGATCATAACAAATTTATGGCTTTGTGATTGTTGGCTTTTTCATAGCCATGTTCTCTACCACTATTTATCAGAACATGATGGTTATATTTCTCTTCCATATCCATATTTTCACTTATATTCTCCTCTCTGGAAACCAATTGATGAGTTACTTTGGGTATCCGTTATGTTTCTAACGTTCCTTTTTAAAATGATGATTTAGTATTCCTTTTTACGATGAGGGTTTCTTTAATAGAAACTTTCAAGTTGAAAACCATTTATAATCCCGACAAATTTCGTTTGTGAAATTCATTTTAAGGGGGGTAGAATGTAACATCCTGAGATTTTATGAGAATTGTTATTTTTTAATTTCTTGGATGTCTTTCGTTGTACGCTACACCAAGATTATCCTGCGCTATACGAAACAATATATTATCTTGTAGAATACGCAACACTATTATTGGCATGCGTTACACGTAAGAGAAACCTTCCTCGATAACTATGGTTTTATGTAATACCGAGTTTCATTAAACAAAAATATGTTATTAAAATATTATATAAAATAGCCGTTATGAATAGTAATACCCACTTTTTGAAAATTTATAATTTTATCTTTCAAAATGGACATCATTTTTGAATTCGGAATATCGAAATTAGCCTAGAGTGAAATTTTGGTATTTTTCTGAAAACATTCTATTTTTGATGAATAGTGAAACCACTGAGTTATTGGTCAAAACTGAATTTTTATTTCAATAATAATTTATTTTATTTAAATTTATTTTAGGTAAAAATAGATACATAATACTTATATATGTTAAATGTAAATCATCAGAGTCATTTTATAATAATTTTAGATATATAAAAATTTTATTGAATGTTTTACCGTCTTTTACCCACCTCTTAGGAGCATTTGCAATTGTACATAAAACGTAATTTTACCGCTTCTGTGAGTTGAATTTAAAAAATCCAAGAGACAAAGTTTATATCAAGGAGTAAAATGTGTTTCAATAAGATAAAAATGATTTTTGGTGAATAGTAACTTTTTACTTTTATTTACCACTGTTAAAAGTAAATAGGGTAATTAAGGGTGAAAAGAATATTATTATCACCCTAACACATGACTTAATTCCATCGGATAAGTGTAATTAGACCAAAAACAACCTTAGGAATAAAATATTACCCTTTAGGTTTACTTAGATTAGATTAGGACATTTATTATAATTTTATTTAAAGAAGAGTTAAAATAGTTAAAATCAAAGTTTAAAAACTAAAGCATTTTTAATATAGGGTTATACATAAGATAAATTCTACTATAAATATTAATTAGAAATATAAAAAGATTTCATACATAATGGTATTTTATTTTTAATTTTTATACATTAAATAATTTAATTTAATTATGACACAATGATGACGCAATAATTACCTTATTAATGAAATATTAACATAATTGATGTTATAAATACCCAAATAATTGTAATTTGAGACTTTTTATAAATTACAATAATTTTTTAGATTAATATGACATGTTATTATTGATTCAATTAACTTTGTTTGAACTAATCATGCTGTTATAATTTTTTAAAAAATAAATTACCAGACTGTGTCAAAATTGACATAAAATAGATTTTAAGACAAATAATATATTATTAATTTTTATACTATTACTAAAAATCTATGTGTTGGAAAAATGACATATATAAGGTTATATATATTAATAATGAACCACTTGGGGTTCTTTTTTTTTGTTATATAAAGTTTATTAACCACATAGTGTAAGAAAACAAGAAGACACGGTAAAAGTTAAATTATTTAACTTAGAGTTAAATATAAATGATAAGGTTAAAATAGTAACCAAAAATTGTCTAAAACCAATTGGTTGAGATTATTTCGACCCATTACCACTTTATATTTAAAATAAATCAACTTGAAGCTGTTATAAACCGAATATGACTTTATTATAAAATAATATTTTTAGTTTTTCCTAAGGTGCCCCTCTCCTCCCTTATTAAAGGGGACCTCCTCCCTCTTCTCTTCACACAATTGCGAGCCTTCATGATCGATAAAACCCTGACCATTTCCCTTCTCAACATCCCTAGAAACATTTTAGAGGTTTT
The DNA here is from genome assembly GCA_963277665.1 of Viscum album. Classification (NCBI taxonomy): domain Eukaryota; kingdom Viridiplantae; phylum Streptophyta; class Magnoliopsida; order Santalales; family Viscaceae; genus Viscum; species Viscum album. Next base: position 795,388,177 of record OY728157.1, read on the forward strand.
GGTCTCCTAAAAAGACCAACTCTAGTGCCTTAAGAGGAAGCTTAAAGGAGGTGCGTCGAAGAAGAGGTAATCTCTTCTACCGATTCTTTCAAGTTTATTTCTTCTTAAACTTCCCCTTATTTAGTTGTTTCATTGTAAATTAATACAATAATTATCGCTAATATACTTATATTATATTATAAATATGAAACAAACCCATTTCAGTTTCTATCCATCCTACAAAAAATGAAATCACCGCGCGTGCGTACGTATGGAATACCGTCTCCACACCGTGGTGTAATTTGTTTTTCCACCACTACCATACTTGGATGGGTATAATGGTGTAAATAATAACTTTATATGGTTAATATAACGTAATAATAATTCTGAGATATTATTTCATCCACTCTAATTCCATTCAATAATTATGGGAATGATATCATCGCTCGTGCGTACGTACGGATTACCGTCTCTACGACGTGATGAGATTCATTCTCCATTTTACCGTTAAAGAATGATTATAAAGTATCTATAATGAATAATAATGAAATATATGAAATAATTAAGATACTGGATTTATGTATATATATATACTTCCATTCAAGTCAATAAGGAAAGGAAAACAACGTTCATGCATACGTATGACCTACCGTCTCCATGAACGGTGTATTTCATTTCATTCAACTATCTATTATATATATATATACTGAATATATATGATATATATAAATCATGATTTAAATTCTGTAAGTAAGTAAATCATGATATAAATAATAAAAATAACAAGAACAACAAGTCCAAACACTTACGATAAATAAAACGATTTTACCCAAAACGATGCTTTAACATGGAATTTATAAAATAACGGGTAATATAAAGTCATAATTGAATCATATATGATATCATAATAATGAATATGATTATATAATAAGTCAATGAAATTATTTTAATCATTATACAAGAGGTTCAGATACATACGAAGCATATCAGACCTAAGGTAAGGGATAACTATTCCAATCTCGTTCTTATCGGAGATTGTTTATTCTTAAGTATTTACTGGGGTTATATTTTTCATCCATGTCCCTAAAAAATGTTTTTCATAAAGTGTTTAATATTCTTACGTATATGTTTCAAGTCATGTTTACCCCTCTTTGACTTTTACTTTGTGTTATGGAAGGAATCTTTCTTTTGATTACCATACGTGGTACTTTTTGACTTTTCTATTAAAAGTACGAGGAGATTGTTTTTTAACTTATACGGAACTAATGGTTTTTTATGTTTTAATAATTCCTTATTTTCATGAAGTTTACTATAAAATATTTCAAGGTTATTTTCAATAAAATCCTTTCATTTTAAAATTTCATGGCATTTTGTGAAAAGAAAATGATTTTTAAGAAGAAATGATATTTTCCTCAAGAATTATTTTCAAGTGTTTTATCAAAACAATTTTCCATCTAAGATGAAATTATTTCATATGTGTATGTTTCAAGTATAATATCTATATTATTTACATGGTTTTACTATTCTTTTGATGAAATGATATCCATTTGTTTTATATGGATTATGTTATGATGGGAAGTTGTTTATGAAACCCATTTTTATTCTTTGGGTTATAATGAATGATTTATGTTTATGTTGTGGAACAAGTAATAATGATTTCATTATAAGATGGGTGGGAACTATATATCCCTGCAATGCATTGGGTAAATATTTATATCTCATGAGATAGACATGGCTGGAATGATAAGTTAATCAGGTTCAGTGATACAGGACTAGAACGAGGAGTGAACTCGATTCAGAAAGAGACTTTGTACACTAAGATGGTCTTGGCAGCAATGCCGTTGATACTATGGAAATCATATCATGTGCTTAATGTTTTTCCACAATTAAATGTTTTATTTTCATGATATTTTATCATGATTGATGTTTCTTTATTATCTATGCTTTACGTACTGCCAAGATTTAGTTCGCAACTCAAAATTTTGATGTTTAAACTTTATGTTCATGCTTTGAAGTTAAAATGTATATGGTTTGTTTTATTTTCTCCATGCTTACCCTTACTGAGCATTTTAGCTCACCCATTATAATTTTTTATTTTCCCCAGGATATAAAGAAAGGTTTTAGGTAAAAAAAAGGGTAGATCTTTATGCGATATGTTGAAGATCTTTCACCCATATTAGAAGATTATGTTCCATGTTTCCATAGACACTAAACTATTATGGTCTTTTGGTGTCTATTTTTGTTATGTATTAAGTATTCCACAAAAGTAATATAATGTCCATGTACACCAAGCTATAGGTCTCTACAGTTGGTATTAGAGTAAAGGTCTAGTTAACCTTTGGAAACTAGGATGCAAAAACATTAGTGAGATCCCTAGAGATATTTCTAAGGTATGTCTAGGGATGTCCCTAAGGTTAAGTATAAGTGTAGGTTATAGTCCCAGAATTACGGAAACAATATTATAATTAAACCTAAGATGTTAGATATTGAATGTACTCCCCCTTGATTATGATTTTTTTCTATCTCATTATCCTTTTTGAGTTTTAGAATATGGCTAGAAACAGGAAGATTCATGATAATGGAGGATATGATGGACAATGGAATGATATTCTTCATGAGCAGTCAAATAAAATTGGATCTGGAAGTCCACATATAATTATTATGCCTAATCATAAATCTCATCATATGATCAATAATCTCAACTTTGTTAAGTTTCCCAACTCAGCTAACAAGAGAAAGATGGAGTTTCATGGTGATCAGAGAGGAAATAAAGTTCAACTTCCCTCATGTAAATCATGTGGGAAGAGGCATCTAGGAGAATGTTTTAATGGAACTGGAAGATGCATTGGGTGTGGAAACCAAGGACACAAAGCCAGTAATTGTAAAGGAAAAGGTTCAGTTAACACCATGGACAAGGACAATGGTATTGCGACGACATCAACAATGGTTAAATGTTTTAAATTTGGAATGTATGGGCATTATGCAAACCAATTCCCTAAGGGAAAATCTCATGAAGAGAATAAGCATGGTCCTATGGGTAGTATTTATATGGATGATAATGAAGAGACTATAAATGATATATGGGATGAAATAAATGATGAATCTCAGTCAGTGGTCTAAGAAGGTAGTGGAATGATTGTATGTTTATCAACAATAATGTATAGTACTATGGAATAAAGAAAAATCTAAGGATTGTTAAACTGTTGTCTTTCCTTGAGTTTTTGAAAGTATATGATGAATGGTACCGGTAACCATGAAAGGTTATTCAAATATTTTGGGATGGTAGATGATATTTTCATAATTAAATGAAAAAAGATAATGAGATGTTTTATAGCATTAATGAGCTCATGACTGGTATAAGGACAAAGTTATATCATGGTTTAAGTATATAGAAATTTTGGTATTTTGGTATGTGGAATGAGTTAACTTTTGACAGCATTCATGTTTTCACTAAGGTTCAATGGGTATTCATTTTTCAATAGAATACATGATTAAGGTATTCACCTGTTTGGACTGTGACCAACAAGATATATCATATGATATATGGGGGATAAATGATGGTATTCCCATGCTCGATAAATAACATTCCTAGTAATTATTTTCTTTATACTATGAGCTTGGACATAAGTATTTTAGATAAGCCTAAAGATTGGAATAGATTATGTGGGACATATGTTAGTATTGTTTCAGGGTAGAAATTTTTGATATTATTTTTGGAATGTTATAATAGTATAGTTTTAGAAAATGGACAATCCGTAGGACGGGTGACAACCCATCGCATCGGACAAGGATGCAGGAATCGAACCCACAACCGAATTGCGACAGACCTTTATTGCATACCACTGGACTACAGGAAGTCCCTGGTTAGTAGAAACTAGTTTTATTTTATTAAGCGCTATGATAAATGAAGTATAAGTCCATTTTTACAATAATATTCGATTAATGTCATCATAGATGGACTTATGTATATTTACTAAATTGTGCTAAACTTTTTTGTGATAGAAATAGAAGGAATGACCTATCATTCTATCAAATGATCTACTAACACTTCATGATTGACAAATTCAACTTCATTTCTTTAGCAGATGAAGTAGAAGCTGTTCATGGCACGAATAATGGTGAGATTGTGCCAAAATAAAGTAAGTATTTATTTTAATTCAACAATTTTTCAACATTAGGGAAATGATCATGAGAACAAAAAACGTTGTCCTAGTACCCTCATATCCGATGAATCAGATGGTACCTTAGATCATCACAAATTTATGGCTTTGTGATTGTTGTCTTTTTCATAGCCATGTTCTCTACCACTCTTCCTCAGAACTTGATGGTTATATTTCTCTTCCATATCCATATTTTCACCAATATTCTCCTCTGTGGAAACTAAGTGAGGAGTTACTTTGGGTATCTATTATGTTTCTAACGTTCCCTTTTAAAATGATGATTTAGTATTCCTTTTTATGATGTGGGTTTATATGAAATAAACTTTTAAGTAGAAAACCATTTATAACCCCGACGAATTTTGAGGGAGAAATTCTTTTTAAGGGCGGTAGAATGTAACACCCCGAGATTTTATCTAAATTATTCTTTTTAATTTCCTTGATATATTTTGTTGTATGCTACAACAAGATTATCTTGTGCTACACGCAACACCGTATTATCTTTTAGTATAAGCAACACTATTCTTGCTTGCATTACATGTAAGAGAAACCTTACTCTATAGATTGTGTTATATGCAATAACGAGTTTCACTAAACAACGATATGTTATTAAAATATTATACAAACTAGCCGTTATGAATAGTAATACCCACTTTTTGAAATTTTATAAATTTATCTTTCAAAATGGACTTCGTTTTTGAATTTGGAATGTCGAAATTATCCAAGGGTGAAATTTTGGTATTTTTCTGAAAACTTTCTATTTTTGATGAATAGTGAAAACACTGAGTTATTGGTTAAACCCAACTTTTTATTTAAAAAATAATTTATTTTTGGTCAAAACAGATACATAATACTTATATAAGATCAATGTAATTAATTGGGGTCATTTTATGATAATTTTAGATATATAAAAATTTTATTGAACTTTTTACCGTCTTTTACCCACCTCATAGGAGGATTTGCAATTGTACATAAAACATAATTTTATAGCTTCTGTGAGTTGAATTTTTAAAATACGAGAGACACGGTTAATATCAAGTAGAAAAATGGGGTTCAATAAAATAAAAATAATTTTTGGTGAATAGTAACTTTTTACTTTTATTAACCACAGTTAAAAGTAAATAGGGTAATTAAGGGTAAAAATGATATTATTATCACCCTAACACATATCATAATTCTATTGGATAAGTGTAATTAGAACTAAAAGAACCTTAGGAATAAAATATTACCCTTTAGGTTCACTTGGATTAGATTAGGACATTTATTATTATTTTATTTAAAGAAGAGTTAAAATAGTTAACATCAAAGTATAATAACTATTTTTTTTAATATAGGGTTATACATAAGATAAATTAGATTATAAATATTAATTAGAAATCTGAGAATATTTCCTACATAATGATATTTTATTTATAATTTTTTGACATTAAATAATTAAATTTAATTATGACACAATGATGACACATTAATTACCTTATTAATGAAATATTAACATAATTGATGTTATAAATGTCCAAATAAATGTAATTTGAGACTTTTTATAAATTAAAATAATTTTTTACTTTAATATGACATGTTATTATGGATTCAATTAAGGTTTCATGAACTAATCATGCTGTTATGATTTTCACAAAAATCAATTACCAAATTCTGTCAAAATTGACATAAAATAGTTTTTTAAAATAATAATATATTATTAATTGTTATTCTATTCCTAAAAATCTTAGGATTGGCCAAATGAAATAGGAATGGTTATATATATTAATAATTAACCACTTGGGGTTCGTTTTACTTGTTATAGTATGTTTATTAACCATATAGTGTAAGAAAACAAGAAGACATGGTAAAAGTTAAATTATTTAACTTAGAGTTAAATCTAAATGATAAGGTTAAAATGGTAACCTAAACCAGTCTAAAACATATTTTTGAGAGGAGTTCAACCCATACCCACTTTATATTTGAAATAAATTAATTTTGAGTTATTATAAACCAAATATGACTTTATTATCATATAATATTTTAAGTTTTTCCTAAGGTGCCCCTCTCCTCCCTTATAAAAGGGCACCTCCTCCCTCTTCTCTTCACACAATTTTGAGCCTTCATGCTTGGAAAAACCCTACCCATTTCCCTTCTCAACTTCCCTAGAAACATTATAGAGGTTATGGTCTCCTCAAAAGACCAACTCTAGTGCCTTAAGAGGAATCTTAACGGAGGTGCGTCGAAGAAGATGTAATCTCTTCTACCAATTCTTTCATGTTTCTTTCTTCTTTGACATCCTATTATTTAGTTTTGTCATTTTAAAGTAATATAATAAGTATAAATAATATACTGATATGATATTATAAATATGAAACAACCCCATTTCACCTTCTATCCATCCTACAGAAAGCGAAATCACCACGCGTGCGTACGTACGGAATACCGTCTCCACACCGTGGTGTAATCTGTTTTTCCACCACCACCTTACCTGGATGGGTATAATGGTGTAAAGAATAACTATATATCGTTATTATAACATCATAACGATTATGAGATATTATATCATCTAATAAAATTCCATTCAATAATTATGGGAACGATATCATCGCTCGTGTGTACGTACGGATTACCGTCTCCACGACGCGATGAGATTCATTCTCTATGTTAACCATTAAAAATGATTATAAAGTATATATAATGAGTCATAAAGAAATATATGACATAATTAAGCTACTTGATTTATGTATATATATATATATATATAATTCCATTCAAGTCAATTTGGAAAGGAAAATAACATTCATTCGTACGTACGACCTACCGTCTCCATTAACGGTGTATTTCATTTCATTCATCTATCTATTATATATATATATACTGAATATATATGATATATATAAATCATGATTTACATTATGTAAGTAAATAAATAATGATTTAATTAATTATAATATCAAGAACAAAAAGTCCAAACACGTACGATAAATAAAACGATTTTACCCAAAACACTTCTTTAACATGGAATTTATAGAAGAACGGGTAATATAATATCATAAGTGAACCATATATGACTTCATAAAAATGTATATGAATCTTTAAGAAGTCAATGACCTTATTTAAATCATTATACAGGAGGTTCAGATACGTACGAAGCATATTGGACCTAAGTTAAGGGATAACTATTCCAATCTCATTCTTATCCGAGATTGTTTATTCGTAAGTATTTACTGGGGTTATATTTTTCATCCATGTCCAAAAAAATATTTTTCATAAAGTGTTTAATATTCTTCCATATATTTTTAAAGTCATGTTTACCTGTCTTTGACTTTTACTTTGTTTTATGGAAGGAATATTTCTTTTGTTTACCATCTGTGGTACTTTTTGACTTATCTGTTAAAAGTATGAGGAGAATGTTTTTTTAACTTATACGGAATGAACTGATTTTTATAGTTTTATAACGCCTTATTTTCACGAAGTTTACTGCACAATATTTCATTTTTATTTTCAATAAAATCCTTTCCTTTTAAAATTGCGTTGCATTTTGTGAAAATTAAATGATTTTTAAGAAGAAAGGATATTTTTCTCAAGAATTCTTTTCAAGTGATTTATCAAAACCATTTTCCATCTAAGATGACATTGTTTCATTTTTGTATGATTCAAGTATAATATCTCTATGATTTACATGGTTTCACTTATCTTATGATGAAATGATATCCATTTGTTTTATATGGATTATGTTATGATGGGATGATGTTTACGAAACCAATTTTTATTCTTTGGGTGATGATGAATGATTTATGTTTATATTGTGGAAAAAGTAAGATTGATTTCATTATGAGATGGGTGGGACCTATATCTCCCTCCAATTCATTGGGTAATGATTTATATCTCATGAGATAGACATGGATGGAAAGGTAAGTTAATTTGGTTCAGTGATACAAGACTAGACCGAGGAGTGAACTCGATTAAGAAAGGGACTTTGTCCACTAAGATGGTCTTGGTAGCAATGCTTTGGCTACTATGGAAATCATATCATGTTCTTAATGGTTTTCCACAATTAAATGTTTTATTCCCATGCAATTTTATCATGATTGATGTTACTTTATTATCTATGCCTTACGTACTACCAACATTTATTTCTCAACTCATGATTTTGATGTTTAAACTTTATGTTCATGTTTTGAAGTTCAAATATATATGGTTTTTTTATTTTCTCCATGCTTACCCTCACGGAGCATTTGAGCTCACCCTTTATATGTTTTTCTTTCCCCAGGATACAAAGAAAGGTTTTAGGTAAAAAAGGGAAGATCTTTATGGGATATTTTGAAGATCTTTCACCAAGATTAGAAGATTATGTTCCATGTTTCCAAAGACACTAAACTCTTACGGTCCTTTGGTCTCTGTTTTTGTTATGTATTAAGTATTCTGCAAAAGTAATGTAATTTCCATGTACGTCAAGATATGGGTCTCTACAATTTGGCTTGTCCAACCCCTGCCCAAATATTCTCCAAACATTCCTACCATCATCCTAGAGGCCTTCCTTTGGTTAGAAAGACAACCTAAGGATCCCTTTTGATCAAATCAAAAGGAAGAACCCGAAGAAGAGGCAATGATTTCACCACCCACTTTCAAGTTCTCTTATTCTTCCACTTAATCTTTCTTTGTTGTTTATATTATAAAGTAATAACTCCAATATCTTCTATATACTATGATGTTATTATAAATATGTCACAAATATATTCATTATTCTATCCATCTTATGAATGATAATGTCACCTTGTGTGCATACGTATGGCTTACCGTCTCCACACCGTGGTGTAATTTGTTATTTAACACTATGTTATTTGGATGGATATAATGATGTGTAATATGTATATAAATAATAAAAACAACATGATAATTTCTCTGTAAAATTAATATACCATCCAATTCCACTCCTTTAAGGAAATGATATTATCGCTCCTATGTACGTACGGATTACTGCCTCCACGATGCGATGAGATTCATTTCCAAGTTCACCATTAATCGATGATTATAAAAATATAAATTACTAATAAGTATGTAATATATGAAATAATAATGCTATTGGAGATATATATAAATATATATGTACTTACATATATCTTATTCACTTAGTTCCATTCAATACGATATGAAAACAGAAACAACGTTTATGCGTACGTGCGGACTACCGTCTCCATAAACGGTGTTTTTCATTTCATATATATGTCTACTATAAATATTTATATTCTAAATATATATGATATATAAATCATGTTTTATATTCTAGAACTATTTAAATCTTTATCTATGTGATACTATCAAGAGTAACAAGTTAAAACACGTATGATAAAGAAAACGACTATTACCCGAAATGTTAATTTAACATAGAAATTATTATTAAATGGGTAGTATAAAGTCATAAATGATTCATGTATGATATCATAAATATTAATATGGTTCTTGTATAATTTAATAACATAATATGTTCGTCATACAGGCAGTCAAACGTACCCTCGACTAAAGGAAAGTGCAAGGTAAGGGTTAATTCATCAATCTCATTATTATCCGAGATTGTTTATGTGTATGTATTTACTGGGACATTTTTATAATCCATGTCCATTTTTCAGAAAAATGATTTCAAAATGATTATTTTAAGGATTTGTGAAAGGTACGCTTTATCAAGATCAGAATTTTAAATGTTTTAAAGATTTTTCTTTCTAAAACTTTTTAATTAATGGCCATGTTTTCAAAATGATTTTACGGATTTATTTATATGGACATGAATGTTTTGAAATGATAATTCTTTTAAAAAGTTTCAAAGTGGTATGAGACACATTGATTCAAAAATATCGTTTAAATTACTTCCTTTATAAATGTGTTACTTTTAAATTATTTTACAAAAAGGATATATCTCTCAAAAAGTTTTACTCATCATTTTCAACTATGTCAGCATCCTTTACTGAATATTATTTTTGATTGAGGTTGATTTATTATGATACAAATCTTCGGTATTTTATTGAAGGTTTTGTGAAATGTTTGACTATAGATGTGTTATTTTTATACCATTCATTATTTAGGGGTAAAGTATTGACATTTCGTATTCTAGTTTTAATACGAATGATTATGTTATTTTTAAACCTTTTCATATGAGGAATGAATTGTACTTAGTAAGTGACAGGTGGAGCCCGCTATAGCTCCTCAATGCATTGGTAGGTCTCATGAGACAAAATAGTGTCTTGGAAAAAGGCCTTGACAAAATCTTATTTGTAGTCTTGGCACAAGGCCTTGACTATGTGGTTATGATAGTCTGACATTATTCATTCCATCATTATGAAAGTGGTTAGTGATATTGCATGTGATTATTCGACTAGTAGAATATCAATGTGAATAAGTAAATGTAATTATTTCATTTTATTTTTTCCATATTATGCTGAATTTCAAGTTTAAAAGGCTTTTGTTTTAGTTATACATTGCCTTAAATGTTTTTGATTATTTATGAAAGTTTCCGCTATATTGTTTTCCCTTACTAAGCATTTGAGATCACCCCTTTCTATGTTTTATTTTCACAGGATTCCAAGAAGTGTATTATGATTGATATGCAGGGTTAAGCTAAAGGGAATAATGTAATTCTCAAAGAACTATTTTCTTTGTATTTTATGTTAGAAAGTGTGATGTAATGTTCATGTATGCAATCTATTTTCCAAGACTGCTAAACTGATCGGTCTTTCAGGACTTGATTCCTTGTAATCATGCAAATTTATTAAAATAATGCACGACTCTGGGAATCTAGGGTCGGGGCGTTACAGTTGGTATCAGAGGAGTTTTAGCAATAACCATAGAAACTAGATTTAGATAAACTCTGATTAGAGCACATTACAATAAGAGAGACTTTGAAGATTAGTATAGAATAACTTCCTAGAATTTTGTTAATGTAATGATTTTTTGAGTTTTCCTAAGAAAATACATCCCTACCTGGATACGAGCAGGTAGAGGTGGATCTGGAACAGATGTACCTAGGGGTAAAGCTCGGAAACAACTCTTTTATCTAAACTCGAAAGGGAACTGATGCACGTCAATGGGTCTTACTACACTCTCGGTTATGACACTCCCAAGGAATATGTTTAGGATAATTCTCATTTTCTTTACAAACCACTAGGAAGGGTTTATGAGCATAATCCTCAAAGAAAAAATTTTGTGATTATGGATTATATCCATAAACTATTCAATTTATGTTAGGTATTTTACATGTTTGGAATTATGAATTGGGATTCATAAAATTACCTAGTGTATCCCATTGTATAGAAATGACACCCAATAGAAGGAATGTGAACTCCAGCAATACGTATGATCCAAAGAGTAAGAAGGATCATATTTTTCATAGTATTAAGCCAACATTGAGAAGGAAAATAGTCTCCCATGTATTTTCAACATATGATAAAATAGTATCATGTGTTAATAAGATAAGTAAAGAATTCTCTGAGTCCTATGGCTTTGAAAGGAAGCAAGACAAGAAAAGGATGAAATAGAGAAAGACGGATAAAGGGAAGGGGGAAAAGAAGGATTTTCCCATATGTGATAACTGTGGAAAGAATCACTATGGTAAATGATTGAAGGGAACGGGATTTTGTTTTCAGTGTGGGGAAAAAGGACACCAATTACGTGATTGCAAGGGTAAGAAAAAATTTCAAATGTATAATGATTCATCTTCAAGGAATTGGGACACTACCCGAATCAATATATCAGTCATCATAGTATACCTTAAATAATGATATTGAATAATACTCAAGTTAGTATACAACCTTATGTGAAGAGGAATGACTAGTGTTCTTATGTTGTTAATATTGAATTATTTCATTTGATTGTTGTATCAACAATATACTGGTTATATGAATTATGGAGATAAATAAGGATTGTACGGCAGTACTATTTTATTGAGGATTTGAGATTATATTGTTATAAGAAAAGTGACTTAATAGAAATCTACACTTTTGGGAAAATACATGGTTGAAGGAAAGGTAATCCTTAATATGGTCCTGATAATGAGGTAGTAATTTTGGAATAAGAGATGGTTGATTTGGATAAATTATATTGGATATTCTTTACTTCCTTGAAACTGATTAATGATTTGTATATTCCATCATTGTTGTAGTTTACAACATTTTTTGTATAGAAGGAGTATATCAAGTATTCTATAAGGAATAAGGGAGCATGAATATAATCAATAAGGTTTTATGGTAATTTAGGATGTTGCGGTGTTTTAAAAGAATACATGATGAAGGCATTCACATGTTATTACCTGTAAAAAATGATCTTTATTGTGTTTAAAATCCTTATAAATTTTGGACAGAGAATTTGGATATAAGTATTTTGGATAAGTCTAAAGGTTGGAATGGATTAAGTTTGAAGTTGGATGTTATTGTTAAGGTTATTTTTGTATTGTTATAAAAAGGACAACTAGAGGTCGGGTGACTACTTGTCGCGTCCGACAAGGCCGCGAGACTTGAACCTGCAACTGAAGAGTGACAAGGGTGCATCACCTAGGACTGGACTATGTGACGTACTAGTTTTTATAATTTAGCTTTTTTAAAATAGTTTGATAAATGAATTATAAATTCATTATTTTTGGAACCCTATAGGATTAGGATAAATAATTTTTTTTTCTGAAATCTTTTAGAGTGAAATATGAGTTTTTGGTAGGAATTAGTTGAAGGATGTAACTCTACTTGTCAAGTATATATATATATATATATATATATTTTCTTTTCCACTTATTAAGACTAAATTTTATTAACCCAATTTCCAATGTGGGTTTTCCCATAAAGGTATTGTCCATTTTCAAACTTTTAAATTCAAAGAAAAATCTCAAATTGTGAGGATGAAATTTATGGAAGGAGGGAAGAACATAACACCCCAAGATTTCATATTACGTTTGTTCTTCAAAGTAATTCAATAACATCGAGTTCAAGCGCACCACGACTTACCAAACTAGCCATTCAAAAGCGGGTATTATTAGTATTAACTGAATTTTGAACTATATATAAACCTTAAAATTTTAGAATCCATACCATGAGTTTCTAAGACATAATGTAAGAACTAATTCATATTTTCAGGTAAAATAAGTATTTTTCAAAAAATATACTTTTACAGCCTTTTAATGGTGAACCCTTTTTAAATCCAATATTTGAAAATTTTATATATTCAATTTGAAAAAATAATCTTCCTCTTAAGAATCATGACATAATAATTTTGTTTCAATAAATTTTTTGTGTTTTTCTGATAAATTTCATATTTGAGTGAATAGTAAATAATACTACATTTTAACTGAAAACAACTTTTTTAATCAAAATAATTTATCGTGTTAAATTCTAAATTTTAATGGTTTGGAAGTATAAACAGATTATATTTTTACCATTTAATCCAATTCTGGTCATTTTAAGTAATTTCACTTTAAAATTGGAAATAAACAAGTGTCAAACTTTTGATAGCTATTATTTCTTAAAAATATGCCTTTCAGTTTTGATAGCGGGAATTAATTTTAAATTAATAATTGCAACTTCTATGTTTTTAATTTGATAAAATAGAATTAATTATTGAATTCAAAATATCAAAATTATCTTCGAGTGAATTTTTGGTATTTTTCTGAAAACTTTTAATTTTTGATGAATAGTGAAAAACACTGAGTTATAGTTTAAAACCGATTTTTTATTTAAATAATTTTTTATTTTATTTAGTATTATTTTAGGTCAAAATAGATTCAGAATACCTATATATGTTGAATGTAATTCATTGGAGTTAGTTTATAATAATGTTTTATATATAAAAAATTTTATTGAACTTTTCACCGTCTTTTACCAACCTCCTAGGAGAATTTGTAAATTCACATAAAACTTAATTTCACCGCTTCTATGAGTTGAATTTCGAAAATATGAGAGAAGTGGTTAATATTAAGGAGTAAAATATGGTTCAATAAGATAAAAATAATTTTTGGTGAATAATAACTTTTTTTACTTTTATTTACCACGATTAAAAGTAAGAAGGGTAATTAAGGGTAAAAATGATATTATTATTACCCAAACACATGTACTAATTATATTGGATAAGTTTAATTCGACCAAAACAACCTTAAGAATAAAATATGACCCATTATTTCCACTTTTATTAGATTAAGACATTCATTATTGTTTAATTTAAAGAAGAGTTAAAAGGGTTAAAATCAGTATTTAATAACTAAACCATTTTTAATATAGGGTTATACAAAATATAAATTCGACTATAATTATTCATTAGAAAGATAAAAATATTTCCTACATAATGGTATTTTATTTATAATTTTTAAAGATTAAATGGATAAATTTTTTAATGACACAATGATGATGCCATAATTACCTTATTAATGAAAGAATCAAATAAAAGTTATTATAAATATTAAAATAAATAAAATTTCAATGTTTTTTTGAAATTAATGAAATTTATTGGTGAATATGATATGTTAGGAATAATGAAATGTTTCTTTTTTGAAGTAATAAAGTTGTGATGACTTTCACAAAAACAAAATACCAAATAGTGTCAAAATTGACATAAATTAATATTTAAAAAAAATACTATATTATTGGTTGATATAATATTCCTAAAAATGTAAGGTTTGGAAAAAGGGATTAAATAACATTATATATGTCATTAATCAGCCACTTTTGGTTCTCTTGTAAGTTTAGAGTAAGTTTATTAACCATATATAGTAAGAATACAAAAAGACACGGTAAAAGTTAAACTATTTAACCAAGAGTTAAATCTAAAAGATAAGGTTAAAATGGTAACCTAAACTTGTCTAAAACCTACTGGTTGAGTGGATTGAGACCCATAACCACCTAAGGCTCTAAATAAATTCATTTTTAACCATTATAAACCGAATATGATTGTATAGTAAATTAATACTTTAATCTTTTCCTAAAGTGACCCTCACCCCTCTTATAAAAGGGCACTTCACCTTCTCTCATATTAACACCTATAAAGCCATTTGGCTCGGCCAAACCGAGCCCACATATCCTCCAAAATTTCTTAAATTTATCCTATAGTCCTTCCTTTGGTCAGAAAGCCAACCTAAGGATCCCTTTTGATCAAATCAAAAGGAAGAACCCGAAGAAGAGGAAATGATTTCACCACCCTCTTTCATGTTCTCTTATTCTTCCACTTACTCTTTCTTTATTTTTTCCATTATAAAATAAAAAATCCAGTATACTCTATATAATTTGATGTTATTATAAATATGGCACAACTATATTCATTATTCTATCCATATTATGAATGATAATGTCACCATGTGTGCGTACGTACGACTTACCGTCTCCACGCCGCGGTGTAATTTGTTATTCAACAATATGTTATTTGGATGGATATAAGGATAATTAATATGTATATAAATTATAAAAATAACATGCTAATGTCTCTATAAAATTAGCATACCATCCAATTCCACACCTTTAATGAAATGATATTGTCGCTCGTACGTACGTTCGTATTACCACCTCCATGACGTGATATGATTCATTTCCACGTTCACCATTTATCGATGATTATAAAAATATAAATTACTAATAAGTATGTAATATATGACATAATAATTCTACTGAAGATATATATATGTACTTACATATATCTTATTCACTTAGTTCCTTTCAATATGATATGATAACGAAAACATCATCTATATGTACGTACGAATAACCATCTCCATAAACGGTGTTTTTCATTTCACATATATGTCTATTGTAAATATTTATATTCTAAATATATATGATATATAAATCATTTTTTATATTATGGAAGTATTTAAATCTTTATCTAAGTGATACTATCAAGATTAACAAGTTAAAACACGTAAGATAAAGAAAACAATTATTACACAAAATGTTAATTTAACATTGAAATTATTATTAAATGGGTAGTATAAAGTAATAAATGAATCATGTATGATATCAAAAATATTAATATGGTTCTGGTATAATTTAATAACATAATATTATCTTCATACATGAGGTTAAACGTACACTCGACTAAAGAAAGTGCAAGGTAAGAGTTAATTCCTCAATCTAATTATTATCCGAGATTGTTTATGTGTAAGTATTTACTGAGAAATTTTTATCATCCTTGTCCATTTTTCATAAAAATGATTTCAAAATGAATATTCTATGTATTTTTGAAAGGTACTCTTTATCAAGATCAGAATTTTAAATGTTTTAAAGATTTATCTTTCTAAATCTTTTTAATTAATGTCCATGCTTTCAAAATGATTTTAAAGATTTATTTTTATGGACATGAATGTTTTGAAATGATAATTCTTTTCAGAAGTTCCAAAGTGGTATGGGAAAAATTGATTCAAAAATATATTTTAAATTAATTCCTTTATAAATGTGTGACTTTTAAATGATTTTACAAAAAGGATATTTCTCTCAAAAAGTTTTACACATCATTTTTAACTATGTCAGCATACTTTACTAGATATTTTTTTTGATTGAGGTTGATTTATTATGATAAAAATATTTTGTATTGTATTAAAGGTTTTGTGATATGTTTGAATATGGATGTGTTATTTTTATACCATTCATGGTTTATGGGTAAAGTATTGAAATTTCGTATGCCAATTTTAATACGAATGTTTATGTTATGTTTAAACATTTTCATATGAGAAATGAATTGGACTTAGTATGTGATGGCTGGAGCCCGCTATAGCTCCTAGATGCATCGGTAGGTCTCATGATACAAACTAGTGTTTTGGCACAAGTCCTTGACAAAATCTTATTTGTAGTCTTGGCACAAGGCCTTGACTATGTGGTTATGATAGTATGGAATATGCATTCCATCATTATAAAAGTGGTTAGTGATATTGTATGTGATTATTCAACTTGTACAATATACATGTGAATAATTAAATGGAATTATTTCATTTTATTTATTCCATATTATTCTGAAGTTCATGTTTAAAAGGATTTTGTTTTAGTTATACATTGCCTTAAATTTTTATGCTTATTTATGAAAGTTTCCGCAGTATTGCTTACCCTTACTGAGCATTTGAGCTCACGTCTTTCTATGTTTTATTTTTCTAGGATTCCAATAAGTGTATAATGATTCATATGCAGGGTTAAGATAAAGGGAATAATGGCGTTCTCAAAGAACTATTTTTTTGTACTGTGTGTTAGAAAGTGTAATGTAATATTCATGTATGCTGTCTAATTTCCAAGACTACTAAACTGATTGGTATTTCAGGACATGATTCCATGTAATCATGCTAATGTATTAAAATAATTCACCAACTCTGGGAATCTAGGATTGGGGAATTACATTATGAAAATCACCCTTGACTGATGAGAATGGGGGATGACCAAGGGGTGCAATAAAAATTGATAAAGGCTGCAGAGGGAGAAGGGAAGAAATGGATACAATGAGATTGAGGAAGAGAGATTGAGTGTGGTGGTGGGGGCTTAATGGATTGGTAACAAGGTATTTGTGGCTTAGAAGAAAGGGGGAAAGGGGAATAGAGAGCAACGATGAGGGATCAGGGAGGTGTGATATGGGATTAGGGAGGCACGGTGAGGGCTTGTGGGGTGGGGGGGGGGTAAATGATTTATCGACGATCCGAATTATCTTGGGGAAAGGTTGAATTTAGAGGGGCAGTAATGTATTGGGTATGGATAAGGGAGCAGTGGAAGAGAGGGCTCTGGGAGAGATAGTGTAACGCCCCGACCCCAGTTACCCAGAGTCGGTGCATTACTTCGTAACATTGGCATGATCACAAGAAAGATCAAATCTCGAAAGACCGATTGGTTTAGTAGCCTTGGAAACACTAGATATATTCATAAGTTTTACATTACATCATAAAATGAAAAACTACTACAACAACATAATGTTTCCACAGTCCACACTATAATCCCCTCATAATATCCCTGCAGGTCATTCATAACTTACATCTTCACATCCTGGGAAAAATAAAACATAGAAAAGGGGTGAGCTCAAATGCCCAGTAAGGATAACAATATAGCGGAACATTCAAAAATAAGCATAAACATATAAGGCAATGAATTACTAAAACAAAAGCCTTTTAAACTTGAACTTCAACATAGTATGGCAAAAGTAAAATAAAAAAAATGCCATTTACTTGTTCACATGGATATTCTACTATTCGAATAATCACATGCAAAATCAATAACCACTTTCATAATGTTGGAATGCATAATACCAGACTATCATAACCACATAGCCAAGGCCTCGTGCCAAGACTACAAATAAGATTTTGTCAAGGCCTTGTGCCAAGACACTAGTTTGTCTCATGAGACCTACCGATGCATCGAGGAGCTATAGCGGGCTCCACCCGTCACTTATTAAGTCCAATGCATTCCCATATGAAAAGGTTTAAACATAACATAAACATTCGTATTAAATCTAGCATACGAAATGTCAATAATTTCACCATAAACTATGAATGGTATAAAAATAGCACATCTATAGTCAAACATATCACAAAACCTTCAATACAATATAGAAGTTTTGTATCATAATAAATCAACTTCCAATAATCTTAAAATCCATCAAAGGATGTTGACGTAGATGAAATCAAAATTCTTTTTAAAGAAATATATCCTTTTATTTGGAAATCATTTAAGATCCATATAAAATAAAACATTTTCTTTGAAAATATTCTTATAAGCTTGTAAGGAAAGCTTTGAAGATTTTATAACGGCGGAAAATAGCCGCACCCGCCGTATAAGTTAAAATAAAACATTCTTACCTTAATTCTGTCGAAAAGGTTAAAAAGGACCTTGTTTTGAAAACGACCGAAAGATTCCTTTATAAACCACTTATAAAAGTCAAAAAGGGTATAAATGACTTTAACTCATATTCTAGTAAATAGTAAAAATGTTTTGAAATACATTTTTAAGAAACATGGATGTGGATGATAAAGAGATCCCAGTAGATTATTACATATAAACAACCTCGGATACTGAAGAGATTGTGAAATAACCCTTACCTTGTACTTTTCCTTGGTTGGGGTAGGTTAACCTCCTGTATAATGGTGAAATAGTTGTTAATAAATTATACAAGAATCATATATATTAATATGATATCATATATGATCTTTTAACATTGATTTGTTAATAATATCTTAGAATTATCGTCGTTTCGGGAGTTAACTTACTCATTTTCTTTTATATGTTTTGTTACATAAGCCATGGTCGTTGTATCTTATTCATATCCAGAATGATATCTAGTCCTTAAACATCATTTTTAAATCATCAAATGATAATTATACTTGAATGGATATGATGGAGAATGAATCTCATCGCGTTCGTGGAGACGGTAGTCCGTACGTACGCACGAGCGACAATATCATTCTTTTGATATTAAAATAATATATAAATGGATGGTATATCATATATACAGAATCATTAACATGTTATATTTATTATTTACATGAGTTACACATCATTATTATACCCATCCAAATAATATTATATTGAATAACAATTACACCACGACGTGGAGACGGTAAGCCGTACGTACGCACGTATGGTGACATGTTATTCAAAGGGTGGATAGAATACTGAATATGGTTGTACCATAATTATAATAACATCACAGTATATTTGAGATACTGGAGTTATTATTTTAGAATGGTAAGAACAAAGGAAGAAGAAGTGGAAGAAGAAATGAACTTGGAGAAGGGTGGTGAAATCATTACCTCTTCTTCGGGTTCTTCCTTTTGATTTGATCAAAAGGGCTCCTTAGGTTGGCTTTCTGATCAAACTAAGGCCTCTAGGTTGTAGTGAGGGATGTTGGGAGAGTATTTGGGCAGAGTGTGGCCCAACCAAAAGGCTTTGAAGGTGTGAAGAAATGAGAAGGAGGAGTGCCCTTTTATAAGATGGGTGAGGGGCACCTTTGGAAAATCTAGAAATATTAATTTATAATAAATTCATATTAGGTTTCCAATGGCTCCAAAGTTGACTATTCAAAGGCTAAGGTGGGGATAGGTCTAAAACCACTCAACCAATAGAATTTAGACAGGTTTGGGTTCTTATATTAACCTTATCTTTAAGTATTAACTCTAAGTTAATTAGTTTCACTTTTACAATGTCTCTTTGTATTTTTATATAATATGGTTAATAAACTTACTATATACATCCAAGAGACCCCCCAAGTGGTCCATTAATGATGAAACTATCCTGATATAAGTCTCTTTGCCGAACCTTAGATTTTTAGGAATTTAATATCAATTAATAATATAATATTTGTTTTAAGAACTCTTTTATGTCAATTTTGACACTATTCAATAGTTGATTTTTGTGAAACTCATAACAGATTGATTAATTCGAAAAAAGTCAATTAAATCAATCCTAATATATCATATTATCCTAGAAAATTAGTTTAATTCATTAAAAGTTTCATATTATATTTTTTTGGGTATTTATAATATCAATTATTTTAATTTTTCACTATTATAGTAATTTCTGCATCATCATTGTGTCATAAATAAAATAAATTATATAATGTCTAAAAATTATAAATAAAATATCATTATGTAGGAAATATTTTTATCTTTCTAATGAATATTTATAATCTAAAATCCAACTTATATAACCCTATGTAACAATTGTTTTGCTAAAAGATATATGCTTGTGTCATTTTTGTATTCATTTTGACTTAATTAAAATAAAGTGTCATTATCACTTACAAGTGGATCCATGGGGTCCCAAAATCGACCCAAAGATGCCCATGGTCGACCATGTATCAAAAAATAGGGTTAAGATACGTTTTAGGGTAATTTAGTATTATTATAATATTATTTTTTTAACCCTTATTTACCGGATTTACCCTTAACCATGGTAAATAAAATATTTACCGTAGTAATTATTCAAAATGTCTAAAAAAAAAGTTACCTATTTATACAATTTGAACATCCTGATTCCAAATATGGAATCCATTTTTCTAAATTCAAAACACAGAAGTGGCATAAATTAATTTAAAATTAATTCCCGCTGTCAAAACAAAAAGCGTGTTTTTAAGAGATAATAACTATCAAAAGATTGACACTTGTTTATGTTCGGTTTAATTGTAAAATTTTGTCTAATGAAAAAAATTATATTAAATTGTAAAAATATATTCTAAATATACTTTAAAACCACTCAAATTCATAATTTATCACTAATAATTATTTTGATTAAAAAAGTTGTTTTTAATTAAAATTTAGTAATTTTCACTATTCATCAAAATATGAAAGTTATCCGAAAAGTACCAAAATTTCACCTTAGGCTAAATTCGATATTCCGAATCCAAAAATGAAGTCCATTTCAAAATATAAAATATATATTATTTCAAAATTTAGGTATTACTATTCATAACGGCCAGTTTGATTGGTTGTGGTGTGTGTTAAAACTCGAAGTTGCGTACAACACACGCTACTGTTTTATTCAAAGGAAAGCGTACCGTGGAAGCTTGGGAAGTTTCATTTTAAATTTTTTGATGTCTCCATTTAGTCAAAAAGTTTAAAATATTGTATTTAAAAAGGTTTCACTATCAAAAGTTGATAAAAGTGCAATACTGAAAATGAATCTGTTCTTGCATTATGACTAAGAAACTCATAATTTGGATTCTAAAATTATAAAGTTTAAAATTTAGTTAATACTATTCATGACCTCTTTTAATGGTTTTTTTTGGTAAGTCATGGTGCAATTGAACTCGGTGTTGCGTGTAGTGCAAGTTATTGAATTATTTTGAAGAAATAACACACTATGAAATCTTGGGGTGTTACATTCTCCCCTCCTTCAATAAATTGCGTCCTCGCAATTTGAAATTGTTCTTCGAAAATAAAAGGTTGAAAGTAGAAAATATATTTGTGGGAAAACCCACATCGGAAATTGGGTTACTAAAATTTAGTCTTAATATGAGGAAAAGAGAAATCAAAGGGTCACCACCAAATTATGATCTCGATTAGGAGAACATTGGTGGAAATTGGAGACATATAATCGGAGGAAAAACGTAAATATTTATAGGTAGTGATTGAGGTCATCAATCACAAACAAGTATAAAATTGAGGTCCTTAAATTCATCAATCTATGATGAATTGAAATACCATCGGTTCAAAAAAACATAGGGTATTAGGATAACACATTTTTGACGTTTCAAAATATCCTAGTTGAAATCCCACATCGAAAAATGAATTAATGAGGCCTCTATTTAAAATAAAGAGTCGAAAGTATGAAGATTACCGAAAATAACACATACTAGGGTTCCATGTAGGAAAATATGGATATGGAAGAAAAATCTAACCATCAATTATCTGATGGAGAGTGGTAGAGAACATGGCTATAAAAAGGCCAACAATCCCAAAGCCATAAATTAGTGATGATTTAAGGTACCATCTAGGAAAACATTTTTGTTCAAAGTTGCTTTTCTTAATATTGAGGAATTTATTTATGAGATTGGCTAAGATCATAAGGAGATATACTTACTTTATAATTAGAGTTTTATCCATTAATAAATTTCTACCACAAACTCATCTTTCACTCTTAAAAGATAATAGAATGTAAAAAAATTCTATTTACACTATTCGTATAGGGTTCCAAAATAAACGAATTTATAATTCATCTACATGATCTTTTAATAAAAACTACATTATTTAATCCAGGACATCTCATGGTCCAGTGGTAGGTGATACACCCTTGTCGCCCTTCGGTTGCGGGTTCAAGTCTCGTAGCCTTGCCGGACGCGACGGGTTGCCGCCCGACCTCCGGGTTGTCCTTTTATGGCAATCCAAAATAATCCAAACTAGAACTATCCAAAATACTTCTGTCCAAACTCACAGTCTAACATTTATAAGGAAGGTAAACATAATATAGATCCTTTTTACCCTGTAATAGCATATGAATACCTTCATCATGTATTACCATATTCCTTATTGATTACATTCATGCTCCCTTATTCCATATAGAATGCTGGATATACTTCATCAATCCAAAAATGTTTTAAACCCCAACAATGATGGAATATACAAATCATTAATCAGTTCCAAGGTAGTCAAGAATATCCAATATATTTTTTCCAAAATAATCATGTATTATTCGAAAATCACTACCTCGGTATCAGAACTATATTATGGTTTATCATTCTCTCGACCATATATTTTCCAAAAATTTATCCTGCTATTGAGTCACTTTTCTTTGTTCCACACAATCTCAAGTCCTTAATGAAATAGTACTGCAGTACAATCCTTATATACTCCATAATTATTATAACAAGTACATTATTGATACAACACTCAATTGACATAATCAACATAAGAACTCTAATCATTCCTCTTCATCTGTGGTAGTATCATAACTTGATTATTATCCAATAGCATCATTTGCGTCATAGTCTGATGACTGGGACATAGGTTCGCGTAGTGTCCAAACTCCTTGCAAATGAAGCATTGTACATTTGAAACCATTTTCTTACCCTTACAATCACGTACTTTGTGCCCTTTTCCTCCACACTTATAACAAACTCCCATTCCTTTCAGGCAAGTTCCAGGGTGTTTCTTTCCACAGTTACCACATATGGGAAAATTCTTCTTTTCCCTCTTCCCTTTATCCATCTTTCTCTCTTCTATCCTTTTCTTCTCTTGCTTCCCTTCAAAGCCATAGGACTCAGTAATCTCTTTACTTATCTTATCAATACATGATATTATTTCTTCATATGATGATAATACATGGGAGACTATTTCTCTTATAAATTCTAGCTTAAGACCATGAAAGATATGATCCTTCCTTCTCTTTGGATCATGTGCTTTTCCGGAGTTCTCATTCCTTCTACTGGGCACCATTTCTAAACAATGGCATAAACTAGATCAGTTTATGAATCAAAATACATAATCCCATACTTATAAAACACTTAACATAAATTGAACTATTTATGGATATAATCCATAATCATAAGAATGTTTTCTTTAAGGAAGTATATACTCATAAACCCTTCAAAATGATTTGTAAAGAAAATGAGAGTTATCCTAAGCATATCCCCCGGGAGTGTCGTAACCAAGAGTGCAGCAAGGCCCGTTGTCGTGCACCAGTTCCCGTTCGAGTCTAGCTCAAAGCGGTGTTTTCGGGTTTTACCCCTAGGTACATCTGTGCCAGAGCCGCCTCTAACTGCTCGTATCCAGACAGGGATGTATTTCTCGGAAAACTCACAAAATCTCTACAATACCAAAATTCTATGAAGTTCTTATATACTAATCCTCAAAGTTTATCTTAGGTCTACGTGCTCTAATCAGAGTTTATCTAAATCTAGCTTCCAAGGTTTGTACTAAACTTCCTCTGATACCAACTGTAACGCCCCGACCCCAGTTACCTAGAGTCGGTGCATTACTTCGTAACATTGGCATGATCACAAGAAAGATCAAATCTCGAAAGACCGATTGGTTTAGTAGCCTTGGAAACACTAGATATATTCATAAGTTTTACATTACATCATAAAATGAAAAACTACTACAACAACATAATGTTTCCACAGTCCACACTATAATCCCCTCATAATATCCCTGCAGGTCATTCATAACTTACATCTTCATATCCTGGGAAAAATAAAACATAGAAAAGGGGTGAGCTCAAATGCCCAGTAAGGATAAAAATATAGCGGAACATTAAAAAATAAGCATAAACATTTAAGGCAATGAATTTCTAAAACAAAAGCCTTTTAAACTTGAACTTCAACATAGTATGGCAAAAGTAAAATAAAAAAAATGCCATTTACTTGTTCACATGGATATTCTACTAATCGAATAATCACATGAAAAATCAATAACCACTTTCATAATGTTGGAATGCATATTGCCAGACTATCATAACCACATAGACAAGGCCTCGTGCGAAGACTACAAATAAGATTTTGTCAAGGCCTTGTGCCAAGACACTAGTTTGTCTCATGAGAACTACCGATGCATCGAGGAGCTATAGCGGGCTCCACCCGTCACTTATTAAGTCCAATGCATTCCCATATGAAAAGGTTTAAACATAACATAAACATTCGTATTAAATATAGCATACGAAATGTCAATAATTTCACCATAAACTATGAATGGTATAAAAATAGCAGATCTATAGTCAAACATATCACAAAACCTTCAATACAATATAGAAGTTTTGTATCATAATAAATCAACTTCAAATAATCTTAAAATCCATCAAAGGATGTTGACGTAGATGAAATCAAAATTCGTTTTAAAGAAATATCTCCTTTTATTTTGAAATCATTTAAGATCCATATAAAATAAAACATTTTCTTTGAAAATATTCTTATAAGCTTGTAAGGAAAGCTTTGAAGATTTTATAACGGCGGAAAATAGCCGCACCCACCGTATAAGTTAAAATAAAACATTCTTACCTTAATTCTGTCGAAAAGGTTAAAAAGGACCTCGTTTTGAAAACGACCGAAATATTCCTTTATAAACCACTTATAAAAGTCAAAAAGGGTATAAATGACTTTAACTCATATTCTAGTAAATAGTAAAAATGTTTTGAAATACATTTTTATGAAACATGGATGTGGATGATAAAGAGATCCCAGTAGATTATTACATATAAACAACCTCGGATAATGAAGAGATTGTGAAATAACCCTTACCTTGTACTTTTCCTTGGTTGGGGTAGGTTAACCTCCTGTATAATGGTGAAATAATTGTTAATAAATTATACAAGAATCATATATATTAATATGATATCATATATGATCTTTTAACATTGATTTGTTAATAATATCTTAGAATTATCGTCGTTTCGGGAGTTAACTTACTCATTTTCTTTTATATGTTTTGTTACATAAGCCATGGTTGTTGTATCTTATTCATATCCAGAATGATATCTAGTCCTTAAACATCATTTTTAAATCATCAAATGATAATTATACTTGAATGGATATGATGGAGAATGAATCTCATCGCGTTCGTGGAGACGGTAGTCCGTACGTACGCACGAGCGACAATATCATTCTTTTGATATTAAAATAATATATAAATGGATGTTATATAATATATACAGAATCATTAACATGTTATATTTATTATTTACATGAGTTAAACATCATTATTATACCCATCCAAATAATATTATATTGAATAACAATTACACCACGACGTGGAGACGGTAAGCCGTACGTACGCACGTATGGTGACATGTTATTTAAAGGGTGGATATAATACTGAATATGGTTGTACCATATTTATAATAACATCACAGTATATGTGAGATACTGGAGTTATTATTTTAGAATGGTAAGAACAAAGGAAGAAGAAGTGGAAGAAGAAATGAACTTGGAGAAGGGTGGTGAAATCATTACCTCTTCTTCGGGTTCTTCCTTTTGATTTGATCAAAAGGGCTCCTTAGGTTGGCTTTATGATCAAACTAAGGCCTCTAAGTTGTAGTGAGGGATGTTGGGAGAGTATTTGGGCAGAGTGTGGCCGAACCAAAAGGCTTTGAAGGTGTGAAGAAATGAGAAGGAGGAGTGCCCTTTTATAAGAGGGGTGAGGGGCACCTTTGGAAAAGCTTGAAATATTAATTTATAATAAATTCATATTAGGTTTCCAATGGCTCCAAAGTTGACTATTCAAAGGATAAGGTGGGGATAGGTCTAAAACCACTCAACCAATAGAATTTAGACAGGTTTGGGTACTTATATTAACCTTATCTTTAAGTATTAACTCTAAGTTAATTAGTTTCACTTTTACAATGTCTCTTTGTATTTTTATATAATATGGTTAATAAACTTACTATATACATCCAAGAGACCCCCAAGTGGTCCATTAATGACGAACCTATCCTGATATAAGTCTCTTTGCCGAACCTTAGATTTTTAGGAATTTAATATCAATTAATAATATAATATTTGTTTTAAGAACTCTTTTATGTCAATTTTGACACTATTCAATAGTTTATTTTTGTGAAACTCATAACAGATTGATTACTTCGAACAAAGTCAATTAAATCAATCCTAATATATCATATTATCCTAGAAAATTAGTTTAATTCATTAAAAGTTTCATATTATATTTTTTTTGGGTATTTATAATATCAATTATTTTAATTTTTCACTATTATAGTAATTACTGCATCATCATTGTGTCATAAATAAAATAAATTATATAATGTCTAAAAATTATAAATAAAATATAATTATGTATTAAATCTTTTTATATTTCTAATGAATATTTATAATCTAAAATCCAACTTATATAACCCTATGTAACAATTATTTTGCTAAAAGATATATGCTTGTGTCATTTTTGTATTCATTTTGACTTAATTAAAATAAAGTGTCATTATCACTTACAAGTGGATCCATGGGGTCCCAAAATCGACCCAAAGATGCACATGGTCGACCATGTATCAACCAACAGGGTTAAGACACGTTTTAGGGTAATTTAGTATTATTATAATATTATTTTTTAACCCTTATTTACCGGATTTACCCTTAACCATGGTAAATAAAATATTTACCGTAGTAATTATTCAAAATGTCTAAAAATAAAAGTTACCTATTTACACAATTTGAACATCCTGATTCCAAATATGGAATCCATTTTTCTAAATTCAAAACACATAAGTGGCAGAAATTAATTTAAAATTAATTCCCGCTGTCAAAACAAAAAGCGTGTTTTTAAGAGATAATAACTATCAAAAGATTGACACTTGTTTATGTTCGGTTTAATTGTAAAATTTTGTCTAATGACCAAAATTATATTAAACTGTAAAAATATATTATAAATGTACTTTAAAACCACTCCAATTCATAATTTATCACTATTAATTATTTTGATTAAAAAAGTTGTTTTTAATTAAAATTTAGTAATTTTCACTATTCATCAAAATATGAAAGTTATCCGAAAAGTACCAAAATATCACCTTAGGCTAAATTCGATATTCCGAATCCAAAAATGAAGTCCATTTCAAAATATAAAATATATATTATTTCAAAATTTAGGTATTACTATTCATAACGGCCAGTTTGATTGGTTGTGGTGTGTGTTAAAACTCGAAGTTGCGTACAACACACGCTACTGTTTTATTCAAAGGAAAGCGTACCGTGGAAGCTTGGGAAGTTTCATTTTAAATTTTTTGATGTCTCCATTTAGACAAAAAGTTTAAAATATTGTATTTAAAAAGGTTTCACTATCAAAAGTTGATAAAAGTGCAATACTGAAAATGAATATGTTCTTGCATTATGACTAAGAAACTCATAATATGGATTCTAAAATTATAAAGCTTAAAATTTAGTTAATACTATTCATGACCTCTTTTAATGGATTTTTTTTTGGTATGTCATGGTGCAATTGAACTCGGTGTTGCGTGTAGTGCAAGTTATTGAATTATTTTGAAGAAATAACACACTATGAAATCTTGGGGTGTTACAGATAGTGAGGGTTTGGCCGGGGAGCGGTGGTGAGGGGGAAATGGGAGTATTAGGGAGCTTGGTTGTGGTGATGAAGTGAGGTGGAAAGGGGAGTGATAGTGAGGGCTTGGGAAAGAAGTAGGGATTGAGTTATAAGGGGATATGGAGGGGGGAGTTTTATTTTTTACGAAAAAAAATTAGATGTAGTTTTTAAAAAACCATCGCTAAATTAGTTCAATTTTTATAGTGACTGTTTCTTAAAGAACTGCTTATAAACCACCATTAAATATTGTTTTTCATGAACTGATACATTAGTTATAGTCACCAAACCTCATACTACATTGGAATAAAATAGAGGAGTCCCCTCAATCATAAATTTTAGTAATAAGATCATTTAAATATGTAAATTTATTTTATCCAATACATTTGGTATTGTTTTTCATCTTATGTTCTTCTTGAATTACTTTTAATAGAAAACATTTTAACATAGTGTTGTTTAGTTATAGTTGTTTACTTTACATTGATTACTCTAATTCTTGTTGAGGTTTTATCTTTTAAGGGAAAAAAATTATTTAGTGGAAAAAATTATAAGTATTATTTACGAATTCAATTCACCCAACCTATTTAATCATCCATACTTTTCATATACACGAAAACACTTGGTATCAGAGCCTTTATCTATAATTGAGATTGCCTCTTTACAATTTATTAATGATATATTTGAAATCAATTTTCCTTACAATGACTCTTTAGTATAGGAAATATTTTTGTTGTTGTTATGGTAGGGATACCACTCAAAATATTTGAAATTTTTTGTTCTAATCGAACACTAATTTTTAATGGATAAAATGATTAGTTTTGGTGAGATCACATGGAATCCTCTATAATAAATACCAGAGTTGAATATTTTATTATGATGACATGTGAATAAATGATACCTAATAATCTTTTTCAAAATTCTCTCATGAAAAAAGAATGATTTTAAACATAATTTTTAAGTGTGCAATATGTTGTTCTTTGTTATTCAAAATAGTATCTCTAGTCAATTTTATTGTTGTATAATTGCATGTAATATATGGAATAAACATCAACTTACTCATTTTATAACTTCAATAGTTTTGAGTATGATGAGAGTTATGTTGAGGGATTAGTATCTATTATTTTACTTTCTTCTGGGTGAATCAACTTCACATATGAATTAGAGAAATGTGATCTATGATTATACTATCACAAATAAAGAATTTATCAAAAAATAAATTTAATTGATGAATTAAAAAATCAAAATAAGGTAATGGTAAATTGTTTACAATTTTATGATACAATCAATTTTTTTGATAAATAGTAAAATACAAAAAGTATTATGACATAATTATGATGTTAATATGATGTAATAATTAATATAATTAAATAAAAGTCAATAAATAAATTATGTTATTAAAATTTTATACTATATTGAATTTAAATTACTTTTAAAACATATAAATAAATTTCAATATCTTAAATGAGAATATTGTTTTTAAAAATAATCTTTTTGGGAAAATAATATCATTAGAGAGAAAATTATATGGAATAATTGATTTTGATTTTAAAAAATAAAAATGTACAAAAGAATGTATTAAATTTTAAAAACAACGAGCTAAAACCATGGTTATGACAAATGCTTTCAATTTTTACAACTTTTATTTCAAAGGAATATGTATAGAAATTAAAAAAATATATTCCACATTTTCTATAAATACCCACCCATTCCTCTTCACCCTTGAATTAATGATCAAGAATCTCCTCCCATTTTATATCAAAGTAGTATCTATGGTTCCAACTTATTTTAAAGCTTTACGAAGATACTTTTCAAGTTGAGGGTTCCTAATCAATTCTCTTTCTTATTTATGTGATCCTTTCCAATTCATTTTCATTACAATATGAAATACTATTATTGTTAATATTTATAAACTCAATATTATATTATTTTTGATAGATCTATATTCCCATTCATTTACCACTATTATAATATATTATAATTTTTAAACATTACTATAATCAATAAATCATTTCCTAAATCCCGATATATTCCATATATTTGTGGTAATATTGATTTATTTTCTCTACATGGTGGAATTTTTAAGGATGGAGAAAATGAAGCTGGTGGAGACTTTATCTAGTCCTAAGTTGGTTAAACATTATTTGGGAATAATTTCAAATTTTTGATCAATACACGATGACCTGTAATTATCCTTTAAGATACCGTTTTATCAATAACAAATATAAATTATATATGAGATAGACCCCCAATTTTTAGAGTGTATTTTTATATCATTTTTTGGTCTCCTGGAATAAAAATACTATTGAATTCAATGAAAAGTTTCTATTGATATCTATATACCATGAAATTACACTACACTAGTAATTATTTATCATCCCTTTGATAAGGGTAATTTTAATTTCATTGTAAATATATTATAGTTTCTAGGTTGATTATTAGATATTCAATTAGATAAATATATTATTCCCCTGAATGGGAAAATATGGATATTATGTATAACCTTAATTTATATATAGAAAGATATTGATTGTATATCAATGAATATTTAAGAGGTTCCTTTGGGAAAATTATGTTTTTTTAATTTATCCATTATCATCATATAGTGTATGAATTATAATTATTCTATATTAAGTGGGGCCTATAATTCTATAGTCCCTTGATAAATCGATGTGTCTCATGAGACAAACTAGTTTGAGTGTTTTTTATATTCCTTACCTATTTATATATGATTTCATGGAATCATGCCTTGATCACATGTTTTTGATGTTTGAAATTATGCATTCCATAACTATGAGATCAGATAATGTTATCCATATATTTTATTTATTTCCACAATTATGTTATGCATAGATATATTATGCCCACAATATGGATTTTATTTTATTATTATTCATACTAAATTATGTATTCCATTCTTATGTTATGTTAGCTTCTAGTATACACTACCCTATATTAATCATCTGAGATCACCCCTTTATATTATTTCCAATTCCCCTAGAAAAAGTGAAAATTACTACATGTAACATAGAGATTTTCAAGAAAAAATAATAAAGTTTTCATGATTTTAAAATATTTATCCCATTTTTTCAATATAATTACTTGTTCATTTATGTATCTAGTTTCATGAGACTACTAAAATATTTCATCTTGTGATATTTGTTGCAATTACCCCACATGAATTTCTTGATCATCACCTAAGTGAAGTTGCTATAGGACCGCATGATTTCCTACCAATACGCAAAAGGATTTGAAATACTAGTGAGGGAAGAAGGGTGCAATGGGGAGACTATAACCTCAATAATAATATCCTTACTAAAAAACCTCAATAAAATATAATTACTTATAATATCAAAATAAAATATAAATAAAACATAGTGAAGTAACATGTGTCACCCAAGACATACATGTAAAATGTACCAGGATCCCAATGCCTTAAGAGAAACTGAAAATCAAGAATATATGGGTAAATAAATGAAATAGAAATAGTATAGAGTTTGTCTCATCATTTCTTCTGATTGTGAAACTCCATATTATTATATATCTATCAAAGGGCCCATACCCTTTAATGGATACCTATTCATGAAATTTCCATAAACATCAAGATGCGCATGCAAGGTGTGAGTATAACAAAGTGGGAAACCACCAATGCATCCTTAATATAAGTGAACATTCATATTGAGATTTCTTCCACAGAAAAAACTAAATTCACATAAAAAAAACAATACAATACTATGCATATGTGTGCTAAACAAGCTTCCATATTCTTCAAAACATCCTTATTTACCTATATGATAATAAAATATATGAATTTTTGTTGGAATATCAAATATGGAAGAGACAACCACAAGGATTACTAGTAGCTGTAGCGGCCTAAGGCCATAGGTTAAGCCACACAAGGCTATGATTCCCTACCTCCAGTCCCAAGACCACATGTCAAGCTACATAAGCCTATCATGCTTTATCTCACTGTTTCCTCTTAAGTCAAGTTTCTGAAGACCATATTTCCCCTAGGTTAGCCCACACATAACCAACACGCCTCTTCATCTAACACGGTCTTATAATGATGTCACATGAAAAATATTAACATGCTCTCCCTTTAAAGACATAAAGCCATGATGGGTACACCTTTTTCATTCGTTCCATGCATAGAATAAAAAAATATAGTATATACCTAATACATCACAAGGAAATAGTATCATCACATCAGTAACATATATAAAGAGGTGTAACATAAAAATCATGGGTCTCATAGGCTACACACACAACCATACCAAATCTTTCAATGGTTCTCTATGCTATGTTCAAACATGAGCCAAAATGTCATGTCACACAAGGAACCTATGGATATCCACACACATACCCCAAAGCTTGGAAACCAACTCTATATTAAGGATCTATATGGTAAATAATTTCTTCCTCAAAATGTAGGTATCAACATCAATATTTTCCTATATCTAATACCCAAATCACACTTTCTGACCAATAGAATCAATCCCACACACCAAATATCCTAAAAAAAAATATCAATTCACTGAAAAAGAGATTCTAAATCAAGATCCTAGGAATTGACCATGAAATTGTCTTAGGTATATGATTCACCCAAAGATAAGTGAAGAAAACCAATAAAATTGGGAGGGAAAATCACCTAATTTTATCAAGATTTGATCCTATAATGTTGAGGGAAAACCAAGAACATGGGGGATGAGATATCTCTTGATGACTCCCTTGAGGTTCCCAAGGTTTAAGAGGAAAGTCTAAAAGAAGGTTGGGTTTCAGTGGACTTTAGAATTTATAAACAGTCTGGAATAAGTAATGGATATGAAATAGAAGATTTGACTACATCACAATGCATCCCAAAATTGTAAGAACCAAGAAATAAGGGAGTTAGCCGTATCATAGTGGTTACTGGTCAAACTGACATCTGAAATCCACACTATGGTCAGTGGAGTGATATTATAAACTAGGGGAAAGGTCTTTGAAATAAAGAACATCACCACATTGCATCCACCAAGAGATCATAAGGACACTTAACCACAACCATCACTACTTAGTGTAGTGACCCTTATATTGGGAGAACATCCTAGCATCTACCATATAACATCTACACCGCAGCCAATGATCCATTCTATAACTATTTGAGAAAACCAGAACCACTAAATTTGGTCACTATGCCATAGTTCTCAAAACACACTACAGTTAAAGCCACCATGGTGAAAAACAATATCCATATCATAATATCCATTTTCACTTGAAAAACCCATCAGAACTTCCCTATTTCTCTTTTAGAACCCAACCTACTCCATTCTTATAATATGAAAAATATACCTCTATAATGAATTATCATCTTTGATAGATTTCTTTAGGCTTATTTCCCAAACAATTCAAGACATTGGGCCAGAATATCTCATATATGCTTTCCAGATTCCTCCTGATTCTGACCATGCTACCACAAGATCCAAAACAAGTGAAACTATCTTCTAATATAACTACTTCTCACTGTGGTCTATAATTCACACCGATCATTCCATGAGTGATGAATTAGGCTCTATCTCAACATCCTCACAGTTGATCACTTGCGTATGATGTTGCATGCACCTCTTAAAGTGAGAAACATGAAACAAATTATGAATACATTGGTAATGTGAAGAAAGATCTAGAAAATAGTTTATGTTTCCTTTATAACTCTTATTTTTTTAACATCAATTATCATGATTAATTGTTATTTTTATAAATATAATATTTTTTGTTTAAATATTTATCAATATTTTTCATTATTTTATTTATTAAAATTTTGATATTTACGAATGTTTTTATTTTATTATGTATCTTAGTCAGTTTGAATGATATTAAATCAAATAATTTCATTTTTAACCACTATTTTTATTACTGTGGACTTGTCTAAATATTAATAATTAATTTTTTATTTCCATTCTTTCAATTTTTTAATTTTTTTTCAAAATAATAATTTCATGTTTTAATTCACTATCTTATTCTTTTGATTCTTTATTTATATATTTTTTAAATTAATAATTATATTTTTTTAATTATTTTCTTAATTTAATTTATTAAATTATTTATTTTCATATATAATTAGAATTATATTCTTCTTCTTCATATTTTATTATTTTAAATTCAATTTCGTGTTTCAGTTGATTCATTATTTTAATTAATTCCATTTTCAATTATTTTTCAATTAATTTTTTATTTTTAAAAATTTATTTATTTAATTAATTTAATTTTAAAATAAGCAATTTTACTTGGTTACATTTTAATTTTTATTAAATTACTTGAATTTTTTTATTTACTATGTTTTTTATTTTTGGTGATCCTACCTGTTTCAAAGTGTTGTTGTCACTTCCTACACCTCATACTACTCCTAACTCTTCCACCAATCACTTTTACCACTACCATAGTGCTTGTACCACTACCTCCACTCACTATTATTTCAATAACTCATACACCGATAGTACCCTATTTCCCTTCTTTTTCCATCAACATTTGTCACCGCCACACCATACCAATGGTAGTATAAACAAGATGCACAACCATAAAAAATACCAATAGTAGAAAAATATAGAATGATGATGAAAATATACCAATGGTAAAAAAAAAATATAACGATTGTGAAAATAAACCCATGATATAAAAACAAGAGAGACTGTTATAATCCACCCGAATGGTGGAACATACCCAAAAGTGCTACCACCAGACTCCATCTCAACAATAGTAAAAATAAAATGGAAACAAAATCAATGACAACACGAAACTCACTGATTTATTTGAAGGACACGCCACCACCACCCCATCAATTTCCACCATATAACATCAATGCCTCCTCAGATATGGAAATAAACCTAAACCACTAAGATTACTAAAGATCTACCAAGACTAGGACACACCACTAGAAATAATATAGCATAAACCCTCTTTGTGCACTTCCCTAGATGAATCAATAGAGATGTAAAAAATACAATGAGATAATATATTCAGATGAAGAATAATAAACACCATCAGTTTCAGATAAATAATCTTTGCAGTTGCTGAACACCTGGAGTCATCATCGATGGTGCCGAGCCTTGTCGATCTGACTCCCACAAAGCAGAATCTCTCCCTCCTCTATACAGAACAACCATCTTCCTACACCACCACCTATTAGGCTACCCGATCCCCAATCCATTCTGATAAGGACTACCTAAACCCCCATTTTCCCTATTCTCAAACTGAATCCCCCCTTAGTCATCGAGTTCCACCTCCCCAATTTTTTTAAGACGCCCCTTTCTTTTATCTTTTTCATTATATATATACAATTATATATAAATATAATATATAATGATTACGATAATAATTATTTTAATAATATATATGTTATTATAAATAAATATATTTACATTTTAAAAAAATTTTATATATAGTTTTATATATTTAATAAGTTGTTATTATTTTCACAAGTTTATAATATTTTTTTTATCTTTCTTTATATATATATATATATATATTATTAAATACCTTTAATAATTTTGTTTTTATAATTTTAATATTCTAATTTTTTTCAATTTTTTTGATGGTTGGTTAATTGCATTCAAGGCACGAAATTGGTTAAAAAAGGTGAACATGAGTTAATGGGGGAGGATTATTTATAGTAAACGAATGCCAGGTGAGACTAGGGGAGAAGATACTTCACGGTGACCATGATCATACAATTAATACAAGAAAAACTGTTCTTTTAAAAAGGTCAAAAAACATTGTAGAACCATCAAACAATTCCAGAACCATTTGGGGGATGATTACAGTAGGGAAACCCATTCTAGAACCATCACCTAATCATTACACAACATTAACTGGTGTACATAGATAGGATCCAACAAACAAGGATGTAATAGAAATTATATAAACAGATGGAGATTGAGGGATCAACCTCACCAAAGATACTTCTTCTTCTCTTTCTTCCCATTGTTTTCATTTTTGGTTTCTCAAGCATGAATAGTTAATTCTATTAGGGGAATTTAGGATGCAATGGTCAAATTATTCATTTTATACATTATTATTAATTAATATAATTTTTTAGTGAAATTTTAGGTTCATCTTTATTTTCCATTAATTTATGAGTATCATTTAAAATTATCAAAAAAATGATAGGTGAGGCTAGTGAATTATTTTCACTTTGGAACGTACCAAAAATTGGAAAATTTTAGTGAATATATTCTAAAAAATAAATATATTAATTCTAAATTTAAGACGGGTAGATCAAGATTAAAGAAGGTTAACTGGGCTATGGAAGTCCATTGAAGCGACTTCTTCATGGATATACACCTTTTTTAGAATTGAATGATTTTATTAATGAAATTAGTATTAGAGAACATCATGTCAATACATTAAAAGTAGCATGAGGACTCTAATTCATCTATTGGTTATCTATTTACCTATATTTTTTTCTCCTGGAACCATTTTTATTTTAGACAACACTTCAATTTTTATTATATTCATTTTGTGTTTTTTTGTTTTATTTTAGTTTTGGCCTAAAAAATCACTAAGACTTGTCGAGGTTTTGACTCTTCATACCATAGTAGTAGAGTATGTGGGTTATAAAAGGATTAGCAATGACATCGTGGTCATATTTCGATGTAGTTTCTGAGGAAGAAACATGAATCTAATTCAAAAAAATACCTAATAAAAACTAAAAAATAGAAAATAAAAATCTAAAAAAATTTAAGAACATAAAATCTGTACAAAAATAATTTTTGTTTTCCTTGAATATTTATGTACATAGGGTATTATAATTCCGAACTCGTTACTCAAATTAAAGAAATTGATGAACACTATTCTACACTTAGTAAAAAAAAGAAATTTAGAAATGAAAAATTTAGAAAACTTATATTTAAGATGAGCTGAAAATAAATCCATCAATGTTCAATAGACTTTTGTTCTTTCCCCAGAGAGACCTAGAATTAGTGAATTCTAAATTTTAAATGTGTTAAAAACCTATCTTGCACTTGATTTTCCCCAAGTTTTAGGAACTATGAGATAAAATAGTATAACCTCCCTCAAATTTCTCCATTAAATGTCCTTAGTACAGAGGAATCACTTTAGTTTATTAGATACCTTTATGGGTATTTCCAACAATTAAATCTATGAGATATGAGTTATAAGGAGTTGAAAATAATGGTATCTCTATTATGTTATATAGAGTGTACTAATAATTGGTTCTAGAACATATATGAAGAAATTGTTTTATCCTTGGATGAGGTTTTCATTGCTTTGGCCTCCAAATTTACCCCAATAACACCACCATTGAGGTTAGGCTTAAGGACACTAGATTTTTCTATAATGATTTAGAGTTATTACACAAGGACTTGGATAGGTTAATAAGTATTATTTGGTGTATTTACAACCATACATTATCTCCCCACATACTCATTGACACTTTTTATAATTCCATCACCCCTTACAACTAGAATCTAGTTGACCGATCTTGGGGGTGTGACTATTCTGATTCCACTACTGATGATCCTAAGCACTATTTTGATAAAATTGATCAAAAAGTCCGAATACATGTGAAAAATAAATAGAGTATTATATAGAGTTGAAACAAATAACTGAAGCTAATGATGTTTATGGTAGAGTTACTATGGATCTGTGCTGTCATTGTGGGATGTTTGGTCATACTCAATGATTATACCCAAAGATTGAACTCCCTTTCCAACATGAGGAAAATTCCCAGTTCATTAATTTTAGATATAAGAATCAAGTGAAAAAATGATCCATTTTATACCAATAATAAGATGGATAAAAAATCACTCTAACCTATCCTAGAAAGAGAATGGTGTCATTAAACAACCCACTACCAAACATTAAAAACCATAGCCTAGTTTTTTACAAAATCAATATGGGGATACATTATATAATTCTAAAGGGGAATTAATTTGGATGTTATAGTAGGTTTCAGGTGATATTGGTTCATTCAGTAAATATATAGACACTATGATTCACAGTTTAGAACTTCACATGGATAAAATAGAAAGATATCTTGACGGTATGGACAAGGTAAAGGTTACTAAAACATCAGTTTCTAATTTCAGAGATAATATCATGAATGTTACCACCAGACATGGAATAAAAACCCAAGATCAAGTGAATGAATAAATTAGGGATGTTAAAAATGGTGAAAAATCCAAATCTATGAATGAAATTATGGAAAACCCGAAATCTAGAAATCCAGACAGCTTAGTCCAAAATAAATATAAAATTGAAATAGCCCCAAAAAATCAATTAAATTAAGGAAAATAAAGATACAATTGATTATAAAAGGAAATAAGAATGATGGGTTTGAGGATTAGGTGAGAAATAAACTCATTTAAAAAATTATTCCCTTATTATTTCCTTCCCTTAAAAGAGTAAAAAAGAGTGACGATCCTTACTGAATGAGATTCTTGAAAATGATTCGAAATTTCAACATTAACATGAAATTTATGGAAGAAACAGATAAAATAACATCATATATAAAATTCACAAAGTGGCTTTTTGATACAAAATTGGATACCATCACCCTCAATGAGGAATCCAGTTTCGTTCTTTTGAGAAAGATGGCTCTGAAATTGAAGGACCTGATAGTTTTGTTATTCTATACTGAATATGAGGAAGTGAAAAACTGGTTTTTTTGTGGGATTTTGGAATGATTATTAACTTGATTCCATAATACCTATTTAAAATATTGTGCCTTTTGGATTTTAGGATAGCTACTATTTTGCTTCAACTCTATGATAGGTCACTAATTCACCCCTATAAAAGTGGGAAAGTGTAATGACCCAGAACTGAATTACACTTAACAATGCCCTCAACCTAGTTTTTCAAATAGACTCTTGCTCATATACCCAGATTCCAGTGGTTTTAGACTAGTACAGAGGGCCTAGGTGGTTCTATGGGGAGACAATTCCCTCAATACCATAGTGTAACATAGAGGAATCAATAACATACAAGTAGAAAAACCAATTTAATATCCATAAAAGTAGTAAATAGTGGTTGACTAACAAATAAAAAAGGCCAGATTCCATTTCATATAAAAAATTATGAACATTCCATATGTATCTAATAAAGTTTCCCAAACATGTTCACTAGGTTGATATAAAATACATGTAACAAAAGTACAAAAGGAAAAAAGTATACCAACTTGCATCATGTTCCTTATCTTGGTACCATGCTCCCTTTATCCTAAGAATCAATCAATAACCTATAGTAGGGTTCCTTACCTTATCATAACCTACAATCATATAATCTGTTTGGGTACCCCTGATGTCCCGAACAGAGTGTGAGACATAATCCCAGTTGGAAATTACCCAAGGTCTGTTCTATCCAATCAATGAATTTATATAATAGAGTGTGAAGGAAATGATAATAATATTCCATGGAATTACTCAAAACTAAACATCCTATAATACTAGGTTCTCATTTATAATCAATTCTATTTTATTAATTTAATTTTAGTAATAAGTATCTGATTTAATAGGCCAGCCTATTTCAGAGAAACTAAGTTCAAATGATAATTCAAACTCATTAAATTAATATGTCTCAAGACCTGACACGTATCCTGACACCCCCTATTAATATGTAACCAAACAATCCTAAACATTTCATCTATAAAGAATAAAAATGCCTAATCCAAGATAGTTCATTATCTTGGAAGAAATTTCATTTGATTCATTCCATATCTTATTCAATTTAGAAGATAATACCATCAAAGGAATTCTGAATTTAAAATCAAGGTATCAATATTGGTATAATATAAACCAACACCCTACAATCCCATCCTTTGAGAACCACTCAGGAACTCGGGGTATTGTTCTAGGTGTGGTATAACGTCACTTCCAATCGAGTAATTCCTTGGAGATCCACTAAGGTATCCCAAGTATCACCCATGGAATAAATGATCAATGAACTTTGAGTATGTCCTTGAAAAAAAATATGTTATCCATGTACCACTCAACATATAATAGTCAAGACACAAAGTATGTCTATATAAATCCACTAAGGGATCCCAAGTTTCACCCATGAGAGAAACAATCAAAGCCCTTTCATTCCAAAATTAATATCCTATACATGATCCAAGTATCACTCAGTTTATAATAGTAAATCCCCTCATTATTCTGTCCTTGGTAGTCCATATCGGGAGTCTAAGTATCACTCGAGAATAACCTGGATAAATTCTATTTGAGTCTGTCCATGGAATTCATCATTTGAATCCATGTGTCAACTAAAGCATATAACATTCAACATCAATTCAATTGAACCAAATCCCATCACCATAACAAATAAAAACTAATCTCACCTTAAAAGGTGACTCAATTTATTGTCCAATCTTAGAAGACTTGCCTCTAAACAACTCATGCAGGACTTTAAACACAAGAGCATCACATGCTTAAACAAACCATTATAAGGAAAGGGTCTAGGGTCAGGGAATCTATTCCCTATCATTTAACCATTAAATTCACAATTGATATATCAATACCTTTTATAATTAATTTAAACTATAATTTTATAGTTAAATAACATTCAATCAAATTCATTTAACATGCCAAGGTCAACACCTAGAAAATCTAATTCAATATCAACTCAGGAGGTGGCTTATGGAATTGGACAAGCTTAGAAGGTGTTCCACTTAACTAATCACATGGTCTGTTTATTATAATGAGAGTATCATTCTAAAGAAACTATAACATGGAATATACTCAACTGAACTCACATGGACATAGTCATTCATTAAAATTCAATTATTCGAAGTCCAAAACCATAATCAAATCAATCCGGACCTCACCTTAATACATGGATATAATCTCGACCATATTATAAGGCCTAGCATTTAATTATCTCACATGGGAAATTCAATTTAAAAAGGAAATTCAATCTTCAAAAAGATATTATGAAGAAAAAGAGATGGGCATGGTCATATATTTGTTCCTATTAATTCATCTAATTTCACTTCATCTCATACTGCAATTCTATTCAAAACTAAATTAAAATTTGACATCACAAGTAATGGGTAGAGGAAAAAATATAAGGAATCAAATCCCTAAATCCACGTATGGTGGTTTACCTCAATATCACGTCATCCAAGTGGTGGTTCTAATTCAAGGTGAAAAACCTATAAATATTCATTTATGGCCTCTTAAAAAACATGGTCCATAACTAAAAATTTGATTCAAGGATCCCAATCCAATTTGAGGTGATGCCCAAGAAATGGGTGCACGACACAATGATGTTTATATAAATAACTTGAATTTAAATGAAATGCATGAGACAATCTACCGTAGGTCTGTAGTGGATGGTTCATATGATATTTTCTTTCGATTCGACACAGGTTTAAAGAAAAAATGAATAATGGACGAAGTACCGAAAAATAGGGAACACGTTCTTACACCTAAATAGGGCACACGATACCAAACTAAACAAGTAATGGCAAAAATGAAAAGTATATATTACTAATGAGGACCCATGGAGACTGAAGGTGCTTGAATTGGATGATGGTTTAAGGAGAAACATTGAATTCTAGGTTAGGATTGAGAAGGAACTTACTGTATAGGGAGAGGAATCTCACAAGGATGAGGGAGGGGAAGGAAAAGAAAAATGAGTTTTAAATACTCATGAAGGGAATTTTGTAAATTTTACCCTTAAAACCTATTTTCTTGTCTTGCCACACAGTTTTTCCTAACGTGCTTCAACCGTGCCACCTATTCCTTAAGAAACCACCTCTAATGGTTTTTCCCACATGGTTAGCCAAAACATGAATAAACCGTGTGATGAATAGTGTGAGGGAACTACCTATGTGTCACTAAAAATGTGGTCTTGGAAAATGGTTTGATCAAACTATTTGCAAACTATGGATGGCACATTAACTCCACTAACGAAGGCCCAAAAGTTTTCTACTAGGTGTGCATGGTTCCAGACAAATGATACACCATCTATAGACCCCCCAAACAAGATATTTCCAAACCCAATACTCCTAAAAATCAACAGGATATATAAGTGACTTCCCTACCCTTTATACAAGTCCAAAAAAACCCATCGAAGTTTTCGAAATCACTAAATTATGTTCAAAATATTCATCTATGAAATGGTTTGTCCAGAAATCACCAAAATTCAAATTTCATTAGAATGTTGTCTGGTCCAACAAATACAAGACCTTATAGACACCTCACCATATAACTTATCATCCCCAAGATTATTTTTGGAAACAATGAAAATATAACTGGACCTATAGGGTCCATGAAGTATTATTCAAATGGTCGTGTTGCATTTCCAAATGCCAAACGCACCTCAAATAATTTATAATACTATGGCACTTAAACCATCAAAACCTAAACCAATGATCGAATTCAAAATGAAACATTAAAGCAGTGCTTACATAAGACCACTTAAACAAATACTTAATCACATCATCATCTCTTTAACATCTAACTGGTGGTTCTCCCCATCAAGGGATTTTAACATTAAATGGCCAATTCCAAACCATGGTGCATCCATCGTCAAAATTTCTTAAAAGGCATACCCTAAGTGTTCTAGTGATGCTATTAGAATGATTTCTTTAACTTGGACAAATTGAAAACTTTTAAGGTCATACTACAGACCTCATTGGAGGAAAATGTTCAAATATCGATTGACCAATAGAAACTGGTTGCACTATATTTCTAGGAAGACCTAGCTAACCATTACACTACAATTTCCTTAAAAAAGAGATGTTCTTTAAAACATTTTCCCTCTAATGTATACATCTAAAATGATGAATAATGAGTGGATCCACTATGACCAAATGTTCCCAAAATCATGGCTTTGATGGTATATATATTTCAACAGAACCACAATTCCTTCCTTCAAGTGATTTTTAATTTTCAAAAAAATGAACCCATAGAACCTCACACTAGACATCAAATTACATTTCTATATTAAGCCAACACTAGGCCATTTAAAACTGTTTCACGTTAGCAAAAATGAAGGTAT
Organism: Viscum album; assembly: GCA_963277665.1. Taxonomy (NCBI): domain Eukaryota; kingdom Viridiplantae; phylum Streptophyta; class Magnoliopsida; order Santalales; family Viscaceae; genus Viscum; species Viscum album. The sequence goes on from OY728157.1 coordinate 795,431,725, forward strand.
ATTCCAGTTCTATCCAATTAGAAACATTAACCTTAAATAATCAACTCTATGCATGAAACAAAGTTTGGGATAACCTCAGTTCATCGATTTGGATTCTAAGAAACTATCCCAAAGTTGTCTACACTCCAATTTTACACGTTATATGGTTTAAAAAGCCAAGAAGTCCACATAAAATCATTGTCTAATCCCATAGAGGAATCATCATTGAGGTCAAATAAAAGGATACATCCCTTGTACAAATTTCAATTAGAGGAATTCCTACATAGAAACCCAAGTATCACTGGAGACTAACCAAGATTCGTTAAAAACCATGCATTCATCATATAGCACTGATAGAAGACACTTATTGAGACATGAAACATTTAAAAATTTTCCCAATGTAATACTGATGCTCTCCTTTTGCATTAGGGAATATGTCAAGCTAGGGGAAAAGATCGTCACTAAGAAGAAAACACTATGTGGGTTTAGGGGATTACTAGAAAAGAAGATCAGTCGAACCAATACTAGGAGACCACTTGAAAGAAGCTCAGTTTCACTCACCGATGCATCATCATATAACTGATCATAATGGAATTACTACATGTGGCATTACAGTGGTCATTAAAATATAATCACCATAGTCTAACCATGACAAAAAATTCTTCTAAAGGGTTACATACACCTCTAACCACATCAACATCGTGTTTCCGCACAATCACCGACATCAATTTTAAAACAGACATACCTCAATGGAGTTTAAAAACAGATAAGACCATTTCCTAATGGTCTCCCTCAGTTTTTCTTCTTCTACTTAGAAGGACACATATTAGAAGAACTAACATGGAACTCCCCAACTTAAGAGTGTACTAGTCATTAATAGACAAAAAAATATCTTTTCAAAAGTGTGCTAGATAAAAAAAAACCTTAAATGAAAGTGTGTTTCCCCTCCGATCTATGATAACAACATCCAAGAATTTGGAATGAAGTTGATCTAAACCGACCAACTTGTCAAAATACTTGAGTATCAAATTTTCCTACCAAGTAGTGGGATGAAATTGATTATCTGAATCGTATGTCACTCTACTCTAAATATTACCTGAGAACATACTCAATTGCTCAAGGCTCAACGATCAAACCAAACTCAACTAGTTTGTTACATATTTTAGAAACTCTATGGGTATCACATATATCAATGCAAATTACCCTGAGATATACATGTTTGGTGACACACCCTTGATATTTTCCCTAGGTTTTCCAACTTATGAATCCATGTATCAGTATATTCACACAAAAAATAGCTCAAATTCACTCCATATCAAACGACTGTAAAAAAACCGATGACCTCCAAATTTTCCCAAAGATGAAATAGGGTCACGAGAACTAATAAGTTGTAGACCATGACAAAATAATGTCTAAACTACTGAAACTGAGCATGAATTGATGATCACACCCATAACAAGGGTAAATCATACAATAAGTTTCCACCGGAAAAAGGTTATCTTTTAAGAGGTAAGCATCCTACAAGGGAAAATGCCACTTGAAAGGAACCATGTGTTTGAAGACTCACAACATTTATCAAGGCATTTAACTCAAAGGGTGATACCTACCAGGGGCTAGCCCCTTACAAAAACACATGCGTCGACCCTATCACTAGGACACACCAAATAAAAAGTCACTAGGCTTAAGAGCCAAACGTTTAAGCCATTTCAAAAAAGGAAATGGCCTATGGGAAATGATTATGATTCCCTTACGAGGAAACTCAATGGAAATCTTAAACTACCCTTACATGAGGGTTTAATCGAAGAAAACCACCTTAGGTTTCATTTTCAATTAATTTAATTAATTAAAATAAGCTATTAAATATTTTAAATAATTTTAAACAAAACCTAAAGGATAATTTTATAAAATAAGGCACTTGATATATAATTTAGAAAACTCCTCAAGGAAAACAAGGAAGTCTTCTCAAACTTCATTTTTAAACATTAATCATTCATTGAAATTCAATAATTATTAAAAAATTCACAATATAAATCCATTTTAATAGATAAGGTTACCTATGAGGGTCTCATTGAACTGACATGGGTTATTTAAAAAGAAATCCAATAGTAGTAGATTAACTATAAGAAACATAAACACAAATAATAGTTTATCTCAAAAAAATACCCCAACTAACCTACCTAGATCCAGCTGAGCATTTTAAAATTTGACCAATCCATTTGAGTTAAAAGCCTAATAGATTTCATATTTATTACCATCTCAAAATATATCATTGTTATATAATAGCTCATCCATATGGGTGTCCATTTACCTATCCATGAGACACCAATACACTTTACATGTTTTCATTTGGTTCCCACTGAATTGAAAACATTCCACATTAACATTTGAACATTAGAATCCTTTAAATTTCAACATGAGTCTATAAATATGTATATAAATCCTAAATGATGGTTCAATTACATGGGTTAACCTTTTCTAGTTATAAGGTTCCCATACACATTACAATTGAAAACTATCTCATGTTCAGATCGTAACCAAATAAATTATTCCCATTCAACTATTTTACATATATCAAAAACAGATCTTGCATCTCATCAAAAGTGGTAAACACTGAAAGCATAATAATAATATCAAAATAATTATACACAAGTGACACATAATAAATAAATAGGTAGCATGGACTATTATCAGCTAAAAAAGTTATGTAAATAAGAAGGCTAAAGAAAATGAAAACATGGAATAAAAATCAAGGCACAAAGTCTAAAATAGAAATAATATGATAATTAAAAATATATTGAATGAAATAAAGATGAAATGTGAACTAATATGTTCATATATTGTTTCATGTATTTTTTTATCCTTTCCTTAATAAGACAATAGACATATACAATAAATTCTGAAATCAATAAACAGCACAAAGTACACCACCCACTTAAGGTGAAATAATAATCAACTATAATATCGAATTGAATGAAAAAAAATCTCATCTATGGAAACATGGTCATTTCCACATGGGTGGGGTGATCAATCCTATAAATTACTGTTTACCAAGCACTGAAACATTCCTTGTCTCTTGCCTACCAGCCCAAAATAGAATGACCAAGGGGAAAAAATAAAATCTCTGATACCAATTTGTAGTGACCCAGACCCTAATTCCACTTAACAGTGCCCTGATCCTAGTTGGCCACACGGCCTCAACCGAAACTTTCTAAATTTCAAAGGCTACCAACTTGTAGAGAGGGCCTTGGTGAGTCTGAGGGGAGACAATTCCCTCAATACTAGAGTGTAACACAGTGGAATAAATAACATGCAAGTAATAGAATTAATATACTATTCAGACAAGAAGTAAACTACCAAAGACTGATAAATAAATAATACCATATGTCGTCTCATATACAAAATGATGAACTTTCCATACATCTCTAATTTTTTTTAAAATCATGTTCACCAGGAAGATATAAAATAAATTTAACAAAACTAAAAAAGGGACAAAAGTATCCCAACTATAATCATGAGCCTCCACTCAGTCCCATGCTCCATTGATCCAAAGAAAAAAATCAAGAACCTATAGTAGAGCACTTTTCCATATCAGTAAATTAAATCATTTAATCTTTTTGGGTACCCAAGGTATCCTAAATAGGGCGTGAGGCCTAATCCCAATAGAAAACCACACATGGTCCATTCCATCTAGTTGGTGAATATATATATAAGAGTGTATTGGAAAAGATAATAATAATGTAAGGAATAACTCAAAACTAAACTGTGTATAAGGAAAAGTTCACATTAATTATCAATTACATTTAATAAATTTCATTAAATCAATAAGTGTCCAATTTAATAGTCAGGCCTCTATCATTCAAACCGATTTAAAATGATAATTAAAACTTCTTAAATTAATAACTCTTGAGACCCAACATGTACCCTGGTATCCCCCAAAATGATGTAATCAAAGATTCCTAAACAAGCCATCTATATAGCATAAGAAATACCGAATCCATGATTTTTATTTGGCTTGACAGATGTGTCTTATGATTCATTCCAACCCTTATTCAATTTATAACCCGAGACCGTCCAAGGAATTCCTACGTTGAAATCCAGGTATCATTAAAGGTATAATATCAACAAAAACCCTATAATATCATCCCTAACAAACCTCTTCAGAACTCGGGTATCACTCTAGGTGTTTTATAACTTCAATTCCAATCGAGCTCATCCTTGGAAGTCTACTAAGAGGGCACAAGTGTCACTGATGGATTAAATGATCAATTACCTTTGAATTCGTCCTCAATATCCTCTATGATATTAAAGTGTCACTCAACATATAATATTCAAGCCATAAAGTCTGTCCTTGGTAGTTAACTAAGGGATCACAAGTATCGACCCTGGTATAAATGATCAATGCCATTTGAACCCATCCTTGGAATCCTCTATGGGATCCAACTATGACTCGTAATTTAATTTTCAATCCATTCCTATGTTTGTCCTTGGTATTCTATATCCGGAGTCCATGTATAACAGAGGCATAATCCTGATAAATTCCAAATAATTTTATGTATGCAATTCATCATTTGAATCCATGTGTCCCACAAAGTATATAACATTAAACATGAATTTAATTACACTAATGGTCATCACCCTAATCGCAAAAAGTTAATATCTCCTCAAAAGGCAACTAGAGTCATTTTCCAATCCTATAAGGATTTCCTATAAACAACTCACATGGGATTTTAAATACAATAGAATCACATGTTTAAACAATCCATTAAAAGTAAAGGGTCTATGGTAATAGATTCCATTCTCTATTCTTTAAACACTCAATTCACGATTGACAGAGAAATCCCATTTACAATTCATTTCAACTGTACTTTAAGAATTCAACAAAATTTATTCAAAATCATTTAACATGATTAGGTTAACACCAAGGAAATCCAATTCAATCTCACCTCTGGAGGTTGCTTATGGAATTGTCCAAGCATTAAAGGCTTCCCACTTAACTACTCACATGGTATGTTCATTATGATGAGCGTCTCAAAATCGAAAAACTATCACATGAAATAGACTCCAATTAACTCATATGGGAATAATAATTAATTTAAATATAATTATTCAATGGTTAAAACCATACTAAAATCAATCTAGACGTCACCTCAAAAGGTGGATAAAATAAAAACCAGATTATAAAGCCTATCCTTTAATTATCTTACTTGAGAAATTCAGTTTAATAAGGAAAGTAAATCTTTCACAAGCTATTACATTTCTAAATCAAATCACATGGTCATCCATCCCTTCCTATCAGGTCATCCAATTTTAGTTCATATCATATTACAATTCAATTCCTAACTCAGTTCACATTTGACATCCCATGTAAGGGTTAATGTGTACAAACCTAAGGTATCTAATTCCAAAATCCACCCGTGGTTGTTAAATTCAATATCAAATCACCCATGGGTGGTTCTAGATCCAAGTGAAACACCTATACACATTCATTGATGTCCTCTTCAAATATATGGTATATACCTAACAATTTGATTCAAGGGTCAAAATCCAATTTGAAGTGATGGAAAATAATTAGGTGTGTGACACAATGATGTATATATAAATCACACGACTTTAAATAAAAATAATGACACCACCTATCTTAGGTTCATAGTGGATAAGTCATCCAATATCAACTAATGATTTGACTTATATTAGGATAAAAATTAAGAACGAATGAAGACCCTAAAGATTGGGAAAAAGAAAATGCAACTAAATAGAGAAGATGGTACTAAACTCAACAAGGATCTACAAAAAAGGTATGTATAACATACCAATGATGATCAATGGAGATCGATGACATTTGTATCTGATGATGGACGAAGTAGATACAATGAATCATTAGTTAGGATTGATAAAGAACCCACTGCATAAGGAGAGGAGGCTCACATAGTTCAGGGAGGAGAAGGAAAAGAAAATCATGGTTTAAGACATCATTGAGGGAATTTTGGTAAATTTACCCTTATAAAATTGGTTTCACGGTATAACTACATGATTTGGCCAAACTGTGCACCAACCGTGTGCCACCAATTCCATAATTAACCACCACGTATGGTTAGTCATGCATGGTTAGCCAAACCGTGTAAAAGTGTGTGATTAATAGTATGAGGGTACTCCCTAAGTGGAATTAAATTTATTGGATATTCACACATTTCGGTCAAACCATGAATAAGTCATGTGGGGCACACCTTCTCCACTGATTGAGGCTGCAAGGTTTTCGGCTAGGGCCGCATGGTTTTAGGCAAACCGCACACCCTCTGTATTTACTCAAAACATGGGATTTTCGGCCCTCGTACTCCTGAAACTTGACGAGACACCCAAGGTACATCTTTTACCTTTACCCAAGTCCAAAAAACATTTTTAATATTTATAACATTTTTAATTTTATTACCAATATCATTATACAAATTGGTCCTAGAAATCACCAAAATTCAAATTCCATTGTAATTCCATTCGGTCCTAAAACATTGGAGCTTACAAGATGACTAATTATTTAGTATATGAAAACTCAAAATTCCAATGTATTGTCTAATTAGTGATATATAATGTGATGAAAAGGTCATAATCATCTTAATAAGAACATTATTTTCTAATGGAGGTGCTATCATTGATGTCTCTAAAGGGAAACATTATCATGAACCATCCCTCGAGGCCCATTCTATGACTACCCCAAGCCCTCTTTCCATAGTCCAGGGGTTGGAGACTAGCACTGAAAAGACGTATCCCTAAAACAGGAAGGCATTTCCTTTTAACCAATACTGACACACAGTCCCAGAACACAACAAGAAGCAACCACGAAGTAAACTATGCTAGTAAAAGTGTGTTGAAAGTGAAGGGGCCGGAATACAAGCCTAACTGTAAAGTAAAAGTACAGCTGAAAAGTAAAAATTCAACTAAAATGTGAAAACAGCTCCAAGATCGTCCACTAAGGATACTACATGAAGGGTAGGTACAAATCATGATCATTAGTCCCTACGTATCATCACAAAAAATGGTCCATATCTGAGTACCATCTAGTCTTGACTCCCTCAGCCTCGATCAATGTTGTTCATCGTCTGCAGAAGACAAAACAAGGTGCGGGAAAAGCCCATGTAAGGGTGTGTATAATAATACTCAGCAGGGACCCCGAGACCCCCAAGGTATCCTAGAGTTCCACAAAGTAAAATTCACAAAGCAAGACAACAACTCAAAGAACGAAGAGATAGACATCAACTCTACTTAGGTATATTCCCATACATACACCTAAGTTATCAGGATACACTAATCTCACACATGAGGGAAGAATACAAAAAAGGTAAAAACACAAAGGTATAAGTACCACAGAGGTAACACCACGAAGATTGAAGTAAAAAAAATGTAACACTATGAAGGCAACACCACGAAGCTAGAAGTACCACACATGTAACACCACGAAAATAGAAGTACCACACAGGTAACAACACGAGGAAAAACACAAAGGTAGAAGTACCACCTAGATAACACCAAGAAAATAGAAGTACCACAGAAGTAACACCACTAAGATAGAAGTACAAAATATGTAACACCACAAAGACAACACCACAAAGGTAGAAGTACCACACATGAAACACCACGGAGATAGAAGTAAAACACAGGTAACCCCATGAGGACAACAACACAAAGGTAGAAGTACCACCCAGGTAACACCAAGAAAATAGAAGTACCACATAGGTAACACCACAATGATAACACCATGAATGTATACATACCACACATGCAACACCAAGAAGATAAAATTACCACACAAGTAACTCCACAAAGATAGAAGTACCACATAGGTAACACCACAAAGACAATGCCACAATGGTAGAAGTACCACACAGGTAACACCCCGAAGATAGAAGTACCACACAATTAACACCATGAATACATAACCATGAAGGTAGAAGTAACATACATGTAACACCAAGAATATAGAAGTACCACATAGGTAACACCACAATGATTACACCACGAAGGTAGAAGTCCCACATAGGTAACACCACGAAGATATAAGTACCACACAGGAAACACCATGAAGGCAGAAGTACCACACATGTAACACTACGAAGATAGAAGTACCAAAAAGGTAAATGATTCAACTCACACCAGTTATATCTTATGTATAGAAGTACATATGACTAGTCGCAAGCAAGATCATCTTATTCTGTTAATAGGCAATACTGCTGAACCACACAGGATCGATCGGTAGAAGCCCCCGCTTACCCACACAAGATCTGACCCACATATGATCAGTATGTGCTGACCCACATATCATCACTGAGTAGTGACCCCCACCAGATCTGATATATTCTAACCCGTACAAGATCAACAGATACTGACCCACATAGGATCAATGTTCTTTCTTCAAATTACTGCCAACCACATGATTCCTCGCACCCGGTGCACTTGAGTTCTGTATAAACATCCCCTTGAGAAACCAGTCATACTTACACCACCACTAAGCTCCAAAAAAGAGTAAACTAACGGAATAACATGTCCTAAGGGTTCTAGTATGAAAACTAGTGTGTCAATCGGACACTCGGTCTGTGAGTTATAAGTATTTAAGTTCTAAGGACCCGATTGGATTCGAGTTCGATCCAAACCAGCCATACTCCAAATATTTCCAACACTTAAGTGGAGTATACCAAAAGGGCCTTCTTGATCCAATGATCCTAGCGCCACATACGGTTCATCCAATAGACGTCTGGTTGTCAAGATATGGCTCTTTAAGTCTTTCTGGGTCTAGTTGGACTAGGGTCCGGGTCGACCCGGTCAGACCGACCCAACCCGACCCAGTTCAGGATCAACTCGGATGGGCAGGGTTGCGGTCAGACCTGAACTGAAGGGGAGTGGGCCGACCCACAAGGGGTGGCTCGACCCACAAGGGGGAAGCCCAACCCACAAGGGAGTAGCCCGACCCACAAGGGGGGCTCATCCCGCTGGGCGAGTGAAGCTCGGCCAGCTGGGCGCGTGCGGCCCGACCCGCTGTGGGGCATGACCCACCGGTCCAGCCCATGGTGAGGTCCGCCCTAGCCGGTGAGGGGGAGGGGGGGTGAGACACCCAGTCTTCTTGAACGGCCCGGAGGCTATTTGGATTGTGAAGCGGTGACACCACGTGGGCATTGCCTGCTCACCGCGGAACCTGCAGGAGGTGCTGGTTCCTCCACTGCAATGACTTTGAGCCCCAACCTCCTCCAGGGGAACGTGACGACATGTGGTCCCGCCTCATTCTTCCACAACCGGCTCATTCTGGCCACCTCCTTCACCTGTCGCGGCTTCAGCCATGACCCCTTGCTCACCGGTGGTGCGCGATAGTGTGTCACCCCTCCTCTATGACCAACCTATGCTGGACGCTCTACTAACCGCCTCAGATTAGTGTCGCGACCTCCTCTTGTAGTGCGCGATGGCCTGCGGCCTCCATCATAGCCGATTGGTGCCACTACTGCGGCAACCTTCCACAGAGAACACAAGGGTAGCAAGGTAGCGGAGGGTCTGGGATGGGTTCGCTAGGTCCGCACAGTCCACGTTAGCTTGTAATCATGAGGGAGGATTAAAAGATTCAATAATCACTAGAATTAAAAAAATAAAATCCCTAGCTCCAGAACGATGGAGGATTCCCATGACCGAGGAAGTGTCGTCGTTCGCCTTTCCCACAACAAGATTCCAATGACACCGCTCTTATGTCATCCTTCAGTTCGTGTTTTGGTGTTTTCCTTCACCTCCTACTAGAACTGGCACCATCCTCCGAGGGTTTGGCGTCTCAGTAGTTTTTCATCATTTCACTGCTTGGTTCAGTAGTGATGATACCTCTCCCCAAGCTCCATATAAATAAGAGAGGAGGGGGGTGTCTAAAACTCATGGGATTTATAAGGGATCATTAATATAGAACCTTCCTTATTCAAAAAAATGTTGTTAATTAGGGTTGAAGGGTCATGCCATATTATGGTTTGACACATCGCTGGTCCCACACTGCCATTTTTCCGTAAGAGGAAAAGAATGAAATAAATCAAATAACAAAGCTATTTTATTTATTCTTTTAAAAAGTCCCAAAATATAACCTTTTCTCCAATCGTACTATGGTCGAAGTGAAGTCTCACTTATGTGAATCCTCATCCTACAGATTCGAATGTGCCCTCAGATTTTTAATCTGAGCACCAGTTCAAAAGTTAGAAAACGCTACTCACGCGTCTACAGAATGTACCTTAAAAAAGTTCAGTAAATTATTTACGTTCACACTTGACCCGCACCAGTCGAGGTTAGGCTCCGCCTGAGGAGAAAAAGCCCCAAAAAACTGAATGGTACTCTTGGATTTTCAATCTGAGTTACTGTTTAGAAGTTATAGATTTTAACAAGAAAATATTTATTACTTAATTATTTTATTTACATCTAAAATCTAACATCCACTGTTGGCCTGCGCCAGCCAGTGTTTGTATCTCCCAAAAGAAAGAATACCCCCACGAGCTCAGCAGTGGTCTCAGATTTCTAATCTGATCCACCATTCTTGAGTTATAAAAATTTGAAAAATAAAATAACTTTATTTAATTATTTTATTTAAAGTTATTCCATTTTTGGTTTTTCTCGAAGGAGGCTTGCGTTGACTAAACATATGTTGTGACTAGGATAAAACCGCCATATTGAACGCAACGATACCCTCAGATTTAGGATCAAGGAAATTGTTTAATAGTTATTCATATTTTTTAGGAAAACTTCTTATGCTCACTAATTTAAGATTAACAAAACTTTGATGGATAATTCTGGGAACTCCGGGCCTCAAAATCATGTGCCATCAGATTTTTTAGTCTCAAAATAATTCGATATATTTGAAAAGTAAATTATATAGAAATTCGGAGATATTAAATTTTCCCCACCTTAGGGATTTACGTCCCCGAAATCCAAAACAAAGGAAAATCAAACAAATAAAGGTACTGAGCATGAATCTGAGCCTCCTGCTCCCATGTGCTCTCCTGGATGTCCCTGTGCTGCCACCAAAATCTCAGCATAGGGATCGACCGTCCATGAAGAACTTGCTCCTGTCAATCCTCTACCTCCACCGGGTACTCTATTAAAGTCACCCCATTGTCAAAGTCCAACTTTCCCTAGTCGATAACGTGTGACGGATCATGAACGCATTTTCTTAGCTGCGAAACATGGGAAAAAATATGCACCCATTGCATCTTTGGAGGAATAGATAGATGGTACGCCACATCGACTACTCTGTTGAGAATCTAGAAAGGTCCGATGAACCTCAGAGATAGCTTGCCAGCCTAAACAAACCTCTGAAATCCTCATCGGGGTGAGACCCGTAGGAAGACATGGTCACCCTCCTTGGACCCCAAGGGTCTTCATCTCCTGTTGGCATAAGACTTCTACTAGTTCAATGCAGTTTTTACTTGCTAATAAGTGAGGCATCAAGATACAAACTCTTCCATTGCTTCCTTGCTCTCTGACCACTAGTACTGATATCGGAGGTTCTGGTACATCTCTTCCACTCGAGGATGTACCATTAATGGGGATGTATGGAATTTCATAAACACCTCCACCTAATGTGTCACTAGTACCATTGTGCATCCTCTAAAGATAATGAAGTGCTCCCCACCTTTAGGAAATCCTTTAGGAGACCGTCAAGAGGATATCTGAGTAGGTTGAGCCTCACAGTCAATGTCCCAAAGTTGTGCCTCCCGAACTCACTGAAGAATTAGGGGAGTGAAAGTCATAGACTGGAGGTAAGTTACTACCTCTTTATCCACAAAGGGTATTCGTAGCGCGACTAGCTGCTTTGATTCCTCACTCAGTAGTTGTTGACCAGACCTCCTGCTGAGTGCGTCTGCTACCACATGCCCCTTTCCAAGAGTATAGACAATCTCAAAGTCATAGTCCTGGAAGAAGTCCAGCCATCATCGATATCTCAAGTTCAGTTCCTTCTGTGGGAAGTTATACCTGATACTCTTGTGATCAGAGTAAATGGTAAACTATTCACCCACCAAGTAGTCCCACCACATCTTTAGTGAAAAGACCTCTATGGCTATCTTCAGGTAATTGGTAGTGTAGTTATACTTATCAGTAACTATCGTAGCTACTGAAAGATCTGCTGACACTTATCTGTCCACAGGAATGGCTCCCCCTTCTTTCTCAATGCTGAAAAGGGTGCCTCTCCCCTAGAGAAGTCAGGTAAAAATCTCCAGTAGTACCCAGACAAAGTAGAAGTCCCTCTCACTTCAGGGAGGTAATCTTGGAAACTTCTTTTTAAAAGATGTCCCCACACTCTGCCACACTTATTGGGAAATGAAAACTAAAAACTCCTACTGCCAAGAGGGTAAGGCTGGCCAAATCAAGAGTGATCGGTTACACCATCCTTTTCATGAGTTTATCCAGTGCTTTATGGGTTTCCTTTTTCTCAGAACAAGGAAAACCCCATTCCAACTTTGTAGATAAACCACATCAATTTTTCCTAATATAATCAATCTGAGTATGAACTGTGGATATCCAATCCATACCAAAACTAACATCTTAAGGCATCGACACTACCACCAAGAGGTTCCAACCGAAACTCTTTCATCAAGGGTCAGATTACACTGTCATCCTAAGTGTGGTTATCAAGTCTCATCCCAAAGGTAGGCTTAGACGTAAGGGTCAAGTCAACGATCTAACAAAAAACTCTAGGTATTGACCAAGAATCTTTGAAAGAAGGAATGATTAGTTCCTATGTCTATTAATATGGTTTCTAGTTATAGACATAGACTGTACCCCTTATCATTTCTAGAGCCCTTGGGTCACACTCCTTGACCACATGCAGCTACTCCATTCCCCTGTCCTCCAACTCCCAAAGCTTGGTGGGGACCACATTGAGGTGGTGGTTGTAACATGTCAAAATGTATACCACCTCATGCTGCTCTCCTAGCTCCACTTCCACGTCTTCTACCCTGCAGATTCATCTATCCCTATAACTTCCTCCTCCCAAAACATTTTACATGCCCAAGTCTATGAGACTGGCATCGGTTTCTTTCATTCCCACTACAAACATTCATTGGCTGCATCCACTCAGCCAAATAATATTCAACCACAAAGGTTCTCTCTAGAACCCTAACATAAGTTGGAATGTATAGAGGAATAATTATAGCTCAGATGTCCCTTCACAAACCTCACTCGGAGGTTCGAGCCTTGAATCACTGACCGTATTGTATACATCACGTACCTTAGATGGTCTGTATGCTTCAATGAGTACTCATCTATTGACATGTTGTCCTGCTGAAGCTGTGGAAGCTCGAGGGAACACTCATCCCTTAGTACTTTATGGAAAGAAACCCCTTCTCTGAGGAATATTTTCAAGCTTTTCCATAGAAAAATTCACATCTTCACAAGATCAGGGTCATCTAAACTCTGTAATCATCCTGATGAGCCATGTAGAAGGCTCTCTACCAAGACCACCATTTGATCGAATGGTGCCCAGGCTAGATGAAAACTTGACCACCTCTTAAAGCCAGTCCTTAACCGCCTGTGAGTCGGCTCGCCTTAGAACTAGAGGGATATCTGATGCTGAAACACGTGTAAGGAACTAGTACTACATGTGTCTTCTTCCTGTACCACTAGTTGTTATTGTTGACCAATAGGAAGTGATGTAGCGGGTACACCACCCGAATGTGCACATGCCGCAAGAGGGCCCTACAACAAGGCATCATAGCTCGGTGGGACGTCATCAGGTACTCTCTCAGGAATCCTAGCTGGCTATCCACATGGGGAAATCCTGATAAGAAACATGTGTTCCACGATCATTAAGTTATACCTTATGAGATGACACCACAAAAACCATGAAAAAACACTTCAAAAACACACGCAATTAGTGTTTTCATGCACTGAGTTGGAAATCAGAATTAAAGGTCCTGGTTTATGGATACGTTGGCTTCCACAGCAATAGTGGACTCCTAGAACTGAAAACCACACTCAAAACACATAACATTATTACTCCGTTAAAAAAATTAGATTCCAAGTTATTTTTTAGAACCGACTCCTCTGATACCACTTTGTCATGACCCATCCCTCAGGGCCCATACCATGACTACCCCAAGCCAGACTTCCATAGGCCAGGGGATGAATACTAGAACCAGAAAGGCGTATCCCTAAAATGGTAAGGAATTTCCTTTTAACATGTATAGACACACAGTCCAAGAACAAAACTAGAAGAAACCACGAAGTAAACTGCTAGAGTAAAAGTGTACTTAAAGTAAACGGGTCGAAATAAAAGTCCAACTTCAAAGTACAAGTAAAACTAAAAAGTACAAATACAATTAAAAAGTGAAAATAGTTCCTAGATCATCCACCAACGATCCTACCTGAAGCATAGGTACAGATCACGATTAGTAGTCCTTGCGTCCCGTCAAGCCAAATGGTCCACCTCCAAGTACCGTCCAGTCCTGGCTCCCTGAGCCTCGATCAATATTGTCATCGTCGGCTCAAGACACAACTAGGTTAGGGAAAAACCCATGTATAGGTGAGTATAACAATACTTAGTAAGGATTCCGAGTCACCTGAAGGTGTCCCAGAGTTCCACAAAGTAAAAACCACAAAGCAAGACCACAACTCAAAGAACGAAATGGTAGACATCAACTCTAGATTGGTATATGCCCATAAATATACATACATTATAAAGATATACTCATCTCACACATGAGAGAAGAATAACACAAAGGTAACACCATGAATATAGAAGTACCAAACTGGTAAAACCACGAAGATAGAAGTACCACACAAGTAAAACCATGAAGATAACACGAAGAAGGTAGAAGTACCACACATGTAACACCACAACGATAGAAGTACCACACAGGTAACACCATGAAGACCACACCACAAAGGTAAAAGTACCACATAGGTAACACGCAGAATATAGAAGTACCACATAGGTAACACTACAGAGATAACACCACGAAGGTATAAGTACCGCACAAGTAACACCGGAATGATAGAAGTACCGCATAGGTAACACCACGAATATATAATTACCACATAGGTAACACCATGAAGACAACACCACTAAGGTAGAAGTACCACATAGGTAAAACCATGAAGATAGATGTACCATACAAGTAACACCATGATGAAAACACCATGAAGGTAGAAGTACCACACAGGTAACAATAAGAAGATATAAGTACCACATAGGTAACACCATGAAGATAAGACCACGAAGGTAGAAGTACCACACATGTAACACCATGAAGATAGAAGTACAACACATGAAACACCGTGAAGGTAGAATTACCACACAAGTAACACTACATAGATATAAGTACCAAACATGTAATGGACTCTTCTCACACTAGGTATAACTTAAGTACAAAAGTATAGATGGTTAGTTGTAAGATAGATAATCTTATTCTATTCAGAGGCACTGATACTGGACCACACAGGATCTCATCCACATAGGATCGGTATGCACTAACCCATATAGAATCACTTAGTGCTGACCCACACAAGATCTGATTGATGCTGACCCACACTAGATCGATAGATTCAGACCCACACAGGATCATTGTTCGTTCTTCATGTTACTGCCTGCCAAAAGATTTATCACACCCAGTGTGCTCGAGTTCCTTAAAATCTTCCCCTCGAGATATAATTCTTACCTCAAACACAATTAAGCTCCACAAATGAGTAATCCAACAGACCATCATGTTTTAAGTGTTCTAATGTGAGATACAATGCGTCTATCGGACACTCGGTCTGTGAGTTATAGGCATTTTAGTTCTAAGGGCCCAGTTCGATTTAGGTTCGATCTAACCCAACCATACTCCAACACTTCCAAAACTCAAGTGGAGTATACCAAAAAGGATCATCTCGATCCAAGGATCCCAGTTCTGTTTATGGTTCATCAAACGGACGCCCGATTCTTAATAAATGGCCCTTTTAGTGTTTCTGGGTCTGGTCCGACCTGGGCGGACCAACCCACCCCACCCAGGTTCGGGTCCAATCCGGCATGGTTGGGCCGTTCAGGGCTCTGCCCGAAGGGGGGCGGCCCGATGCGTAAGGGGCGGCCTGGCCCGCAAGGGGAGGCCTGACCCGCAAGGGTGCAGCCTGGACCGCAAGGGGTGTAGCTCACTGGGCACGTGCGGCCCGGCCCACTAGGGGGTGCGAGCCCCCGGTCTAGCCCGGGGTGAGGTCCGACCTAGGTGGCACGAGGGGTGAGACCCCCGGTCTTCTCGAACTGCTCGGAGGCCGTTCGACTTGTGAGGTGGCAGCGCCACGTGGGCGCCACCCAATCTCTGTGGAACCCGCATAAGGTGCGGGTTCCTCCACCACTGTGGCACGCGACGACGCACCACCCCTCCTCCTTCTTCCGCGGCCGGCTCGTTCTGGCCACCTCCTTCACCAACCACAACTTCATCCATAACCCATTGCTTATTGATGGCGTGCGACAGCATGCCACACCTCCTCCAGGGCCAGCCGGTGTCGGACGCTCTGTTAACTGTCGCGTCTTAGTGCGATAGCCTCCTCTTGGGGAAGACGATGGTGTGCCGCCTCCATCATAGCTGGTTGGTAATGGTGTGCCGCTGGCCTTTCATAGATAACTTATGGGTAGAAAGGTCACAGAGTGTCTGATCCGGGTTCCTTAGGCCCACACACTCCGCGTTATCTTGTAATCATGAGGGAGGATTAAAGGATTCAATAATCACTTTAATTAAACCAAAATCAAATCCCTTCCTCAAGAATGATAGAGGATTCCCATGATTGAGGAAGTTTATGCGTTCATCTTTCCCCCAACAAGCTTCAAACGACGCCACTAATTCTTCATCCTTCAGGTCATAGTTTTGTGACACCCCTCACCTCCCACTGGAACTGGCTCTGTCCTCCAAGGGTTTTGTAACACCCCAAGATTTTATGAAAAATATTCTTTTTAATTTCATTAATGTCTTGTGTTGTACGCTACACCAAAAGGAGCTTGCACAATACTCATCCTTGACTTGCCTTGCATTACACGCAATCACGACCTTCCTCGATAGCGTGTCTAGTACGCAATACCGAGTTTCACTAAACAACGATATGCTATTAAAATATTATTAAAACTAGCCGTTATGAATAGTAATAACCACTTTTAGAAATTTTTTAATTTTAATTTTTTAAAATGGAATTCATTTCTGGATTCGGAATATCGAAATGAGCTTAGGGTGAAATTTTGGTAAATTTTGGATAACTTTCATTTTCTGATGAATAGTGATAATTACTAAATTTTAATTAAAAAAAACCTTTTTAATCGAAATAATTAATAGTGATAAATTATTAATATGAGTGGTTTTAAAGTATATTTAGAATATATTTTTACAATTTAATAAAATGTTGGTCATTGGATGTAATTTCACATTCAAACCAGACATAAACAAGTGTCAATCTTTTGGATGTTATTATCTCTTAAAAACACACTATTTGTTTTGACGACGGGAATTAATTCTTAAATTAATTAATGCAACTGATATGTTTTTAATTTGGTAAAATAGACATCATTTTTGAGTTCATAATATCAGATATATCTTAGGCCTAATTTTTGGTATTTTTCTGGAAACTTTCATTTTTTGATGAATAGTGAAACCACAAAGTGGTAGTTAAAAAAATGAATTTTTCATAAAACTTAATTATACTGCTTCTATGAGTGGAATTTCAAAAATCCGAGAGACACGGTTGATGTCAGTAAGTAAAATGTGGTTCAATGAGATGAAAATAATTTTTGGTGAATAGTAACTTTTTAATTTTTTTACCACGGTTAAAAGTAAATAGGGTAATAAGGGTAAAAATGATATTATTATTACCCTAACACATGTCCTAATTCTATTGGACAAGTGTAATTCGAACAAAAACAACCTTAGGAATAACATATGACCATTTAGTCCCACTTGGATTAGATTAGGACATTTATTATTAATTTATTTAAAGAAGGGTTAAAATAGTTAAAATGAAAGTTTAATAACTAAATCATTTTTAATATGAGGTTATACATAAGATGAATTCGACTATAAATATTCATTAGAAAGCTAAAAATATTTCCTAATTAATGGTATTTTATTTGTAGTTTTTAGACATTAAATAATTTAATTTATTTATGACACAACGATGATGCAGTAATTATCTTATTAATGAAATATTGACATAATTGATGTTATAAATACCCAAATAAATGTAATTTGAGACTTTTTATGACTTACACTAATTTTATAGGTTAATATGACATGTTATTGTTGATTTAAGTAACTTGGTTCGAACGTATCATTCTGTTATGAATTTCATAAAAATCATGTACCAAATAGTGTCAAAATTGACATAAATTAGTTTTTAAAACAAATATTATATTATTAATTGGTATTTTATTCCAAAAAATCTAAGCTTCGGCCAAATGACTTATATAAGGTTATATATATTAATAATAAACAACTTGGGGTTCGTTTGGCTTGATATAGTAAGTTTATTAACCATATAGTGTAAGAAAAGTAAAAGACACGGTAAAAGATAAATTATTTAACTTAGAGTTAAATCTAATTGATAAGGTTAAAATAATAACCTACACTTTTCTAAATACTATTGGATGAAATTATTTCTACCCATACCCACTTTAGCTTCGAAATAAGACCCTTTGTAACCACTATAAATCGAATTTGACTTTATATAAAATAATATTTTGAGATTTTCCTAAGGTGCCCCTCTCCTCCCTTAGAAAAGGGCATCTCCTCCATCTCCTCATCACACCAATTTGAGCATTCAAGCTCAGCCAAAACCTGCCAAAATCTCTTCTACACCCCCCTAGAATCATCCTAGAGGTCCTGGTCTTCTTCAAAGACCATCCTTAGTTCTTTAAGTGGAGGTTAAGAAAAGGCGCGTCAAAAAGAGGTAATATCCATTACCGATCCTTTTCAATTTCTTTCTTCTTCAACATCTTCTTATTTAGTTGTTTCATGATAAATTAATAACATAAGTATTTCATATATACTGATATGTTATTATAAATATGAAACAACTCTAATTAACCTTCTATCCATCCTACAGAAAAAGGAAATCACCGCGCGTACGTACGTACGAAATACCGTCTCCACGCCGTGGTGTAATCTATTTTCCGCCACCACTTTAATTGGATGGGTATAATGGTGTAATGAGTGACTATATATGATTATTATAATTTTATATTGATACTGAAATAGTATACATACACTTCAACACAAGTTCACGATCATGAGAACGATATCATCGCTCGTGTGTACGTACAGACTACCGTCTCCACGACGCAATGAGATTCATTCTCCACATTAACCATTAATGAATGATTATAAAGTATATATAATGAATAATAATGAAATATCTGACATTTTAAATCTACTGGATTTATGTATATATATATATGTATGTCATCTACTTACTTCCATTCAAGACAATAAGGAAAGGAAAACATCGTTCATGCGTACGTACGGACTACCGTCTCCATGAACGGTGTGTTTCATTTCATTTATCTATCAATTATATTTATATATACAGAATATATATGATATATAAATCATGTTTTATATTCTGGAAATAATTAAATCATGATATAAGTAATAATAATGTCAAGAACAACAAGTCCAAACACCTACGATAAATGAAACGATTTTACCCAAAACACTTCTTTAACATGGAATTTACAAAAGAACGAGTAATATATTGTTATAAGTGAACCATATATGATATCATAACAATGAATATGATTTTTTAATAAGTTAATGACATTATTTAAATCATTATACTGGAGGTTCGGATACATACAAAGTATATCAGACATAAGGTAAGGGAAATATCACAATCTCATTTTTATCCGAGATTGTTTATACTTTGGTATTTACTGGGGTGTATTTTATCATCCACATCCATGTTTCCCCAATATGTAATATTTATATCCTTCTACAATTGTTTATATCAAATTTTACCCTTCGGTGAGTTTTTAGTAAAATATATGAAAGGAATCTTTTGTCGTTTTTCGTACGAGGTATTTTTTGACTTTTCCGACAAAAGTATGAGAAGAATGTTTTCTTTTGACTTATACGACATGAATGGATTTTTAAAACATTATTTCCAAGTAACTTCCCTTATAAGTTTTCAAGTTTATTTTTAATCAACTTCTTTTAGTTATAATTTTATGACATGTTAAGAAATGAAACGTGTTTTTGAAGTAGAAAGGATATTTTCCTCAAGAATGGAGTTCAAGTGCTTTATCAAAATTATTTTCCATCTAAGATAATATGGGGTTCTGTTTCTATCTCTATTATTACATGGATTTGATTATGTTGCAATGGAAATATTTTTATTAATTCATTTATATTATATGAATTGTTTTATGATGTCACGATGTTTAAGATTCCCATTTTTATTACATGGGTTATGCTATGATGTATGGTTTATGATTTTGTGGCACACATAAGAATGGTATCATTATGAGATGGGTGGGACCTATATCTCCCTCCAATTCATTGGGTAAAGATTTTATATCTCATGAGATAGACATGGCTGGAACGGTAGGTTATACCGGTTCAGTAAAACAGGACTGAAACGAGGGTTACTCGGTTCAGAAATGGACTTTGTACACTAAGATACTCTTGGAAATGAGTCCTGACTAATAAGATATGATTCTCTATGATTATGTGTGTATGACACAAAGCTTCATGTTTTAAGTTATGATTATTGGGATTTCATTTCACTACTATGATTTAACCCATGTTATAAAATTATTCTCTCTTTTGCAGGTTAAGATTTCCAAAATGTTATGTTCTTATGAATATGATGTGATTGATATTTATTTTTTTTACCCTTACTGATCATTTGAGCTAACCCTTTTATGTTTTCTTTTCCCCAGGATATAAAGAAAGGTTTTAGGTATTAAAAAAAAGGAAGATATTTATGGGAGATGTTGAAGATCTTTCACCACGATTAGAAGATTATATTCTGAGTTTCCAAAGACACTAAACTATTATGATCCTTTTGTGTGTGTTTTTGTCATGTACTAAGTATTCCGCAAAAGTAATGTAATATCCATGTACATAAAGCTTCGAGTCTCTACAATTGGTATCAGAGGAAAGGTTTAGTCAACCTTTGGAAACTAGGATGTGAGAACGTTAGTGAGATCCCTAGAGATATTTCTAAGGTATGTCTAGGGATGTCTCTAAGGATAAGTATACGTATAGGATATAGTCCTTGAACTACGGTAACGATCTTAGAATTTAACCTATGATGTTAGATATTAAGGGTACTCCCCCTTTATTATGTTGTTTTCCCTAGCATGATTTTTCCATCTCACACTATTCTTTTTATGTTTTAGATGATGGTTGGAACCCGAAGGAACCGTGTTGATCACTGTAATGGACAATGCAATGATTGTCCTCCTAAACAAACAAATGTTATGGGAGATGGAGTGAAAAATCTTATTGTTATACTTACACAATCTATGAATCATTCTGGACTTCCAAATGAGTAGAGAAGGGAACAATATTCTATTGAGTCCTTCATGAGGCAACATCCACCTTCTTTTAGTGGGACTTCCGATCAACTTGTTACTAAACAATGGTTCAGTACCATTGAAAAGATATTTTCAGTTCGTCAATGTTCTAAACATGATAAAGTCATCTTAGCAGTATATCGTTTGGAAGGTGAAGCTGATCAATGGTGGAATCTTATCAAGAATACGAGGCCAAGAGATGAAATTGAGTCCATGGAATGGGACGAGTTCTAGAACTTGTTTTTCTGTAAGTAATTCCCTCATATTTTTCGAACAAAGATGGAAAAGGAATTTATTGAGTTGAAGCAGAAGGATGATTAATCTGTTGGTATATACGAAGCGAATTTTACAAGACTTGCAAGGTAAGCATCTGGTATTATCATCCAACCTGAAAGTAAAGTTGATCTATTTTTCAGTGGCTTAAAACCAAGTCTTCGAAGGGCATTAGCTATAAGAGACTTTAGTAGCTATGAAGAAATTGTGCGTTGTGCTATCAAGGTAGAAATGGATGTTGGTGTTACATATCCATCTCATGGTTTTGACAAGAAACGAAAGATGGAGTTCAAGGAGAAATCTCAGAATAATGGTGAAAAGAAGATGAATGTTTCCTTATGCACAAAGTGTGGAAAGAAGCATGGTGGAGATTGTCTTAAAAGGACTAGAAAATGTTTTAAGTGTGGAAAAGAAGGTCATCGAGCAGCTGAGTGTCGAAGTAATGGAAAAAGGGTTTCTAATGATGTGAATAAATCAAACACTGCAGAGAACGCACCACTAACACTTCAATGCTTCAAGTGCAAGGAAATGGGGCATTATGCTAATAAATTCCCTAATCCAAGGGTTAGTGATGATCGACATGAGCAACCGCTTAAGGCAAAGGAAAAAGGGAAGTCACATGTGATCACTTTTGGCGATGTTGAATATGACAACGATGTGGTGGAATGATTAAGTGTTTATGTAATGGGATTTCAAAATAGTATAATGGAATCTCATTTATGGTATTGTGGAATTTTGGAATATCTATGTATTGGTTTTCAATAATTATATGATACTGGTAACCAGGAAAAAAAAGTGATTGAAATATTTTTGGAATGTAGATGATATGCGCATAATGAAGGGACAAGAAGATAATGAGATGTTTGATTGTATTCATGAGCTCATGACTGATATAAGGACTAAGCATATAGAATTTTGAGGATTTTTGTATGTGGAAAGAGTTATAATTTGACAACACTCATGTTTTCACTAAGATTCAATGGGTATTCATTTTTCAAGAGATTACATGATTATGGCATTCAAATGACTGGAATGTGATGAACAAGATATATGAGGGATAAATGATGGCATTCACGTGATCATTTTCTCTATACTATGAGCTTGGACCGAAGTATTTTAGATAAGCCTAAAGATTGGAATGGATTATGTTGGACATAAGTTATTATTGTTTAAGGATAAAACTTTTTTTTAATATTGTTGATGGGATGTTATAATAATGTAGTTTTAGAAAAAGGAAAACCTGCAGGATGTGCGATAACCCATCGCGTCGGCCAAGGCTGTGGGAATCGAAGCCACAACTAAAGTGCGACGGGCCTTTATCGCATACCACTGGCCTACAGAAAGTCCCTGGTTAGTCGAAACTAGTTTTATTTTATTAAGCGGTATGATATATGAAGTATAAGTTCATTTTTGGGATCGTATATGACTAACCTCACCAAGGACGGGCTTATGTATATTTGATAACTATTGCTAAACTTTTGTTTGAAACAGATGGAATGACCCATCATTCTATCACATGATCTATTAACACTTCACGAATAAAAAATTAAACTTCATTTATTTAAGAGATGAAGTGGAAATTGTTCAAAGCACAAACAACAGTGAGATTGTACCAAAATCAAGTAAGTATTTCTTCTAATTCAAAATTTTCAACTTTAGGGAAATGATATTGAAAACCAAAAATGTTGTCCTAGTGATCTTATATCTGATGAATCAGATGGTACCCTAGATCATCACAAATTTATGGCTTTGCAATTGTTGTCTTTTTCATAGCCATGTTCTCTACCACTCTCCATCAGAACAGGATGGTTAGTTTTCTCTTCCATATCCATATTTTCACCTATGTGGAAACCCAGTGATTAGTTTATTTGGGTAACCGTTACGTTTCATACTTTTGTTTTTAAAGATTGGTTTTGGTATTCCTTTTTACGATGTGGGTTTCTATTAAAGAAACTTTCGAATAGTAAACCATTTATAACCCCGAAGAATTTCGAGGGTGAAATTCATTTTAAGGGGCGTAGAATGTAACACCCCGAGATTTTATGAAAAATATTCTTTTTAATTTCATTAATGTTTTGTGTTGTACGCTACACCAAAAGGATCTTGAACAACACGCATCCTTGACTTGCCTTGCATTACATGCAATCACGACCTTCCTCGATAGCGTGTGTAGTACGCAATACCGAGTTTCACTAAACAACGATATGCTATTAAAATATTATTAAAACTAGCCGTTATGAATAGTAATAACCACTTTTTGATATTTTGTAATTTTTATTTTTCAAAATGGATTTCATTTTTGGATTCGAAATATCGAAATTCTCATAGGGTGAAATTTTGGTACATTTCGGATAACTTTCATTTTCTGATAAATAGTGAAAATTAATAAATTTTAATTAAAAACAACCTATTCAATTGAAATAATTAATAGTGATAAATTATTAATTTGAGTGGTTTTAAATTATATTTAGAATATATTTTTACAATTTAATACAATGTTGGTCATTGGATATAATTTCACATTTAAACCAGACATAAACAAGTGTCAATCTTTTGGTAGTTATTATCTCTTAAAAACACACTATTTGTTTTGGCGACAGGAATTAATTTTTAAATTAATTAATGAAACTGATATGTTTTGAATTTGGAAAAATATACATCATTTTTGAGTTCATAATATCAAATATATCTTAGGCCTAAATTTTGGTATTTTTCTGGAAACATTCATTTTTTGATGAATAGTGAAACCACTAAGTGGTAGTTAAAAAAATGATTTTTTTATAAAACTTAATTTTACCGCTTCTGTGAGTGGAATTTCAAAAATCCGAGAGACACGGTTGATGTCAGTATGTAAAATGTGGTTCAATGAGATGAAAATAATTTTTGGTGAATAATAACTTTTTACTTTTTTTACCACAGTTTAAAGTAAATAGGGTAATTATGGGTAAAAATGATATTATTATTACCCTAAAACATGTCCTAATTCTATTGTACAAGTGTAATTCAAACAAAAACAACCTTAGGAATAAAATATGACCATTTTGGCCAACTTGGATTAGATTAGGACATTTATTATTAATTTATTTAAAGAAGGGTTAAAATAGTTAAAATCAAAGTTTAATAACTAAATAATTTTTAATATGAGGTTATACATAAGATAAATTCGACTATAAATATTCATTAGAAAGGTAAAAAGATTTAATACATAATGGTATTTTATTTGTAATTTTTAGACATTAAATAATTTAATTTATTTATGACACAACGATGATGCCGTAATTATCTTATTAATGAAATATTGACATAATTGATGTTATAAATACCCAAATAAAGTTAATTTGAGACTTTTTATGACATACACTAATTTTATAGGTTAATATGACATTTTATTGTTGATGTAAGTAACTTGGTTCGAACTTATAATTCTGTTATGAATTTCATAAAAATCATGTACCAAATAGTGTCAAAATTGACATAAATTAGTTTTTAAAACAAATATTATATTAATAATTGTTATTTTTTTTCTAAAAATCTAAGGTTCAGCAAAATGACTTAGATAAGGTTAGATATATTAATAATAAACAACTTGGGGTTCGTTTGGCTCGATATAGTATGTTTATTAACCATATAGTGTAAGAAAACAAAAAGACACGGTAAAAGTTAAGTTATTTAACTTAGAGTTAAATCTAATTGATAAGGATAAAATAATAACCAAAACTTGTCTAAATCATATTGGATGAGAGGATTTCGACCCATCCCAACTTTAGCTTCTAAATAAGACCCTTTGGAACCATTATAAACCGAATTTGACCTTAATATAAAATAATAGTTTGAGATTTTCCTAAAGTGCCCCTCTCCTCCCTTATAAAAGGGTACCTCCTCCCTCTCCTCCTCACACCAATTTGAGCATTCAAGCTTGGAAAAACCCTGACAAAATCTCTTCTCCACTCCCATTGTATCATCCTAGAGGTCCTGGTCTTCTTCAAATACCATCCTTAGTTCTTTAAGTAGAGGTTAAGAACAGGCGCGTCAAAAAGAGGTAATATCCATTACCGATCTTTTTCAATTTCTTTCTTCATCAACTTCTTCTTATTTAGTTGTTTCATGATAAAGTAATAACATCAGTATTTATTATATAATGATATGTTATTATAAATATGAAACAGATCTAATTAACCTTCTATACATCCTACGGAAAAAGGAAATCACCGCTCGTGCGTACGTACGAAATACCGTCTCCACGCTGTGGTGTAATCTATTTTCCGCCACCACCTTAATTGGATGGGTATAATGGTGTAATGAGTAAATATATATGATTATTATAAAGTGATATTGATACTGAAATAGTATACATACACTTCAACACAAGTTCACGATCATGAGAATGATATCATCGCTCGTGCGTACGTATGGACTACCGTCTCCACGATGCGATAAGATTCATTCTCCACATTAACCATTCATGAATGATTATAAAGTATATATAATGAATAATAATGAAATATATGACTATTAAATCTACTGGATTTATGTATATATATATATATGTATGTCATCTACTTACTTCCATTCAAGACAATAAGGAAAGGAAAACAGCGTTCATGCTTACGTACGGACTATCGTCTCCATGAACGGTGTGTTTCATTTCATTTATCTATCTATTATATATATATATACAGAATATATATGATATATAAATCATGTTTTATATTCTGGAAGTAAGTAAATCATGATACAAGTAAAAATAATGTCAAGAACAACAAGTCCAAACACCTACGATAAATGAAACGATTTTACCCAAAACACTTCTTTAACATGGAATTTACAAAAGAACGGGTAATATAAAGTCATAAGTGAACCATATATGATATCATAACAATGAATATGATTCTGTAATAAGTTAATGACATTATTTAAATCATTATACAGGAGGTTCGGATACGTACAAAGCATATCGGACATAAGGTAAGAGAAATATCACAATCTCATTTTTATCCGAGATTGTTTATACTTTGGTATTTACTAGGGTGTATTTTATCATCCACATCCATGTTTCCCCAATATGTAATATTTATATCCTTCTACAATACTTTATATCAAATTTTACCATTCAGTGAGTTTTTAGTAAATGATATGAAAGGAATCTTTTGTCATTTTTTATACGAGGTATTTTTTGACTTTTCCGACAAAAGTACGAGAAGAATGTTTTCTTTTAACTTATACGACATGAATGGATTTTTAAAACATTATTTCCAAGAATTATCCCTTATAAGTCTTCAAGTTTATTTTTAATCAACTTCTTTTAGTTATAATTTTATGACATGTTAATAAATGAAAAGTGTTTTTGAAGTAGAAAGGATATTTTCCTCAAGAATGGAGTTCAAGTGCTTTATCAAAATTATTTTCCATCTAAGATAATATAGGGTTCTGTTTCTATCCCTATTATTACATGGATTTGATTATGTTGTGATGGAAATATTTTTATGAATTCCTTTATATTATATGAATTGTTTTATGATTTCACGATGTTTAAGATTCCCATTTTTATTACATGGGTTATGCTATGATGTATGGTTTATGATTTTGTGGAACACATAAGAATGGTATCATTATGAGATTGGTGGGACCTATATCTCCCTCCAATACATTGGGTAATGATTTTATATCTCATGAGATAGACATGGCTGGAATGGTAGGTTATACCAGTTTAGTGAAACATGACTAAAACGAGGGTGACTCGGTTCAGAAATGGACTTTGTCCACTAAGATAGTCTTGGCAATGAGTCTTGACTAATAAGATATGATTCTCTATGATTATGTGTGTATTCAACAAAGATTCATGTTTTAAGTTATGATTATTGGGATTTAATTTCACTACTATGATTTAACCCCTGTTATGAAATTATTCTCTCTTTTGCAGGTTAAGATTTCCAAAATGTTATGTTCTTATGAATATGATGTGATTGATATTTCTTTTTTTACCCTTACTGAGCATTTAAGCTCACCCTTTTATGTTTTCTTTTCCCCAGGATATAAAGAATGGTTTTAGGTATTAAAAAAAGGAAGATCTTTATGGGAGATGTTGAAGATCTTTCACCACTATTAGAAGATTATATTCCGAGTTTCCAAAGACACTAAACTATTACGTTCCTTGTCTGTGTGTTTTTGTTATGTACTAAGTATTCCGCAAAAGTAATGTAATGTCCATGTACATAAAGCTTCGAGTCTCTACAGGTTTGGTGTCTCAACACTTTGTCAGCACTTCATTGCTTAGTGAAGCAGTGCCGATACCTCTTCCAAAGCTCTATATAAATAGGATAGGGGGAGGGTGTCTAACGCTCATGGGATTTATGAGGGTTCATTAATTAGGAAACATCCTCATTTCTCATAGGAGGCTTGCAATAACTAAAATTAAGTCACGCCTAGGGTAAAACTGCCATCCTGAATGCAACATTGTGCTCAGATTTCTGATCCGGGAAAAATTTTAAGATTTATTCCACTTTTTTCAGTAAAAATTCTTACACGCGCTAATTAAAGCTTAACAAAACATCGAAAGATCACTCCATGCACTTCGGGCCTCAGAATCACACACCATCAGATTTTTCAGTCTCGAAATAATTCTATATAATTAAAAAAAATTATACAGAAATTCCGGGACATTGCCAAAATACACTATATGCTATGGATGATGTGTAAGAAATTATGGTTTTTCAAAAATCCCATACATGAGGTTAGACACGACCTGATTTATGTCACCACGAATCTATGTTTCAAAATAGGGGCCAGATATGAGTATAGTTCTATCCCTCTCCAGGTTACAAAGATTTTAATTCCCCAACCCATTGAATGTTTTCCTCAAGCAACTGTACAATTTTTAGAGTCACCCATAATACTAAATCTGCATACAAAATATTTTTCACTCCATAATGAGATATGTGAGTTTATTCTAGATGATTATTTCTCTACACATCAGTGTGATAATCCTATTTAAGAGAGCTTTACCTGTGAAAATGAGAGTTTGGGGTTTTCTTTTTCTAAAGAGTGTTATCTGTTGTAACCTTCTATAAAATTTAATGATTTCCACTATGAGCAAGTATATTTTCATGTAAACTTTTTAGCTACTAAGTTTGATGCTATGAGTGGTGATCTTTAGACTGTTCTTGAAAAAATCACTTCATTAAAATCAGTAATTGAGACTAAATGATACACCATAGATGTATATATGTTTTCATCAAATGGGAGTATTATGAGTTTTATTATCTACAAATTTTTTTATAAAAAACTAATGATTTTTTTTATAAATTATATTCTATTTCTCAGTTTTTTACAATCAATTTAGTGTGGGGAATATAGGGAAATGTTTTAAATCTATTAGGTAATTTTTATGGGCTATTTTTAGGTTTTTAATGGCCTAAAATGTGTTTTTTAAAGGCTAAGTTAATATGGACAACAGGATACCTCTTTTTATGATGGATGATTTTTTTGAGAAATTTGCTTGCTACTAAAGTTGGAAATTTCTTGTTACGTCCTACTATTTTTTCTTTAGATAATTGTGAAGTGAAACACAATAATACTACTTATCCATTGAATGATCATTGTTAGAAATTTATAGGGATTGATTATATATGGGGACTATAATAGTGGCACTACATGGGAGGAAACCCAATATTTCTATTGTTTTTTCTTTTTTAATTTCTATTTTAATAAATATTACTCTCTCAACTATATGTCTGTCTAAATTTATAGACCATAGTTCATGGGGGTTTCAATGATATATTCTTACTAGTGTTTTATATATTTTTGTTTAAAAGTGTTGGTTACAAGTTACCATTAGCTGCCGGTGGAATTAATTTGGGGCCCTCGGTCAGATATAATATTTTTTACCCATGGCGTACTCATTTCAAATGACACTAACAAAAAAAGATGACAGTTGGAAAACATAGGATAAAACTTCCCAATGAAAAAAATCTAGTCAATTTCAAATTATTCTTAAAATTTTAAAGTCTCACGACAATCTTTTTATCTTTTAGGAACATCTAATTTTCAACCAGATTACTACTTCATTACTATTTGGGAGGTTACAGTTTTACTATTTAACATTACATAGAGCATCTACATACATGGGGAGTAACTTTTTCACTTATTTGTAACTTTTTTTTGTGCAGTGAGTACTTTCTTCTAAAAATATGATTAGTGTGTTATATTTTATACTATATCCTTGTTTCCCACTTATACATTATCAAATTTCTATTTAATACAGTTGTGATTTCACATACATGGTTTATTATTTATTACACTTAATATTATTCACGAACTCACATCTAGATTTCATTTTTTTAAAATCGCTGTCTTTCCTTGAGAGTCTTGCAGAGGCCGGGAGGGTTTGGTTATTTTTAATCTGTTTGTCTTTTATTTTTATGTGGGGAAAATTTGGTTTGAATTATATAATCACCTATCAAAAAATTATGTAGTCTATGATTCATTGTTGAATCTTTTTGAATCTATACTTTTTACCTAAGTTTCCCAGATTGAGATTGAACAATGGTTACATTGTTGAGTTTCCATTGTGGGTGAGGGGTTTTAATTAATCTAAACATTTCATTACTAATAAAATAGAAAAAAATCCTTAATTTTTTTTAATCATATTATCTCCCAATAAAGAATTAAATAGTTATTTTTTGTAAATTGATTCAACAATAAAAATTCCATTATGTACTGGCTAGAAAAAATATCATTCTTGTTTTAAGGTTTTTCCTTAGATTTAATATTTTTATAAATTTTTGATTACTGATTAATGAAATAAATTTTTTTATTTAAATAATTTTTGAGAACTAGAAAGGGAAGTGTGATAGGGTAGAGTTTTGTGTATTTAGAATTATTGTTTGGGGAAACATAATTTTTAAACTTGTATCTAGTATCAGAACCATTGTATAATGGAACACATTTGGGAGCCATCTCAATTGAGTGTAATATATATCTTTTGAATTTGTAACAAAATGGGTAAATTAGATCCCCTGAAATTCGCTAAGAAATAGACCCTCAGTGTTTTTTTATTGATAAATAGATCCTAACTCAACAGTTCTTTTCATAGTGCATTCCATAAGAAATTTGGTTGAAAAAATTCAATAAAGGTCCTTGTTGAAAATGATCTCATTAAGAAAAGGGGAATATTTAACCCTAATGAATAAGGTGAAATTAATTTATATGAATTTTTTTTAATTGTATCAATCAAGTGGGAAGTTAAACCTTGGCTTCAGGGACCTTAGAGGGAGTGAATATCGGTAGTTCCTATTTTTGTTTCTTTAATTCCACTTAAATCTCACTGGTTAACACACATTAACACTAGAATTATAATTTGTGTTAATGTAGTGAAGTGAGTGTTAATCCCATAGAGGTATGAAAATTTTATGTATTAATGGTTTTTTCAGGCATGTGCAATTGAATTGGGAAGGATAATCATTTTTTGTTTCTAAGAGTCCTTGTAAAAAAACATTGAATTGTTCGAGAGTCTAATTGATTAAGTGAAGGGGAGTTTGATATGACCTTTTTAACTCTTATGTTTCCACATCAATTTTCAATATTAATTGGGGAACTATTATTTTAAAATCTATTATGTTTAAATATTTACTAATTGTTTTCATTTTTTGTATTTAATTATAAATGTTGTGATTTTTTGTGAAAGTGTTTATTTTATTGTTTATCTATTTCATTTTTAATGATAAAAATTTATATAATTTATTTTTTGTTACCACCATTTTCATTACTGTGTACTTTTTCGAATATTAATTATTAATTTTTTATTTCCATAATTTTAATTCTTTAATTATTTCAATTTTTTTGGTTTTTCATAAAAATAATTTCAATTTTTTTTAAATAAATAACTTATTCCATTTAATATTTATTACTTTTTTGAATTAAAAATTATTTGTTTCTATTTAACTAATCATTGTATTTAATTTATTCAATTATTTATTTGTTAGTGTAAATATTTTTTTATCATCTTCTTCAATTTTCATTAATTTTAAATTAATTTAGTTTTTTAATTACTTAATTCTATTTTCAATTTTTTCATGCAATTTATTCTTTTCAAAAATTAATTTATTTTATTATTTAATTTCATTTTGTAATTAAATAATTTTACATGGATACATTTTAATTTTAATCTGATTGTTTGAAATTTTTTGTTTATTATGTTTACTCTTTTGAGGTGATCCTGCCACTGTAAAAGTGTTAATACCATTATCTCCACCTATTGCTACCCCCATCTCATCCACTTATAGCTTCTACACTACCAATGTGCCCATCCCACTACCTCCACCCACAACTACTGCTGCAACTCATCAACCACCAATACCCTATTGCCCACCTTCCTCTAGACACATCTTCCACCATTACAAAAAACCAACAGTAGCACTAACAAGACCCACTACCATACAAAGGAAAAAAATGGTTGAAAAAATAGAACAATAGCATAAATATACCTGTGATAGCACAAAATTGGATGACAACACAAATAAACCTAAGGTATCATAAAAAAGACCCTCCTTGAGACTCTATCCCAACAGTGGAACATACCCAATGGTGGTTCCACCATAAATCATCTCAACAACAATAAAAATCAAAGGTAGTAAAAATCTATAGAACCACAAAAATCATCAACTAATTTGAAGAAAAATCCCCCACCGTGTGCAGAACACTCCCAATTAGGGAGTAGTTTTTGGAAGAACATCTGTCAGAAGTAGCCATCTCCATGAAGATGGTAGAGTGTCTCCTCGGGCGAGCTCTGGAGCGCACAAGATGTTTCTAGCCAATAAACCCTAATCGATACAATTTTAATGCTATGGTACCCTCGGCATTATATATTGACAAGGAAATGGATTCCTTTGACCTATAATGGGAGAGATCATTTGATGGGAGTGATGGAAAATTGTAGAAGGAAAAAAATTTCCAGAAGACACTACTTTCCGCTCATCAATTTAAAGAAAAAGTGGTATTTCCTTCCATTATGTTCTTAAAGGTATAGATCTGAACAATTCATACCTTACCAAACTATCATTATGAAATAAGTTTGATGGTTGTCCTTTTTTAGCTGAGGCAGATCCCAATGCCATTCCACAACGTACATACTTATGTAAATTCATTGTTTTGGTTCATACTTCATATATTAGGGGGATAATTTTTGGATGTATACATAACTTAAATTGATAATCTCTCATTGTTGGGGATTCTCTGACTGGAAAGTAGTGCCAATTGGCTGTGGGTATTTTCATATCTTATTGAATTCTCAGGATGAGTAAGACCGATCTGAAAGCTTGGTAGCATTCATCTTAATCCCGACCACCTCTGAATCATAGAATGGGACTGTTATTTCAATACTCACACACATATGAATACTTTGGACCAGGTTTGGATTCATCTTCATGGTTTCAATTGGTTATTTTGGCATCCAATGATCTTGAATGATTTTGCTTCCTGTGTGGGGACCCCCCTAAAAATTGACCAGCGTACTTTGCATGCTAATTTAGGCGTGTTTTCTAGGGTCATGGTGGAAATAAATTTGGATTATAAACTTCCAAATGTTATTAGATTCAATGAAAATGAATACAAGACAGAAGTTAGAGTTGAGAATTAGGGAATGCCCCTATTTTGTGAACAATGTATGATTATGGGGCACTTCATCCTAAACCGTAGATTAGTGGAAAGCCAAACTGTCCATACCAAGGATAATGACTGGATAGAGGATAGGAAAAACAGGAAGGATAAGGGTATTTCCATTAGAAAACCTGTCCGTACACATAAAAATGATGAAGTTTGGGTGAGGAAACCGGCTGGCCCACACATGATTGGAGAAAACACGAACATATCTTGCGCTGGACTTCTGGAAGAAGAGGAAAATGTTAATTAAGAGCAGGTTATGTTAGAGGACATCGAAAAGATGATCATGGTGACCATTTAGTAGTATCAATCCAAGTTGTTGTTGGAGGAGTCCATAAGATCCCCTCTTCTGTAACCAGGAAGCACCCCATTGAGGTAATTGACTCCACGGAAGCTGATCTGTGTAATGAAGATTCATGTGACAAGGCCACCTCGATGAAGGAACTGGAAGGGGTCTCCTATTTATAGTTTGCTTCAAGTAGTCACATGATAAAGAAGGTTGATGGCCCAGAATCTGATCCTGAAATTGCCTAGACCCATCCCAAGCTGAAGGAGTCCTCCATAGTGGCACCAGTCTCTGACCAGACCGAAAAAAAAACAGTGTTTCTACACTGAGACATGCATGTGACTCAGGTGCATTTTTTCCAAACTCTGCATCTATTTCTGTGAATGCTCCTGTGACTATTTTTATTGAAGTCCCTAAGATGGATTGCACACATTTAGAAACACCCACATTTAACCTTAATTATAATCAGCTTGCTGCATCAAATGATATCTCAATGGTTCCTCCAATGACTGCTGCCCTGCCCACTACAACTGATAAGGTTGAGAATGCAGATGCTACTAATCTTTTATGTGTTTCTTCTAATGAAAAACAGGGTAAAAGATCTAGTGTGTTCTTGGCTCAAAATGTCAGAAGATCTTCATGGAGAAAAGGATATAGAGGTTAAAAAAATGGGGGTTCGTCCAAATCCAAGTTCCAATGAATCTTCTTTTTTGGAACTTTCATAGTATCAAAAAAAAAGACACTCTTATTGTTAAAAAAAATATTATGATTCACAGACCTAATATTTTTGAAATTTCTGAACCTAAAGTTAACTTTGCTTCCAAAAAAATGCATCTCTGCTCTTATGGTTATAACTTTTTAGGATATTTCAATGAGGGTACTTCTATTGAACCTTTTTGGTTTTTTTATCATTCCACTCTCAATAATGTGAACATTTTCTATGTTTTAGAACAAATGTTTAATTGTGATTTCTTGTTTGATCGGTTGCACATACTCTGCTCGATGGTCTATGATATGAATAGATACCAAGATAGAAGACCGCTTTGGAATGAACTAATTTTCCTATCTAGTAATATACATGATCCTTGGTTTGTAGTTGGTGACTTCAAGGCTATATTCAACTCCAGTGAGAGATTGGGCCCAACTCAATTACCTATATCTTCACGGGAGTTCAAATCTTCAATCAAGAATAGTAACCTTTTTGAAATCAACCTTACAGCAGCAAAGTTTACTTAGTATAGAAGAAATTACTATAGAGTGGTCTCTAGTAAATTAGACAGAGAATCCATGAATGAATCATCATTGAATAATTGGAATATTATCTCTTGCATAACTCTCCACTGGATAAAATCTGATCATCATCCAATCCTTTTTAGTATGCATATTAAAATCTTGAAACACTCTCCTCCCTCTAGATTTAATAATTCTTTGTCCTTTGATCCTGAATGTTCTAGCATTATTAAATTTTTTTGGATGTCTATGCAACATCAAAATCACTCTTCGGCATACAATACCAAACTCAAACATCTTAAATAGTACATTAATGGTTGTTGCATTAATAAATCCAAGTTGTATGACAGCGACATTGCCTTTCTTGAAAATGAACTTACCCAAATTCAAAACATCAGTACTATCTCGGAATTCACTGCTGATCCTCAACATGAAATAAATACTTCTATGAAACTTAATGATTTTTTTCCCCTAAGGATAATATGTGTAAGAAAATTTTCAAAACTAAATGGATTATGGATGGTGATAGGAACACTAAATTTAATAATTATCTTCAAAGAATTAGGAAATATAATAATCATCTTGATTTTCTTAGTGATGGGGACATGCTCATTGACAATGAGAAAGGTATTGCTAATAATATTGTCACTTATTTTGAAAATATTTTCAATGGTACTAACATCAACAAGTATCTCTTGATAGATGTCATTCTTATTTGGTTAACGAAGAATATAATGCTTTTCTCTTAAGCATTCCTCTGGATCATGAAATCAAGGACATTGTATTTATCCTCAAACCAGATAATGCCCCTGACCCTGAAGGTTTTAACAATGGGTTTTATCAACAATTCTGAGAAGTCATCCAATTTGTTGTTTGTAAAATTGTTAAAACTTTTTTTTCCAATGGTTGGATTCCTCATGGATTGAATGTGAAATTTCTCTCTTGAATTCCCAAAGAGAGAAATGCCTCTAAGATTCATTTTTTCAGACCTGTTTCCCTCATTAATTCACTTTACAAAATTATCACCAAACTCCTTACCAAAAGGCTTACGAAGATAAGTAGTAGAATTGTCTCAAGGAATTAATTTGGCTTTACCAAGGGTAGGTCTATCCAGGATTGTATCTATCTTGCCTCAGAATGTTCTAATACATTAAATAGATCTACTAGAGGGGGAAATATTCCTATTAATCATAATATTAGGAAGGCCTTTGATACCATTGACTGGAGTTTTATTTTCAAAGTGCTTTAGGGATTTGGTTACAATTATTCCTTCAGTGCCTAGATTAAGATTCTATTCAATTCAACCACTATTTCCATCCTTTTCACTAGCTCCCCCAAGTGTTTATTCAATTTTTCCAAAGGATTTTGGTAGGGGGATCCCCTCTCTGCCACTATTTTCACTATCGCTGAACATTACCATAGTAGATAACTCACCCGACTTGTTGATCAAAATGAAATCAAACCTATTAATGATTATAGAAACATAAATGTCCCCACACATCACCTCTATTCAGATGATATTATCCTCTTCCTTCAAAGAGACAAAAATAACTTTAAAACACTAAGAAAGGAACTTTCCCACTATGAAGATATTTCTGGTCAAAACAGTAGCTGGAGAAAATCCATTGTTTTCTTCAGAAAATTTTTTCCTTCTACCAGAAAATATTCTATAATAAATCTATTAAATATCAAAGAAGGATCTTTTCCCTTCACTTACCATGGTGTACCCATTTTTTTGGGTGGGCCTAAATCTAGTTATTATTCAAGCACTATGGATCAAATCCTTTGCCATCTTGCCTCTTAGAAGGGTAAATCCCTCTCCATGGCTAGTAGAATCTATCTGGTTAAATGCACGATTGTCTCTAAAATGGTTTACTCTTTGATGGTCTACAAATGGCAGATTAGTATCCTCAAAACATAAATGTTTATATCAAAAATTTTGTTTTCTTTGGAAGCATGATGTACCAAAAACTTTTGACCATCCCCTAGAATAATTGTTGTCAGCCTCTAGAAAAAGGTGGTCTTGGCATTAAGAACCTTAGTCTTTTCAATGAAGCCTTGTAAGACATATTAACTTGGAACCTCAATGATAATGATTCTCCATCTATTGTTTTAATATTAAGGGTTTCCTTGTTAAGCTAAAGAAGGGAACCTCGAGCTATATTTCTTCTTATATTTGGCCTTCTATTAGAAAAACCTTCTCCGAAATTATGATCAATTTGAGATGGATGATAAGAAAGGAATCTTCGATGAATTTTTACTTAGATAATTGTACTGGTACTCCTTTAATCTCTATGCTCTATCCTAATAATTTACCTAAGAAGTCAAATAATACTATTTGGGAGGTTTTAAATTCTCAGATCTCTAACCTTCTCGATAACATAAAGAATATCATTAATAATTATCCCTTTTTCAACTCTGATGACTTCCTTCTTTGGAAACCCACTCATAATGATGTTCTTAACTCAAGGCTTTTTACAATCAAAATTTTCAAAATTTGGATAGGAACTTTGGGTAGATAAAATCATTTGATAAACCTTGGTTTATGCCTTTGAGGTTTAATCATTTTTGGCACACTACTCACAATAGAGTCCCCACTGATGTTTACCTTCAAGATTTTGGGATTCATCTTTGCTCTAAATGCAACCTATGTAACCAAAATAGAGAAGATACTAACCATCTTTTTCTATATTTTGTGATGGATTCTACCCTTTGGAAATATATTTTTGACATATTTGATTGGAGATGGATAATGATTAACTCTCTCACTTTACATCTAAAGTGATGTGTGGATATTGAAGCTTCCTAAAAAATCACTAATCTTTTCCTTGCTGTGGTGGTGGAGGCCCTCCATGTGATCTGGTAGGGTAGAAATTCTCTTATTCGTAATAATTCCTCATTCAACTTAAATGCAGGTTAGATGAAGATCCTAATTTCTATTTGTGAAGTTTCCTCGATTTAGAAGGCTTGATGCGACAACTCTATCAATGACTTTGAGATTCTTCATCGAATTAGTGTTTATGGTATATATCAACAACCTAAGTATACTTTTGAAGTTTTCTGTAAAGTCCCACTCCCTAGATAGATTAAAGTGAATGTGGATGGAGCATCAAAGGGAAATCCAAGTCCCTCAGGCCATGGTTCTATTTTCAGGGATCACCTAGGGAAATACCATAGATTCTTCTATGGCATTTGTGGTATCGATTCGCCCTTGGAAGCTAAAATGATGAGTTTGATTCATGCTATTTCCTTTTCTGAGCAATGTGGTTGGAATATTATTTGGATTGAAAGCGATTCGACCATGATTGTCCATGAAAATTGGAATGGAGTGGTGCATCTGTCTTGGCCTCTCACTACCTGTTGGATGAGTTGTCTTCAAGAGCTAATGGGGATCAATTATATTATCACTGATGCCCTTCGTGAAGCAAACAAAGTGGAAGAAGACCTTACTAATAGGGGTGTTAACCACGACATTACATGGTAGTTTGACCATCCTGATAATCTTCACCCTTTTCATGATAATGATTCTAAAAAGTTTCTGTCGTTTAGAATTTTGTAACCCTTGACTTCTTTATTTTTATATGTTATGTCTTGGTCTTTGACTAGGGCATCATATTTATAAAAAAAATAGCTTTATCCATTGTCGGAAACCAATGCCGATGGTCTTCTTTGGTGGGTAGTAGGGTGGGAAACAACCATCATTGAAGCTGTCTACATTGAAGCAGCCGATGGCGGGAGAAAACATTAAGGGTTAATGAACCAACCATTGACATTACATAATTACTTCACTTTATAATAATATTTTTATTCTCATCAATTTTAAGGATTTATTGGTGTATTGCAATCCACCAAAGAGATATGGATCAAACAAAAATACAATTGATGCCTACTACTACTGTGCACACAGGTCATCCGACCGAACCATGTTAAAATTTGTGTCTTCATCCATTTTCTCTGTTTTTGTGTGTTTTTCCCACACACCACCACTGCGCCCATACAAGTGTTATCCAAGAGATCAGAAAACAAGGGAGTTCAAAATGGTGAAGAAACAATGAGTTTTCTCAATATTGGAATATTTTAAGTAGTTGATTTTTTTTCAAGTCTAGATCTATGAAGAGAACGATGAGACGATTCCAACGGTTCAAGCAGTGTTGAAAACAAAGTTTAAATGAACCCTATAGAGCCTATTAATGTTCCGATCAAACAACGGGTGAACAATAACCCAGTGCAAAAGAACAAAGTACTGTTCACGCTGCTAGAGAAATTTATGGAAAGATTCTGGTAGCTGCTCTAGCATGAAATGACAGTGCCATGTCATCGCTATGTCAATAGGTGATCTTGACTGTTGAATTTGTTTTGGTGATATCTCGACCAATCATACACAATTTTTGAAGATCTAGGAGTCGATTCCCACTATTTCAACCATTATGGATGCATCTGTATGGTTAGTGTTTCAAATTTTTTACTCCAAAAAGTGGTACTGATGGGGTGTGACATCAACAATGGTGATTGTGGTTTTTGACATCAATGATTTCTAGTGGCAGCGCACTACCAAAATGTGAGATTGAGAAGTTCAATGGTCGGAAAAATTTCGGTTTGAGGAATAGAATAGTGAAAGATATTCTTCTGTAGTGGGGTTTGATCAGAACAATGATTGAAGAAAATCCTGAGATATCCAGTGATGATGATTGGAAATATCTTGATATGCGGGTCATCATCACAATTTGAATTTGTCTGGAGAATGAGGTAAAGTAATCGGTGTTGGACAAGACCTCATCTAAGGGGACCTGAAAGATGTTGGAGTAGCAATATATGGGGAATTATCTCACAAAAAAATTATTCTTGAAGAAGAAATTATACAAATTGCGCATGGACGAGGGAAAAAATTTGTTAGATCAAACAAACAAATTCAACAAAATCCTGACACAGTTATTGGGGAACGATGTGAAGGTTGGAGAGGAAGACAAAGAAATTTTGATTTTTTCATTACTACCAATATTATTTGATGGGATTGTGACTTTATTGATTGTGTGGGAGGAATCATTGAAGTTGTTGAGGTGATGATGTCTCTTCAAGTTTCAGAGGCATTTTGAAGACCCGTGACACATTCAGGTGAGAAAATCATGGTCCTGCAAGAAGATCAACATGAGAGGAGAAGATATCAAATGTTAGGAGGTAAATAATGGAGTACAAAATCTAGAGGATGTGTTCCTAGAAAAATTACATGTTTCTAGCATGGTAAAAAGGGTCACTATAAAAGTGACCATGGAGAGTGAAAAATTTACGTTGTTGGGAAAGAGAAAGATGGTGAGAAGGTAGAAAAAAAAGTAGAATTATTTCCATTTGATGAAGTCTGTGTTACAAAGGGAAGCTTACACTCAAATGGGAGAATTGAATGGAGATAAGTGCAGTGTAATTACTAAAAAAGATAT
This sequence comes from Viscum album, assembly GCA_963277665.1. Classification (NCBI taxonomy): domain Eukaryota; kingdom Viridiplantae; phylum Streptophyta; class Magnoliopsida; order Santalales; family Viscaceae; genus Viscum; species Viscum album. The sequence goes on from OY728157.1 coordinate 795,472,112, forward strand.
GGGTTGATGAAGTGAGGATGTTGATTTCTAAAAAGGAAGAAAGAGCGGGCTCAAAATCTAAAGGAAGACAAAAGGATTTTGGATTCGGGGAGCTCAGTGAACATATGTATGATGAAAGGTTTGTTTCATACTTTTCAGTAGGCGTAAGATTCAGTGAGACTTGGTGATGGGTCAACATGCGATGCTCGAGGAGTAAGGATGGTGAAATTGAAGACATCTGACAGAGCAGTACATAAATTTTCTGATTTGAAATTCATTCTGAGGATGAGATAGAACTTGGTATCATTATGTAGGATTGATTTGAGAGGATACAAGATTTCTATAGCAGGCGGTGTGTTGGATGCCTCCCGTGGGGATGCAACGATGCTTACTGGGAAAGATTCCTAAGGGTTGTATCATTTCATGGGGATCATAATCAGCCTAAGATCAATTCAAGATAGTAGAAGTGACTTTTCATCTGTCAGGAAGACGTGTGTTTGATTTTATGACAAAGTTTCCAATTCCTCCAAGGTGACTAAAGGTCTAGATTCTCCCCCAAATTGGTCATGAGGGGGATATTTGTGGGGGACACTCACAATTATGGAGTTTTTTGTCGAATAACTCCTATCAGTAGTAGACTTATCCATTGTTATCAACCACTACAACAGGTCTTTTTTGGTGGGAAGAATGGTGGGAAACAACCATCCTTGATGCTGTCAACATTGGAGAAGCTGATGACAGGATAAAACTTCAAGGGTTGATGCACTAACCTGTGACGTTGCATAATTCCATCATCTTTATAACAATATTTTTATTCCCTTGAATTGTATGGTTATATTGGTGTGTTGTAATCCTCCAACGAGATAAGGAGAATATAGAAATACAAGGGCATCCCCCTTCTCCCATAGATATAGGTCATCTGACCAAACCATGTAAATTTTTTTGTGTTCATCATTTTTCTCCATTTTTGTGTGTTTTTGTTTCCATGAACTTTCACTACACCCTTACACTTTGCATCGTCGATTTCCCTTAGTAAAAAACCAAATAAACCATAGATCTTGATGTAAACACAAACCACTAATATCATCAGAGATCCACTGAGGCTAATCCATGCCACCTAAAATTCAATAACCCAAATCCTCTCCATGAACTTCCCTAACCGATTCAATCAATTTGTTTGGAATCCAATGAGTTGAGGTTACCATTTGAAGAAGACCAAACACTACCAGTTTCTGATGAAGAAGATCCATACTCACTGACCACCATGAGTCACCACCGATGGTGCTGAGCATTGCCGATCTGAATCCTAAAAAGACTAATTTATCCCCCCTTTGCGAAGAACCACCAGTTTCTTACACCGCCACCTCTTGAGTTGCTCGATCCCCTCTCCTTACTAAAGAATACCACCTGATCCTCCACTTTCTTTCCCTTCTCAAACCCAATCCCCCCTCTAACACAGAGTCCCCCTCCCCCTCTTATCGAAGAATACCCCCTTATATTCTGTTTAAATTTTATATATAGTTTAATATGTAATATAATGTAATGCCCCGATCATAGTTACCTAGAGTTGGTGAATTATTACATAACATTTTCATGATCACAAGAGATCAAGTTTCGAAAGATCAATTAGTTTAGTAGCCTTGGAAGTTCTAGATCCATAAACAAGTTTAACATTACATTATTAAATTAAAAAAACATCACTATGTCACCGGTGAACACACTTATATCCCAAAACCTATCCCTGGAGATCAATCATAATATACTTCCTCACATCCTGTGAAAAATAAAATAGGAGAAAGGGGTGATATCATAAACTCATTAAGGATAACAATATAGTGGAAACCTTCATAAAAAAGCATAAACATAAAAGGCAGTGTATAAGACTAAAACAAAATAATTTTAAAATTAAACTCCAGCATAATATAGAAAAGATAAATCATATAATTACATCTATTTATTCACATGGATATTATACTATTCAAATAATCACATGTAATATCAATAGCTAATTTGATAATGATGAAATGCATAATGCGAGACATCATAACCATATCGTCAAGCCATCATTCCAAGACTAAAAATAATATTTTGTCAAGACCTTAATCCAAGATACTAGTTTGTCTCATGAGACATACTAATGCATCGAGGAACTATAGCGGGATCCTCCCATCACTTACTAAGTCAAATGCATTCATCATATGAAAATACTGAAACATAACATAAACATTCATATTAAAACTATCATACAAAATGTTAATAATTTAACCATAAAACATGAATGGTATAAAAATAACACTTCCATAGTCAAACATATCATAAAACCTTCAATACAATATAGAATATTGTATCATAATAAATCAACTTCAAACATGTGTATAATAAATCAATCTTTATTGACATAGATGAAATAAAAACTATTTGATAGAAATATTGAAATCATTTAAAATTAACATAATTATAGAAGAAAAAATTTATTTTGAAAACATTAAGTGAATATTTTAAGGTGTTATAATGGTATAAAATAGCCTCAACCACCGTATTTGTTAAAAAAAATTATTACCTTAATTTGTCAAAAAATTCATTGGAAAACGATGGAAATATTCCTTTCAAAACATTTTATAAAAATTCAAAAAAAGGGTATAAATGAATTTAACCCAAATTATAGAAAATATTAAAATTGTTTTGAAATACATTTTTAATGAAAAATGGATGTGGATGATAAAGAAGTCACAGTTGATACTTACGTATAAATAACCTCAGATAAATAAAAAGATTGTAAAATTAACCCGTACATTGTACTTTTCCTTTGTCAAGGGTAGGTTATTCTCCTATATAATGGTGAAATCATTGTTATTAAATTATTAAATAACCACATACATAAATATGATATCATATATGATCTTCTAATATTTCTTTGTTAATGATATTTTAGTAGTATCATCGTTTCAAGTGTTAAATGATTCATTTTCCTTCATATGTTTCATTATGTAAGTCATGATTATTATGGATAGGATGTATTTGATTAATATCCAGAATTATATTAAGTTCTTAAAAATTAATTTTTAATTATAAAATTCAATTTATTCTTGAATGGTTACGATGGGGAATGAATCTCATCGTGTTCGTGGAGACGGTAATCCGTACGCACATATGAGGGACAATATCATTCTATTGAAGGTGAAATCATAAGTAATTGGATGTTATAGCATATATACAGATTAATTAACATATTATATTTATTATTTACATAAATTATTCTCATTATTATTCCCTTCCAAAAAATTAAGTGTTGAATAAAAAACTAAACCATGAGGTGGAGATGGTATTCCATACGTACACACGATGGTGAATTGGTCATTCATAAGATGGGTATAATAATTACTATTGTTGAACCATATTTATAATAACATCACATTATGTATAAGGTACTGGATTTATTATTATGGTATGGAAACAACAAATAAATTGTAAGTGTAAGAAGAAAATAACTTTGAAAGTGGTGATGAAATAATTACCTCTTCTTCGGGTGTTTCAATTAGATTTGATCAAAAGGGATCCTTAAGTTGGCTTTTTGATCAATGTAAGGCCTCTATTTTAGGTAAGGGTAGTTGGGAGGATATAATTATGGGGTTGGGATGATCAAAATGGCTTTGGAGTTGTGATTTTGAGAGAAGGGGAAGTACCATTTTATAAGAGAGGTGAGAGTCAATTTTAAGAAAATATTGAAATACTAATTTATTATACAATCATATTTGGTTTATAATTTATCCAAAAGATTTATTTATAGGATAATATGTGGATGGGTATAAAACCTCTCGAAAAAAAGTTTTATACAGGTTTAGGTCACCATATTAACCTTATCTTTTAGATTTAACTCTTAGTTAAATAGTTTATCTTTTACCATGTATTCTTGTGTTATTATAATAAATGGTTAATAAAAATACAATAAAAATCCAATAGAACCCCATGTGGTTAATTATTACCATATCTAACCATATATATGTTTTTTTCCGACCCTTATATTCTTTTGTAATATTATATCAATTAGTAATTTAATATTTGATTTAAAAACTAATTTTTTTTGATTTTGTCACTATTTAGTATTTGGTTTTTTTGAAAGTCAACAATACTTTATTACTTCGAAAAAAATTCCTTAAATCCATCCTAACATGTCAAATTAACCTATAAAATTATTGGAATTCATCAAAAGTCTCAAATTACATTTATTTGGATGCTTATAATATCAATTATTTTAATCATTCATCAAGAAGGTAATTACTTCATCATCATTGTTTCATAAATAAATTTAATAATTTAATGTCTAAAAATTATAAATAAAAAAACCATTATGTAGGAAAATTCATTATCTTTCTAATGAATATTTATAGTCGAATTTATCTTACGTATAACCCTATATTAAAAATGTTTTAGTTATGAAAATTTGAATTTAACACTTTTAACTCTACTTTAAATAAAACAATAATAAATGTCCTAATCTAATCCCAGTGTATCAAAGAGGATCATATTTCATTCCTAAGGTTGATTTTTTTATAAAACACTTATCTAATAGAATTAAGACTTGTGTTAGGGTAATTATAATATCTTTTTTACCTTTAATTACCCTATTTACTTTTAAACGTGGTAAATAAAATTTAAAAGTTACTATTCACCAGAAATTATTTTCATCCTATTGAACCACATTTTACTTACTGATGTCAATAGTGTATCTCAGATTTTTGAAATTCAATTCACAGAATCAGTAAAATTATGTTTTATGCAAATCTGCAAATGTGTCTAGAAGGTGGGTAAAAGATGTTAAAATGTTAATTAAAATTTTATACATCTAATTTTATTATAAAATGAATCCAATGAATTAAATTGAAATTATATAGGTATTATGTATCTATTTTGATCTAAAATAAATTTAAATAAAATAAATAATTATTTAAATAAAAAGTAGGCTTTAAACAATAACACAATGTTTCTCACTATTCATCAACAAATTGAAAGTTTTCAGAAAAATACCAAAAATTCCCCCTAAGGCAATATTGATATTCTGAATCCAAAAATGAAGTCCATTTTGAAAAATAAAATTTATAAAATTTTAGAAAGTGCATATTATTATTCATAATGGTTGGTTTGATTGGTCATGGTGTGCTAGAACTTGAAGTTTCCTACATTTCAAACTATTGCATTATTCAAAGAGAAACGTACAATGGAAGCTTGAGGTGTTAAATTATTCCTTCCTTAAAATAACATTTTCCTCTAAATTTCTAGAATACTAATGATTAAGAAGATTTGGAGGGTTCTTCATTATAAGTTCCTCAGGTTCCCACATTGCCTCTTCCATCTGAAGGTTTCTCCATAGAACTTTTACTAGATGAGTTGTCCGGTTTCAAAAAACCTGTTCTATGGTATCAATAATCCCGATAGGCTCATTATAATAAGATTGAAGAGGTTGCAGTTCAATTTATTTATAGTTGAGTACATGCGTTGGGTTATTCATGTATTTTTTCAACAGTGATACGTGGAACACATCATGAACATTAGAGAGACTTAGTGGAATTTATAAACGGTAATCTATAACTCCAATTATTTCTAGTTTTATGAAAGGACCGATGTACCAGGGACTTAATTTACCCTTCTTATAGAATCATATAACACCCTTCATTGGAGAAACCTTCAATAAAACATGATCCCATACTTGAAATTCCAAATCCTTCCTTTGGTTTTTAGAAAATCTCTTTTTCCTACTTTGAGCTACTTTGATGTGGGTTTGGATAATCTTAACATTTTCCATTATTTCCACAACATGTTCTGGGCCTACGAGTTTTCTTTCACCAACATCTTCCCAACAAGTTTGTGTGTTACATATCATTCATATAACGCTTCATATGGAACCATCTGAATACTTGAATGGAAGATATTATTATTCGAAAATTCTACCAAAGGAAAATATTGATCCTACAGACCTTGATAGTCAAGTGAGAAAGATCTCAACATATCTTATAATGTTTGGATAGTCCATTCTGATTGTCCATCAGTTTGAGGGTGGTAGGTAGTGCTCAAATAAGTTCAGTATCTAGGTCCTTATAAAGACTTTTCCAGAATCATGATGTAAAATGGTGATCACGATCAGAAACAATCAATAGGGGTACTCCATGAGGTTTTAGAAAATTATTAATATATAATCTTGTTAAACGTTCAAGTGGTAAATCTTATCTTATAGAAATAAAATGCGTGACTTGGTAAGACGATCAAAAATTACCCATATTGCATCATTCTTTCTAGGAGTCTTTGGTAGCCTGATGACAAAGTCTATTGTAATATCATCCCATTTTCACTAAGGAATGGGAAGAGGTTGCATAAATCCTCAAGGATGTTGTGTTCCATCCTTTACTTGTTGTCATACCATACATCTGGACACAAAATTAGCAATCTCCCTCTTCATGTTTTCTCGCCAAAAAATTTCCTTCAAATCTCTATACATCTTAGTGCTACCAGGGTGTATTAAAAAAATGCTATGAGCATCATCTAACAATACCATTTTTAGATCAGGTTTGTCAGGAACACAAAGTCTCTTCTTGAATTTCAAAATTCCATCATCATTTACGAATTCAATCAATCTAACATCATTCACAGCTTAAATATTCTTTTGAAACTCCTCATCATCAGTATGAGAACTTTTTATCTTTTCTAGTAAAGATGGTTTGGATTCCATTTGAAAATGTATTTTTGTTTCACCTTCCATGATTATTACCATATAAATCTTATCTAAATACATGAACATATGATCCCTTTTAAAACTCAACTTCTTAAAAACTCTATCATCTTTTCTTCTAAAAGCATCTTCCACCTTATTTACCTTCCCCATGTGGTAGTGTATAATAAAATTATATTTTTTGAGTTGTTCAAGCCATAATCTTTTCCTTATGTTGAGATGTTTCTGTTAGAAAATATATTTCAAACTCTTGTGATCGGTATATATCTCACATTTTTTACTATAGAGATAGTGTCACCATATCTTCAAAGCAAAGATTATAGATGTTAACTCAAGATCATGAATGGAATAGTTTTTTTCATGAATTTTTTATTTCCATGATGCATAGGCAATAATTCTATCATTCGGCATAAGGACAAAACCATGTCCTTTCTTTGAAGCATCCCTATAAATAAAAAATCCCACATTCCCAGATGGTAGAGTCAAGATAAGAGAATTGACTAATATTCTCTTAAATTCTTCAAAACATTCTTCCCACTCTTTTTTCCAAAAAAAAATGAACCCCTTTACGTGTGAGCTTGGTTAATGGGTTATCCAATTGGGTAAAATTCTTGATGAAATATAAATAATAACCTTCTAAACCAATATAAATGATTACCTCAGTTATACTCATCAGTGCTGGCCATTATTGTATTGATTAGGTCTTAAAATGATCAACATAGATTCCTTATTTAGAGACAATATGGCCATGAAAAGAAAACTCCTAAAGCCGGAATTCATACCTGCTAAAATTTCCATATAATTCATTTCATTTAAGAGTATTTACAATATTGCAAAATTGATTTTCATGATCTTCATAGCTTTTGGAGTAAAACAAGATATCATTAATAAATACCACTAAAACTTAGCAAGATATTCATTGTAAAATCAATTAAATAGAACCATAAAGACAGAGGGTGCATTAGTCAGTCCAAAAGGCATTACTATAAACTCGTAATGTCCATACCTAGTATGAAATGCTATCTTCAGAATATCTTCCTTCTTCACACACAACTGATGATATCCAGATCAAATGTCAATATTTGAAAAATATTGAGTCCCATGAGGTTGATCAAATAAATCATCAATGTGAGGTTGGGGATACTTGTTCTTTATTGTTATAGCATTGATCTACCTATAGTCAATGAACATCCTCATATATTTATTTCTCTTATTAACAAAAAAGAACAGGGGATCCTCCTGGAGAAACAGTAGGGTGAATAAATCCTTTATTACTCAATTAATCTAGTTGTTTCTTTAGTTCCACTAATTCTATAGTGGCCATTCACAAGGGGTCTTTGATATGGGCCATGAATCATGAATTAAATAAATGGAAAAGTCATTTTCTCATTCTAGAGTATGTCAAGGTAAATCCTTTAGAAACACATCAACATATTCTTGCACAATAGGTATGTCCTCTATTTGAACATTCCTTTCCCCACCCATAGTTATTTCTCTCTCTTCCTCCCTAACAATTGAATTTAGTAGATATACTGGTGGTTGATCTAAATCAGAATCAGATGGTGAAATTTCTTCTCTAAAGATAAGGTAATCCTTATCATCATTGAAAATTTTAACCTCCTTCTTCTTACAATAAATTTTTACATCATAGTCCAAGAGATAATCCATACCGATGATTATATCAAATTAAATCATGGGTATGATGATGGGATTAGTAGATAAAGAAAGTTTTATATACCCTAATGGGAACTGATTCACAAATCTTTGTTGAAATGATACATCACTTAAGAGTTTTAACTAACAACACCATTGTTATAGCAAATTGGAAATATCTAATTTTCTTAGAAAACTAGGAAGATATGAAACAATGCGATGATCTTGAATCAAATAAAGCATTGGCTAAATTTTAGGAAACCATTAAATTACCTTCCACCACATCATTTAGTTCTTCAACCTCAATTCTAGTGATCACAAAAGCTTGACCTTTCTCCCTTGGCCTTTTCTGAGGTAAGTTTCTTGGGCTCTTAGGATATTAATTTTCATAATTCCCTATTTCTATACAATTGTATCATTCAATATTGAGAGCCTCTTTCTTTCCCTTGCAATCACGATCTTGGTATAATTTTTCACCACATTTGTAATAGACTCCCATTCCCTTCAGGAAAGTACTGGGGTGTTTCTTCCCATATTTTCTAATGGATAGAAAATCATGTTTTCCATTCTTCCCCATATTTCCATTTCCAAAGTGTTCAATAGATCTCTTATTATTTTGATTTTCATTAAAGTCGCAAGACATAGAGAATTTTTTTTATATCTTGATAGAACATGAGACAATATGTGTGTGTGATGAGAAGTATTGTGAGACTAATGATTGATGGAGAAATGGTTTTAACCCATAAAATAATAGATCAATCTTACTCCATGGGTTATGTAAATAATCAGCTTCATGACTTCCGAACCTTGTAAAGTTAGCCTTATACATTGTGACATTGTCATCCCCTTTTTCCTGATACTTAGAAATTTTCTTTCTATATCTACTCGATGGTCATGAGGAAAGTATTTTTTAAGAAAAACTATTTAAACTCTCTCTATTCTATATTTTATACTTCTTCATCCTTATTTACAATTTTATTTAATGACCACCATTGATCTACATCTCCCGTTAGGTGATAAACTGCCATGACAACTTTTTACCTTTTGATAATCCCCAAAGCATGAAATATTTTCTCTAAGGAACTTATTAATTGATCAGTTACAAAAGGATTTGTAGTCCCATTGAATGTTGGTTGTTTTTTCCTCATGAAGTGGTCTATCATTAATCCTTCGAGTAGAGGATTAGGGTGATCCATAAGGGTATGGTTATTATTAATAACCTAAGTGTGTTGTCCCAGTATGGTTATAAGTTTTTCAGCACTGATTGCACAATAAGATCCACTATATTTATCTTGAGTAGGAGGGAAATCCCTACATGGATTACATGCATTGATACATTTTCCATTCCTTCCACTAGGCGGCATTTATACACAATGGAATACACTAGATTACTTTATGAATTTAAATACATAATTCCAAACTAGTAAAATACCTGTTATAATTTGAATAATTTATTCATATAGTCCATAATAAAAAAAATGTTTTATTTGAAAAGTTATTTACTCATAAATCCTACATAATGGTTTGTAAAAAAAATGTAGATTATCCTAAGTATAACCCCTGAGAGTATCGTAATCAAGAGTGCAACAATGCTCATTTTCTTGTACCGGGATACCATAGGTCAAGCTCCAAACTCCTTGTCAGAGTTTTTACTCCTAGGTACATCTGTTACAGAGCCACCTGTACCAGCTCGTATCCAGACCGAGATGTATTTTTTGAAAAATACACAAGATCTCTACATTACAAAAATTCTACATCATTATTCTATACTAATCCTCAAAATCTATCTTAGGGTAATGTTCTTTAATCAGTGTTTTTCGAAATCTATCTTGCATTTTTTGTACTAAACTTACATTGATACCAACGGTAATATCCGGACCCTAGTTACCCAGAGTGGGTGCATTATTACATAACATTGTCATGATCAGAATAGATAAAGTCTCTAAATACTAACTAGTTTAGTAGATTTGGAAGTAATAGATACATACATATGTTTTACATTACATTATGAAACAAAAAAAATCATTGTGTCTATTTTGAACACACTCATATCCTATATCTTGACTCTGTAGGTCAATAATAATATACTAATTCACATCTTGGGAAAACTAAAACATAAGAAAGGGGTGATCTTGGATGCTCAGTAAGGATAACAATATAGAAGAAACATTCATAAATAATAATAAACATTGAAGGAAATGTATAAGACTAAAACAGAAGCCTTTTAAAATTAAACATGAGCATAATATGGCAAAGATAAATCCAATAATTCCATTTACTTATTCACATGGATATTCTACTTGTCAAATAATCACATGTAATATCAATATCTAATTTCATAATCATGGAATGCATAATGCTGGACATTATAACCATATAATCAAGGCCTTGTGCCACGACAAAAAATAATATTTTTTCAAGGACATATGACAAGACAGTAGTGTGTCTCATGAGACCTAACGATGCATCACGGAACTATAGAGGACTCCACTCGTCACTAAGTTATTCCAATACACACCTCATATGAAAAAATTGAAACATAACATAAACATTTGTATTACAAAATTATTAAGAAATGTTAATAAGTTTTCTATAATCCAGGAATGGTATAAAAATAACACATCTACAGTCAAACATATCTCAAAAACTTAAATAAAATATATAAGATTTTATCATAATAAATCAACTTCAAACAAGTGTAAAATTTATCAAAGGATGTTGACATAGATGAAATCTAAACTTTTTGAGAGAAATTTGGAAATCATTAAGAGTCACATATTTATAAAAGAAAAAATTTATTTTTAATATATTCTTTTAATCTGGTAAAGGAATATTCTAAGGTTTTATAACATAGGAGAATACCTACACCCACAGTATAAGTTATAAAATATTCTTACCTTAATTTGTCGAAAATGTCATAAAGTACCCAGTTTAGAAAATGATGGAAAGGATCCTTTCAAAACATTTTATAGAAAGCAAAACAAGGGTATAAATTACTTTAACAAATTTTATAGGAAATATTAAAAAGGTTATGAAATAAATTTTTAAGAAACATGGATGTCGATGATAAAGAAGTCCCAGTAGATACTTACTTACAAACAACCTCAGATAAATAGAGAGATTGTAAAATTAACCCTCACCTTGTACTATTACATCGTAAAGGGTAGGTCAAAATTATGTATAATGGTGGAATAATTGTTATTAAATTATACAATAACCAGATACATAAATATGATATCATATATGATTTTCTAATATTGCATTGTTAATGATATTTTAGTAGTATCAACGTTTCAGGTGTTAACTGATTAGTTTTCCTTTATATGTTTTGTTACATAAGTAATATTTGTTATGGATAGGATGAATTTTATTCATATCCATAATGATATTAAGTTCATAAAAATTATTTTTTAATCATAAAATGAAATTTATTATTGAATGGTTATGATGGGGAATGAATCTCATCGCGTTCATGGAGACGGTAATCTGTACGTACACACGAGAGACAATATCATTCTATTGATGGTGAAATAGTATCTAATTGGATGTTATACCAAATATAATAAATAATCAACATATTATATTTATTATTTTCATAAATTATACTCATTATTATACCCATACAAATAAGGAAGTGTTGAATAACAAACTACACCACGAAGTGGAGATGGTAAGCCATACATACACACATATGGTGACTTTGTCATTCATATGATGGATAGAAAAATGAATATGGTTGTACCATATTTGTTATAATATCATATTATGTATAAGGTACTGAATTTTGTTTTCTAGTATGGAAATAACAAAGAAAGAGGAAGTGGTAGAAGTAATGAACATTGAAAGATGTGATAAAATAATTACCTATTCTTCAGGTGTTTCCTTTTGATTTGATAAAAATAGATCCTTAGGTTGGATTTATGATCAAATTAAGGCCACTAGGTTTAATTTAGGGTAGTTGGGAGGATATTTGAGTAGGGGTTTGCCGATCCAAATGGATTTGGTGGTGTGATTCTGAGAGAAGGGGAAGTACCCTTTGATAAGAGAGGTGAGGGTAACTTTAGAAAAAACTTGAAATATTAATTTATTATACAATAATTTTTGGTTTATAGTGGCTCTAAAAGGATTTATTTAAAGGATAAGGTATTTTTGGGTCTGAAAAATTTCAACCAATAGGTTTTAAATCAGTTTGATCACCATATTAACCTTTTCTTTTAGATTTAACTCTTACTTAAATAGTATAACTTTTACCATATATTCATTTATTAATATAATACCTGGTTAATAAACTTACTATACAACGCAAATATAACCCCATGTGGTTCATTATTTAATTATATAACCTTATCAAAGTCCTTGGGTAATCCTTATATTTTTTTGAAAATTATATCAATTAGTAAAATGGTACTTGTTTTAAAAACTCGTTTATGTCAATTTTGACACAATTATGGATTTGGTTTTTGTGAAAGTAAAAAAATTATTACTAAGAAAAAACTAAATAAAATAAATACTAACATGTCATATTAACATATAAAATTAGTGGAATTCATCAAAATTCTCAATTTATATTTATTTGGTTATTTAAAAGATCAATTATTTTAATCATTCATTAATAAGGTAATTACCGCATCATAATTGTGTAATAAATAAATTAAAATATTTAATGTCTAAATATTACAAATAAATTACCATTATGTTGGAAATATTTTTATCTTCATAATTAATATTTATAGTCTAATTTATCTTATGTATAACACTATATTAAAAATGTTTTAGTTATGAAAATTGGCATTTAACACTTTTAACCCTTCTTTAAATAACATAATAATAAATGTCCTAATTTAATCCATGTGTATCAAAGTGGAAAATATTTTATTTCTAAGGTTGATTTTGGTCGAAAAACACTTAACCAATAAAATTAGGACATGCGTTATTTAAGTTATAATATCATTTTTACCTTTAATTACCCTATTTACTTTTAACTATGGTAAATAAAATTCAAAAAAATACTATTCACACAAAAAACAATATTCATCATATTGAACCAAATTTTACTTACTAATTCCAATCATGCCCCTTGTATTTTTAAAATTTAATTGATAGAAGTCTTAAAAATATATTTTATACAAATTTTCAAATGTGTCTTAAAGGTTGTTAAAAGACGTTAAAATGTTCAATAAACTTTTATACATCAAATTTTATTATAAAATTCCTCCAATGAATTATATTGAACTTATATAGGTATTATGTATCAATTTTGAGCTAAAATAAATTTAAATAAATAAATAATTATTTAAATAAAAAGTTCGTTTTAAACAATAATGTAGTGTTTTTCACTATTTATCAAAAATTGAAAGTTTTAAGAGAAATACAAAAAATTCACCCTAAGCTAATTTTGATATTCTGAATCAAAAAATTAAGTCCATTTTGAAAAATAAAATTTATAAAATTTTAAAAAGTGGGTATTACTATTCATAACGGCTAGTTAGATTGGTCATGGTGTGCAAGCACATGAAGTTACGTACAATGCAAGCTATTAGATTCTTCAAAGAGAATCATATTGTGGACACTTGGGGTGTTATATATTATATTTTATAATAATAATAATATATTTATATATTATTATAAATTTATAAATTTATATTTTAAATTTTATTTATATATTGTTTTATATATTTAATAAGAAGGAATTATTTTTTGTCAATTAATATCTATATGTATGTGTATTTATATAAACATTATATTAAATAACTTTAATAATTTGGTTATTTTAATTTTAATATGTTTTTTGTAGGATGGTTATTTACATGAAAGGATATTATTTAGATAATTAATACAAACTCGAGTAATTGGAGGAGGTTTATTTACAGTGAAGGAATTATTGGTGATACTTTGGAGAAGATACATAGAAGTGACAATAAGCGTTCAATTGAGAGAACCATAGTTTTTATATTAAAAAATGTATCACATTGTAGTTTCATCTAACAATTCAAAAACCATCTTGGGAATGACCAAAATTGGTACAACCAATACAGAACCATCATCCAATCATTCAATGACATTCATCAAAGCACACAGATAGGAGAACACAATTGAGTTGGGAGCAGGAATCAGATCTTGAGCTGGAACATGAGGGAGAAATATCACTTGTGATGCTTTTTATATATTTCTTCCTATTTCATTCATTTTGAGTCCTCAATCATGGAAAATTAATTCAATTAGGAGAATTATTCTATAATTATTTGATTGTTAACTTTATCCATTATTCTAAATTATTATAATATTTAGATTAATTTTATTTTTGGGTTTATTTTCTATTTTTTTAGTATCATTTCACACTACCCAAAAAAATGATTGGTTTGTGTAGTGAATTATTTTCACCTTGGACCACTAAGTTAAGAAAAAAAAATGGAAAATGATAGTGAATATCTTTTCTCTAATGAAAGGATTAATTTTAATGTCACGATTATAAAATCAAGATTAAATATGGTTATCTTGGTTGTGGAAGTCCACTGAAATGACATCTTAGTGGATCTAAACCGTTTTTACCATTGAATGAATTTATTAATGCAATTAGGATTGGCGATCATCATTTTTATTAGTTCAATGTAGTTTTAGTACCCTAATTCATCCATTTATTGTCTCTTTATCTCTATTTTTATTCACCTTGACCCATTTTCATTTCACACAACACTTCCATTTTCACTATTTTGTTTTTGTGTTTATTATTGTTGTTTAGGATTTTTGGTTTGTTTGGTCTACAAAATCAATAATCATTCCCTATGTTACAACCCATCTTACCATAGTACGAGATTAATTAGGATATAAATATTAAATTTGTGTGAGTTCAACAACCTCATGTTCAATAGTCTATAGTTCTGATATGCTTGAAAATTTCAAATGAACCAATAAGACTTAGCTATAGTTTTTATTGCTTCTATAACTATCAATACCCCAACTAAGGATTCACCCAAAAGAAAACTCTATCTCTAATAGAGAACTTCAAATTTCACATACACTGGTCTACAAATGAGCACTATCAGCTCAGAGTAGTGGACAACCAGTCCTTTACAACTGTAAATTTCTCAGAGGTCTCACATACAATTCTCATGCCCACCATAGCTACATCATCTTTATCATGCCAACATAGAGATGAGTAACACAACCATCTAAATATTGCCTCAAAATCCACCAAATGTATAGAATCGTAAAAGCTATTACTATACATGAATTAAAAAAATGATTTATTATCATCCCAAGATCCACTAAAGTCTAAAACACATCCTCACATCGTATACTACAATATTTTGATCATCGTATATTTTCAAACATCAGTCTATAGATAATAAATCATACTTAATTTCAACTAAGTACATAAATACATCTATTTGACCAGAAAAATAAATGATGTCAAACACATGTCTTTATCTAATACAATGATTAATCGATGTTCATTCATGTGTAAAATTTCTTATACATAAAAATTTCTCAAATCATTCTTGGAAAGGATATTTTGAATCAGTAATAAATGAGACACTTTCCATAACCAATCTACTATCACCCATATGAAATCACAAATCCTTGAGGTACTAGGAAATCCAATCATGAATTCCATTTTTTACATTATCCAACTTCCACATTGGAATTATAATTGGATAGAGAAAACCACCAGGTTGTAGATCTGGATCAGATGCTCCTCAAAGGATGCTTCCAATTTGAGATTTTATGTCATTAAGATCAAATGAATGAGAGGAGTTTGGATGTTATTGTCAAAGATGAGATACAAGGAAGATGTCATGTATGGCACAATACCTATGGGATAACAGTAACTGATATGCTACTGGCCTCACTCTTTCTACTATCTCCAATGGCCCGATGTTTCTCAATGATATATTCCACTATCTCATGGAGTGATTTTTCACAAGCTTCTAACTAGATGAAGTGTAAACCCTTCTTAATTAGGGTCATAAGAGGCATTGTTAAGTGGTAGAAATCCTGGATGAAATGCATGTGATAGCCAGTAAGCCCCAATAAACTGGGTTTGTCCAAACAATTATTGGGCTACTCTTATGAAACTATGGTGATCACATTTTCTCCATCAATTGACATGCCAACCTCAGGTGTTATATGACCCACTAAGTAAACATTATAGTTCCATAAGTGTGATTTTCTATTCTTTTCATATATCTGGTTCTCTCCCACTATACTCACCGTGATCTCAAGACAGATTTCATTGTCATGTTTGGAGTGTGAATACACCAAGATTTCAACAAAAAAAACCACAAAAAAGGAATCAAGGTTTGGGTGAAAACCCAATTCCTCAGATCCATGAAGATCGTCGACACATTCGTGAGGCCGAATGGAATAACCAGTTACTCATACAAGACCTACCTCCTCCAGAATGTCATGCATTATTTTTCAGATGTTGTCACACACACCTGGTGAAATCCTGACCTCATATCAATCTTGGATAAAACATTTACCCCTCATATCTAGTTGAAGAGGTCATCCATATGAGGTAATGAATATCAATTCTTTTCCATAAGCTGGTTGGTTTGATGATAATCCATGCACAATCCGAGGGTACTTTCCTCTTTCTTGGTGAAAGGAACTGGTGATCCTCATGAAATTGTGCTAGGTTGGATAAAACCATTGGCCTCGAGGTCTTCAAGATTCTTTTTGAGTTCTTGTAGCTCTATAAGTGCGATCCTCTTCAGAGGATAAGAAATTGGTGGCACACTTGAAACTAGATCAATATTGAACCCCACAACCCTCATGGGAGGTAATCTAGAGAAATCATTAGTGAAGACGTCTCTAAAATAGTCCACAATGGGAGGGAATTCCATTTTCTTCATTCCCTAATCACTTATAAAGAGACTTTCTAATTGAGTTGTTAGTCTTCCCAATCCTACACATTTATGTAAAAATACATCTTACAACATATGTCATTATCCCTTGTGGAGATATGTGTCACCCTCAAGGGATGTGAAGGACACCCAACGATGATAGAAATCCACTTCGGAAAGATAAGGAGCGAGCCAGTTCAAACCAAGAATGACGTCAATTCCAGATATATTGAGGATGTAAAAATTCCAAAGGAAATAGTACCCACCTATATCTAGGGGCACTATTGGAACTAGAGTATTCCATTTGTCCTGACCCTTAGTATAGTGTCGAGATACATCGCACTGAAAAGGTACTCGATTGTAAAACCCAGGATTTTAACAACTGCAGCAGATAAAAATTAGTGTAATAAAATGACACAAAAGGGTAGAAATTAATGTAGAGGCTACCAGAATAGTTCCTTTAACCATAGTTAGTCCTTGAATATTCTTATATGGTTGAGGTTTCACTGTGTATATAAGATACGAACAATGACCATGAGATGATGCATGACTGGGCTGAGTAGCTTCACTCATTTTATGTAGATTGTCCGGAACATGATTTTCTTGACCAGAACCTCCACTATTAACTCGACTTGATTAGACCATGGAAAATGAACTTCCAACTTATTGTGGAGTCATAAATCCCACACCTAATAGGGGTGCTGGTACAAATCATATTCCATTGACTCCCGATGAAAATGAACGACAAAAACCCTAAAGGTGAACCATCTTGCCTCAAGATTTTCACTCCATTGGGTTCCTCATGAGTTGCGGCTTCTTATATCCAATCCGGTTGAACTGATGACATATTATATTTCTATAAGTATGTGTATTCTGGCTTAAAATTTCCCCTTCTGCTCCCTCAAAGAGGCATTTCCTACTGCCTGAAGAACTATCACCTTGTCTCAGAACTAAACTACACTAACTCATAGGTTTAGCTTCCTGGACATTTCAATAAGAAATTATGGCCTGATTCATGATATCTATAATAGTTTTTTTAATGAAATACATTCACCTATGAGTGGATGGTATATCCAAGTCCATCCTTAGCATCTCACAGTTGCATGTGCGTCACCGACCAGAGATGGAGAAAAACACTGAAGCTCTGCGAAATTAGTAGAATACACTTACACTTTCATAGAGCCTTGTTTATAAATGGTCATAGAAAGATATTTGGAAGTCTTCTCAAACCATGTCTCTGGTATGCTCTAATTGAAAAATAACATCCCACCAATACTTTGTATTGTCACAAAGTATGAATACTGCAAGTTTTACCATCTACTATTTAATCACCCCAATATGATCAAATATATACTTCATGGATTCTATCCATGACTATGCATCATACGAACTTCCACTCCTTGAGAATATGGGAGGGTGCTGCTGTAGAAGGTCCTGTGTACGATTTTCCACAGACTGGGAAGGTTTGGGAACATTCTGAACTGACTGCATAAACATAAGAAGACTATCTCAGAACTAACCATAATATCCTATTAGAATATCAATTGGATGTGGTACCACTGGAGGCACTATGGGTGGTACTATATGTAACACTGTAGGAGTCACTACAAGTGGCACTTATGGTGGTTCGGGACCCACAATATATGAAACATTCTCATCACCACTCTCCTATTGTAGGACACAAATAAGTTAGTGCATCATTGGTCTACAATATCAAAACACACACATTTAGGGATAGTTTCATATCATATGAGTAAGATAGGTAAAAGTGAAATAAAGAGGGTTGGTACATAGCCTTCCTCTAATCACTACACAATAAAGAGCCTGCTCTAAGAGCTAGGTCTAGATTAGGAAGATAAAACGTAGAAAGATCATTGAAATGAGGCCTACCACTTATTTCATAGGTAACTTCATGTTAACATCAAACAAACTATCAAAACTTTATATTTAAAAAATACGAACTTCAAATTTTTACCGCTAGGAAAAACATCACTCACATAAAAATAGGAAGATGCTCACTAAAATTAAATATGAAAAGTAAATATGCATGTCATTTTAAACCCTATGGTTCCTAATATGATTCTTGTAAATTAATTTCCCTCATATAATTAGGATGTAATGGTAAAAAACATTATCTTAATTATACCAAAATCAATAACAACACAAAAAAAGTGTGTTACCCAGTGGTGAAATTATATCAACAATAATTGGAATAGTCCATAACTGTAATACCAACATAGGAATTTTTGTTTACCTGTACATGGGATAGCTACATCCATAAATAGGGTAAGTTCTAGTTCCCTATATCCAAGTCTCATATATAACCCAACCGGTAAGAAAAAAGGAAATGAATCATATGATACCACTTTGTAGTGTCCCCATCTCGGAAGCCACTAGAAGGGTTCTCTGAGATGGGTTGAACATATGACCTCAAACACATCTCCATGAATTCCAGAGGCTAATGACTAGTAGTGAGGGACATTTTAACATGTCCATGGGGGATACTATGCCTTTATCAGTAATAGGTATTACAAAATCGAATATATATATTTTATAACAAGTAGAGGAAGCATATAAGTAAATAAATTATAGTAGAGTCCATTAAATAATCCCAATTGAATAAATTAAAAGTGAGGAACTGATAAATCAAACCAACTACACAATGATGTCATGCTATGATTTCTGTACTAAAATAAAAGTACAAAAATAAGGAATATAAGATTGATATCAATCTGTAATAAAAATGACACAAAGTGAAACAAAATAATCTCAATAAAACACTCGGTCCTCTTCCCCCAAGCTCTGTAAAAAAAAACAGTCAAGAATTGGGAGCGACATGCTTCCCTATATCCATACCTACAGACATAAAGTCTACTCGGGTACCAAACAGGACCCGAGCATGGTGTGAGATAAAATCCCAGAAATCCGAAACCCATATTTTCTAAACCATTTCATTTCGTGATGTAAACAAAAGAAGTGTGCCAATATATGATAACTGAAAACAATTAAATAAACAAAATAAAATAAGTATAACTTGGTCCAGGTCCTCAATGATACCCATCCTTACTACCTACTTCGGCCTAAGCCAGGAAACTAAATAAAGTACCTATAATAAGAAGGATATATATAGACACAAACACATATATATAATGCTTGAAAACAGAAGGCAGACAAAAAGAAACATACCCCAAATCTTGTGCATTAGCTTGGGTCTAATTTATGTGTCAACAAAGTGTGATTCAAGGAACCAAAAAGAATCAAAATTCATAAGGAACCCAAATCTACATCAAATAAAATCTTTCATGCATTTTCATTATCATTATCATAATATTTAGAGTTGGGGCCTGAGCCCATCCCAAAGGTATATCTAGAATATATCGTTCATTTTTTCCAATACCATAGAGTCTCTCCATGGAAATCTTCTGAAGGACCATTTATTGCTTGAGGCATGGTTTTATCATGATTCCATCCTAGGTATTAAAAAAAGGGGTCAAGAATTACCCAAGGAAGGATGCAACCACTTTTCAATGGATCAATCCTTGATTGTCCCTTTGGGAAACTTTATCACTCATGAGTATATAGAAAACCTTGGGAAACTGTCATCTGACAAAGCCTAAGACATCGCCTCCCTATTGCATAGTGTGGTAAACAATCAAGAAGGGGATTCCATGTTTGTTCCTTCATACGGAACCCACGATGTCTTATTTCTCTGAAATTAATTTTATTTTAAATAACAAAATATAAAAAATTATGCATTTATAATTAGATAAAAAAATTTAAGCAACAAAGAGCCCCATACTTCTTGACCATTCAAGCTAAACAGTCATAGTTAAAACACTTTATCAGAAAAACTAGAAAAAGTTCACTTTTCTCTCTTATAATATCAATGAACGGTAATAATTGTTAACAAGTAAATCATTAGGCATAATCAAACCAAAAAAAATCTAAGATTCATGGATCTTAATTATTCAAAATAATATATTTGATTTAAAACTCAACAAAAGAGGGGTCACACAAGACTTTTAATTAATAAATTAATTAATTGAGGCTATCAAAGTTTAAAAAATTTATATCGGCACACCCAAAGGGGTATCCAAAAATGTTGTAACAAATTAGACAAGCTAGTTCATCTCAATCAAGGTTTCCATAGTGAAGCTAAGTGATTTAATTCAATTAGAATAGGAAAAATTGAATATCGTCGGTAGGAACCAACGAGTGGCATAATGTGTGATCTAAAGGATGCAACGAAATTATGAGAACAAGATAATACACCCCATATCATAATCGTAGTTGATCTAATTCTCCAAGGAGATCATTAATTTGACTTATAACGGAATAAAATAGTTGATTTTAGAAAAAACCAAAATTTTAGTTAAAAACCATCCATGGTGGATTGTATGAAGAAGATTGGATAATATCCTATGGTTCTTGGTGCGTGAGGTTATCCTTATTGATAGCTTCATATCACATCAAACAAAATTGGAAATGGAGAATGGATAGAGTCGCAACGGGATTTTGAAGGGAGAGGGGGAGGAGTTGCACCACCTAG
Source organism: Viscum album (assembly GCA_963277665.1). Lineage (NCBI taxonomy): Eukaryota > Viridiplantae > Streptophyta > Magnoliopsida > Santalales > Viscaceae > Viscum > Viscum album. The sequence continues at coordinate 795,493,860 of OY728157.1, forward strand.
AAGGGGTGATACACACCAATAGGAGAGGGAGGAGAGGAAGGAAAAATGGAATGTAAGACGGAAAAATAGAAGAAACAATAAAAATAAAAAAAAAATTCAGAAAAGTGAAAAAGAACATAAATAAAAATAAAATAAAATAAAGGTCGAAAAATAGAAAAATATAAATAATAAAAATGGGTTAATACCCATTTTAATTATTTTCATTTTTCTCATAACCCCCTTATTATTTTATTTTTAAATTTCTTTTTATCCTTTTTAATTTTAATTTAATTTCCTTTAGTTTTTTTATTTTTTAACTAATTTTTAACTATTTTTAACAAAAACACCACAGTAGGGAATGGTGTAATATTTTAAATAAATGTAGTATAATTATTATATAATTTTGAATTTTTCTCGGGACACGTAACATGATGCACTTGAGCATGCCTCGAGTCGCATTAACGATTTGGACTAAAAATTTAAATAGTCCATACATTTCTTAAATATGGGATGTTATAAAGATCAGTATCACTGTGTATCATTTTATTGTGTACTTTTTTGGAATATTGAACAAAGAAATTTATGTTGTGGTGTCATAGATTGCTTAGGGTTTTTCATTGGTGGTATGAAAATGATTGAATAATAAAGTTATGATTTCTCAATTCTGAATGGAAGAGATATCTTAGGCCCAGTTGACTAGGATGGTATGGAATTTGGTAAATATATGCCATGGTCAATGTATGTAAGTGCATCTAGTAAGGTCATAAAATAACAAAGTAAAAAAAGATTATCACACAAAGTGTGCATCCTACATTACGGGATATCAACAGAAAAAGTGATTATATTACACATGTGTGTTCATATGAGGTTGTTTATACTACGATTAATCCTTATCTAATTTGGGGTCATGATGTGTTTCTTGATATTGATCTTAGTCTATGCTTAACACTCAATAATAAAACGATATAGGATGATAGGTCCACACAAAAAGAGTATTCAAAATCATGACAAATTCTTATGAATTTGATTTTAGTACATAGTGGGACCCATGTCAATGGTTGAAAATTTTATGAGTTTGAATGATCATAATATAAAAATAAATTCACATTTATTATAATATAGAATAATTTGGTGTAAATTTATTTACTCAATGGATTCCCAATTTATTAACTGTATACAAGGGAATTTTTTTTTTGATTGGATATTTTTATTCATAGTTCATTAATTTTTTTTATGAGACAAGAGTCTAGATAAAGAATCATATTTTATCACATAACATAATTTTTATGTTATATGTAATTGATATAATAATATCCACTTTTTGTAAAGTTTTTAAGTGTCGTTGGTGCTATTTTTGTTCTTATTTAGAATGTTAAACATGTAAGAAGATTATAGTGAAATTTCTTAGAGTTTTTAGACTGATTTAATCCTCAGAAAGTAGATTCATGGGACCATTCAACTGAGAAATTTGAAAGATACTCCCTCACATCTCCCATATATTAAAGGAATAAATAAGATAATTGATCACCCTTATCAGATACTATATTCACGGATTGAAGTAATGGTGTTTGTGAAATCATGTCGACAATGAAAGAACCTTTTCATTCTCCATGATAGAACCAAAATTTATATGGTTGGTGGTTAAGAAATATTTTCAATCCAATTTGGATAATCAAGAGGGTTTAAAATTTCATTTCTTCAAGATACAATCTCTAAAAGTTAGTGGAACACACATTTGATCGAAATCAAACATGGTAAAATTTCAATTTTTATTTTTACTACTTGATTATTTCATAGAGAATACCTAGGTGCAAATCGGGCACTGCTACAACAGTAACGATGTTTTGAAAATTATCACAGGGTGAAAATTTTATTTCAATGTACATTTAAAACTTACTATGTAAGAAAGGTACCAAAAAGAAGTATTTGATCAAGTGTGTTCTTGATTAAGTCAAATTTAAATTTAATTTTAATGAATTAGAGTAGGGGAATTGTAATAGAACCAACTCCCTGAATGATGCTTCAATTCAAAGTCAAAAAATAATGATATATTGTTCAATAAATATAAAACAAAAATGATTATTCATCTTAAAATTTTAATAACCAATATATATATTTCACTGAAATTTCATTGGATGTGGGTCAACAATGGTAGCTCACCTCATCTGTTATAGTTTCCTTACCTGTATCTATATTCATAGGGTGCACCTATTTTTTTCCTTACCATTTTGGAAATTAAGGAAAAACATAATTGAAACTATTCAAATTGTAAAACATAAAAGGGGTAAAGGGATATTTGATGCACATGATGCACAAAAGACTAAATAAAATAAGAAAAAAATATGTAACAGTTGGTGGAAAAGCCACATGTATTATATGGAATGTTCCCACCATTTATTGGGGCGGATTTATATAGAACCCATGTTATAAGATTATTTTTTTATATAAGAGGTGTTCTACAACAAACCCACCCCAGTTCTATCCCATTTTCCCATACATCAATGCACCAGCTTTTTTTGCCTCATTTGGGCTTGGTTGGGTCCTACCAGACCCGCCCAACCCTTCTAAGCATAGTAATGATCCAGAACCCCTATACGATTTTTATTTAAAGATCGAAGCCCTGAAAAATATAAAAAAGTTACAATTTTTTTAAAATCTATTTTGAATTCTAGAAAATCAGTTGTAGGATTATGAGAGATGTTTTTTTTAATTACAATTAGATTAATGTATTATAATTCATAATTAATTCTCTTGATTAGAATTAATTGAAAATTTAATCTTATACTGAAAATTTATTGAATGTTTAATGATAATTAGAAATTCAACGCAATGAATGTCTAGTGTTTATTTATCCACTAATTTAATTGTCACAATGTGTATGGTTTATAATAATTAAATTATAAATGACAATTTCCATATCATCCCACGATATTATTATATAAATATGGGTCAATGTATCTATTATTTATAGTATTTATCTATATATCACATTCCTAATACCCCCTCACATTCATGTTAGTGTTTTTTATACTGATGTGGATGAAAAAAGATGATATTCACACTGCGATTAGGATAAATAACATATCAGAGTCGAACATATTGGATTGGGTGAGTTCTACAACTCAAGTATGATGTGACAGATGTAGTAATCCCTAGGGTCTCAGTTGATATATCAATCTCTCAATGGATCAACCATTGGAAAATCTCAGGACCACATCATTTATTTATTTTTTGTTTAGTTTTTATAAGTTTTGGTAGTAAAAACATGATTAATGAAAATAAAAAATTGGTATGCATAAATAAAATGAACAATTGTGGTGATTGTTTTCTATTTAATCATGGCTATGTAATGAGTGTGATCACATAAATAATGTATGATAAATTAAAATTGATTCTATTTTATGAGAAAAACATAAAAATACTCAAAGAAAATATTAATTCCTTAACATCTTTGATAAGATTCATATCCTTTGACAAGGTAGGTTATTTTTTTTATTTTTTGATAATTTCCATTTGAAATGGGTAATAGAATGCCTATGAGGAGTGAGAAAGGCCTTGGGAGTTTTTTAGGGGTTTTGAACATGAAAAATAGGTGAAAATGTCCATACAGTTTTTGGTGAATGGTTAGTGTATTATTGGTATTGACTGTGTTCCATGGTCATGTATCATGGATAAGGGCGATATATGGTAGGTATATCATGCAAGTGGTGGACTAGAAACTATGTAAGGAAAGAAAAATATATTCACATATCATCCAAAAAATTTGTAAAGTCGTGCGGGTGCTTTCGAAAAACATGTGACTGAGTTTCACCATGAACAGAGGAGGTCGAATGGTTGTCGGATGGTTTTCAAAACTATGTATCCTAACAATGTACCTCCTTAAACATGGAAATTTTTCCAATTTTACCTCCCAACCTTTACATTATTTCACCCAAATTCCCTCCCCATTTATCTTATAAAATCTCAGGGTGAATACCAAGAGCTACCAACTCTAAAAATGATCATTATCCTACAATTATATTGAATTCTGGGTGTCGTTTAATGTGATTTTCCCTAAATAAGTCTCTGAATCTGTTTCTTTATATTCTCTAGAAGAATCACACCATGACTATTTTTCTTTTTTCAAAGATCAAGATCCATAATTATAGATAGTTATTTTCCTTGTTTTGTGGTTGTTTTAGATTAAATAAAGGTTTGAGGTTGGAAAAGTGGTTTTCTATAAGAAGAAGTTAGATGTTATATAATATTTCTCCCATATCCTTGATATTATTCTTCTCCATGTGGTTGTTCTGTCATTCTTTCAGACTATGCATTTCTTTTTATGTCTAAAAAAATTTAATAGGGCCTTAAATTTATTTGTGAGACCCTTCAAGGATCCCATAAGATCTATTGTGACATCACGATTTGTCCTATTTACATCCATGAGGTCTGAAAATCCATTTATAATGGTGAAATGTGTTTTTAAAAATATATTGAGAGTGCTTATGGGATTAAACTATTTTTACCTATGTTTGGAATGATAGTGTGGTATAAGGGTCTCTATATATTTTCATGGGAAGGTATAATGGGTTAAGAAATGGATACTGGTGGAAGTGATAAACAGTTAAGGGTGGGGTTCATGTTTATGTTTATAAATGGCCTTAAAGAGTGTCTAATGGTTGTGGTTATTGATAAATGGTTAAATAGTATACTCATGGAATTAATTTAAAGGTGTCGAATGTATGGATCCATTTAAATATTTATTAATGAAAAGGTGAACCCTTATTGTTTAACATATTAAAGAGTTCAATTTATGGATGTATTTGGATTTTAATGAAATGGTTGAGGGTGTTGGATATGGCATTCCACATTGGTTATTGAGGTTTATGGACATAGATCTCCACACTCTTTGGTTTTGGATGTTGGACATGGAATTTTAAATCTTTGATAGGGATTGTAAAAGCATGTAATTAAATATTACTTACTGGATTATTGGAATGATGATCCTTGTCTATAATATGAGACCCTTTTGATATATGGTTCAGATGACTAGAAAGGCTTGAAGATTTTTTGATTAGATCGGGTGTCACTTAGAACCCACAGGTCAGTGTGGTTAATTTAAAAGTGATTAATTATGAAACCTATAACATTTGTTTGTCGTAATGATTATTCATTTGCACTCTTTTATAAACTATTCTTCATATGTACATTTCATTAGACACATTTGTTGGAATCATAGCAATTTATACTCACACCTTTCATGGGTCGTCACGGGTACCCGAGTTGACTTCATGATTGTGGGTCAGGATATGGGCAAAGGCCCAATACTAGATGGATGAGTCAAGATTTGGGATGGAACAAGTATGAGGGGAATTAAATTGATTCTAGAACTAAAATTATGGATTTCAAATTTTTATATATTTCATTTTTTGTTTGAGGTATGAAACTACTATAACCTGACATGGTTTCTGTATTTTTTTGTGGGTAATTTCCTAGTTTTAGGATGTTGATATGAGATGCATGTTTGTTGTGAGTTATTGATTCTTGTAAAATTGGTTAGTGTTTATTTTTTTATATTGTTTTATTACTATTATAATGAGTAAATTTTCTCCCCACATACCTTATTGAACACTTGTTTCTAGTCAGCAGCCTCTGGTGTGTGGGGAGGTGTGCCTGAGATTACGCGGTGAACTGGATTAGGGAACCTGTTTGGTGGAATTCAGGTTGGGATATTAAAAAGTTATATCAAAAGAGTTTATTAAATATTGATTTACTATTTAGGAAAGGTATATATGATATTAGGTTGTGTTTATCATTGGTAATGATATTTTGAATGGAAGTAACTAACCCATGTGTGGTGGAAAACCCATGTTCTGAAGGTGGGAATACTATTCTTGATGTTTTCTTATTGCAGTTGAATTATATTTAACCTTGGAAGAATAACTTTTTTTTATCTTTTCTGTTTTTATTAGATTATATTCGTGGGCCACTTTGGAATGATATTTATGTATTCTTATATCATTTTAGTTACTCATGTATTTATGTGGAACACATCATGTTAGTCACACATGGGAATGTATTCGGATGTGTGATGATTTTAGTAGAGAGATAAAGTTGTGGAAAATAGAAATAATATTTTTTAATTATTTTTTTAATAGATGGTTCCTAATAAAATGTTTCCAACATATTTTTAATTAAAATATATTAACTGACAAGGTTAAAATGGAAATTAATGAAGAGATTATAATTTGGATGTTTGGTATACCCTGAGTTATCCATGGCCTAAGTTAGGGATTGTTGAGGGTTATGATAATGGTGCAGTTTCAACCATAAAGATATTGTAGGTGGAGTGGACTATTTATGTCAATATGTGACCCATTTTGTTTTTGTAATTGTGTAATTTTATGTTATGTTACCAAAAATGTATGTTTGGTATTGTTTATGGATGAAACCACGATGATGTTTACCAATAGGGATATCAGAAGTAATTTTTGAGAATAAACCGCTCAAGGGTAGAACTAGAACCCATGTTAGATATGAGCAATAGGAAAAAATACCCATTCCAATAGAATTTCACATGATTTATATAGATCATAGATAGAGACCCAGGGCGGGATACACTGAGTATATTTGATCTAACAAGGGATTTATAGCTACAACATCCTCAATGATAGATATAGAGGGTAGACCTAAGGTATCAATGTTCCGGATTGAATCTATTTAGAACATTATATATCACTTGAAAAATCGATCAGATAATATTTTTATGTTATCAACTTATATTTCACGAGGAGATGAAAAGTGATGGTGGTATATTTAGGAACAAGATGAGTAGTTGGAGGTCATGGTATAAAAGGAATTTTAGGAGATGTTCTTGTAACATTTTTACCCTGGGACCAACAGGCAAGAGTGAGATGTAGATTTTATGGGGCTAAACCATGGGACCATGTTATTGATGGATTATTCTCGATGATTCATATAATTTCAACAAATTGTATCAAAATTTATTGGAGATGAGGAAACTCTGGTGAAATGATTTAGGATGGTCTTAGATGTTGAATTATGTAGCAGATAAATAACTTTTATTTGAATAAGTTTGATGAGGTAGTGAATCGGGACCACATCTATGTGTGGAACCTGAAGGCGACCAATATTTGTAGATAAATAATTTTAGTTTTTCAATGTTGTGGTATGTACTCCAATTATAGGAAGTATCATTATGAGAACTTTAACAAGGGTAGTGGCATATTGAGTAGCCAGGGGAATAAATCAACCTCTCAGGGTAACAATCGAGTGTTCATCTATCAGTGTGGTAGGAATAGTCACATGAATGGTTAGTGTTTATGGACACCATTGTAGTTCTAATCTTGTGGAATTATGTGGAATGAATAGAGGTTCTGCAGTTAACATTGTTATATGGGAAGTGGTGGAGGACCTAGGCTAATACAGTGTACTGAAATGGGATTTTCTAGCTCATATCAGTCTGGTAGTTAGAGTTCCACTAACCATAATATTTGGGGATATAGACATGTTATTTCCGGAAAATAGTTTATATATTAGTAGTTTAGTGACATGTATAAGGCTTAGGAAGGATCCCATGGTAGATAGATAGTTCATCTATATTTAGTTTAACTTGCATTATGTATTAATGAGGTTGGATTTCTAACAGTACGATGTATGAAACTTGAATCTTCTATTCTTGATTGTGCTTTATTTGACATAGCATCTTATAATTGTTTTATATATTCCTGGTTTGTGGGATGTTTGGGTCCAAAGGTGGAGTTTATATATGTGGTTATGTAAATTGACATGCTGGTAGGGGTGCGATCAGAGGGTATCCGATGTTACAAAGAGTGTGCCCTCAAAATTTGTGGGAACCGTCTCCTTTAGGAATTAGTCAGGCTAGAAATGTCATGTATTTCATGTTAATGGGAATTTAATGGTTAGTTTAATATCAATATCACATTTATTTTTACCGAAGAAGAGTGACATTCACATCTGTTGATGGTGAAACTTATGTTCATCATGGAGAGTGTAATATCCATATAGTCCATGAAGAAAAAGTCTTTCAGTAGCTGGGTGAGATCACCACCTATGATGGATGTCTATTTCTTAGTTATAAGAGACTGTAGCATGATTTATTTCCTACTATTTTGTATCTGTTTCAACATGTGTCTCATAAATTTTTTTTGAGGATACCACCTGAGAGATAATTTGAATTCACTATTTAGTTGATTCCTAGGGAAAATTATTTCTTATTATGCTTTATAAAATAGAAAGAGTACTGGTTCAAGAGCCTAAAAATTAGCTTGATGATTTTTATGATAAACAACTCATATATATGAGTGAATCACCATGGGATCTATAGTTTTTTACCAAGAGGTCTAATAAAACATTGCATTTTTTTGTTGATTAACAAAAGTTGAACTAGATGAAAATTAAAAACTAGTATCCTCATCAATGTGTCGATGATCTGTTTGACTATATTAAGGGTGATCATGTATTATCCTAGATTTATTTGAGATCAGGGTATCATCAGCTGAGGGTGAGGCCTTTTGATATACTAAAAACTAATTTTAAAAGTAATTATGCTTTGTATGTTTTTTCTGTGATTCCATTTGGATTGAGAAACATTCCATCTATGATCATGGAATTTATGAATTGAATATTTTACCTATGCTTGGATCAGTTTGTGTTCACCTTTACTGATGAAATATTAGTGTACTCATGGACACAAGATGATCATTTCAAAAATCTTAAAATCATCTTGAGTACAATGTGGGAACATTATTTCTATTTATTCATATCTAATCATATTTTCTAGATCGACAATGTATATATCATGGACCACATAATCTCATAGGAATGTGCATTACTAGAACCCAAGAAGGTCCAAGAAGTTATTTCTTGGCAACAACCCAAGAATGTTTTTGATAACTGATTTTTTTGGTTTGGGGGGTTATTATTGAAGGTTCATCAAGGAATTTTCTTTCATGGAAGATATTGTCTCATTCCTGACCAAGATTAGTATAATGTTTGAGTGGTATGAACCATGTGAGAATGCCTTCAAATAGATAATGAGGTGTTTAACCACTACACTGATGATGATATTACCTAAATCATGTTATAAGTGTACCTTGTATTGTGATGTATCAAGAATTAGACTTAGGAAAGTATTGATGCATGTAAATTGAGTAGTGGTGTAAAAATAATGACAGTTGAGGAAACATGAACCTAACAATACTATACATGATCTCAAGTTTCACACAGTGGTTTTTGCCTTAAAATGTTGGTGGTATTATCTTCTTCATGAGTGGTTTATTGTTCATATAGATCATAATAGCCTCCCATATATATTTTACAAGTATGATCTCAATATTCAAGAGTGGATATTGGTTGAGAACATGCAATCCTTTGATTTTGACTGATACTATATGATTAGAAAAGGGAATAGTATTGATGATGCATTGAACTTGAAGAAGTAGACTCTGGAAGTATATGAGTCTTAAATCTTAGTGGATGATGATAGCCTTGGTCCATGAGATTCATGTAACTCTTCTATAGGAATGAGAGTAGATTAAACCATTGTATTTAACCATATTCAAGTAAAATCTATTGTTCCTACTAGTATGAGTGATGATTGGATGCATTATTTTACTAATTTAAAGTTTGATACATAGCCCATTTTAACCAAAATGTATCACGATCTTTGTAGAGAGTACCAGTTACCATGAACTAAGATGGAAGTTACATGTTTGTGACACGATACAATACCTATTAGGGGGTGATCGCCAAGAATCAATGACCTACTAGGCTTTCATAGAAATTACCCATTCCAGAATGGATGTGGGATGATGTCAACATGGAATTCATGGTGTATTTTCTAAGGAATCCTTAGAATACTAACATGATTTTAGTGATTGTGGACTAGTTGAAAAATGTATCCCATTTATTTCTAATTCCAAAGAATTTAACATTGACTATTTGGGTGGCTTGTATGTTCATGAGATGGTACATTTTCATAGCGTGACTCAAAATATGGCTTCAAATCATGATCTACATTTTACCTCATGCTTCTAGAAATACTATTTGAATGTGTTGGGTACTCAAATGATTTTAAGTACAACTTTTTTTTGAAGACGAATATGATATCAAAACATACTATCCCAGTTTAATTTAAAATGCTTAGATTTTTAATCCAATGTTTTTGTGGAACATTGGAGAAGAATACAATGCTTGTTGACTACTAAAATAAAAAAATTTATCAGACGATTATTCAGATGACACTATATGAGTCACTATATGGTATTCCATGTCAATCATCATTATGTTGGATAGAAGTGGGAGAGTTAAATTTGTTGGGGTTGAGTCTTATGTAGGATATGTTAATGCATGGTTAGTTGATCTGGAAGTATATGTACAAAGCCCAAAGTATAAAGAATTCATATGTTAATCAACTTCATTTACCTTTTGAGTTTATAGTGAGTGATAGAATATTCCTTAGGGTGTCACTTAGATTGCGTAACCATAACATTCATAAATTAGTTAAGTTAGTTCCCATCTATGTTGTGTTATTCAAGGTTATACAGAGGATTAGACCAATAGAATATCAACTGGCTCTTCCACTATGGTATGATATTATGACTAGTTTTCTTTGTTTCACATCTTTGTAAATATCACCCCAACCCTTCTCATGTAGTCGATATTGATGATGTCGATCTTGAGACTGAAGTATCCTTTGAGTAGTATATCATTCGTATTGTGGATCATATTAAGAAGATTCTTTAAGGTAATATTATTTTTTTAGTCTACGTGATGTGGAAACACATCGGTTTCAGGTAGAAACATAGAAAATGGATGTTGATATACTTGCATAGTGGCCCAAATTTTTTACTGTATAGGATTAATGAATCTTGGGAGAGAGATTGAGGATGAGTTGTTTTAAGGTGGGGAGGTTTTATGATCCTAATCCTTTAATAAGGTACATTTTTTTACTTTTTTTTTAAATTACAATAACTATTTATAATGGAATTCATTTAGGTAGTAAAGAATGTCTCGAGATTGTCTTATTTGTTCGAGACATAAAATGTGGGAAAAAGGTCTATACGTTGCATGGAGCATGGTTGGTGCATATTTAGTACTAACTATGAAACATCAATGTGTAGAATGGAGAAGGGAGAAGCATGGTTAGTAAACCATGAAAGTGATAGTATAGAAACCATGAAATATTGGATACATCCATTCACATGGATTCCACCTGGTTCTTCAAGCAGTGAAGGTGCCACAAAAACCCATGCCACTATGTTTCCCCATGGAATGAGGAGATGACATGGTTGGTGAATGATTTAGAAAACCATGCACCTCATTAAAATTATATAATTTTCCACCTTCCAATACCATTATTTATATGATATCACCTGAATTTTATCTTTAGATCTCTTCTAGTAGCTTAGGTTGAAAGCCATGATCACTCAACCCTCACAAGGATCATTATCATTCGATTCTCAGGTGTTTCAGGTGTCATTTTTTTGTGAATTGAAACCCCAGGTAAGTATTTAAATCCATTTATTTATATTTTATGGAATATCTACAACATAATTGTTTATCTTCTTCTAAAACACATGAACCCTAATTCTATGTAGTTTTTCACCAGTGTGTCATGACTGTTTTATCTATGAGTAGTTATTTATGAGTATATGGTAGGAAATCTAGAATATATCTCCCATTGGATTGTTTTTTTACCTTGTTATGTGGTTGTTATCAGTCACTTTTCTTCTACACACGTGTGTTCTTGATTAATAATAGTAAACCATTCATTAAATTGATGAGTGAGACCCTTTACAGACCTTGTTGGGTCCATTGATGATTCCAATACCAAGCTTATGTACACCCATTGCCTATTCCAGTACTTTTAGATTAGGGAAATGATTTTTTAAATGGTGACATTGAGGGTTTATGATAATAAACTATTTTTACTTGTGTTTGGATTTTTAGTGTGGTATAAGGGGTTGTTTGGCTTGAATTTGAAAATCTAAATGTTATATGAATGGATAAGGGTATAAGTGGGGAATAATGGGGAGGGGAGTTCATTTAGTTAAACATATTAACATATTTCATAACAAACTCTCGCCCTATTTGATACACCGTAGCTACCCGAGTAAAATTCATAGTTTTTAGTCTGGATAAGGTAAAATTCCCAATGCTAGATGGATGATTTAGGATTTGGGATAGAGCTTGGATGAGGGGACCCGAAATGATTCCAGGACCTGATTTGAGGATTCCCAGTGTTTTTTATTTTGTTTTTCCTTTTATGTATGATACTACTATGACATGAAATGTTTTTTGTATTGGTTTGTGGGAATTTAATTAGTTTTTGGAACTTATTATGATATACATTATTTTTATTTGTAAATAATCTTTGTTACTTTGGTTAGTTCTTTATTTAGATTTCTATTGTCTTCCTACTCTAGTGAAGATGGATAGTCTCCCCACACACCTTAATAGACCATAAATCCGAGTTTTTACTTTCTTCCATAAAGGGTGATTCCCTCAAGATTATATAGAGAATCAGTTAGGGGAATTGGTTTAGTAGAATCCATGTTGCGACATTAAATCTTTTATCACTTGAATTTGAAAAAATATTGTGCCTTTGAGGTACTCATAAACCCTATTTGAGGTTTTTTCTTACTACTGAGGCATTCTTATGAAAGTGGTGGGTCGATTTAACTAAATTAATAGTAAAAGAAGTTTTTATAGATATATTTTTGTAAATTGAGAGGCAAATCATTGAGTAAATCAATGTGACCATTTATAAGACATGAGACTCCACTCAATAGATCATGGAGTCATGAATTAATGTGGCTGGTCCCCCAAAATCCAACCTGAAAAATTCTAAAGTAGTGGCATAACCATATTTTATAATACATGGATAGGTTTTGAGGATAATATAAACTACAACACCCAAGAGACTATGTATTGCAAGTCTTCTAGTTGAGGGATAATATGATTTAATAAAATAGTGTGATGCATTTAATATTTATAAATTTATAATGAAAAATGAATGATAAGAAAGATAAAAATAATAATGTGCTTATGATATATTCTGTTGAAAATGGGTCATGATACCAAAAAAACACTGAAATAAATATTTATGAAATAATATAAACATTCTATACTAATTTCCAGGATTTGTACTTATGATTGTGCATAATAATATGATTTTAAAGGAAATTAAGTGTGCTAATAACATCACTACTTATTAGGACACCTAGAGAAGATACAGAGGGTAAAAATGAAGCATATTGGAGATTAATAGATGTTTCATTGGATGTTTATATCATAATTATATCATCAATTTAAATGAATAATGAAAGTAAAATCAGTCAATGGATGGTTTTACTTTGTTGTTACATCCTTGAAATGTTTGGGTGGAGAAAGTGAAGTAAGAAATGACAGGGATTTTGATTAAAATGAACATGTGTAAATCAAAATATATATCATGTTATTTCTATATATCTCATTATTACATCCTTTTCACCGTTTAAAAACTCACCACCTCCATTGATACCCCTCTAGGTCCATTAACAATGAGATTCAGTGATGCCTAAATCCCACACATTGGATTAATTAACCATATAATATGTGTTTATTGTATGATATAATATGAGAAACACTAATCAATAAAACACCATAAAAAATAAACCAATATCCATAAAAAAAGAAAACATAAATGTATTATCATACAAAAAGAAACTCCAAAAAATTAAAAACAATTCACTCTAAAAAATCTTCTAAAAAATCTATCCTAAAGCTAATATGGTCCATATTATTCCAAAAAATCACCTTGAACACCTAAAAAATGTTTATATTTATATTGGTTGAGCAGATCATGAAATTTTTTAGGATCCTCCTCAATACCTCTGATTTAAATGTTATAAAATCTTACTAAAGCTCTAGTTAGTAATGAGTATAACCGAAATGCATCTATTAAGACAAAAACATATTCCTATACTCAAAATTACTCAGTAAAAAACCATCACATCCAAGTATAATAAGATAATGATTTGAATAATATAATCATTGTCTCCCCACAACTACTTCTCCCAATGGGTTTCCTCTCTCACACCTGAACATCAATCTTCTTATGCTCTCATCGCTTCCAGCCTATTCTCGGTCAGGTCGCAATCCTACCTGCCCCAATGCTCACAATGCTTAACATCATATTTTGGAGTTAGGTAAGAATAAGTATTGCATCACTACATCACATCCACATAAAAACCTCAGAACTAAAGTAGTAGGGTATCATGAACATGTCTATGACAACTCTTATATTTAATACACATTTATTCATTATTTCTTGTAAAAAGATTCACATAATACAATCCCAAAATATTGAGAAGCATAACATCATTTTCAAATTATATTCATAGTACAATAACATGAAACAAGACTACAATTACATTATTTAAAACTCCATAAAATTCCCCCGAAATCCATAGATCTTCTAATAGTGTATGTGATAACTTAGTGATGTTCATAAAAAGGGAAGATCTATACAACCCAGTAAGGGAATAATAAAAGCATAACATGATGAAAGTTATACATTAGAGTAAATATTAATATTAAGGTGACATAAAAGTGGTCATACTTATAATCACAAACATAAAAGAATGATATAAGACACTTATATCAAGGCGAAATTATTATTTGGCAACAACATAAAACCCAAAATCATAAGAATAAGTCCTAGATAACCACTGAGACATTATAACACACTTTTCTAAGGATATCCTCTCATGAACCATTCATTCTATCTCATGAGATAAGAATATTATCCTAATTCATTGGTGGGATATATAGTTATGGTCCCACTATTCACATTCATATCATGTACATTCACTTGTGTGCCACATAGATTATAAATCTCAAGAAGATATTTAACCTCTTTAAATTCCATTATTAAGGAGCGTGGGATACATAAATGGAATTCCATGATCAATTAAATATAGCTAAATCTGTGTGAATACCCTTGAGTGGAAATTGGCATGGGTGTTCACAATACAAAATGTTGGCCCGGAAAATATATGTATAATTTCGGTAGCATAATGTGTGGGAATAAAGGTTAATTAAAGTGAATAATTAGATTAAAAGGTGCTATATAATTACATGGTAATAACAAGGAAGTAAATTGTATTTTTAAAATGACATTACAACATGATCAATTTTAGATTAAAAGGGACCAATAAAAAGCAAGTACGTGAAATGAAGGAAGAGGAGGGTGCCGCTTAGCATGAAATGGTGATTCTAAAAGTATAATTGGAGCTTATTAAGAGATTTGAAGAATATTGGGAGGCTTTCAAAGAAGGATATAGAGTGT
Source organism: Viscum album (assembly GCA_963277665.1). NCBI lineage: Eukaryota > Viridiplantae > Streptophyta > Magnoliopsida > Santalales > Viscaceae > Viscum > Viscum album. The sequence continues at coordinate 795,509,194 of OY728157.1, forward strand.
AAAGTTTGGATAAATGGGGTTTTAGTGAAGAGTATTGGGTGTTTTGGTGGGTATTTGTTTAAAAATAAAAGTTAATTCTTTATTAATTTCCAAGTTTAGGTTTTGGATTCTATATGATAAAATAATAAAAATAAAAAACTTAACCATATTTTTTCTACAGATTCATAAAACATGGTTTGGTTTTAAATACAATATTAGGATAATAACCTCAATTCATAAGGTAAAACCATTAGTGATGATGAAGTGAGCCATGTTCATAAATAATTGATTTTATAAACATAAAATATAATATAGGTTTTTGAGGATTCATCAAAGTTTTATAAAATTAATAAAACAACCTAATAAATAAATTAATTTAAAAAGTAAATCTATTTTTGGAAATGGATTCCAATTATTGTATTTATTACATCAATTTTGGGTGACGATGATGTTATAACATGTATTGTAAATTTATATTATATTAAATTTTTACCCAAAAATTCTATTGTTTAAAAAAACTTATGAAAATATAAAATTGGAAGATTTCAAGGTGATTATTAATAAAACAATATTTATTTTAGAAAAAATAATTCTCGGAATATGAACATTTATAATTTTAAATAAAAATTAACACTTATAGAAAACAACTAGTTTATTCAATAATAAACGTTTTCTGACCCATATAAATATTATATTGGACTTTATAAAATTGTTTCATAATTTGTATACAAATAAGAATATTTAATAAAAATATTATTTGATTATAAAATTTATTTCAAAGTTCTTGAATTTATCAAAAAAATTGTTTTAATTAATATCATATATTTTCCTAAAATAAAATTTTTGTTTCGTTATATAAATATATAATTTTCATCAATTCATATATAATTTTGTAAATAAAGTAATAATGGAAAGGGATAACTATAATAATTATTTTATCAAAAAGGAACATATAAATATTCATACTACTAGGGTCTAGATACATAACCATTATTATAGGAGTGTATGCTTTAAGGGTAATGTGTGTGATGGTGGTTCATTCTTTTGGTGGTTTAGCGACCATGTTTTGTGTTAGGATCTTGATAAACATGAACATGTCCCATAAAATTTTTTTATTATGTATTAGTTATTTAATTTATACTTTTTCATGGTAATGTGCAAATCCTAGTTGTTACATAACCCTTGGAAGCTCCAACAAATGGGATTTATAGGATACTATCCCACTGGCCAAGGTCATCGCTTCTTCTTTCTATTTCAATTAAACTTTATTATAACCCTTAATATACTAATCCTAACAGTAACTATAAAATGTCTATATTATTAGGTACAATACATAACACTCTAAAACCTTGCATTCTCATTCTTACATCAGGCCATCAGATCCAATCTATGGGTAAAGGGAGACTAGGAAGAGGGGGTAATTAGCCATCCATCCTCAATAACCTGCATGTTGGGGGTAAACCTAGAACCAACAAATTTAGCATCTGTATAAAAAAATCCATCAAGTGGGGAATATTTATAAATAAAAACAATTACATGATTAGATAGTCTGGCATAGAACCTATGACAACCATGATCTTTTATTACACTATTAAACATAATTTATTACATAAAATTCACTTGATACCACATAGAAGATTGAGTGGTCTAGTGTATTTAGGGCTTATGATAATTACACAATAACTTAAAAATGAAATACAATACCTTTATTTAAAACTTCCTTTACATGACCACAACATTCCCTCGTACTTATCATTTAATGGGATAACATGAGGAAATGCGTAAGAAAAGGGTGATCTATAAAGTCTAGTTATGGTATAATTATGAAATAATAATAGGAATACAATACATATTAGATAATTGGCATATCAATATATCACAATAGAATCATAAAAATAAAGTCATGATAAATCATGATAATCATTAGATGGAATTTTTTCAACAACACATAACATGGAATTACCATGATCCAAGGCTCATTGCACATAGAGCATGAGTAAATATTTATTTCACATGAAGCATGAGTAAATCCTCGTTGCAATTGAATTAGAACGAGTCAGCACCCATTGCACATGACATATCATGATACTATACTTTACCCAATAAATTGAAGCACTATAAGGGCGCACCCTTCTTAAACATTTCATTTCATGCATAAGCGTGCCACATGGATCATATAACATGGATTCATAAAACATCATCATTTCTTCCATGATAAAGGAATGTGTAATTAATACATGAAAATCTATAATCAATAAGTAAATGTTTATAATGTTGAATACCCTGTAGAGAGAAATGGGCTTGGTATTCACTACAGAATGACATTGGTTCGGAAAATCGGTGCAATTTTAGCAGCGTAACGGTGTGATGTAAGAATTCATAGAAATGGTTGATGAGAGAGAAAGGGGTGTCTCATCATATTTACATGAAATGGAAAGTAAGGGGTTCACATAGATACATGTCCCGACAATTTTAATGGAATTTAGATTAATGAAACAAAAGAATTGCTTGAATGTAAGTGATGAGAGATAAATTACTTTCGAAATTTCGGCATAGTAACAGGTGTACATGGGAGGAATTTAATGAAACAGAGAGGGGTATCCCATCATTAAAACATAAAGAGGGAAGTATGGTGGAGGTTAAAAACCATACCCCAACATTTATAATTGAAATTCAAAGGGCATAACACTTTAAATAATGTTGGACATAAGTGAGAAAGGAAGAAAAAACCTTACTTTGAAGTGTGCTTCCAAAGGCTTGAGAGAGGCTTCTTGGGAGACTGGGTAACCTTGGGAGGATTCTATAGAGAGGAGGGAAGAGGTTGGAGGGACTCTAAAGGCTTTGAGTGAGGAGGAAGTGGGAGCTTCGGTGGGTTTATATAGGAAAGGTGAGGGAATTCTTTATTATTTTGGTTTGGGACACCTCACAATAAATTTATCCAATCCACAATCGAGCCCATGGTTTTTGCGTATGGTTATTGGAAAATGGAATTAGAAAACCATAATATATAAGGCCCAAGTCTGAACATATTATAATAATGGGGTTGCTTATGTGGAGTTGAGGCACACTCTCAAGAAAATCAATTTAAAAAGACAAGAAGTTTAATAAGCCTTGAAGGGTCCATTAATGCTTTGTAAAATAAGTCAAAAAAACCCAAAATAACATTATTTTAATTCTAAAACATATATTGGCCGAACATAATGCTTATAGTATTTTATTACATCACTATTGGGTCATTATGATGTCATAAAACAGATTATATATTTAAATGGTATTTATTTTTTACCCAAAAATTTGAATGTCACAGAAAATTATGAAAAATTTACCATTGGATAATTTCGATGTCATGATTCTAAAAATAATATTTATTTTATATAAATTATTATTTAAATATTTTAGTTTTCACTATGAAAATAAAAACCGACATTTATCGAAAATTCATTGGTTTTGAAAAAAATGGCTTTCAAACCTTAATAAAATTTACGATTGCATTCATAAAATTATACAATCATTTATATTTAATAAAACTTAATTTAATAATAATAATAATATTTTAATAAAATATTAATTAATTCTAAAATCCATGAATTCATCAAAATATATTTCTTAGATGAATATTAACTAAAAATACTATTTGTGCTTTAAAAAGCATCTACAAGGTAACAATAATAAAATGAAAGTATATTCATTATTATATACAAAAATAATTTACATGACCATATTTCTAGTGTCTTGTTACATAACCCCTTATAACACCCTCATAAGACTTAAGGGTAAGGTGTGTGATGGTGATAGACTCTTGGGGTGGCTCGGATAACATTGCTCAGTTGATAATCTCTATCAACTTCCACTTCTCTCCTAGGAGGTTCTAATCGAGTTTAACACATTCAATATTGGCTTGGGCTTAGTCAAGAAGAAATCCCAATGACTCCACCTCCTTTCCAAGCTCCAAAAAATGGGCTTCATATCGGGCACGTCTACTAGATGAGGCCATCACTTCTTCTGTCAGAGTAAATTGGTTTTCGTAAAGCCGTATATTTATACAAATCATGTGATCACTATTCAATGCCTATATTAGCAGCGGTCACAATTCTTAACAGTATTTTAAAATCAAAATACATAAAACCAAAGAAGTTGAAATTTTATATAAACATTTTAAATAAAGAGACATTTAATTAGATAAAGAGGGATTTCCATTAATGAAAGTTTGGGTCGTTACAATATTCCCCCCTTAAAAAATTTCGCCCTCAGAATTTCCTTTTCCCACACTAAAACAGATTTAGGTAACTTTTCCTCATCGTTTCCTCTGATTCCCACATCTCTTCTTCAAACTTGGGGTTTCTCCAAAACACCATGATGAAGGACATTTCCCTATTTCATAGAACGTTTTCTCTATGATCTAAGAACTGTAATGGTTGCTCCTCATAAGAAAGATCACCCTCTAACTATACCACCTCTACTGAGAGTACATGTGAGGGGTCCGGTATGTACTTTCTTAAGAGGGATACATGAAAGACATCATGTACCTTGTCCATGGTAGGTGGAAGTGCTAGTCAATAGGCCACAACCCCGACACGATCAATAATATCGAAGGGGTTGATGTACCTTGGACTCAACTTTCCTTTCTTTCCAAACCTCATGACCTTCTCCCACGGAGATATGCATATACATACTATGTATCCAACTTTAAACTCAAGGTATCATCGATGGTTATCTGCATAACTCTACTGCCGACTCTGGGATACCTTGATAAGTTACTTAATGGTTTTCACCTTCTCCACCATTTCTTCGACCTTTTCTGGTCTAAGTAGCTTACGATCACCGATCTCATACCAACACGCCGATGTTATGCACCTTTTCCCATAAAGGGATTCATATGGTGCCATTTGGATGCTTGAGTGGAAACATGTTATTATAAGAGAACTCAACCAGAGGAATATGTTGACCCCATCCTCCTTTAAAGTCCATTAAGCCCACTCTCAACATGTCCTCATGTGTTTGGATAGTCCACTTAGATTGGACATCGATTTGATGATGATAGGCCGTACTGAAGTTTAGTTCAGTATTCAGAGCATGTTGAAGACTCTTCCAAAAAATAGAGGTGAATCTTGGATATCTATCGGACACAATAGATAGTGGTACTCCATACAACCTTACCACTTCTCTGATATATATCCGTGCTAGTTGATTCAATGAGAAATCCTCCTGAAAAGCAATGAAGTGTGCAACCTTTGTAAGATGATCCACAACAATCACAATTTCATTGTTGCCTTTCGATGTCTTCATAATTCTAGTGACAAAGTCTATAGTGATGTTCTCCCATTTCCATTTTGGTATGGGCAATGGTTGCATCATCCCCTTAGACTTCTATCTCTCTTCCTTCACTTGCTGACACACCAGGCACTTTGATATATATTTAGTGATATCCTTCTTCATATTATCCCACCAATAATCGTCTCAGATATCACGATACATCTTTGTGTTTCCTATGTGAATAGAAAAATTTGAACTATATGCATCATCCAATAGTTCCATGATAGGATCTGGACTTGATAGAACACATAGTCTTTTCCCAAATCTCACAATTCCTTCTACATTTACATTAAAATCCTAGGATTTCCCTTTTCCGATAGCTTCCACTTTTTCCTGAATTCCCACATCATCCTTTTGAGTATCCATTAACCTTTCCAAAAGTGACAGTTGAGCAATAATTTGTGAAAGGATTGATGACGTTCCATTATTTATGATTCCCATGTCCATCTTCATCAAATCTATGAATATTGGATCCTTTTCAATTATCATTAATGATAGAATTGATGGGTCATTTCTATGTAGGGAATCTACCACCTTGTTCACTTTCCCAGGGTGGTAATGGATTGACAAGTCATAGTCTTTGATAATCTCTAACTATCTTCATTGGCGCATGTTCAACTCTTTCTATCTGAATATATACTTGAGTCTTTTTTGGTCCGTATATGTTTCACACTTATCCCCAAGGAGATAATCCAACCAAATGTTCAAAGTGAATATCACTGTAGCCAAATTGAGGTCATGTGTTGGAGAGTTCTATTCAGGTACCTTCAATTTCCTTGAATCATAGGCAATGAATTTTTCATTTTTCATCAACACACATCCCATGCCCTTCTTCAAAGCATCACTAAATACCACAAAAATTTCTCCACTTGTGGGTAAATTGAGCACAAGCACAGTGATAAGCCTCCTTTTCAACTACTTGAAACTTTCTTTGCTTTCATAACTCCATGAAAACATTACTCCCTTCCTAGTTAGCTTGGTTAGAGGGTTGTACAATCCTGTTAAATTTCTCAAAAATTCTCGATAATATCCAGCTAACCCCAAGAAGCTACGGATATCTGTTATCAATGTTGGCCTTGGCCACCCCTCAATTGCATCTATTTTGGAGGGATCTACAGATATCCCATTGCTTATGATGATATGGCCCAAGAATGAGACCTCATTCAACTAGAACTCACACTTTATGTACTTTGCATAGAGATTCTCCTTCCGCAAGGTCTCTAGTATAGTTCTTAGATGCTCCTCATGATCCTCTTTGGTTTTGAAGTATATCCGAATATCATCTATAAAGACTACAAAAAAATTATCGAGGTAATATCTAATGACTCTATTCATCAATTCCATGAAGATTGATGGAGCATTAGTTAGTCAGAAAGGCATTACTATGAATTCATAGTGCCCGTATCATGTACGAAAAGCAGTCTTCGGGATATCTTCCTTCTTCAACCATACATGATAATATCCTGACCACAGACCCACCTTGGAAAAGTATTGTGCTCCATGAAGCTAATCAAACAAGTCAACAATTCGTGGGAGAGGATACCTGTTTTTTATAGTGATTTTGTTGAGCTCATGATAATCGATGCAAAGGTGCATTGACCCATTCTTCTTCATGACCAAGAGGACTGGTGCACCCCATGGTGAAGCACTTGGGCATATAAACCCTTTATCCAAATTCTCATGTAGTTGTTTCTTCAGCTCCTTAATATCCTCAACAGAAATTATATATAGTGTCTTGGATATCGGAAATTCACCTTGTATAAGATCAATTGAGAATTCAACATCTCTTCTAGGAGGAAGACCTAACAATTAGTTGGGAAACAGTTCAGTGAATTACCTAAAAATAAGCATGTCTTCTAGGACGGTTTCCTCCTTAGACTCAATCATCTAAGCCAGATACATGTTCTCATAGGGTAGTAATATCCATGCTTGAGATGATGGAGCTAAAGTAGATTCATCGTCCTCCTTTCACTTGTAAAGAATCATGGGTCGATTCTCCAAATGAGGAGTGATTTTCCTCGCATAGAAATTTATTTTGGCTCCCTATAAAGAAAACCAATCCATGCCAAGAATTGCATAAAATTCCACTAGAGGAAGTATGAAGAGGTTCTACAAGAATTTCAATCCACATATTATGACAAGGGAGGGGTTATATTCATGGGATGAAATGATTTCCCCATTTTCCATACTCACTGACATCTTCACTTCCATGATTTGTAATGGTGGTGGGATTGTTCTACTAAACTTTCGAGATATAAAAGAATGCATAGAACCTGAATCCAAAAGTTTGTTTTATATTCTTTAATGAATAATTAGCATACCTATCACAACATCGTTTTCAGTGTTCACTTCAGCAGTAGTGATGGAAAAAGCTCACCCTTGTTTCCTTGGAGGTTATTAGTTGCCTCCGAAAACCCTTGGCTTTGGGAACTGATTTTCAAGATGCCATGGTTCTTTGCAGTTGTTGTAATGAACCACACGTTGAGGTTCAAATAGAGCATTCCTCTCCTCTGTTGCAGCTACAGGTATTTCTTGCCGACAGTTAACACCATGGTTCCCTTCTCTTCCTACACCTAAAAAATTTCCTCATACCCTTTAGGCAATTTCCAGGGATCTTCTTTCTGCACCCTTGGCAAGTGGGGGGATGGATCTTCTTAGCACCATTGGATCTATCCATCGGACCGCCAGAATTTAAGTCTACCTTACACTTATTATCCCCATGATACCCATTAGATTCTACGATCTCTATTTTGACCTTGAGGTCACATCAGACAATTTCCTCATAGCTGTCAAAGTCGCAGATGTCCAACACTTTCTGCTGGCTAGGTTTCATCCCACCAAAAAAGTGGTCAACATTGCATTCGAGGGTAACGACAAATACGAAAGCGTATCATGCAAGCCTTTTGAAGTTTTCCTCGTATTATCTAACATATTCATCATCTTTTTTTCATGAGGGAAAGGAAGTCCCTTTCCATATTAATCCGGAGGGTGCATGAAAAATAATTATCAAAAAACATCTTCCGGAAATCCTTTCATTCCAACACCTCGATCTTCTCCTCAGGATTTTTTTTTCAACATCCAACACTAAATAGCTTCACCCTCCATATGATAAGCAGCCAGGATAACATTCTCTTTTTTCAGAACACTGAAGGATGGATAATATCTTTTCAATGTAGTTGATCCATTGTTCAACGATTGAGGGATCAGATGATCCATTAAAATTAGGAGGCCTTTGCCTCGTGAAGCTCTCGATAGCGACTTGTTCTTTCTTATGGGGGGTTGAACATTCCTCTTGACCCATGTTTCTATTAGAAGCTTGAGTTATCTAAGATAAAATCATGACAGAGTTTGTGATTCTCGCTCCCATTGGATTGGTCATCTCATTAGTACAGTCATGGCATCAATATTCACATCGATTGTTAGCCCGTGTCCTCCTATTACCATCCATTGGATGGAATAAAAGTAAATTTATGGGTAACACATAAAAGGTAATGTAATTATAAAACTGATGACTTATAATTAACTCTTATTTCCATAACATATTAACCTATTGGTTTCAGTCTATATTATCCATGATCTACTTTCTAACATATATTCATAGGGAGTTTTTTTGTCCCTTAATAATGGTTCATACTAAGATTGTGAATTTATCAAAACATATCCCCCATGAGTGTCGTAAACAAGAGTGAAACAAGTCCCGTTTTCGTACACTAGTTCCTGTTCGAGTCTAGCTCAAAGCGGTGTTTTCGGGTTTTACCCCTAGGATACATCTGTGCTAGAACCGCCACTGCCCTCTCGTATTAAGACAAGGATGTATGTTCTTGATAAACCAGTTAATAAATACTCACGAAAACTTAGGGATGTTTTTAGTATACTTAGTCTTGTCTCTAAGGATTTACTAGGGTTTTCTAATCCTAATCCTCAAAATAACCAAACTTATACTCTCATACCTACTATGATAACCCTGATATTTTATTACAGCATTAAACATAATTTATTACATAAAATTCACTTGATACAACATAGAAGATTGATAGATCTAGTGTCTTTGGGGCATATGATCAATACATAACATCTTAAAACATTAAATACAACATCTTTATTGAAAAATTCCTTTACGTGACCACTATATTCCCTCGTACTTTGCATTTCATGGGATAACCTGAGGACATGCATAAGAAAACGGTGAGCTATACAGCCCAGTAAGGGAATAATAATGAAATAACATGAGGAATACAATACATGTTATAAAATAGGAATATCAATATATCATAATAGAAGCATAAACATAAATGCCTGATAATGTATGATAATCATAACATGGAAATGTGGCAACAACACATAACATGGAATTAGAATGAGCCAAGGATCATTACACCTGGAGCATGGGTAAATCCCCATTGCACATGAATCACGAGTAAAACCTCATTGAAAATGAATTAGCATGAGTCAACAACCATTTCAAATTATGTATCATGATACTATACTTTACCCAATGCATTGGATTACTATAGGGGTTAACCCTTCTTAAACATTTCATTTCATGCATATGTGTGCCACATGGATCATATAACATGGATTCATAAAACATCATCATTTGTTCCACGATAAAGGAATGTGTAATTCATACATGAAACTTTATAATTAATAAGTAAATGTTCATAAAGGTGAATACCCTTGATAGATAATTGGTCATGGTATTCACTACACAATGACATTGGCTTGGAAAATCGGTGCAATTTCGGCAGCGTAACGGTGTGATGTAAGAACTCATAAAAATGGTTGATTGGAGAGAAATGGGTGTCTCATAATATGTACATGAAATAAAATTTAAGGGGTTCATATAAATAAATGTCCCAACAATTTTAATGAAATTTAGATTCAGGATACAAAATAATTGTTTGAATGTAAGTGAGGAGAGATAAATTCTTTTCGAAATTTCGGCATAGTAACAGGTGTATATGGGAGGAATTTAATGAGAGAGAAAGGGGCATCCCATAATTAAAACATAAAGAGGGAAGTATGGGGGAGGTTTTAAACCATACCCCAACATTTATAATTGAAATTAAAAGAAAATAACACTTTAATGAATATTGGACAAAAATGAGAAAGGAAGAAAAACCCTTACTTGGAAGTGTGCTTTCAAGGGATTGGGAGAGGATTGAGAGAAGCTTATTGGGAGCTTGGGGCACCTTGGGATGATTCTAGAGAGAGGTGGGATGAGTTTGGACGAACTTTAAAGTCATTTATTGAGGAGGAAGTGGGAGCTTGGGTGGGTTTATATAGGAAAGGTGAGAGAATTCTTTATTATTTAGGTTTGGGACACCTCATATTCAACTAATCCAAACCACAAACCAGCCCATGGTTTTTACAATGGTTTTTGGAAAAGTGAAGTGGAAATAATATTTTATAATTTCAAAGTTCAAACTTATTAAAATAATGGGGTTGCTTATGTGGAAGTGAGTCACACTCCCATGAAAATCAATTTAAAAAGACAAGATGTTTAATAAGCCTTGAAGGGTCCATTAATGCTTTGTAAAATAAGTAAAACAAACTCAAAATCACATTATTTTAATTTTAAAACGTATATTGGCCTAAAATGAGGCTTATAGCATTTTATTACTTCACTATTGGGTCATTATGATGTCATAAAACAGATTATATATTTAAACGATATTTACTTTTTACCCAAAAATTTGACTGGCTCAAAAAATTATGAAAATTTCACCGTTGGATAATTTCGATGTCTTGATTCCAGAAATAATATTTATTTTATCTAGGTAATTTTCTAAATATGTTAATTTTCACTTTTAATATAAAAACCGACATTTATAAAAAATTCATGGGTTTTGACAAAAAATGGCTTTCAAACCTTAATAAAAATTAAGATTGCATTCATAAATTTATACAATCTATATATTTATCAAAAATTAATTTAATAATAATAACAATATTTTATTTAAATAATATTTAATTCAAAAATCCATTAATTCATAAAAATAGATTTCTTAGTTGAATATTAACAAAAAATACTATAAGTGCTTTAAAAAACATCTACCAGGTAACTATAATTAAATGAAAGTATATTCATTATTATATAAAAAAATAATGTAAATAACCATAGTGCTGATATCTTGTTACATAACCCCTTATTACACTTGCATAAGACCAAAGGGTAAGGTGTGTGATGGTGACAGACTCTTGGGGTGGCTCGGATAATATTGCTCGGGTGGTAATCTCTATCAACTTCCACTTCTCTCGTAGGCAGTTCCACTCAAGTTTAACGTACTCAAGATTGGCTTGGGCTTGGTCAAGCGTGAAGCCCAATAACACCACCTCATTTCCAAGCTCCGAAAAATGGGCTTCGTATGAGGCACTTCTACTGGATGAGGCCATCACTTATTCTATATGAGTAAATTGGATTTGTTAAGCCCCTATATTTATACTAATCATGTGATCACTGTTCAACGACTATATTAGAAAAAGTTACAATTATTAACAGTATTTTAAAATCCAAAAACATAAAATCAAAGAAGTTGACATTTTATATAAACATTTTACATAAAGAGACATTTAATTTGATCAAGAAGGATTTCCATTAATAAAAGATTGGGTCATTACGGAACCCTCCCTAGGGGTGCACAGAACTAATCTTAAAATAACTCATACAATAAATTATTTCATTACTAATACCCATCATTGAACACAATGCCTTTATAATAAATTCTTCCAAAAACAAAAAAAACATACATATCAACCGAATAATGTTTCCTGGTATTAAATAATTAATCCAATTTTATATTTCCATTCACTAACTAATAATAGGATAATTATTCAAATTATCTCCCACATTTAATGACAACCCATTTAAGTTATCACCCCCATTTGTTCTATCATTTATTTTCCCATTTATGTTCTCATTTAATTTATAAATTTTATACTACATATTAAATTATATCCTCATTCCAAACTATTAGGAATCTATAATACCTTCACGCAATTTATCATAAAAAAAAACACAGAACAATTATCAATAAGATATTCCCGATCAAATATATTACATTGGAGGACATCTACACTGTTCAAAGAAGGATTTTTAATAAAACTTATTGAATTGTTGAATTTAATTATTATTTAATAATTTAATGTGATTCTGAAACACCCTAATAATTTTTATAAAATATTTCTTTTTAAAAAATTTAATGCAGTCAATAAATTGTGTTTCACGGAACTTCAAGTTTAAACAAACCATGATATACTATTAAAATATTATTATTTTAACATGATAAGTATCACATAGCCATTTAATTATAGGGTATGAATAAGAATAATTATATTATTATATATATATTAATTCTTAAAAAATAAACACTTATTTTTTAATAAATTCTTTTCACTCTCCAAAAATATGTTTTCTAAAAAAATTATTTTATTGATTTCAATTAGAATATAGATATATTTATTTTTAAAATATTAAAAAATTATATGAAAAAATAAACTTCATTTTTAAATTCATAATGTCAAAATTATCTTAAGACAATTTTTTTAAATTTTCCAAAATGATTGAAAATTTTAATGAATAGTGAAAAATACTGATCTATATTGAAAACTATATGTTCTTTAAAAAAATTTAAAAAGTTAAATTTTATTTTGGATTAGTTTTAAAATTTAATTAGTTCAATTTTATTATAAATAATCTAATTTTGGAATTTTATGTTAATTTTATACTTGAATTTATTATAAAAACATCTTATACTTAAAAAAGGCATTTGTTTGGAAGAATAGTTTTTATTTCATTTTTCAATATAATTTTAAATTAAATTCACCCACTTATGTGTTTTGAATTTTTAATATTGGATTCCATATTTTCAGTTAGGAGGTTGAAATTTTTTAATTAAAACCCTTTTATTTCTGGGTTAATATGAATAGTAACTGTATTAAAATTTGTCAACATATAAAAGTGTAAATCAGGTTAATCTAAAATAAAGATTAGTGATATTATCATATTATTTGATAAAAATTATTATTGGATAATTATAATTTCATCCTTAACACTTAAGGTTCCAAATTCAGTTATTTAATGGACACTTTTCCATGGAAATGACTTAGAAATTATTAAAATCAAAGAAAGTTACAAAATGTCACTCTTATTTTTAATAAGTATAATTTTTTTAATATTTATTTTTCTATAATACATATTTGATAATAAATAGTTGTTGGAAATATAAAATTATTACCTACATTTTGGTAATTTATTTTTTATTTTTATTGAAAGAAGAGTTTCTTTAAATTTTTACACAATAATGGTGCAGTGATTATTAAATTAATAGAAATATAAATTAAATGATATTAAAAATACTAAAATTAATATAATTTTTGACATTTAATATGATCCAAGAATTATATAGTTTATTGTGACATTTACAGGATATAATAAAATATTTATTTATCGAATTTTAGTTCATTTCTTATTATTTTTAAATGTCAAGATATTGATTAATATGAAAATTGAAAACAATGACATTTTATTGCAATGATATTTTATTAAATTATTTCAAAATACTAAATATATTTAAAAAATAAAATATGATTATAAAATGATCAAAAATATCATAAATTTTCCATCTATGTTTCAATTGATACCATATAAATAAAAATTAAAACTTTTTAATATATAAAAATTTGTTACCATAGTTAAAATTAAAATAGGTTAAATAAGGGTTAATAAAAATGTTAATGTTTAAAATAAAAATAAAAAATATCTTAATTCAGTTGGTTTATGATATTAAGAAACTATACTATCTTATCTTCGAATCTATGTCCATTTGGTGGTATTTTCAAAGTAAATGATTTTATTATTATTTTATATTTTTTGAAATTCCCAAACCACCCTCTCTCCCCTTATAAATACCACTATCACAACCTATTTTTTTCAAACCATCAAATCATTTAAGTTTTATAAATATTTTAAAAAAACCCTCCACACCACTCTACACATGTCTAAGTTCTGTGTTGGGACTAATTTGTGTATAGCAATTGTATTTATTGTCAACAGTTGTCAACACTCGTCAAAATGAAGAAGGAGATGATGAAGGACGAAAAAGTTAGTGGAGATTGGCAGAAGTGAGGTTTCTTAGAGGATTGTTATGGAATCATAGCATTGGATGTCATACTTGAGCAATTCTCTAAGAAGATCAATTCAGACGATTGTTGAACTCATACTAATTCAAAGAACTCATGTCAAAGGTGAGACATTGTTTACACCAATGAATAATGGTGAAGTATCATCCATTTAAGGATGATTGAAGAAGAATGAGGATTTCAAGAATACCATGCAATGCTTCAGGATTGCATGAGAACCATGCAAGAACTTACTTGATGAAAATAATAATATGATTTGAAGGAAGTATAGAATGATGGATTAAGAATAAGAGAGAGTGTAGAAGGACTTGGCATTATAATAAGGTCATGAGTTACACATTTCCTTGAAATTAGATGATGGTTTCACTGTTCTTAAAGTTTAAAATACACGTATCAAAGGTGATACATTGTATGCCACATTGAAGGTATTTGAAGAAGTTTCAAGCCTCCACTTTTGGATGAAGAGAGATGATTTGAGTTCTTTGGAATTAACACTCCAAAAGGAATTGAGGATTTGAAGTGAGTATGAAATAAGTACTTTGGAATTCATATTCCAAAAAGATTGGACAAAACTATGAATATGCTTTGCTGATTTGTAATTAAAAAATATCATAAGTTTGAAGAAACTGTGATGCAATCCTTATAAAGAGTAGAGATTAAATGAGTGATTTTGGAAAAGGAAAGAAAGTGGCGCGCAAGTCAAAAGAGGAGTGAAAATGTGGCGCACAAGTATATGTGGTGTGCAAGTCATATTTCGAGATCATAACAAAAAAATTTGACAAAGGAAATAAAATAGCACGCAAGTAAAGATTGGCACGCAAGTAAAAATGTGGAGCACAAGTATAAGGGGAGCGCAAGTGTGGCGCGCAAGTATAAGTGGAACGCAAGTGTGGCACATAAGTATAAGTTCCGCGCAAGGGTATGTTGCGTGCAAGTCATATTCCAACATCATCATATCAAAATATGATAAAGGAAAGAATGTGTTGCGCTAGTGATGGAAGGGCGTGAATGTGATGGAGTGGCATGGAAGTGATGGAGCGGCGTGCAAGTAGGAACGACGTGCAAATGTATGTGGTGCGCAAGTCACCAAAATGCCAATAAATAGACAACTATCATCCTCATTGTTCAATGCTCAACACTTAAGAGAAAATTATAGCTCTGATCTAGAAAGTAGTAGAGGGTGCTCTGATCATGCATGTAGCAGAGGGCGGCGCACAAGATGAATCGGCGTGCAAGCTGAGGGTTATTTATATGGCGTGCAAGTAGGGTGTCACTCTAGTCGCCAAAAGCGCACAAGCAGGGATGTGCTTTCAATAAGTGGGCTGTGTATAAACCAAAGGTGTCTTGAATGTTGTGAGAGGTGATCAATGGTGGCGCGCAAGTAGTGAGTAGGTGCGCAAGAAGGTGGAGTGCAAGTAGTGAGGTGGCAAGCAGGGTGGCACACAATTAAGGATTAGACCACAAGATATGAGTTGTTCAAGAAGTTATTACCAGATTCTGTTCAACTGTGATGATTCTATGTTTATCTGGACTTAATTTTTTTATACAATCACAAAGAGAACATGTGATTCTAGCAAGAAGATGAAGAAGAAGAGCTCGATGCAGATGGTTTTTCACTGAAATGGAACGTGTGAAGAAGAGTAGGTTTTAGTGAAGCTGGTTTTGCATTGAAGAAGAAGAAGAATAAGAAGAGTGTGCAACTTAGAGGTTTGCTGCATAGAATTAAGAGAAGAATAAGAAGAAGAACAGAGTATGCCCAATTGAATCCTACAATTATTTTGGGCTGTTTAATTCAGATGATTCCAAGTGAACCGATCTTCACTGCATGAATAATCACATTGGTATATGTGATTCTAGTTATGAAGAGAGAAGAATTTCTAGTGCAGTTGGTTGTTGCACTAAGAAGAATAATGAAGAAGCCTAGTGTAGTTGGTGTTGCACTAGAAAAGAAGATAAGGATAGAAGGAATAACTGCTTACCTATTGCTTTCCAAGTAATCAAGTGAAGAGAATTAAAAAGACCAAGAGCAAAACCTGCCTTTTGAGGAAGGAATAAGACTATCTCCATAGGCAGTATAAAGAACCAGCTAGATGCTGCAAGTTGGGCTAGGTCACCACCAGTCTAGGGAAGAGGATTGTTTCCCACCCCCTCTAAATTTTAGGGACTCACACTAGCTAGAGGATTGTTTTCCTAGCCACTCCACTGTAATTTCATATCACATCATAGTGGAGAATCCATGCAATGGTCATACCCAAGAATCGCAAGGAAGTAGCTACTCTTATTGAGAGGTGAACCTTGTAAAAATATCGTGTGCATATTTTTACTGCTTTCTATTATTGCATGAAACAGGGAATAGAGAATAAGAGAATCAAGATCCTAACAGGTCAAGAGGTACATGGATAAAAGATGGAATTGGATTAAAAAGTCCCCAACAAGGATTCACCCCCCTCTTAGGGTTAGGTATATCCCAAAATTGTCCTCCCAATTGGTATCAGAGGGAGGTTCACCTCTGTTGGATAATCTACAATGAAAATTATTCACTTTTAAATATTTGAGTTTCTTTCCTGAATTTTCAATGAAGTGAACTTTCAGTGAAAATTCAGTTATCTCTGAATAGAAGGCTATATCCATTCAGACCATGATGAATATGAAAAATAAGGAGAAGAAGAAGTCCCTCCTATCTAAAGAAGAGGATGTATCTGGTTCTCCATATCTGGAAGAAATTGATGACACAGCAGACTTGGAATTTTATGAGAAGGTGGATCATGTTTCCACTAAGAACATGGATAACCATCCTACTTAAAATGATAAAGAGGTATGTGTTAGTATATTGGAAATTATTCTATTGATAAAAATGCAGGCACAAGTGGTGATGATAAATCTACAACATCTCAAGAAATATCAATTGATAGATTACGAATGATTATACATGGTATTCCTGAAGAGAGTGGATCTCTTTTTATGGAGTATTTCAATGCATGTAGGAAAATATCACTCAACTGGAAGAAGAAACTGATGATTTGGATAAAGGCTTACAAGAAAAAATTGTCGAATGTTTAAATCTTTCTAGACAGGTTGGTGCCTTTGAAGCAACGAGGAGGGGATTTGAAGTAAGTTCTTCAAAGTGGTTCAAATATATTGAAGAGAAAGAGGGAGTGAACAAGACTCTATAAGACAAGATCCATGAACTTGAAGATGAGCTGAAAAATAGCAATGATGGCAAGGAGATATATTGGGAAGAAAACTCTAAGAAGATAAAAAAACTTGAATCTTTGATACGAAACAAAGTAAAGATGCATGAAAATGAAGTTGGAAGACTAAAGAAGGATTGTGAAGAGTATATGACTATGATTGGAGACCAGGAAGTCATCCTCAATATGAGATGTATAGAATTGGATGTTGAGTTTACCAATCCTGAGATGACACATATTTAGTCTCCAGAAAAGAAGGAAATAGTTTCTGTTAGTATTCAATTCTCGATAGAGGATTTTACTGTCAAAATACCTCGAAAATGTGATAAGAAGATCATGGCTTCACTCATTGATATATCAAAATCAGCTGAGAAAGTAAAGGTACCATCCATACCAACTTGTACTAATTTTTTTGTTTCTACAAAAAGTATGGGTTGGATGGAAAATTCTAAACAAATATGGATGAGGAAAAGTGGGAAGAAACCTACCACCATGGCTATAGTAGATAGGGGAAAGAGTATGGAAGATAGCTCCCCAAATAAAGCACAACCTACCAAGAAGAAGATTCAAAAACCTTATAAATTAGATGGGAAGAAGTAAAGGTTTTTTGTTCAATGATGGTTTTGTAATCGATTTGGGTATTGTGAACTAGATTGATGGTTCAACCCCTTAAATGTAAAGCACAAAGAAATCTCATCTCAAAGAGGAGAAACCTAGAGAAGAAAAAGAAACATCCACAGATCCAAAGCATTTGTATACTTCAAACACATTTGGAATGATAGATAACATCTGTGATGTATGCAATAAGAATGGTCATATGAATGGTGCATTCTCATATAGTAAAAAAAGACAATAAAATCTTAGTAATATTGAAGAAGAAAGCTTGGGAAGAAATCAAATAAATTATATGAAGAATTTACCCAGTAAGATTTCAGGAAGGAAATATGACAAGTCCTTCGATTCAAAATCTAAGAAGGTAAAGGGTGGTGCATCCAAAATAACTACTAAGAAGTAAGCCACTCAGAAGAAGCCATGTAGAAGATCCAATCATGATGCCTTAGTCCCAAATGATATTTTGGTGGTTTGGACATAAGATTTGGAAATAATGAGAAAGATGGAAGATGCACAGGACAATACTTGTGCTAAAAGGAAAAAAGGAGATTCTATATGAAGAAAAGGATGTTATGTGTGTGAGGTGAAACAAGGATGGTCATACTATTAAAAGATGCTTTGAATTTACTCCATCCCAACAAGAATTCCACAATAAGATGAATGCTTCACCAGGAGATTCTAGTGATTTGAAATCCCTTGAAGAAAAAATATTCACACACAAAGAGATGGAAGAAATAGCGAGGCCCGCACAATCACAGTCAGCATTGATGATCAGTTGTAAAAGTGTGAAGAATAGAGCATCTGGGTTGAGAAAACCATCTCAACCTTGTTGTTCACATTGATGGAGAAAAGAGGATCCACATTATTCCATTAAATATTTTTGTATTGTATTCCTTATTATCATACAAGGAATTTAAGGTGAAGTAACATCTGATGGGGAAAATCTGGGATTCAGTGAGGAGAAGTGTTCCCTTGAGGGGGAGACACATGAAGAAGCTATCAGAGTCATTATCTCAATAAGTATCAACATCAATTGGTATAAAATTAAATTACTCTGAAGATTGTTTGAAGCACATTTCATTGTAAAAGGTATGTAATTTCTTAATCTATCATCCTTGGTTACTCAAAATAAATATATTTTTAAAATGGGGGAGTAACTAGGTCAATCAGTGAGATAAGAAGAATGAAAGTTCCCCAAGGCCACTTATCCTGCTAATTGCAATTGAATGTTTTTGATCTTTTTGTTGAAGTGAGTTAACGAATTTCAGGATTGATTATTTTCTATCACATTCAATATTTTTGTGCTGGAATGAAAGTGGAAAATCCTTGAAGACAAGTGTAGGAGATCTCATCTCATGAGGTATCACGATCAGTGGGTAATGGACAACTTTGTTGTCTAAATCAAATTATTTTGTTTTCTCCATCGAGCTTTTCTCAGGTAGACTTAAAGTGAAATGATTGATGGTACACTGCTTAAGTAAGGACTGATACCCTATCTAACATAAACGTTGTATTTCTTTTCAATAAGGGGGAGGGAATGTGAAATGAAAGTTTGAAATAAAAGGGGGAGAGAAACAAGTAAAGGGGAGAGAGAAGATTCTTATTTTGTTGAGAAAGTGAAATGAATGTGTGAAATGAAAGGGGGAGAGAAAAAAGTAAAGGGGAGAGAGAAGATTCTTATTTTGACATTGACTTATTCCATTGAGGAGACTTTGTGGTATTGACAATAGAATACAAAGGGGAGATTTTTGGGACCACTTTGTGTATGAAGATTGTATTTGTTGTCAACAGTTGTTAACAATCATCCAAATTAAGAAGGAGAAAAAGAAGGACTAAAAAGTTAGTGGAGATTTGCTGAAGTGAGGTTTCCTGGAGAATCGTTATGGAATCATAGCATTGGATGTCATACTTGAGAAATTATCTAAGAAGATCAATTCAGATGATTATTGAACTGATAAAAAGTTCAAAGAACTTGTTTCAAAGGTGACACATTTTTTACAACAATGAAGAATGGTGAAGTATCATCCATCTAAGGATTATTGAAGAAGAATGAAGATTTAAAGAAGAAAGTGCAATGCTTCACGATTTCATGAGAACCATGTAAGATCTTACTTTAAGAAAAGAATCATATGATTTGAATGATGTAGAGAAAGATGGATGAAGAAGAAGAGAGAGTGTGGAAGGACTTGTCATTCTAAGAAGGTCATGAATTACACATTTCCTTGAAATCAGATGATTGTTGAAATGTTACTAAAGTTCCAAGTGCATGTATCAAAGGTGATACATTGTCTGCAAAATTGTAGGTATTTGAATAAGTTTCAAGCCTCCACTTTTGGATGAAGGGAGATGATTTGAGTTCTTTTGAATTAACACTCCAATAGAAATTTAGGATTTAAAGTGAGGATGAAAGAAGTACTATGGAATTCAAATTCCAAAAAGAATGGACAAAACTATGAAGATGATTTTCTGAATTGTATTTCCCAAATATGATAAGTTTGGAGAAATTGTGATGCAAGACTTATGAAGAGTAGAGAGAGTAAAGAAGTGATTTTGGAAAAGGAAAGAAAGTGGCGCAGAAGTCCAAAGTGGAGCGCAAGTGTGGTTTGCAAGTATATGTGGTGTGGATGTCTTATTTCAAGATCATCACATCAAAATTTGACAAAAATAATTAAAAAAGTGCACAAGATAAAGATTGGCATGCAGGTAAAAAAGTGGCATGTAAGTATAAGTGGCTTGCAAGTGTGGCACGCATGTATAAGTGGCGCACAAGTGTGGCAGGCAAGTTTATGTGGCGCACAAATGTGGCATGCAAGTAAAAGTGGTGCGCAAGTGTATGTTGCGTCCAAGTCATATTCCAACATCATCATATCAAAATATGACAAAGTAAAGAATGTTTCACGCTAGTGATGGAAGGGCGCACAAGTGATGGAACAGGACGTAAGTGATGGAGCAGCGCACAAGTAAGAATTGCGCGAAATTGTATGTGGCGCGCAAGTCACAAAAATGCCTATAAATATGAAACTGGCCTCCTCATTTTTCAATGCTCAACACTTAATAGAAAATTAGATCTATGACCGTGCAAGTAGTAGAGGGTTCATTAATCACTCAAGTAGTAGAGGGTGCTTTGATTGCACAAGTAGCAGAGGGCGGTGTGAAAGACGAAGTTGCACCCAAGATGAGGGTTATTTATAAGGCGCACAAGGAGGGTGTTGCACAAGTTTTGTTGCGCAAGTCTCTAGATGCATGCAAGCATGGAGGTTATTTCAAGAAGTGGGCTATGTATAATCCAAAGGTGGCGCAGAATTTGTGAGCTATGCTCAATGGTGGCGCGCAAGTAGTGAGTAGGTGTGCAAGCAAGTGGTGCGCAAGTAGGGAGGCGCGCAAGTAGGGTGGTACACAAGTAAGGATTGGCGTGCAAGCTGTGAGATGTTCTATAAGTTCTTACCAGTTTAGGTTCAACTATGATGATGGTAAGTTTATCTGGACTTCATTTTTTTTACTATCACAAAGAGAACTTGTGATTCTATCAAGAAGAAGAAGAAGAAGAGATTGGTGCATATGGTTTTGCACTGAAAGAGAATGTGTGAAGAAGAGTAGGTTTCAGTGCAGCTAGTTTTTCATTTAAGAAGAAGAAGAAGAAGAAGAGTGTGTGGATTATAGGTATGCTGCATAGAAATAATATAAAAAGAAGAATAAGAACAAAGTATGCCCAATTGAATCCGACAATTATTTAGGGAAGTTTAATTCAGATGATGCCAAATTAACTGATCTTCACTGCCTGAATAATCACATTGGTATATGTGATTCTATCCAAGAAGAGAGAATAAGTTTTAGTGTAGTTGGTTGTTGCACAAAGAAGAAGAAAGAAGAATCCTAGTGCAATTGGTGTTACACTAGAAAAGAAGAGAAGGAAAGAGGGATGAATTTCTTGCCTACTGGTTTGCATGTAATCAAGAGAAGAACATTATAGAAGACCAAGAGCAGAACCTTCCTTTTAAATATGGAAGAAGACGGTCTCCATAGGCAGTACAAAGAACCAGCTAGACGCTACAAGTTGGGCTATGTCATCACCAGTCTAGGGAATAGGATTGTTTCCCACCCCCTCTAAAGTGTAGGGACTCACACTGGCTAGATGATTGTTTTCCTAGCTACTCCACTATAATTTCATATCACATCATAGTGGAGAATACATGCACTGGTCATACCCATGAATGGAAAGGATGTAGATACTAATATTGAGTGGTGAACCTTGTAAAAATATCATGTGAATATTTTTACAGCTTTCTATTATTTCATGCAACATGGAAAAAAGAATAAGAGAATCAAGATCCTAACAGGTCAAGAGGTATAAGAATAAAATCTGGAATTGGTTTAAAAATCCCCCAACACTGATTCACCCCCCTCTCAGTGTTAGGTATATCCCAAACCAGTCCTCTCATTCTACTACTCTCACCAAAAGAGTAATTCCATGTTCATCAATGGGTACATCAAGGGGGTTATATTCAAGAGGCAAGATTATCAAAATTATTATTTTAATTTCTCTTCTTGTTCTATCTTCTCCTAACCTCATTCATCTATAAAATAATAATAAATCTAGTATAATGTATATATTTTAATGTTATATTTATAGTGGAATATGTTCTATCAATCTCTTTTTTCTCATCCCCTCTTATTCCATGAAAAGAATCTATTATCGAAATTATGACGACTAACTGTCTCCATAGATAATATGTTTTATATTTTCCATTAACACCATCATGGATGGATATAAAAAATATTATGGTTAAATAGTATTTTATAAGTATATTATAACATACTCTATGTTTTGGAAGTAATATATGGAGATAATTTTAAATAAAACAAAACTCGTTCATGATGGATGGAAATACCTAAAAAATAAACTAAAAATTTATCATTAATGTTTTAGAACATGAATTAACCCCATTCTAGGAAATAAAATGAAATATGGGGCCAAATAAAATTATGGAAGTGTATGAATACATTTTTATTTTACTTCTATAATATTACAACCATTTTACAAGAACATCCACAACTATGACCAAGGGATTTGACCATGATACCATGGAACAGACACTCCTAGAATGATGAACAAAAACCTTATAACTCATAGAAATGGTCATAAATGAACTTAATTAAATTATTTTAAATCTTTTAAAAATATAATATTTTCTGAATTAAAAAATTAATTTTTATAATGGATTATCCAGAACATTAAGTGCAATGATATGAAACATTCTAACACAAGGTAAGGGATCTCTCCAAACATCTATTTTTTATTTGGGTTTCACTTTCTTTTTTATTTTACCCAATATATTTATTAATTCATCTTTTATAAATATAATATATTTTGTGTTTATGTTCCAAATATATTTATGTAGCTTAGTTCATCTTTCTTTAATGCTGAATTTCAAGTTTTAAAATGTCCCCTTCTTAATTCCTCTCGATAAGCAAACCAAATTGAAGGGAAATTATCCTTTTCTTACCCACCTTCAAGGATAATATATAAAATATTTTAATCCTCCAATATTTTTCTAAAATAACTCAAATTATCATAATTTTTTTATTTAAATTATTATTTTATAATTATTATTAGGTCTTCATCCTATTTAATTTTTTTATTATTTTCTAGAAAACTATGCTTAAGGTGAACATTTCTAATGTTACGTAATGACAATTTTTTAATAAGATAGAAATAATTATTATTTATATAATCTTATTTTTTTCATTTATTAATGACCAATAATGATTTAAATCTCTTATTTTATGGATACTATTATGACTCACCCTTTAGTTATGCCTTATGACATGATTATAAAACCCATTTTCTACCATGGGTAATTCTTATGTTTATTTATCATTTTTGATTCTTCATGTGGAACACATATTCATGAACATGTAACGATGGGTGTGCCCAAATAGTGCTATAAGGAATAAGGTAATGATTTAGTCTTATAAGATGTTATGTATAATATTATAGAATAAACAAGCACCATTATGGAACTTTGTCAACCATTTTATATAGTATTTGGAGTTATCCTTGAATCATGTTTATGTCATGTTTTGTTTTTCTTCCAATTTACTATGTTTCCATGATCACATGATTCAATGTTATATATTTTATAGTTATATATGTTTATTAATGATTCATGCCTTTTATATTATCATTTTATTCATTCTAACTCATGTATCATTATTCATTGCTATGTTTATTCCCTTACTTGGGTTTTAGCTCATCCTATTTGTCTACGTATTTGACCGGTTATCCAATGGAGTTGTGGGATATAAAACAGGGTTTGGTTCTCATTATGGAGAAAAATAAAATGATGTTTTATTTTAGTCTCTTATTGAATATTTATGTACATAATCATCCAAACACCCTATACTTTTTGTTCATTTGTTTGTATTTCATGGATAGTTATACCTAAAATCATGTATTTTTATGTCTGAAAGGATTGAATTGTTATAGATTAAAAAAAAAACAAAACAGAACACATATTTTCAGTGGAAATAAATATCATAGCAGTAGAGGGGATCACACAATCAAATAATACATTTAGTAGAAGTCATTTAAGAATTTTAAGGTTAAAAAAATATATAGATCTCAGTGTATTCATGCCACTTAATTATCATAATTATTTTATCCCCTTTAATGATAAATTTTACCTTTTATTTATTAATACTATTTTGTATCAATTATAATATAAACAGTGATAGCACATAAAATAATGAAGAGTTATATATAAAATATAGGTAGAAAACATCCCATTCATTGTTTTCAATTTCTAAAATTTTATCTTCTTTTATTGAATTCATAATAACTAACTAGTACAAATAAAATCATGATAGACACATAGTTTACACCAAAATAAGATATAAGGTCCTAAAACCCCTACAACAAGGAATAAGCTTCTGGATTTTTATCCAAAAAATATTGGAGAGTGGAACATGAATAGACATAGAAAATCATATAAAAAGTATTTAGACAAAACAAGAAGACCCACATATATTGAATAGTGATGTTTGGATCACATGGGTTCTAGAGAATATGAAGAAATAAGAAGGGAAAGGAAACATTTTGGTTTTATAAATAAGATAGTTGATATGAAGTCTCTATCTTCAAAATTTTTAAGAGACTCTCCAAAGATTCCTTTTTAAATCACATTAGTATCTATTTGATTTTAATTTTCCTCACATAATCTAACTAAATTTCCTATAAATTAAGATGTAAAATATATAAATCCATTTTCCTCAAAGTATATTTCGACCCACAATTTTAAATTATTATTTCCATTTATTTCAATAAAAATATTTTTAGTTAAAATAAGGGGTAAAAAAAGTAAATTCTAGATTTTATACTCTTAAAATGATAATTAAATTAAAAAGGGGATATCTATGTTAGGGTAGACCAATTTACCCTTATAAAACATGATTAGCTTCATGTGATACTTCAAACCCACCTAGAGAAGAGGAAATACCTTCATGCCAAATTACATACTCCTCAACTCAACACATATGTATCGATAAAACATGTCAACATAAAGAAAAATATCACAAATAAATACCCATAATACCTTCATACAAGACTCAATCACTACCCCAAACAACCACTATAGACCCCACCACAACATAGTGATAAATCCATCAATGTTTTGACCCACCACACTAAATAACATGGAATAAAGGCCCCCTTACACACCATTTTAGCAATCAATTAAATTATTGGAATCAACATGACCCTATATGCTATTACACCAAATTCCTTGGGCAATGTTTCTACCTTTTTTCCATAGGTGGGTTAGCTAGGAAAAATGGCTCCTGAAGAAGCTTCCCAAGCTGTTTCATCCCTCATGATCCACTAAACAACACACAAGAAACTTCAAATGCTCACCCCCTACAAAAATATTAGCCCAAATGACATGACCAATGGTATCAAATAAATGGAACTCAAATCATATAAAACCATTACTACTACTATAATGTGGTATACCCTAGAAAAACCTAAAGGGAGGGATCTAGAAATCTGGTCTATTATATTATACACATCTCAATATATTCTCTTCGTAATGTATTTAAAGAAAAACTAAAGGGAAAGAAAAATAGGATCCAAAAAACCACCCTAAAAGATAATTATTAGAAACCTAACTATAAATAAAACAAAACTACAACACGTTGATATTTTATGACAAATTTATCTTCTAAAAAAATTAATTTCTTCAATAACTTACAATACACATAATCCCATGTCTAAATGAATTTCAATATAGTATACCATTATAACCTAGTTGTTAAAATAAATTAATGAATATGAATAATGTTTTTTGAATGTAATTTACTAAGGTTTTAGATAAAGAATATATACTGAGAAATAATGACTCAATTTTTAGTAAAGTCATTATATGTTTGAAAAATAAATTATTCCCCAAAAAATGTTTTTATTTACTATTGTATAAAATAAGATAAATAATAAATTAAACTATTAAAAATTTTATTTGAAAAAATTATCTTCATTTTTTAAACCATCATGTAAAAAATATCATAGAATGAAATTTTGAATTTTTTCTGAAAAGATTAATTTTTCAATGAATAGTCAAAAATACAGAGGTTTATTTAGAAATTTATTTCCGTTTGATGTATTTAAAATGATTATTTTATTTTAAAATGATTTAAAAGTAGAATAAGTTCATTTATATTATGAATAATTCAATTATGGTCAGTTGAATCAGGTTTATGTTGGATTTACGAATAGAAACTTTTATTCTTAAGAATAGTTTTTATCTAGAAAACTATTTTTCATCACATTTTGTGGGTTTAATGTTAAATTAAATTCTAGATATTATAGAAATTATGTTTTAAAAATGTATTCAATTTTTTTAATTAGAATAATTAATATCATTTAACTTGGATAAATTCAATTTGTTTCATAATTAATAGTTAAAATAGTGAAAATTTATTACCAGAGATATAATTAAAATTGGTTCACCAAGGGGGTTAAACATGGAGATAAGGTTATGTTATCTAATTAAACACAAAAAAATAATTTTAAAAGAATATTTAAGCCCCCACCGATATAAGTTTTTAGTATATATCCTTTTGGAATAATTTTTCTTGTGAGTGACATTTTTATATTTAAATATTTTAAAAAATTCCAAGTGTGTCCTCCCCCACTAAAAAAATTACACCCATCATTTCTCTTATTTTCAACACATTGAACCACATATCTCTCAAAAAACCATCGCAATTGAATTATAAACTTCCATATCCATGAATTATTTGATATTGTACTTTTAAAATACCATTCCAATGGTGTATAAGCAAGGATATAAAGGATTCGTACCGAAGAAGGGGTAATCGTCTTACATGACATCATTCAATTTTTTATTACTATAAATACCATTAATATATGATATTTATGATAAAATAATAAATTCAGAGTCAATAATATATTTAAATTTTATTTTGATTATGTAACCACCATTATTCACCCTATTTTTCTTGAAATGGGAATTGAAAGTATCGATCACACATAGGTGTGGACTACCACCTCCATATAGTGATACCATTTATTTTTGGTCACCACATTTTATAAATTTTTATTATGAGAGGTTCTTTGATTTTAAATTATTTTTATAACATAATTATTCTTATGGAATTATTATATCATTTATACCTTCTTACCTTATAATCCATTGGAAGAGGATAAAGTCCCTCTTGTGTACGTGTGAACTATCACATGTACAAAACAATGTGATTCATTTTTTTAACTTCCACATTACATGGATGATAGTAAGAATAAATTTAATGAATGTATAATATATATATATATATATATATATATGATATAATATTAATTTTTAATGGATAATCTTTATTTAATTTTTTTTGTTATATTTTTAGAAATGTGAAATCAATATTTATGTGTCTGTGTGACCTACCATCTCCATGAACAGTGTAATTCATTTTTGTATCTATAAATTTTATGTGTGACTCGCTCTATCTATATATATAAAATGAAAATATATGATATTTATATAATTATTAAAATTATATAGACAGAGTTACCATGATCAATGTTTAATAACTAGAACTATGAAATCAAAATTCTCATGGAAAACGAATTGGTTAACAGCTTCAAATGATTCCATTAATAACGAATTAATAATAATTGGGTGTTGAAAAGTTATAATTAGATCATATATGATATTATAAGTATGTAAATTTTTTTATATAATTATAAAAAATTTAAATTTATTATTTATGATTTTGTAGTGATTTTGATGTAATTCTATCATTATTGATGAGATTTTCAGGTCACTTTTTATTTCTATGAGAAACATGCAATATTCAACTTTTGGTCCCCTTGTGTGGTGTATTTATTGATCATGAACATAATTTATGATGATTTTATTAAAAATTATTTGTAATTTAAGATCCATATAAGGTTATCTCTTTCAAGAGGATTTGATTCAAATATTACCAAAGTGGCAAAAGATTTATGTTACAATCTCATTGTTTTTCTAGATTATTCATGATCATGTTTTCAATGATGAAATTTTATGAAATATTTCTCAAAAATCCCATTAAAGTTATTTTTCAACGATAATTTTTGGTTGTTAAATATTTTAATTTATTTCTACTCTCTTTACGAACTGAAGAGGTTGAAATAATATTTTTATGGAAGGCCGAATTTATTTATACCTTCGGTCAAAAAATCCTTTTTTTCTATATCTATGTTTTATAAAAAAATATAATTAAAGTAATTAATAATATCTAATAACTATTTAAATTAATTTTTAACCGTGTTAGAATTTATGAAAAATTCTTTAAATGGAATCTTTTTATTGTTTCCCAAACGAGGATCTTTTCACTTTTTACTGAAAATGTGAAAGGTATATTTGTTTTTACAAACATCACATGAAAAAAATTTCCTATCATAATGGAATATCAATACGTTGAATATTACATTATATTTTTCCAAATTTATTTTAATAATATAATTTTCTTAAATATTTAATTTTTTTTGGAATTTAATTAATTGGTTTCAAAGTGAAAATTATTTTCCTCATGAAATGGTCCTGTTTTATTTTAAAAGAATTTTTCATTCATGATAAAATCCTGTAATGTTACTTATGATATACTAGGGTTATGATCCGAAGATATAATCCTTATTATTACTTTGGATGGTTTAGGCTTTTGATAATGTAATTTATATGAAACCCATTTATTTTCCATGGGTTATACTCTGATGAAATATTGTAATTCTTCTGAAACCTATTTCCTTTCAACATTTTATGATATATGATGAATTATTTATGACCTTGTTTAAAAAATATGTATAGATTATGATTATGTAATGGGAGGTCCAGGAATTATATATCCCTCTATTTTTTGGGTAAATATGTATACATCATCAGATAATAAATACTAGAATGGGGTTTTAACCCAATTATATAAAAGACTATATCCACTATGATAGTCTTGAGAGTATAAATTGACTATCTATATGCTAGAATAGGTTTTGGACCCAGATACTGTGATAGTATTGGTAGTGATAATTTATTAAGTAAATTATTTTCTAAGATTATGTTCATGCCAAAAAATTATGTCTTATAACAATGTTATGCTCCCATAGATCATTTTTTGTTACATTATGATTCATTTATTATGACATTCTAAGATTTATTACATGAATAAATATTATGATATATGACATGATGGGTTTAGTTATTAAATTCTATGATCATGTTTCCATGACCTTATAATGATATTATGTTTAAGTGATCATTAATATCACCCTTTTTTATCCTTATTGTGTGTATTATATCATCCTTTCTTATGTTTCATTTCCTTGATTCATTGATAAAGTTTGTAAATATGATATTTCTAAGATGGGTTATTATTATAAAGAACATAGAGGGAGATTATATTTGAAATTTTGTAGCTATGATCAATTTATCCCTAAGAGGGGGAGGGGGAGAATCTGTGATATCTTCATATTATATGTTTCCTTCCTTTTAAAACAAATATACCCACCTATTAAAGATATATAAATATTTTTTTAAAAAAAAATCACACATCTAAAGTAACATAATAATTTTATTATTTTAATAATCAACAAGAGTAGCTACATCCTTGGTATGGTTTGGAAATAATCCCATACAATAAAATCCACTAGAAAACAATCCCTTTGTATAGATACAAATAGTAGGATATTCCCTTACACTCGTGTAACACTATGATAAATTCAACATTTCTTGTGCTTGAATTATCATGAAATTATGGAATATAATTTTGTCTAACAAGTTAGGAAACCTTCCCCAGTTGCTTAAAAACATGTTACTATGATACCTTATCAACAATAAAAAACTTTATCTTCAAGTAAATTTTCACTTTCCTAACTAGAGGTATGTAGTAACTTATCTGTAGATTTTAATTGTACTTAGTGTGATTCCCCAATTTTTTTCTCAGTCCAAAAATATAACTCAACAAGAATACCACTGAAACAATTCTAAATTGCTTCTGCCTCTATTTGGAAATCACAGTCCTATTTTTAGATATAATGATCCATTCTGAACTAAATAATATTTTACTTCTTATTATCCTTTCCAAAAAACATCATAAGGAATACTATATATGGAAAATCCTTCCCACTATAAACTTTCTTCATTCCTCCTTCTCTCTTAATCAGTGAATAATATAAATTCTTGAATGTAAAAAATTACTCCCCTATTGTAAGAGGTGTTCCAAAATTTATTTAGGGGAGATTTTAAATAATCTTCCCACTTAACCAAATTTCATGAATCTTAAAAATATAAAACATTTTTGGATCACTCTTTTACTTATTCAACACTTCTCTAATCTTCATTATTCTTCTTTGATCCTTATCAAAACTTCTCACAACTATAGTTGGCATCATGTTTTCTAATTGTTCTTAAGTCTGATTTTAATTCTAATTATGATATCTTAATTATGAAGAATACATGTTTACAACTAAAAAAACTTAATTTTGTTGTTATATACCACATGAAAGATAAAAAACATTTTAAAACATTTTATCATAAACATTTATTATATTTTTTTAGAATTTCGTTTCCTTTATTTTTTTCATAAATATAGTTGAAAATTCTAATGATTCCTACACTTCATAAAAAGAAAAAAACATCCTCCTAAAAATACCTTGATAATACTCTGTCAACATTTTTTTCTATAGCTTCAAATCATTTTACCTTTCTTATTTTCCTTAGACTAATTATCCAACATCCAATAAAGTTATCAGTGTTAGCATACATCTGAAATATTGGTATCTGCTTCACTCAGATTGTTGGTGTTAATGCCAATCTAATGAATCATGAACCAATCAATAAAAGCACAAGACAATTATTTTTTATGTCTTGACCCTATTGAAAAATGATTCATTGGGATAAAAATGGAAGACTATATTTTTTATTGATCACTAATCTCATTTTTTATCAGTCTTAAAAAATTATTCTTTCTCATCGGTCCCAATAAATTCCACTTACTAAAATTATTAAAAAAATTTATTCTTTTGATTCCCTTTTTCAATCTTCACTATGGTTGATGATCGATGTCATAATTTCTCTAATGATTAGTTGAACACCATGTTTGATAGGCTGGTGTTATAAAAAACATCTTTTCTTTTCTGATAACAATAAAATCTATTTTTTTCTTTAAAAATTGGAATCTTAGGGATTATTAGTCTGAAAATATGTCATCATATTCATTTTATAATGTTTTCAACAAAACTTCACATCCTTGAAACAATTCTACACCTATTGTTTTCACACTGATAAACTGTGTCAAAAAATATGTGACTACAAAAAAATCATCCTAGCATAAAAATATGATTTTATCATTACATCCTCATGAAATATAGAACATTTGGCATGGCATAGCATCGTATGAATTTCAAAATATTCTTTCTCTCTAACCAAGACTTAATATTATAGACATCACTTCTTCTCTCCCTTTCTATTATGAGGATAGTATCAATGGTTTTCCAGAAAACTTATGATTTATGATAACTCCAAGATCAGAAAAGCATCACCAAATTTTCATCAGATCCATGAAGACACTGATATATATTCACATTAAAATTTATCCTTTATTATGAGATACAAGGTTTGTCTGATGAACCATTTTTCTTAAAAACTTATTCACAATCTATTGGACTTCTAATGATTTCTGATTTTGATATTCTGATTATGATTGTGAGTCTCATCACCAACTTTTACAAAGTGAGGTTATTTATTTTCATTAAAAAAACAATTCTTTCTATAAAAAATTCTTCCAGATTCCAAAAAAAACTTCTTTCAAACTTTTTCCCAAAAATTCCTCCCTTTAGATTTTTTTGTATACCTGGTTCATAAATCCCTGAACTTTGTAACCTCAAGTAATGGATTACGTAAAAAAAATTATATGTTCGCATGAGCTAACTCAATCTAGGAAATAATAATTATTGATAGAAAAAACATGCTATCCAAAATTACTGACCCATGAATCTTCTTAATATTTTCATTAGAAATTTCATTCACAAATTCCATATTCCTACAAATAAAATTTTCCTACAACCACTCCAAAAAAATATTAGAATAGTTCACACACTTAAATGATGAGTTCACAACTTACCAACAATTCCGCCTACATACATGCTTCCTTAAAGGGTTTAAAAAATATCAATTGATATATTTATGAAACTATTATCCCCCCTTAATAGAACAATCCAAATTTTAGATGAGAGAGTGGAGATAAATACACACCTCAAACTTGAGTAGAAATCGGTTGGACACCCATGTTCAACCTTATATTTAAAAAATATTCCTTTAGTAGTGGTTTTTTGAAAATGTCATCAACTTGTTTCAATGTAATAACATACTATAGTTTTAATTCATTCTTATTCACATTCTATTTTATGTCATGGAATTTGTTGTCAATATGTTTTGAATGATAATGTTTTACTCGGTTTCTTATAAGGATGATGGTACTTTTATTATCACAAACAAATAGAATGGTTAGATTTTCTTCATCAACAATGTCTTTAAGCTGAGTCTTCGTCCACATATGATGTGTGGCATCTTTAGTGGAAACAACATACTCAGCTTCAACTATTCTACGAGTTACTCAATTTTATTTCCTTGTATTCCAACTAACAATAATTTTCCCTATAAATAAAAGTCTACTTGATGCTGATCTTTTATCATCAATATTTCTTTCCCAATCCGCATCTAAATACCACAAAAAGTCAATAATTTATAAGCTATCATATATTACCGAAAAATTTA
Organism: Viscum album; assembly: GCA_963277665.1. Taxonomy (NCBI): domain Eukaryota; kingdom Viridiplantae; phylum Streptophyta; class Magnoliopsida; order Santalales; family Viscaceae; genus Viscum; species Viscum album. The sequence continues at coordinate 795,542,747 of OY728157.1, forward strand.
TTTTTCCTTGGATATATCAGTGAATTATTTTTCAAGACAATAAAGGTGACTCTTTTGGAGAACTATGAAATATCACAAATAAGGTAACAACATAAAAAATTTCATGTGCTGAGGTAGTGAAATAAAAGAAACTTCCACTAAAATTATGAAACAATATAGAGTCAATATCCTTAGCATCTCCATCTTTATTTTTCGTGGTTTCTAATGAAATAGGTGTTGAAATTGGTTTTTAATTATCCACAATGAATTTCTTAAGAAGTCCCATAAATTATATTCTTGAGAAAGAAATATGTGTTTCTTCATTTATGAGATTTGTAACCCAAGAAAGTATTTCAATTTATTAGGCATAGACATTTCAAACATCTTTTTCAGGTCTTTATAAAATCAATAATATATTCATTCATAATTCCCAAAAATGATAATGTCATAATAATAAACTAATACAATGAGAGAAAACTCCTAACATTCTTTGATTTATAGATTACTATCAACTCCTCTTTTCTTAATGCTCATTTTTCTTAATCTTGTATCCAACTTGGAGTAGAATTCCATTCGATATTATTTTATCCCATATATATACTTCTTCATCTTTCCCAAATAATTTTCATCATTCCCAATGATAAATTCATATGGTTGTTCATTATGAACTTCCTCATCAAGATCTCTATTTAAAAATGATGATTCCACAAACATATGAAATTTTTTGAAACTTCATTGTGTAAAAATATCAAGAATGGTTCTGATTATTTTTAACATTTTAACCAGAGAAAATGTCTCATCAAAATCAATACACCAATTTTCAGGTATCCTTTCCACACTAACCATGCTTTGTTTCTATCAATTCACCATACTCTTCATTTTTATTTTCAGAAGACCCACTTTTCACCGATAACAAATTTTTCAGTTGGTTTAGGTATGAGTTACCATGGGTCACTCTTTTCCATCTAAACCCACTCTTTATGAAAATCACGAACCCATTCCATATGATTACAATATTCATTCACATCTTTCGTATGAACTTTTTAATACAAGGATGTATGTGTAATAGATTTTGATGTTATTCTTGTTTTAACACTTTGATATTGATCACCAATTATGTTTTTAGATTCCACTTGATTCCTTATAATATGATGATATTTTTGATATTCTCCATCATCATTAGAAATAGATAATCCCAATTCGTCTTCTTGATTTGGATTTCAATTGTATTTATGCTTATTAATATTCTTAACAAAATAATATTTTATCCTTTTCATGTTCCTTATATGAATGAGTTTGTTTAGAATCTTCTATAGTGTTTTCACTATCATTAAAATAAATAGAGTCAACTAATCTTCCTGTCTCTTTGTTGATACATCTATATCCTCTTCCTTCTAGATTATATCCACAAAAATTCCATCATTACATCTATATGATCAAATTTTCAAATGTTTCCTCCTTCCTTATTTATGATATATGGAGTCCCCAAAATTCATAAGCATATAAAACATAGAGTTTTGTAATAAAACATTTCATAAGTATTCATATCTAAATCTGGAATGTTGAAACATCGATTTTAATAAAATCAACATTGTTACTTTTTTTCCTCCAAAATTAAATGATAGAGACCGTGTTCAAGTAACATATTTCGCCCTATTTCAACAGGATGTCTATTTTTTCTTTTCAAAAAAACAACTTTTTGAGGAGGGTATGGTGTAATGAAGTCATACCAAATTCTTTAATTATCAAGATAAAATTAAAACTCTTCATTTTGGTATTCCCCACCATTTTCTGTCCTCAACTTGTTTATGAAAGACTCACATTACTTCTGAGCTTTCCACCTAAAACATTTAACTTTTGTAGAGTATCTAACTTTTTTTCATATGAATAACCCAAGTAATGTGAGTAATGTCATAAATGAATGTAATGAAGTACTTATCTCCATGATTTGATTTTTTCTTCTCATGGGACCACATATATCATAATTAATGGGTTTCTGGGGTTGTTTCGAACAAATGTAAACTTTCTTATGCACAGAGTTCTTAATATTTTTATGGGAAATTGGGAAAAACCAACATCTTATTCATGACATATCAAGAATTATATATACATTGTTACACTTTGATAAGTTTCTCATGTTTCATTAACACATGTTTCCAATCGTTTATTCCACAACTAATTCTCTTTTACTATAACACCTTGACCCAAATATCTGGAGTCAGTGGATTACATTATTTTAATAGCCGGATTACAAGAAATAAAATCATAGAGGAATGATTATTTTAATAGTTTTGGGAAACCATATAATATAAATGAAACCAATTTTATATTGTGAAAATAAAATAAAATATAATACATAACAAAAAAAATAAACTTCATCCTTGAAACTAATTCTAAGAATTCATATTCATTTCCCAGGGAATGGAAATAAAATAAGGGTGAGCTCAAATTCATATCAAGGTTAAGCGTACAGACGAATTAATCAATAAATAAATTAGAATAATCAATATTGTAAATTAAATAATTGAGAAAACTTTCTATTTAAAAAACTTCATATGGAATAACCAATATGACATGGTAAATAACAAAAAACACATTCCTTTAAATCAATAAATTGAGAATAAAATGTTTCTATAGATAATGTCAGAGACACAATCTCATGGATAAGGATAATAATAACTAAGTTATAAATAAAGTACATTTTTAATTATTGTAATCTATGTTTCATATTTACATAGTATATTTACAAATTAGACGGTTGCTAAGATGGTTTATCATATTGGGTTGAAACCCATCTGATTTTTCCAACTGATTGATCCCACGATACTTCTGATGTATCAGGGGGATTAATTTAAATGGTCCCCAAAACATTTAATACAATTATAAAATTATGTGTATATATATAATGACCCGTTTAATTGATAAAAAATTTTCCTTAAAATCAAATATTCATATTGAATAAAAGATATGAATTTTTCAATGTTTCCCCAGTTAATCAAATAACTTTCAAAGTAAACACCTTATGTAAAAATGGAATACAGTTTTGTAAATAATTTTATCCATCACACAATAATAAGGATATTTTAAATACATTAAATTTATAATGATAATAATTATCACAAGTAAGTGATTGTTTCAAAACAATCTTAACAATCACAAAATAATGGGAGATTGCAAAGATAACTTTTACCACTTTGTAATTTTCAAGTCAAAACCATGTGGATGAGAAAATTCGTAGTAAAACATCAAATAACCTTATGCACAAGTTAATAATGATATTATATGATAACAAGGAAGTATTTACACTACAGAAAATAAGTATGTGTTGAATATGAGATTTATCTCACAAATGTAAGCAGTGATATAAAAATCATTTACCTTGCATTTCCATTTAGGTGAATGTTCTTTAAACTCATTTATAATGGGTTTAACCATGTTATTATCTTATTAAAGATTCATATTCATATTTTTAATTTTACATTCTATCTTATTAAAATATGTTATTACCTATTTCCTAATAATACTTCATTATTTTCACTATTTAACGTGTCAATTGCCGAGTGTTTCGAGTATGTTTTGACTTGTTACTTGGAGTTCCTAATAATTATATCTTGATTTCAAAAAATATATAATATAAAACATGATTTAATTAATTCTTCATATATTTATTTATAATAATCCATAAAATTTTGAGAGAGGAAATGAAATGCACCATTCACGGAGACGGTTGGTCGTATGTACACATGAACGCTACTTCCGTTTCTTTTTAAAATTTAAAGAATAAAAACTAAATAATAAATATGTATATTATAAATACAGTATCATATTTATGTTTTATTTAACACATATTTTAATTAAGAATACCCTTTATACATTCCATGTATATCGGGAACAAATCACATTGCTTCGAGGAGGCGGTAGTCCACATGTCCCCAACCAATGTTATCATATTCCCAAAAAATGGAAATCATGGAAGTATGAGTTATATAAGGATTGAATATGTATAAAAAAATTATAAATATCCTTTTTTTGATCATATATAAACTATAAATCCATCATTATTTCCATCCTTGAAAGGTGGTGAATGTAAGAACGAATGATATCGGTTTGCGAGGTGGTAGTCCATTGTACACAGGAACGATAATTGTGTATCCCCTTTGATGGATGTGTGTAAATGGTTAAGAAAAAATATTATCATAAAAATATATAGATATTATTATTATCATGAGGTTATTATATAATAATTATGTAAAAATAATATACGGTGTGGAGAAGTAAATGAAATAAAAGTGATGGTTAAAGAAAGCTAACTGTTATTCGGGTAACTGCTATTTGTTTATACCAGAAGACATCCTAAGTTGGATTTCCTCCCAAAGTGTGGATTATAGGATGAGGGGAGTTATTTTGGGGAGATATTTATTCAAGTCTCATATGTGCCAATGGGCTTTAGAGGTGTGATGAAATGGGAGGTGAGTACATTTTTATAGTGGAGGAGTGACATTATGGTAATTTTTTTGAAATGGGAATTTCACACAAGTTTTTCTCGAGTCATGCAGCTCAAATAAATAATAAAATTATAAAAAATAGAGTATAAGGTCAAAATATTTCCTTAAAATGTATTTTATACAAGTTTCTAGGTTATTTTGGTAACAAAATTTAAGGTTTAGTCCTTTGTTAAGCTTCATTTTACCCTAATCACTATAATTAATTTTTATCACATTCACTAATATTTTTGGTCAAAAACTAAGTTGAAATTATTATAAATTACAAATTATATTTATTCAAAAAATTATCTCCATTTTTTCGAATTAAAATCACAGAAGTGGCAGAAATTAATTTAAATTTAATCCCATAGACGAGACGACTAAGAGGGTTTTTAATGAAAAAATATTTCAAAGTATGAAATGATTTATATGAAATTTCAATGTTAAATATATTAAAATTACCAAAATTGGATTAATTTATTTTTAATTGAACTATATATAATTAAATAAAATTAATATAAATTTAACTATATAAATAAATTAGATTGAAAATTGATCCTCTTATGAGACTATCGATGCATCGAGGAGATTAATTTAAATGGTCCCAAACCCATTTTATATGATTCAAAATAAGTCCTTATATATATAATAATTTTATTTAGTTAATAAATAATTATCCTTATCATTAAATATCCTTATTGAATAAAAGATACATATTTAAAAAAAATTACTATGTTAATAAAATATTTTTCAATGTAAACACCGTATATAAAAATAGAATATAGTTTATAAAATAATAATATAAATCACAAAATAATATGGATATTGGATATAAATGTAACATAATAGAAAAGAAATGATCACAATAAATTGATTTCTTCCAAAGAAATTTAACAATCAGAGAAGAATGTGAGATTGGAAAGATAACTTTTACCACTCGGTAATTTTCTAGTGAATATCCCTTAGATGAGAAAATTAAATGTAAAAATTAAATAAAATGATATACTAGTGATTCATTATATGAAATTAAAAAGGGGAAGTATATACACCATACAAAATAAGTGGTGAATATGACATTTATGCCCCATATTTAAAAAGTGAGATGAAAATCCTTTAGCTTGCGTTTCCTTTTGGGTGAAAATCTTTTAGCCCATGGTATAATGTATTTAAGAATGTTATTAAATTATACCATAAGAATAATCATATTTTTATCATATTATTATAACATATTAGAATATCTTATTACCCAATTGTTAACGATCGTTCATTATTTTCACTATTTTGGCTGTTAATTGCATATTTTTTCGACTATGTTTTGAATTGTTCATTATTATTCCTATTAATTAGATGAATTTTTAATCATATGAATAATTTAAAACATGATTTTAAAATAATATATATACATTATATATGTATTTATAACAATCCTAAAAATTTTGAGATAGAAAATAAAATGCACTGTCCATGCAGACGGTAGGCTATACATATGCAAGAATGATTCTTCCATTTCCTTATAATATTAAAATAATTAAAATTAAATAATATATATTTATATAATAATTATATTATATTATTTATTACACATATAACACATATTTTAATTGAAACCACCCTTTATAAAATCCATGTATAGTGTGAATGAATCACATAGTTTAGAGGAGGTGGTAGTCTACACATCTACAAAAGATGTTATCATATTCCCACAAAAAAGAAATCCTGAAGTTATGAGTTATATAATTACTAAAAATAATTAAATAAATTATAAATATCATATATATCATATATAAACAATAAATAGGTCATTATTTATGACATTTAAATCCAGTAAATAGAAGATCAAATGACATTGGTTCGTGAGGTGGTAGTATGCCATACAAATAAACACAGATTGCGTATACCATTTGATGGATGTGTCTGAAATTGTTGGTAAAACTATTATAATAAAAAAAATCATCATATTTAATACATTTAGGTTAATATATAATCATTATATAAAAATAATTGACGGTTTTGAGAAATAAATGAATCAAAAGTGATCATTTAAGAACGTTACCCTTATTCCGGTAACTCCTTTTGGTTTATGCCAAAATACTTCCTTGGTTGGATTTTTCCCAATGTGACTCTTCTAGTAGGAGTATAGGAGTTTTTGGGAGCTATTTGGTCAGGTTTCATTTGATAATAATGGATTCATAGGTGGTCATAAATGGTAGGGTGAGTGCCTTTTCATAGTGGATGAGGAGTTACATTCATATAAATTTTTGAAAGAGGTAATTCCACCCACGTTGTTCCCATTTCATGTGGCTCCTATAATGAATAACATTTTATAAAATAGAGTATATGGTCGAAATATGTCTATAAAACTTATTTTTTACATGTTTCTACGTCATTTTTTCAATTAATTTTAATGTTTAGTCCCCTATTAAGATTGATTTTACCTTAATCGCAGTAATTAATTTTAATTACATTCACTATTATTTTTGAAAAAAATAATTTTGAGCATGTTATATATTATATATTTTTCTGATTTGAAATTTGGAATCTATATTTCTAAAATAATAATCACATAATTGGAAGAAATTAATTTAAATTTAATCCTATAGACGGGATGGCAAAATGAGTTTTGAATGAAATTGTTTTCAAAAGTGTCAAATGTTTTTACACCCAATTTCACTATTTATATAAAAATGAAACTTCATAGAAAATACCAAAAATTAAACCTAATATAATTTATATATTCCTATTTAAAAATTGAAAAAATTCAGATATATTAAAATTATTATGTTTACAAATAATTGGATTGAAAATAGGATCTCCATTAAAAGGCGGAAAAATTTCCTTTTTAGAAAAGTAGAATTTTTAAGTTTAAAAATAGATTTATTGTTATCTTATGACTATAAAATCTACTATATGAATTTCAAAAACATTATATTGAATATATAATATATATTTCATTAATATTATCCACTAATAGCAATTAATTTAATTTATTATAATAAAACACCATTTTCATATAATAATAGTTTTTATAAAAAACTTTAAATTTATATTCAATTGGTTTATATATTCATTTATAATTAATTGGTATCAAATTAATTCAAATATATATTTTAATAAGTTTTTTAATCATATTAATAAACACCAATTTAATGGATATATTATTTTTTATAGCATTAAATAATAATATTTTTATTAATATATTCTTGCATGGTAAAACTTAGGCTTTCGTGTTATGGATGCCATCAAACAAAGTCATTGTTGTGTTTAAAAAAGGATAACTTTAGTGTTCCATGTAGATCATGAAAAAAATTATGGTGCATATAATTTAATATTAACTAGGTGTTTCTTATATATAATGTTAGGAACATAAATTATTCTAAAAGGAAAATTTTGTAATGTCTTGGGGTGAAACATCTACCATACTTAAGTAAAAATAGTTTTTTACCTCACAAAATTGTAACATGTATCATTTTGTTTGTTGTACCCTTTTAACTATACTTCTATATTACTCTATTTTCACAAAAAACCCATTATTTTTGAAGATAACTTCTTTTACTTTTTAAAAATGCTGTCAAACTCTTATAAAGTTGTGTTTCATCCGATCGACAAAAAAATATGTCTTGGATTTCAAATTTACTTCCCCAATGTTGGATGATCCAACACATTTCATTATGAGAGATTATTCATTGAAAAATTTCACTATTACTTCATTGAAATATTTACCATTCATCAATAATTTTAAATCTCCTATAATATTAAAATAATGACCACTATCCAAAATCAAACCTTGTTTTCCTTTCATAGCTTTGATAGAGGTATCAACAAAAAAATTCACACTTTACATTTATCTTTCTTCATGTACGCCATCTAATAATGATTAAGAACCATTAATTATGTCTGTAAAAAATAATAAATCATTTTTCAAGATTTATAGGGTTTTCACATTATTCACTGATAGTTTCCAAGGGTTGGACACTATTTTAAATTTTCACACCAACCTTCTCATATTTCATCCAAAAAACCTTTTCAGAATACTTCCTTTAAGAGGATTAACTACCCCATAAAATTTTACTTCTGTAACTTATAGAATAGTTTTAATGTTTTTTGTTAATCCAAAACATATTTTCTATATGACAAAATACACAACAATACAAGAAGTATCAATATAAATAATATTTTACTCTATATCTTTCATTATATCTAGTGTCATGTACAGGTATCTCAGTAAATTTTTTATCATCCTTATCCGGACAATGTTCACCACAACCCTTATGTTATCAATGAGAATCATCCTTTTCAACTTGGAAGTCTTATCATAATCATATATTGTAGGAAATTTTTTGGACTTATAATTTTTAGAAAATATTTTACTTCTCCACTTTGTTTGTTTTGGCCACATACATAATTATCCCAAATTTATTTTTCTCAAACATAATTTCATCTTCTTCTCAACCGTTGAAGGTATCTTTTGATCCCTCCCAGGCTTACCCTTTGAAAATATTCCACCAATATCAAAGATAGAATTATTTAAACTTGTGACCCTTTGTTCAAATTTATAAAATTATTATTTTACAAGTTCCAACTATTATTATTTTTGCTCAATATTTACTTCCAGATGTTTATTCATATTATTTTCTTTCTCAAAAAATTCTTTAACTCGTCAATCTCTTCTAGTAGCTTAACATTTCCATCAGAAAAAAATTCATGATTGTATTTTCATGAATTTTAATTTCTCAGTTTTCTGATTTATTTCTCAAGCCTTCAAATATTTCTCAAAAAATATTTATATTCTTCTTTAAGATGAAATTATAATTGGGTATTTTTATTCATAACCACTAATTCCAAAATATTCATTGTTAAATATTTCAATGAAAGTATTCTCTCTACAATTCTTAGTTTATTTTTTAAGATCAGCTTCACTGTATTCTTCTTAATCATCTTAATACAAAAAAATAATCATTTTGTATTTGCATAAAATTATATCTTTCCCTTTGGAAGAAGATTTAGCCTTATCACCCTATTTCCTCCATGATCTTATCCACTTTATATCATGTTCATCATTATCCTCTTCTTTAATTATTTTAGAAAAATTATCCATAATGTGCCCAACAGATCCACATTTAAAACAACTCCAAGGAAGTTTACCATTATTATTTCATGTACCAATTTTCTTATTATTTGAAAAAAGGTTAAAAATTCATAGAGATTTTTATATACTTCAATTTAGTAATTTGAATCTCAATCGTACTATTCTACAAGAATATTCATCAATTTTTCTTTCATAGAATCCTAGATAAAAATTTCCCAGAGAACTATTTTTTCATTCATAAAATTGTCCCTAGTTATTTCATAAGTGGTGAGAATAAAATGAAAATAATCTAGAGATAATGTTTCTGGATCTCTATCTTCAACGAATAATCTTTGAAATAAAACATTTCAGGGAGAATTATCAAGATCTTATCAACAATTCTTGAGTATTCCTACTTTTCACCAAGACGTCTAATAGTGTTAAAATTTATATTCACCCTGGAAAATAAGTCAAAAATGAATTCATACTTATGCATACTATGATATTCATACTTTAGGCACCATATTTGTAACTTTTCCTTCGTCACTTTTTTATTCCTTTTATTATCATTTTTCAGCTTATCAAAGACACCTTTAGATATGGGAATAAAATTCACTCTGGAAAACTCACTTTAAAAAAGTTATGAGAGTAAATAATTCTTTTTTCATCCATCATTATCAAGATTCTCATTTTCAGTATATGTGAGTGAAGTATTTTCATTAATTGGTATAAATCCAACTAATATTTCTTTAAAAACATCATACCCAAGAGACAAAAGATAAGGCGACATTCTATATTTATAGATAGGATAGTTCTTGTCATAGAAGACTAGAATCACCTCTTGTCTCACACAATTCATATTCTCTTTAACAACTTCTCTTTCAAAACAAAAAAAAGTGTATATTAAGGGATCCTTCCATCGGATAATATTTGATATTTCTTTTCTAGGATAAATATATTATTGATTGGGGAGGGAGTGAATCAGTCACATTTTTTTCTTTTATGTTTCCTTCCTTTTAAAACAACCTTCAACTTCAATTAAAGAGTCATGACTTTTCTGAAAACAAAAAAAATCAGATAACCATAAAAATATAAAAATTTATAAGGTTCACTACTCAATATAAGTATATGTGTCTTTGGTATGTTTTGGAAATAATTAAATACCACAGAATCCTCTTGAAAAAAAATCCTTTTGTGTTGATATAGAAGTAGGCTATTCCATTAATCTTTTATAGTAGTATGATCAACACGATATTGCATGTGCTTTATTTAGCATGAAATGATGAAATAATTTTTTTTAAACAAGTTAAGAAACATTCACTAGTTGGTTCAAAACATGTTACTGTTCTACCTTGTTAACTATAAAAAATATGATCTTTAAAAAATTATTCACTTCCCTTTCATGAAGTAGGTAAGAAATTATATGGATTTTAATATGCCACTTCATCTGATTCCACAATTTGATTCCTCAGTCTAATTTCTCAATTCAGAAATGTAACTCTACCAGAATACCAATGAAACAATTCAGAACTACATCTGTCTTAGTCTGTAAATGTCACTCCAATTTTGGGGTCTAATGACCTCATCTAAATATCATTTTACGTTTTTTGTTCTTATTCTTCTTTGTTATGTAAAACCTCTTTAGGAATACTCAATCAGAAAACTCCTTCTCTCTAAAAACATTTTGAGATCCTCCTTCTATCTTCACCAATGAATAGTGAAAGTTTTAGGAAGTAAAATGTACTCTCCTCCTTTTATACGTGTTTCAAAATTGATTTGGAATGTTTTTAAAAATATATCCCACCTAAACAAATTTCTTGAATATTCAAATCCGCATACATTTTCAGCCTAATATTTTACTTCTTTAAATCTTTACTACTCTTTATGATTCTTCATGAACCTTCTCGAAACATATCACAACAAAAACTAGAATTATGTTTTATAACTTTTCTATAGTCCGATTTGGATTTCCATTCAAATATATTCATTATGATGAAGAAATGTGTACAACAAAAGACAATACATTATATTTATCTCTCACACTTGAATGTGAAAGAATATTTTAAACCCTTCTCTCATAAAAATTGATTCTATTTCTTTAGACTCTAGTTTCATTTATTTTTCCCTAAACATAGTCTACGATTCTAAATATTCATTCATTTACTCAGAAAAAATTCAACATCAACTTCACACTTCCTTCACAATATATTGTAAGCATTTTTACAACTTCTTTAAATAATTTCACATTTTCCTCTTTTCCTATCACCAATGATCCTGCAACTGAAAAAGTTATCGGTGTGAGGCAGCTTATGATGAATTCGTCTCTTCATTACTCTGATAATCAGTTTTAGTTCCAGTCTGATGACTCATGACTCAATTTTTAAAAACAAGAGACAATTATTCTTTATCTTTTGACCCAATTAAAAAACAATTCATCCTTATGAAAATTGTTGACTAAATTTTTTTCATATATTTAGGATCCCATTTTCCATTAGTCCTAGAAAATTCTTTTTTCACAATAGTCTCAAAAAATAATACTTAATAATCTTTTCAAAAAAAATATTTTTGGCATCTGATTCCATTGTGAAACCATCACTGTTCCTAATGATTATTGTCAGAATAACTCTGAGGATCGGTGGCACACCACTTCCTATAGACCGGTGTCTCTAGAAACTCATTTCCTTCTATGATTATGGTACACTCAGATATCTTGATTATAATATTTGTATCATATGGTTTATTGGATTGAATGAAAACCAACATATTCATTTTCATGAATTATAAAAAAATTGAAATCCTTCAAATTATTAAACATTCAATGCTCTCAAACCAATAACCGAGACTGAAAATCATTGACTATAATTACTTACTCTTCCACATACTCACTCTTGTATCATGAAATCCTCATGATATTGAGAGAATTAGGATCTATATAGCATCGTCTGAATTTCATTGGAATGTACTATAACTTTCTATCGTTACAGAATCATATTTTTTCCAACCAATCTTCAATATTATATACCTCACTTTCTCTCCAATTTATTTTATAAGGCTAGTATCACATATTTTTAAGAAATCTTATTATTTATGATAACTCAATGATCTGAAAAGCATTTTCAAATTTTCATTAGAGCCATGAAGACTCTGATAATGAATCTCATTATGATTTAACCATTCTTTCCATTCTAAAGTTGAGTTTGATGAACCTTTTCTCTAAAACCCTTCTTCCCAATCTGGTGGAGTTCTAAATCTTTTATTTTCTGATCTTAATATTAAAATTGTGATTTTGATAGCCTAATTTTACAAAGTGAAGTAATTTGTTTTCATTGGAAAAAAAATATTTCTTTCAGTAGAAACTTATTACATCATCCAAAAGACAATTTCATTCAAAAATGGTCCCAAAAAATAGATTTCTTATGGACCAATTTCTTATGTATACATGTTTTGAAAGAATTTAAACCTATATTATTATGGTGTGGATTATAATATTATGTAATGAATATTTATATATTAAGATATAATTTCTATGTATGAAAACTATGGGTAGGTATATTTTGTATCAGAGTAAGGTTTAGTTACCTATGGAAACTAGGATGAGAGAAATTTTATGATATCACTTTATATAATTCTTTATATAGGATGATATCCTAAATTATGGTTAATTAATAAGTTTGGGTTTCCAAGTGAAACATCCCTATCTAGATACTATAAGAATACATGGTTATAGAAATGTTACATCTATGGGTAATAAAATCAAAAAGAGTTGGATAAATATATCTCAACGATCATTCCAAAGCATAGTGACTGAGGCATTAATGCACACACATTTTCCCCTCATAGGGAATATTCTTGGGTTAACTCACATTTTCATTATTAACCATAATGAAGGATTTGGATAGATAATGACCATGAATGACCTAGGTGTCATGATTTAGACTTCCAAAGAAATATTTTTTTATTATCCACTCAAATAAAATATTCTTTACTATAATTCATAAAATAATAGTTTTATTAAGTGATTGAAGATAATGTGATAAATGTTTGGTGGTTAAAGGCATTGCAAAATATTGAAGTACCATATTTGTGATTAGTTATATAAATTGATGTATATATAGAAATGTATTTGGGAATTTAAATTCAAAACCTCAATCATTATATGTTGAATTAGTAGTGAAAAATTTTAATTTTATAATGATCACCTATAAAGTTGATGATTTATCTCCGATTAAAGTTCGCGAGAATTCTATTTCTGCAAATATCATTATTTATCCTCTATTTGAGTTTGATGTTATCTTTGGCATGGATTGGATTTATTTACATAAATACCATATCAATGTTCATGTATGGGAAGTCACATTTGATATTCCAATCCAGATTGTGGTCACTTATCAGTGTAATGATAATTATGAACTTATGATGGCAATTAAATCCATCATATGTGTCATGATTACTTTTTAAAGGGGTGTTTATCATAGATGGTTAGGGGGGAATAAACATAGAAGATATCCCTATTATATGGTAGTTTATTGGTGTTTTATTCTAAGATTTTCCTAGCCTTCCCGAAAATCATGATGTTTATTTTTCAATATAACTCATACCTAGTGATACTTCTATTTGAAAGGCTCCATTTGAAATTGTATCGATTGAGTTATAGGAACTGAATAAGAAACTCCAATTCAATATTGAAAAGGAATTCATTCTACCATGTACATTTGATATTGTGAACATATTATTTTTTTAAGAAGGAAGATGGATCAGTGTGAATCTACATTAAGAAGACCACAATCATGAATAAGTTTCTTCTTCATCATATTGATGGTTTATTCGATCAATTATAAGGAGATCAATAGTTTTAAAATATTGATCCACGATATTGTTACTATAAGTTGTCGGTTAAAATTTAAGACATACCCAAAATAAATTCCATAAAATTTATAGACAATATGAATATATATTTATTCCATTTGGTCTTACTAATTCCCTAACAATATTCATGGATTTAATGAATAGTTTTTTTAGAGATTACCTTGATTAGTTTATGGTAACTTTTATAGATGATATTTTTATATATTAAAATAGAATGTTAGATCATGTAGATCACTATAAGATTGTACTAAATACCCTAGAGAAATAGAATATGTTTGAAAACTTTTCCAACAAATAATTTTGTTTATAAAAAGATTCTTTTTTTGGGTCATATAATCTCAAGTGAGGGTATATATATTGATCAATCAAATACCGAAGTCATTTAATGTTGGAATAGAACAAAAAAATGTGATTTTGATACTTAGTTTTCTTGGTTTTTTAAGAAATTGTTGATGATTTGTGGATAATTTATCCGGGTTGACTATTACACTAAAAAATTTAACTTTTAAGGTATCGATGTTCCATTGGAAAATTGACTGCGGGGAAATTTTCAATGACCATAAGATATGTTTAGGCAGTATATCTTCCCTTACACTACCGTACAGTGGATAAGGGGGTTTTATCGTTAGTTCTGCATCATAAAGGAGAATATGATGAATCCTCATATATATATATATATTACCAACATATTCATTATAATTATTTAATATTCGTGTTCAATATTACCCATATCAGGATTTATAGTTAGTTGTGGTAAATTTTTCATTGAAGATATGGAGGCATCATCTTTATGAAGAAACATGTGATATATATATTGATCCTAAAACCTTCTTGTATATATTAACTCAAAAACTTTTAAATATGTTCTATAAGAGATTGTTTTAGTTTATTAAATATTATAACTTCTCAATAGATTACCACCCTAGGTAAGTGAAAAAGGTGGAAGATTCTATAAGTTTAAAGGATCGTAGAGTATTATCTGTGATGTGGATCCAAAAATATTCAATACTTATGGACATGAAAATGATATATATGGAAATTCTGATGGAAGTGTAGAAATATTATATTTCTCAAATGATTATTCATCCATCTATCTATTTGAAGAATAAAAAGGCATAGAATAAATATAAAGGGTTGAAAAAAAAGGCGGGAAATATTCCTCAGTATAACCAAGATTGTGATGAAACCATTTGGTTTTGTAAAATTTTTTGTCTCTCATATATATCATATTTTATGAAGTATCTATTAGATGAAAATCATAATTCATCATCCTTTATTCATATTAGATGTAAAAAGATATATAATGATCTGAATGAGGATTTATAGTGGTACAACAAGAAGATAGATATCAAATAGTATGTTTTAAATTTCATGGTATATCAGAAATTTAAGGATGATATATAAATTCTAATACGATGTTACAACCATTATCCATACTATAATGGAAGTTGGAAAACAACACTAGGGATTTTTCTCACCAGAATTCCCAAAATGTCAAATGGATATAATGCTATTTGGGATGTAGTTAATAAAATTATAAAGTTAGAACACTTCATTGTTATCCTAAAATATTTTACTCTTTATCATTTTACCAGAATATACATTATGGTAGTGGTAATTTTTCCTATAGTATCACATTCAATCGTATTTGATATGGACCGGACATTTACCTTGATGTTTTGGTAAAGTATTTAGTAAGTTGTAGATATAGTATTTTTTTAGCAATGATTATAACCCTCATAAGGATTGTTAGTTTGAGATAACTACTCAAACCCAAGAGTATATAGTATGGTCTTTTTCTATTGACATAATAGGTGTTTGGGATCAACAACTTCAACAAAATGTGTTTTCTTATAACAATAGAATTCACTCGAGCATTAAGATGAATCCTTATGAATTAATATATAGAAAGGAGTATAGAACTCCAATGTGATAGAATGAAGTTATAGAAATAAATATATTGGGCCTTGAGTATGCTGAAGAAATATAATTCAAAGTCAAAACCATTCAAGAACTCATTAATTATGATCAAATTCAACAGAAATATTGTGCTGATAATTATTCGTGAAATATTGAATTTGAAATTGGTGAGAAGATATTTATGTGAATTTCTCCTTGTATGAAGGTTATGAGATTATAAAAGAAGTTAATGTTGATCCCTTTGTATATTTTCCCCTTTGATATTTTTAATTAAGTAGGGATGGTAGATTTTTTCATGGTAATCAGATAGTGATTCCCTATTCATTTTCACCCTCAAACTATTGTCTTAAATTAATTTTTATTGAATATTA
The DNA here is from genome assembly GCA_963277665.1 of Viscum album. Taxonomy (NCBI): domain Eukaryota; kingdom Viridiplantae; phylum Streptophyta; class Magnoliopsida; order Santalales; family Viscaceae; genus Viscum; species Viscum album. Next base: position 795,559,432 of record OY728157.1, read on the forward strand.
AATATAATAATAAAATTTTTGACTTCATATGTAATTAAATTATTTAATTTTTATCACAATAAAAAAGGGAAAATTTTTATTTTTTAGACTATTTTGTTGTAGGAGGAGGTGATTTCGAGGGCCAGAGATGATGCATAATGAAAATGGGACAAACTATAAGAAGCCAAAGCGCGTATGTACAATTTTTTACATGTAATGAGAAATAATTGAATAAAAATGGTGTAAAAGTTTGTGATATGATCTAAAATGAAGTGATATGAAACAGATCTTAAGGAACAGAATCCCAATTCATCTATATGTTTTCCTAAATGAATTGATATTTCCATGGAACTGAATCTGCATGATGTAAAAAGTTTAGTTCGGTGAATTAAAAATTTCTCACATTACATATGTACAATTTCAACAAATATTTACATGGTTGTAATCCAGATTCCTTCAAAAAAACTCTTATATTTTTCCATGTCAATATATAGCCATTTACGAACCAAAAAACTAAACATAATAAGTTTTTTGAAATTTTAGTGCCCAAAAACACTCCCAATTTTGGATATAAAAGGTAACAAATGGAATTTCATTTTTATGATTTTATATGAGGAAAGATAATACATTTATAGAGTCCCAAAGTAATCCTATACCCCATTTAGATTTTTTGGATCTTAGTATCCTCATAGGGAGAGATGATATGAAGTCGTAGTTCCACTTGAACATAATCCTCCTCTCGATGGTGAGCTAAATTGTGGGTGATTATTGAGAGGGAGATATACTCATCAATAGGTACTTATGAAACATAATTATCTACTGGGTTTATGTGTATTTTAGGGTTTAGTTGTTTTTTATATATTTCTTAACTTCTTTTGATTAATTTAATTGATTTTTATTCATGACTGGGAAATGTGTAAATTTAAGTGCGAGACTTGTGTTTTTCCTATTAGACAAAGTAAGAATACTCTTTTTCACCAAAAATATTATATTTTTGTGTTCTTTAAAAATTATTAAAGAATCATAATGGTATATAACATGACCACCTCATTTTAGTTTCATAGTTTACTCCTATTTTCATTGTTTTAGAGGCATGTAGGTTCCCAAGATCTTGGTTAATCCACAGCCAAAGGATTACACAAAAACATAGTAATTAATTAAGAGAATGTAACTTTCCATGTGGTATAGTAACAGATAAATGGTAACATAATTATCATATATATTTCAAAAACCAATATTTTTCAAATATTAAACTCCATATATTATGTTATTTTATATTAAAACATTATTTAACCCCAATTTTCGATTTTGATTTTGAAAAACATGCTGAAAAGTCAAACTAAAAACTCATCAAAATTCCTTGAGAGATGCCCTAGGGTTTCCCCTATAATTTAAAATTATCTTTAAATCATAATGGATTTTATGATTAATGATAATGTGGTCGAAATGTGGCATCGTTTCGGGGGAACACTTCAGTTTTTAGTGTATGTTTTTTATATGATATTTATTATTATTTTTGAATATTTATTTGATTTATCTTCCAGATTTAAATATCCTTTTTAGGTTATGATTTATTTCATATGTATGTTATATGAATAATTAATTCTACTTTGGGATACATATCTCTTTTCGAACTAGAAAGATAAAGGATCCTATGTTAGTAACACAAAGACACACATGACTACCCTTTAAAGGAGGACACACCACACCTTAAGACTTTTCTAAACCACTCTTATTCTTGAACCAAGAAATAAAAAATCATAAAATGTATAGAATGTATAAAATTGTCTAAATAATAAAATAACTAACCTCGCCTGATGTTGATATCCAGCCTGCATATTTTTATGTTTAAGGGGAAGCATCAAACATCAAACTAAAATCTAGTTTAATTCACGTATTACCAAGATTCCATGGACTTGATAGATAAGACCCTCATAAGAACATAAAATAATTTCACAATGTGTGTTCAACATTGAAGCCTAAAAATGTGGTTGAATAACACATAAATCCTAAATAATTCCCTTCCTCATATTAATATATAAAAAATATTGGATATACTATTTCAACTCTCCAATTGAATATTTGAGGACATGAAATGCCTTTTTCTTGAAAAATATATCCCAGACTCTTGAACTAAATCTATTTGGAAATAAATCTCTGGTATAAGAAAATCACAAGGGGAAACAGTACATGAATATTATGAATTATGTAAAAGGTTATGTTCAAGATGTCCACACACAAAAATAAGTGGTCAACTTTCAATACAATATGTTTATGAAGGTTTAATTCATAATGATTGTAGAATTGTTAATGGTCCTGCAGGTGGTGAAATAGTTGATAAAACCCCAATTTCTTCAAGAGTCTCAATCGAAATCATGGTATAGTGCCCACAGATTTTTTTAAAGTTCTAGTATACCGATTCATGGATTCTATAAAGTGTATAATTTTGAGTTTTAGAAGAAGGTGGACACAAAGTTTTAAGTGTTAAGTACACTACTATGAAAACATTACCTTTTGAAATAGAAATTCCAACATCCTCCTCCCATCCATCGTGGTATCTATTCTATTGAAACCCACTATTTTGAATAATGACCTCAAATAAAAGAAACATCTGTGAATTATGAGGTAATATTCCCAAAACTCCCCTATAACCAACCCATTGAGAAAGAACCATAATATCCATCCAACCCTCAGTGTAATGAAAATAAAGCCTATATGAAAGGGGGTTATACAAACCAACCTCAATAACTATGGAACTCATTGGGGAAGAGTAGTCATCCATAACCACCACAGAGAAATCCTCACCAATTACAAAGGCATTTTTAGAACCCCTACAAAACGAGATCCTATCATAGAATACAAGTTGAATAAAATGGATGAAAATAATCTTGAATTCCAACAATCCACCCATGTATCCGTACAAGACATAAAAATTCAATTATGTAAACATCCCAACTATAAGGGTGAAATAAAAAATCTAGGGTTGGGTAAACATCCATGTCAACCACTATTTAACCCTAGGGATATGTGAAATGACAGTTCCATCACCCTTGAAAATGGAACTAAATTTTAATACAAATTATCCCTTCATTGGAGTCATCTACTCCTAAAGAAACCACCATTCCAACCATTGAAAATGGTCTAGATGAGGAGAATCCTTGTCTTGAGAGAACCCCTGCCCAAGGAAATAGAGTTTCATTTTATGAACCCCCATGAAAAACCATTCCTCTTTTATTTTTTCAATAGGACACCCAACCAAGGAAACATAAGGAAACCGAGAATGATAATGAAGTCATGGAAAATTTAAAAACATTTTAGGTTAATATGCCATCAATTGTTAATATGATGAAAATTCCATGATATGATGGGTTTTATATGATATGTTTAAACACCAAATTAGACTTAGAGGAATTGAAAATTTTATCTTGGTGAGGAACGTCTCTATATTAAGAGTTTCCTCAATTCACAGCAAATGCAATGATCCCAGATAATTCTCAATTCCATTCACCATAAGGGGGTGTTTTTTTCAATCCTATTCTTGATTTGTGTTCCTCTTTAAGTGTGATAACTCATTCAATTTTCTCCACAGTGCAGTTTGGTGAATTGATTCCCACTAGAATAGTAGTTCATCTGGAAAATCAATGTACAACACACCCTGTTGGTGTGTTTAAGGATGATCTTGTGGGGGTTAAATGTATTATTTTCCTATCACCTTTTAGATTTTTAAAATTTAAGATGACAAGATGAATGGACATACCCCAATTATATTGGGGAGAAAGTTCCTAAAAACGTAAAAAACTAAAATTAATTTACATAATGGAACATTATATATGGATTTTGATGTTTACATTGTCCACTTCAATATCCTTGATTCAATAAAGCACCCATCAGAAGAACATTACTATCTATTAATTAATTTAATTAATTTACTCCCTTTATCCAGAGAAGTATCTTTTCTTTCCCGTGACCAACTTCTAGGGTTTTCATAATTGATAGAAATTTTATGTAGTGAATCATGAATTGAATGTTGTTGTGGCCTATAAATATGTCATGCATGTTTGTTAATAGATGATTTCGTGAGCACTGAGGTTCTTATGATGATCGATGATACTTCCCAACTTGTAAAAGAAGATTCCACATCTGAGGATCATACCATAGAGCAGTTAGATGATATAATTGAACTCCCACTTTCACATTCAATCCCATCAATCCAAACTCCAAATTAATTGTAAAATAAAAAACTAAATCAAAATGTAAAATATTCATAGCATGATAATGGAAACAATATTTCCAAAATAATTGAGAGTTTACTCCCACTAGAACATGAATTGTGACTTCTTGAGCATTTGAGGGAGTAGAAAAATCATTAGGATGAACACATTCTGATATTCCTAGAAATATCCCATCAATTTTCATGCATCAAATATTTTTAAACGATGAGGCTAAAACAGTGAGGAGGGAACAATACCGAAAGAACCCAAACCACATAGATTTTTTTTAAAAAGGTGCTAACCTAATTACAAGCGGATTGAATCATTTAAAAAATCTCTAAGATATAATGGGTTCGTCATGTGTATGTAATTACTAAAAAATTGGTCTAACGATAATAATAAAAGAAAAAAATGAATTGGTTCCAACCCTTGGGTAAAATATATTTTTGTGTATGTATAGACTATTTCTGACTAAACTAACACACTAGTATGGCACATATCCCATTTTTATTCATTGAACAGATGCTAGAGAGGATAGAAGGTAAGTTTCACTACTATTTTCTTGATAGGTATTTTGGATAGATTTAAATCCATATTTACCCAGATGATTTGGAAAAGACAACCTTTACTTTCCCCTTTGGAAAATTTTTATATATGGGTATTTCATTTGGTTTTTATCAATGATGAGGTACATTATAATGATGCATGGTTAGTATTTTCACAAATTACATGGATATTTTATTAAAAGTATTCATTAATGATATCACTATTTATGGATTATATTTTCATGAATGATTCAGTAGTATTGGTTATTTCCTATATTACATTATTCAAAAGAATATTGTTTTAAAGAATGATAAATTCCATTTACGGTGTGATAAGGTATAGTAATTGGACATGTCATTTATGGAAATGGTATCCATGTTGATAAATGAAAAGTAGATGTCATTTCTTAATAATACTTCTATAAAAATGTTAATGATTTGTGGTATTTCATAGGTATTATTAGACTTTATTGTTATTTCAGTCATGACTTTAGTAAGATTGTACTTCCCATCTCTTAATTAATTCAAAAATAAAATGAGTATCCACTTAATAAAGGTTATTTGGAAGATTTTATTATATTAAAATGGAGTCTCACATCACCCCTGGTAATAACACCACCTTGGTGAGATTTACCATTTGAGATAATGTTTGAAACATCTAACTATAGTTTGAGGGAAATCCAATAAAAATGGGTTGATCAAGCTCTACATGTGATACCCTATGCCTCACATACACTATACCATTATGAAGATAATTACACAAAAACTGAAACATAATTTATTACCATTGTTTTTTACTTGAATAAAATTAGGTCATACCTTTTAGGGTCTAAAGTAATTGTGTTCTTAGCAAATTAATCCCTCCAGAATATCCTTAAGAAACTATATCCTATTCCTCATCTAATTCATTAGATTCTCTTACTTCAAGAATTTTATCTATAAATTATTGATAAAAACTGAGAATTCAATGTGGTAACAGACCATATCACTTGGATCCTCCCTTCCTCAAACATTAACTCATCTCCTTGTATTCCCCTAAATGGATTTTTTTATGATTAGAAATGGACCTGAGTATAAGATGTTATTTCTTTGTATGTTTAAAATGTAAACAATTTAGAATCATCTTACATTCCTACTTATGTCAACAAGAACAAATATTATTGTTTTAAACATGAGTCTCATTAGTATATTTGGGATGACCCCAACAATTTGAGCACATGAAGTGTTTAGTTTCTCAGGAATTGTCTTCCTGATAGTGAGTTTTAGTCTATCCTTAGTCTCTTCTACACTCTTTCTTTTTGGGTCCACTTTGGTCCCCAATGGACTACTCAGATGGTCCATGATTTTGGCCTATTTTTTCACACACCATTTAGGTATGACGATAATTTTTTCAAATTTAGTAGTCATTGTAAAACAATGGGGAATATATCTAAAATAATTAAATGACACATCGAACCCTTATTTTCAAGACATTTATGATTATTGGTGGATTTAATTTGTGGGACCATTTTCTAATTTTGTTGGAAACATATAAATTCTTCATGTAGTTGTTAATGTGTTAAAATGGGTAGAGGCACAAGCCACAAGGAATACTTATTCAAAGACAGATGTGGTTTTTTAGAACAATTTTTTTTATAGTTTTGGATTTCCTAGGTTCATCATCAATGACCATATTTCCCATTTCTAGAACCAAACAATTTAATCAATTTTTCATAAGTATGGGAATGAGAAACGATTTTCTACTAAATATCACCCACAAATTAATTTTTAAGATGATATATCAAATAGAGAGGTAGAACATATTCTTGAAAAAGAGTTTCAACTGAGTAGAAAAGATTCTAGTCTTAAACTCGATGAATCATTATCGGATTACCGTACTACCTTAACAACTCCCATTGTAATATCTCCCTATCATCGTTTTTGGAAAGAGTTTTCACCTCCATATGAAGATAGATCACCTGGACTACTAATCCATTAAACAATGCAATTACTATCCTTATATTGTAGGTTATCAAAGGAAGTCATAGATTCAGGAGCTGAAGGAAAGGAGGAGAGACTCATATGAAAACACTAATATTTATAATAAGAGAACTAATTATTCGAATGATCGCCTCATCCTTCATCGTCAATTCCACATTGGGTAGAATGACCACATTTCAAATTCATGGATTAAATTTCATCTAGGTAAGATTCATTCCCATTAGTTTGGCACATAAACTATTATTAATTTATATCCACTTGGTGTTTTTCTAGTTCAAAATGATGAAACCAAACAGACCTTAATTATTAATAGATAGTAGCTGAAGCACTTTCTTAAAACCATTTCAGAGTCCATGGTGGAGGAAATCGATATTCAAGAAGAAACCAACAAATGAAACCCATATGGTTTTATCTTTCCTTCTCACATTCTATTTTATTATAGAGAGTACACTGCATACTATGGGTGTGGGGTGGGGTTGGGTGGGTAGGTATATTCATAGGTTATTTATGAATTTTCATCATCTTTCTTCATTTTTCCCATTTTATTTTATTAGAAAGTATTGTTTCCTCCACCCTTCCCCCACACTTTTCTATTGGAATATTAATTTTTTGTTCCCATTAAATTATGGAAATTATTTAATGTGCATAAGTAATTTCTCTACATTAAATTGTTTCAACATTTTAAAAAATTTGTTTCGATGATGGAATGTTTGTTTTATCATGAATTTAACATTGAAGTGTGCCTTTTAATAGTAAGTTAGTTGTTTCTTGATGATATAATTATTTTATATCAATTAAATCATTGAGAATATTTATACCCTTTGTGCGAGTTATTTTTTGAAAAATTGTGTCACTTAAAATCTCCACACATCTTTTCACCCAAGAAAGTAGTCTGCATATTAATTACTTAATAAAATGTAAATATATATTTTTTAATGTTTGCATACATTCCAAAATTATTTTTACATATATTCATTCCTTGTCCAATCTATTTAAATACTTTATTATACGGTCCTATGGGTGTGTACCTATTATATGACTATTTTATACCCTAAAAAACGAAAAAAACCTAAAAATAAGAATAAAAAAACAAATAAATATTGATGAAAGTGATGAAATATACAATATTTGAGGAAATATAAGATGGGGGATTAAAGTTTTACTTCTGAAAAAGACTATGTGAGTTGGTCTTAAAATTTAATTTAAAAGAATATAGGAGAGGTTCGGTGGAACGAATCATGTAAGAAAAAAAATTTAAAATAGCTTATATTTATGAATAGAAAGATGAAGGATTATAATGAAATTATTATTATATACACTTGGGGAGATATAGTTTGATGTTTTCATTTTGAATTATTTTATAATATTAGTATCCTACATATCATATAATTTCATTCTAATATAATTTATGAGACATCTTTTTTACATGATCACTGAGAATAACTCCTTTGTGTTGTTTTTTCCTCATATTTCCATCATGAATTAAATTTTCTTTTAATGTTAAATATTCATGATGTTGGGAATATATCAATGCACAAATTTATGGAAAAGTGACTTTTCCATGGAGTGAGAAATGTTTAAGTGTGGGGGTCTTATCGCAAAGCGATTCACTATTTATTTTCACCCTTACACCACTGTGTTAATAAAGTATTTTATTGAAATTTATAAAAACAATAACAAATTTAACTTCATAGTTGATTAAATTTTTTGATTTTTGACACTATTAAAATGGTTAATTTTTTTTAGAGTATTTTCTTTTAGGAGGTGATTTTTTGGGCCAAAGATGATGTAAATAGAAAATGGGACACACCGTATGGAAGCCTAAGGACTTATGTACACTTTTTTACATTTTTTGAAGAATAATTACATCAAAATATGATTCAATTTTGTGGTTTGATCCAAAATTCAATGGGATACAAATCATATCAAGACACCTAATCCCAATTCATCATCTTTTTTCCTAAAAGAACTGATATGTATAGGGAAATGAATCTACATGAAGTTAAAAGTTTGGTTTAGTGATTCAAAAATTTATCGCATCTCAGATTTCCAATTGAAAGTAAATTCTAGATGTTGATATTCAAGATTATTTCCAATAAATATTATATTTTTTCAAGTTGATATAATTCAATCTACCAACCTAAAACTGAGACACAATTTTAATCTTGAAATATGGGTACCCAAAAGCAATTCCCATTTTGGATATAAATAGGCACCATGGGTACCTCATTTGTATGTTTTACCAGAAGGAAATTTCATTATTTTTGGGTATCCCAAATTTGTATTATAATCAATTTAAAAGTTATGGAGCTCCATATCGTCATAAGGAGAGTTGATACGAAGATAGAGTTATACATGAGCTTCCTCCTCCTCTCTATGGTGGGCTAAACGATGGGTGATCATTGGAAGGGAGCTACATAGTTGAAGACGGAGTTCTAAAACACAATTATCAATTTTATTGTTGTATATTGTGTTTTTGAATTTTTCTTTTACATGAATCTTAATTTTTTAGGTTCATTTAATTGAAAATATTTTGATTTCATAGCCATTAATTGTGTAATTTTAAGTGTGCCACTTGTGTTGTTTTGTTTGGACAACATAAGAATCCTCTTCTATCCAAAAAATTTTAGATTTCAATGTTCCTTGAAACCAAATATTTCATTATGGGATGGAATATGACCACATGATTTTTATGTCAAGGTTTAGTGCTATTTACATCAGTTTTGAGGTTTGTGGGTACCCCGGATATTGATTAACCGTAATCCAAAGGATTACACCAAAACCAAATAATAAATTAATAGAATGAAAATTTTTATGTGAAGTATGAACATAGAAAAAATCAAATTATTACCATATATTTTAACAAATAAACATATTTATCAACCATTAAACTCTTTAAATTATGTTATTTTATTTTTAGAATCGTCAATTAAAATGAATAGTTTTCTATCTTGTTTTTAAAAAATCTGTCTAAAATTCAAAATCTAAAGCCATTAACACTACTTGAAATATGACCCAGGGTCTAACATATATTATAAAGTAATTTTTAAATAATAATAAATTTGATATGTCAGGAGAACGCGGTCATTTGGTGCTTGCACCAAAACTCTCTCAAGTACACGATGTGTTCGATATATCTATCAAGAGAAAGTACATTCCTGATCCTTTACATGTACTGAAACCAAAGGTTATACCACTTGAGAATGATATTTCTTATGGATAAAAAGTAATACATATATTTAACCATATAAAAAAGTTCTATTGAAAAATAATCCTAAGTTGGTTAATGTTATTTGTAGAAATCAAAAAGTTAAAGAAGCTACATAAAAACCGAAGGATACAAGGAAATATAGATATACTTATTTCTTTTATCAATGTTAGGGGATTTCATGGGAGAAATTAGTTTTAATTGTTGTATAATATAGATCCCTGAGATTTTGTGATATATTTTCCTTGAAATAAAATTTATTTTTTCAATATCATGGAATAATTGTGTCCCAGAGTCTAAATAAACCATAATAAAATATACTATTATAACCTATCTATTTAATTTAAACAATGAATATGAACAAACATAATTTTCAAATTAGATATAAATTTTTATCTAATTAAATATATTTATAAATAATTACTTAATTTTTAGTTAAGTCATTATATACTTTAAAAATAATATTTCCCTCCAAAATGTATTTATTACTATTTATGAAAAAATAATATAATTAATTTCAACCACTTTCAAAATATTTATTAAAATTAATGAACATATTTTTGAAAATTATCATGCCAAAATTATATATGAGTTAAATTTTGAAATTTTTCAAAAAGGATTGATTTTTCAAGGAATTGTGAAATATACTTATTTTTATTTAGAACTGCCTTTTCATTTCAAGAGTTTAAAAATTTAAATTTTTTAAAACTATTTAAATGTAAAATTATTTCATTTAAATTATGAATAATTCAATAATGGTCATTGGAATAAATATTTTGTTTTATTTTCTTATAAAAACTTTTTATAGTTAATATAACTTTCTTTCTAGAAAACCATTTTCCATCATGTTTTACCTGTTTAATTTTTAATTAAATTTTACCATTTACATTAATTGAATTTGAAAAAATGTATTCCATATTTTTAGAACGAAAAACTAATAATATTTTATAAGGTGAAATTATCTTTTGGTCATAATGATCAATAAATACTCTAAAAATACAGTACCACCATTAATGTTGAAACAAGTTTGTGAGGGGGGGGGGGTGAAACCAAGAGATAAGGGTATGTTTGAAAATTAATCTTATCTAAAACCTATTATATGTCCATATTTAACCCTAATCCTATCACAAAATCATATTTATTCACATTTGGATGAATTTTTCTTGTGTAGGAAATTATAATATTTTAATCCTCTAGGAAATTCCAAGTGTATCCTCTCCCCCACATATAAAAGTACAACAACCGTTTCTCATATTTATAGTACCTTAGGACATATAGACTGAAGAAACCATGAAATGTTTTCTTCTTAAATTCTTTATACATGAATTAGAGGTTATATAATTCTTAATAACCATTCCAATGGTCATCAAGTAAGGATATAAGGAGGCCTATCGAAGAAGAGGTAATCATATTTCCCAATCGATTTCAATTTATCTGTCATTTTACCTCCTATAAATATATGTTATTAATAAAAAATATTATTTTTATTGTTATAAATATAATTTCATTTTATTATTATTATAAAACCACCATTATTCTCCCTATTTTTCATCAAATGGTATGTTGAATGTATCATTCTTTCCTTCGTGTGGATTACCACCTCCATGTAGTGACACCATTCATTTTACATCTCCACATTTCATAGATTATTATTATGTTGGTTTTTTTATAAATTATTTTAATGTCATAATTATTCATTTTGAATTATAATATCATAAATACCTTCTTATGTTCCAATATTTTGAAAAATGATTACCTCACTCATGCATACATCTGGACTACCACTTCCACGAACTGAATCAATTTTTTTATTTTCTATTAAAATGGATTGTAATAAGGATATATTTAATATATATATATATTAAATAATTATTATTAATTAATGGATGATTACTATTTTCCATTCTTTTGTTCTATCCATTGAAAATTCAGAACAATGTTCATGCATATGCTTGACCTACCGTCTCCATGAACTATTTAATTCCTTTGTTACCAATATATTTTATGGATGAATATAAATATATATAATGAATATATATGATATTTATATCATTACTAATATTTTCTATATGATGTAACCACTGTCAAATTACAATGTCCCAAACTACCGAATCAAAAGTTTCAAGTAAAACAAAATAGTAAACACCTAGAAACGGTGATTTTAATAAAGAATTATTAATAAATGGGTGTTAAAATGTTATAGATGAGATATATATGATATTATAAGTATTAAAATAATTATGGAATATAATTTTAATAAATCTATTTTTATTATAAAGAGGATAGAGCGCCCTCTAAGAAAGTAAAACTCATGTTAAGGGATTTTCATTGCATTTTAATTTTTGTGTGACACATGACATATTCAACACTTGTTTTCATTATGTGGTATATATACTACCCATAAATATATTTTATGATTATTTTCATGTAAAATATTTTTATTTAAAAATACATATATTTTTTTCTCTTTTATATGGTTTTTATTCAGAAATATCCAAAGTGGTAAAGGATTTATATTATAGTCTCCTTGTTTATAATTATTGTTTATGGTCAAGTTTCCTATAGTGAAATTTTATAAAATATATCTCAAGAATATGATGATTTTTTTCTACTCCATTTATTTATATTGATGACATATTTTCTTTTCAATTTCATCTCTTTAAGCACCCAAGAGACAAAAAGAAACTTTTTAAGGAAAACAAACATTAACACTCTCTTCAGTATAAAATACATTTTATTCAAAATATATGTTTTATAAAATGTTTTCTAGAATTCTTTCACCAATATAAATTAATATTTTAATTTAAATTTTTACCAATATTTGAATTTATAAAAAATTAATTAAATTTAACCTTCTTTTCCTTTTCAAAATGAGGTACTTTTTATTTTTTACAAAAGACGTGAAAGGAATATTTGTTTTCACAAACATCGCATTAAAAACATTTTACTCTATTAGGACTGGTCAATACATTGAATCTTCTTTTAAAAGTTATTAAGGTTCTATTTAAATAATTTTATTATTAATATTTGGGAAATTTTTATATTTTAAATAAGTGATTTCAAAGTGAAAAGGGTATTTTCTTCAAGAAATGTTCTAATTATCTATGCAATTATTTTTTCATATATTTTAAAATCTAATGATATTAATAATTATTTAGTAATTTTATGGTCCAAGGATTCCATCCTTGTTATTTATCTTGTTGTTTTGATGAGATGTTGAAGGTATGTTCATAATTCTTATTTATTTTTTATAGGTTATTCTATGTTGAAATGTTAAAATTCTTATGAATCCCATTTCCATTCCATGTGTTATGTTATAAAATCAATGATTTATCATCATGTGGAACACATATTAATGGATTATGATTATGTGAATAGTGTTACTATAATTATATAGCCCTCCAATTTATTGGGTAAAATAGATGTATGATAAGATAATAAGAACTAGAATAGGGAGTAAACCCACTCATAAAGGGAATCAATCTTTTATAATAGTATTGAGAGTGATACATAACTATGGATATGTGTTATGATAATGTTATGAACTCATGGTTCATGTTGTTTTTTCCCTTTATAATTTATGTCTTATAAACTAGAATTTTTTTCCATGAATCAAAATTAAGATATATGATATGTCAAATATAATTTTAAAATTCTAAGAACAAGTTTTAATAGCCTTATTCTCATGTTCAATTTAATTTATCATTGACTTCTCCCTGGTTTACCCATACTATTCATGTGAGCTCACCCTTTCTTATTTTTTCGTTTCCCATATCGTGAAGAAATATTTAATGTATTTTCTGTCCAATAAGGGAATAATTTAGGAATAACTTAGAGGAATATGATATAGAGTAATTATGTACTAATTGTTAGTGTATCCATGTTTTCGATGACATTAATCCTATATGATTCTAGTATGAACTATAATGTAATTTAATAAATATTAATCTATTAATTTGTAATATTTATGTGTGAGAAGAAATGGTTTCTATAAAAACACCACTTAAGAAAGTCGTGTCACATAAAACACAAGAAAAGAACATCTTAGATACTCCCTAAAAATATACATCTCAAACAAATACATTTCTACAAGAATGATATAAGGGATAACATAAGGTCAAAGGTTTAAAGATTTCACTCAAAAATAATAAATCCAATTAAAATATCATGAAACAAAATAAGGTAATTACATAAATCTGTAGAATGAACATTCTAAAAAGAATATCAATTACATATTTTCATTATTTTGACATGAATTAAGTATATTAATTAATAATATCATAACCCAAATTTTAATTTATAAGAAACTACTTAAATTTATATCATTAAATGATTAGAATTTTATAGAATGGCATACCAATGGTTTATCTACAACAAAGACACATAATCAAACCTATAGTCAACATGCTTGAAAGTAATCATTCATAATGATTCCAAATTTATGTCACATAACATCAGAGAAATCATTTCATTTAACCAGATATGTCATATTATCAAAATTATAACATTTCTATTTATGGTTAAGAAATTATATTTTCAACAAAAATATATCAACACTTCAAAAAAACACTATCCAAACAATATATCATGCCTCATTCTTATTTTTTTTTTAAAATTCATTTAGAATAATAGGTATGTTCAAATCCAGAAAATTACTATTTGGGTATTCACTTAAATGATAATATGTATATAACTTATCCTTGCACATCGTGATTGAAATTATTAAATTAAATATTTTCTAATCATTATAACACACATGAAACATGATTTCAAATTTAAAAGTAAAACTAAACATGAACTTTTTTTCTTCATATTGGTAATAATCAAATATGATTCTTTAACCGATTTAAAGTCAATGAAAACATCCTTTTAGGGTATATATGGGATAAAATTATTTTACATTATCACTTAATTTCTATATTTTCTCACCTATTCTTCACACATAATCAAAAAATTGATTAATTAATCAAGAAGTGAATTTAATCCTTGACATTTAGAACATTCTTGGTTAAAATAATGTGATAAATTTCTCACTTATGATATTATTATTTCATTATAGTTTATCAAAAAATTTATTAATAATTTTCAGTTCATCAATTATCAATTTAAATCTTTCAACATCAATTATATATCAGTTATAATATGCATTAGGCATGCATTACAACTCTTTATTAAGTCACACAAGCTAAAAAGAAAGAATTCACAAATTTTTTTCATTATATTAAATTAAATATATAGTAATTACAGAAGTTAATTCTAAAAAAATTGTCTTATTACATGGAATAACATTTCATTGTAAGGAATCTAACAAAAATTAAAATGTCAATTTTATATATTTCTATAAAAATAATAAATTTACCATAAATGACACATTTATTTAATAGAAGCTTCCAAAAATGTTTTCCATAAAATTATGATCTAATTATTGATTAATGATACCAATTACGATTCTAATTTAATTAATTTTGAAACAAAATATCTTCTTTATAACATTCCCCTATATTTTTTCTAATTAAAACTCCATAGCTTTCATTTTTTAAAACTAACATTCATATTATTAATTAAAACTATCTCTCGTAATTTCATTATAATCACGAAAGACTATTTTTTTTCTAGTATGAATTAATTTAAAAAATGAATTCAAGAATATGTTATCATATCAAGAAAATTTGTAAGAAATAGACACTCCAAACACATTAAAAAATAAAATTATAAATAAAATTATAACAATGATTACAGAAAAAATTTATGGAAAAAATTCACCTAAATAATATTAGTCATATAAAGTATGCTTGAAAATAACTTAAGACAAATATTAGTTTTAAGACATGACATGTATTCCTCAAATACTGAGAATTAAAACTTACTAAGAAACATAAAATGTGTTTTTAAAGGTAAAATTTCAATCATTTATCAAAACCATTTTGATAGAACCTCTTATAATTTCTCTTAAATAAAAAAGTTAACAAAAATTTCCATCAGAATATTTAAACTAGTAAAAAGGACACATTTAGAATCATTTTAACCATTTTCAAAGGTAACATATCATTTATTGATAAATAAGGCGCATCTGGATCCAACTGAACTCAAAAAAAAACTAAACATCATTTCATGTACTATAACAAAACAAAGAGTAATCTATAAAAATCAATAAGAAAAGAGTCAATATAATCACAAAAATAAATTGAAAATATCAATTGAAACATGATATTTTTCCACATTGGATAGTCCTATGTCGCCCACCTACATTTAAAACGCATTAGTAAATAATGTGTTATGATGGGATAAGTTCACCCCACTTTATATGTTGGGAGACATAACATACACTACTTGTGAAAAACAAATATCTACAATTAGTAGAATATATTTAATGAAAATTCATTTAATTAGGATCATTTAATTCCATAACTAGAACATTTATACGAGAATAAAAAAATATTTGAAGCATGTGCATTTTCGTAGTTATCTACTCTAGAAGCAGTTCCACTTCACTTAATTATTTGATAGAATAAGAGTCCTTATATTAGAAAATGGGGGGACATAAAAACTCATGTCCTATTTGGTCTACCTAGCCTATGTCACACACCAATACAAACTGATGAAATTTACATACCAACTCATGAAATCCTTATAGTTAATAAATCCAATATCAATCATATGCATCAACCATTATCTTTGATTCCACTATTTATGACCCCTATCTATTACCCCTCTAGGGTCAAATATGAAGAGAATGATTGAACCCCAAACCTACCTCCAACGGCCACAAGAATGGTGGATAACACCAAGGGTATTAAAGAGACAATGGGAGGCATCATCCTCATAATATAAGTTATGCACAAGATATAAGAGGATAAAAATTATGAAAAACACAACTTGTAAAATAAAAATAGTTCCCTATAAATAAATACACAAAATTTTCTAATTTCATATTGAAAGGAACTCTAAAAGAATAAAAAACAAAATCACTTTTAAGAAACAAATCCAAATTGAAAATAAAACTCTATGCTATCCCTTTCTATCTTGGTCAATAAAACCCACCACAACACTTTAAAAATAATTTCTTTACATAGGGTGAAAATAACATGAATACTCAATTAGATCATCCTAAGTACCTATATAGAATTGTTATAAAGTCATACTAATTCCCCAGTGAGTAAAGTGTAGATACAAGATTTCACGTTTTAGGATAACTACCCATTATTGACCTTATAATGACTCACTCACCATGTACTACATCCAATTATAATTAGATAATAATGAGAAGAATATAATTATTAGTACCCACAAACACTTATCTATTTAATTTTTACTCTAAAACATCAATTTCGAATATCTCATTCTACCATCCCTTTTATGTTGATGTGGTCTAGGTCATAATCTCCCCCACCCTAATGCTTCACAGGTCCAACCTATCATTTTTTAATCTAGGAAAACAATATACCACATAATTAAGTTGCGTCCACCTAAAACATCATATAATTAGAGAGGTAGGGTATTGTGAACATGAAGGGCATCAACCAAAAGACCTCACCATACTTTTCCTAACCCGACCACATAACCATCGTCCCACCACATCATCGGGTACACCAAATTCCACTCCCAAAAATTTCCGGATTTTCCAAACTCAAGCCATTAGAGTAACTCTACTTCTAATAGTAGAGTGGGGAAGACATGGTAATTAGCCACCCATACTCACTAAGTAGGATGTTTGGGACAACACCTGAAACAAAAAAAAATTCTTCATTATAAAATAATTGAATCAGGTACACTACATTTAGAAATTATGAGAAAATACCTAATTAAATATTATCACACAAAACACAGCCTTGGGGAGGGCGTGTTCAACCTTAAAACAACTCATATAATAAATCATTTTATTACTACTACTCATCAATTAAAAAATTTCATCTATAACACAATGAAAAAAACCACAAAACAACCATATCATCCAATAAATGTTTCCATTTTTTTAATCATCCATAAAAATATATAAATTTCCATTCAACAAACAATATTTTGTTCATTATACCCTTTATTTCTCATATTTATTGAAAAAATTATCAAATATCACCTATATGTATTCTATCCATTGTCATTATATTTATATAGTAATTTAATTTATAAATATATTACCACTTATTAAATTCCAACCTCCTTCAAAACTATGATGAATATAAAATCCCATTCCATCATTTATTATTGAAGAAACCTCACCAAAAATAAGCCATAAACATATTCCCTAGCATCTATATTTTCTTATTTCAACATCAACTATAACTTTTCCAAAATATTATTGATCCTTCTATTTACATTATGGGGGGTTTAGTGATTCATAAAAGTTTTTCATTTTTTAATAAGTAATTTAAAAATGTTTTTAATAATTTTAAATGTAATTTCAATGTTTTAAAATTTTATTGGGAAATTAATTGGGAAATTTTACGTATGATTTTAATATTTTATAAGTAATTTTTCGACTTTGTTAATGATAATTATGACTTTTATTAATTATTTATATGTTTTTGTAAGTTGAAATTGAATATTTTTTAAAGTTATGTTTACCCTTATGTATAATGTTACCTCGGTTTTTGGGTAGTTTTTAATTTAAATCTATGTTCAAAGGAAAGAGGGATTTTAATACCCCACATAAATATTTTCTAGTTTTTATTATGAATTTATAATGGTGCTCCATAGTTATAATAGCCTTAGTAAGGGTAATTTCTTTTTATCCTACATTTTGTGAAGGTACACCTAACTATGTAAAGGTAGAAATGAAATCCTTAGAGTCACATAATGGTAACTTGTGAATCCTTCTACATGAGAAGGCTAAGTTCTATTCTAATACTAGAGAATATATTACCCCCATTGGATTTTCCTTCATCCTTTGATTTCGTATGAATCAACCATTAACTTCAATATCACAAGGTCTTGTTTAGTTTATCTAGAGAATTGGTTGTGAATTCAATACATATTCTTATCTCTCTCTATATCTCTCTCTCCCAATGTTTTGGATATGGTGTGTAAAACCTATTTCTATAAGGAAGGGAGTTTATTAATTATATTTCTTTGATACTATTCATTCTCTAATTTTATCATGATTTAGACTCTTATAATTAAATACATTTGATAAACCATAATTATATAAAAATATGGAATATAATTTCTTCATGAATGATTATATGGAAATCTATAAAATGTAAAATAGGAAGATGAAGTACATACTATAAATTACTCTTAATGGAATATTACAAGTTCTAAATTTTTAATAGAATTTAAACTCATGAATTATATTTTTGTTATAGATAATAAAATATGAATTACATGATGTTGTTTGATATTGTTACATGATAACTGCATACTTAATTATTTTAAATTAATTCATTTTGAGAATTAATTATTTTAGTTTGTGGAAGAATTATTAAATAATGAAATATTATTTCCTTGACTTGTCTATTTAGAGGAATTTGTTTATAGTATTCCACAAAAAATATTATCATCTTAGAGAATCTGGAGTTATATATGATGAATATATTGATGGATTGATTTTTCTAGAACTGAAATAAGGTGATATTGCATGTTTTACAAGTTGGGTGATAAATTAGAAATTATATAAGAGCAATAAATTTTTTATTATTAGATATTGATTAATTTTAATTTAATGGAATAATAAGATTTCTATATGATATTAATATTATTTTGGAAAACTCATTCACATACCTTATATATAAATAATTATTTGGTAATAATATGAAAATAATTGAAAGCACATAAAGAATTAATCTTTTATGTTGTGGATAATTATTCTCATTTATTATCTAGAAATTTTATGTTGAAATATATATATAAATTTAATATTAGTGATAATAATTCCAATAATTGAATTTAGTGATTTATCACATGAACTAGATATCAACATTTGATAATATTTTAGATTATGAGAAGAAATGGAAAAAAATAACTACATGTTGAAATTATAGTTTCTCATTATGAAAGAATTGTTAGTGCATTCTATGCTTTTATTTAATAGTTTGAAGGATCACTTGGGAAGGAAATTTGTTTTATCATATATGGTCTTTTGATCATTCTTTTTCTAAATAATATTATATCATGCATAAAATTATTATTTTTTAAGAATATTATAGTGTGATTGAATCTAATTAAATTATATAAACTATAAGAATTATATAATGTGATTATTTTAATATTTAGAACATAAATATTTTATAAATGGATAATCATATATCATTGTTTAATTATTATTTGATAAAATAAAAATTGTATTATGCCACAGTGTGAATCTATTTGAATAAAATGTATGAGATTTTATTTTATATTTTTGGTTATATTTTAGTTAATTGAAATGAAAATTATCATGTGTTTAGTTAAATTAATATTTTTTGATATAGAGGTGAAATTTTGGGTTAAGGATTTGTGATTGATAGTTATTATTTTTAACAATTGATATTTATTAGAGGTGTGATATCTATTTTATAGATGTTAATCGTGGTTTTTCTGCTTTAAATTTAAGTAATAACTTTATTATGACAATGAATTTATTAAAATCAAATAGGAATGTTGAATTACTATATAGATTTTTGATATATAAAAGAGAATCATAAGGAAGAATGTCATATTTAAAAAAAATATTATTTTGGCTCGGATGAATGTATGGCTAGTGCTGGTGGGATTTATTCATTGTTAATTGATTAATTAATTGTGGTATTGAAAACAAAATGATTCATTAAATAATTTCATTTTTTGATTAGTGATCTCATCATTATTTAATAATGGCTATAATTAAATGGTTAATTTTTCCATAGTTTCATTGATATTATTATAGAAAAAATAAATTTAATTTGAATTTATTATTTAGGGGTCTAGAGCCTTTATATGATTGATTGATAAATGTTTTTGGTTGGAATATTTGATGAGTAATGGGTGGGGATGACCAATGATATGATATTGTAATGGGGTTCTGATTATAAGGATTATGGAGGAACGATGTGTTTTTTATTTTGATAGTGGAGGCACAAGGTGTTGGTTTTGGTGATGAAGTTGGCATGGTATACAAGATGTGGTATTTTGGGCAGTTGTGTGGGAAATTGGGGTAGTTGGGATGAGTTCAAATCAAGGATTTATCATTGATATATACTTCTTTCTAGATTCTTTCTTAATGGCCTGATATCCTATTGGTATTTATATTACTAGTTTCCAACTTCAATATACAGTTTTAATCTATTCCCCGTGATTACATACTTCTAAGTTGTAGATTAGGCTAGGTCCAAGAGTACAAATAGGATTTAATGATGACAATAAATTAATGAAGGAACATGATTGGTACTGAATGATTACATATAATGATAACATACTTGGGAATACAAAAAGGTAATTAAAATTTCTATCAACCCCTAGATTATAACATTAAGATTTTAATCTCAGAAATAGAATAATATTAATTAATGGATAATGAAATAATTAATATTTTAGAAAATTCTTGTATGCTTATTTGATATATAAACCATAGTGATTGCTTAAGGGTGAAAAGTGTTTTGATAATGGAAGATGAGTCTAAGGCTATGAATTTTACCTTTGTGTGGTTGTGAGCTCAATCTATTATGTATGTTTGGTTAATTCATATAAACACCTCCCATATTAGAAAGGAAACCAACAACTAGTGGTTCTAGGGTTATTTTCCCTAATATCGTGAAACATGAGCATATCACTAGCTAAATATCCCCTCTCCCTCACTCTATATTTGGTTTTATCATCATGTTAAGGTACTCATGTGGGTGATTTCTCATACATGTCACTACAAGAGGGAGCTAAGATATTATGGGTAGTGGAATGTGAGGAAATTTTAAAAGAGTTGAATAAAGGTTGGTTAATACATCTATTCTTACACTACCATACAATGGAAAATGGTTCCGATATATAGGATGTATCAAATAGTGGAATAGGATGCATCCTCATGCAGAGTGATATGTTGATTTATTAGGCCTCATCGTGATTGAAAAATAAATCGAAAAAATTCATAAAATCCTGATTTAGAGTGGTTAATAGTATTTTTTTCATTGAAAATAAAGAGACATTATTTTTATGGTAAAATATGGGATATATATACTAGTTATTAATTATTTATGTCTATATTCACAATTATAGAGTCAAATTATGTGGTAAAGTAGATAGTTGGAGTTGAATTAAGATTATAACTTCTAAATAAATTACCACATTATGAAGGAGAACAAGGTGGATAATGATCTATGTCAGAAATAACATGATAATTTTTCCATGATGAGGATTTAATGAGATCTAATAAATATGTATTTTTAGAAGATTTCATTGAAATCATTAAGAAAGGGTGATGATATAATATTTATCTGGTTAATTTTCAACTATCTATCCATGTGTGGATTTAGAAGGAGTATAAAGAAGATGTGAATAAGGTGAAATATTTTCCCAACATAAAGCTTGATTATTATGGAATGATAATATTTAAGAACCATGTAAGTGTCCCAAAATTACTGAATTTGAAGAAGGACCTACTGGATAAAGACCATAGTTCATCATTTTGTAAACTTCTGAGAAGTTCGATGCTATATTGATATCTAAAAGAATTTTTTTACTTAGAAAACATGGAAAGAGATATTATATAGTTTATATCATAACGTATAGTTTTCATCAAGATAGTTAAAATAGACAATTGTTTGATTGGTTGTTATAACCATTACCCATTCTGGAATGGATATGGTAAAACATTTCTATGGATTTCATAATCAAACTCACCAAAAAATTGAATGGATTTAATGCTGTTTGGGGTGTAATCAATCTCCTTATGAATTCATCACATTTCCTTAAAACCAGAGATGATTAATCTCATGATCATATTTTTAGAATATATTTTAATAATTTTGTAAGGTTGTAAGGAGTACCACATTCTATTGTATCTAATTGGTATTTGAGGCTTGCCTTAAAGTTATGAATTAGTCTTTAGTATGATTTGAATATGGTGTCGATGACCTAGAATTCATATCATCATTATAAAAATATTCTTAATGATATGAACATAAAAACCCTAAAAGATATGTTCATACCATGTTATAAGGATTTCAAAGTTGGTTGGGATCAAGACGTATCTCTTTTCATGTTTTTTTATAAAAATAGCTTTCACTGAAGCATTCAGACAACTCCTTGTAAATCCCAATATGGATTGAAGTGAATAATTACAATGTGTTGAAATGAAGTTATAAAACCAAATAAATTTGGAACTGAGCTAGATGAGGGATTAAAATATAAGGTTAGATCTATTATTCATCACATAAAGCCTTCTCTGAGTCCAAAAAAATTCTATGTTGACAATATTTTGGGATATCTATAGTTCAAACATAGATATTAAGTATTATTATGAATATATCCATATAATATGATTATGAGATATAGAAATAATGGAAATCTGAGTGCTATATATATTTGTCCCTTTTAAATTCCCTATCATATTACGATGTTTTATTACTACTTGAATCTTCCCAGAAATCTATTTCAAGCTCATGAAGTGTTCCATTAATCTCTCATGAGGAAGTATATTCCAAATCCATCACATGAATCGAACTTGTAGGTCATACCACTAGAGTATGAAATCAATTAGGAGTAATAATCAATGGATATTATGTATCGATAACTACAAAATAAATAAATATATCCACTGTTTAAAATCATAAAAACAGGCCAAAAACCATAGCCATAACCTAATGCCACAATTTAACTGATCCATGGCTACTATAGCCATTTCAATAAGATCTGACCTATAACCCTTGTTTAAACCATTGAAATAGTTGGCTATATCCATGGTTCAAACTGTGACAATAGGTGGATATAAACATGGCTATAACCTTGTCCCTAGGTGTCCCTAGACATGATTTAAAACCATGGCCATATGTGGATATGACCATGTTTTCAAGAAATTACCTTTGATGGAAATGGAATCATTTTCGAGCCATGTCCTTAGGTGTCTATGGACGTAGTTTGAATCCATGGATGTAGCCTTAAAAAATAAATTCCTCCATTGAGGTTTGATCTTATGACCTAATATATATTCTTTTCGACACTTTACCACTATGATAAATTATTCTATGTATATACATATATATATTTATCTATTTAAATATATACATATTCAAATATTTATATATTTATGTCTACAAGAATTATAAAAAATTATAATTATTAATCATTTATAAAATATAATACCTATTTCTACAGTGTGAAATCATGGAAATATGTTGTTTTAACTATATTTTCAAACCATGGAAATATGTGAAAATAAATATGGTTTAAACTATTAAAAAATGTTGATATGGACATGGTTTAAACTATGAGAATAAGTGGCTATGGCCATGGTTTAGACCACATAAATAGTTGGTCGTGGCCACAATTTTAACGATATGAATAAGTGGGTATTGGAATGGTTTAAACTGTGGAAATTGGTGGCTTTGGGAATAATTTAAATCCTGGATATATGTGGCTATGATAAAATTTGAAACTGTGTAAATAGTTTTCTATGTCTATAGTTTACTAAACTATGTAAATATACCTTTCCCACTAACATCCTAGGGTTTTTATGCTCTTGTGAATCCTACCACTATTGTTTAATATAATTGTTATTGTATGTTCTCTTATAACCACATTTTTCCAATCATTGGAAATATAAGTGTTTTAATAGGGTGATTTTATACTTGTGATCATAGGGATAAATTATTTTTGAAATAATACCACTTAATAAGTTATATTTTTCTAGTGAAACATAAAATTTTAAAAATATATGTTTAAATCTGAGTATGTGATATGGTAGAAGTATCCTATGTTTTTTATCATAGTGTTGTAATTTCAAAGAATAAATTATTATAAGTGGGTATAATATAACAACTTGATATTTTGAAATACATATCTTTTTAAAAGATTTAATTTCTTTGATATATTATGTTACACTCAACACCGTGTTTAAATGAACTATAATATACAATTGAAATATTTTCATAAAGTGAAAATTACTACCAAACTGTTAGATCAAAGAGTCTGAAGAAGATTAAATAATTATGAATAATGTATTGTTTACACATGTACAAAAATTAATTCATTGGATATTAATTCTATAGAAATGAAAATAATACAATTTGATTGACGTAGGGATTTTTTTCTAAAAATATATTTTATTTGCGGAATGTGATTTTATCTTAAAAAACTAAATTATTATCCATTGACGAATTATTCTAACTAAATGTGTATATAATATATTTCATCATTCATCTGATGGTTTTTACTCAGCATGTATTTATAATAAATTCAGTTTTATTCTAAAAATGTGTTTTTGTAAAAAAGGGTTTTGTTTTTTTCTTAGTTATATTAAAATCAAATTATAAAATAATACAAATTAGATCGTATAAAATGAATTACTTTTTTGGAATTAGAATTATTAGAAATATTTAATAATTTCAACTTAATTCGTGTTTATTATTAATAGTAACTGTGGTAAAAATTCATTACAATGGTTATTGTTAAAAGTGTTTAACGGAGTTGTTAAACAAAGAGATAAAGAAAAAAGTTCTTGTAAAAATTTTCATAACATAATGGGTTGAATATATTAGGCCATTATAATATATTTCCATTTAATTTTTGGCCATTTAGTTATAAATTCAGAATAAAGTGACTTTATATTACCTTAATATTTTAAGTAATTCTTTGTGTATCCCTCACCTCACATATAAAAGGGAACCGACTCTCTTACCTTAGTCACACAATCTAAGCTTTCTAACTCTAAAAATACCTGCCCAAAAAAATTCCAAGATTTTTACCTTCATTCTGGAGATATTTATTTACACTAAGACCTTTCTAATATGGTTTAATCTATAATCCAAAGGATTTCACTCAAAGAAGAGGTGGTTGGAATGCGTACAATTTAAGACATGACTTGAGGTAAAAGAATATGTTACATTCTCATTTATTTTTCCATATTTTATTTTTTAAAATTAAATTGGGGGAAATCATATAGATCTAATAATTTATACTATATCTTTCTCATCCCTATTTTTTATTATTGTATAATTTTGGTAAAACTGCATTTATCCTCTCATCGGTACATAAAATTATTGAAAAAAATGTTTCTAAATAAAATAAAACAATTTTTATCCTTAGTTGATAAACATTTTATTCAATATTGAAACTATTCAAAATTAATCTATATAATATTCTAAATTTACTAACAATTGTTCTAAAAAATAGTTTTCAAAACCCTTTACTTTATTTACAGTGTTTTAATGTAATATTTTTGAAATAATATTTTCTAAATTTTTTTTGAGTTTAAAATATGGTGAAAAGAATAATCACTTTTAATATATATTAGTTGAATAGATTTTACCACTATCATGATTATTATTTTCTTGATTAATCCTTTAGTAATTTATATATTTATATTCAAATGAATAATTATTTTATATTATGGGTGTTTTAGTTAAAATATAATCAAAATAAAATAATATTTTTCTCAAATTTTCAATGAAATATTTTAATGATTTCTAAAAGATAATTTTTCATATATGAACACATAAATTAAGAACATTTGTGTTTCTCTAGATATATTCTCTTATGATGGTGTCAAATTTTATGGATGTCTTATGATGATGATGATGGTAATGATGATGATGATCCTAGCATGATTTCATGAAACCTCTTTATTTCACATAGGTTAATTAAGATATGATGATTTAATGAATACTTTTCTTATACCATCCACTTTATTTATCTTGGTGGATTATGACCAAATGATGATGACATTTTTATTAAACGTATTCATTTTTCATGGGTTATTCTATGACCGGATGAAAAATGTTTTATGATCTTCTTTCAGAAATTCGTGTGGTTTTCATTAGGTTAAGAATGGGCCAAGAATTATATATCCTTCAAATGAATTGGGGAAAAAATTTCTTTAATGATATAATAGAGACTATAATGGAGTGTGAACCTAGTTCATTAAGATATTATATCTATTATGATAGTCTTGGTAGTAAACCTTTACTAAAGAAATGATATAGTGGTGAGTGAACCCAATACACGGTGATACCATTGGTAGTTTTACTCAAATAAGGAAATGATTTTATATGATTACGTGTATGACTAAAACTTATATCTTATGCTAATGATATGTTCTAAAAGTTCATGATTTATTATTTATGATTCTTCACCCTTATTCCATTACTCTTTTCTTATGAAAAAACCATTTTCTATTATTAAATATCAAAGTTCATTGACTGTTTACGGAGGAATTTATCATGTTATGAACATGTTATCACACCTTTATACATATTTTAAATTATGATAATTGATTAACGTATTCTATGTTTACCCTTACAGAGTGTCTTATATCACCCTTTTTTATTTTTTCATTTACCCATGGTAATGAAGAAAGGTATTGATTATGATATATATAAGAAGGATACTATGAGAGAAAAACACTTTGGGACATTGTAAATATATTTTCTAAAATTAGTTTTCTATGAATCTAGTTTCCAAATATACAAAAACTTTTTAGTCCTCAGGTGTGTATAATTGTAATATGTATTGAATATTCATCTACAATTATATGTATTTCTTATTTAATTAATTTTTGTGTCACGTAAAGGGAGAAGTTACATGGACTATTGAAACTTATGGTATCTCTAAAAGAACATTGACAAGGTTAGTTGACTTATTACATTTAAATTTAACTCTATTATACAGGATCTACAACTTTTCAAATCAGAAGAGTATTTTGGATACAGTTGTTCCACTTACAGATTCAATAAATGTGAGGAATTTGGTATGTAATTACTTAAGATACATATTTGATGTATAACATGAACATTAGAAAGGTTTAGTCCAAGTTCAAGTTGATAAACCACAAATATATTGAGACTAAGGATCTAAAATGGGAAAATGTTCCTTTGGATAATATTTCCCATCATTCTAAACCTCATGATTCTATTCATATGTGATATTCAATGGAATAATTTATCCCAACTACAAACTCCAAATCTCTTTGATGAAACTAATCATTGATCCTCTGTCAAATCTAGGAAAACTTAATAAGTTATTTGATCACTTTAGCCAATCAATGAAATCTAATACATTATTAGGACCAATAATTTTTTTCACCAATACCATAAAAATAAAGAGAAGTTATATATATTTATCCAAATATGGAATTATATGGGGCCATCGGAATACAATATAGGAAACTATTATCATATGAGAGCTCAACCAATGGATGATATTGATCTAAACTTAAATTGAATTATATTATGAAATATGTCATTTTTGTGTGTGTTTTTATGGTCCCTTTAGTTTTTCAACCATATTAGGGAGATATATCATATTTTAGTCCAAATTATTAATTAATTAATGTTCAAGAATACTTTCTAACTAATGATAATCCTTAAATCATAACCATATGTGATTGATAGTGGTGCCCGATGGAGCCTCCCAACTTCCTTTACACATATCATGGAATGTTAATTTAGGGATAAATCAACTTGATTGATGATGAACTAACTTTTTCTTGGAGTTGATCCACCATAACACATATTGAATTATTTCTTATATTTTAGTTGGGAGGAACTATGACAACTGCTATAGTGATGTTGTACAATATATATATGGGTATGGTTAATCATTGTGTCATCCCACTAGACTCATACCATTAGATTTAGACTTGATAAAATACAGAACACATTCCACTATACTCATCAACATTGTTTTTCATGTATTACTAGGAGAAGTTATTTGGAATATCATAGTAAAAATTTCTATATATTGGGTATATGGAGAAATATGAGCCCTGTGAATAAGCTAGTAACACATTATTTATACCAGGTGATTACAGAAAAAATATATTTCAAAATTGAATTAATATATCTTTATCGATATTAAATTCATGAATCATCTTTTATTGTTATTCTAACTAATATTTTTGGTTTCAAATAATCTCTTTGGGACCATATGATTTCTCATTGTATAGATAGTTTTGAAATATTATATCAAGGTACAATATCATCTATCCCATTATGATTTAAAGATACATCGTCCTCATTTTAATGAAGATAAATTAAATCTCAATCTTCAACATCCTTACCAAATTATGGTACTTTCTACTGAGAGTGTCATCTAACCTAATCATATTTCTCGGGATTTTGCTAATTGAGAATTCAATTTTCTTGGGTAAATCCAAAAAACTTCATTGGAAATTTTTTTAACTATTTATTTGTGAATATATTCTTTAAACTCTATATATATATATATATATCACAATTCTCTTGTAGAGGTAGAGTCTCCAAATATTCAATGAAAAAAATATTTCTTTAAGCTATAGATGATGCATATTCGAGTTATTCTCTTGGATATTGAATTTTCAATAGGTATATCCAATCAATTTATAATTATTACCTTTGTGCGTAACGCCATATTTTTTAATATATCACTATATATCACAAACCCTTCTCTACTTAAGTGGAGTTTGAATATTTTGAGAGTGACTAAACTCTTATTGATCTCTTTAGTTATTTTCTCACATTGTTTTTTCATGACATTATTTACCCAATTGAATTTCAACTTAGATTATAGAAATTAAAATCCTAGTAAGCTCTTAAGAAAGTGTTGTCAATACCCTATTAATCTAGGAAAACTGTGGATCTTTGCGATGGTTGTTGGTCATGGCAGTTACTAAATTTAATTTTCCATTAAATTTTCTCTATAAATT
Organism: Viscum album; assembly: GCA_963277665.1. NCBI lineage: Eukaryota > Viridiplantae > Streptophyta > Magnoliopsida > Santalales > Viscaceae > Viscum > Viscum album. The sequence goes on from OY728157.1 coordinate 795,589,135, forward strand.
CCCTAACATGTGATCACATGCTCTTGGAATGTGCCTTTTTTGAATCCAAAAGTCACACTTTATAAATATAGCACACAACCTTTCCTTCCAAAATTTATTAAAAAATCCTTATATTCTCTTTATGTTACCCTTTTATCTAGTAGTATATGATATTATTAAAATAAATACTATGTTAAATATATCAAGGCAGTATCTAAAGAATTTATTAACTGTATCCATTAATATAGATATAGATTTTATAAATCCAAATGAAATTATAATTAACCTATTGTGTTCATATCCTGTACAAAATTATATCTTTTGAATATCATCTCTCTTCATTTTCAACTGATGGAATCTATAAAAGATATATGCCTTTGTTAATTACTCATATCTTTAAATCTGACTGAATATGACATCAATCCTTGGTAGTATATAATTGTTCTTTTCTATGATATTATTTATCTCTCGGTAGTTAATGTAATGTTTTTTTACTACCATTATTAATGAAAAATTTCATTGGTTAACTATATAGTGATTCACTAGGAAATATACACCCTTGGTCCAAATTATCTTAATGTTGATTTATCAACTCTTACAAATTTTCATAAGGTTATCCTATATGGGATCTTTGATATTATTTTTCCAATATATCTGAGTTATATTGAGAAATATGCCATATGATTTTTGGGATGGTTGATAAATTAAAAGGGAAATACATTAATGTATGCCCTCATAATGGGAATGTTTTAAAGGATAATTCTATCCTTTTACTCAATCATCCGAGTAAGATATGATTTTTCATTGGCTATTAACACCAACATAATTTAGGGATTTTTTAAAGGGAATTTATAATCTTCGTTGAAATTGTATTTAATAATAAGATGGAATTAGATGTAAAAAATATTTATTTCTCTTGACTGTTATTGTGAGATAAAAATTATTAGAAACAATTAATTCATATTTTTCAATAATTTTTTTAAAAAGTAAGTATTATGAAATTACCTAAAATAAAATTCCAGTATATTCTAATAGTTGATGAGTCCGACACTAGGTTTGAAGAAATTTCACCATAATGTGATTTCATAGATATCTAGACCATTAGTTTTTAGGGAAGAGGTTCAATATTTACACAAAATTTAAAGGACATAACGTAATGAATAAAACCTATATAAAATAAAAAATTTCACTCCTAATTAGTTAATAATATGTGTTCATCAAACTACATAATTTTATTTTTCCAACATAGTAGTGTTGATATTGTAAGTTTTCCCTCACTTCCCCAAATTATGTGGTTATTAACATTGATATCACTTGAAGAATCATTTTTTGGTGCATTGGATAACATAATTCCTATCTTTTTTAGTGTTGATACATTGAACCATTGGTGGTACATTTAAAAGTTCCTTCCTTTACTTAATTATGTTGACCAGTTTCATCATGTATCATTATTATTCCTAATATTTATTCTATCCTCTTTTACATATTGAATCATTAATCATTCAATTGAGTCAATTACCATTGTGTTAATTTTGACTACATTATCATGTGGTTGGTTGGATCTACTAGACTTGTTTTTAATTTGACCGTATTTCTTAATACTCCATCCTACATTTCTTGTAAATATATAATTATTTTTCAATGTGTGTGTGGCATTACTCTCTAAACTCAATTTATAATTTTAGAGTAAAATATTTCATTCCCTAAAAAATTATCCTCATACGCTGAGAATGATTCATTCTATTTCTTCTTAATATTTAAAAAATATCCCTCGATGATGGTGTGAAGAGCTCCAACAAAATAATTATTTTAAAATATCTTCCTAATGACATCAAAATCCATTTCTTAAGTATCAAACTTAGTCATTTTATTATAGATTTATCTCCACCATTGAATATATTATCAATCTAGATGATATAAGTATAAAGTTAAATTATTGTTACTAAAATAGTAAAACATTAAAAAGGAGATTTCTATTGTGTAGACTAATTATTCTACCCCAAGTATACTTGAAGGATAGATAAATGTTAGTGGTCATTAGAAGCTAAAAGACACGGTCTATAGTTTATACTTAATGGATAAATGTGAAAATTCAATATTGTACAAGCTATTTATCATTACCTACAACAACTTGGTATGTATCTCCCTGTGGGTTTGAACCGACCCTCATATTTAATTAGGAAATTCATTTATAAAATTATTTTATTTTCCATCACATTTTTTTCTGGCCTAATTTCTTCTATTCCATCAATTTTATGAAATATATAATGATTAATGAAGACATAATTTAATAAAACAATGATAAATAAAATATTCACATGTGTAAATCTATACCAATTTCTTCAATAATTGGATTTCCATGTTTATCATTGGTTATATTTTAAACGATTAATTAAAAAATTAACTAAACCCTACTATGATAAAACAATATTGAACCAGATCCTTTAAACCTTATTATTAAATCATTTTTAACATAAAAAAATTATATTAATACAATATAGAATCTAAAGGCTTAGTATCATAGGAAAATTAGGATTTTATAACATTATCATACATAAACCATTAATATTTATTGAATTCCATTAGAATAGCCCCCCTATTACAAGTAATATTTTTTGTAGTATATTTATTTACCTGGGGAGATTTCTCAGGGAAAGGGTGCGATGAAATTCTTGTGAGGAGTTGAATAATATAAAACAAACAAGAGAAATGATTCAATATAGTATATATTTTTAGCATCATCATCATCATAATATCATAATAAAAGGATCATCATCATAAACACGAGGAAATAATTTCAAAAAGACATGGAATGTTTAATATCAATAATAATTATACATAATAACGTTGTTGTGAAATCCCATTTATAAACTATGAATAAATCTATAATCATGGTATTGTATAACATATGTGTTAAAAACATAACTTCATAAAATATGAAAAAATCTTGCATTATATTCACACACAATACATATAATTTCAAGAGATATATGACATTAAAAAAATCATTGGGATTGTATATAATCTTTTTATGACTCTTCAAATCATCATTTACTCATATCCTTGAATACTAAATAGTAACCATACTTATATCAATAAAAAATGAACTAAATCCTTAAGAAAAAATGCATTACTTAATTGTGTCATAACGAATATATCAAGAATCACTCTAGTTTCTACTATAATGAAACAAAAAAATATTTATGGGAATTAAATGTTTCTATAAATGGTTAATAGTTCATATACATAAGAAGATACAAATCATGAAAAATCAATGAGGATTTGTTGAAAATAAATTCTTTTTCAAAGATCATTATAGTTGTCTTAGAAATCATCTCAATGGCGTAGAATTATTTATATACCGAGAAAAAGTAATGTTAAATAATATAAAATGTGAATTAATAAGTTATCATAGAATAATAATTGTAAAATATACGGGAAAATAGAATACCTTGAATGAAATAGTTGGGTTCCTGGGTTCCCCTTACTTTAGTTATTTTCTTACTTCATCTCATTCACACCTCTAGTATAATATTATTATTTTAAAAAATGAATGAGTCTAAAATTAAATTAAATTCTTTTTTGTCACTCACAAATAATTATAATTGTTATATTTTCTTTAGTATTCCTTTATAAAGGTGAAATGGTTTGATTTATATTTTTCCTTTTAAATTATCACACATTGATATAATCTTTTGATTCAAATTAAATTTATTTTATATATTAATAAAATTAATTCCATAATCTTTATAATTTATATAATTTAATACTTATATATTATATGTTAATTATTATAACCATCCATAAAGGCAGGGATAAGTATAGAGTTGGAAATTTCCTTTCCGATAGTTAAATGATTATTAACATGACATCTTTAAAAGAGATGATTGAGAGATATATAATATGTAAATTTACTAAAAAAAATTCATAAGGGATTAATACATTTAATATAATGCTAATATTTTATTTAATTGATTTTTAAGGTTTTAGTTAGAATGAAATATAAGGATAGATGAATAAAAGTGAGAAATGAAAGAAAAATATGAAGGAACATTACATCCTAGATGTTGTTCCCTCATTAATACTATTAAATTATTATTTTAAAAGTAAGTAAAGTTATATAGAAAATTTATGAAATTATTAATTATGTTTTATTTAATTAAAATTATTTTAATAATATTTAACCCATAAAAAATTTAATTTATTTGTTTATACAAAAGGAAAGATATAAATAGGGAAATTATTTTTATTGGAATATATTAAATTTTTAGGCATTCAGAAATAATTTTTGGTTTGTAAATAATTTTATCATTTTTTAATTAGTTATTTATCTTATAAAATTTTTATTTGGAAAATATTAATATTTTAGAACTGGTTAGGTCATTATTACATTAATATTGATTTAATTAAAGCAAACCATTTATGAATAAACTATGTTTTCACTGTTAAACTCAAAAATAAAATCATTAATAAAATTAATACAAATAACCCTTATAAAATATCGATTTATTGACTAAAAAATGAGGATAATTTTAAAAAATAAATTTTATAGAAGATAATTTTAAATTTACAGTTAATATTTTGTATTTTTAAATATATGTTAAGATACAGGTTAAAAAATGTACTTATGTTTTCTTTGATTTTCTAATTTTACTACTTATTTCTTATTAGGATATTTATATTTATGAAATTTATTCATGGTAAATATTATTCATATTTAATTTTACTATTTTATAATTTATATTACAACTCTAATAGTCAAATAACAATGTTAATTTTCAGGTTAGTAATCCATGATATCAGATTACTATTCCAATTGTCAAGGTAACATTCACGGATTTATATTATTCATTTTGTAATATTTGTTTAAATTAAAAATGTTTTGTTTTTTTTCTTCAATTTTTTTGTTGTTTGATATTTCTTAAAATTAAAATGATCCAATTTTTCCTATTCAAGTTATATTTTTTGTTTATTATCCCATTATAGTATTTTCAATTTTATTTGGTATTTATTCTCTAAGTGTAATGTTTTATATTAATGAAATAAAGTTTTGATTATTATTTATTTTGATGTGGATGTGTTTTATTCTATTCTATAGTCTAAAATGTGGAATTATTTTTATTTAGAAGATATATAAAATATATAAATGTTCATGTCACTACATTTTTGGAAATTGTTAATGTATAAAAGTGATATGTAATAGGATAATGACCCACAAAATAATGCGTTCCCTCAAGGATTTGTGTGGGATTGGTCAATTTTTATTTCATAACCCGTGAAAAGATTGTGTTTCATTTTTTATAAACCATGTAGTCTCATAGTATAATTCAACCACTCATTTCATAGCTGGTTGATTTATAGTGAAATTCCCAAACATTAAAAGTTAATATTTTACTATATCTATGTAAAATTAATTATTTTTTTATAATAGATTTTGTTACACCATTAAATTCTATTCTATTATAAATGTATATAAGGGTTGATAGAAAATTCACACCATGGTGATGGTTTCCACACCGTAATGGTGGTCCAGATTCATCATGACTCATTTTCCATATTAATTGGATCGAGCTATCTCTCTATGAGGAAGGATATCACATTGCAATGGATGTATATTCTATAAATAATATGGTGTCTAAATTAAAAAAAATTAAAGTGAGATTATGAAAAAACAATTTGATATCATATTATTCATTATATGATATTTTTAAAGATGGGTTTAGATGAGATTTATCCAAAAAAAAACGATACATGTGTGATCCAAATTCTAGAGACATGTGAGGTTAGAGATTTATAGATTGATCGATCTGTCGAAGCTTTCCATTTTATCATATATTGAGATTTTTGGTCTATTTATATACTACATTACTTACTATTATAGATAGTCAAATATGAAGGTTTTAATGTCATTTAAAATGATTCACATTGTGGATGATCATATTGATAATAAGATTCAGTGAACATTGTAGTTACTATTATGAAATATATATTCATTCATTTCTTCCAATTATTATATTAATATATTTGAGATTGTGTGTGTACTAAATAGCATGTGAAATAAATTACACATTATAATTTTTAGGTTAATGAATGACTAACCCCCATGTTAGGTTTTACCCTCACCCAAGTCATTCAATAACATTTTTACTATAATGAAAATATTGTGCATTTTTATATTTAGAATATTGGGTAACGTAGCTCATAATATTGGTATACTTTCTCCATTATATCATGGTTTTATAATTGATTGTGAAATAATATATTTAATTAATATTGAATATTTATATATATATAAATTGAGAAGGTATGCTATCCAATTTTTCAATAGATTAAAAACATGGGATGAGTTTTCATACCCAAAACAATTAAACAGAATGATTGTGTGGGCCACAATGTTTGATTTATTAAAAATATTTATACCAATTCTCTTATTCCCATGAATTATTTATAATATTTGGTTAATAAATTATACTCTTTTCACATTACCTTGAGATAAGTCTCTAGGGACCTTACTTGGTTTACACATAAACTATATTGGGGAAAATAATAGATCAAATCACATGTTGTATCTTTCTATATTGGAACCAAAAGATAAGATCGATAAATTTATAAATCTGTTTATTATGTAGATGATATCATGCTATATTAACTTGTCCATGGAGGCCATAAAAATTATTGCAATTATGTCACTTGTATTGGTATATTACTATTAATTCTTCCATAAAAATATGGGATTAAAAGGCTATCTATATTTCATCATCCATTCAGGTTGGAAAATAATGTATATAGAATTTTGTATGATTTAAAACCTTCTTAACTGATGCATAGAGTGTTTAGAGGGACACATCTATACTTTTATTCTATTACTTTATATATACACATCATCACTCTTCATAATTTTACCTAGTGTTGTCTGTAGTTTCATTACATGTCTCCACATCTATATAAGTCATTATATACAACGAACAATCTAGTGTCTTCCTATCAAGACAATATTTATATAGTTTTCACATTCATCACCCCATTTTTCATCTGATTATTATAGAATTATCCCAATTTAAAATCCTTGTATAATGACATCATCTATGTTGGTACACAAATTCATTTTCATAGAAATGAAATGAGAACTATGTTCTTTCTCTATGGTTGATTGAGTGTAATTTATATATTTATCTATGCCACATAATTTCATTATTTATTCATGTGTGATAAGCTATACTTCATAAAACAACACTAAAATCATTAAGAAAAATTCCAATTTTATCATGTGTTAAATTATAAACTTATAAACAACTTGAATCAATTTATTTTTTATATAATATTTATATAATTCCATCATAAACATTCACAGAACTATATAAAAATTAGAATTTTAAAATTATAAATCTTTAGTAAATATATTTTCATTCAATTGAGTGATTACTTCTCTTTATGTAATTATTATTGAAAAAATCATTTTAAATAATCCACTTTGCCACAAATATATTGTTTGAGGTAGTGAATTTTAAAGTATAAAGAAATAGTTGGATCATGATTTTACCAAGAATAAACTATTGAAATACCTCTCTCTTTTGTTTATCATTACTACATTCATTTAAAATTAATAATTATCCAGCATCTAAAAACTATTATGATACCTTGTTTTCTATCTTCTTCATCTAAATTTAGTGTTCCCTATAATTTTCAAAATGATTAATGATGAGTCATGTAGTGTTTTCTTGTAGAAATTTCATTTTAAATGTACTTTCAATGAATTAATTATACCTATTGTTGAACTAATATATTTATATAAGAAGGAATTCATTATGGTTAATAATAACATGGAAATCAAGAAGACAATGGATTTTTAACTCTCTAATTACCATTAACATTTATTGAAGGATTTTGTCTGTTATACATAAACCTTGTTCAATTATTTCCAAAAGTCTTCCATTTTATCCCAAATACTAATTAGACAACAATTTAAATGAAATAATACAATAATTTAATTAAAATGAATCAATATAGTCTCACCTTTAAATAGTGAACAAATTTTTCATTTCACGAGTTCATTAAAACTATAAATTCAAGAAAAAAATTGATCCATGATAAATCATTCAAATTATATATGTAAATTCTAATCTTTAAAGCGATTTTTTCTCTTAGTTTTTGATAAACATAATTCCCACCTATATTCATAGACACCACTCTCTATTCACTCTCAACCCTAAAAATTAATCTTACATTGTTCTTGATATGTACATATATTGGAAGAATCAATGAATAATATCTTAACAAAATTTAACATCTTCACAATTGAAATAGATGGAATGATAAAATAATATAATTCATTGATTACCAATTTTTTATATTTTGTGTTTATTCAATAGATTTTATCTATTTTATTCTAATGTAACCATCCTTCTATAATTTAATGTCACATACTAAATTGGGAAATTAATTTATTTTCATAAATAAATAATTAAATTAAATTTATTATTCTTTATATAACTCTGTTTCCTCTGGAATTGGGGATGAACTCATTGATTTAAGGTTCAAACATTCCATACGGTTTCTAACGGGTTTGTTTGTAGAACCAGAAACATCCAATGATTCCATATCCATTTGGATATACTTTCCAAAGGTATGTGCTCATTAGTCGTGAACTGATGAGGCTTAAGAATTTGCATTGGTTGAGAGGATGGGAGGTTAGACTCATAACACCTTTTTGAGGGGAATTATTGTCTACTCCGGGAATCTCTCTATAGATTTAAGTTATGTTTGTGAATCCTTATTAAATTACCAAATATGAAAATGAGTTTTTCTTTAAATCTGAAAATCAATGATTAATATATAGGAGATTTATAGAATCTTTTATATGTATTTGAGGTTCTTCATCGATAGAGAATCATCTGTATTTCTTTAGTGATTCTAAGTCAATGGTATCCTTCGACACATTATATAGAAATATCTTGGTCATTATGAAAACCATGCTAGTTTTAAAGCCACTCAGTGGGGAACTTGAAGTTTAATGTCATTCATAAGGATATAGATTATTTCAGAGTTGAGATCGTACACACAAATGGGCTACCTACGTATCCTTTTTTTTTTGAAAAGGAATCAGAACGCACGTATTTTGAGTAAAGAAGTATGAGTTCTATGCATGATTGATGGCTCAAAGAAAGATGTCATTATTACTTTTACACTGTAAGCTCACGTGAGTCATGCTCGGTGTGAGAAACAAGATCTATTTGTAAAACCTGACAACTGTGCCATCATAAGAAATGATGTGGGGATTATGTATGTATGACTTCCAAATAGATGAAGATTTGGATTTACTTTAGGGAAGAAACCTGGGAACAAGGTCCATAAAGGTATATGTGCTTTATGGAGATTTGGATACTTAACTTAAGGATTAATCCTGAAAAGGATTCCCAAATTAGACGAGACTTATGATTGGGTTTTACTCCTGAGAAGGAAGTCCAAATCAAAATAAAATTAAGACTGGATAAGAGAAATTATGACTGGGGTTATTCCTGAGAAGGAGGCCTAGGTTAAAGGGACTTGAGAACTGGGGCCTACTCTTAAGGAGGAGGCCCAGTATAAGGGAATTATGGTTGGGGCTTACTCCTGAGGAGGATGCCAAGATTTGGGAATTTATGAATGGGGCTTACTCCTAAGGAGGATGCCCAGGTTAAGAGTATTTGGGAACTTGGGGCTTACTCCTGAAGAGGATGCCCAAAATTAAGGGAACTTGAAGACTGGGGGTTACTCTTGAAAAGGATGCCCAATATAGAGGATTTGGGGCTTACTCCAAAGGAGGATACCCTTATTTGGGGATCTGAGATTGGGACTTACTCCTGAGAAGGAATCCCATATTTGGGAATAATGACCGGGGCATACTTCTGAAAAGGAGGCCCAGGTCAATGATCCACTCATCTTAAAGAATGAGGTTGAATGAATCAAATCTATCACTTTAGTGATATAAATATATGTAAATCACTATGTTTTGAGAGATGTTTCACAAAATTACTTTCAAATTAGGAATACAATCAAGAAAACATGCCATAAAATGGCTTTGAAGAGTGTCTTGAAGACTAAATCTTGAATAGGAGAGGTTTATTTGAATAAGAGAGGCGAATAAGCAAGAGGGGAACCCAGAAAGAGGGAGGCGACCAAGTCCTGTGTGGGTGCGCAAGTCCTGGTCGCGTAAGTATACTTGCATGATACATGGGTACTTGTGCGAAGGTCAACACATAGGGTAATACTTGGATGAGGCTTGGATAAATCCCTTTGTTTTATCCTTAAAGGATTCCAAAAGTGTGGCGCGCAAGTTATGTTGAAAGGATAAGGCGGCACACAAGTGTGACCATTTACCTTAAGGGTTGTCCACTTAGGCACGCAAGTGTTGATGAGTTTCAAAACATAGGCCTTGTTTCCCCTGTTTAGATCTTCCATTATAGGTATGAAATTACCTTATATGTGACCAGAAGACTTCAAGAAGAGACTAGGGAGACCAGAGCTTAAATATGACTTTTGAAATTTTTCTGTCCCCAAAATGGTGGGGCCACAAGGGGTATTTATAGGCCTTTGAAGACCTTGGGTGAAAAGAACATAGGGTGCACAACTCACCTGCTCACCCAATATGAGGCGCACAAGTATACTTGCACGACCATAATTAAACCTGCGCGACCCAAGTGTAAACAAATCCTTGTTCATGACTTTGTCAATTTTTGATGTTTCTTCAAAGGATGAATCACTTTGGACTATGGTATTTCCATTTATCTGTCATTAGAATCTGTGACGGAATGGAGTGTCAACAAAAGTCCCCCCTTAGAGTTGGATCCATAGAGAAAAACGGATTTGACTCTAAGGAAAAAAGATAAATCAGGAGTCTTTATGGTTATTGGCAGTTTGAAGTCATGCATGTCAAACATAAAAAGGATAATGTTTAAGGTCGTATAGATTTGACCAAAATGGTTAAAAATTGACTCAATTCCTTGATAATTTATTTGAAAAAATATTACCACACTCAAGTTTGAAGGAAAATATGTAAACTATGACTTAGGAAATTTTGAATGTGAGGGTTGACATGAAAAAGGGATAAAATGCATTAGAAGAATTAGTTCCCATGAATGAAGTTACAATTATTTAACAAACGTGTTAGGGGGTTGAATTATGCAGGGCCACCTAAGGGAATTGGATGCATGGTAAAATAATAACAACTTTTCACTGAAAAGTATGTTATGTAGACTGTTTATGCAAGGCCGCCTAAGGGCACATGCTGCATAGCGAGGAAAAAGAACTCTTAGAAATTTACTTTTCTATAGCTAAAACGCCTGTGGATGTTTATGAAGATTCAAATTTTCCAAAGCATAGGGTTTTCTGTATGGAGAGAGGTTATTGAATTTGGAGATGATATTTCCAAACAAGATCTTCTAAGAACTGGATGAATATCACTCATATGAAGGGCTGACCCAAACGCATGGAAGGGAAATATAAACCATATACTTGAATACTTTCAGATCATGAAAAAGAGTATGGGACAAATATGTTAAGGATGACCATTTTTTGAGGATCCCTACATATTGTTGTTAAGACAAATCAGGACAAAAGATCTTTTCCTCCCAAGAATGAAGTTACCATTATTTGACAAACTCGTTAGGGGGTTGAATTATACAGGGCCACGTAAGGTAATTGGGTGCATAGTCAAATAATAGTATCTTTTGGATGACAATTCTATTAGGTAGACTGTTTATGCAAGGCCGCCTAAGGGCACATGTTGCATAGTCAATCAAAAGAACTCTTGGGAATCGGACATTTTGTGACCATAAGTCAAGAAAAGAGTTATGAATATTTGAAAATATTTAATGTTAGGAGTATGACACATAAAAATGGGCATAGTTCAATGCATGTAGAGATACACAGACCAATGGTAACCATAATCTTGTTGTGGCTGGGTCCTGAATTGAGATATTGGAATTCACTACATATCTCATTAGAATGAGAATCATGCCAAAATTAGTTCTTGAAATACAATTTAATTTCATGTGGGATGAGAGTATGGGAGATCTTAGTTTAGGGTCATAGATCTCGGACCATAATAACGAATACACAATGTGTGTTTTCACAGGAACTTTTCAGCCAGGGGACTGAAAGTGGAATTTGGGGTTAGGCCCAAGAGACTTGGGGCTGGATTAGAGGGATTCTCGAACATTCCTATGTATCTAATAAGGATAGGAATCAAGCCCACGTAGTTCTAGAAATATCCTATGTACAGATTTGGTTCCTACAAAAGAAGGGTGCAAGGGGACTTTAGTGCAATGATGGTGTGACCCAAGGTAAAAGGTTCGGGCATTTCCATGTATGCACATAGTCTTTGAAATATAACATGATTGGAAATCAATGTAAATAATTATTCCCTATCAGGTGAGGGTATCAAAGAATGTTTTAGTTTATTGTCGTACAGGACAAAAGTTCTATACAGTTTAACATTATATAGCAAGGACAACGGTGAACCAATGTAAAGAGATTGATTCTGGGGGTGGCTTCACGAATCAACATCATATGAGATGGAGGTGAACCGATGTGAATATATTGGTTTTGGGCTTTAACCTTGGGAGGTTGACTATGTACCCAACTTAGAATGCAAGGATCAAAGTCCGTGCAGTTCGATTAAATAATGCATTGGTGATCAAGTTGTTTTTGAGAAAAAAAAACCTAAAAATGGTGTTGGGACTTATACATGGTTAGCGACCCAGAGATGGTGTTATGGTTGAATTTTACTCTAAGATCACGTGATTTATACTCGGTGTGAGAAATAAGAGGGGCAACAACCATAACGATGCACAGTTTAATGTCATGTAAGACATATGAAGGGACTATGCAGTTTAAAGTCTTGCAGTGAGGACTATTGGTGCTTCACAATTTAATGTCATGTAGCAGGGACAAAATACAGTTTAACGTTATGTAGGACATATTAAGGGACTTTTTTTAGTTTTATGTCTTGTAAAACGAATGAGAAGTACAGTTTAAAGACATGTAAGACAAATATAGGGACACCGTTTAACGTCGTGTTGGACATGAACACAATTTTGCGTCATGTTGGACAATAAGGGTGTTGTACAGTTTATCATCCTGTAGCTAAGACAAAAGGGACAATATAGTTTAACATCATGTTGAATGAAAAGGGGTAATGTGCAGTTTAATTTCTTGTAGTAAGGACAAAATATAGTTTAACATCATATAGGATGTATTAGGAACTTTTTAACAGTTTAACGTCATGTTGGACAAAAAGGGACGATACAGTTTAACATCATTTTGGACAAAAGAAATTCAAATAGTTTAAGGTCAAATGAATGGAACATGTATGGTGCAGTTTAAAGTCTTTCTGGATGTAAGGGACTATGCATTTTAATGTCTTGCAGCATGGACAACACAGTATAATGTCGTGTAGGATGCATATAGGGGCACCGTTTAACGTCATGTTGGATAAGAGAAATGAAAATAGTTTAAGGTCATATGCATGGACCATGATGGTGTAGTTTAACATCTTGTTGGACGTAAGGAACTATGTAGTTTAAAGTCTTGCATCAAGGACAACATAGTTTAACATCATGTTGGACAATAGGGTTGCAAATAGTTTAAGGTCATATCCATGGACTGTACTGATGTATTTTGTGTTTTTAAAAAATATTTTTTATGAAATATGGCATTGGTTGAGTAGTTTTTAGTTATCCATCCACTAAGATTAAAGAATAAGCTCCTTTGGAGTAGAACTTATGTATTGAGTATGGTCCTTCCCATTTTGGTTCAAGATTGGGAGGTTTCTTTCCAGGTATCATTGGAGTTCTGAGAACCAATACCAATTCTCCCTGAATGAATGACTGAAGACGAACTTTTTTGTTGAAAGCTCGTGCTATTCGATTTTGATATACATCCAAGTGGTTCAAGGTGCACAATATTTTTTCAACTAATCGTTCCAGTTCATCCAATCTCTTTTGGGATTGTTCATCTGTAGATGACTGATCACAAATGGATACTCTGAGAAAGGATAATTGACCCTCAATGGGGAAGACTTATTCTGTTCCATATACTAATGAATATGGAGTTGACCGAGTTGTAGTGCGGGTGGTGGTCTGATAGGCCCATAAAGCGTGAAAGAGTTTATCAGGACATGAATTCTTATCTTTATCCACTATCTTTTGCAGTATAGTTGACAGAGTCTTTTTGAAGGCTTCTATCTGGCCATTGGCCGCTGCATGATACCGAGAGGAATTATTGGATTTGATGTAGTATTCTTGATACAACTTCCTCACCTCGGATGAACATATGTTGGTGCCATTGTCCGTAAATATAGTATGAGGGACACCAAATCTGGTAATGATGTTAGACATGACGAAGCTAACAATGCTTTTAGAAGTGACTTCTTTGAGAGGTATTGCCTCTGCCCATTTGGAAAATAATTTAATAGCTTTAAGAATATACTTAAACTGCTTGGATGTAGCTGAAGGTTAAGGTCCCACCACATCCATTCCCCATTTGGAAAATGGACATGAGTATTTAGTTGTATGAAGCAACTCTGGAGGTTGATGAATGAATTTGGCATGTACTTGGAATGAATGAAACTTCTTTGTGAAATCAACACAATCTTGTATCATTGAAGTCCAAAAGTATACCAGACTTCGAATTTGTTCAAATAGTCTATGTCCAGACTAGTGAGCACCACAGACTCTTTCATGCACTTATTTCATGACAACCATTGTCTCTTCAACATCAATGAATCTGAAGAGAATTCCATAAAAACCACTTTTGTAGAGAATTTTTTCTAGGTGATCTGGGATATAATGAAGAGTAAAATTGACCATAAATCTCCAGACTTGTTCTTTCCCGGCTCTATCAGGTGGAAGTGTTCCATTTTTAAGGTACTCCCTGATAGGTGTCATACATATTTTAGTATGACCATATGGTTCAGAAATGGTATTAATTTCGTTGATTTCCTCTATTCCGGTTTGAACATAAGGTGAAATTGTACGAAAGTGGTCAATACTGATGGTTGTCTCGTCTCAATTTGGATCTGCCGGAGCTATGGCTATATTAGCCAGTGCATCAGCTTGGGTATTTTGTGATCGCAGGACATAATAAAATGTCTATTCCGAAGGAAATTATACCATTAACTCTCTGATATAATCATACAAAGGGATTAGTTCTTCTTTTCTGATTGCATAATCCCCATTGACTTGTTTGATTACCATGTCTGAAACACCTTTCACCTTTAAGTGATTCACTTGTGTTGAAGTGCCAACTCCAATCTTGTGATAAGAGCTAGGTATTCTGCTTCATTATTTTTACCGCCTACCAACAATGAGAAGGAATAAATTAGCATTTCCTTTTCTGGGGAAATGAATACAATTCCTATCCAAACTTTGTTGAATTTAGGATCTTCCATTTTCATCCCTATTGGACTTCTGGAAGCACCGTCAAAGTACATTTCCCATGTTTTAAGTCTATCTTGAATAGAAAAGACTTCCTTATTAAGAAGATCAATATCTGATGATGTATCTTCTTCTGAAAGATGTTCATCAGGGAAATCAGCCAGAGCTTGGCCCTTTATTGCCTTTTGAGACACATACAAAATATCAAATTGCTGCAAAATAACTGCCCACCTTGCCAGACGTCCTGTATGTATTGGACGAATAAGGAAAAATTTGAGAGGGTTTTTGCGAGATACCAATTGGACCTCATGATGTTGCAGGTATTGTCTCAAATTATGAACTTCAAAGATTAATGCTACGCAGCACTTCTCAATATTTGAATATCGGGTTTCTGCTTCAAGAATCATCCGACTGAGATAGTAGATGATGTTTTCATTCCTAGAATAATTATTCTGAGCAAGAAAGGCACCCAATGATCTCTCTAAAGTTGTCACATGAAGGATAAGTGGTCGTCCTTCAATAGGTGGAATTCACACTGGTGGACTCAAGATATATTTTTTGAGAATATTAAATGCTTCTTGAAATTCTTCAGTCTACTGGTAAGTGACTCCCTTCTTCATCAATTTGGTGATGGGTAAACTTTTTCCTGCCAAATTGGCGAGGAAACTCAGAATATAGGCTAAGTGTCCTTGAAGGCCTCTCAATTATTTCAAATTTCAAGGAGGTTACATACCAAGGATTGACTTCGTCTTCTCAGGATTGACTTCGATACCATGATGGCGTACAAAAAAGCCAAGAAATTTTCCTGAGGTTACCCCAAATGCACATTTTAATTGGTTCATCTTCAAATTGTGTTGTCGAAGCTTGTGGAATATGACTTCCAAATCAGCCAAGTGATTAGAACGTTGCCTGGATTTAACAACAAAATCGTCCACATTACATTCATCAAACTTCCCTAAAAAGGATTTGAAGATATGATGCATGGCATGATGATATGTTGCACCAGCATTCTTAAGGACAAAGGGCATTACCCGATACCAAAACACACCCTTAGGGGCTCTAAAGGCTGTTGTTTCATCATCCTATGGATCCATTCAGATTTGATTATACCCAGAATATCCATCCATGAAGGAAAGTACTTCATAGCCAACTGTTGCATCAATTAAGAGTTCTGTGATTGGAACTAGAAAATAATCCTTAGGAAAATGCAGATTAGGATCTCTGAAATCAATACAAACTCTAATTTTTCCATTCTTCTTTTTCACATGGACAATATTAGCTAACCACATGGGATATTGAACTTCTCTAACGAAGATATATTTGATAAGCTTATCCACTTCAGCTTCAATTTTGGAAGCATAAGTTGGGTGTGTTCTTCTCGCGGATTCCTTGAATCCGTGATGTTCTTCTGGAAAACTGAAATGATGAGTAGAAACATCAGGATCAAGCCCTAGAATCTTTGTATAGTTCTAAGCAAATAAATCTCGATTTTTCTTTAAAAATGAAATATACATCTCCTGCTCTTCAAGAGTCATGGCTGCACAAATTAAAGTGGGGCATGGATCTTCTTTTGTACCCATATTTATTTCTCCGAGTTCATCCACATTGGTTGAGATACCCTCTTCAAAAGCTATAGGATCATCCCTTAGATCTTCTTCTTATCCTTCAAAATTTTTTATTTCTTCTTTTTCTACTTGTATAGTAGGCGATGAAACAAAATTTCCATGATCAGGAAATATGTTAAAATTTTAACATCTTGAAGAAGAGGCTTCCATTCTTGACCCTATTGATGATGAAGGGTCTTCCATGGGTAATAAAGAGGAGATGATGGATTGAGAATCAAAATCATCGTTCACCACTGACATTGCTATATCTTCTTCTGGCCTAGCTGGCGAAGTATAGACTTGATGGATTTCAGCAGATGAAATGAAGACATCCCTATTTGAGCTTTAATCATTGTTTGGTGAATCACCAATTTCTCCCATGATTTCTGGATTGATTTCCATGATTGACATTATGGAGGTTTCCATAAGAGTGTTTTGATTTGGGCCTCTCCTGTCAATTTGGATGATAGGAAACACATAATCTATATTCACATCTGTAAATGAATTTTCTGGAATCTTTTCCAAACCACATGGAGCATTAACCTCAGTAACCTCTCTTACTATGGATTTATCCTTTCCCTTCATGTGATAGAATTCTGCCTCAATATATTGAGATTAACATTTTTTGAAAGGGTCCTTATCACCATACAATGTCCCAATTTGACCATCGAAACAATATTTGAGGCATTGATGGTATGATGAAGGGATAGCTGCATGTTGATGTAGCCAAGGTCATCCAAATAAGACATTGAAGTCTGTATCATGATCAAAAACCATGAAATATGAATTGGATTCAAGGTCTCCAAACTGAGTTCTGAGTGTAATCTCACCTAGTGGTTCTTGTTCATTTTTATCATATCCTTGTAACATCATAGTAGAAGGAGATAAATCAGATTCTGTGAGGCCCAATCAATTAAGTGTACGAATGGGGATGAGTTTGACTCCTAAACCATTATGAATGAAAACTCTTAGGATATCTACACCATTTAACTTTCTACATAAGTAAAAATGTCTAATATTTTCATGAATGACATCTTCTTCATCTTCATCTGTGAAATATATCCCTGCATGGCATTCTGCAGTATTATTCTCTACATGGAAGACTTCAGCTGCAGAAATTTCAGTTTCAAATTCTTGAGGACTTGACAAATCCTTGATGAGTGCCTCCCAAATATCCTTTGATAAATTCAAGGAATCTAGAATTGATAACTTGGTCGGTACATCGGCCAGGTGTTTCAATACGTAATATTTTTGATCCAAAGGTCTGCATTTCCCAACAAGAACATGAGGATTCAAAGGTGCCTTAGAATTTGATGCTTTAGATGTAGATGCTTGCTGTATTAGGGTAGGTGTTGGAAATACTCATGTACTTAGAAGATTATACCTATTAGGTCTATTTACTTGATTTGAGGGAGAAAGTGGAACCTCTAACCGATCCTCCAGAGTAATTGTTCCAGGACTGAATATGCTATTGGGGGAAAAAATTTCTTGTTCTTGTTGTGCCCACTGAAGGGCTCTGCCACAAGTTTCTACTACATATACAGTTCTGGAAGGATTAGAATTGTAATAGTGGCTTCTGGGATATCCACGTCTTCCTCTGTATCCCAAACCTCTGGAACTCCCTCTAATTCCTCTATTTGATACAGGGAACTTAGGCTCATCAGGATCAAAACTGCGACTGGCATAAGGATATGTTAAATGAATCATATTAACAGAACCAAAGATCAACTCTTCATCCAATGTAGACTCTGCCTAATTAGCCGATTTAGGTTGTTCCGTTTGATGGGGCGGTGCTCGTGGCTTCGAAGTAGATGGCATAAAATTTTCCAAAGTCAAAGACAACTTGGGATTTGACACGATTTCATCGTCTTCTTATTGATCTTCTTTATTTGAATTATTCCTTTTCATGGATTTTTTCCCTCTGATGAAGAGGTTTTTGTTGTGGAATTCATAGCAGAAGACACAATTTGTTTATTCAATTGCGTTCGAAAAATGGCATGAGTTCGATTGATCATTTTTCTGACCATCCAATCATCATACTTCTGTGCATTTTTTCTTCTGACTTCTTGCCACTCGCCTTCTTCCTCTGTATTTGTAGCAGTAACACATGCTACCTGAGTTGTGGAACCTTTCAATTTGACTTGTCCCGAGTCGACCATTTTTTTCAAGAGGTCTTTGAAGACAAAACACTCCTGAATGGGATTCCCAAACATCAGATGAAATGCGTAGTAATTGGGACGACCTTCATCTCCTTCTTTGTTCGGCCTTTTGGGCCTTGGCAATTGAACCAAATTATTTTCCAGAGCCGAAATGAACTAACTAGGAACTTTTTCATTTCAAAAATAGTAAAAATTTCTCTTCAGATCCTCAAATTTTTTTTGTTTTTGATCTCTTTGATCATCTTGACGAAACGGCCTCTGTTATTGATGCTCAAGAGGTGGAACCCTTCGGGAAGATGAATGTTTTGAGGTGAAATCAAGTACATGTGCTTGTTTAAGCGTAACTATAGTAGTCTCTACTTTACCCATTCTCCTTTCTGGAGATGATAGAATTACATGAGTTTTATCCTTAGTCTTCATAAGAGAATCTTCAATCTGTTGAGCGATTGAAGTAAGGTCTTGAAACCTTCTTATGTATTTCATAGGGATCAATATTTTGCGTAACTCATCACACAGATTTGCCACACATATTTGCAACAATTCCTCTTAAGGGAGTGCTATGATTAGGTAATATGTTAATCCCTTCCAGCGAGCAATGAAATCTAAAAACCTTTCATTCTTCCTTTTCTTATAGTTTGTAAGATCAAAAACTGCTGTCTTTGGAAAAGTTGAGCTGAATTGAATAAGGAATCGTTGACGGAGATCCTTCCACCTGGTAATTGATGGGGATTGCAAGCTTGTGTACCAAACAAAAGCAGGCCCTAGTAATGACTGTACAAAACACATGAGATAAACTGCTTCCTGTTGCTGAGGGGTTCCAATCATAAGATTGCAACGAGAAAAAAAATGTTTTCAGTGTCGGTCTGGATCTCCTGAACCATTAATGATAGGGAATGTGGTACTTGCAAAATGTTATGGGGGAGGAATCGCATCAACCCATTCAGGGTAAGCTCTCTTTTCTGGTTGAATTTGACCACGCTTTCCCTCTATAGCTTCCAACCAAGCTGTTAATGACTCAATAGTAGTTATTGACTTTATATAAACATCCGGATGTTCTTGGACTTGAGCAGGTGCAATAACTGGAGCTTGGACAGATGTGGTGGCTGGCACTGCAACTGATGATAACACCACCTGTTTTTGTTTCACATGACCCATAGAATTAGACCTCTGAGGGTGTACTGATAAAGGAGGATATTCATGATCCATCATAGTATCTACAACAAATTCCCTTGTATGACTGACTCCAGCACGATTAGGAGGAAGACTACCTTGAAATAGTTCTGCATTCAACCTCCTCAACTCCTTCATTTTATCCTCTTGTTGTGCAAATATTTTCGCTAATGAGAGCGATTGACCTTCTCTAGAGGAAGGGTATGTAACCTGATTCTTTCCTTTCCCCTTATTGGACACCTTTCAGAGAGGGGGAAGTGGGTTACTTGAAGTATTACCTAGATTATGGGTAAGCCTTTGATTTTTTGTACGCAAACCATCTTCATTTGTGTCTGTGCGTACAACTTCTTGAGTAGGAACCTCTTCATCTAATCCCTCTAAGTAAGCCTCATCTGGGGGATTAGAAACAACAACATTGATGACATTAATTTATGCAGAATGCTTTGCAACCCTTCTATCAGCATTTCTGCGATATTGTCTTCTTCCATGTCCCTAATGAGACATTGCCTTTTGTCGATTTGATCCTTCAAGAAGTTCCTGATGAACCATAATTTGGAGGGAATATCTTGATAATTTGGTTCTTCGTTCCTCTTGGGGATTCATCCATAATCGAGAGAAGACTGACTTTCTCTGAGGAAGAGATTGATGATTTGAAAAAGTCCCTAGTCTTGTGGACTGGGGTTATTCCTGCTATTCTTGCTCAACTCCTCGAATCCTATTTTTTGATTATGAGGATTGGGTTAAAATATTATCTAGTCTGGTGAGCTGGGGTGGTCCTTAACATGCTATATCTGAGACATTCTTAAAATCTATCTTGATAGTGAGGACTTTAGTCTAGAAATTGGCAGGATGCATCAACCTGCATCCACTTTTATCACCCGGCTCAAAAGACCGTTGGATGATTTCTGACACTTCTAACACTTGATGAAGTTCTTGCTCCAAATGAGAGGCCTGTTCAATATTATCGTTTTCTTGATGCAGGAGTAATTCAACAACTTGTTCTCTGTATGCTTGATTTTGAGAAGAATTAGTTGAGGCCTATTCTTGAGCGAGCTGTTGATTAAACAAAATCCAATTGACTGTTGCTGACCATTGACAATAACACTGCATGAGACCATTTTTGGTGGGCTTTGCTGACTGGAGACTACATTTAAATGTAGTGCTCCATGAACACCCCATCCCCTGATATGAATACCAAATAGGGCCTTGTAAATTAACTGGCGCAATATTCTTAGTGTGCCAAGGCATGAACGGTGAAGGGATCTCTACTGCTTTTCAGCCTCCAGATATCGAGAAACTGAGAGAGATGCCAAGTCAATTTGGCGTTGTAAACCTTTTATTATCTTGAAATGATTTTCATATTCATCATAATATAATATTTTCTTTTTCAACTGACAAAGAGTTTTCCATATGTTGAGACGAATATCATGAATTCCATCTTCCATCAACATCTCTAGAATGTCATACTGAGAGTCAGCCAAAGCCCAAAACAAAACTGGCACTTCACCTTTGCCAGTTGTTTTCTCATATTTAGCATTTCATCATTATCATTTGATGATGATTCTTCTACCTGATTAGACCAGAGCTTGGGATTCCTTGTTGCTTCATCGTATTTAACAAGATTGGTAGAGAATTCACTGATCAAACTAGAAGATGAATGATCAAGGGGTGGTTCGGAGAATGACCTACACCCTAGTCTATCTTCTGATTGAGAAAGTATTTCACCTACTAGTGGTAAAGCATCAGACATGACTGGCCTCACATTTGAAAGTGCCTCAAGATAAGAGGGATTTCTCATCACTACATTGTCTATTAGAGAATTTTCCAGGCAATGTGAATTTCTACTACGGAGAGGACTTTCATAGCTAAATTCATCTTCATGGGGAGGACTACCGTGGTGGGTTACAACAAAAGATGAAACATTTTTCTCCTTGGTCTTCTGGCCACATAGAGGGTTCCTCTGCTCTCATCTGAAGAGGAATCTTCGAGATTGACTGAATTGTCATGAAGCAAGCCTTTATGAGGAAGTTTCATATGAAGAACTTCGGAATTAATGTTCCCACTATTGGGAAATGAGGGAGTAAAATCTTTAATTCCAACAGATAATTTTCTGAGGGAATCAAGAACTCAAGCATCGAGCAATGCCTTATTATAGGCTGGCTCTTCATTTCTAGACTGTGATGGGCAGGTCTTCTTCTTATATGCCTTCTGACTCAATTTGGGAACCACTTGTTGAAGAAAGTGGTTGTTATGGGCAGGTGTATGTGCTTGCTCATGAGAAATGATCAGGTTAGTTTGATTATCTCCACCCAAATCAGGTGTATGTGCCTGACTTGGTTGTCCGTATGATATGGGGGAGTATGCCCCACAACCCTCTTGGACCGGAATAGAGGTGTGTGTCTATTCTGGAGTGAACTGTTGATGTGTCACTCCACTGGTAGGGATATATTTATGTGTCCTTATCTGAGAAGCTGTTGAAGCTGTTATAATATCCTAAAAGGCATCCAGAATATGAGCAGGGATTTGATTCTTCTCTTTCACCATTGATAGAATGTGATTGGTGACTTTAGCTACCGGAACGGGGATATATTTCCATTCTATTCTTGGAGTAGGTGTATGCTCCTGCTCCTATCCTCCTTTTCCTGTCAGTGAATTCTGACAATACTCATGTGTGGGGGCAGAGAGTTGAGTCTGCCTCTTATTTGTCGCCACAGCTCTCCGACTAACTTCTCCGGGTGATACCAAATGAGACTGTTGGTAGGCTTGATCAATACTGGTAGGTGTATATGCCTGCTGATTGTACTATGCCGAACATGGTTGACGAGGTTCCTTCAATACTGATAGACGAGGATGATGACATGATTTATGAGTGTAAGCATGTGTACGCACCTATTTACCAGTTGTCAACACATTGGGTTGGCGGGCTCCATTGTATGTAGTTAGATGAGCCATCTAACTAGCTGATGATTTATAAATATGTGTATGCTCCTGTCTATAGTACTCCACTAGAATTCCCTGGCGGTATTGGCGTGCTGCTCCCAGATGAGTCTGGTGGATAGCGGAATGAAAACGGACTGGTGTGTGTGCCCGCTCGTTGCTTTCCACCAAGTTAGGTTGGTGGAATTATCCGAAAATGGAAGATATAAGGCCCTGCTCACTGTTGACTGTATTTCACCTCTGGCAGTTTGTCTTGCTTGCTCGGGTTCGAGAAACCAAAGTCGAACACCTGGAGACGATACCCTCATCATGTTGAGGGCGCACTACCGCACGAGTCTAGCGATGATTGTTGATGGGAGCCCTCGTGAAGGACTCCTGTCTATTTGAATTAAGGCCCTGAGGGACCTGCTCATTCACCTCCACAGAATATGCGAAGGACTGGTGATTGTGTTCTGGGTATAACGACCCGAAACAGTTGGAGACGGTGGTTGGCACCACCTTCTTCTTGATCGATGGTCGTCGCTATCCGGACGACCAGGGTGAATTATTGACTTGGAGGGCTTGTCGACCGGCTTCCAGAGTCGTAATAGTACCGATTTGACGGTATTCCTTAACCATCTCATTTGATACATAGTGTTGAAGACGCTAAGTAGGTGATTTCATCCTCAAAGCGGACGACGATTCAGAAGAAGTAGCAGCATATGTATTCATAGCAGAGGCATTCACAGGTGTGAATTTAAGAGAATCCATTTCTGTAATGCAGAAGATCTTGGAATAGAGCACCTGTTTGATATCACAGTTGTAATAGAGACAAGTCCAGCCACTACATATTTTGGATGAGCACATATGTTATTGATTGTTTTGTTAACCCTCTCATTTAGTTTTAATAGGGACCTAAAAAATAATTAAAAAATCATTTTAACTTGGTTAAGGATTCACGTCGAGTTCACCATTTTTTGTTTCCTTTGAAATTGGGAATGACCTCATTGATTTAAGGTTCAAACATTCCAAGTGGTTTCTAACGGGTTTGTTTGTAGAACCAGAAACATCCAATGATTCCATATCCATTTGGACCTACTTTCCAAAGGTAGGTGCTCATTATTCGTGAACTGATGAGGCTTAAGAAGTTGCATTGGTTGAGGGGATGGGAGGTCAGACTCATCACACCTTTTTTAGGTAAATTATTGTCTACTTCGGGACTCTCTTTATAGATTTAAGTTATGTTTGCAAATCATTATTAAATTACCATGTATGAAAATGAGAATTACTTTAAATATGACAATCAAGGATTAATATTTAGGAGATATAGAGAATTTTTTATATGTATTCGTGGTTATTCATCGATAGAGAATCATCTGTATTTTTTAGAGATTCTTAGTCGATGGTATCCTTCGACACATTATATAGAAATATCTAGGTCATTATGATAACCATACTGGTTTTAATGCCACTAAATAGGGAACTTGAAGATTATTGTCATTCATAAGGACATAGATTATTTTAGAGTTGGGATTGTACCCGTAGATGGGCTACCTATGTATCATCTATTTTGGAAAAGGAATCAGAACCCACATAGTTCGAGTAAATAAGTATGAGGTTTATGCATGATTAATGGATCAAAGAAAGATGTCATAATTGCTTTTACACTCGAAGCTCATGTGAGTCATGCTCGGTGTGAGAAACAAGAGGTATTGGTAAAACCTAACAATTGTGCCATCATAAGAAATGATGTGTGGCTTAAGTATGTATGACTGCCCAAATAGACGAAGATTAGGATTTATTTCAGGGAAGAAACCCTGGAACAAGGACCATAAAGGTATATGTTCTTTATGGAGATTTGGAAACTTTACTTAGGGCTTACTCATGAGAAGGATGCCCAAATTAGATGGGACTTATGATTGGGTTTTACTTCTGAGAAGGAAGTCCAAATCAAAAGCAAACTAAGGCTGGTTAAGAAAAATTATGACTGAGAATTATTCCTGAGAAGGAGGCCTTGGATAAAGGGGCTTGAGAACTGGGGCTCACTCCTACGTAGGAGGCCTGTGTTAAGGGAATTATGGTTGGGGATTACTCTTGATGAGGATGACCATATTTGGGAACATGGGGCGTACTCGTGAGGAGGATGCCCAGACATAGGAATTTATGAATGGGGCTTACTCCTATGGAGGATGCCCAGGTTAGGAGACTTTGGGAACATGGGTCTTACTCCTGAGGAGGATTCCCAAAATTAAGGGAACATGAAGACTGGGGATAACTCTTGAAAAGGATGCCCAGTTTATGGGATTTAGGGCTTACTCCTAAATAGGATGCCTATATTTGGGGATTTGAGATTGGGACTTACTCTTGAGAAGGAAGCCCATATTTGGGAATAATAACTGGGGATTACTTCTATAAAGGAGGCCCAGGTTAAAGATCAACTCATCTTAAAGAATGATGTCGAATGAATCAAATCTCTCTCTTTAATGATATAACGATATGTAAATCACTATGTTTTGAGATATGTTCCACAGAATTCCTTTAGGATAAAGAATCCAGTCAAGGAAACATGCCATAAAATGGCATTGAAGAGTGTCTTGAAGACTAAATCATGAATATGAGAGGTGGATTTGAATAAGAGAGGTGAATAAGAAATAGGGGAACCCAAAAAGAGAGAGGTGCGCAAGTCCTGATCAAGCAAGTATACTTGCGTGACACATGGGTAATTGTGCGATGGTCAACCCTTAGGGTAATACTTGGGCGAGGCTTGGCTCAAGACATTAGTTTTATCATTAAATTCTTCCAAAAGAGTGGAGTGCAAGTTATGTTGAAAAGATAAGGCGGCGCACAAGTGTAACCACTTCCCTTAAGGGTTGGACACTTAGGAGTGCAATTGTTGATGAGTTTCAACACTTAGGCCTGGTTTTTCCTATTTATATATTCCATTCAAGGTAAGAAATTACCGTAGAAGTGAATAGAAGACTTCAAGCAGAGACTGGGGTGACCAGAGATTAAATTTGACTTTTGGAATTTTTCTGTCCCTGAAATGGGGGGCCCACAAGGTGTATTTATAGGCCTTTGAAGACCTTGGGTGAAAATAAATTTGGGTGTGCGCATCACCTGAATGCCCAATATGAGGTGTGCAAGTATACTTGCACGGCCATAATGAAACCTGCATGACCCAAGTGAAAAAAATCCTTGTTCATGACTTCAATTTCTGATGTTTCTTCAAAGGATGAATCACTTTGGACTAAGCTATTTCCATTTTTCATTCAGTAGACTCTGTGATAGAAAGGAACATCAACAAACTCCCATTATCTCTTCACTTAAAGAATTTTTATTTACTATTTTACCTCTTAAAATTTCATCTTTGGGATAATGGATATCTCTGCCTTACATAGTAAAATAGATAGTTTTCATTAAGAAACTTTCATTAGAAACGACTCCCATTATTCTCCCATAATCTCCACTTCCCTAAATATATTTAAATTTATAACCATGAATTATATAGAAAACCAATATTATAGTCTTTTAGGAAAAATTATTTTCCATAAATTGAACATAAAAAATTTCTTCTCTTCATTCATGTTTATTTTCAATCATTATATTGTAAAATATTTGTTAAATTTCATGATATCAATACTTTATTTTATGAATTTCAACATATTTTCTCAAACTAATTAATGAAAAACATCTAATTTTCACTTATAACATTATAATCTTTATTAACATCCATTACTTCTCAAAAATTCCTTCTCTTTAATTTTAACTCGCATGTAATGTGATTTAAAAAACAAGCTTATATAGAGAAACTAAAATTGGTGTTAAGAATCACATTATATTAACTCATAATGAAACTTTTGGATGACAAACAGTACTCCTCACTTGATTTGTTATAGCCTTTAAAACAATTTCATCAATTCCTCTTTGGGATACCTCAACCAACTAACATGTTAGTGGGTTACGTGTTGTTAAATCCTTTTGTTTATTTGCATACATTTTTATAGGTACTCAAAGTGAAAAATTATAAAAGTGGAATCTATAATCAAGGATGATATATTAAGGCTATTAATATCCAAAATATATTCCTTTCTAATAAAAATTTCATAATGGAATATCATATATTGTCTTCTAATTCAACAACCTCTACATATTTTGACTAATTTGCCACTTCAAGGGAAAATTCCATGATTCCCTTATAAACATGGAAACAAACACATGAATTCCATTATATATATAAACTAATTTTCTCTAGAATTATAGATTAACTAATTTATTATATTATTACAAAGTTACAAATTATCTTTTTGTTATTACAGTAATTAAAATATTATATACTGTCCTAGATAATTTTTATCTAGAAGGTACTTCAATGAAAAACATTAAAAAATATCTTCAAATATCTAGAAATAAATCCACACGTAAATGAAATATAATGTTGAAAATGGGGTGAAACCCCTTACATATCGTAGAACTTATTATAAATATATAAAACCATTTATTATATAAGAATTTTATTTCACCTCAATATTGATCCTCTTTAGATCATTCCATGATATTCCTTTTTTGTTTCCTACATAATTGTTTTAAATATTTAAATATAAATTAATTCCTTTGGTTTATATTGAATAGATATTATCATTACTTAATTCAAACATTATATAAATAAATTGAAAGTTCATATAATCATGAATAATTGATAAATGATTTTGGAACTTGATTCTCAACTCTATTATTATCTTATAATTCTAAATAAAACACTTTCACTAGTAGAATTTATTTACATGATAATCATTTCATATAGAGGTATAGAATTATATTAATGTTTGTTCTTGATTCATACTATTTTACGTGAGATATAAATATTTCATTTTTGATGTCAGTCCCATTAGAAAAAATGTGATTCCTTAGAGCTACCTATATACTTTTTATCAAAATGAAAATTTATGAAAAAAAAACTATTTCAAACATGAATGAAAATATAAAGTACATATAAGATAAGAAATTAAAAATATTTTTGAGAAATAAATTTCAATGGATATTTTTTCAATAAATATAAATAAACCTATCATCCAAGAGATATATGAGTAAATTGGTTGAAAAAATCATTATAATGTTTTTAACAACATTATCATTATATTCATTTATTCTAATGAATTAGTTCATCTTGTCTATGAATGGAAATTAAAAAAAACCATCTAAATTGTGGTATGTCATATATATATATATATATATTCCAACCATTTTCCATGATTTCAGTTTTTCAACAACTTAATAGATCATTCCCTAATATGTCTTTCTATAAAAAAATACTAGATAATATGACGAAAAATTTATTCTCAAATTTATTATTAATTAAAAAACTAATTATTAATTGAATTGTAAAATGAAATTAGGTAAACATTCTTTTAATCTAGACCAATCACACCATAGTAGATTTTAAACTTTAGATTAAATATAATTCCATGTTACTTGTCTGGTTAATATTATGAAAAGCGTGTTAAAAATAAAATAAATGTATAAAAATGATATAATATTAATGAAAAAAATAATATTTGAATTTAGGAAAAAATGAAAAAATGAAATGAAATTGTGACATTTTGATTGAATAAATATTAATTTACTTTGGAAATTTAAAATATATGGTAATATTTAATATACTCTATAATAAAAGAGAAAATATAAATATTTACAAAACCTGGACTATATCATTTTGCAATAGCACCCATTGTTTTGTGAAGTGATTTCGCTCAAAAATAATAAACAAACATATTTCATTATTTTAGATTTATGCATTGTATAACATATAATAAATCACACCCTAGAACCATACATGTATAGTTTCTTTGGAGACTAGATATATAAAAATCATATTTCATGAAATATATTTGACATCTACAACAATGTTCTTCTCTCATAGTAACCTTATTATACATATACTAGTAAGACATTTCTTCTTAACCTGGGTAAATAGAAATATAATAAATGGTGATCTCAATTTATCAATATGGATAAACATTGGAGGTATCAATAAAAGAACAAACACAAGAATAAGATAACCATATGTGTTTGAGATTATGATAATAACATAATATGTTCATACCCAATCAGTAATAAATCATAAATCATTATTCACAACATAGATATCTAGGATTTCAAAATTCAGGAGTTATAATAGCGAGGAATCATTACTAATCAACTATGAGTCATGAGGGAATATCATAAGCATAAGAAACATTTAATAAGAACTGTGGCAGACTCATATTAAAAAAATATCATTAGTCAAGGATCATAGATTGAACAATCATCACATAGTGGACTAGGCCCAATAAGGAGTTTGGTTCACTCCTTAAACTCTTTTTAGTCCTAAAATGAATTCACTCCCTTTGCTTTTCATATCATGTCATGAGATATCAATAATTATCTAATGAATTATAGGATTTCGCGGCCCCAACCATCACAACATTAGAACTTATACAGGTGTCCCAAAATATGATAAAATCATTCTTCATTTGATCATAACATAAATTGGTGACATGAAATGTGTTTCATAATTATTTAAACTTCACATAATCATAATATTTAAAGAGAAATAGAATGTTTGTATCATTACATCATATCCCCAGTTAATCATAATATACATCAAATGATGCAGATTTAGATGAAAAATACATTTTAGAGAATATTTTAAATTTTCATTTAAAATAAGATAATTTTTTTCTTTTAATGTGATAAAATTTAAAATAGAAATTTAGAAAATATTTATAAAATTATTTTCATTGAAAATAAAGATGGAGAATTGTAAATAATTCATCAAAGAAAATAATGGTTGAGACAGAAGGAAAATCAATTTCTGTTGTAAACATCAAAAAGACAATTCATTAAATGGTTTTTGTAAAAACCAATAAATAAAATATTTAGAAATATTCAAAACGTACATATTAATAATTTAAAAATAAATTCAAATAAGGTTGAATATTACATTAAATAATACATGTATCCTATAAATAAATATTATTTAATTTTTTAATGAAGGGGATATAGAAGAAAAATTTCACTGACCAATGAAGAAATAAATTTGACTTTTCATAAAAACATTTTCTTGATCATTTATAGAACCCAATAGAAGAGAATGAAAGGAAAAAAATTAATATGCTTGAAATAATGAGGGGAAAATAAAATATTTGGGGTTTATGTAATAAAGAACATTTAACTTCATCAATTTATATTCAAGGATAAACAATCCAAATAAAAATGATATTGAAACATAATCCCTTACCTTAGGTCATGAATTTATTCTTACATTCTCATAATTTATTACAAAATAAATTTATATTTATTTTAAATCTATAATTGTATCATATTGATAATTATATTAAAACATGACATTCCCTTACAAATTCCAATTTATTTTTATAATTATTCATTATTAAATCCAACAATCAGTTACAAACTGTTTCATTTCCCATGGATATTTTGGTTCGATGATTTGTGTCATTTCACAATGTTCATGTTTTAATCATACCAATAATATTATTTTTTATAATTATTATATTTATAAATTGTTTATATTTTTATAACCATTAATATATGGTGGTTATGAATAAATACTGTCATCAATTTATGGAGACGACATTCTGTACGTACGCACAAATAATGTTTTAACATTTTGAGGAATGAAATGAAATAAAGGTAAAAAATAATTTATCTTTTTCAAAATCATAATAATATCATAAATAACATATATATTCATAAAAATTAAAAAAAATTATGATCCTTTTATGGAGGAAATGAAAAATGAATCACATCTCTTTACTGATGTGGTAGTCCATAAGTACTCACAAATGATGTTATCAATTCTAATATGATGGAATGGAGGTAAAAAATTGTTGTAAATTTAATAAGGAAGAATTTTATTATATTAACTATACATACTAATTCATTTTTTGGTACTTAGAGAATATTTAAATTATTTTATCAAATTATAAAATCAAAATTGTTCAGAAAATACAATTACCTCTTCTTTGGGAAACCTCTTTTAGCTTACAGGTAAATAAAAAAGGTTTTAATTTTGTGAATATTAAAAGCACTATGATGTGGGAATGTAAGTAAGGAATATATTTGTGTTTAGATAGGACAATATAGATGGATCAAATTTTGTGAAGGGGTGTGGGGAAGTATACCTTCTTTTATATGTGAGTGGAGTGGAACTCTTGTAAATTCATAAAAAATTAAAATATAAAAATTCATATTCATGTGAAAGAATAACAACCCTTCTCTTTATTACACACTTAAAAAAGATTTATTACATAAACTGGATCTTTAGACAACTCCATGTATCGAGAGGTCTAGTTTCTTGGTAAATTAGGAACATTACATAACAACATAGAACATAAAACAAAACATCTTTATTAAAACCTTCTTTTACAATACCAAAACATTCCTTCGTACTTAGCATTGCATGGGATAACCTGAGGACATGCATAAGAAAATGGTGAGCTAAAAATCACAGTAAAGGAGTAAATAAGGAATAACATAAAGAATATAGAACATGTTTGGAAATAATCATATCAATGGAGCATAAGAGAAACATGAACACAATGGCATGATATAGCATGGTTATCATAACATGGAAACGTGGCCAAAACATTTAACATGATATTAGCATAAGCCAAGGCTCATTTCACATGCAGAAAGAGTAAACCCTCATTTGACATGAATTAGTATGAGTAAAATCAAATTTCACTAGAATTACGATGAGTAAACCCTCATTGAACATGAATTATCATGATAATAATATTTTCCCAAGGCATTGGAGTTCTATCCGGGTGCACCCCTTATAAACATTTCATTTCACGCATAAGTGTGCCACATGAATAATATAACTTGGAATCATTCAAAATGATTATTTATTCCACGATAAATTAATATGGAATACATACAGGAAAATCAATTGTCAATAAGTATATGTGCATAAATGTGAATACACTTTATAGAGAAATGTGTATGGTATTCACATACACAACGATTTTGGAATGGGTAATTTTGGCAGCAGAAGGACGTCAAATAGAAATCGTAAAATCAGTTAATGAGAGGGAAAGGGGTATATCATAATTTTTAAATAAAATGGACAATAATGGGGTCATGGAAGACAATATCCCAACTTATTTAATTGAATATTGATGCATAATATTAAAAAATATCATGAATGTAAATGAGAACAGAGAAATTCATTATGGAATTTCAGCATGGTAACAGGTGTAAATGGGAGGCATTAATGAGAGATAAAGAGGTATCTCATCATTAAAACATAATGAGGTCAGTATGGGGGAGGTTAAAAATCATACACTAATATTTTTAATTGAATAAAATGGTATACAAATATAAATAAATTTGGAAAAATATGAGAAAGTAAAAAATCCCTTAATTGGAAGTGAGATCTCAATGGCTTGAGAGAGTCTTGGGAGAGGCTTCTAGGGAGATTGGGGTCCTTGAGGGGATTTTAGAGAGAGGGAAGAGGTTGTTCAAGCTCCAAAGGTTTTTAGTGAAGAGGACTGGGATATGGAGTTGTATTATATAACAAATTAGAGGGAATTCTTAATTATTTTGGTTTTGGACACTACACATTAAACAAATCAAAACCACAAACGAACCCATTATTTTGCCCATGGTTTTTCCAAAATGGGAGTGGAAAACATTATTTTATAAGGCCAATGGCCGAATATAGTATGATATTAGTCTTGATTATGTGGTTGTGAGTCACACTCTCCTGGAAATCATTTTAAAATGTTAAAACGTTTTATAAGTCTTAGAGGGTCCACTATGGCATTATAAAATTAATCGAAACAAAATCTAAAATCAAATTATTTTAAAGGTAAAATATTTATTTTCCTAATATCCCTTTTATATTATTTTATTACCACTCTATTTGGTTATTATGTTGTCATAAAACACTTTATATATTTAAAATGTACTTTATTTTTAGCAAAAAAATTGACAGTCAATGAAAATTATAAAAACAACATTGTTAGACAATTATGATGTCCCAAATCAAAAAATAATATTCATTTTATCTAAATAATTTTTTAAATATGTGAAATGTTTAATTTTAAAATAAAAACCGACATTTATCAAAAATTCATGGGTTTTGAAAAAAGCTGCTTTCAAACTATAATAAAAATTACAATTATCTTCCAAACAATTATATGATCATTTATATTTAATAAACATTAATTTAGTAACAATATTTAATTGAAATATTATATAATTAAAAAGTATATTAATTCAAAAAAATATATTTCTTCATTTAATTTAAATAATAATTCAAAAAATACTATTTTATTCTTTAAAAACCATATAAAAAGTAAGAATGACAAAATGAATATATTTTATTTATTATGTAAAAAATAATTCACAGAATCATTATTCTAGGGTTTTTTACATAAACCCTTATAACATGAACATAATATCTAAGAGTAAGGTGTGCGACGGTGAGAGACTCTTGGAGTAGCTCGAATAACATCCCTCAGGTGGTAATACTTATCCACTTACACTTCCCCCATAAGTGATTATTTTCAAGCATAACTTGTTAAATCTCAGATTGGTCTTGGTTCAGAGAAAATTCGAGTGATGATATCTCATTTTCATGCTCCAACAATTGGACATAATATGGATCAATTATACTGGATGAATCCATCGCTTCATTTGTCTGAGTAAATTGGATTTTTAAAGCACTATATTTATACAAATCATGTGACAACTATTTATTGGCTATATTAGAAATGGTAAAAAAATTTAAGGGTATTTTAAAATAGAGAAACTAAAACCAAGGATGTTCATATGTTTTTATAACCATTTTACATAATATTACATTTAATTAGATCAATAAGTATTCTCATTAATAAATGTTTGTGGTGTTACAATCTTTCCCTCTTAAGAATTATCTCCGTCAAAATTTACTTTTCCCACACCAAAAAAAATTCGGGTAACTCTGCTTCATCACTTCCTCTGTTTCCCACAATGCTTCTTCATACATGTGGTTTTTCCAAAACTCCTTAATGAGGAGAATTGTATTATTTTTTATCACTTTTTCCCTATGATCTAAGATATTCACCTTCTTATCTTCGTAGGAGAGGTCATTCTCCAATGGTACCACCTCTTGAGTGAGCACATGCTATTGGTTAGGTATACACTTCTTCAAGAATGATTTTTGGAATACATCATGTACATGATACAAGTTCCATGGGATTTATATTCGATGGGCCACTTCTCCAATACGATCAAGGATCTCAAAAGGTCTTATATACCTTGTACTATGCTTTCCCTTATTTCCAAATTTCATAACTCTCTTCCATGATGATATGTGGAGGAATACCATGTCTCCAACATCAATATCTAGGTCTCATCGATAATAATCAACACAGATATTTTATCGACACTGAGTAGTTTTAATGTGTGGCTGGATGGTCTTAGCCATCTCCACCATTTATTCAAATATCTATTTATGTAAGAGTTTTCTCTCCCCAAATTCATCCCAACATGCCAGTGTTCATCACCTCTTCCCATAAAGGGCTTTATGAGGATCCATTTGGATGCTTGAGTGGAAACTATTGTAGTAAGAGAACTCAACCCAAGGAAGATGTTGATTCCATTCTCCTTTGAAGTCCATTGATAATGTTCTCAACATGTCCTCAAGTGTATAGAGAGTACACTCTAATTGTCCTTCAGTTTGAGGATGACAAGTCATACTAAAGTTCAGATCAGTATTCAATGTGTGATAGAGACTCTTCCTAAACATAGACGTGATTCTTGGATCTCAATCAGATACAATTGGTAGTGTTACTCCATGCGACCTTACCACTTTTCTGATGTATATATGTGCCAGTTGAACCAATGAGAAATCCTATCTAATTGCAATCAAGTGTGCAGTCCTTGTATGAAGATCCAAAACAACCCAAATAGAATTGTTTCCTTTGGTTTTCTTTAGAAGCCGAGTGAAAAATCCCATGGTGATGTTTTCCCATCTCCATGTTGGTATGTTTAATGGTTGCATCATCCCCATAGACTTATGCCTCTCAGCCTTCACATGATAACATACCAGGCAATTTGATGTATACTCTATTATCCCCTTCTTCACTTTATCCCACCAATAATGATCTCAGAGATATTATTACATCTTTGTGTTTCCTAGGTGAATGAAAAAATTTGAACTATATGCATCACCCAAAAGTTATTTCTATAAATCCAAACATTATGGAACACATATTCTTTACCCAAATCTCACAATTCATTCTTCATTAATTTTTTTATCCGAGGATTTCCCTTTTCTGATAATTTTCACTTTCTTGTGAATTCCCACATCATCCTTTTGAGCATTCGTTACCTTTTCAAAAAGAGACGGTTGTGCAATATTTTTTAAAAGGTTGTCGATGTTCCCTTATATATGATTCCCACATCCATATTCATTAAATGTAATAAGATTGGATCCTTTTCAATTCATATCAATGATAGAATTGATGTGTCCTTTTTACATAAACAATCTGCCACCATGGTTGCTTTCCCAGGGTGGTAATGGATTGAGCAGTCATAGTATTTCATTAGATATAACCATCTTCTTTGGCTCGTATTCATCTATATCTATGTGAATATATTATGGATTCATTTTTGATCCATATATAGTTCATAATTCTCCCCAAATAGGTAATATCACCAAATTTTGAAGGCAAAGATTACTACATCCAACTCCAAATTAGGTATTGGATAGTTTTTCTCATGAACTATCAATTTCAATGAAGCATATGTAATGAATTTGTCATTTTTCATCAGCACACAACCCATTCCCTTCTTCTAAGAATCACTGAATATCACAAAAAGTTCTCCACTTGTGCGTAATGTGAGAACGGGTGCATCGATAAGCCTCTTTTTCAACTCATTGAAGCTATATTTTAATTTATCACTCCAATAATACTATACTCCCTTCTAATTTATCTTGGTAAGAGGATTTTCCAATCATGAGAAATTTATCACAAATCGGTGATAATATCCAGCTAACCCTAGGTAGGTACAAATATTTGTCACCGATGGTGTCTCATCCATCCATCAGTAGCAACTATCTTGGAGGGATCCATATGTATCCCATTTCTTGTGATGACATGTCCCAAGGGTGAGACCTCCTCCAACCAGAACTCACACTTGTTGTACTTTTCAGAGATATTCTTCTTTTCTAAGGTATCTAGTACAGTGCTAAAATTCTTCTCATGATCCTCTTTGGTTTTGGATTATATTAGAATATCTTCTGTAAAGACTACAAAAAATTTGTCAAGGTAATCTCTAAAAACTCTATTTATCATGTCCATGAAGATTGTTGTATCATTATTGAGTCAGAAATTCATTACTATGAATTATTAGTGCCTGTATCTTGTATGAAAAGCAGTATTGGGATATCCTTCTTCTTTACCCTTGTTAATATCCAAACCACAGATCCACCATAGATAAGTATTTTTCTCTGACTAGCTTATCAAACAATTCATCAATTCATGGAAGAGGATACTTGTTCTTTATCATGATTTTTTTAGATCATGATAGTCAATGCAAAGACGTATTGACCCGTCCTTCTTCTTGATTAAGAGGACTGGTTCACCCCTTGGCGAGGCACTTAGGAATATAAACACCTTATCTATATTATCCTATAGTAGTTGTATTAGATCATTAATATCTATTACAAACATTCTATACAAAGTCTTGGAAATTAGAAAATCCCTAGGTATAAGATCAATCGATAATTCAACATCTCTTGTAAGAGGAAGACAAAAAAATACTAGGGAAACACTTTAGAAAATTCCCCCATAGTAGACATGTCATCATGGATGGTTTTTCCTTAGACTCAATCACCTGAGAAAGATATGTGTGCCCATAGGGTAGTAATATCCAAACGTGAGATTATACGTCTAGAAAATATTCAACCTTCTCCATGCATTTTTATAGAATCAGGGGTCGATTATCTATATGGAGAGTTATTTCCCTATCACTAAAATTTATATAGGATCAATAGAGATAAATCCAATCCATGACAAGACTTTCCCGGGGATGCAATGATATTCCCATTTTCTGTTCGCACAGACATTTCTACTTCTAGGATTTTTGGGTGGTGTTGGGATTATTCTACAAAACATTCATGATATAAAATAATGCATTAAACCAGAATAAAAGAATATTTTCTCTATTAAAGAATGAATAACTAGAGAACCAGTCACCACTTCGTTGTCGGGGCTCACTTTGGGAGTAGTGATGGAAAAAGATCTCCCTTGCTGCCTTGTTGGATGTATGTTTCCTCTGAGAACCCTTAGTTTAGGGAATTGGTTTGTAATGTTCTCTATCTATTTTCAGTTTGAATAAATGAACAATTTATTGAGGGTTAAAAAAAGAATTCCACTCCTCTGTCATAGCATCGGGTTTTTCTTATCGGCAGTGAATGGCCAGGGGCCCTTCTATTTTACACTTAAATAATTTCTTCGTCTCCTTAAGGAAATTTCTAGGTTCCTTATTTCCATATCTTTGGAATGTGGAGTGATGGAATTTATTACCAACATTGGATTTATCTATCAGACAAACAGAATTAAATTCCACTTTCCGCTTCAAATCCTTATGATACACTTAATATTCTATAATCTCCATATTGACTTTGAGGGAACATCGAACAATCTCTTCACAGCTATTGATGTCATGGATATCTAGGGCTTTCTGTACACTATATTTTTGCCCACCAAAGAAGTAGTCAGCCTTGTATTCATGGGTAACAACAAATGTGGAGGTCTATCAAAAAAGCCTTGTGATGTTTTACTTGTACATTCCGATGGATTTTTCATCATTTTTTCTAGAGGGAATGGAAGTACCTTTCCATTTTAAGTCGGAGGGTGCATGGGAAATATTTATCGAAAAACATTTTCTGGAAATCCTTCCATTATAATGCCTTGATCTCTTCCTCCAGATTTTTATTTTTTTATCATTGTTCACCATTGATCAGCTTCACCCTCCAAATGATTATAATCCATAAAAAACTTCTCTTGATCAGAAAATTGAATGATGGATAGGATATTCTCAATGGAGTTGATCCATTATTCGGCGATTGAGGGATCATATGATCCATGGAAAGT
Organism: Viscum album; assembly: GCA_963277665.1. NCBI lineage: Eukaryota > Viridiplantae > Streptophyta > Magnoliopsida > Santalales > Viscaceae > Viscum > Viscum album. Next base: position 795,627,525 of record OY728157.1, read on the forward strand.
TGGAGGCCTTTGTCTCAGGATGCTCTCAATTGTAGCATTTTCTTTCATAGGGGGGTTGGAAATTCTTCTTGACCCACGTTTCTATTCAAAAAATGAGTTAACTTAGAGAGTATCATGACATATTTTTTGATTCCTGCTCCCATTGGATTTGGAATCTCATTAGAATAGTCATCACATCGATCTTCACATCGGTTGTTAGCTCGAGTCCTCCTATTACCGACCATTGGATAGAATAAAAGGTAAGTTAGTGGTATCACATAAAGGGGAATCCAATAAAAAATGGTATAACATATAAATTACATTTATTCCCTAACTTATGAATTTATAGGATTCAATCTATGTTATCCATGATCTACTTCCCAATATAAAATATAAGGGGAATTTTTTATTCCATTAATAATGGTTTATACTAATCTTGTAAATTTACCAAATAATATCCCCTGGGAGTATCGTAACAAAGAGTGAAACAAGGTCTGTTTTTGTTCACCAGTTCTAATTCGAGTCAAGCTCAAAGTGGGTTTTTCAGATTTTTCCCCTAGATACATATGTGCTAGAGCTACCTCTACTTGATCATATACAGATAGTGATGTATTTTCTTGAAAACCCACGTAATCTATACTCACCTAAATTTAAGGATGTTTTTATTAAAAGTATCCATATCCCTAAGGCTTTAACTAGGGTTTTCTAATCCTAATCCCAAAAATAACTAAACCTAACCTCTGATACCAACTATAATAACCATGTTTTTTGTTACACTCTTAATCAAGATTTATTACATAAACATGAACATAAGACAACTCTAAGGATCGAGAGGTCTAGAATCATGGGAAATTAGGAAAATTAAATAACAATATATAATACAAAACACAACATCTATACTAAAAAATTATTTTACATGACCACAACATTGCATTGTACTAAGCATTGTATGGGATATCCTTAGGACATGAAAAAGAAAAGGGTGAGCTATAAAGCACTATAAGGGAGTTAAAATGGCATAACATGAAGAATACCATACTTTTTAAGAAATAGTAATATCGATGGAGAATAAGAGAAACATGAACATACTGGAATGATATATCATTTTTATCATCACATGGAAATGCGACAACAACATTTAACATGATATTAGCTTGCGCCAAGGCTCATTGCACATAGATCATGAGTAAAACCTCATGGAACATGAATAATCATGAGTAAAACTTCATTGAACTTAAATAAGCATTAGTAAACGCTAATTGCACTTGATGTACCATGTTACAAATCTTCACCCAAGGCATTGGAGCTCTATCAAGGCTCACCCTTTATAAACATTTCATTTAATGCATAAGTGTGCCACATGGATCATATATCATGGAATCATTCAGCATCGTTATTTATTGCATGATAAATTAAATGGAATACCAAAATTAAACTCTATAATCAATAATTATATGTTCATAAAGGTTAACACCCTTGATAGAGAAATGTGTATGGTATTCACTCACACGATGACTTTGGTGTTGGAAATTTTGGGAGCATAACTACATCAAAATGAAATCATAAAAAGGATTGATGAGAGAGAATGTGGTATATGATAATTTATACATGAAATGGATAGTAATGGGGTCATGAAACATAATATCCCAACAAATTTAATGGTATTTAGATGTAAAATATAAAAGAATTTCATGAATTTAAATGAGAAGAGAAAAATTCCTTAAGAAGTTTTGTCTTGGTAACGAGTGTACATGGGAGGAATTAATGAGAGACAAAGAGGTGTATCATCATTCAAACATAAGGAGGAAGTATGTGAGAGGTTATAAATCATACCAAAACATTTTTAATTGAATAAAAATGGTATAAAAACATAATGAAATTTGGACAAAAATGAGAAAAGAAGAAATCATTTACTTGGAAGTGTGATCCCGAAGGCTTGGGAGAGGATTGAGAGATTCCTCATAGGTGTTTAAGGACCATTAGGAGGATTTTTAAGAGTGGAGGGAAGAGGATGGTCGAGAATCAAATGTTTTTAGTGAAGAGGAATGGTAGATAGAGGGGGTTTATATAGGAAAAGAGAGGGAATTCTTTATTATTTAGGTATTCGACACTACACATTAAACTAATCAAAACCACAAACCAACCCATGGGGTTTTCCATTGTTTTTTAAAAAGGGGAGTGGGAAACATTATTTTATATGTCCAATCTCATAACATAATAAAATATTAGTCTTTATAATGTGGAGGTGAGTCACACTCTCAAGTAAATCATTTAAAAATGTTAAAATGTTTTATAAGTCTTTGAGGGTCCACTAAGGCATTGTAAAATTAATCAAACAAATCTGAAATCACATTATTTTTAAGTTAAAACATATATTGGCCGAAATATTTTTTATTTTATCTTAATAAATTTCTAAATATGTTAATTTTTCTCTTTTAAAATACTAACTGACATTTATTTAAAAATCATAGGTTTTGAGAAAAACAGCTTTCAAACATTAATAAAAATTACGATAGTACTCACAAAAATTATATGATCATTTATATTTAATAAATACTAACTTAGTAATTTTAATTTATTAAAATATTATTTAATTAAAAATATATTAATTATTAAAAATATATTTATTAATTGAATATAAATATTAAATAAAAAAATACTATTTGTGATTTGATAACCATTTATAAAGTAACAATAATAAGATGAATGTATATTTTGTACTCTATTCAAATCTAATGAACATAATCATATTTTTAGGGTACTTTTAATAACCCCTTATTACACCCGCATAAAACCTAATTTTAAGGTGTTCAATGGTGATAGAATCTTGGGGTGGATCAAATAACATCGCACATGTGGTAATCTTTATCAACTTCCACTTCTCCCATAGGTGATTCCTTTCAAGATTATCATGTTGAAGATCAATTTGGTCTTGGTAAATATTGAATCCCAGTGATGATAACTCCTTTATAAACTCCAATAAATGGGCTTCATATGGAGAAAATCTACTAGATTAGTCCATTGCTTCCTTTTTCTGAGTAAATTGGATTTGTTAAAGCCCCATATTTATACTAATCTGGTGATCACTGTTCAACAACTATATTAAAAATGATAATAATTCTTAATAGTATTTTAAAAATCCAAAAACATAATCCAAGGAAGTGCATATTTTTTTATAACCATTTTACATACACTACTAGAAAAACACGTATTTGCGACGGGTCATTTGCGACGGGATCCCATCACAAATGGGCTTTTGCGACGGGGGCCCGTCGCAAATCGCCCGTTACAGAAAACGCCGTCGCAACAACAATTATTTGTGACGGGCCTGTCGCTAAAGATATGATTTGCAACGGGGATCCTTCCCGTCACAAATATTACTCCGTATATTTGTGAAATCTTTTAAAATAGTAATTGCGACGGGGCCCATCGCAATTACTATTTTTTTTAAAAATAAAACTATTATTAAATTATTTTAATAAATATAATAATAATACTATTTGTGACGGGCATAGTATCCCATCGCAAATACTATAAAAAAAATAAAAAAAATAAATTATTAATAAATTATTTTAATTAATATAATAATAATCCAATTATAATTCAAAAATAAAAATTAATACAATTTTAATAAATGATTTTAAATAATATAATAATAGAATTATAATTCACAAATAAAAATAATAAATTATTAATAAATTATTTTAATTAATATAATAATAATTGAATTATAATTCAAAAATAAAAAATAATAGAATATTAATAAATGATTTAATTAATATAATAAAATTAGAATTATAATTCATAAATAAAAAAATATTAATAAGTTATTTTAATTAATATAAAAATAATATAATTATTTTACATTCAAATATTAAAATAATTTAAATATTACAAAAAAATATAATTAAATTATAATATTATTAAATTTTAATATATATATAAAATTTAATATTATAAAATATAATTAATATTATTATTCATATTAATATTGTTATTTCAAAATATAATATTATTAATATTTTATAATGAGACAGAAACTACGAATAAAAAAAATTCATATTTTGATTTAACAAACTTGATAACATAAAAACAAACTATAATCTGAAGGAGGGGGAGGGGGGATCTGCAGATGCTGGTTGAGGAAACTCCATCCCTAAAGCATGAGTGAGTCGGCGCATGTACTCCATCTGCTCCTGGTGCTACTACTGCCACCGACTCATCTGCTTCTCGTATAGCTGCTGCTGGCATCAACGCTCCTCCTCATGTTGCTGCTGCTGCTGACGCATCTACTCCTGCTCCTGTCGGAGACTCTCTATAAGTGCAGTCTGAGATCACAACTGATCCTCATACTGTGTAGCAGAAGAAGATGCACGAGTTCCTCTCGAGCTGGACGCCGACATCGCAACACTTCCATAATAATCTTCGGGAGTCATTCAAGAGCTAATACCAACTACCCGGCCCTTCTCAAAGGCATATTAGGTGGCATGCATCCATGCTGCCTCATCAAACTGACGGCCAGTGGTCTGATATGATGACTCGGCCTGACTCTCAGGCCGGGTCTGTGACGCTGCGGCCTCATATGACTCCTGTAGTTGCAATTTAAAATTAAAATTTTGAATATATTATATGCAGTTAATTTTTAAACTTGAAAACAAATAATACTGACCAAGATGTGATGCTGATGATCACCTCTGAGCTCCCTAGTAGCAGGATCACTATACATCCTCTGATATACGTCATACTCTGTAATATCGTGGTTCTCGACAGCCTATAAGAATAAAAAATAAACTGTTAATATTTATAGTTATATAAAATATTTTTAAATAATGTACATACCAGATACTGTCTATGAGTACTAAAAGAACGACTCCCAGCTCGATGAGTCACCTCTTGTATCCCCCGATTCTACCTCCCCACCGATGATCTCCTCTGAATGGCACCACTAAACCAATGCTCACATAATCCATCCCATACATGGGATGAAATGTACTCTGGTCGGTGTGCTCTACATGACTCGTCAAAATCTGATACTCCTGCTTTCTTCGTGGAAGCTTTTCTTAAATTGTGCAAAAACTGACAAAAGCGATAACACATGGCCACCTCCAATGCCTTGTGGATGGCATCATGCATGATATCCTCGATCGGATACAATAAACCCTACAAATAAATAAAAATATCAAGTTAGAAATGAAATAATTTTCAAAATAAAAATTATTTATTTATGTACATACCAACCAATGGCCGAACATGGCCTACTGCACATCAATGGGAATCTGCTCCCATGTGGTCCACGACTGAGAGAAATAGTTGCGCAAAATAGCGATGCCTTGTCCGACTGCTATATGCGGAAAACTGTAAAAATAATAAACATTTATTATGTGAATAGATTAATGAAATCTTAGTCAAATCCATAGATTATCACACAGGTTATCACACCTCTGTGTGCGTGGATCAAACCCAAGATGTGGACGTCGCTCGGGGACGGGGCCAGGAATCATCAATCGTGCAAGACTGCGCCCCCTCTGTGTACTCCCTGGAGCGCCTGCAGGCTGAGGGTCATCTTCCAGCAACTCATCCGAATCGAAAGGCAGGTCAACATCCGCCAAATCACGAAATGTGTCGTCATCCATCTGAAATAGAAAATGTTAATGTTGTTAGAAAATAATTGATAATTACTATTATATATACATATATATATATATATAATGATTGTATATAACTACCATGGAATTCTATCAGTGTTCATCTTCATCATCATCTTCATATATGTCAATGTCATCTTCATATTCCTCCTCAACATCATCGATATCCATTCAAGTTCCAGTTTCTTTATCTCTTACCATTTCAAATTCATATGTGACATCATTAACATCATCATCATCACTGACTCTTAAATGTGGGGTGTCGTCATCGATACTCATGTCTCTTTGTAAAAAAATTGATTTTGTTGAATCTCTTGAAAAACTTCAATTCTTTGCATATCAGTGAAAGCACATTCACTTTGACTAAACTGATTATCTCAAATTTTTATTTTTATTACACTCCACCAATCAGTCAAGTCTCTTGATGAAGCACAGTACTTTGCGTAATAAACGTGATGTTTCTATTGAGCCAATAATAATGGTTCATTTACTGCGAGAACACTTTTACATTTAATATCGATGATTCCATGAGTCGGATGAACACACACGCCTCTCTCTGTATCCAACCACCGACATTTGAACATGGTTATGTAATGTTGTCCAAGATAAAAGAGTTCAATGATTTCATCAAGTATGCCATAAAAGTCAACTTCATTTTCTCTATGATGAGATCCTCTCAAGCTAACTCCACTGTTCATTGTTTTTTTCGATTCCCCATATGCATGTGTGTGAAATCGAAATCCATTCACCACATATGCATTATATGTTTTAACAAGTTTGGAAGGTGGGTTACTCAATATACACAGCCGTTTGTCAATTTTATCAGCATGTCGAGACAATTGAAAATTTGTGAAATAATTATCTATATAGTAAACTATACATTGAATGAGTTGCTAAAAGATAAAAATTTATGTTACCCGTTTTTGAAACCACTGAGAGAAATTTTTCAGTCGGCGTTCTTCGAGAGCAACTGCTGTAATTTCTGGAATTTGTTTCTTGATATGATTATCATACAACCTATAAAAACCAATGTTATTTCTTGTAACATAAATGATAGAATAATTGATATTAACACTTACAATATAACTAATGTCATCTCTTCACAGTTGATCAGAATATACTTATGATCTCTGTGATGTTCATCATCCGAAAGCCAACGTTCGTAAACTCCACCAAAACCAAGCTCTGGCTGGGTGAAAACAGATAATTGACTGTCGAATTCATCAATATTCCTCTCGTTCCATCCCATTCGGTTCGGTTTTGAAGGATAATCAGATTCAAAATAATGGGAGCAGAAAAAAGATATTTCCTCTTGCAAATAAGCTTCTGCAATAGATTCTTGAACAGATTCTTTGTTACGTACTTTTATTTTCAATTTTTTCACACATCTTTCAAATGGGTACATCCATAGAAACTGTACTGGACCTCCACATTTGGCTTCATATGGAAAATGTAACATCAAATGTTCCATTGAGTCGAAGAAAGATGACAGAAATATTTTTTCCAGTTTACATATAATTACAACAACATCTTCTTCAAGTTTTCATAGAGAATCATAATCTGTTGTAGCCGCACAAATTTCCCAAAAAAATGAGACATGTCTATTATGGAATCCCAAATCACAGAATTCAACAGAACTATTAATCCAATGGTTGAAGTCTTTCCATTATAACATGAAAATCATGACTTTTTAATCCAGTAATATGACCATTCTTTACACATCTACCCATATTGGAAGCATATCCATCTGGAAGTCTCAAATCTAAAATCCACTGACAAAATAATAAACGGTTTTCTTTAGACAGTGTATAAGCTGCTTTTGGTTTCAGTAACCATTCTGTTCTGACATTCTCAAACTGTTCTAGTTCTGGACACCTGCAAATTTGGACAAGATCTAAACGTGCATTTACATTTTCTTTTCTCTTTCCAGGAGTATCCAAAACTGTATGAAACAAATTATCAAAACAGTTTTTCTCAATATGGATGACATCTAACATGTGTCGGACCAACAAATCAGACCAATATGGCAAATCCCAAAATATGCTACGTTTAATCCAATTGTGTTCTCTCCCAAAACCAGAAATTTTCTGTTGGTTTATTGTGGGACCAAAAGTGATGGGAGGTAATGAAAATAAAACCGATTTTAACTCCGAACCTGATAGAATTTTTGGAGGATCATCCCTTTCAACTGTTCCTTTTCTGAAATGAGATCTGTTTCTGCGAAAAGGATGATCAGCTGGAAGAAATCTGCGATGATAGACAAAATAATAAGGTTTCCTTCCATTAATGAGCATAAATTCTCTGTTCTCTCCCATACAGTGACGGCATGATTTCTGACCATGTGTACTCCAGCCAGATAACATCCCATAAGCCGGGAAGTCACTAATTGTCCACATCAATGCTGTTCTCAGTATGAAATTCTGTTTAATTGCAACATCAAATGTACTGGCACCATTACACCACAATAAACCTAATTCATCAGTCAATGGTTTCAAATAAACATCAATATTTTTCTTCAGATGTCCTGGAATTAGTAAAGTCAAAAAGATATATGGATCCTTCTTCAACATCAAAGAATGGATGCACTCTATCAAAATGTTTCCATGAATCACCATCGGCTAGATGATTCAAGCTTTTATCGGTTGAAATATGCTCTTTATGCCATGACATCATTGTCGCTGTATTCTTAGACATGAATAAATGCTGAAGTCTTGATGTAAGCGGAAAATATCTCAATTGTTTTACAGGAATCAAACCAGACTTCCCATGTTGTTCTTCTTTATATCTCAGTTTCCCACATGTGGGACAACTATCCAACGACTCATTTTCCCCAGAATATAAAATGCAGTCATTTGAACATGCATGAATCTTCTGACAAGTAAGTCCCAAATTTCGAACCGGCCTCTTACTCTCATAGTAATTTGCAGGCAAAACATTTCCTTTCATCTGTGTGTTTTCTGTCTCCACATACAAATATTACATGTGGATATAGAAAACACACAGATGAAAGGAGAATTGTATATAATATAAAAAATTATATTATTTAAATATTAATAATAAAATATACTAATAATGTAATAATGTTATTATTCCTAATTATTGGTAATTATTCCTAATTATTGGTAATTCTTACTAATTATTGGTAATCATTACGAATCATTACTAATTTTTGGTTATTATTCCAAATTATTGGTAATTATTCCTAATTGTTGGTAATTATTCCTAATCAATGCTAATTATTCCTAATTATTGGTATTTATTCCTAATTATTGGTAATTATTGGTAATTATTGGTAATTATTGGTAATTATTGGTAATTATTGGTAATTATTACTAATTATTGGTAATTATTACTAATTATTGGTAATTATTACTAATTATTGGTAATTATTGGTAATTATTGGTAATTATTGGTAATTATTGGTAATTATTGGTAATAATTGGTAATTATTAGTAATTATTGGTAATTATTACTAATTATTGGTAATTATTACTAATTATTTGTAATTATTACTAATTATTGGTAATTATTACTAATTATTACTAATTATTACTAATTATTGGTAATTATTACTAATTATTGGTAATTATTATTAATTATTACTAATTTTTGGTAATTATTATTAATTATTACTAATTAGTGGTAATTATTGGTAATTATTACTAATTATTATCAATTATTACTAATTATTGGTAATTATTGGTAATTATTGGTAATTATTACTAATTATGGACAATTATCGGTAATTATTACTAATTACGGATAATTATTGGTAATTATTACTAATTATGGATAATTATTGGTAATTTTTTCAAACTAATGGTAATTATTGGTAATTATTATTAATTATTGATAATTATTACTAATTATTGGTAATTATTACTAATTATTGGTAATTATTACTAATTATTGGTAATTATAACTAATTATTGGTAATTATTACTAATTATTACTAATTATTGGTAATTATTATTAATTATTACTAAATATTGGTAATTATAATTAATTATTACTAATTATTGGTAATTATTATTAATTATTACTAATTAGTGGTAATTATTGGTAATTATTACTAATTATTACCAATTATTACTAATTATTGGTAATTATTGTTAATTATTGGTAATTCTTACTAATTATGGATAATTATCGGTAATTATTACAAATTACGGATAATTATTGGAAATTATTTCTTACTAATGGTAATTATGGGTAATTATTTCTAATTATTACTAATTATTGGTAATTATTACTAATTATTGGTAATTATTACTAATTATTGGTAATTATTACTAATTATTATTAATTATTGGTAATTATTACATATTATGGATAATTATTGGTAATTAGTAAATTATGACTAATTATTCGTAATTATCGGTAATTATTACTAATTATGGATAATTATTGGTAATTAGTAAATTATTATTAATTATTTGTAATTCTTGGTAATTATTGGTAATTATTACTAATTATGGATAATTATTGGTAATTATTACTAATTATGGATAATTATTGGTAATTGTTACTAATTATGGATAATTATTGGTAATTATTACTAATTATTGACTATTATATGTAAATATTACTAATTATTGGTAATTATTACTAATTATTGCCAATTATTGGTAATTATTATTAATTATTACTAATTATTGGTAATTATTGGTTATTATTACTAATTATTCCTAATTATTGGTAATTATTACTATTTAGTACTAAATATTGGTAATTATTGGTAATTATTACTAATTATTGGTAATTATTACTAATTATTACTAATTATTGGTAATTATTACTAATTATTGCTAATTATTAGTAATTATTACTAATTATTACTAATTATTAGTAATTATTAGAAATTATTACTAATTAGTGGTAATTATTGGTAATTATAACTAATTATTACCAATTATTAGTAATTATTACTAATTATAGGTAATTATTGGTAATTATTACTAGTTATTGGTAATTATTGGTAATTAGTACTAATTATTCCTAATTATTGGTATTTATTACTAATTATTAGCATTTATTCTTAATTATTGGAAATTATTACTAATTATTCCTAAGTACTGTTAACTGTGAACAATGAATACTAATAATTTAAATTTATTAAGTAACAAAACAATGTAAACATAATTAAATTACAACTAATTAAGAATAATTGAAACTAATAAAAAATTTAAAATAAATATTAATTTAAAATGAACATAAATACCTTTAAAATTGATCTGAGGTTGATCTCTGATCATTGTTGAAAACTTCAATATCAACTCCGGAAAAAAATTAATCTTAAGAAACGCTGAACTCTAAAAATAGAGTTTTGAGAGAAGGAGAAGATCGAGTTTGAGAATGAATTAAAAAAATGGATGGGGGGTATTTATAGGTTAGATCATTAGCGACGGGTCTATTTGCGACGGTACCCGTCGCAAATACCTTAGCCCTCATTTATTACGATCAACGGTTAAATCGTTATTTGCGACGGGTCCCGTCGCAAATAATAACCTGCTGACATACTATTTGCGACGGGGTATATTCCCATCGCAAATAGCTTTTACTGCCGCCGGTTATTTGCGACGGGCGGTATCCGCCCGTCGCAACTAACATTCCCGCAATTTCCTTTTGCGAAAGGGGTATATTCACGTCGCAAATAGATTTTACCGCCGCCCGTTATTTGGGACAGGCGGTAACTGCCCGTCGCAACTAACTTTCTCGCAATTTGGCACGCAAAGCATGCCAGTCTTTTTGCAACGGGGAAAGCTAACCCGATGCAAATAACTACTTATTTGTGACGGGTAAATTCCCCCGTCGCAAATAAGTTTCTAACGGGACTATTTGCGACGGGATTTATCCCCGTCGCAAATACCCATTTTTCCCGTAGTGATAATAAGACAACTAATTAGATCAAGAGTAATTTTTATTAATAAAAGTTTGGGTCATTACAGAAAGAGGTATCAAGGGAAAAAAATTAAATTATAAAAAAAGTATGGGTCAAATTCCAGTTAAATAATTAAATTTATCCTCATTATATACATATATATATATATAGATATATATTATTACTTATCTATAAATATTACCCATTATAAATCTTTCTAACCCTTATTGAGGTGACAACGTTTTACTATGGTTTCTATTAAAAATGAATATAAATGATATTGGAATTATTAATAAATTTTGACATGATGATTAAAAATTTATAAACCTTTTTACCCTATTCATTTTCTATATAAGGAATAAATTTATGTTAAAATATTTATACAAAACAAAAAGAAAACTATTTTTTGACAAATCCATTTTTAAGCATAAAACTAAATTTATTATCATTTATTTTTTAGTAACAAACATTAAATTGACGTTAAAATATGTTATTGAATATATTATCTAAAAAATTCGTTAAAAATATTACTCATTAGATATTAATTTATTATATTATGATAAATACGCATTGCACAGATAAAATCAACTTAAAAAACATCTCTTTTTTACCTTCAAATGGTTTTATTGTTTACATGTAACCATTTTTATCCCATGAATTCATTTTATGAAAGTGTAAAATTTAATTTTTCATAAGTTTACTTCTATATGTTAGTTCTAAATTAATCATATATGATAAAAAAATTGTCATAAACAATATATTTTATAATAGTTCTTCTGGATCAATAATATTCCCAATGTGAATGAAAAATTATTTTTAAAAATTATATTTAAATTAAAAATAATACAATGAATTTCATTTTATAATATATAATAATTATTAATCTAAATTTAGTGCCTCATGCCTCAAATTCAATCAAACACTTTTCTTTTTTAATGAGAAATATATTATAAAATATCTAAATGTTATATTTTTTCCCTTATAAGAATTTCACCATCAAAATTTTGTTTCTCCCAATAAAAATAATATGAATACCTCTATCTAACCACATAATAAAGTTCCCAAAGTTATTCCTCATATTTTTGATTCCAATATAGGGAGTTAACCAGGTTATTCGCCATGTACCATAACTCTTTATCTCTATGATGCATTATTTATAAGATTTGTTTATAAGAAGGATCATCTCCTAATGGTATGATCATTGGATTTAGTAAATATGAAGGATCAAGTATGCAATTCCTCAAAATAAGTATGAAAAACCTGTAATGAACGTGGGATAGATTAAAAGGATGTAAAAAATGATTAGGTACCATCATAATACAATCAATAATATCAAAGGGAATGAAACATCCAAGGATTGGATTTCCCTTCTTTAAAAATAATATAAAATTATTCTAAGGATATATTTGAATGAGTTCATTATCACTGAATTTGAAATCTATATCTCATTGATGATTTTCATTTTAACATTTCAATCTAATTTAAGATTCTTTAATATGGTATTGAAGGAATCTAAAATTCTTATCCATTTCATCATTTATCTTAGGTCCTAGTAGCTTTTATTCTCAAATATCAACCCATCACATTGTGTTGATTCCAATCTATATTTAAATCCACATAGAATACTGTTCACATATCTTCTCATGTATACATTGTACTCTTAGACTGACCCTCCTGATTATGATATGCATTACTAAAGAACATCTATGTATTCAACAACTATTAAAGATATCAATAAAACATCAAGGTTATCCTCATATCTTTTCTAGATAAAATTTATATTTGTACGTCTAAATACCATACCACATACTTAATGTATAACACGACGAGTTGAACTGGAGTAAAATATTCTATGATAGAAATGAAATGTCCAAATTTTATATGGCAATCGAAATAACCCAAATATAATTATTCCCTTTATATATATCATGTGGAGTTTCATGATGAAATCCAAGGTAATTTTTTCCTATTAATACTCTAGTATGAGTATTGGGATTTAAATCCCCATAGACATCTGTCTCTCATCAATAACATGCTTTTGTGATATATCTCCTAATGTTGTCCCATCATATTTTCCATTTAATACCTCTATAAATTTGTTTACATATGAAAGTAATAGTGAAAGATAAACTATGATCTTAATCTAATATCTTATTCGTTAATAATATTATCTTCTAGAAACATACATTTTTCTTTAACCATATAATTCCATCACTATCATGACTAATCTCCATATTATTCCATACCATCATTTGTACCACCACATCATCCTTAATCCATCCTTAAAATTTATGATAATAGATAGTTGATCATTCATCGAGGAAAAATATGATATTTATCATTTCTATGTAATTTTAATGTATATTATATGAAAATACCTAGGTATTTTATCTCTTTCAATCATCATAATGGAAAAACTAGAATTGTCCTTCCAACTCTATGGATTGATTACCTTATTCTCCTTATCATGGTGGTAATGTATTGAGATGTTATAATCCATAATAAATTATAAAAATATCCCTTTTATCATAGTATATTATTCATATGAGAATATACCCGCCATGATTTTATTATCAGTACATAGATATCACACCTTTCACCATAAAGATAATTTTTTCATATGTTCAAAGAAAGAATTACTATTTGAAGTTCCAAAAATCATCGGTCAAGTAATTTTTCTCTTAAAACATAAAATAAAACTCGCATACACTACCACCATTTAAGTCATTATGATAAATCATTCAAATACAATCTTTTACAAATCACTATTGAGAAAAAACTTTCTTGACTATAGCATAGTGTGGTCATATGAACACTGTCATACATTTCCTTTAGTTCGCTGAAATTATCATCACATTAATCAATTAATAGAAACTTCTCTACCTTCAGTGTTATCTTGGATAGTAGATATGTTATCCATGATAATTTTATCACAATGAATCAATGGTGTTCGACTAACATATCAAAACTATGAATTATGGTTAGTGTGGTATTCCTAGTCCAATGTTTAATAACATTAATATTTGAATGATTTAATAATACTCTCCTAACCATTACCTACAAAATAGTGACACAATATATAACTAGAAGACACATTTACATAATTTTTCTCAAAACCTATACTTTCTCATGATATAATAAAAATCCTCAAATGATCTTCAATTTTTTACTTTATCTAGTAATATATAAGAAAATAATATATGAAGATTAATTTAAACATATAATGTTAATATATAACAACTCAATTAATTAGATTTATAATTAAATATGGGTAATTTTTATGTCCAAATGGCATCACTATAAATTCATAGTTTCCATAAGTAATATGAGAGGATGCCTTGTATATTTAATCTATTTTGACCCTCCACTAATGATATCTAGACCAGAGGTCAATTTTTTTAAATTATTGAGCTACTCAAAGTTGATTGAAGAAATCATTAATATTGGGTAGAAGATAATTTTCCTTAATAGTGATATTTTTTTGTTCTTGATAATCAATACAAAGACACATTTACCCATACTTATTATTTTAAATATGAATAAGTGAAACATTTGTGGATGCACTTGGATGAATTAATCACTTATCATGATTATCAAGGAGTGTCTTCAATAATTAATATTACTAAATTGGTGTTATTATTATGGTTTTACGTATATTATAAATTATACTTTATGATTAAAGGGAACACTAGGAAAATATTCTAAAAATATATCTTCATATTCCCACACAACATGAATATATTCAATGTTGAGTTTCTCCCGTACCATTTGTGACAAATAACCCTCATAAATCGGAAATAAGAATAATTCAATTGAATTAATTTCCATGGAAATTCATATTAAAACTCACACAATTAGAAAATCACTAGCTCATTTGGATTATAAAATGTAATGTCACTTAATGAAAAATTGACATGTGATATCTAAAAATAACTCCAATACATGGCCAAAAAATATGTATTTTAATAATATGGGGAATCATTAGTCAAGTTTGACACTTCCAAGATCAACATCACAATGTGAAAAAAGTCCTATAATGGATTGGGTTTACTCTCCAACATATTTTAAAACGTGGAATGGGTTTACATCCCCTAGATATCATATTATATATTAAGATAACAAAATTCCCCAATGAATTAGATGGATTTAATGAAAACAACCATCACGTAATAAAAACCAAACCTATGGGTGACATATGATCATAAAAACATTCCTAAAATAATCATATGATAACACATTTAAAATATATATTTTTCATAAATATTTCAAAATAACCTAATCATAAGACACCTAGAGAAATAATATGGATTTAATATTTACATCATAACCCTAGTTAATAATACTAAACATCTAGTAATTTTTAAATAGATGAAAAATACCATTCAAATTATTTCAAACCTTTCATTGAAAAGATGATAAAATATCATTTTATTTTCATGTGGTTTTAAATAAAAAATACTATAACGTTTAGAAAAAAATTTCAATATAAATAGTCAAAAAAAATTTAATTTAATAGTCAATTCAAATAATACTCAAGACATTACAAAATTCCATTTGTGCAGTAAATTTTAAAATAAAGATCCCTATCACAGTTTTTGTAAAAATACCTAAATAATCAGTTTGAAAAATAATTTAAAAGAAATGTTTTAATAAGTTAAATTAAAATTAAAATATAGTTAAATATGTCTATAAATAATAATTTTATTATAAAAAACAAATATTCTTGAAAACATTTTAAAAAACATGGATAAGTAAGAAAAAGTTCACTAACCCAAGAAGAAATATGTTTGAATTTTCATAAAAACATTTTATCCACAATTTTAAGTACCAAACATATGAGAGTGAATTTAAAATATTAAATATTCATAAATACCTAAATGGGAAGAATTTATTTTGAGTTTAAGATTAAATGATCATATAATTAGCCCAATGGAGATTCAAACATGAACAACCATGATTAAAAATTATATTTCTACATAAACCCCAACCTCATATCCTATCATTCATTATTCAAACACCTCTGTGAATTTAATTTTTTTTATTTTAACTATAAATCAATGAAAAGACAATATTTATAGTTGTATTATAATATATAATTCTGAAATAATTTTTAATTACCCATTTGTTAACAATATTTCATTGAAATCAACATTTTGTTGTTAATTATTATGTTTCCCATGCATGTTCTTCTTCAACTGTTTTCTTCCATGAATATTTTTTTTGGGTTTTATCATATATTGAATCATAATAATTTCATAAGTATCATATTTGTTCTAAATATACACTTTTATAACCATTTATATATGGTAGTGATGAAAAATTAAATACATCACATCTTGGATATGGTAGTTCATACGTATGGATGAGGAATGTTTTCACTTTCATATGAATGGAAACTAAGAGTTTTGAACACTAATTTATATTAATAGAATCATAATAATATCATAAAAATAATATATATTCATTAAATATATCTATATCTCCATCTATTTAGGGTAGGTAAGAAAACAAATCACATCACTTCATGGAGGCGGTTAGCCACACGTACACAATAATGTTGTTATCATTTATTATATGATGGAAAAGAGGTATAAAGTAGTTGTAACATTACCCTAAAACACTTTATTTTAGTATATATTCAGATTCGATCATATTAATATGGTTATATAAAATATATTGGAGGTTAAGGTAGAAATAATCTTGAAATAGATCGGTAAATAAAAATACCTATACTTTGGGAAACCACAGTTAACATAAACCTTAAACCATCAGAGGATGATATATGGGGAATACCAGAAGCTATTTGATGTCTATAGGAATGTTAGGAATATATTTGGGTAGTTATTTTTTAATATAGATGGTTTCAAAATTTTTGACAGAGTGAGGGAAAGAGGACCTCCGTTTAAAAGTGAGGGGAGTGGCACTCTTATAAATAAATAAAACTTTAAAATATAATAAATTACTAATCAAGTGTAATTGAAACCAATGAATCCAAAATTATAAGATTACCTAGATTTTTGTATAAATTAACTTAACCAATCCCATTAATCGATTTTTTATAGATATGTTTTTTATCTATATAATAACCCCTTGTTAATCCAATTATTCCATTCTATGGTGAAATAGTTTTACAGTGGATACTATTCATAATGTCATAAATAATATTAAATTTTTTTTAAATTTTGATTATAAAGATAGAAATAATTTAAACATATTCTATTTCAATTTGTGTGAAAAATTAAATTTAAAATAAACATGTAAAAAACATTGAAACTATTTTTATAAAAATGTATTTTGAAGCGTTAGAGTGAATATATTCTCATTCTTTACCTTATAAAAACCACTAAATGAATGTTAAAATATTTTATTTAATATTTAATCTAAAAATTAAATATAAATATGTCATCAGTAGTGATTAATTTAATTAATTAATATAAAAACAGTTTCACACATAAGAGTTGTTTTTCAGAAGAAAATTCTCCTTTTTTACTTATAAATAATTTTATTTTATTTTCTATCCAATCAATATCCAATGAATTTATTTTATACATGTTTAAATTTTTTCACATGTTCAGACTCTAAATAAATTTTTAAAGAAAACATATACGATAAAAAAGTCATCATATACAAAATATTTCAAAATAGTTCTTTAGGATCAGTAATATATTCTAATTTAATTGAAAATTATTTTCAAAAATTACCTCACATATAAATTCCATATATTTTTCTTCATTTAGAAACATATAAGAATAATTCAGAAAATTATATTGTTGTTTTATTTTAAATTTATTATACACATTTTTTTATTAATGTGAAATATATTTTAAAATATTATGGTGTTATATGATAAGCTATTTTGGGAATGAAAATTCCAATCAATTTTCCATGGGTTTCCTCTATTATAGTAAAACCATGTGTGTTATAGTGTTAGGGTGAGATATTCAATATTTTAACTCTAAATATATGATAAATCGCCATTAAATATCCTATATCATGGTTGTGATATGATTTGGTAATTTATTCCTCTAGTACATTTTAGTGTGAGAGGATAAAGAGATGAAGTGTAATTTTATAGTTTTATTATTGATAAATCCCCTTCATATGGTCATAGTGAAATGGATTCCACAAAAACAATTATGGTATTTAACTCATCAAAATATATTCTTACCCATGAATCATGTGGGTTGTTACTTAAAGTCAAATAAAAAATAAACAACCCTTTATCAGTCCCACTTAAAACATTCCCAAATCAGAATATTGTATCATTTATTCCATCCTTCTTAAACACAGGTAATTTTTAATTACTCAACATTCAATGTTATTATTTTCCATATTTTTTATACAAAATACAAAAGGGAGGGTGGGATTATCCATTTTGGAAACATCATATTAAAAAAATGTAAAAAGTAATCAATGGATAAAAAATTTAACAATTTTAAATAACCATATTTGTTTAGTGGCTATAAGAATATTATACTGTAAATTAAAGAAGAATATTATAGAAATTTTTTTAGTTTTTTATATTGAATGTGTCATATAACTACCACACACCACATCAATTACTAGAGTTTGGTTATCTAGTAGATATATACTTGTGAAATTGGTGCAGACTGAACCCATAATTTCATAAGAAAGATTATGAACTAAAAATTTTCAGTTTATCCCATCATGTATTCCAATCAATAGAGAAAGGTAAAAACTTATTTTTATGTCTTTGTGATATTATTAACAAAAATTTTACCTTTTTATAATGTTATTAATGTTTGTGGGATGTTTTTACCATCTGATTATAAATTACTATTCCTATATAATTATAATATATAGAGAGCATTAAATAGTACAACCATAGAATGTAGAGAAAGTGTTTCGAAATAAAATTAATGGTAATTCTTCAACCCTTTTTTAATAACTTAAATAATTTATTTTTGGTTATACTTGGTATGTTTTATCATATTTAATGAACCTTTGATTCAAATATTATGCTTTTATGAAATTTATTATGAATATGTAACCTTCAATCTTAGATTTCGTAAAATTCATATGTAGGGTTTAACCATTGGTTGCTTTAGTTTAAATTTTGAGTATAAAAATTATGAATTTATTTGATGGTCATATTTATATTTATTTATAAAATTCATTTAAATTCTATTTATCAAAATATCAAATTGAGGAATTATATATAACTCAGTTTATCATATAAATATAGAAGTGATTTTGTAACATTAGAAAAAGTTTCAAATAAAAAATATCCTATTATATCTTATTTTAAAATGCAAAAAATGTATCCTGACTACTTTTATTTCAATTCAAATTTTATTCCCACAATTTAATGTTTAGTATCACAACACGTGATCAAAATACATAATAAAACTAAATTTAAAAAAATAAAAACATAATACTACATTGGCATGGAAAGATCTTATAATATATAATAAAATTTAAAGGCAACATAAAATTTGTGCAATATTAGAACATTTCATTACATTCAAAAAATTGACATTATGTTGGGAAATGTCCACAACATGTTTAACTGATGTTATAAAGTCTATAATGACATAATAAGAATATGTAATCATCATAAAAAAATGTAGAACATATTATAAGAAATCTAAATTTTAATTATAACGAAAAATATATAAACAAATAATAAGATATAATCAATTTGAATCATACACTACAAAAAATATAAATTAATTATTTATTCAAAAAATTATATCACAGAATACATAGGGAGTGGTTTGAAATACATCAACATTGTTAGTGAACTACCATGCACTCATAGTTCCTCCCTGCACCATAATATCCCTATACTGCACTTGAAATATTTCTACACTTACTTATTCTATGGTTATAGCCATATATATGTTTTGTAACATGAATATTGTTTTAGATGCGTTACACTAGGGTTGCATGTCTTCTCTCACTAGGTGGTGATGCACTAGTATGTTTCATCACACTCCCACATTCCAACGGTGTGCGACTTCCATCACTTTAATCAGCGATGTTTACTCTTTGATGAAAATTATATGATGGGATGTTGGTTCCTCTTTCCATGGATTCCTCCTTGGATATATTATCCTAGTACGCCCCCTCAAAGATGAGACTCATGTTAATGAAACTCATTCCTAGTGCCATCTCGAGATGGACACCAATTTATTATGATGCTTCTGTCTCCATAGGGAAACAATAATTAAATAGAGAAGATAGTAACATTGGGAATGTATGGGAATCACTATATTTTTGGAAGGTTGGGAACCTATAAATTGTTTTGTTTTTAGAGTCCTAGGCTTCTCATCTTAGGTATCTTAGGTGGAAAACCTAAGGCACCCCAAATTGTCCACGATTTAGTTGATGATAGGGGAATAAGTTGTATGAGGATTTATTACATCAGGCATTCCAGGTTTACTATATCGAGTAGAGATTATGGATATGGTAATATTTTTTAATGACTTTAGGGGATATATCGATAATAGGATTAACATCTTTTGGGACATGTGTGTTATACATTTAACATCTTATGGGGACAGGTGGGAACAATTTATAAATATTATGGGGATATATGGGTTACATGATTACTATCTTTTGGGTATATGTATGTTATAGTTTTAACATAATTTGAGGAATGGTGGGATACATGTTTTAATTTTTGTGGGAAAAGGTGGGTACCAGGATCAATGTCGTTCAGGGACATGTGGGTCAGATGATTAACATCTTATAGGGACAGGTGGGTCATATGTTTCAATTCTTGTGGGGAAAAGTTAGGTAGATGTTTATTTCCATATGGGGATCAGTGTGTCACTTGTTTAACATATTATGGGGAAATGTGGTTTGTTATGTGTGTCCCTAGGGGGGAAGAGTCACAGTTGGAATTTGACGGTGATGTTGGGGGATGGGATTGATCCTCAGGGAGGTACCCAAAATTTATTGGTATGACAGTATTGAAACTCATAGAGGTTTCTTACGTACCATGTAAGTATATAAGGATTAAAAATAACATAGTTTGATGCCCCAATTTTAGTTAATGTGATAGCACTAGTTCATGTAGCTTAACACCATTTGGTAAGGATACTCGTGTCATGAATGGAGTGTAAATGAGGGATGGTGTGTGTATTGTTCATAAAATCATAATTTGTTAGGTGTTTCATCCTATGATGGGGAAGGAGGTGGAGTCCCATGATTATCGTACATGAGAAACCCTATATTTATAAGATAGGGTGAGATGTGTGAGATTAACACATGACAGTCCCACATGAAGAATCACGTGTTTACTACACAGGGTAACACTATAGTTTTATGTCATGGATTGAGGACATTTTCAAATAGTTTAAAATCATATTGGTCAAATGTTTCCGTATCTAGTTTTACACCATGCATCTCAGATGTTGGTGGGTTCTACACCCTAGGATACCATTTCAATGTGGGAGTGGAATATCTAGAAAAGCCTCTATATCAGGAAAGATCATAAGTTTCTTTAGATGATTCCACCCTTATGGTTTATGTTCATACTACTCATGAACTTATAGGTGGGTCCTGGATTAAAAACGGCATCATTGGAGTGGAAATTAGTGGTCCAGTTGTTAGTATTCATATTCTTAAGAGACAATGGTATTAGGGTTCCTATGATTTTTATAAATTGTTTTTGTAACGGTCTAGTCCCTACTTAAAACGCAATGGGTGGCCACGATCCTTGGTGTTACCAATCACAAAATGATTTAGGGTGCTGTTGAATTATTTTTGGATAAGCACAATGGTCATGGACACTCACCATTTGCGGAAGACTGTTGGATGGAAGGAGGAACTAGTGAGGGTCCTGGTAGATGGGTTTCTTTAAGGATGTGGTTTTCTAGAATTTTATGGGCTTCATGAATGCCATGGGTCTTGCGAAGGAACATGTTTCGTGAAATATGTTGACCCTGCCTTAGAGTGAAGTTTCATTCCCATGGTGTAGGTTTCACAATGGATAATCATCTAATGAAACCTTAAGAACATCAAAGGTCTTTCTTCTTATGAAAGGTCCGTGGGTCTTATCAAAAGGCAGCTCCACCGTGGATTGAGTTTCTAGAAAACCCATAAGAGGTGGTTTTAAAAAATATAGATACCTTTGAAAGTCCATCTTAATTCTTTATTGTGAAGTGTATGGGTTTCACAAGGTCATATATTTTCTAGGAAGATAAAATGCCACATGCCATTAAAATTTCGTTATGGGGAGGTATTTATAGGCCCAAAAGAGTTCAGGGAATTTTTTGCGTGGAAGTTGGTGTCTTTTATAATACAATATGATTTTCTTAAAGGAGGGTGTTTGGAGAACAGACATACTATACATGGAGGTTACCAACTATTTCTCCACACAACTAGCTAACTTCCACAAATCTTAGTTACATTATGTGTTGTTTTCCACCTCAAACTGCACATGTCTGGGTGTGTTCATCAATCTAGAGTTACGTTGTATGAAGGATACTGCCTCAATCATAGCATGGATGGGTGAGATCCTCAAATTATATCCATTCATGAAGGTTTATACCTTCTCAAACCTATCTAATTAAGTGCATTTTTAATCATTTTAGCTTGAATTTTCAACAAGCCATCCATACATTACTTGAACTCTCTAGAGACATGCATTTTTTGGTATAAAAAAAATCCAAGGAACCTCATAATTTGATCCAATGAGGGAAATTATCATCATATTCTAAGGTAAAAACACTCAAAATTGGAAATAGGAAAATTCTATTTGTGAAAATCAATTTGATCCAATTCCAATAAATATGGGTGGGGACCCTACGGTTACTGCGACTATTTAAAAAAAATGGTGAGTTATATATTTTTATAAAACTCAAGGCTTTAATGAGAGTTTTATGATATCCATCATCACTGATCAAGATATTTTCCACTTTTAAAAAATAAATTTCTATGAATTTAATTTAAAGAGCTTGAAAATTTTTCATACATGGCTTTTAAAAACTGATCTTTGTGAACTAGTTCCAAAAATTTTATAAGCCTTGGATAAAATGGCCCCTGAAGGTGATGTTGCTATCACTCATCGATGAAGGGAGATGGTTAGGAACCTCATGATTGGGTAGAGCTTATTGAATGAATCAAATCATGACACCATCACTATTTTAATAAGGGAGGCTCAATAAGAATTCAAATTGTACAAGAATCTATCATTGTATGGGGTTGGGATGAGGGAATATGTGTTTATCCCCAAGGCCAATCAATTTGAGACCACCTATAGGTTCAGGAGAATGTCTGGGATGTACGAGAGGAAGAGGGCTATATATGTCACATTATTAAGGAACACATGTCTCTTACTTCTCATACCCTATGGAACCATATGAGAAACATTAAACATGTGACTTTTTTTGTTGGGGTTTCTCCCCCTATATATGAAAGAATCTCCAAGGTAGGCTTGATAGACCATATTAATGGTTGGACTGAGGAATGCGACCTGATCTTGCATGAAACCATTAAGAATGGATTGGTATGGGCATATTGGGTATGAAATTTCTATAATGAATTTGAGTTGAAGCTAAAGAGTTTTAGTCTCTATGAGGAATCATGGTCAAAAGCGCATCATGTCTACTACCACTAGGACATAATGTCATAGTTGCTGAGTAGGTGGTCATCGGGTAATAACACATTTCAGCTACATTAGGGGGATGTTGGCACTAGTTTATGGGAGCTCTACCATTTTCTAGGGACCCCCAAGAAAAGGGATATGTATTATGATTTTCTCCAAGATGAGGACATCTAGGATGACCGAGAAATGATTCCAATGATCGCAAGGGTGTTTCTACACAAGGTTCCATGGGAGAGTGACCAAAAAATAGGGATAAAGGATAAGCCTTTCAAGAAATGGTTCACATATTTTATGAATTAACTAGTGGAAAAACTAAGAGAGATGTTGCATTAGTGTCTAGAAGAAATTAAACAAGGAAATGAGCACTCATATTGAAGAATTCTGTAGGTGATCCAATTGTGGTTATGGGGATATGTGTGAAGCCTGATCCTCCTATTGTTTGGTCAACATGATTTATCATTGTGCTGATCAGTGGTTAGATTCTCCTGCTTTGATATAATCACATGAAGGTGTGTCCAAGAACCTTCATCAGGGTGTTGATTATTGAAATGGGAGTCAGATTGACCTAGCAATATTGGTGTTGGATGTTTAAGAGGTGTTTCGACACATCAGTTAGTAGAGTAATCCCTTTTATGTGTGTAAGCCAGTCCACTTATTGCATGGATGTGTTATAATAAAAATGGGGAGTATGAATATTTAGAACTAATCTCCCCTCCCATTAAAATATTACTTCCATCGACCTTGAATATAGTTGGGAGTCCGCCACATTAGTCGGGCTCGGTGGATGTGATTGTGAGTATTTGGATGGAAGACCGCATTATTTTCCATAATTATTTCTATCTCAGGGGTAGCATAAATTATGAAGAAACAAGGACCATTGAGTAACAGTCATACGTCCTAGAATTTCTAGGTGGGGTTATAGTTTTTATAGTGAAGTACAAAGTGATCTATGATCCAGGAACCCGACATCTCTTTGCTCGGAAGTTTTGGTTCCTCTAGAAGATCACCCTAATGGTGTATATTGCTGTGAATAGTGATAAAAACCATCATTCCCACAAAATATATGGATCATGTTCATGAATAGGGATAAAAAGTGGCGAAATGAGGCTTCACTACATACCTCCCCAATGGGCTCGTACATGAGTAAGTTCTATGTTGGTAGGGTGTTTACCATGAAAAAATGATGAGATGACAAGTGACTTAGTCAGATGAGGTAGAGTCCTTACAACACGATGGTCATGGGAGAACAATGAGTAGGAAACTCTATGAAGGAAGGCCCGATCCATTAGATATAGAAGCTGTTGTGGCTCTAACAATGCCTAATCCGATACATGAATAATCTTCAGGGTGGGGAGTAGCAACAAGCTCCCCACATATGGGCAATAGACATTGGGAGGATGGAAACCTTCTTTAGTAGTTCTAAGGGAACATATCCAATTTCCATGGATGTTACTGCATCACCCAGATGTTCCCAGTGATTCTTGATTTCCATGATTCTAGGGAGAGTTGGAGGATACAAAAGAAAATCACCACTCTTCATGGGATATGGATGCATCTAAACTCTGAAGGGATATTTTTTATTGGGATCAATCATGTAAGAATATTTCTTTATTTTCTCCAGGCCAAGGTAATTGGATAAATTGAAGAATAGGAATATTTGATCCTTTTTAAGGAATTGATGACCATATGACCATTCAGGTAAAGGTGTTTCTTTGTATTACTTCTCCCCGATATCTCCTCGAAAGTGAGATAGAAGTGTTTTTGTCTCTCTAATAGGGTTCGAGGAGGATTTCTAGAGGGGATATTCCTATTATGACTCCCCTAGAGATAGAGATCGTTCCATTGATCATGTAAATATTCTGATAATCTGTGTATTGGATACTACCAATTAACTAATATTAGAAACTAAATCCTCCCTTCTCTAGTAATCAATGAGCATAGTGTATGGGGGGATTGTGAAAAATATCATGTGGAGGATGATGTAGTCTTAAACCTGGTGGGGGAGGGAACATGGACTCACCCCTGATGTTCTAGTCATAGGTGGACAAATGTCAATTAATGTGTCACCAAAAACTGGGGAGATAACTCAAAAGTCCTAAGAACCACAAAATATCCCTTATTCCATATTATAGAGTGGAGGAATAATTTCTAAAATGAGGATGACCTATTTTTTTCTTCTGGAGAGAGTCAACACACCTAGAAATGGGTAGCCTCATGAAAGTTGGGGTGTTAAATATTGGTGGAATGTCATTGATAGAGTGATTACCTATGAACCATTCCAAGGTTCTTTTCAAACCGTACCACTATTGTAGGACTCTTCCCCTTATAAACCCATTTTTTGTATCTTCATGTGTCATTATTAGAGAAATACATACATTAAATGGAATTTCAGATCATGACTAGGCCTCATCCACTAGTGCCAAGGCTCTATTTAGTAAAGCCCAAATTCATGGCAATGATGAAAATCATTGAAATCTAGGAAGAGATGATTTGGGGGGGATATGGTTGTTGTCCGAACTATGGAGGTTCTATATGAGGAATATGCTGATACTAGGGATAGAATGGAGGTGGTGGAAATCGTACCAACAACATGGCTAGTTTATGGGGATCTAATGATTGTGCCTACCACTGAAATTCCATCAGAGGTAGTTTTTGGGTTTGTGGCCTCAACAAATGAGTTTGATATCATGACAACCAAATAGGTAGTCAAGTGGGATGTTATGTAAAAGAATAACAAAGAAGTTCCATATGAGGTATATGAGGATCTCTCTGTAGGTGAATGATCTAGCGAGGATGCATTTCCCTGGACTTGGGACATAACCCGCCCAAGGAACTACCTACCGATGGCCCTTCCACCGATGTATTGGTGGTATTCACTTAGTATAAGTATGTGATTCTTGAAAAAATGGGGGATTATGGATCAGATGTTGCAGAGTAGAATCATGTTATCTGATGTAAGGTGTGGACGAGTTTACAGAATTTCATCACTCTCACTCCACTAGAAGATCGACCAAACTGGGTGGGATCTGTTCACCATTATTTAGTCATCATGGGGACTGGTGGGATGGATTATATTGTCCTCCATGCACAATCTCAAGAGATTATCAATAATTATGAATGTTTTGAGTGGCAGGAGTCCGATGTTTCCTTACACAAGAAGAGTGTTGTGGGAACCCGGGTGAATCATGGGGATGAAGAGTAGATCATTTTCCTTGAAGGGAAAGCATAAGAGCTTGTGTACATCATTACTTATTAGTTAAGGATTTTCATGAAATTTATGTATATGTTGGGGGAATATTATGTTATGAAATCAGAGGTTACTTCATTTGTGAATGAGTTTTAGGCCAAACAGAATCAAGTGTGAATCATGGTCAATGAAGTTGTCCCAGCCACTAAGGAGGAGGAGGATGATCTGGTGGAGCAGCAGTATAATATGGATTCTAATCAATAGAGTATTGATGATATCAAATTTTATATCTATGTCTTTTTTGATTAGGAGTTTTTATCGTATCCTAAAATAAATGATATTCTCCAAAATGTGGTTGATCCTCTCGAACTTTTAAAATGGGTTGTTTGAAATTCCATTTGTTCCCAAATTTGTCTCCTCTTTATTCTATTTTTGGCATATCAATCATATGAAAAGGAAAATCAATAATGGATCCTTAAGACCATGTAATTCATTATCAATGTGAAAAGTAAGATAAAAATATAATATCCCACATTTAAATGACAGTTCATGAGAATAGTAGAACACACATTGTCTGATCTCATTTATTAACGATAAGGAGTGTCCTGACCAAATTGTTTTGTAAGATCCTGAGTCTCTTATTATGGTTGACTTGATTATTGAATGTGCAGTAGTTCACAAATGGTGTAATTTTTTGTGGGGTTGAATTATACCCAAACAGGGGGGTGAAGAGAGTGAATCCAGACACCAAGTATTTGGAATGAAAATGGGGTGACATGGCAATAAATGGTAACTACTTCTACTGAATATGTTTGAAATAGAAGTTCTACTATCACTCCATTAGGGATTTGTGTAGACAAATTTGTACTAGCCATTGACCATGTTTGAAACATGGGTCCCATCAAGATGTTACTAGGAGTCTTTCAGGGTGTTCTCCTAGGATAGTAGTTGAGAAATCATTTCTAGGTATCACTATCATTAATGAGGCCAATTAAGACTTGAAAGATGATGATGATCCTAATCAAGGAGGAAATGAAGCATGGGGATGAATTGATGGAATTCTTGAAAGGAGTTAAAAATTCATAGAACTATTCCACCACAAATTTGATCAAATTTGGTTGGTATATCATTATGAGAAAAGGTTAAACTCGTATTCCATAGTGTGTGTTGTCTTAGATCTTAAGAGACAGTCAAAGAAATCAAAATGTTTGATAGGTGAACTATTCCTATAAGAGGTAGGGGATTATTATGAAAAGGTCTCCGATTAGTTGTAGTTTTTATCATCAAATGGGGACGGAGAGATTTTTTTTAAATCTTGTGACAAGAAAAATGAATGTATAATTTAATGTCATACATTGAAGACAATGTTCATACGGTTTAACTCCATCTGATGTGGACATTTGAATAATATTTTAACATCATTTGAATACGTTGTTTATATAAGATTTTAGAATCATGTATATATCATGTGTGGAATGATGTAATTAAATCATGCCCGATCAATGTAGTTGGGTGGAAGAATAGGAAAAAAATTACCAGTGCCTCATAAAGGAGATCATGAGGTAAAGAGAGTTGATATTTGGATATAAATGTTTCTTGAATTGATGGAGTTCAATGATAATGTCCATCTTTTCTAGGGTTCATGGTGGGTCCCACCATATTTGTAACCTATTTCTTATTCCCTTACATTTTCCCAGGCCGTGGAAGTGACAAGATAGGAAAGAGACTGACTATTTCTTAGGGTACCCCAATGATTTTTCATCCTAAAAAATATTTGTACCTCTTTCCTTTCCCAGTTTAAGGTCATACAAGTCATAAAAATGGTTTTCAAATAGTCAAAGGTCTTAATTTTTGGAAAATGGTTTTAAATAATTTAATTTCAGAATTCGTAGACCATAGGTTGAAAATATTTTAAATTCATAATTCCTGGATGAGGAATTTCATTATGATTAATATCATAATAAATGGATCATGGAATGAAAATAGTTTAAGGTCATAATTCATTTAACTTGGGAGGGGGTATTAAATGTCTCTCAACATGGAATTGTATATGGTTTACTCAATTTTAATTAATTAAAAATGAGACTTGATGCCTTATAGAAAATTTTTGAGATAGGTTTCACACAGTTTATGGTCATGATGCTTGGACTGGGGATCCTAATTTAAGGTCTTAGACATCATACCAAGGATCGTTGAATGTACCAAAATGATATTTATGGAATAAAAGGGTATAAACCTAATTAAAATTGATATCTATGGAGGCATGGCACCACATGAAACATTCCTAGGGAAACTGACACACAATTTAAGATCATGATGCTTGTATAAAGCGATATTTGTATAAGTTCAAAGATTTTAGACCAAAGAGGAACTTTATGTCTTTACCATGGTTAGGGAAAATCCTCCCCAAATCCTATATCACCTGAACCATGCTTCGTGTGAGAAATAAGGAGCTGTAAAATTTTCCATTTATTTATAAGAAAGAACAGATGAAGGGGAAAAGGTGACGGACATGGGAGAGTCCCAAAAGGTTTGAACTTATTTAGTTGTCATGAGAATGTGTTTAGGGTAATTATGCACGATGTTCTATGATCCTATAAAGATAAAGAGGGTATATAAGGGATGGTAAATTAGTATTTCCCTGGATTGGATGGTGAAAATGTGATGACTATTGGATGGGAAAAAATTAATGACCCTGTTTGAATCACATGTTCCAGACCCACACCGGTAATGGTTGGGGTGAAAATATGTGGGAATGACCATTGGACAAGTTCAAAATAATAGAACCACCATATGTTACTGAGGATCAATCGAGGTGTGGGCCCAAGACAGTTTGTGATCTGGTGTGGCTAAGAACCATTATCATTATAGATCTCTGTTAGATTGAAATGGGGTTGAAGATCCAAATTGAAGGTAGCATGAAGTATGAAATTGGATGTGAGGAATGTCCCAAATGAAATTTTAACTTCCTTGTGGGATACCCTTCCATCCACTCAAATGTTCAGGATAAAAATGTGGGATAGAATGGAAGAAGACTTTCCTAGATATGGAAGTCCACGGAAAGGGTTTTTGGTAAGGCTTGACCAAAAATAAGAGATCCAGGTGTCACTATGTATCCCATGGGAATACAAATTCAGCCACACATAGTAATGTAATGTGGTATAGTTGGAGACCAATTCAATAGGGGTGATGTCCTTTATGGTGAGGATATAAAATCATATCATACATTTCTTATGAGGGATCCTACATTCGTCACATAGGCTAAGGGAATAGTTTAATATTATGTGCGTAGGATTATTGTTTGGTTCATATGATATTTTTGATATGAGGAATCCTGATTTTCCATGGGGCAAGTCTAGAATTTACTGTTATATATTAATGAATTTTTTTCCATATCATATTTTCTATACAAGGCATCCTAGTTTTAAATAGGCTAATGATATAGCTTAACATCAAGTGATGAGGATGTTGGTTTTTTTTCATCCCATATTTTTTTATATAAGGTGTCCTAGTTTTACACAGGGTAATGCTACATTTTAATGTTGTGTGCTAAGGAATTTGGATTTTGGTCATCCCATATTTTTTATATGAGGCATCCTGATTTTACCCGAGGTGAAGATATAGTTTAACACCGTGTGATGAGAATGTAGGTCTCGGATGATCCCATATTTGTCATATGAGTTATACCAGTTTATATGGGGAAAGGTCATAGTTTAACATCATGTTCTGAGTATGTTAGGATTTATTATTTAGAGTAATATAGATCGAACTCTTACTGCTACTAGTTTATGGTCATAGAGCTCGGACCAAAGGGTTTTGTTGTTTTAAGGAAGCTTTTGTGACATTACTGAGTGATAAACCATCATTAAAAAGTTCCAAATATCCCATTTTCACAAAAAAAAAATAAAAGGCAAAATGAACCCATGTTAATGTTATGATGCTGAGGGTGGAAGGAACCCACAATGAGTTGATGGTGAAGGCTCGAACCTGGATATGAGATCTAGGCATCGTTATGTATCCCACATTAATGGGAATCAAGAAACACATAGTTATTGAATGTGGCATGCTGTGGTAGAATAAATGCACTGATAATGGACTATCCTGTCAGGAGAGGATGAAATGAATAAGAGATGGAGGCATTTTTTCATTAAAACACCTAGAGTGAAGAAAACTATGTGAAGAAGGGTCTATATGAGGGTCAATGTACATAGTTGAAGTTCATACTTGTTGGACTTGAAGGGTTACATGTACTTTCATGATAATTGGGTGTTTTACAAGAGTTAAAAAATGATGTTATGAAGCAATGGAGGCTCTACACCCTATACATAAATACCGAAACAAGTTACATACAACTAACTATCATGAGAATTAGATTAGGGAGAGGCCCTAAAATTGGTTGGTTCTTAGGCTTAGGCTAGGATGTTGGATCCAGGAATCCCCATGTACCACATCAATAATATGAATCAATCCACACATTGTTATAGAATATGACACGGTAGAAGATAAATTATAGAGGGGTGACATCCTCTATGGAGAGGATATCAATTACCCTCGTATTTTTTATATAAGTAATCTAATATTCATCACTTAGGGTAAAGCTACAATTTAACATCATGCAATGAGGATTTGTTTTAGGTTCATATCATATTTTTCATATGAGTAATGCTTTCTTTATATAGGGTAAGGCTATAGTTTAGCATCATGCATTGAGGATGTGAGTTTTTTTCATCCCAAATTTTTCATATGAGGGATCCCAGTTTCATATGTGGTAAGGATGTAGTTTGATGTCATGCATTTTTTATATTAGTTTATTTGATATCATATTTTTCATATAAGGGATACTAGTTTTATATAGGGTTAGGATACAATTTAATGTTGTGTGATAAGGATTTTATTTTTTGTTTATATCATATTTATCACATTAGGAATATTGATTTTATACATGATAATGATATAGTTTAACATCATGTGATGCAGATGTTATGATTTTTTATTTTAAATTCATACTACTTAGACTATAGATGATACTATTTTAAGGACACGAAGTTTGTACTCAAGTGGTTTCAAATAGTTTAAGGTCATAATACATGGACTATATGGGATGAAAATGGGTTAAGGTCATTATTATTGGACCATTGGGAATGTTGTTAGTTTTAGGTTGTAGAACTTGGAACCATGTTCCTCTAGCTGAAGATCTCATAGCTTTGACCATGATGTTCACATGATGTATTTCTTGAGGAACTAGGCATTGGTAGGAGGACTGAATCACTCCCTATCAATGGTTATTGAATATCATACTCCATTCAAATAGAACTTGTGGATAATGTAAGGACCTTCGCATTTGGGTTCTAACTTTTTACTTTTTTTTAGGTACCATCAATGTTTTGATAGCCAGTACCAAGATACCATGGAGAAAGAAGTGGTGGAAGATCTTCTTATTGAACCCACTCACTACCCTATTTTGGCTCCTCTCTTAAATGTGTAAGGCTTGAAGACTATTTTCATCAAGGGTTAAAAACTCAGATAGAAGGACTTACACTATTCATTCTAGAATATTTATGTAATAAAAATTCATATGGAATGACATAAAATGATCCTCATTAGATAAAAATCCCTATATTCCATACAACAAGGAGTATGGTGTCTCATAGGGGGGATTGTTTTTCTGTCTTATGATAGGACCAAAGGTAATTATGGAATTTATCTGGCCAACTCTTTCTATTCAGGCCCAACTTATTCTGCAGGATGTTATAGAGGGTATTATTGAATACCTCAATCTTACAATTTTCCTAAAAATGATAGTAGTAAGTTTGGTTAGACTATATGTTCTACTTGGAATAAATAATTTTAAGCATAGTAGACCGGAAGATGTTGTTGTTTTTTTAGAATTCATTGAGGAACCCCTAAGTAATGGATGAAGTGGGAGATCACTAACTGAATTGACCATCTATTTTTTGAGATCATTTTGAAGAATCCATTATTCCCATTTGAAAAAATAATGTTAATGTAAAAATGAATCTGAATTTTTTTGTTTTTCCTGGTGGTTATGGTACTACAACGTCGACTCCCAAATTATAAAAGGAAAAGAATATTTTTTCTATTGTGAGGATTCTCTAGGGGTTGATTGAAAATGTTAGTGTGGATCTAAAATGCATAAAAATACTGGGTGAAAACAATGATATTATGAACCATGGTGGGCCAAAATTAGTCTAACCTTCATATTTGTTGAGAGGGATTCAATAATATTTTATGGGATCAAAAGGACCAAACATGGACCTCATTGAAAACCTGATGTACCTCATCTCCTTAGATCCAATGGAGGAGAGTCCCACTAAAACCATTTTTGTGTAGCGTTTTC
The DNA here is from genome assembly GCA_963277665.1 of Viscum album. NCBI lineage: Eukaryota > Viridiplantae > Streptophyta > Magnoliopsida > Santalales > Viscaceae > Viscum > Viscum album. The sequence continues at coordinate 795,661,152 of OY728157.1, forward strand.
TCAAGGTTAGGGCCACTCTTGAGTGTAAATTGTATTTAATGTAGATGGATTCCCTTACACATATCTCATCATGGTAGGAGAATTATATATTGGAGATACTCAATGAAGGTATTCATCTAATAGGGTGATTCCAAAACTGTGGGGGGATTTGAGGGTCCTGACATAGAAGTACTGAAAGACAGTTGATATACCTATTGTTTTCCATCATCTAATGTGACAGGGGTGATTACCCTCGATTTTGCCACATGAATGACAAGGTCATCTTGATATAGATCTCAGAGTGATGTGTCTAAACATTATATAGCATCATCTCAAACATTTTGTGACCAAAAAATGTGTGTCACCTTTGAATGGGAAGGGAAATTGTTCATTAAATAAAGAGTTCATTCAAAGAGGGGCACAAGAACCCACATTATAAAAAGACATTAACCCTCGAATTTCATTATGACTACTTATGATACTCCCTTCACATGTAAATAGTGAATATCAATCTTGATGGCTAAATTAGGACACGTTTTAAGGGCCTCATACTCTACCTCATTGTTATGACAGCCTTTTGAAAACATGAATGTATATGAAAAAATGATTGATCCTTTGTTCATTTAACCTTCTATTGGTTAGAATCTTGGAAGAACCACCAAAGTGAATCCTCCAACACAAGATATCTAGGTTCACTAGAAGAATAGATTCATCTATAAAAATAAACTTTTAGGGGTGGATCTTTAATGGGTTTATGTTTGTAATGGAATTCCACCAATGCATGTACTTCAATGGCCTTTTTCAGGATAAAAAATATGTTAAACTACTAGAGTATTTCCACCCAACGTTCAATAATCCCATCAACATATAGAGATTTAAGGTATATATTAGTGGGTCTACTATATAAACTAACTGTATATCAGAATGCTATAATAATTTTAAAATTTCTACACTAAAAGTAAAATACGAAGTATCTATTATCTATAGGGAAGTATATGTTCTTTGGGTCGAGGATCTTCCAGATGAGATACTAGAGGTTTTTTCCCTTCCCATTTTTTTCTTGGAAAGAATGACATCAAAGGATCAATCTTGGGTTGTCACATAAATGAGAAAGGGATTTCATAAAAATGGTGGCATCAAAATAAGGGGTTGAAGAGGATAATTTTTAACATTACTGAATATAATATGGAAGTCTTTATCGCACAGGTAAAAACCATTTTTCATGATCCCCAATTAGAGCATAAACTTGTTAGACAAATTTTCAATAAATTATTGAATATATGCTAAGTGGCCATGGATGCCTCACACCTCTCGATGATCTATTAAATAAGGTATTTGATTGATGTCCATTATTTTATATTGGTGAATATTGATCCATATATATATCACAATAAATCTGATAGAATTTCTAGATGTGTCTCCAATGGTACACTATAAGGAGTTCATCTTCATGTATATAGAGTAGAGGAAACTAAACACTTTCCCAACATCACTATGATGGTCTTGATGATGACATGATTTGACTAAAAAATCATCTACAAAATATGCCACCAATGTTGTGACAATTAACTTAAATATGTGGTATGTATCATATTAGCCAGTGGCACTAGAATTATCCAAGATGAAAAGCATCATATAGTAGAAAAACGTTCCTTATGATGCCCGAAAGGTGGGGGACTTATAACTTCCCATACATTACATATATTTCTATTACTTCAGAATTGATGCACACTTATTACAACATAAAAAACCTGGAAACGACCATATAGGTATAGAGTCTTTAGAATCTGGGAAACATAAACAATTGGTTCATAAATCATCTACACTGTCTCCCTTTTATTTTATCATATCTAGAGTCCATTTTGGAATATCTTACTTAATATCATTCTTCCTGACCTGGGGAAATGAAAACATACAAATGGGCGATCTCAAATTCTCAGTAAGGGTAAACAAAAGAAATATCAATCACATCATATTCATAAGAACATATTTTTTTGGAAATCTTAACCTGCAAAAGAGATCATAATTTCATAACATTGGATAAATCATAGTAGTGAAATGTAATCCCAATAATCATAACTTAAAACATGAAACTTTGTGGCATAAACACATAATCATATAGAATCATTTCTTAGTTGTCAAGACTCATAGCCAAGACTATCTTAGCGGACAAAGTCCATTTCTGAACCGATTTCACTCCACGTTTCAGTCCTGTTTCACTGAACTGGTTTAACCTGTAATTCCAGCCATGTCTATCTCATGAGATATAAATCTTTACCCAATGCGATGGAGGGAGATATAGGTCCCACCTATCTCATAATGATACCATTATTATGTGTGCCACAAAATCATAAATCATAGCATAACCCATGTAATAAAAAATGGGATTCTAAAACATCATGCCATCATAACATAATCCATATAAGATAAGAGGACATCATAAAAATGATTCCATCATAACATAATAAAATCAATGTAAAAATAGGTATAGAAAAAGAAACCTATATTATCTTAGATGGAAAATAGTTTTGATAAAACACTAGATCTTTATTCTTGAGGAAAATATCCTTACAACTTCAATAAAACATTTTTCCTCTCTTAAAATGTCATATAATTTTAATCTAAAAGAAGTTTATTAAAAATAAACATGAAAAATTGTAAAGTAAGCTTCATGGAAATAATGTTCTCTGAAATCATAAAGATACATTCATGCCGTATAAGTTAAAAAACATTCTTCTCGTACTTTGGCCGGAAAGGTCAAAAAGTACCTCGTACGAAAAATGACAAAATATTCATTTCGTATCTTTTACTAAAAACTCACTGAAAGGGAAAAATTGGATATAAACAATTGTAGGAGGATAGAAATAATATTACATATTGAATAAAAATGGATGTGGATGATAAATATACCGTAGTAAATTCTGATGTATAAACAATCTCAGATAAAAATGAGATTGTGATATTTTCCCTTACCTTAGGTCCGATTTTCTTATTATTCTTTTTAGGTTATAGATACATCATTTCCAGAATGGTATTAGTGTAATATATATCATATTAATTCATTCAATTCATTTATATAATCATTATTCTATGAAGATCATGTAGAACAAGTCGCATCACATCGTGGACACGGTATTCCGTACGTACGCAAGAGTGATGATATTGTTCCCATGATCATGGAATTGTATTGGAGTGTATGTATACTATTTCAGAATTAAAATAACTTTAAAATAATCATATATAGTTATTATTTACACCATTATACCCATCCAAGTAATGTGGTGGTGGAAAATAGATTACACCACGGCGTGGAGACGACATTCTGTACGTACGCGCACACGGTGATTTCGTTTTCCGTAGGATGGATAGATGGTTAAATAGGGTTGTTTTATAATTATAATAACATATCAATATATGAGTGATACTGATGTTATTACTTCATAATGAAACAAATAAATAAGAAGAAGTAGAAGAAGAAATAAAGTTGAAAGAATCAGTAATGGACATTACCTCTTCTTTGATGCGCCTCTTCTTAACATCATCTTAGGGCACTAAAGTTGGTCTTTGAAGAATACCATGACCTCTAAGATGTTTCTAGGGAAGTGGAGAGGAGAAATTGGCAGGGTTTGGCCGATCATGAAGTCTCAAAGTGGTGTGAGGAATAGAGGGAGGAGGTGCCCTTTTATAAAGGAGGAGAGGGGCACCTTAGGAAAAACTAAAAATATTATTTTATTATCAAGTCATATTCGGTTTTTAATAGCTCCAAATTGACTTATTTTGAAGATAAGTTGGGGATGGGTCTAAATAATCTCATCCAATAGAATTTAGACACGTTTAGATTTCTATTTAAACCTTATCATTTAGATTTAACTTTAAGTTATATAATATAACTTTTACCGTGTCTTCTTGTTTTCTTACACTATAAGGTTATTAAACTTACTATAACAAGACAAACGAACCCTAAGTTGTTTATTAATAATATATATAACCTAACCAAAGTCATTTGGAAGATCCTTCGATTTTAGGAATAAAATAACTATTAATAATATAATATTTGTTTTAAAAACTATTTTTTGGCAATTTTGACACTATTTGGTAATTGATTTTTGTGAAAATCCTAACAGAACGATTAGTTCAAACAGAGTTAATTAAATCAATACTAACATGTCATATTAACCTAGAAAATTATTGGAATTCATAAAAAGTCTCAAATTACATTTATTTGGTATTTATAAAATCAATTATGTCAATATTTCATTAATAAGATAATTACAGCATCATCATTGTGTCATAAATAAATTAAATTATTTAATGTCTAAAAATTAAAAATAAAATACCATTATGTAGGAAATATTTTTACCTTTTTAATTAATATTTAATGTCGAATTTATCATATGTATAACCCTATATTAAAAATAATTTAGTTATTAAACATTGATTTTATCTATTTTAACCCTTCCTTAAATAAAATAATAATAAATGTCCTAATCTAATCCAATTGGGACTAAATGGTCATATTGTATTACTAAGGTTGTTTTTGGTCGAATTAAACTTATCCAATAGAATTAGGACATGTGTTAGGGTAATAATAATACCATTTTTACCCTTAATTACCCTATTTACTTTTAACCGTGGTAAAAATAGTAAAAAGTTACTATTCACAAAAAATTATTTTTATCCCATTAAACCACATTTTAGTCCTTGATATTATCTGATTTTTCTCGAATTTTCGAAATTCCACTCACAGAAGTGGTAAAATTATGTTTTATGTGAATTTTCAAAGTCACCTATCAAGGAAGTTCGCGATTGCGTGTAAAGAAAGCCAAGCTAGTGTTGTGTGTAGTGAAAGATTCCATGGATTATTTATATACCATAAAAACAAAATATTTCTCATAAAAATATCGGGTGTTACATTCTACCCCCCTTAAAATGAATTTTTCCCCCCGAAATTCGCCACATTGTAATAAACAGATGAGGATACCTCTCCCTCATCATATCCTCAATCTCCCATGTAGCTTCTTCTAATTGTTGGTTCCTCCATAAAACATTCACCAAGCGATTGGTCTTGTTTCGTAGGACTTTTTCACTACGATCCAAAATCTCTATTGGATGTTCTTTATAAGAAAGATCTTGCTCTAGCGGTACAACTTCTGAGTTGAGTACATGTGAAGGATCAGGTATGTACTTTCTGAGGAGAGATAAATGGAACACATCGTGAACATGAGAGAGATTCTGTGGAAGCGCCAATCAGTAAGCTACCTTCCCAACACGATCCAGTATTTTGAAAGGACCAATATACCTAGGTCTCAGCTTTCCCTTATTTCCAAATCTCATTACACTCTTCCAAGGAGATATTCGTAAGAACACTTTATCACCCACTTCAAACTCAAGGTCTTTTCTTCAGTATTCGGCATAACTTTTTTGTCGACTTTGAGGTGCTCTTATGTGTTGTTGAATAGATCGGACCTTTTCTCCCATCTCTTCAACATGATCAGGTCCTAATAGCTTTCTTTCTTGAACTTCATCCCAACAAGTTGGAGTCCTGCATTTTTTTCCATATAGAGCTTCATAAAGGACCATAAGATTACTGGAGTGAAAGCTATTATTATAAGAAAATTCCACCAAAGGTAGGTGTTGATCCCAACCACCTTTGAAATCCATAGAGCAAGCACTCAACATATCTTCTAGAGTTTGAATTGTCCTCTCAGACTGACCGTCTGTCTGAGGATGATAAGTAGTGCTGAAACTCAACTCTGTATCTAGAGTATGCTGAAGTCTTCGCCAAAACATTGAGGTAAACCTCGAATCCTGATCAGATATAATAGAAAGTGGTACTCCATGCAATCTTACCACTTCCTTTACATATATCCTGGCAAGCAGATCCAGAGAGAAATTTTCTCGAATAGCAATGAAGTGTGCAGACTTTGTAAGACGATCAACTGTGACCCAGATAGAATTATTGCCTTTGGATGTTTTAGGAAGTCCAGTGACAATGTCTATAGTGATGTTTTCCCATTTCCATTCAGGTATGGGTAATGGTTGTAACATCCCCTTAGACTTTTGTCTCTCAGATTTAACTTGCGGACAAACCAAGCATTGAGAGACATATTTAATAACATCTCTTTTCATACCATCCCACCAGAAGTACCCTTTCAGGTCCATATACATCTTTGTGCTTCTAGAATGAATTGATAATGAAGAACTATGAGCCTCATCTAGCTGCTCCTTCTTTAATTCTGAGATGGGAGGAACACAAACCCAATTCTTGAACATTATTATTCCATCACAATCCAGGTTGAATTTAGGAAAATTTCTCACCTTATTTTGTAACTCTACATCTTCTTTCTATCCCTCTTTAATCTTCACATGTATAGATGGATGAACATTAATATGAGAAAGATACGATTTTCCCCTTCCATTATAATTCCAAGATCCATCCTTTGTAAATCCAAAAATATTGGATATTTTTTGATCCTCATCATTGATAAGCTAGCATGGTCTTTTCGACTTAATGCATCTACCACCCTGTTTGCTTTCCCAGGGTGGTAATGAATTGAGCAGTTGTAATCCTTAATCAGCTCCAACCATCTTCTTTGGCGCAAATTCAGCTCCTTTGGTGTGAAAATATACTTTAAACTTTTATGATAAGTATAAATATCACACTTTTCTCCATAAAGATAATGCCTCCAAATATTTAATGCTAAGATTACCACAACTAACTCCAAATCAGGTGTTGGGTAATTTTGCTCATGGATTTTCAACTGTCGTGAGGCATAAGCTATCACCATATTGTTTTTCATGAGAAAACACCCCAATACCTTCTTCGATTCATCACTGTAGATCAGAAACCTTTCTCCACTACTAGAAAGGGTGAGTACAGGTGCACTAGATAACCTTATTTTCAACTCCTTGAAATTCTCATCACATTCCCCCATCCACACGAACTTAACTCCTTTTCGAGTCAACCTGGTGAGTGGATTAGATAATCGTGAAAAATATTTCACAAAACATCGATAATATCTAGCCAAACCAAGAAAACTTTGGATCTCGGTTACTGTTGTTGGTCTCGACCATCTTTCAATAACCACTGTTTTTGCTGGATCCACAAATATCCCCTCTTTTGAGATTATGTGACCCAAAAATGCATCTTTTTTAAGCCAAAATTCACACTTGGTAAATTTGGAATAAAGCTTCTCCTTTCTCAGGGTCTTCAATATAATTCTCAAGTGATCTTTATGTTCTTCCTTTCTCTTTGAATAGACAAGAATATAAACTATAAAGACTACCATAAACTGATCAAGACAGTCTCTAAAGATGCTATTAATTAGATCCATGAAGATAGCGGGGGCATTAATAAGACTAAACGACATCACTATAAATTCATAGTGTCCATACCTTGTATGGGAATCCTTCTTTGGTATATCCTCCCTTTTGACCCTTAATTTATGATTCCCTGAATGAAGATCAATCTTGAAAAAGTATTGAGCTCCACATAGTTGGTAAAATAAGTCATCAATTCATGGGAGAGGATATTTGTTCTTGATCGTGATCTTGTTAAGTTCTCGATAGTCAATGCGAAGTCTCATTGATCCATCTTTCTTCTTAACAAACAGAACAGGTGCTCCCCAAGGTGATTCACTAGGGTGCATGAATCCTTTATCAAGATTCTCCTGGAGTTGCTTCTTCAATTCCTGCAACTCAATTGGGGAAATTTTATAAGGTGTGTTTTAAATAGGCAAAGCACCCGAAACGAGTTCTATTGAGAACTCAACTTCAAGATTTGGTGGAAGACCCGAAAATTCCTCTAGAAAGACATCATCAATCTCCCGTACAGTGGGCATATTATTAATCATGATTTTCTCACAAACCATTTGAGATAAATAACCTTCCTTTAGTGGAATCAAGACCATAAGATGGAAGAAATTTCCACTGGAAGGTTATGTTCATCTTTGCATTGATAGACAATCATAGATTGATCTGGAATATGAAATGTGACTTCCCTTATTTGGAAATTGATATGAGATCCATATAATGAAATCCATTCCCTGCCAAGAATCACATCAAATTACACTATAGGAAGGATCACAAGATTTGCAGGAAGCAATTTCCCACAAACATCAATCGGAGAAGAGTTATAAACTTTTGATGCGACTAGTGTGCAATTAGGAGTTGTCATAGCTAACTCAAAATCTAATTGTTGAGGTAATACATAGATACCCTTAGAAAATTCATCAAAAATAAAAGAGTGGGTGTATCCAGAATCAAATAAAACATTTTCTACTTTACAGTGGATGGTAAGTGTACCTTTCACCACATTGTTATCGTACTCCACATCGCTGATAGAAATTGCATGTGAATTTCCTTTGTCTTTAGCCTTAAGAATTTGTTGACGTAGATCATCATCAACAAACCTTTAATTAGGGAATTGATTAACATAATGCCCCATTTTCTTTCACTTGTAACATTGAAGTATAGGAGGTGCACTCTGTGTAGCCTTTTCTTTGTTCGCATCACTAGAAATCTTCTTCCCGTCATTGCGGCATTCGAATGCCTGATGACCTTTGTTCCACATTTGAAACATTTACTTGTCCCTTTAAGACAACTCCCTCCATGTTTCTTTCCAAACATTAAGCATAAGGGAAAACTCATATTCTTTTCAGTGTGATCTTTATATTTTCCTTTGAATTCCATTTTCCTCTTCTTATTAAACCCATATGACTGATGGGTTACTCCAATCTCCATCTCAACCTTGAGAGCACATCGAACGATTTCCTCATAGCTATGGATGTCCCTTATGGGTAACACCTTTCGAAGACTTGGTTTTAAGCCACTAAAGAATCGATCGATCTTACTCTTAGGTTGGATAATAATACCAGAAGTGTACCTTGAAAGTCTTGTAAAATTTGCTTCATAGGTACCAACAGATTCATCATCCTTTTCCTTAAGTTCAAGAAACTCCTTCTCCATATTTGTTCGAAGAATACGAGGGAAGTACTTATTGAAAAATAAGTTCTTGAACTCATTTCATTCCATGAACTCAATTTCATCTCTTTGCCTCGTATTCTTGATAAGCTTCAAACATTAATCAGAATCTCCTTCCAAACAATACACTACTATGATGACTTTATCATGTTCCTAACATTGAAGAACTGTAAATATCTTTTCAGTAGTACTGATCCATTGTTCAGCAACTAATGGATCGGTAGACCCGCTGAATGAAGGTGGGCGTTGCCTCATGATGGATTCAACATAATATTGCTCCTTCCTTTGCTTGTTTGAAATTCCTGCATTATTCATATCTTGAGAATGTTGTGTGAGCATGGGTACCTGATTTTTCATTCTAGCTCCCATAACGTTTGGTTTCTCAGGGGGACAATCATTGCATTGCCCGTCGCATTCCCCATTAACACGGTTCCTTTGGGTTCCATCCATTAACTAAAACCAATAAGAATAGTGTGAGAAACACTAATTATAATAGGAAAACCACATAATCAAGAATAAAATTTCACACATAAGGTCTTATCATAGGTTGTTCATGGACATTTTTAAAACACTATGATTGTGTTCTATCCTTAGACTTATCCTTAGGGTTCTTATTTAGGATTTAACATCCTAGTTTCCAAAGGTTGACTATACCATTCCTCTAATACCAACTATAACGACCCATACATTACATACATTGTTATTAATTCAAAATTGAAGAACACTTATTACAAAATATAACAAAACTAGGAAAGGACCCTATAGGTATAGAGTCTTTGGAAACTGGGAAACATAAACAACTTGTTCATAAATCATCTACACTGTCTCCCTTTTATTTTATCTTGTTTAAAGTCCCTTTTGGCATATCTTACTTAATATCCTTCTACCTGACCTGGGGAAAAGAAAACATACAAAAGGGTGATCCCAAATTCATAGTAAGGGTAAACAAAAGAAATATCAATCACATCATATTCATAAGAACATATCATTTTGGAAATCTTAACCTGCAAAAGAGATCATAATTTCATAACATGGGATAAATCATAATAGTGAAATGTAATCCCAATAATCATAACATAAAACATGAAACTTTGTGGAATACACCCATAATCATAGAGAATCATTTCTTAGTAGTCAATAATCATAGCCAATACTATCATAGCGGACAAAGTACATTTCTAAACTGAGTTCACTCCTCGTTTCAGTCTGGTTTCACTGAACCGGTTGAACTTGTCGTTCCAGCCATGTCTATCTCATGAGATATAAGTCATACCCAATTCATTGGAGATAGATAAAGGTCCCAACCATCTCATAATGATACCATTATTATGTGTACCAAAAAATCATAAATCATAGCATAACCCATGTAGTAAAATGGGATTCTTAAACATCATACCATCATAACATAATCCATATAAGATAAAAAGACATCATAAAAATGATTCCATCATAACATAATCAAATCAATGTGAAAATAGGTATAGAAATAGAACACTATATTATCTTATATGGAAAATAATTTTTATAAAACACTTGATCTTCATTCATGAGGAACATATCGTATCTACTTCAAAAAAACATTTTTCCTTTCTTAAAATGTCATATAATTTTAAACTAAAAGAAGTTGATTAAAAATAAACTTGAAAACTTGTAAAGAAATATTCTTGGAAATAATGTTCTCTAAAATCATAAAAATATATTCATGCCGTAAAGTTAAAAAAACATTCTTCTCGTACTTTGGCCGGAAAAGTCAAAAAGTACCTCGTACGAAAAACGACAAAAGATTCCTTTCGTATCTTTTTCTTAAAACTCAGAGAAGGGTAAATTAGGATTTAAAAGATTGTATGAGGATAAAAATAATATTACATATTTAAGAAACATGGATGTGAATGATTAATATTCCCCAGTAAATTCTGAATTATAAACAATCTCGGATAAAAATGAGATTGGGATATTTTCCCTTACCTTAGGTCCGATTTGCTTCGTATGTGTCCGAACCTCCTGTATAATGATTTGAATAATTTCATTGAATTATTCCAGAATCATACTTATTTTTTTGATATCATATATGGTCGTATTCTTAGTTTTTTATTAGTAATATTTCATTTCTACTTGTTATTCGGGTGTTTATTACTTTTTGTTCTTATGCGTGTTTTGTAGAATAAATTCTTATTCTTCTTTTTAGTTTATAGATACATCCTTTACAGAATATTATTAGTGTTATATATATCATATTCATTCATTAAATTCATTTATATAATCATTATGCAATGAAGATCATGTCGAACGACTCGCATCACATCATGGAGACGGTATTCCGTACGTACGCACGAGCGATGATATCGTTCCCATGATCATGGAATTGTATTGGAGTGTATGTATACTATTTAAGAATCAATATCACTTTAAAATAATTGTATATAGTTATTCTTTACACCATTATACCAATCCAAGTAAGGTGGTGGTGGAAAATAAATTACACCACGGCGTGGAGATGGTATTCCGTACATACGCACATGCGGTGATTTCGTTTTCTGTAGGATGGATAGATGGTGGAATAGGGTTGTTTCATACTTATAATAACATATAAGTATATTAGTGAAACTTTTGTTATTACTTCATAATGAAACAACTAAAGAATAAGAAGTATAATAATAAATAAAGTTAAAAGTATCGGTAACAGACATTACCTCTTCTTTGACGCGCCTCTTCTTAACATCCTCTTAGGAAACTAAAGATGGTCTTTGAAGAATACTAGGACCTCTAGGATGTTTAAATGGAAATGAAGAAGAGAAATTGGTAGGGGTTGGCCGAGCTTGAAATATCAAATTGGTGTGAGGAAGAGAGGGAGGAGGTGCCCTTTTATAAGAGAGGAGAGGGGCACCTTAGGAAAAACTAAAAATATTATTTTATTATAAAGTCATATTCGGTTCTTAATAGCTCCAAATTGATTTATGTCGAAGATAAGGTGGGGATGGGTCGAAATCCTCTCATCTAATAGAATTTAGACAAGTTTAGGTTTCTATTTTATACTTATCATTTAGATTTAACGTTAAGTTAGATAATTTAACTTTTACCGTGTCTTATAGTTTTCTTACACTCTAAGGTTAATAAGCAAAATATAACAAGCCAACCGAACCCCAAGTTGTTTATTATTAATATATATAACCTTATCTAAGTCATTTGTCCGAACCCTATATATTTAGGAATAATATAACAATTCATAATATAATATTTGTTTTAAAAAATATTTTATGTCAATTTTGACACTATTTGGTAATTGATTTTTGTGAAAATCATAATTGAAAGATTATTTAAAAAAATTTATTAAATCAATACTAACATGTCCTATTAACCTAAAAAATTATTGGAATTTATAAAAAGTCTCAAATTACATTTATTTGGGTATTTATAACATCAATTATGTCAATATTTCATTAATAAGAAAATTACCGCATCATCATTGTGTCATATATATATTAAATTATTTAATGTCTCACTATTACAAATAAAATACCATTATGTAGGAAATCTATTTATTTTTCTAATGAGTATTTATAGTCGAATTTATCTTATGTATATCCCTATATTAAAAATTATTTAGTTATTAAACTTTGATTTTAACAATTTTAACTCTTATTTAAAAAAATTTATAATAAATGTCTTAATCTAATCCAAGTGGGCCTAAATTGTCGTATTTTATTCCTAAGGTTGTTTTTGGTCGAATTACACTTATCAAATAGAATTAGGACATGTGTTAGGGTAATAATAATAAAATTTTACCCTTAATTATCCTATTTTAGTCCTAAATATTAACCGTGTCTCTCGGATTCTCGAAATTCCACTCACAGAAGCAGTAAAATTATGTTTTATGTGAATTTTCAAACTCTCCTAGGAGGTGGGTAAAAGACGGTGAAAAGTTCAATAAAATTATTATATATCTAAAATTATTATAAAATGACTCCAATGAATTACTTTGAACATATATAGGTATTATTTATCAGTTTTGACCAAAAATAAATTTAAATAAAATAAATAATTATTTAAATAAAAAGCCGGGTTTTAAATAGTAACCCAGTGTTTTCACTATACATCAAAAATTGAAAGTTTTCAGAAAAATAAAAAAAATTCACCCTAGGATAATTTCGATATTCTGAATCCAAAAATTAATTCCATTTTGAAAGATAAAATTTAAAAAATTCCAAAAAATTGGTATTACTATTCATAACAGCTAGTTTTAATAATATTTTAATAGCATATCGTTGTTTAGTGAAACTCGATATTTTGTACGACACAAGCTATCGAGGAAGGTCACGATTGCCTGTAAAGCAAGCCAAGATAGTTTTGTGTGTAGTGAAAGATTCCTATGATTATTTATATAACATAAAAACAAAATATTTCTCATCAAAATCTCAGGTGTTACAGGACTCCTCTTCCTCAGGACCATACATAACTGATTTTACATGGAAAATCCATCCATGAATGTTAGGGTTTTGAATCCATGTATGGAATTAATCAACATCTATGTCACTATAAGGGGAAATTCATACTTTATAGAATAGATATTGAGGTCCCAAAAGTTTGTGAATACCCTGATGTGTGCATTACTCTTTATTATTGGGACAACTTTGGCCATCCATTTGGGTCACCTGACCTCAATGATAAGATTATCTTTTATAATATTGTCATATTTATCCTTGACCAAGTCTCCATGTGAAGGGTGTATTTTTTTAGTAGGATTATTGAAAATTTTAAGAACCATTGGTATACAAAGGTGGTGAATGGAAAACTAGCGATTAAGACCAGGATTCTTTTCATAGATCTAGGAAAAACATCACTATGTTTATTCAAGAAGGCCTCATACTAGTTATGATATTTCAAATACATATCTATGTTAACTAGAGTAAACATTAGATCTCCTTTAGTGCTAATATTTACCCAATTCAAGTCATCATAAATGGTTGAAACATCCTCTTCAAATGAAATAGGGGTGTCTTATTAGTCCTACTCATCATATATTATGCGAGTACCATAGGGAGGTGGAGACTATTCTAGGATTTATATCCCTAGGGGAGCACTATTACATACTCTTGATGATAGGTAAACTCTAATGAGGGGTTCTAGATCTGTATATAATTTGGGAAAAAACGACGAGACAATCCATTTTGGTTTCCAACCAAGAGGTCCACTTCTGAAATCTATGTAATGATGATGGGTTAACTTCTATCAAAATTTCCCCTCTTTATAAAAAATGATGGAGTTCTATGAGTTAGTGGACATGGGACAAACATCTCATTACTTTTCAATTGTAGGATCTTCTGTTATTATCCGTTCTAGTCTAATGAATGTGTATGAGGAAATCTATGAGCACTCTCTCCTTATGGGAACTATGAAACTACCTCTTGAGTCTAGTGTTGTAGTCTATAAGTGATAATTTTAAGAAAAAAATCTATTTTTCATGTCTCTCTAGGGACTTTTTGCAATAGCCATTAGACTTTTGGGGATATTGACGCATTCAACCACATTGTTATAAAACAAAATTCATTCTCTTCAGTAGTAACTGGTATCAATATAGGGGGATTTAAATGAATGAACAGGGGACACATCTCCTTATATTACCCATATTCAACCATAAATGGAGTATTTGAGGCACTGTTGGTATGAAGAGGGGATAACTGCATGTAAATGAAGATATGGACTTCCCAATAGCATGTTTTTGGTAATATATTGTGAGACTAAAAAAAATTTAGTGCTTTATACCATTCCACAAAATGGAGTCTTCTATAGAATCATGCCACACAATTTTTTCTTGGTCTAACCAAACCCATGAATTTTAAAGTTTGAGGGATTCATATTTTCTTTTATAATCCCCAGTTTATGGAGAATCTACATTGGCATATGGTTGATCTCCGAACTAGTATCCACTAAATAGTGTTTTATTTCAATTCCATTGAATTGACTTGTGATATAAAGTGGTAATTTGTTGCCCAAAATGATGATACCCTCGTATTCTCCAAAAAATGTGATAATGTCTTAACATTCCTACTGTACGACCACTTCTACATATTTGTTATCAGCGACAACCCGGTCATTTTCGAACTAAAGCGGGATATTCAAATATTTTACGAGGGCCCCATGAATTTTATTTGACAAGAGGAGTCCTTGTAGATCAAAAGCCTTATGGTACTACCGAAGATATGATTTAACATATCATACTTTGATTCTAGGGGAATATTTGTTTCTTGTAGAGGGTTTTTCTTTAACAATGGTATAGAATATGTCATTGGATGAGATGTTACGGCCTAGCTAATGTTGAATATATAACTCTTCTTGTTAGCTTGTTTTCATAGAGAAATTGATGTCTAGGAACTAAAAGGATGAGTTTAGGCCCTGGATGGATGATATTTGTCATAGTGAGCTCACCACTAAGTCACACAATCATCTAATATAGTTAGTTGTGAGGGTATACTTGATGCATTGGAATGAGGGGACGTTGATTAATTATCCCTACATTTTAATTTTTTCCCTAGTGGAATAAAAAACATTATTTCGAGCATTGCCATGGACATTATTCTAGATTTAATGTCCCATAAATATTCATTATTGATTTCAGAAGAAGGATCCTGACTAGTTCACATAACATTATCCATTATTGTGCATTATATTGTTGTCCAATAATCTGACTACATTCATAGAGGAATACTATTGTTCCGCATCAGTGGAATACTCCAAATTCAGATATACTTTTGGTGCATCTTCCAACTCGGGAGGCATGAAGTCACCATGGGTGAAGACTGGTTTTTACCTCAGCAAGGGACATTGATACCCCTTACACCATTAAAATATATACCTTAGAGACTTGGAAGGATAAAATGAGGATTTAGTGGGGTTGGTCCAAGGATTTATGGAAACCACATGATGTTATGTCTTACTCAAGAGGGTATTGATGATACCATGGGGGAGAGAGACTATGTTGAGGATCAAACCATCATTAAACATCTTCATTCCATAGTCAGGGGCCCATTACCGTCACTAGAGCCTCTTCTGTCAATATTGTGGTCTATAGAGGCATGTGAAAATTTTGTAGGGATGTAACCCAATTAGAAAATTGATGATCCACTTGTTCTTAGAGACAATATTTAAAGACAAATAATTCATTGATGTTATGTCCAAGGATGTCGTGATATGGGGAGTGATTAGTATGATTGGAGATCTTGGACTCCTATGGTTGGATATATTTCTGAAACTTTAGGTTTCCATTTTCCAAGGAATATATGAAATACCCTAGACCTGAATGTCCTTAAATAAGTAGGTCTTGTTCATTATTTTTATAAATGTAACATTGGGAGACTGGCCTTCATGTGGGGGTTGGGGCCACATTATCTTGATGAATATGTTATTCATTTAGAGGCTAAGGCCGGAAGGGATACACTTGGTGAGGTTGGATAGGTTCATTCAGTATAGAGGCCAATAAATTGACCAGTTTGTGAACCAATACATATACAACATCGATAGTCTCATCTTTTATTAGCCTCATTATAGGATTTGGAAGGGGTAATGGAAACTTCAATTGCTTTTTCTACTAAAATTATTCTTCATGAATCTATACTTTTCTAAAGAACACCTAAAATCCACTTGGGTAATTCATGTATATGAGGGTGGGGACCAAATCATCTCTAATTCCCTCTATTCAGATTATAAGAAAATTTTCCTAGGATGGTATCATGTCAAGTGAGTATGTGAGTCCCTCCCTTTAGGTGATGATGTTGCAAAAATCTGTCATCATGACTTTATTTTCATTTAAAGAGTTTAGTGATGCGGGTCCTAGACATGGTGGAGATGAACTGGTAGCGGATCATTATATGGGGATCGTACAAGCCCAAATGGACCCTATAGGTTTCTAACTCTACCAGAAAAATATGGGTCCATCCAGAGATTGGACCAAGAATCAGAGGTGGGTAGCTTCTTGTTGTTCTGGATTCCACAACATCATGTTTCTCCTTGAGGTAATGTTATCTAGATGATGTAGTGGATAACGTGTTACCATAATGTAGGTGATGTTGGGATTACCAAATATCGGGGTTCTCGAACATGTTCCACCCACACTGGGTACAAAATTATTTAGGTGGAATTTCCACTTGGTGGTTTTCAAGAGCCTCTAGATGGGATATGAGAGAACCTATAACATAATATTGGTGAGTATTTGTGGTCACTAATGAATTGATATGCTAAATAACTCATGGATCAGTGAATCCTTGTTTCCGAGGTTGATAATCATGTTCCTCAGGTAGGGTGAGTGACTCATATCTTAGTCATTTGATGTATTACCTAGATTCTATTCTAAGAGGGTGAACATGGACACCAAAATCAAATCGAGGTGCCTGGCCAAGGAAGATGGGAGACCCTAAATAGGAGAGACAAGGTCCCTTCTAATGTTTTTGGTGTTCGAGAAATGATCAATAGTAATATTAGTAGTGACCCTTTATTAGTCCTCAAGATTCTAAATCAATATGGTTATCCTAGTGTCTGGATTGGCTATTGGTGCATCCTCTGATGGGATAACGGGCTGAACATGCCCCTTTACATTATTGATATACTGATGAATAGGAAGAAAGAAATCTGTCCGGGGCCACTAAAGTCCTAGATACATCTTTTATTGATGAATATGGGTGCCAGTACAGTGGTATACTTTGTGCTGTTACATCACTTGGAGTAGGTTTTATATCTTAGGACCTACATTAGAGGTCATGTTTCACCGATCCTCAATAATGATGATGATGACGAAATTAACTACGGTGATATTCAGAGAGAATCCTTCACTATCGGAGTGTGGGATAGATTGACGGACCCTTCATTGTCATATGATATAATTGAAATTGAGGGCAGTAAACTACCCATAATCCAAAGACATGCACCTATTCAGACACATATTACATGAATCTATGAAGCAAAATTAATCTCTTAAACTTATTTTACTATAGTTTTTTCTGGTCACCATACGATTTAGGATGTTTAGATACTGGGAGTGTAATGATCTCAACCATCTTACACTATTTTTGAATGGTATAGTTGTGCTAGGGGTTTCATGTATAGGCCATGTTATGGTCTAAAATGCAGTGGGACATCCCCTAGGAATTATGGAGGATAAAATATTCTAGGTTCTTAGAAAGGGACTATGGGATGAAAAAAACTAGAGCTTTAAGTGGAAAAAACTCAACTAGTTTCTTGTTAATGGAATAAAGTCTTCATAATTCTTCATATTCACCACATGTGGGATGATCCCGCTCCAGGTCGGCCGATGACCTTACTGGTGTAGGCTAAGAAACCCGCGGTGACACTGACATGGATCCTATTTTTGATTGATTCACTAGAGGAGGGGGTATAATGTGAGTTAAACATCAAATGCATACTTGAATGTCTCTACTTGTTGGGGCCAACATCCATATCATATCCTGATACAATGGGGTGTTTACTCCATACCAATGTATGAGTGGAGAAACATTCCTCTATGGGTCATTGGAGTTCTCACCATGATTTAAAGGACTCAACTCAAACCCTTACATCTATCCAACATCAATATTGGTTATCAAAGGGATGGGAACTGATGATGATGAATATTTTTGCACTTTGAGTCCTCAAAAGGAATCCAAAACATCCTACACCAATATGTAGCTACATATGGATTTTTGAATCTCATGTGCATCAAATTCAATGATTGTAAGCCTCAATAATTGAGTTTCCACCCCCATATCTCACATTCGGGGTGAGGATTCCCTCATAGAGTTATCCAACCCTTCAGGGTATGAGTGGTTGATGATGACACAACACTTCCATGGGTTCCACCTATAACGATGCGAGACTACCCCATGTATGAGTTATAGAGAGTTTCTTACATTCCTCCCAGGTACATTGCAGACGACACCATGAACACAGAACCCATGATGGATATTTTCTTCCTACACCAAGATGAATCTTCAGAGCATGGCATATCTTCATCATTGGGAGGACCTCCATGTTGGTTGATAGAAGTGCATGGAGTATCTCATATCAAGTTGATGGTAGTGTGAGTATGACATCTGATCTGGTATTATTTTTCACTAGATGACTTGTAATGGTTTCCCGTGGTGTCGAAGACTGAGATAATCAACCTATCCTACTTGTGTGGAGGCTAGGGCCTCAATCCCAATTGGGATAATATAGATACACTTTTAGAAATTTTGCGGATATGATGGGATACACCGATGGTGGAAAGGGACACCAGAACTATTGATGAATCCTCCATTCATAAAATATCTTGGTCCTACCCTCAATTTTAGTGCAGGTTAATGTAGACTAGGGCCAATGGAGTGGTGACGGTGTCAATTTTCTCATCATCATATGGGATTGGTTAGTGTTAGTGCTGACATGGTCTAGTGGGAGTCCTCTTGGGTAGCACCTAATAAGTGGTTATGCTGGGTATATCATAAAAATACCCTACCTCTTTGGAAAAGGGGAATGAAAAATACAAATGTTGTAGGGGGAGGATCCAGAAATGGGGCTTCATTGGAAGATGGGTTGGTTTGCCCCTACAAGGACCTATGGGGAGACACTTCCTTGAGGAGTACCAATGATTCACGATACTAGCGTGCCATATCAATTGTGGTAATGAATCCTTCTTGTTCGTATGGACAAACAAGGGTGTAAATCACTCTATTTTGTATTATCTAATTGGGTGATATGGGTCATGGGGCCCAGTAGATGATGAATTTGTGACTATTATGGTGGGAATGAAATCTTGCATGATTGCTTCTCCCACAGTCCCATGTCTCTACTCCTGGTAGAATTTCATCATTGATCTCCAAGATCTGAGTCTTGTAATGTACATGGAGTTAATCTTCAGTAAAAATATTATGAATATGATCCAAAATTCTAAAACATCATCCATTCATTATAAAACAGAGGAGGTTTCCACAATGATGTGCTCACAGACTGAGGATTCCCACCGTTATACATCCCAAGTCATAAAATATTGTCATAATAGTCCCACCACTTGTTTAGATGGACCTATAATTGAATTTCTAGATATGATGACATAAAAATATTATGGATCCCTAGTTTTAATAGATCTCAAATATTAATTATAAGATATTCACATTAGTTGGACCATGTT
Organism: Viscum album; assembly: GCA_963277665.1. NCBI lineage: Eukaryota > Viridiplantae > Streptophyta > Magnoliopsida > Santalales > Viscaceae > Viscum > Viscum album. The sequence continues at coordinate 795,681,262 of OY728157.1, forward strand.
TTCTAATTCTTTCCATCAGGGATGCATGCCCTCTCTCCGTATGGTGGATAATAATTACCTTGTTTCCCTATATTATTTGTTTCTAAAGGTGGGCCTCTTCCGTCACATTAATCAGTGATATTATTTACATGATCAAAGAAGGATGATAAGATTTTGGTTCATCCTTACATAGATTACTTCTTGGAGATAATCACCTAGTTTCGAGTCTCCCTAAAAGATTTAAGTAATTTCTATAAAAATCATTCCTTGTGCCATGTCAATGTGGATTCTATTTAACTATGATATTTCTGTCTTGAAATTGAAGATATCTTCTGGTAGAGAAGACAATAACATTTTTAATTTATGGGAATCTCTAGATGTTGGACATGTTGGGCATCTGTAAGGACTCCAATTTTTGGAGTCATATGAATCTAATATGAGGCATCTTAGGTGCAGAACCTATGGAAGTGTTTGTCATCCATGAGGTAGTTGATTCCAGGTGCATACGTATTCCAAATATTTTTACCTCAGGATTCCCATTATTATTTTATGGGGTAGAAATTATGAATTAGGTCACAAGTTTAACATTTTATGTGTAATGCTGGGTCAGATGTTTAACGGACTGTGGGGGCAGGTGGGTAAGAGGATTAACATCATGGGGGTAATGTGGGTAACATGTTTAACATATTGTGGGGAAAAATGGGTTACATGTTTAACATCTTGTGGGTGCATATTAATCCTTATTATATCATCTTATGGGAAAAGTTGGGTCAAATGTTTAATGGCCTGTGGTGATAAGTGGATAACATGTTTAACAATGGTTGGGATTGGTGGGTAACATGTTTTACATCTTGTGGGTACAAGTGGGTAACAATTATTAAATATTTTGGGGATAGGTTGGAGGTTAGGTTTGTCCACATGGGGGAATATTTCACACATTAAATTTGATGATGTGGTTGTATAGTCGAGATTGATCCTCAAGGAGGGACCTTAGATGTGTTGGTATGTAGGGATGAAACGTTATTGAGGTTTCCAATGTACCCAATTAGTATACAGGTATCAAAAACCACATAGTTTTATGCCAAAGTTTATGGTCTTGTCATAGGACCGTTATATGTAGTTTAACATAATGTTGTGAGGATTATCAGGTCGCGAAAGTAACATCAATGTGGGATGACGTGGGGATTACACACAGAGGATTCTTGTGGAAGGCTTTTCATTCCATGATGGGGAAGAAGATGGAATCTCAGGAATATTGTACATGGGGCATCCCATAATTATGACATAGTGTTAAAGGGGTGAGGTCATCTCATTCCAGCCACACATGGGGAATCCAATATTTACTAAATAAGGTAAGACTATAATTTTATGTCACATTTTGAGGATTTTATCATGATGTTTATTGTAAAATGACTATGATTTTATGCTATTAAGTTTTATTTCACACAACCCAGATGTTGGTGGGGCTTACAACTAGGGTGGCCATTTCAGAGTGGGAGAGGAATACTAAGAAAATTCATTTTTATAAGGAATTTTCCTATGTTTCCATGGAATATTTCACCATTAAGTATTATTTTCATACCTATAATATGCCACTATTGTTTCATGGAGTAAACACTATTTTGGAGGAGTGTAAATTATGGGTCTTGATGTTATGGTTCATATGATTAGGGGAAAAAGGAAATAGGGTACATATTCTTAGGATAAAATGAGAAGGTAATGGTTAAGGATATCATGGAAACACAAAGGGAGGATAAAAGGGATAGTGGTTCTAATTTCATGATGACTTTGTGTGTGATTGAACTAGTTCATGATAGCTACAGGGGAGATGGGCACTCAAATTTCATGAAAGGATGTAGGATGAAAGGAGGCTCCATGGAGAGGCATGATAGATGGTTTTTGGAAAGGTTGTGGTTTCATGAATATTTAGGTTTCCCAAAGTATAAAGGTATCATGAATGTATATATTTTTTGACGTAGGATGAACCTACATTAATGTTATGTCTTAGTTCCCATGTTTTTTGGAAATAATAATTATATCACAAAACCCCAAGATTCGGAAAGGAATATCTTCTTATTAAAAGTCCATGGTACATCATGAAAGGTATGTATAATATTGGTTAAGGTTATGAAAAAACCATTGACAAAGATTTCAAAAAACATGAACACTATTGAAAATATATATAATCTCTTGATCATTAATCTTCTAGGTTTCACAAGTTTAGATCTTTTCTTTGAAGCTAAATGCTCATGTCCACTTAATAGTTAGATATGAGGTAGTATTTATAGGCCCAATAGAGTTGAGGGGATTTATTTCATGAAATATGGAGGATTTAATGAAATATTAGATATTTCATGGTGGAAGGTTGTTCCATGAATTGATATACACAACATAGAGGTTACCACATCCATCTCGGCGTGACCAGATGACCTCTACAAATTTATGTTACATTGCATAGAGGTTACCGCCTCAAAATCCACACATCCAAGTGAGTCATAAGAACTAGATTCATGATTTTTAGATGTTACCACCACAAGATCCATGTATTTGGGTGATTTAGTTGAATCTTATCCGTTGAAAATGATTTGGACATTCAAGATCACAACCACTTAAATGAATTTTTATCCATTTTAGCCTGATTTTTCTTCAAACGAGCCATGAATTCCTCGACTTCTCCCACGACACACATATTATGGAATCAAAAATGATATTTGGATAAACACAATTCCTTGGTATGTTCATAGTGTTTGTTTACATATTGGAGTGGAAGATAAAAAAATTATCCCTTAACGTTTTTTCCTTCTTCATTTTTTTGAAATTTTTTGTAGTATGACACTTAGGTTATAAAAGAAATTCCTCAATGATGAGTATAAAAAAATTAATTTAGACCATAAAATGATCCATGTGAATTAGTAGTGGGGAAAATTCATTTTAATATTATATTCCTAACTATTATAAAAAGGAGTTCTGATGTTTAATTTTATTACAATCAATGAATATAGTGAACATGAATAGTTTTAAGAGATGATTGTTACAATCCTGAGGTTTTTTTATTTCGATTAGATTTTAGAATGTTTTTTAAACCATCAATGAAATTTGGGATAGATTTTATGATGATAGATATTTTAAGACACAAAAGTTAATAGTATATACACCATGATATATTTTTATATAAATGACATGGAATTTCATACATCTAAAATGATATTTTTTTGGAGTGTAATGGTATATATGGAATATAGAGGATATAAAACATTATATTCATTAATATTCAAAATTTGGATGTGGAATGAGAAGTTCATAAAAAATTTGTATAATTATTTGACAAATTTTAGAAGAATCTATATTTGATATGCGATTAAATATATTGTTCTAGTGGATATTTGGAGTTGATGAATGTTTATACTATATATATATGAGTAAATTATAATTTCAAAAACTATGTTATATTGAACTAAAAAAAGAGATAATTTAAGGTAATATATAAATTTATTCAAGAAACATAAATGTAATATCAAATCAATGAATCTACAAAAGAGTAAATTGAAACTCTCACTATCTATGTAGTATTAAAAAGGACACTCTAATGGCTATGATATAATCAATTGTACATTTATAAGGTAATGAAATGTAAGGATAATAGTGAAAAATATTTTGTGGGATTATCTCTAAGTTACATCAGAGGATCATGTAAAATATAATGCAACTAATACAGGTCGGATAAGGTAAAAATATTCTTAAATCATGTGATCCTATATTATATAATAATAAACCAATATTTATATTAAAATAAATAGATATTTATAAAGAATATTATGTAGAAATATTGGTGTTGAAACCACATTAAAGTCATATCTCTAGGTATTGGGATGACTTTGGTGGTTGAAGACTGGATTGAAATGTGGTGATAAAGTAGAACACACCCTAACTAATGAAATATTTTGATCCCAAAATCCTTATACAATTCAATGAAACCCATTTTGTTGGTTTTAAATTTTTTATCAATTCTATTATTAATTATTGAAACCTGAAACTTAAGAATCCCCATTCCATTGAAGAAGCTATTGTGAGTATCTTTTTATGATTTCATATTGTAAATGGGGTGAAGATAATGGAGGATGGTGCTTCGATGGTTTGTTATTCTAAAGGAATGTTATTTCATGGTGATTTCACTAACATGCCTAGGTTTCTCCTATTTTTAGCATGAAATGGATGTTTGTAGAAGATTACACACTCTGATGTTTGGAAAAATATGGGTTACAACAAAAATTTATCATTAGAAACTATAAAATAGTTATGGGGGTTGGTTATCAAACTCCTCATCCTACATAGTAAAAAAAATCAATGATTTTAGAGATGCATGAAGGAAGAAAAAGATTTGTGGGAAACAAATTGGGATTAATTGAATATTTTAATTACAAATATTTACATAATGATAAAAATAATTTTATTGATGATCATATTAGAGGAGATAATGTGTTTTTTACACTATTTGAAGGAAGTGAATAGAATTAATTAAATTCCATTTATCACTACTGGTTGAATAATATTTGTAGATAGGGTTCAATAATACAATTCCTAAACTATAATTATCTTTATAAATATTTTTTCCAATGTTTTAAGTTTATTTGATGATTATTTGATCAATTCTTATGATACAGAAATTTGAATGTAAAGTCATGGAATTAGGAGCAACATATGGTATACATTTGTGAATAACATCTTGAATAAAAATGTATATTACAATATATATACTTTTTGACTTGAGATAAACCTTATTATAAATAAACTACATTTATTTATATAAGTATATACCATATTTTCTTCAAGAGAAGTTCTTGAAGGAGGAAAATAGAGTGCCACTTTGGTTAAAGTGAGATACCCTAAGCATATATAAAGGGAGTGACCATTAATGAGAATTTACCACAACCAAATTTCTATCTACATGATTAATGAGACAATGGATTGTTCACACATTAGTTTATTATTTATGTATACTCAATGGATGTAGTCCAATGTGTGTGGATCATATAAATTCAATATGATCATAAATTTTTGTTCATTTTTCATGAAATGTATTGGATGGAATGGTTAAGGTAGTAAATATTTTTCACACTAGTTTTTTCTAAACAAGGAACATGATATAGTAATAAGTAAATTGGGTTAATAATAAATAAAAATTAGGAAACTCCCTAATTAAATCCCATCTTAGTGTTACTATTATTTTACAATAAGTTATTTGTTATCAAGTTTCTTTTTCTTTGGATTCTACGTAGAATATTTTCCCCTAATTTATATGACAAGAAATATCTCATTTCTATAGTGAATTATTTAATTTCATAGATGAATATTTCAAGATAGAATAAGGAGGAAACTTCATAATAGGTGGTACATTTTTTAATCATGAAAGATATCATGTTAATCATATTTTTTAATGTGGTTAAAATGGTATTATAGTATATATGGATTAAAAAATTTGTTGATTGATTCTTGATATAAGAAGGCCTTATAGTATTCTTTAGAAGAAGGTTTGTAAAATGAGATAGTTTACATCACGTCTTCTGAAGATATATATCTATGAATTTAGAAGACTTTTTTGGAATAGGGTTTGTTTGAAAATATATAAATCATGATATCATCACTTATAAATTAGATGAATCAGTTTAAGAATATTTCCTTATAAAGAAAGGTAATAAGGAGAAAATATAGGTAGAATTCCAATTCAATGATGGTGACTATACTCAAAGATATTATTCATATAATTATTATAATATATAACATTGATATTGTTATAGATGACACATATGAATTTGAAAATTCATAGTTGAATCTAAAATATTATTTGTTGTGTCATTCAATGAATTTAGTGGTAATGAAATAAAGTTGTCAATACAATGAATGATTTTATTGTAACTATTATATGATTCATACATTACATGAAATATTTGATCAACTATAATTCATCGATGTATATGATCATAGTTGTTTCTTAGATGTCTATAAATATAATAGGGGTGAATTTATGTATAAAATCTTTAAACTAACCAAAACACAATACCTATTAAGGTAATTTTTTTTGGAATCAGGCATAGTTCAATGATTAAAGCGAAGATCAGAATCACAATGGATCATATTAATATTAAAGTATGTTTTTATTATATTCATAGTTATACTGATGAAATAAACAATTTATAGAGTTATGTATAGACCATACCATTCTATTTTATTCACAACAGAATAATTACTTGTATACATACAAAATAAAATGGCTAGTAATAATTATAACGACCTACAATCTATATTAAAATATTTAACTCTTTTAACCAGTATGGTAGTCAATAATATTGATTATAGGTATCTATATTTTTATACTTTCTATAAATTCTATCCTTCTTTACCAAGAATTCCCTCGATATGATGATCAAAATAAGATCTATCTTCCTATCCTTGAAAATCCCATGATACGATGATCAGTTAATAACTTTCTATTCCAGGAATCCCTCGATCTAATGGATCAAATTTAACATCTTCCCATCCATGAATCCCCCAATTATAAAAATGATCACATGAAAAAATTGAAAAATTTATAAAGAAAACATCTTGACTAGTACTCCTTATAATGGAAACTCTCAAAAGTATTAAAATTAAAAATAAAGATAGGTTTATACCAATAAAAGTTTATAAAACATGAGTTTTGAAATTTATCAACAACCAACAATTCAAATGACCGAAACTTTATAAATGAATCTCCTATGGTCATGTTTCTGAGTTAGTTGCAATGTCCTCAGATATCTTGCACTTGAAAACTCCAAATGATCTAGTGCAACAGAATGTCTAAAATTGTTTTGTTTTAGTACCATTATAATATTATAATGCATTCCTTATTTTAGGAAGAATTATATATGATATAGTTATAAAAATGGGATAGTCTGATGAAATTCATTATTAATTGTCGATACAACCATCCTTACATGGGTTAGCCGGATACACCAGTACCAGAATCAGTCTGATGGTTATGAATATTTTTAGTATGATAAACAAGAGACATTTCAATCATCAGGTCTGATTAAAGGTAAGTCTGATTAGTCAGATGCAAACTCAATCCGAAGATCATAATGAATAATTATAGGTTTAAATTATTAATACATTAATTTTTTTATATGTATAGTAAAAGTTAATGTTTTCTTCAAAAAATATACTAAAACACTAAGGAAATAAATGGTTAGTAAACAAATATTTAAAAGAGTGTTTATTATTTACAACACTAAAAGAATGTAAAATTAATAAGTAACACTTCTAACTCCACAATCTTCCCCTTTTTGGAACAAATGAGCCACAAAACTTAAATAAAAAAATAACTTATAAGACATACATCCCATTGTTCTTCTAAGAACATTGATTTCATTATTTATAAATTAAATGCCCCATAAGATGTAACTTCTTTAAATATGATGAAAATTAGCATAAGAACTCATATTTATGGAATATTTATCCCATTAGAAATTCTATTCCCCCAAAGAATAATATATCACATTTTAAAATAAATTCTCCCCCTTTATAAAACATATCCCCCTTAATAAAAAATTTCTCCCTTAATAAATCATTATCCACTGTTGTTATTTTCAAAAATTAATAAGAAAGAATCCAATGTTTCCTGGAATGTTAGTGAAATAAAATAAAAAATAATACAAAAACTAACTAATCATCCATGTAAATTTGAAAGAACATATTACCACTCAGAATTAAAAAATATTCAAGAATAAGGCATTTAATGAATAGTAATTCCTAATAAACCATCCATTTAAATGTTTTACAAAAAATATACATAGGGATTTCAAAAAAATTATTTAATTTTCATAAGATTACTCAGGAAGGCCTTCATCATCTAGAACTCTAATCAATATTTCTCCAGCTTTTCGATCATTTCTTCTTGGGAGGATTGATTATGAACATTTTTTATGATACTTTTAACTTCTTATGTTAGTTTTTAATTATTATCCTATAATAAAATCAACCCATCTTCATAGTATTTGATCATGATCATCTCTATCTCCACACCACACATAATTTCATTCAAAACATTCACATCCTCAATCTGATCATTTTATGTATCACGAAACTCCTCAACAAATTTACACAATCTGTTATATCAGAGGACAAATTGTTATTGTAATTTGTAGATTCTAAAAAAATCATCACTTATATATAATTATCATCATTCAAACAATTATCAGTATATATATGATTATATCCTTTCACCATCCGATTGTAGGAGGACTTTTTAAGTTTTTACTTTTCATAAAAAAATATTCAAATCTACTCGAATACTTATCACTATTTCAGTAAAAACATTGAATATTTATGATTTTTCATTCATGGATTCTTGAAGTATCTTACATCCTTATTAAATGTTAAGTAAATATGGAATCTAATCTGTTAATATTTTATATGTAAGAAAACTTAAGTCAAAAACATTATGATAAATTGTAGCCTCTTAGTCTGATAAATTGACCCCAGGACGAGGAATTTTTTTCTAGTTTGTTACAAAATATACTTCTTTCCCGTTCTTTTTATATTTCTTTGATTACTTCTTCTCATTTTAGATTTCATTAATTTCAAAATCATTTTCTATATCAACTTTGGTAGATACTTTCGTTTTATAATGTTGATCCTTTTCTCTTCTCAAAGAAGATGAATTTTATTCATTTTTTGGATAAAAATTATTATTCTTGAGTAGATTTAGAATTTTCAACCTTTCTAGAGATAAATGGTAAATCATATGAAGATGAAGATGATTATGATGTTTCCATACTTGACTATGTTTTCCCATCATTATCTTTTCCCTTTCCTTTGTATTCCTGATCATCTTCTTCTACTTCAACTTCTTCTCCATCTACTTCTTCAAATTATTCTTATTCTTCTTATTTTAATTCTTTTTCTTATCCTTATTCTTCAATTTAATTTTATCGAACTTGTTTTTAATATTATTTCTATAATTGTCTACATATTCTTAAAGTCCCCTTTCCACAAAATTTTGGTTCCAATTTATTCTCAAGAATATTTGGAACCGATTCTTCAAGCAATTAATTTGTTAACCCCTTATTAGTCCCAAAAGGGATGTCAACAAGGAAAATTTATAATTCATCCAAAACTAATCAATATTTTGGATTGATATGATCAGTGTGGGAGATCATAATGACAAGATTCTGAAAATCCTTCTCAAATTCTTTCAATAAGAAAACAAGTATCTTAGCTTCTTTTGACATGTTATTTTGTTTTCTTATTTTTTTCTTCTTCTTCAATATGTTATGTAGTCCATATTTTCAATACCTTAGCTTCACTAGTGTTAAAACCAAATTCCAGATCCCCTAGATTCCTTTGGTCCTTATATTCCATAGGATTCTCAAAAAAATCATGAGATATTTTCTTTTATTTCATGTTCTTATTTGGACAAGATGTTTTAACAATTCTATTCTTATTATTTTTAAATTAATCAACCTTAATTGTAGGTTGGGAATTAAAAATATCACCATAAACTTATTATAAAAAAACATATTTGATTTATAATCAAATACCAATATCATTCTTGAAATAGTACATCCACTTTTAAAATAAATATTTTCCTTGAAAAGAAAAAATTTATTCTCCACCTTACAAAAATACATAAAAATCTTATTTTTTTGGTCGAAGTGGATACTCAAGAAGGGGTAAATTGAGTTCAAAATAAAAAATTCTGTTAAAATTATTCTTTTTAAAATCCCCCAAAGTAAATAACAAGATAAACTATAGTGAATTTGTAATACAGTAAAAGGCCAGTTAGGTTCTCAAGAGATTTATTAGTTATCAATTAATCAAATCTAATGATTTAATAACTGCTGAAGCTAACCTAATAACTTACAAAAAATAAAAACACTTTCTATTTTAACTATCAGAGTTACTCTAAAATTGATTTATATTTCAAGTACTTAGCAGCGGAATAATCAATTTAGTTTAAAAAAAAATAAATAAGAACAAAAGTTTTTACCAAGAGGTTCAGTCTCAAGCCAAGACATAGTCCTCTAAAAAAATTTATATAAACATTGATCCACACCCTAGATCGAGGTAAAAAACAGTACAAAGACCGTCCAGTTACTAAGACCTCTACCACAGTTCTTCATGGTAACAAATAAACAAAATAGCACACATGCTATCCATATCACACTTAACCTCTACCACTATCCATAGTGGGATACAAGAGAGCTATATAAGATTTGTGTGAGGATTTAGAAATCCTCCAGTTTAGCAAAAGAGATAGTTTGTGTCTAAAAATACAGAGCACACACACTAGTCAAAGTAAAAATAAAATAATCACTAAGAGATATTAGATATGAGTTTAGAAATGCTCTAGTGATTTGAAATGAAGCACTGGAATATTTTTGATTAAATAGAAGTGCCTCTAAGTCCTTCTCTAGTTTTTTTTTCTTGAAAAAAGTGTGTCGTTCGCTTACTTTATTTTAAGGATTAGTGTGATCCACTTGAGTGTATGAAGTGATCGTAGTAGTTCATTACTCCTTCAAGCTCTGGTGCATGTGTTCTTTCTTTATCAGATGATTATATTCATATGTCACCACACCCAATAGCCTTTTCACTTCTTTTTCAGCACACTTACCTAGTACTATTCCTGGTTTTTGTCTTTCCATTAATAAATTTTAGCAATGGCAATAGGGAATGATTAAATTTTTATAGGTACGAGGTACGATTTCTGAAATACCAACCACTATCATTAATTAATAGTACATGAAATCAATTAACCAAATATGACTGCTAGAATTATATTAATAATATTGACAAATTATATAGTTTGAGTAGTAGTGAATGGTTAACAATCATCTTCCATCAGTAGCCATCTGTCGGTAGACTTGTAATGGTGGACTTTGTATCAGTGGATGCCTTGTATCGGTAGCTGTTTCTCTTTATAACAGTAGCTCTATGTACCGGTAACTCCTTATATAGGTAGAGTCATTCTATCAGTAACTTGATTTTATTGGTGGCTCTATCTGTATCGGTAGGTTTTTATAATAGTAGATATGTCTGTGTGTTTGTATCGGTAGGTTGTATCGGTAGGTCTCTGTGTAGCGGTGAGATCCAATCGGTAGCTCTTTGTTCTTATACCGGTAGCTCCTTTTATCCATAGACATGAGTAGCAGTGACTTCTTTATACCGGTGGACTTCACAATGGTATACTTACACATATCAGTAGACTTATTCTAATGGTAACCTTATGGTGTACCGGTAGACTAACATACCGGTAGCTCTGTTGTACCAGTGAACTTAGCCGCATTAGTAGCTGTGTATCTGTTTGTCTGTGTCAATAGCTATGTATATACATATGAACTTAACAGTTATCAATTATATAAAAAACATATCCAGATTGAGTTATAATTAATTAAAGGTATGTATAAACATAAATAAACAGTGAATGACTTATTCTAATGATTATTTTGATATTCTTATCAACATGATAATAGAATGTCATAGATTTAATGAATTAATATATAGATAAACATTATTTGGAATTATCAAAACATATTAAAGCATAATTGGGATTATCAAAATAGGTGAGGTCAACAATCTCCCCCTTTTGATAATAAAAACTTATGGTATTGTAATCCGAAATAATCACTAATGTATCGGTATAAAATAAAATGGTTGTTATCTCTCAGTGTGAGTAATGACATTTTCAAATGTGATATTTTAAAATAATATCAGAGGATATAGTATTAAAATTAATTGTATCAGAGGTATGAAACAAATTTATTAGAGATATACAACACCTGTATCAGAGAAAAAAATATAAAAACAAATGTACCAGAGGGAAATGTATTATTCTCATAAAATATATTGATCCTTAATATCAGGTCTCCCCCTTTGTAATATTTCTCCCTTATTATTCTCTTATTTCTCCTCCTTAGATATTATTTCTCCCCCTTTGCGATTAGAAAAAAGTGGGACAGAAATGAAACACAGGAAAAGAGAAGTAACATAAGGTAAAAGAAATAATGAAAGAATTGATATATTACTTGAGGGAAAAATACATAGAAATATAGAAGTGAACCAAAAAATAATAAAAGTGATTCCCATAAAAGGTCATAGCCACTAATAAATCCACCTCTGGAATGTAAACATTGGATTTGGATTTGGTTTTTGAGGTAAATTCAATATGGGTAGTTTCAGGAGAAGGCATGGGAATTCTCGAAAGCACGACAGGAGGTTGAGCAACATAGACTATTTCGGGCCTATTGTGGGTATCTCTCTTTGTGATCATAGGAGTGAGGCTCCAGATTTCTTGGACTGGAGTCATCTGAGGAATGGAGGTTGACTATGCAGAGGTAGGTAGAGATGGAGGGTTAATGATAGGGGTACTTTCTACATGTAAGAATGGTAGAAACATATTCCTAATGTCTATAATTATCCCTCCTCCTCTCTCCATAGTAGAAATTAAATCCTCCTTATTCTCCAAGAAATTTTCTAGATAAGGGGTCAGCTCTATGAGCTTGCTGACTTGTCCTCTGAAGGCTTGATTGACTAGTGGTAGCTCCATGTTTTCTAACATAAGCATGAAATGATTGTTGAGATGATGCTTGTTATAGACCCTTTGGATGTAGTAATCCACTTTATCTATGACCTCTTTTTGTGAAGCTGTGGCCTCTCTCATTAAATCCTAAACAATTTTCATTATCCCCCTAGTGGTAGTCACCACTTGGGTTAAGGCTGCAGAGTATGCAGAGCCACTGGTAGAAGATAGGCCAAGCTATTCTCTCATAACTTCTTGAAACTGATCAACATCTACATAAGCACTGGATGAAGCAAGAGGCTTGACAGTGAATGCAACCGTCTTCATTAAGGATTGGGTTAAGTTACTTATCTGCTTTTGGAAAACCAAATCTTGAGTGCTTATATACTCTTTGACCGACTTCTTAAAAGCTTTAAATACATCCACAAATTGATTTACTACATCTTTAATGTAATTGATATCAGCATTCATTTGAGCTTGAGGACTACTCAAGGAAGTTAAGGAAGCAACAGGGTACTTCAAGGCAACAACAACTCCTGTCAAGCACTCAATTGGAGAATGAAACACTCTTATTTCATTCATCATCTCTGTCATAGTGGTTGACATAGTACATCCAAGAGAGAGTTAAAAGGATTTTCCCATTTTTCTCAGTTCATCAAAAAAATAGCTCTTTAATTCTTCAACCGATATAGCCCAAGATTCCTTCAACTCATCCTTTATGGATTCAAGATCAGCCTTGGTAACTAGATTTTCAGTCACAACTTCAGGGGAACTTTGAGACACAATACTGGAAACAAAGTCATTCATAAAAAATTGAATGGATGATATCAAAGTGGTTTCCATTCTTCTTATCTCTTAAATAATGGACGTCTTAGGATCAGAATTCAACAGGTCCAGATCATCATTATTTACCACATCCTCATGAAAAAATTCAGAGAGGATATCATAGTTTACTTGTGGTCTATTCATGGGTGTCTCATCTTCAGAATCAAGGTAGTCAAACCCACAAACCACAAAACCTGGGTCTTCTGCCCAGTATTCAATTCCATTAGCAACAGAAACAGAGCCAAGTATAGTTGGATGCTCCCCCACAACTGGTGAATTATCCTGTATAGAAAGAGTACCCTCATCAGCTCAATATTCATCAGAATAATTTTCTACAACCATCTCTATTTCTCCAATAGCATGCAGATTCTCATCCTTTCCACTGACTGATGGTCTCTTCACTCTTGACATTTTTTGAATCGCGGGGCTTAGGGTTTAGAGATTTGAGAGATAAGACTTGAAGGTGAAGGGTTTTAGGTGACTGAGAAGAGGTTAAGACTCATGTTTTATCATTTAGGAATCAAAAAATAATTAAATAAAAAATAATAAGTCAAATATAAATGATAAAGATTCCGGCAGTTAAAGATACCGAAGTTTAAAAATAGTGCAAACTTAACGGTAGGGTATATCGATGAGAATACGTAACAGTGAGGTATTCTTATCGGCGAGGTCCACTAATGGTGAGGTATAACAGTAAGGATTCATACCAGTGAGGTATAACAGTGAGGATTTATACCGATCAGGTTTCTGACGCACATAGTCAATCATTCATAATTCATGTCTAATATAACTCGACCAATCCAAACATAATGGATTGGTGAAAATATCAGCTAATTGGTATTTAGTACCTATAAATTCAAGAGTAATATCACATTTTTGGTAATTATCTCTCAAAAAATGGTGCCTTACATCAATGTGTTTGGTCCTAGAGTGAGACACGACATTCTTATAGATGTTTATTGCACTAGTGTTATCACAATTTATAGACACATGTCTAAATTGATATCCATAGTACAAAAAAGTATGTTTTATCCATAGAATTTGTGCACAGAAACTACTAGTAGCTATATAATATACTTCAGCAATAAACAATGCAACATAATTATTCTTTTTACTACACCATGATACTAGGGACTTACCTTGAATATGACATGTTCCAGATGTGCTCTTCATTTCTATCTTGAAACCAGAAAACTCATCATCTAAATAACTTATTAAATCAAATGATTATCTTTTTTGGATAAAACAAACCTAAATTTGGAGTATTTTTAAGATATTTTGAATATTATTTTAACATCAAGAAAATGAGATTCTTTAGGATTAGCTTGAAATCGTGCACACATACACACGCTAAACAAAATATCTGGTCGACTAGCAGTAAGGTAAAGTAGACTTCCAATCTTACATCTGTAATTTGTTTGATCAACTGGTTTCCTAGATTCATTAATGTCCAACCTACAGGTGGTACTCATGGGTGTATCATTTTCCTTAATACTATCTAAACCAAAATGTTTTAAATGATCCTTTGTATATTTACTTTGATTTAAAATAATACCATTTTCATTTTGATAAACTTGAAGTCCAAGAAAATATTTGAGTTCTCACATTAAACTCATTTCAAATTCATTTTTCATAATCTTTGAAAAGTAAATACACATTGTTTTTTTAGAAGATCCAAAAATAATATCTTCAACACAGATTTGTACTATCAAAACATCTTCATAAATTCTTTTAATAAAGAGAGTTGGATCAGCAATCCCTTTTGTAAAACCTTTTGAAATAGGAAAATTACTCTGTCTATCATACCAAGCTCGTGGATCCTGTTTCAAACCATATAAATCATTAGAGATCTTAAAAACTAGATTTGGAAATGAGGATTAGTAAATCCATGTGGTTTTTCAACAAAAACATCTTCACTTATAAAACCATTTAGTAAAGAACTTTTAACATCTATTTGATATAACTTGAAATTCAGATGAGCATCATAGGCAAGTAGAATCCTAATAGCTTCTACTCTGGCTATAGGAGAAAAGGTTTCCTCATAGTCTATTCCTTCCTCTTGACTATACCATTGTGCAACTAGCCTTGCTTTGTTCCTAACTATATTTCTAGATTCATTAACTTTATTTCTCAAGAACCATTTAGTGACTATGGTCAAAGTGTCCTTAGGTCTGTCAAATAATTCCCGGACTTTGTTTCATTCAAATATATTTAATTATTCTTTCATATCCTTTACCCAAAATTCATCATTGATTGCATCATTGATATTTTTAGGTTCTAATTGTGAAAGAAAATCATGAAGTTCAACCTGGTTTCTTAGAGAAGCTCTAGTATGTGTCCCTCAATCAATATTACCAACAAAAACATCTAAAGGATGATCTTTAGAATCCTATTTGATCTAGTAATGGTGGGACTAGAAATTTCAGGTTCATCTCTAGATTCAAGTTCTACAGAAATCAGTTCTGAAAAGTTCACAGAACTGGATGTATTTACAATAGGTTCGTTGATTTTATCATTAAGTTTCAAAAAAGTCTAATCTTATTCGAGATTTTCAATGGAATATTAGGTTAATGTGAATCAGTTTCATCAAACATGATGTGAACCAATTCTTCCACACATTTTGTTCCTTTATTAAAAACTATATAAGATCTACTAGAGATAGAGTATCCCAAGAAAATTACATCATCACTTTTGGGAGAAAATTTGTCAAGATTATCTTTTGTGTTGAGAATAAAGACTTTGCAACCAAAAACATTAAAGCAATTAACCTTAGTTTTCCTATGGTTCCACAACACATAAGGGGTCTTTTTGAGAACAGGTCTAATCATGACTCTATTAATAATGTAACAAATTGCATTTACAACTTCATCCCAAAAGTAAATTGGCAGTTCATACTCATTAAGCATATTTCGTGAAATTTCATTTAGAGTTCTATATCTTCTTTATAAAAATCCATTTTGCTGAGGTGTCCTAGGGGTAGAGAAATTGTGACTATATCCATTGTGTGAGCAATAAAATTCAAACTCATGATTTTCAAACTCATGACCATGATCACTTCTCAAGGTCTTAATCTTAAGTCCACTAAGGTTTTCTTCAGACATGGAGTATTTAATAAATTATGAACAAGATTCACTTTTGTGATCCAAGAAGTATACCCAAGTATACCTAGAATAGTCATCTACTAAGACATAGACATAGTTCATCCTATTTAAACGAGAAACTCAAAAAGGTCCAAACAAGTCCATTTGAACCAACTTGATAGGTTGAGAAGTTGAAACTTCTTTCTTTGATTTAAATGAAATTTTATGTTGATTTCCCTTTTGACAGGGATTAAAAACTTTATCAGCTGGGAATTCATGTTTAGGGAGATCTCAAACTATGTTTTTCATAGTCAGTTCTATAAGTTTATGAGTGTTGCAGTGTCCAAATATTCTCTACCATAGCCAATACTCTTTATGAAAAGCATTAAAGAAAGTAATGTTCTGTTTTTCTAAGTAATTCAAATCAACAACATAAACATTTTCATTTCTCAAAGTAGAAAATACTAAACTATTTTTAGAATTAAAAACATTACAAGAATAATTTTTAAATTTAACATTGAAACCATAATCACACAAGTAAGAAATACGTAACAGGTTATATTTAAGTCCATCAACAAATAAATCTTTGGAAATTAAAACTAAATTAGTGTAACCAATCTGGCCTATGCCAATGATTTTTCCTTTTAAATTATCACCAAAGGTGACATGGACTCCATTAACTTTGATTAAACACTTGAAGGATGAGTAATATTTAGTCATATTACTTGAACATCCACTATCCAAGTACCATACCTTCTTATGATAATTCTTCAAGCATGCTTCCTATAACACATGTTTAAATAGAAAATGGCTTTGGTAACCAGACATTCTTGGGTCCAGACAGGTTAAAAAGAAAAACTTTTGGTACCCAAATTTTTCTAATGGGTCTCACACCATCAATAATTTCAAAATATTTTTAAAGATAAACATTATTTGATCGATAACCATGTGAATAACTAGTTGAAGCATATGAATTTCCTGAACTAGAACTAGCAGCATTCTGTCCAGATTTAGGAATAAATATATTTTTAGTCATCTGTCTCAGTCCATGCTTGTAGCCTATTCTAGTGGTATATTTTGGTGCCAATTGTTCTCCTATAATTTGAGTTAGATTATTCTTTCGATTTGTGAATTTCTCTAAGTCATTCCTTAATTTCTTATTAGACAATTTCAGTTCAGTATTTTCCTTAAGTAATTGAGCATTCTTTTCCTTTTCTATATCAAGTGAAGATTTAACAGATCTAGTCAAAGCATCCTGTTTCTTCAAGGTCTTATAATTTTCCTTCAATTCATTACATGTTTCTTCTAGCGTATTACAATATAAAAACAATCCTGATTTAAATATATTGTCATCACTACTTTCATTCCCAGAATAATAATCATTAAATATAGGGGAAACAGGTACCTCAGAAGTATTAGTCATGAAACACATGTTGGCATGATTCTTTTCAGAATCAGAAACTTCAGACTCACTTGTGATGTCTTCTGAAGTACTCCAGACTGCCTTTATGGCTTTCTTATATTTTATGTCTTTATAGTAATATTTTTTTTGAACATTAACTTCAGGAAGTCTACCTTAATGTGTCCTTTAGTTTTGCATTCATAACACACTATCTCATCATCCTTATCATATTCTTCCAATACATCTTCCAATGACCTTTCTTGTCATATTTTTTATTTATAATTTTGTTTTATAATGAATTTCTTCTTCCTATAGAACTTATTGATCTGTCAGGATATCATAGCCATCTCTTCATCCCTATCAGAATCTGAACCTTCACTTGTTGAGCTTTCAGTAGGTATGTGATCTTTCTCTTTATCCTTTCTCACTGAGGCAGTAGATTTAAATGATACTAACTTCCTCTTTGGTTCATCATCTTTTTCCTTGTTTACATTCAAATCTTCTTCATACATCATCAACTTACCTAATAATTCATTAACAGGCAGTGAACTTATATCACATGATTCTCTTATTAAAACTAATGTGCATCTCCTTCTTTCTGGAAGACATCTTAGTATTCTCATAATCTGCTTCTTTGCACGAACAAATTTTCCAAGTGATCTCATAGTGTTAACAATCTCATTGATCCTGAGATACATATCAGAAATAGGTTTATCAGACTTCATTTTAAAATTATCATACTTAATAGTGTAGGAATTCAATCTAATTTTGTTATAATTGGTTGTTCCCTCATGGGATATAGCCAAAGTGTCCCAGATTTCATAATATGTTTTACAAGAAGATATTCGATTAAATTCCTCATTACCTAAAGCACTGTAAAAAGCATTCATTGCATTACAATTATTATTGTAAGCAGTTTTAGTAGGTTCAACCCAATTATTCCTTTCAGTTTCTGGAATCATATATTGAGTCTCTATAGCAGTAAAGATGTCAAATACCATACTTTCTAAATGAATTTTCATTTTAAGTTTCCATTGGGCATAATTTGTACCATTAATGAAAGGTGGCCAGTTGGTAGCAGGACCTTCAAGTCTATTATCCATAAGTAGATTTTAGAAAATATATTTAAAGATCTAAAATTTAGAACTAACAGAAATTTAAGACCTTTAAGATACAACTAAAATCACATTTGAGAAACAGAGTATTTGGAAATCCATTATAAATAATAAACAATCTTATGATACCAAATGTTGGTCAGAGGGGATCCTCAAGAGGGGGGTGAATTGAGTTCCAATTAAAAATTTCTGTTAAAAAGATTGTTATTAAAATCCCCCAAATTAAATAAAAAGCTAAACTGTAGTGAATTTGTGATATAGTAAAGGGTCAGTTAGGTTCTCAAGATATTGATTAGTTCTCAGTTAATCTAAACTGAAGATTAATTAACTTTTAAAGCTAACTTAATCCCTTTCAACAAATACAAACACTTTCTAGTTTAACTATCAGAGTTACTCTAAAATAGATTTATATTTCAATTACTTAGCCGAAGATTAATAAATATAGTTTAAAAAAATAAACCCAACAGTTTTAACGAGGAGGTTCAGTCTCAATATGGGACTTTGTACTCTCAAAAAAATTTATCTAAACACTGATCTACACCCTGGATTGGGGTAAACAACAGTGCAAAGACTATCCAGGTACTATGTCCTCTACCACAGTTCATCATTGGAACAAATAAACACAATAGCACATAGGCTATCCAGGTCACACTTGACCTCTACCACTGTCCATAGTGGGATACAATAGAGTAATATAATTTTTGTGTGAGGATTTATAAATCCTCCAGTTTAGCACAAGAGACAATGTGTGTCTAAAAATACAGAGCATACACCCTTCTCAATGTAATAATTAAATAATCACTAAGAATGATTAGAAATGAGTTTAGAAATTCTCTAGGGATTTGAAATGCAGATATGGACTCCTTTTGACTAAACAGAAGTTCCTTTGAGTCCTTCTCTGGTTTTCTTCTTGAAAACATAGTGTCGTTTGCTTCCTTGATTTTCAGGTTCAGTACGATCAACTTGAAATTATTAAGAGATCGTTGTAGTTCTTCACTTTTTCAAGCTCTGGTGCATGTTTTCTTTCTGTATCAGATGAGTATCTTCGTATGTCACCACACCTAGCAGCTTTTTCACTTCTTTTTCAGCACACTTCCCTACTGCTATGCCCAATTTTTTTCTTTCCTTTTATAGCTTTCAACACCGACAATGGGAATGATTACCTTTTTATAGGTACGAGGTACGGTTCCTAACATACCAACCACTATCATTAATTAATAGTACGTGCATTAAAATAACAAAATTTTATCATTAGCATTATATTAATAATATTGAAAATGTATAGAGTTTGAGTAGCAGTAACTGGTTAACAGTCATCTTCCATTAGTAGCTCTTTGTCGGTAGACTTGTAACGGTGGACTTTCTTTAGTGGATTCCTTTTATCAGTAGTTGTTTCTCTGTATAACAGTAGCTCAGTGTACCAGTAACTCCTTCTATCGTTAGAGTTGGTCTATCAGTAACATGCTTGTATCGATGGCTCTGTCTGTATCAGTAGGCCTTTATAACAGTAGATGTGTCTGTCTGTTTGTATCGATATGTCGTATCGGTATGTCTCTATGTAGCGGTGATCTCCTATCGGTATCTCTTTGTTCTTGTACTGGTAGATCCTTGTATCAATATACTTGATTAGCGATGACTTCCTTATACTGGTGGACTTCCCAATACTAAACATACACATATCGGTAGACTTATTCTAATGGTAACCTTTAGGTGTACCGTTAGACTTACATAACGGTAGCTCTGTTCTATACCAGTGAACATAGACGCATCAGTAGCTGTGTATCTGTTTGTCTGTTTCAATGGCTATGTACATACCGATGAACTTAACACTTCTCAATTCTATGAAAAACATATCCAGATTGAGTTAGAATTAATTAAAAGTATGTATAAACATAGATAAAGAGTGATTGACATATTCCAAAGATTATTTTGATATTCTTATCAACTTGATAATAGAATGTCATAGATTGAATGAATTAATATATAAATAAACATTATTTTGGATTATCAAAACATATTAAATCATAATTTAGATTATCAAAACAGGTGAGGTCAATAGTAATCATCATGTTCATGAAGACTGGGAACATTATTATCAACAACATTTTGGAATTAGTTTTTATATTCTCCACCACAATGAAGATGAACATTCCCAATTAAATCTTTTTTATATTTACCTATTTTTTTGGAACAAACACATCAGAGAACTCCATTTTATCCATATCAAATTTATTAGGGATCATGTTACCTTTCATCAATATAGAAAATAATATATTGTATAGAGTAATATAAGAAACATTAATATATATCACATAAAGGATAATAGATCATCTTTATCATTTTTTTCAAAAGTTCTATGATTGTTTCATAGTTTATGAGATGGTTAGTAAGATTCTTCTTCCGAAGGGACTTCAACCAAGTCCTCTACTCTTTTTTAGGAAATAATTTACCTTTTCCCATTCATGGAAAATGAAACCTTATCCTTTCCACCTTCTTTAAATAATTGTACTAAAGCATAAAACTCTAAAAATAACATAGAGTAATATAATTTTAAATCCTTTTCAAAGTTTTAAACGCAAACTAATTGTCATCCATGAAAAGAACTAATTATCTAAAATTTTGAGTCAATCATGTCAAACCATGATCTTATGATGAGTATTTCAATGGATAAAAACACATGGGAATAAAACTATTTTGTTCTATCAGAACTATAACTAAGACTGGTGATCAGAAGTAAAGAATTCAATTGGGATCACTACATTGAATGGTGAACCAGCTTGGGTGTGAAAACTCTTAAGAACCTATTTTGAACATGGGGTGACCCAACCTCATATAGTTTCTAGGTTAGATGATTTAACTTACATAAGAAAACCAGTGGTTGAGATGGAAATTTTAATTAATCTGGAAACCTAGATTTATTCAGTGAATATTTTTAAAGCTATAATTGAACTCTAAATGTTTTAAATCTTTTATATAATTGAGAATCATTACAATTACAAACCTTTTTAAAAAAATAAGTAAAAAAAAAATTTAATGAATTTGAAGTATAACAGCAACAATTATAAAATTAGAAATGAAATAGTAAAAAACTAAATGAATAGATGAGTACCTTTAGTAGTGGGGGGTTTCATCGGTATGATTAACCTCTTCAACTTGGTTTTTTTAATATAAACATTTTACTATAGTTTATATAAAAATTAGTACAATATTTTTGGTTAAATAAAACTTATTGCAATAATTTTCTAATAAAAGAAATCATGAAAGTTAATAATATATAAAATTAAGACAATTTTATGAAATAAAACTGACTATTAAAGATTATCTATCTAGAAAATTTAGTAAAAAACATTGAATACATAAAATTTACAACAATTTTAATGTAAAAAAAATAAATTTTGTAATTTTGAAAATGAGTATTTAAAAAAGGATTTAGTTTGGAAAATACAGTATGATACAAACATTTTTATAAAAGCTAACAATTTAGAAATCTCAAATCTTTTTTAAGGAAAACTAAATGTTTTGAAATAAACATATGTAATTCCCCTATGAAAAGGATTATATTAATGTAATGAGATGAGAAAATGAGACTTATATATAAATAATCCTCTTACAACAACCGTTCAATGATTTTTTAATATACTCAAATCTATCAGAACTAAGTGTTTTTTAAGAATATTAGAAAGATGTTATTGCATTCCAATGAATTGTAAAATTATATATCTTTCAATTGTGTGACCCCCAAAGAAATGATTTATTATATCTATGTTCTTATCACAAGAGTTATTTTATGGGTTTTTACTTAATGTAATGGTGCTTTTTTATAACAATGTATTTTTGTTTTTTTAAAAATTCATGAGATAGTCAGTGAGTGTGTTTCTTCCACAACACATTAGCACAAAAATTTCTAGATGGAACATATTCATCTTCAGTAGTGGTTAGTGAAACTGATTTTTGTTTCTTACAAGAATAGTAAATTATAGAATATCCTAAGAAATGACACGTTTAAGATGTACTTTTCCTTTCCATTCTACATCCACCAATGTCACCATCCTATTTATTTAATTCAAAAGTATTTCCAAAAGAATAGAATAGTCCAAAATCTATAGTGCCCATAAGATAAAGAAAAATGTTTTAACAAAATTTTGATGTGATTCTTTTGGATTGTCTCGATATATTTCAAAATAGAAAACTGAAAACATTAAATCCAAAAGACTAGATATTATGTAAAGTAAATATCCTAATGTAGCTCTAATTTTTTTTGATCGAATTATTGTCCAACCACATCATGATCTAATGTATTGAAAGTAACAACATGTTTATGAATACTTTTTGTTTTTCATTTCCAAATTTATTTAGATGATATTTTATATAATTAGTTTGAGATATAAAAGTTCATTTCATTTTTTAATTTGAAAACCTAGAAATTATGTTAAATTCCCCATCATACTCATTTCAAACTCAAAATTCATAAGATTCACAAAGGATTATATGAAATATTATTGATTTGAACCAAATCTAATGTTAGGAATATAAATTTTTACGATAATATTGTTTTTATTTACTTTTTTTATAAAAAGAGTTGGATATGTTGCTCCATTAACAAAATTATTTTGTAAAAAAACCAGTTAACCTATTATAACAAGGTCCATGGGATTTTTTAATTCCATATAAAGCTATTGTAAGTCTGCACACGTATTCGAGATGTTTTTAATTTTCTAAAATATCTGGATATTCAATATAAATTTCCACATGAACATATCCATTAATATAATAACACTTCATATCCATTTGAAAATGTTAGAAATTAATGAATGTTATAAGGGATAGAGGTATGATAAAAGCTTCTTCTATTTAAACAAAAACATAAGATTATTCATAATATATTACCTCTTATTAGTTATATACTTTAGAAACAAATATATATTTATTTATAACTATCATGTCATTTTCATAGCATTTATTCAAAAATACCCATTTTTTTCGCATTATAGATTTTCTATAGGTCGTTCAATTAAAGTACAGACATTGTTCCCTTCAAACTCATTGAGATCATCTTGCACTGCATTAATCAAATCCCCATTACCTAAAGCTTCATCATGATTATTATATTCAAATTGGGATAATAAATTTATATTTTAAATTTCATTTCATAAGAAACTTATAGTCCTAAATAGTTGATCTACATCAACAATGATAGTTTCCAAAGGATGATTCCTTAGAAACAACTAATTTTATAGGGTTTCAAATTCCTTTTCTACAAAAATGGGTAGAAAATATTCCTGAATAATAGCTGTAGAAACTATTTATTGAGTTATTTCTTTATGAGAAGAAATTTCTAACCAAGGTTGAAAATTTGGATAAGAAATAACATTCGAGGATGTAGGTTGAGCTTGCTTAAAAATAAAGGGATCGATTTTATCAAAATTTACATGCACTGTGACCACTATAAAATAAGAATTTTAATTAAAAACTCTATAAGCCTTAGATGTAGGGGAATAAACTCAAAACATCATTTCATCAAATTTGGGTGAAAACTTATATAGATTATATTTATTATTCAAAATGATTATTTTGAAACAAAATACATTGAAGTAAGAAAATTTGGTTTTCTTCCTATCCATAAGTCATACAAAAATTTATTAATAAAAGATCCAATTTAAACTCAAATTATAGTATAACATGAAGTACTATCAACTTCATCCTGAAAATGTTTAGAAACTACGTATTCACTCAGCTTGGATTTAGTAATTTCTTATTGATTTCTCTTTCTTCTTTCAAGTACATCATTTTAATGGGATGTTCTACGTGTGAAAAAGTTATATTCAATACCTTTATTATAATAGAATGTTTAAAAATCAGAATTTACCAATTCTCCACCATGATCACTATTAATAGTAATCAAGGATATGTTTTACTCATTTTTATATTTGGATACATAATTTTTAAAATTTATAAATTCTTCAAATTTGTTTGATAAAAAATTAACCCAAATATATCTAGTGTAATCATAAACTAAGATATATACATACTTTTTTCCACCAGTACATACCATTCACATTGGAAAACAATAATTCAATGTGCACTAAATGTAAAGAAACAAAAGTTGATACATCACCAATAGACTTAAAAAAATATCTTATGTTACTTTCTGAATTGAAAATGGTCACAGACTTTTGAAGAATTCAGCCAATATTCAGGTATATCTTTAAAAAGCAATTTCTTCATCAACCAAGATAGGTTTCTAAGGTTACAGTGTCCGATCATTTATTCTATAACTAACAATAGTCTTCCATTCCATTAAATAATGGTATGTCTTGGATCATAAGTTATTCTAAATTTAATTTGTTAACATTCAAATTCCAATTTTGATAAATAATAAATTCATCCTTGGAACTATGTAAAGTACAATTATCATTATGAAATTTCATATGTTAACCACACTAAAATAAATGAATTATGATTATAAAGTTTTTATTATATCCTATAACAAAAAAACATTTAAAATATATACTTTTTAGAGAAGAACAATGTTACCTATTTCGATAATATCTCATTGAGCATTATCTATGAAAGTTACTTTTCCACCATTCATCTTGATTATCTTTTTAAAGAAATATTTTTTTTTCTATTCATGTTCTTAGAACACCCACTATACAGGTACAAAATGATTTATTTTGGTACTCTCTTAATTTTATAGAAAATGAAAAGATTAGTTTTTCGAAACCAAACCCTTCTTGGGTCAGGTATTTTTTTTAAAATAAAATTTTAGGTAACAACATTTATATGATTTTTTTGGTAAAATGTCATTTCATTATAAAAAAAATCTTTATGAAAACCGAAATATTATACTTGATTCAAAAAAAAATTGTTTACTCTATTGACCACAGCTTTATCCCTAAGTACAAAAATTTGCACTTTTTAGAAAAAAACAATTATTACTAAAAATAGTTTTTTTGGTAAAACCCATTCTGGTATTATCACTATATGGATGAATTTTCTTATACATTTTATCATTGTTATACATAAAATTGGTAAAATTTTATACAAGTTTATTTATGTTAAAATTTATCTTTTTTTAAAAAAATAAATATTTATCCTCCTTGGTTACTGTTTTGGAACTGTGTTTTCAAAATTAGTTTGTAAAAATGTTTTCTCATATGAAAATTATTCAAAATCATTTGAAAATTTTCTTTTTCAAAGTTAGTTTTATCAATATATTTATAGGGATATGATATTTTATTATTTAAAATTGTTATCTATTAATCTGTCTTTGAAAGTTTAGCTTTCGCATTTTCAATTCTTTTCAAATATTACAGTTTTCATTTTCTAATGGTTTTGAAAGTATTGAATCTCCACTGTAACTAGGTAAAGAATTTTCTTCACTGGATGAGGAATATTCTCATCCCGACTATGTATAACTTTTTTCATTATCAATTTTAGTGTAATTGGTTTTTAATGATAAATCTTTAAGGGATTCCATTATTTGTACCTTTTCCCTCGAATAATGATTCACCTTTGGTAGTTTAGAAAATGACTATTGTTATTCTATCAAGAACATTAATTATAAAAAGAATAATTAAAAGAATCTCCACCATTGACACTCCCTGTGTTAGAAGCTTTCAAAAAATTATTTCTTTTAGAGTTTTATTACTATACGACCTTTTTATCTGATTTTATTTCCTTTCTATATTTTCTTTTCATGTTTGGAAATGTAGGTCCGATATATCCAACTTTCTTACATTCATAGCAAGCATCCTCAGAATATTTCATTTCATCATTATAATTATGAACATTATTGTATCAATATTGGAAATCTTTATACCAAAATATATTGTTCAACCTTATTTCAAAATTATCCAACTCATTCATATAATGTTCTTATGTACTAAAATATGATTGAACACCAACTTTATTCTTCCATGAAGATTTCGAAACATTAACATGTGTTTGTACTTTTGTAGAAATTTTTTAAGTTATTGAAAAAGGGAAAACTCTATTTTTATTTTATTGATTTCATAAAATCACTTTTATGTCTATATTCGTCTTGAAAAATAGTACCAATCAAATCATCTAGATTAAAATTTGTATGATTTTATGTGTCATCCACATCCATTCTATTTTATTTCGACTCATTGGGCATTATATCAGTAATCTATTCTACTAAAATTTCATCATCATGTCCTTTTTCTCCAAGAGACTATAACAAATATATAATAGTCATAAATCATTGGTGAATCTTGGTAATTAAATATCCATGTATAAATCAAAGGAGTTGTAATCATCTATGAAAATAGATCTTCTTGTTTCCATAACATTGGATGTACCAAAATTTATTACTTCTAATTCAAATCAAATACTATTTATAGCATCACAAGATGATATATTACTATATAAATTCCTTATAAAATAATGTAATATATTATTTTCCACTATGTATTTCAACATATATTATTTCTTCTCAGAATTCTTAAAAGAATAAATTCCTTATCAGGAACCCTATACTCTCCGACAAGCATTAATAAATTATCAAATATAGTATTGGTCATAAATTTTTTTATTATATATATCAAATATTCATTGTCATTACCATCAAAGTTAGGTAGTGTATTGGGATTTATATTATCAAGAAATACATGATTTTTACCTTCTATAATAAAACAATAGAAACACTTTTCAATAAGTACGCGTAAGTGTAAAAATATTTATAAACAAAAAAATTTATATAAAAACGTTAAACAACTTGAAATATGTAATGAATTTAAAAACTCAGAAAGTAAATATGAATTATAAACCTTCTATGATACCAATTATAGGATCTGAAGTGTATCTTAAATGGGTATACATACAGGGGGGTAAATTGTAGTTTAAAAATATTAATCTAACCAAAACATAATACCTCTTAATGTAAATATATCTGACTCATACATAGTCTGATAATCAGTGTAATGATTAGATTAAAAATGGATTCCATTAAAATGAAAGTATGTTTTATAATATTTATATTAATACCAATAAAAAAATAGTATATAATGCTAATTATAATTACCAACATTCAATTGTATTCATAGCAGAATAAGAACTTGTAAAAACATGAAATACAATAGATAATAATTTTAAGAGTAACTTAATATCTATACTAAATTATTTAACTTTATTATTCTTAAGATAAATTTCGTTAATTAAATTGAATAGTGGTATACATTACCTAATACATATGGTAAGTTCCGCCTTTCCTTGAATAGAAATTCATTTATTCGATGATTGGAATATTCAATGTATTTCTATGCTTGGATTCCCTCGATCTGATTGATCATATTCAACGTAATTATATCCTCAGAAGCCCTTGTTCGTAATAATGATTGGATATAAAATAAAAAATGGAAAATTTATATAGGAAAAAACATGACAAGGATTCCTTAGAATGATAACTCCATAAATAATTGCAATGACTATGAATAGGCAGTTCATATAGAGAAAACTATATAAGACTTGAGCTGAGAAATGTATTCACTCCCAACTCTCCAAACGACGAGATATTTACAGGCTTAGCTCCAAATTTTTTTGAGGTAGTGGAAATGTCATTATACATATGGATATTAAGATATCACAATTCCCTCACATTAATGATTCCCAATGATGTTTTTTTGAACTATTAAAATTCAATAATTTTTTCCTTACATTAGGAACAAGACTATATATTCCTATTATATACATTGGATATTTTATTGAATTCATTATTATATTTCAATAGGGAAATATTTATGTGGGTCAGTTTGATGTATTGGCACTGGAATCAGTATGATAGTTCTGACTATTTTTAGTATGATAGACAACATAAACATCTAACTTCTTGTATGATTAAAGGTATGATTGATTAATCGGATGCATAATCAATATGTTGACCACAACAAATAATTACAGGTTTATATTCATAACACAATAGAAATGTTTCTATGTATTTTAAAAGGTAGTGTTTTAAATATTAACGTACTAAAAAACTTGTTAAATAAATACTTAGTGAATAATTTATTAAGAGTGTGTTTGTGATTTGTAAAATTGAACGGAAATGTAAGAAGAAATAATTCTGACTGTAAACCATGATTTGAACAATATAATTGTATAATATTTGGTCAAGGGTAGTAGTTGACTAAGGTAATTCATAATGTCCTTATGACAACCCTGCTTTTTATTAGAACTTAAACATGATTTATTACATAAAACATCACTTGATACAACAAATAAGATCGATAGGTTTTGTGTCTTTGGGGATTAGGATCATTACATAAAAACATAAAACATGAAATACAACATCTTTATTGAAAACTTCCTTTACATGACCACTACATTCCCTTGTACTTAGCATTGCATGGGATAACCTGAGGACATGCAAAAGAAAAGGGTGAGCTATAAAGCCCAGTAAGGGAGTACACATGGAATAAAATGATGAGTAAAATACATGTTAGACAATAGTAATAACAATAGAACATAAGAAAAACATGAACATAAAGTCATGATAAATCATGATAATCATAACATGGAAATGTGGCAACATCACTTAACATGGAATTAGCATGAGCCAAGGCTCATTGCACATAGAGCATGAGTAAATCCTCATTGCACATGAAGCACGAGTAAACACTCATTGCACTTAAATTAGCATGAGTAAATACTCATTGCACATTATGTATCATGATACTATACTTTACCCAATGCATTGGAGTGCAATAAGGCCACACCCTTCTTAAACATTTCATTTCATGCATAAGTGTGCCGCATGGATCATAAAACATGGATTCATAAAACATAATCATTTATTCCACGATAAAGGAATGTGGAATTAATAAATGAAACTTTTTAATCAATAAGTAATGGTGTGTAAATGTGGTTACCCTTGATGGAGAAATGGGCATGGAATCCACTACACAATGGCATTGTCTTAGAAAATCGGTGCGATTTCGGCAGCGTAACGGCGTGACATAAGAATTCATAAAAATGGTTGATGAGAGAGAAAGGGGTTCCTCATCATATTTCCATGTAATGTACAGTAAGTAGGTCATTTAGATACATGTCCAAAAAATTGTAATGGAATTTAGATTCATAATACCAAAGCATTGCTTGAATGTAAAAGAGATGAGAGATGTTCCTTTCGGAATTTCGGCATAGTAACATGTGTACATGGGAGGCATTTAATGAGAGAGAAAGTGGTCTCCCATAATTCAAACAATAAGAGGGACGTATGGGGTAGGTGAAAAACCATACCTCAACTTTCATAATTGATATTAAAAGGGTAATACAACTTAAATAAAATTGACGAAAAAGGGAAAGGAAGAAAAAACCCTTACTTGGAAGTGTGCTTCCAAAGGCTAGAGAGAGGCTTGTGAGAGGATTTTTGGGAGCTTGGGGAACCCTGGGAGGATTCTAGAGAGATTAGGGTAGAGGTTGGACGAACTTAAAGGGATTTGAGTGATGAGGAAGTGGGAGCTTGGGTGGGTTTATATAGGTAAGGTGAGGGAATTCTTTATTATTTAGGTTTAGGACCCCTTATATTAGATTAATCCAAACCACAAACCATGCCATGGTTTTTGGGAAAGGGAAGAGAAAAAAATTATTTAATAAGTCCAAAGTCCTAACTTCTTAAAATAATAAGGTAGCTTATGTGGAGGTGAGTCACACTCCCATGTAAATTAATTTAAAAAGGCAAAGTGTTGAATAAGTCTGGAGGGGTCCATTAATTCTTTGAAAAGTAAGTAAAACAAACCCAAAAGCACATTATTTTAATGGTAAAACATATATTTGACGAAATTAAGGATTATAGTATTTTATTACATCACCATTGGGTCATTATGATGTCATAAGACACATTATATATTTAAACGGTATTTAATTTTTACCCAAAAATTTGACTGTCTCAGAAAATTATGACAAATTCACACTTGGATAATTTCGATGTCATGATTCTAGAAATAACATTTATTTTATCTAGATAATTTTCTAAATATGTTAATTTTCACATTTAAAATAAAAAACTGACATTTATCGGAAATTCACGGGTTTTGACAAAAATGGCTTTCAAACCATAATAAAAATTTTAATTGCATTCATAAAATTATATGATCATTTATATTTAATAAAAATTAATTTAATAATAATAATATTATTTTATTAAAATATTATTTAATTCAAAAATCCCTTAATTTAATAAAAGAGATTTTTTAATTAAATAATTACTAAAAACACCATTTGTAATTTAAAAACTATTTACAATGTATCAAAAATGACTAGAAAATATATTCATTATTATATACAAAAATAATGTACATGAACATAATACTACTTATTTGTTACATAACCCCTTAAAACAGCGGCATAAGACCTAAGGGTAAGGTGTGTGATGGTGATAGACTCTTGGGGTGGCTCGAATAACATCGCTCCAGTGGTAATCTCTATCAACTTCCACTTTTCACGTAGACGGTCCCATTCGAGCATGACATGGTGAAGCTCAGCTTGGGATTGGTCAAGAGCGAAGCCCACGGATGCCACATTTTTTCTGAGCTCCGACAAATGGGGTTCGTATGGGGAAATTCTATAGATGAGGCCATCGCTTCCTTTGTTTGAGTAAATTGGATTGGTTAAAGTCCTATATTTATACTAATCATGTGATTACTGTTCAACGGCTATATTATCTACGGTCAAAATTCTTAACATAAAACTAAAGAAGTTGACATTTTATATAAACATAAAGAGACATTTAATTAGATCAAGAGGGATTTACATTAATGAATTTTTGGGTCATTACAGTCCTTGAATGAAGAAATTATTAAAATAAGTGAAAAAAAATTATATTTAAAAGAGACATACATGATGAAATTGTACACAATGCTAAAAGAAATTTCATGAAGAATGTACTGAAAGAAACTATAATTACTCAAAAGGAAAAAATTGTAGCGATGATAAAATATAATAAAGGTTTATATCAAGGATTACTGATATAACTAATAAATTTATGGTAGTAAATGATAAGGACAACAAGATCGAGGATATGTTTAAAAACTCTAATAATTAGATACGATGTCTTCCATGGAATATTATTAAAGTGATGGTCACAAAGAATAAAATTTTTAATTAGTAAGAAAAAAAATTATTCTTATCAAATATTGATGTTTTAGTATTCAATATAGGGAATATTTTATGTAATATTAATATAGTACACGAGGAGAAATAATGGATATGTTTCAATTCATAGTGGCTTATTGGTGGAATAAATTATACCAATAAATCTTAACTATTACATGAATACAAGAGGTTATATTTTTGTAAATTTATTTTTCAATGGTAAAAATTTAAAAATGATAGGGGATTTTAGTATGGGAACTTATGGAGTCTTTATGATGAAGAAGAACATTCCCATGTCTATGGGGACTAAATAAAATATGATCCATGAATATCTACCATTAAAAAATCATCATCCAAAAGGCATTCAATAATGTAATACAACTAATAGTATATCATGAACCATTGATAGAATATTTATAATAGATATTTGTATGATAAATGATGAAAATATGGATAAATAAGAAATAATTTTGTTCCACTGATCAAAATAAGAATAGAAATGTGATTAAAGATTTACTAAATACAAATAATTCCAAGGGTCCTTTAATTTATAATTAAGAGGAGTATGAAACATGACTAAGTTTCCTAAAAAATAACAGTACATAGAAGATTAATAAGAAAGGAAGGTGAGATTTCCCATTGTTATGAAATTTATAAGGCTAATGAAGTGATGATGCATCAATGGAAAGCATATGTTCTAGTAGGATTAATCTTAAAACCAAATTGATGCACATGATAAAGCATATAGAATATTATTCAGTTAATATCTAGAGTGGTGTTCATAAATGTTGTGTTTTAAGGATAACCAAAAGATAGTATTGGAATCTTTTTGGATGGAAAGTGCTAGTTCCCCATGGCCATTCACATTTCTCTACATGAAGATGTCCAAAAATGGTGTCTTCTCCCAATATCATTTATTTTTTCAAATTTTTGATGCAATGGTGTGGGATTAAATGGAATATAATATCCATTGAGTGGATGAATTTAGCACTCAAAAATTCATGTAATGTGGGTGAAGATTTTGGTATTAACTAAAAGTAATGGAGGTTAGATAAAATTAAATAAGTGATATTAGAAGTTGAAAACATGAATTTCAATGAAAAATACAAAATAATAACTCGAGTGATAGATATTAGAAGGTGAACCATTATTAATTTGGATATTAATCTATATACAGTGAAGAATTAATTTATGTGGTATAGAACTATATTAATAAAAATAAATTGGTATCTTGTCTAAAAAGAAATCCACATAGTATAATGGATCGAAATGTGTTTCAAAATACAGTTAAAAAAACATTATCAATAATTCAAAACATGTATCCACTATAAAAAAGAAATCAGTGATAATTTTTTTCATGGAGAGATGATAAAGAAAATGAGGTATATAGAATTCTTTTATGTGAAATAGCTGTCAATACTATATCACGTTTTTTTAAATTATATCAGAGCATTATATAGTGAGAGTAAACTCTAATGTAGAAAAATTACATCATAATAGTATAGAATATAAATTAAGGGATGAAATAATGAAAAAACTATTTATTAAAAAATAATGTGGAATAGTATGGTTATTTTGAAGAATTATAAAATATGCTAAAAAGGGGAGTTAGGAACTACATGTAGTATCATTATATTAATTATTATATTAATATTTTGTGTTTTTATTTAAAAAAATTAAATTGTGTTTTTTTATGAAAATTAAAAGGTTACTAATATGCATACGAGAATATTGAATCCATGTAAACAAGAGATGATAAAAAAATATCATCTAGTATCACATGCTTATAAAAAAAGTGATATCAATTAGTTCAACATGAGTCCTAAATCATACACATTTGTTTTATAATGTATTTAACAATAGTATTGTGTATGTTTGATTGAGACCACATGATGTAATATGTTAGATTAATTTATATACTATTGTTGAATGCGATTATAGAGGAAAGATACTTTCACAGACCGCATGAAATATATTGAAATGGAATCTTGTTTCCTAAATAGAATTCTAAATCATTTGATATAGTTGATCTATTGATAATGCCTTACCATATGGTAAATTGAATCACTATAATTCCATGAGAATATTGAATCTGAAATTTCAAGTAGATTGTAGTTTAATTTATAAGGAAGGGTGGTTGAATAATGCTCAAATATTTTGATTATAATGAATAGGTAGTGGAAAGATCCTATTATTTTTAAGGTGATAGATAACGAATGGAATTTTTGAAGGAGTGGGTTACTATAGGGTAGAGTTTTATCTCTCAATTTTTTATATTTTTATGAAATGGTAAATTTTTTGGATAATTAAAATAGATATTAAGTGATTTTTTTTTCAAATTATAGAGTTATTTTAGAAATGTGGAAAAAATTATCTCTCATGAAAATTTGGTTTAATAAGTGTTGAGACAACATTGGAGTGATGTTGATCATGATCGTCCGATAAATATTTTAACAAAAGGATAATATGGGATGAATTATAAAGGTAAGGTGAAAAATTTTCATTTTATTATTAATGGGGATAAAATAAGTCCCTAAGAATATATTTTATGTGAATCTTAGATTGAAAGGAAAAGAGACGGTGATCATTATCATTTTTTATGGTTATTGTTTTATGGAAGTAATTTCAATTGTACTATATTGAAGGATATAGGGGGATATATTATCCCATATATTTATAGTGTATTTATTTATATAAGTAATGTCAATTACTAAAGGATGGTTTAGATTTTTTGGAGCTTTATTTATAAAAAAACATTTCCATAAATATTTGAAACCATGATATCACTATATATCATGGAAAAATGTATATCATCAAAGATAAGATTATGTTTTCTAGTGTGAAGGTATATCTATATTTTATATGTTATAAGTAGTATTATTAATGAATATTATATCATTGTATGTTGTATGAGAATTTTGGTAGAAATTAGACGAAGGATGAAATTAATGTTGATAAATGTAGGGTCTATGTATGATTAAATAAATTTTCTTTGAAACTTTCATTGTATTTTGAATTTTTTTTACTATGTAAATATGAGTAAATTAAAAATTCATATGATGAATAAGATTAAAGTCTCATAATTGGATCCAATACATGGTTATATATATATTTATAGAAGTTGTGTAAGTGTAGTGATATACCAATTTTCACTTAAGAGTAATGTGAAAATATCTAGGTTTTTATAGGATTAAAAATAATTCTAAAAATACTAAATAAAAACTAAACATAAAATTTTGAGGCTAAGAAACATTAAGATAAACTTGTTGAATGTTTACTTTAATTAGATCAATTTTATTATTCAATACTTGCATAAGAATTGATAAAAATTGATTAGTTTCTCATAATTTAAAAAGAATATTGTACCTAATGAGTTTGTTGTATAGAATTAAATTTCATTTTCATAGAAAATTAAATTGATATTTATGAAGAAGGTCATTGATACCTTGAGACATTAAAAAAATAATGATAACCATTTCACTAGGTAATGTAAAAATTTTTGTGGTTAATTACTGCATTGAATTGTTAAGATAATGAAGACGACACTATAGAAAAATTCATAATAGTATTAACAATACCTAGTTCACTATGGGGAGACCAAAAATAATTGTTTTGTAGGATGTTTTTCATAAAATATAATAATTATTCAAATAGGTTTTTGGAGAATCAACATTTTGTTGAAATATCCATTTTTATTATTAAGTTTTCTTGAGTTAAAGAAATAATATACTCTCTTAATGGTAGAATCTATTTTCATTGATGTTTAGCATAAAGGATTGGAGTGTCATAGTTAATATTTTTCAATAATATAGTCGGTTTTTATGCGATCCCACAATGATAGTTTAGAGGGGATTCGATGTAATGAAGGATTAAAAACTATAGTCTCCACTATAAATCGATGAGTTCAAACATTGTAACTGTTTGGTGGTTGTGTCATAAATTTCATCATTTTAAATAGTTTCCAATGGTGGATATAAATTCAAATATAAACAAAGGGATTAATATGATTAATAGGAAGTTCATTGAAATTAATTTTTCGAATATGGATTTGGAATTAAAATCTAATCTGTTGAAAAATGGGGAAAGTTGTAATAATAAGTAAATAAAATTATTTATCTAATAAACAACATATATAATAGAAAAAAGAAAAAACATTTTTGAGAATAGATAAAGAAGAAGGAAAATGGTGGTCATAAAATGGGAAATATTGAATATATAATATATAGATAATACATTATTGTTCAATTTTTTTGAAGATTATATTTTAGGAGATAATTATTTTTTGAAAATGAATATGTGGATGTTACGAGAATTAATGTGGTTTTGTTGACCCTAAATGGTTGAATAGATTAAGAGTATGGAGATCAATATGGGAGTACTAAATTATGAATTATGTTTAATTGGAAACATATGTTTGTGTGATATGTAATTTATTGTCAATGATATAAAACATTGGATGAGGACTATTTCTCAATAGGTCATGAAATTAAGAGAAAAACATGTTATACATTGGATCATCATAGCTATAAATTTGTTGAATATTAAAATATGTCTAGATTGTGATCACATAGTGACCTTGATGTTAATAAACTTATAAGATACATACAAGTATATAAAAATACACTTACTACTCTATCACTTGTTTATTTGTATTACATAATTTATATTTATCCATGGTTCAAATGATTAACATGTTTAATACATGTTCAGTCAATGTTAATAACATGATCTTATAAAGTCTAAATAGAGTGAATAAAATGTTTGAACTCAAAAATACCATGATTCACCCCATATTATGGTGATTAATTTTTAATTTATATTATTTATAATTAAAAGTGAGAAAAAAGAATTTTTTTATCATTATTTTGTTGCACATTTCTTCAATGTACCCCAAAAATCATCTGAAATCATGCTCTATCACTATCTTGTGATATATCATCAAGTAAAAAATATTAGGCTATATGAAATCTAATTATCCATGAGAAAAATAATAAAAATATCTATAAAAGATAACATTTTATAATTCCAACACAGAATAAAATTTTATTATCCTTAGAAAAATCATTTGATAAAATATTACCAAGAATATATTTAATTCTATCAATGAAAATACGTAATAGAAATTTCAATAAAAATATGAAATAATTAATGATTATCAAACATCAACATACTAGTTATCTATATGTATATTATATTACTTCAATATTTAATTAAAATTCTTGTTTCAATTACATTACATTATTAGTTTCCAATATTTTATTAGAAATTGAAGCCCATATTGTGATTAAACATATCATTATTATCTCCCTCAGCTCTAAAGAAGATTATAAATATTATGTTATGAACAATATAAAGTGTGTGTATTCTCTCTATTGGCCTTGTATAATTTCTCAATGTTAACATCATACAAATTAAACAACACTAATCATGATGGGTTATTAAATAGGGATAAAATTTATCTTAGGTTAAAGTGGGTAGTTCATGATTTCACCATTGGAAATAAAGTATATAAAAGGGGGATAAATTATTTATGTATAATTAATGAAATTAAATTTATTCCCAATAAAAATTGAAATTATTATCTCCTTTAAAAGACATAAAAATCAATCAGTATTTTATTATCTTAATGAATATCATTATGAAAACTCAAAAATAATTAATTGATTTTGAATACTATTTTTAAATTTTTTATCCTTTATCAAAATGATACTTATTGATTAAAAAGACATAAAGCCACCAAAAATAATTTTTTAATTTTCTCAAAACACAAACTATAATTTTAATAATGATATCTTGGTTCAAGTATAGAAGTCATGAAAATATATTAGATAGAGTAATGTAAATAAATTAGTAATATAAAATGATATAAAAACTAATATTAATAATGTAGAAAAGATTGGAATCAATTTTCCAAAATCTCATTGAAATTTAGTATATAAAATCTTTATAAAATTCTTACTAGTAGTTCCATATATCAAAAAATTGCACATTAGGCTTAAAATAAAAAACCTATAGTTAAGAAAAAATGTATCATATGAATAGTTAATCAGATTGCAATGTGTCTTTTTTATTAAAATCGCTTTTTAATACTAAAATCTCAACAAAAGGTTTTATGTATGTTGGCTCCAAAGGAGAAAAGCTTAAGAACTAATGGAAATAATAATAATAGTGTTCTGAAAAACCGCTTTTTTTAAAAGATTAGGTACATTCGTTATTAGATATTAATTTCCCACGAATCTCTCTAAAAAGAGGGTATTAGAAATAATATAATAAAATATTTTAGAACACCTCTCAAGAATTAGATATCATGGACTAAATATTTAATCATGACATGAATTATATAAAATCATAAAACAAGTAAAACATAATAAAATTAAAATTATAGGAAAAATAATTATAAAAAAACATTGATTTAAACATACAAATTAGTATGTAACAGATTTTAATTGATTTACAGAAAAAGAATTCACTTTTATTTCCATTATTTGTTATAAATTTTCTTAATTTATGAAATGTATCATATGAAAAATGTCACATTGACAAATTATTTCCTTTAAAAATTTAAATGTATGCCTAGATCCCTCCCCCACACTTAATATTAAAAAAATGTATCGAGTAGTTGAAATTAATTTGAGGGAGATACATGTGAATAAAAAAAGATATTTATGCAAAGGAATGACTAAAAATATAAGAAGTGTATGGATGTCTTCTTTTATAATTTATCTTTTTGACACCATCATTAAATGAAATTAATTTTTTTATGTCTGATTTATGTTTGGATTTGTTATATTTGGTTACATTAAAAATTTCAATGATTGGATAATATATTTACTGAAAATTATATAGTGATAGAGTTCAAAAAATATGTTATAATAAAAAGATAATTATTTATAATCCATATTAAGATTTAGAAAATATAAAATAAACAAAATATAAATGAAAATATATAAAAATATAAAAATATGTGAAAATTACACAAAACGAATACGCACACAATGAATTTGGAGTAGAATATTCTAGGACTCTCCATTATCTTACCTTATCTCTAAACTGAGCCACTTCTCCTCCAGGTAAATCATAGTAGATAGTCAGAAACCATTAAGATATAACTCCCTGTATTTATAAATATTTTTATATTTATGTTTTATTTTCCCCTCATCAAATGAAAGTTTTTTGGAAACCCTTATATGTGTTCTATATAAACTCAATATAGAATCAAATGTGGAATTTTATTACTACAAAGATGGGTTGTTCATAGTGGTTATGGTAAGATTATATTTATATGTGTTTGGTTATGGCGCCTTTGTGGTAATGGGTGACGAAGCAATATTTTTATGATATAGTTACCATATCAATGGGTATAATTGTATTCAATATATTACCAATATCCATTTAACAACATTAAATCCATAATCCCAGATCTATTGCTAAAAATATCATCATTTCTTTTCTAGATTTTATGATGATAAAAATGACCCAATTTTGGCCATCCAAAACATACGCCTTGAAATAAATATATTAGATCAAATATATTCTGATGTAATTATATATTTATAGTTTTTTAGAAATTGGGATAACTCTTTAGAACAATACCCACGTGTTTTAGTGATAATTTTTTTCACTATATCCAAGTTTTCTTATTCCACAAATATTATTCAAAATCTTATACATGAAACACTTCTTGATATATCATAGAAAAATAGTTATCACATGTGTTAACACATGTTATAATTTACTAGATCCCCGCTAAATACATAAAGGAAACATCCCTGGTTAACTATCCAATTCTTTCCATTAGAAAATGGAATATTACCCAGTGCATTAGAGAGATATATCAGGATCATCAGGCATATATTTTATATCAGTATAACCCATCATCATCGTATTTATCTGTCCTACTATTAATCATCAATAATTTCCAAGTACCACACAAAAATATAACTATAATAAATTTGATTTCCCCATATATATTTTTTTTAAAATTTCCTGGAAAATTATGAGACCAGTTACTGAGACGACATGTGAATCCAAGGCCAGGTGTTCCTAGAATTGTCTCTTGAAAAATTTTATGTTTTAAATAGTGTGCATGAAAAGTTTTCCAAAAAAGTGGAATAAATACGAAACGGGTGCCCAAATGAGAAATATGAGGGAACCATTGCATTTCAGATGACGAGCTTACCATAGGCGCGACTTAATTTTAGTTGGTGTGGGCCCTTAATGAGAAAACCCAAAAATGGTATAATTTTAAATAAGATAATTAAAAAAAATTTATTTATCAGATATTTATAAATCACTTGAGGTGACTGAAATTTAAAATCTAAGACCAATTTTGAGCTCGTGAAGGTGTTCTTTCCTTAGGTAGAGCCTAACATTGGATTGTTCAGAAAAAATGTGGAAATCATTTTTTAGGGTGTGATAGTAAAAAAAATAATTTTAATTTTATTTCTAATAACTCATAAATGGTAACTCAGACTTGAAAATCAAGAGAACCATTGATCTCATGAGGGTGTGATTTCCTTATGCAGGGTCTAACCATGACCTGTGCTGGTCTAGGGTAAAAGTTAATTTTTGGACATTTTAAGGAAAAATAAAATAAATATAAATACATTATTTTAATAAAAAATATTTTGCTACAATTCTGTGATGAGGAAACTATATAATTTCATAAATGAAACAGTGTAACGATGCAGAGACTCAGCGTAACGGAAATTTTGAAACCTATTTCCTCCATTAAGTGGATTAAAAGAAATCTTGGATGAGGGGATGAATCATGGGATTTCTTAGAGGCTCTAGAGGATTTTATGGGAAGCAATGAATGTTGACGAATCACAAATTACCAATTACTATGGATGACAGACCAACAACCGAAGAGATGATGAATCATGATGTCTCTTAATGAATTGGCAATGAAGATCGAACCCCAATGCTGACTAATCCTTTTTCAAGGTAGTGTGTATTTTTAATTAAAATTCTTTCCCCATTTCTAAATCTCCACAATGAGGGTGAATCATTTTATGAACTGAATTTTTCACAAATCGTGCCTGCTAAATGCAGGATGGGATTAAATTTTGGGATGTTCATCTGGAATGTGGATCCATGTAGAACCTATGAATTGATTAAGTTAATCTTTTACATGCTCTCAAATTCTTATGTGGATAGATCAAGACTGAAATGAACAAGGCCTAATCCATCCAACTTGGGTGTTCATGTGTGTTTCCCACCTCACTCATTTATATGAATCCTCAAACATCACAACAGAAACAAACCGTAAAGAATTCTAAGATCGTAGAGATGGTGGTCCGCGGTCGAGGAAGAGACC
Organism: Viscum album; assembly: GCA_963277665.1. Classification (NCBI taxonomy): domain Eukaryota; kingdom Viridiplantae; phylum Streptophyta; class Magnoliopsida; order Santalales; family Viscaceae; genus Viscum; species Viscum album. The sequence continues at coordinate 795,722,648 of OY728157.1, forward strand.
GAAGTGGTAAGAAAAGGCCAAAAGTCAATGTCCATGATGGTTCCATAGCCTGTACACGTCAATGGACTCCTATGACTTTAGAGGAGGCCCGTGGTAGGAGGCTGTATCTTGACAGCCACAGTAGTGGATGGGAAATGCCATGAAGAAGGATGGGAGGGCCCGCGACACCCATAGAGGGTTGTGATCAGAGGTCTCTGGCATTTTCCAGAGGTGGAGTCCTAAAATGGGGGTCTGTGGAATCTGCTGTGGGTGGGGGATTACGGTTACCAGCAATAGTCGATAGCAGTTCCAGAGGACGCAGTGAGCTATGCCACATTACACAGGTAAAGGGCCACAATCTAGCTGGACTGCAGCAATGACCTGTGGCACCCACCACATCTAGGGTGGATTGGACTAGCAAACCCAACGGGTTAAACCCAACCGGTCCAGGCCAGGCCCAGCAATCCAGGTCGGACATGGGTTTTCTTGGTCCAACCGTGTGAAGCCGGATCCTGACCTAGCCGACCCCTTTTTACTAAAACATCTATAACTTCTAAAATGTTTTCTTGATTAATGAGTTGTTTGTGGAACTGGAAACCTCACAATAAGAACATCCTTTTGAAATACCCCAAATGAATTTTTGTGGAAGCTGCGATATGACAAATGGATTGAGGAGTATATTCTCCTAAAATTAAGCACACTTGTTGTGGGAATCCTACAACGGACTGTTATGAGAAGGAATTGAAAAGCTGACCTCAGTGTCCTAGAATCCAAGCGGTAATTAGTGTCCTTGAAGATGAGTAGACCTACGTGGACCGGTAGCTGAGCGGACCTTAGTGGCACAGAAGATGAGCGCACCTTAGTGGAACTAAAGCCAATCATACCTTAGTGGTCTGTCAAACGAGCAGAACTCAGTGGCCTGGAAGACAAGAAGACAAAAGTCCCTCGATAAACGAGTGGACCTCAGTGGCATGGTAGCCTAGTAGACCTTAGTGGCCCTACAGGCGAGCAAACCTCAGTGGCCCAACAAACCTTAGTGAGTCATCGGGGATGAGTCCATAAATTGTATAAGAAGTGTAGAATTTCGACTAAAGTAGTGTACCTAGGGTTGTTCTGAGGGAGTTCTCATTGGTCGGGGACCAAGGAAGCGGAAACTCATAGCGTATGTATGTGATGACTTGTTGGCTCAATGAACGATTCCTCCCAAGATGAGCGTTCCGTGAGCAGAATCTAATGAAAATGGTTTGGCTGTGACATCAAGATTTCTTATCTTCGGGTGTGTTTCTTTGTTCCTCAGAACATGTGTTCTGGTTTGGAATCATAGCATTCAGGCAGTCTCCATTGGATGTATTTATGGAACCGAAAATATCCAACCATTTTTATCCAAAATGGGCCTTCATTCCAAAGGAATCAGTTCTTTATGTTTTAACTAACTGTACATAAGAACATGCTTTGGTCGAGAGGATGAGAGGTCGGACTCATCACACCCTTCTGGGGGGAATTATCACTGACTCAAGGACTCTCTTATAGATTTGAGATATTTTCATGAAGCCTTATTAATTCACCAAGTATAAAATTGGTTTCCCTTGTACTTTTTAATCAATTATTAGTATATGTATAGTGACCCATTCTTTACATACCTTGAAATCACTTCATAATGGATGTAGATTTATTAAAACATATAACAAAACCACGAAATAACCGTATATGTATAATGTCTTTAGAAACTAGGAAACATAAACAACTAGTTCATAAAACATCTTCATTTTCTACTATTTATTTCATCGTAACTAGATTCCTTTTTGGAATATCATACTTAATACCACTCTCCGTGTCATGGGAAAAAGAAACATATAAAATGGTGATCTCAAATGCTCATTAAGGGTAAAAAAGGAAATAAAATTCATATCATATTCATAAGAACATAACATATGAAAATATTATCCTTCATATAAAAGATCACAATATCATGTCATGGGATAAGTCATAAAAGTTAAATGTAATCCCAATATTCATAACATTAAACATAATTTTTTTGGTATACACAATAAGCATAGAAAATCATTTCTTATTAGTCAAGGCTCATTTCCAAGACCATCATAGAAGAGAAAGCCCATTGCTGAACCAGGTTCTCTCCACATTCCGTCCCTATATCATTGAACCAAATTACCTTGTTGTTCCAAAAATGTATATCTCATCAGATTTAAATAATTTCCAATTCAGTGGAGAGAGATATAGGTCCCACCTATCTCATATGGAAAAAATTCTTACAATATTCACAAAAACATATAAACATTCACTATATCATAACCCATCTTTGTGGTTTGGTTAATGGTTGTTACATCCCCTTATACTTCTGTCTCTTATCCTTAACTTTCTGACAAGCCAAGAATTGTTAGACATATTCAGTGATATCACTTTTCATGCCATCCCACCACAAGTACCCTTTCAGGTCCCTGTATATATTTGTGCTTCCAAGGTGAATAGAGAATGATGAACTATGAGCCTTTTCCAATATAACCTTCTTTAATTCTGGTATGTTAGGAATACATCCCTGATTCATGAACCATATTATTTCATCACCATCAAGCTTGAATTTAGGAACATTTCTCAACTATTTTGTATCTCTACATCTTCCTTCTCGTCCTCTTCAATCATCACATGTATAGATGGATGAACATTCACTTGAAAAAGATAAGATTTCTCCCCTTCCATTAAAAACTGAAGATTTATCCTTTTAAAATCCACAAGTATTGGATCATTAATGACCCTCATCATGGATAATCTAGTATGATTTATTTGACTCAAAGCATCTACCACCTTGTTCTCTTACCCTGGGTGGTAATGTATTGAGCAGTCATAACCTTTAATCAACTCCAACCATTTCTTTAGTGCATATTCAACTCATTTGGTGTGAATATATACTTTATAATTTTATGATTAGTATAAATATCAGACCTTTCACGATAAGGATTGGTCCACCATATTGTTAATTTTAAGATTATCGTAGCTAACTCCAAATTATGCGTTGGGTAATTTTTCTCATGGATTTTCAACTATTGTGAGGCATAAGATATCAACATATCATTTTCCATGATATGACACCCCATCCCCTTCTTGGATGCATCACTATATATCACAAATCATTCTCCACTACAACGATGTGTGAGCATAGGTGCACTGTCTAACCTTATTTTTAGATCTTCAAAATTCTCTTCACATTCATTCTTCCAAAAAAAATTAACTCCTTTTCAATGTCAACTTGTTGACTGTATTAGGTAGTCCTAAAAATTATATCGAAAAATGTCAATAATAAGTTTATAAACCAAGAAAACATCGGATTTCAGTTACTATTGTTAGGCTCGACCATCTTTGAATAGCCTCTATTTTTTCTGGATCCACAGATATGCACCTCTTGAGATTATGTGACCAAAAATGAAACTTTTTGATGAAGGAATTCACACATGGAACATTTTCCAAAAACATTATCCTTTCTCAAGGTCTTCAGTAGAATTATCATGTGATATTTATGTTCTTTAATGCTATTTTAATAATAAATAATATCATCTATAAAGACTACCACAAACTGATCCAAATAGTCTCTAAAGACTCTATTCATTAGATCCATGATGATATAAGGACCATTAGTAAGACCAAAATGCATCACTATAAATTCATAGTGTCCATACCTAGTACAAAATTTCTTTTTTGGAATATCTTCCTTTTTTACTCTTAATTGATGACATCCTAAATGAAGATAAATCTTGGAAAAGTATTACACTCCACATAGTCAGTCAAATAAGTCTTCAATACTTGGGAGAGGATATTTTTTATTGATAGTGATCTTTTTCTGTTTTCAATAATCAATATAGAGTCTCATTGATCCATATTTATTCTTAACAAATAGAACAAGTGCTCCCCAAGGTGACGCACTAGGGAATATTAATCCTTTACCAAGATTCTCTTAGAGTTGCTTATTCAATCCATGCAACTCAATTGGGGCCATTCTATAAGGTTTCTTTGAAATAGGCATAACACCCGATATAAGTTCAATTGAAAACTCAACTTCATGTTTTGATGGAAGACCTGGAAATTCCTCCATAGGGACATCATAAAACACCTATACAATGGGAATATTTTTAATCGTGGGTTTCTCCCCAACCATTTGAGATAAATAACCATCATTTATTGGAATCAATACCCATAAGATGGATGAAATTTCTACTAGAAGGATATATTCATCCTTGCATCAATAAATGATCATAGATTGATCTGGAATATTAAATGTGTCTTCCATTATTTAGAAATTTATATGAGATCCATATAAATAAATCCAATCCATGCCAAGAATCAGATCAAATTCCACTATAGGAAGGATCACAATATTTCCAGAAGCACTTTACCAAAAACATCAATTAGCAGAAGAATTGTAAATTTTTTATGCGACTATTGTTCCCTTAGGATTCGTCACTGCTAACTCAACATCTAATTGTTGATGTAATATGATGATACCCTAATAAAATTCTTTAGAAATAATAGAGTGGGTGGATCTAGAATCAAATTAAACATCTTCTACTTTAGAGTGGATGGTAAGTGTACCTTTCACCACTTAATTATCATACTCCATGTCACCGATAGTAATTGCATGTGACATTCCATTTCCTTTTACCTTAAGAGTTTGTTGACATTGATCATCATCAATAACCCTTGGAATAGGGAATTTATTGGAATAATGACCTATTTCCTTGCACTTATAACATTGATGGGAAGGAGGTGCATTTTGTGTAGCCTTTTCATTGTTCACATCATTAGAAATATTTTTCCCATCACTTAGGCATTCAATTTCCTCATGACCTTCTTTTCCAGACAAAAAACATTTTTTAGTCCCTTTAAAAAAATTACCTCCATTTTTCTTTCCAAACTTCTGACAAAAGGTTAAAATCTCATTTTTTTAGTGTAGTCTTTATATTTTCCTTTGAATTCTTTTTTCCTCTTCTTATCAAACCCATCTGACAGATGGGTTACCCTAATATCCATCTCATCCTTGAGAGCACATCAAAAAAATTTCTCGTAGCTATTGAAGTTCCTTATAGCTAATTCCATTCAGTGACTTAGTTTTAATCCACGAAAGAATTGACCAATCTTACTCTTATGTTGGATAAAAATTTTATGAGTGTTCCTTGCATGTCTTGTAAAATTTTCCTCGTAGGTACCAACATATTCATCATCCTTTTGTTTATGTTCAAGGAACTTCTTCTCCATCTTTTTTGAATGAATAAGAGGAATTTACTTTTTGAAAAATATGTTCTTGAAATCATCCCATTCTATGGACTAAATTTCATCTATTTTCCATATATTCATGATAATATTTCACCATTGATCAGGTTAACCTTCCAAACTATTTACTAATAAGATGAAATTATCTTGTTCAAAACATAGTAGAACAAAAAATATCATTTCAGTGGTACTAATCCATTGTTCATCCACCTATAGATCAGAAGACCCGTCGAATGAAGGTGGACGCTTCCTCATGAAGGATTCAACATAATTCTGCTACCTCATTCGCTCGTTTGGAAATTCAACATGATTTATATCTTGGAAAAATTATGTAAGAATGGCTAAAAGATTTTTCATTCTAGCTCCCATAACATTTGGTTGCTCCGGGGGACAATCATTACATTTCCTGCCACATTCCTCATTAATTCCGTTCTTTTGGGTTCCAGCCCTTAAATAAAAAGAATAAAAATTACGTGAGAAAGAATAATAAAAATATTAAAACCACATAATCATGAATAAAAATTCAATTTTGGACACTTTAGGTTTTATCTGAGGTTATTCATGGTCATTTATAAAACACTAGGATCATATCCTATACTTAAACATATCGTCAAGGATTTATCATCCATGTTTCCAATGGTTAACTATACCTTTTATTTGATACCAACTATTGAGACCAATTATTTACATAAATTGATATCTCTTAATAATTGAAGTATATTTATTACAACATATATCAAATCCATTATAGGACCATATTGGTATAATGTATTTAGAAACTGGGAAACATAAAAAACTGCTTCATAATACATCTACATTATCTCCCATTTATTTCAACATAACTAGCATCCTTTTTGGAATATCATACTTAAAACTCTTATTAATGTCTTGGAGAAAAAGAAAAATATAAAAGGGTAAGCTCAAATGCTCTGTAATGGTAAACAAAGGAAATATCAATCACATCATATTAATGAGAACATAACATTTAAAAATATTATCACATATATAAAAGATCACAATATCATGTCATGGGAAAAATGATAAAAGTGAAATTTAATCCCAATAGTAAAAAAAAGAAAACTTGATATTGTGTATCATACACACATTATCATAGAAAATCATTTTATATTAGTCAAGGATCATTGCAAAGACCATCATATCGGGCAAAGTCCATTACTGAACCGAGTTATCTCCTCGTTCCAACCCAGTTTCACTAAACCAGATTAACATTCCATTATAGCCATGTTTATCTCAATAGATATAAATATTTACCCAATAAATTGGAGTGAGATATAGTTCCCAGCCATCTCATAATGAAACCATTCTTACGTGTGACACAAAACATTAAAACATTCACTGTAGCATAACCCATGAAATAAAATGGGTTTCTTAAACATTAATCCAGCATGACATAATCCATAAATAAATTTCTTAAAAATAATTTCATCATTTACAATATCAAATAATGTCATAATATGGATATAAATATTAACCTAGGTAATCTTATATGGAGAATAATTTGATAAAATAGATGAGCTTCATTCCTGAGGAAAATATCATTTCTTTTTCAAAAATGTTTTCCTTCCTCAAAATAACGCACAATTTTAGAAGAAATAATTGTATTTTTAAAACAACCTTGTAATATTGTATGGTAATATTAAAAGAAATAAATCATTTAAAAGAATTATAATATGTTCATGGCATACCAGTTAAAAAAGTTTTATCCTCATACTTATGTCAGAAAAGTCCCAAAAGTACCTCGTTTGGTAATCATAAGAAGGATTCCTTCCAAACCATGTTGTAAACATCAAAATGGGTAAAAATGAATAAAACATACATTAAATAATATTAAACATTTTATGATAACATTATTATAAAACATGAAAATGTTTGATAAAAATACCCCCAGTAAATACTTACGTATAAACAATCTCTGATAAAAAAAGTCTTGCAATGTTATACCTTCCATTAGGTCTGATATTATAATTATATATATAAAAATCCTATATAGTGATTTTAAATATTTTATTTATTTATTGAAGAATTATGATAATTTTTGTGATAAAATTGATGATCATAATTTCACCCGGTTTTTAGTAACATTTCATTTTTACTTGTTATTCGTGAATTAACTACTTTATGTTCTTATGTATGTTTTTTCAGATATGTTCTTATTAATATTTATAGGTTATAGTTATATAATTTATAGCATGGTATTAGTATTATATTTATCATATTTATTCATTAAATTCTTTTATATAATCATGGTTTAATGGTTATTATGTAGAACGAATCACATCGCACTGTGGAGACGGTAATCCGTACAAACGCACGAGTCACGATATCGTTCCCATAATTATTGAATGGTATTGAAGTGGATGGTGTATAGTATCATAGAATTAGCAATATTTTATAATAATCATATATATTTATTATTTCCACCGTTATATCCATCCATCTAAGGTGGTGGTGAAAACAGATTACACCACGGTGTGGAAATGGTCAGCTGTATGTACGCACACACGATGATTTCATTTTTCAAAGAATGGATATAAAGTGAAATAGGGTTATTCCATATTTATAATAACATATCAGCATTTTAGTTATAATTATATTATTTCCTTATAATGAAACAACTATAGAATAGGAAGTATAAAAAAAATTTGAACGAATCGGTAGATGAGATTACCTTTTCATCGACGTGCCTCCTTCAAATTTTCACTTTGGGTACTAGAGTTGCACTTTTGAGAATACAAGAACATATAGAATGTAATATTAGAATTTCATATAAGATATGTGTAGTTTTCGGACCATATTAATGGTTCAAAATGGAATTAAGAGTAGATGGAGGAGGTTCCCTTTTATAAGAGATGAGAGGGGAACATTAGGAAACCCTAAAAATATTAATTAATTATAAGTTAAATTACAATTAAAAATGGAACTAAAATTATTTAAACAAAATATCAAATTATTCTGTTTATAATACCATCGATCCAATAATTTTTAGAAAAGTATAGAATTTTTTTATCCGTATCTTTTTGTTTTAACCCTTATTTTACCCTTTAATCTTAGCGTGATATCATGCTATTCACACATTGTGGGGTAATGTAATCACCATATCATGTAAAAAGTGCTATAAAAAGTTATTTATGACACATTAGGACTTATATTAACCATTTTGTCAAATCAAATATTTTTAAACATTTAATATTATTTAATAAACTATTTTATGTTTTAAGTTATGAATTGTGTCAATTTTGGACACTTTTCATACTTGACATTCATAAAAATTCATAACAACATGATTCTTCTGAAAATAAATAGTTAAATAAAATATAATATTACAATATAATCCATAAAATTCATTTATGACATAAAAATAACCAAATTACATTTTTTTACTATTTATAAATTCATTTATTTGAATCTTTCATTAATGTGTTAATCAATACATCATAATTATATTAGAAATAAAAATATTTATCCAATGTCTAAAAATTATAAATAAAATACCATGATGTAAGAAATATTTTTATATTTATAATAACTATTTATGGACATAGATATCAGTTATAAAACCCTATATTAAAATCTATTTAGTAAAAGATATATTTTTACCTTATAATTATTATTATGTTAAATTAATTATTATAAAATGAAATTTTCACATCCATGTGAATCCATTGGGTTCCCAAATTGACACATGGAAGCCCATGGGCGGATATATCTCATACAATATGATTAGGAAACATTTTGGGGTAGTTTTATACTGTTAACGTTTTATTTTTTAGGCTTATTTACCAGATTTACCCTTTAACCATGGTAAATAAAATAATTACTGATGTTACTATTCATAATGTAAAAAAATAAAAAGAACCTATTCACACAATTTGGACATTCTGATTCCAAAAATTGTATTCATTTTTCCAAATTGAAATCAATGAATTTTCAATAATTAATTTAAAATTATTCTCATTGTTGAAATGAGAAAACATGTTTTAAAAGTTATAACATTTCAAAAGATTGAAAAATTTTTACCAAGAAATTCATTGTTAAATTTATGATAATTACATAATTTATATTAAATGGTGAAAATATATTCTATTTATAATTTCAAAAAATTCAATATTATAATTTATCCATATAAAATATCTCGATGGAAAAAAGTTATTTTTAATTAAAATTTAGCGTATTTTTCTATTCATCCAAACATGAAAGTTACCAGAAAAAAATCTGAAATATATCCAATGTAATTTTTTATATCCCAATTAAAAATAAATTTTTTATATTTTCATATATAAATTATTAATTTTTCAAAATCTTAATTTATAATTGGTTCTCCATTCAATGTTGTAAAAATTAACCTTCAAAAAAATCGCTTCTAATACATAAAACATGGTTTTATTCATAACATATGAATAAATTATCCATTGGATGAATATAAAAAATATTTTATTAAGTATATATCAAATATATATCAAATTAATTTCATTACCAAAATTAATTTACTCAAAAAGATCAAATTTTTAATTGATTTATATTTTTTATAAATAATTAATAGGAAATGAATTCACAATGAATTTTCATATGCTAGTTATAATTAAACCTGCTAACCTAATTGCTAGTTTATAATGGTAATTTTATATTAAAGGCATCTCATAATTCTTTTAAACTTACGAATGCTTGTAAAAAACGTTAATGATGAATAAAAATTATTTAAGGAATGTATTTCATAAAAAAATCTCGATGTTACAGTGTGTGAATTTTAGAATCATCTGTTTGTATTTTAGGTTCTTCATTAATGGGTACATCTGTGTGTATCAATGTTATCCATAAATGGAATCCAATCATATACTACTTGGATATTCTTTTAACCATCTTTACGATTATACAAGTTCTTTTATCCACTCAGGGAGAGGAAAGTTTGTTTTGATGTTGGGATTGTACCCATAAATGGGATACCTATTTATCCTTGTGAAAGGAATCACAACCCTGGTATTTTGTTGCTACTTTAATGAGACACATCATTTATTTTAATATCAAGTGATAAGTATAGAAACATAAAGTTTAATGTCATGTGGTTAAGAAATCTATTAGAAAGGTGCTTAGTCAAGGTTTGGTGTGAGACTTATGCCTCAACAGCCCAATGATATTAGAAGGAATATCGATTTCCATTTTGAATTTGATCATGTTGGGAATATGACCCAGGAAGAATAGGGTTGATTTTCAGAGTTTGTTTTGAATCTCAAAGAGGCTCCCTATGTATCCCATTAGGATGAGAATCAAATCTTAGGTAGTACCATGAGTCTCATGGGAGAGTATAGTTTTTTTGTGAAATGTGTTTGGTCTTACATCCAAAAAAGGATTCCTTGGTTATTTGAGGGGTTCAATTTGCGGATTACTCCTTAGTAGGATGCCCAGTTATGGATGAAATGAGATGGATCATGGGCCTTAGGAAGGCTTCCTATGTACCCAATTTATGGTGGGAATCCGATTCTGTATAATTCAAGAATTGAGGAGTTTGTGAAAATGTTTTGCTCATGAAAAATCTTTAATTCCACATGAATCATGATCATTGTGAGATAAAAGAGGATGTCAAAGATTCTAATAAGGCACCCACACTTTTCCACCTCCGCTGGTGGAAGAGGACATGCCTACGATGGTGAAAGTGAAACAAGATGAGGTGATTAGGGAAGAGGGTGGGGCGACTAAACATCCATCTATTCTCTTTATGTTGGACATGGGTCTAATGTAAGAATGTTATTAAGGTGAAGGAAGTTGAGAGAATCAAGACTACAACCTCATACTTGGAAGGTTAGAGGCTTACACCAGGACGGATGCATTAAAATTGGTCCTAGTAGGGGATGCAGACTTCTCATTTATTTAATTGGAAAAGTATGTGTGAACCGTACCTTCGCTACCAGAGACTGGAGGATTCATGTCTTAGAGATAAAAAGGGGAGGATATAACCCAAACCCTGATTTTCCATACTGAGATTTCCCCAACATTGTTTCTGGGAGAAAGGTCCATGTGACTACAGATATACAAACCCACAAACACTCCTAAATCATAACCCCCTAGTAAAACAACTGTTGGAAATCTCTAACTGCGAATATACAAACCCAATAAGATACATGCCAATTTGTCTTTCCCAAAGGTTTGATAAGTCAGGAGGTTTTGTTAGCAGTTTCAACTTAGTCCCTTTCATATTATGAAACCAAGGAAGGAAATACCCTTACATGAGTGTATTTGAAGAGGGTTTGCAAGATGATGTGTATGCCCAATGCGCAGCTATGCAACATAGGTACCCCTATTGGTGTGCTGCGTAGGTACCTCGCGTAGGTGTGTCTTGTAGGTACACTGTATAGGTGTGTCTCATAAGCCTTAGCGGTGACTAAAGAAAACCATTAACATATGGTAACTAAGACTATGTAAGCTTCAAACTATGAATGAATTTCATAAAAAGATTATCCCATCTAATTCTCACTTCTCCCATGTTTTTAGAGAGCTACCTGAGACAATTTTAGGAATCTGTGGGAAAGAGCTACCCAATGGAATCTTCAAGAAGACAATCATCTTTTTTAGTTGTCAAATGAGGAGCCCAAGGGTCCTATTTATAGGATGGGGGCTGGTCTAAAGAAATTCATCGGCATAGGTCTTCCGTACAGCCCTTCCATGTAGTCCCTCAACATAGTTGTAGAGAAAGTGTCATGACTCGTAGGTCTTCCATGTTGGTCTACCATGTAGGTCCTCTAAATTTTTTTATGCCTTTTAGATCTTCGAGATTCTTCTTGAGATTTTTAAATATATGGGGGCCACCTTCATAGTATTTTTTTCATACTAAGGAGTTTCAACAAAATCACCCCCTCAGGATTGGATCCAATTAGAAAGAGGATCGAGTCCTTAAGTAAGATTGAGGGGAAAAACTATGGAGTAATTTCTGAGCCGCACAGGGTTTCTGCATAACTATTTCACCCAGGTATTCCACGCAACTATTTCACGCAGGTAAGGTCAAACAAATTTTACCATAAATTTTGAAATTAGATCCTAAAAAGGCTCATTTACTAGGAATTTCTATAATATTCTTTAAATACATCCATGGTGAATCATGAGTCATGATTTTTATGGTAAAAAAATATAAAACTTGTATAAACATAAATAGGGTCCATTCTAAGAACGAGGTTACCATTATTTTACTAAACTGTTATAGAGGATGTAATATGTAGGACCAACTAGGGAATATGCCACACATCCAAATAGTGGCATCTTTTGACTGAAAATCCTGTTATGTAGCCAAATTTTATGTAGGGCCACCTAGGGTAACATAATGCATAATTTGAAAAAAGATATCTTAAGAATTTAACATTTTATTGTTGATGGAAAAAGGAAAAAAATATTTGGGTAACTCAAGGCCATAGTGGGTGGTTTTTCCAAAGAATTGAATTTCATGAATAAAGGGTTATCTATGCCAACATATTTCAATAATATGAAAACAACTTCTACACAATGTTAGTGTATGTGGAATGGTTAATTTTTTAAAAAAATGGTCTTCATGATATAATGCTATGCAGTTTTAAAGTCATGTAGTGTGTACATTGTACTGTGATGTTTTAATTCATTTTGTGAGGACATTAGGTTTTCTTAATTTATGGTCATTAGCTTTGACCGAAGGTTTGAGACTCTCCAATTTTGTGATAGTGTTTTTGGAAAAATAATACCATCTTCATGTATGGAAAGGTAGAATTATAAATTGTGATTTAGTAATTTCTAGATATAAAGAATTATATGGGATAAGGGATAAAGGCATTAGAGGATATATTTACTAAGAATGAAGTTACCATTATTTGATGAACCCATTATGTTGTTTTTATTATGTAGGTCCGGTTAGGGAATATGCTGGCAAGAAAATTAGCGATATATATTTAATGACATGCCTGTTATGTATGATACTTATTCAAGTCCACCTAGGGGAACGTACCGCATAGTCAAGAAAAATATCTCCCAAATGTTTGACATTCTATTGCTAAAAGTCGAAGAATGTTTATAGAGATTCATATTTTCTATAGAAAAGAGTTAAATTTATGGAGAATCGTATCTGAATATGGAAAGAGTTTTTCCGATCATGATTTCCCATGAATTGGAGGAATAATATTTCTATGATGGTCGGACTCATAAATAGAAAGTATGGTGTTTGTAGTTTTAGTCATATGACTATGAACATAATCGTAAAAAAGGGGATATGTGGTCAAATTATACAAGGTTATTTCATATTTCATTGAACACATGGAGAGTGCAAAGTGTGTTCATGGTCCTAAAAACATTCAGATTGAGAGAAAGTTAATGAGATTAATATACATGGATGAATTCTTTAATATACATATTCATATATATTGTAATCAAAGTATTAATGGGAAAGGCACTTTATCCAAGAATTATGTTACCATTATTTGACAAACCCGTTATGGGGATTCTATTATGCAGGGCGAAATCGGACATATGCTGCATAGATAAATAGTGGTTTCTTTTGACTGACAGGCCTGTTATGTGGGAAACATAGGCAAGGACACCTAGGGGCATGTACAACATTGTCTTCCAAAAAGATTTATCAAATATCATAAGATTTTCCACCACAAACCATATGATGGATTATAAATATCTTAACATATTCAAGATTAAGAGTGTGAAATATGAATAGGTGTAATGCTCAATGCACATTAAAAATATTTAAATCAATATTGGCCAGTAGTTTAAAGTCCTTTACATAGATCTAACTCATATGTATAATGAAGAAATTTGTTATTTCCCTAGTGGAATATCAAAAGAGAGGACCCAGAATAAAGATTCCCGTATAAATTTTTAATTATATGTGAAAGAGAGATAAAAATTTATCATGTGACTGGGACTTGGAGATAAGGCCTAGTTTTCACTAAGTATCTCAATGGTATGATAATGAAGCCATAAGTAGTTATTTGGGTGATTTTAATTTTAATGTCATGCTGTAAGGACATTATGCAATGAAATTTAGTGTCATGCAGCAAGTACATTATAGTGATTCCGATGAAAAAAAGGAATATTGCAGCCAGACCATGGAATTAAACCCAGGTGTCACTTCAAATCTAATATGGATGAGAATCAATCCATACATAGTTCATTGAACATTCTCTATACAGTTTTAACATATACTTAGTTAATAAAGGGTGGGGTTTATATCATGGTTGGGCCCAATATTGGGGATCTAGGTGTCTTTACATATCCCATTGAAATGAGAATCATGTCATATGTAGTTATTGAAATATAATCATTTCCCACACTAATTGATTTTGAAGTGGGAGATGAGGGATTTAACACATTATAGAAGATGAATGGTTAAACATAAGACACTAAATGGTATGATGATCAAACCATGTATCTTGAAAGAGAACTCCATATAGATCTTGTTCATATATAAAAGGAGAAAAGGGAAATATTTTTTTGTGTTAGCGACTGGGCCAAGGATTAGAGATCCGAGCATCTCTAAATATCACATTGAAAATAAGAATCAATCTAGACATATTTATTGAATGGAGTCCCCTATAAATATTTTATTTAGACATAGGGAGAACTCGAACTCATCATCCACTAAAGAGTAGAAATGATGTCAGTGATTCTTGTGCATGGAATCTCTTAACGTAAAATAAAGAAGACAATAACCATACTGTTTATTGTCATGTTTACGAGGACAAATTATGTCATGAAATTTAACGTCGTGCGACAAGTAAAAATATTCTACACATTTTATCATAGTTCAGCACAGATTCTTATGGTTGTTATGCAGTTTAATGTCATTCAACATGGAATTTTTGTTGTGTAGTTTAGAGTCATGCTGTGAGGACATATGATGTTGTGAAATTACACAAAATATTTCTTCCAAAATCGTTCATTAGTTAGAGATTTAATATGTTCTCTATCCATGGAGATTACGGAATAATATCAATAGAGTAGACCTTATGTATAGAGTAAGGTCCGTCCCACTTTGGTTCAAGTTTTGGAGTCTTCTTTCCTGATATAATTGGAGTCATGGGGACCAATACCAATTATCCTTGAAGAAATGAGTGGAGGAAAAAATTATTTTTAAAATATCAGGATATTCAATTATAATATACTTATAAATTATGTAGATAATGAAATGTCTTTTAGTCTAATAATTCCAGCTCCTTAAATAATTTTTTTAGACATTTCATCTGTAGATAATTGATCACAGATTGCAACTCAGAGTGAAGGGAACTAAATTTCAATTGGAAAAACTTCTTCTGTACCGTACACTAATGAATTGGGAGTTTGTTGAGTTGTAGTACATGTATTAGTTCAATAGTTCCATAAATCATCCAAAGTTTATCGGGCCAAGATTTCTTATCTTTATTCAGCATTTTCAGGAGTATATTTGATAGGGGTTTCTTTAAATCCTCTATCTATCCATTTAACGCTGCATGATAGTGAGGTGAATGGTTGTATTTTATATTGTGTTCCTTATAAAACTTCTTCACCTCAACAGAATAAAAATTGGTGTTGTTATTCATCAATATAGTATGAGGGACACAAAATCTGGTAATGTTATTAGCTTTGACAAAGATAAAAATGCATTTGGATCTAACTACTATAAGAGGTATTTCCTCAGCCCGTTTAGAGTGGAAACTAGTAGTAGTAGTAATATACAAGAACTACTTAGCCGTAGTTGTAGGATAAGGTCCTACTATATCCATTCCCCTTGTAGCAAATGGCCAAGAGTATTTAGTTGTATGTAGCATCTCTGGGGTTTGATGAATAAAATTGTCATGCAGTTGGCATGGATGACATTTCTTGGTAGAATCTGGGTAATCCTGCATCCCTGATGGCTGGAAGTATCCAAGCCTTTAGATTTGATCAGAAAGCCTATGCTTAGACTAGTGAGCATGAAAATCTCATGCACATACTTTTTTCATGATAGGTGTTGTTTGTTTTCCATCATTGCATCTGAAGAGGACACCATTGAGACCTCATTTGTATAGGATCTTATAGTGACCTAGAATATCATAATGAGTGAAATTGGCCACTCGTCGGATCTGTTCTTTCTCAGCTCTATCTGGTGGAAGTAATTCAATTTGAAGGTATTCACTGATTGGGGTCATCCATCCCATACTATCACAATACAACTCAAAAATTGGGCTGATTACATTAATTTACTCAGTTATTATTTGAATGAAAGGTGAAACCAAACAATGATGGGAAATAATAATGATTTTATGATCCCATTTAGATATTCCAGGGTTGGGGCTGCATTAGCCAGGGCATCAGCTATGACATCTTATGATCGCAGGACATAAAAAAAAAGTTGTATTAGGGGAAAATTTAGCCATTAAACATCTAATTTATTCATACAATGGGATTAACTCTACTTTTCCAATGGCATAACCCCCATTGATCTATTTGATTACCAACTATGAATCACCTTTCACTTCTGGTGGTTCAATTTTACATGGAGTTCTAATTATAGGCCTACAATGAGAGCTTGATATTATGCCTCATTGTTGGTACCACCTTATGAAAATAAGAATGAATATGGAAACACTACCTTTTATAGGGAGATATGTACAATTCCTAACCCAAATTGTTTGAGTTTAGGGTTTTCCATTCACATCCCCATTGGACTTCTGTAAGATCCATCAATGTACATTTCCCATGCTTTGGGATTATCGTAAATAGAGAATATCTTTTATTCAAGAAGTTTAGTATTCAATGATATATCTTCTGTAGACTGGTGTTCGACAAGGAAATATTCCAAGCATTCTCATTTTATTGATTTTTGAGGAACAAACATGATATCAAACAGTTGAAAATAACTGTCCACCATGCCAAACGTCTTATAAGCATAAGCTGACTCATGATAAATTTCAGTGTGTTATTGCGAGATAACAAGTGGACCTTTTGATGTTGTAGGTTGTTCCTCAATTTTTGAACTTGAAATATTAATTCCAAGCATATCTTCTTGATACTTGAATATCCAGTCTCCATTTCAAAGTTAGTTTTACTAAGACATTAAAGTCTATTTTCATTCCTTGCATCGTTATTTTGGGAAAGGAGGGCACCCAATAATCTCTCTAAAGATTCCACATAGAGGAAAAGTGGATTTCCTTCAAGATGTGGAATTAATACCAATGGATCCAAGAGAAATTTCTTTATGGTATCAAATTCCTCTTTGTAGTCTTCGACCCATTGATAGGTGAATCCCTTATTCATTAATCTTGGGGAGGGAAAATACTTTCCTTCCAAATTGGTGATAAAGTGTTGAATATAGACCAAGTGTCCATGAAGTCCTCTTAACTCTTTCAAATTTTGAGGAGGTGACATGCCAATGATTGTTTCTGTCTTCTTAGGATTAACTTTGTTGCCACAATGGTGTTCAATGAAGCCTAATAATTTTCTTAAGGTTACCCCAAAAGCACATTTCAAGGGATCCATCTTCCAATTACGTCGCCAAATGTTTTTTAATATTGTCTCCAAATAATTTAGGTGATCAGAACATTGTTTTGATTTAACTACCAGATCATCCACATAACATTTAACGTACTTTCCTGAGATGGTTTTGATGATATTGTGCATGGAATGTTGATACGTAACACCTACATTTTTTAAGAAAAATTTATTTACCCAATATAAAGACACACCTTGAGGGGATCCAATGTTTATAGACCAATAATACTCTAGGGAAATTTAGATTTGATTGTACGTAGAGTAACGATCCATGAAGGAGAAAATTTCATAGCCGGCTGTTGCATCAGTTAAAAGTTCTATGCTCTGAACTAGAAAGTCATCTTTGGGACAATATTAGTTAATATCTACGAAATCAATGAAATCTCTAATTTTATCATTCTTCATTTTCATGGGGACTATATTGGAAAGACATTTGGGATATTTCACCTCCCTGAAAAATTTATCGTTAATAAGCTTGTATAAGTTTGCTGCAATTATAGAGGCACGGGTTGGGTGTGTTCTTCTTACTGCCTAGTTGAATCCACGATACTCTTCTAGAAATCCAAAATGATGAGCGGCTACATCGGGATTACGGACTCTAATTTCTGTATAGTTCCCATATATTACATCTTTATGTCTCTTTAGAAATGATGTATATATCTCTTTCTATTTATAATTCATGGACACACTTATTATAGTGGAGCATGGATCTTTTTTTGTACCCAGATTTGTTTCTCTGAGCTCATCCACTATGGTGGAGACACCGTCCAGAAATGCTGGAAGAGCATCCTTGAGATCTTATTATTCATCTTCTTCCTTATGTGTTACGTCTTCTGTTTATTCTTTAAGAGTTAGTGATGAAGAAAAACTTATAGAGCTAGGGGTGGAATCAATATTTGAAATCGTAAAGGCAAATCAAGCATTGCTAACCCCACTAACGATGAAGGGTATTTATGGAGCTTTGAATCGGAGATAATTAGGTGGGAATCAACATACTTATTTTCCTATAGTGTTATGATAACTTCTTATAGCTTAATTGATGAAAAAGAGACTTGTTTATGTTCATTGGAAGAAAGAAAGGAACGTCCATTTAGCCTTTCACCACTACATGGTAAATAAAAAACATCTCCCATGCTGTCAGGCTGGATTGCTCCAATTGACGTTATGGAAGTCAATCTATGAGTGCTTGTATTTGGTTTTATCCTTTCAATTTGATTGATCACCAATACATAATCTAAACTCCAATATTAGAATGGGTTAGAAGGGATCTTTTCTAGTCCATTTGGAACATAGATTCTGGTTATATCTTTTGTCATGGTACTCATTCCATTTGTGTGATATAATTTTTCTTCAACATTCCGATATTTAAACAATTTTAATGGATCCCTCTCACCATATAATGTCCAAATTTTACCATTGAATTAATTCTTGAGACATTGGTTGTATGATGATGGAATTGTATTTTGTTGATATAGCCAAGGCCTTCCAATAGAATGTTAAAGGTTGTGTCCTAACGAACAACCATAAAATATGAATTAGATACAGGATCTCCAAATTCAGTTCTGAGTGTAATCTTTCCTAGATGTTCTTGTTCATTCTTTTCATAACCATGCAACATAATATTGGAAGGAGAAAATTCATATTTAGTAAGACCCAATCGATGAAGTGTTTGGATGGGAATGAGGTTGACTCCTAAGCCATTATCAAGGAAGTCTCATTGGATGTCTGTATTGTTAACCCTCCCAGATAGATACAAGGGCCTGATATGTACATGTATAACAGCATCAACATCTTCATCCATTAATGATATAAATAAATAAAATCCTATAGGTTAATTATCTATACGGTAAACCTGAATTGCAGTAACTTTAGTATCAAACTCTTGAGGACTTGAAAAATCCTCAATAAGTTCCTCTCAAAGATATTTTGACAGATTCATGGCATCCAAGATTGAAAACATGGCCGTTACATGGGCTAACTGTATAAAAACAATGTACTTTTGGCACATAGGTTTTCATTTTCCAGCATAGAGATACAAATTTGTAGGTGCCTTGGTAGTTTATGCTTCTAATTTAGATGTACCATATATCAAGCCCAAAGTTGGAATTACTTATTCATTTGGTAGATTATAATCACTAGGTCTATCTTCATGATGATATAAAGATGTTGTACCCTTTAATCGGTCATCCAAAAAAATTATGCCAGGACCGATCCTGTCATGTACGGGAGAACTTCCTTGTTCTTGCTGAGCCCACTGAAGGGCTATCCCATGAGTTTCCACCACATATACGGTTCAAGAAGAGGTAGATATGAAATAGTGTTATCTATAATACCCACGTCTTCCCATGTATCCTTGAAATTGGCTTTATCTTATAGTTCCCCAGATAGGTATAGAGAATTCAGGATCATCAGAACCAGAATCATCATTTTTATATGGATCCATTAAGTGAATAACGTTAATAGAACAAATGATCTATTCTTCATATGATGAAGATTATTCTTGATAGGTTATTTATAGTTGTGCCATTTGGTGGGGGTGGTGGCCATGATTTTGAAATAGGTGGCATGAAATATGCCAAAGTCAAGGACAAATTTGGGCTTGACATGAGATTTTCATCTTATAACGGATCTTTATCTATATGATCATGTCACTTCTTGGAAGATTTACCTTTAGGGGACTGATCTTTTTATGAAGATGGGTTTTCTGTGTAAGAAGTGGTATAAGTCACAATCGGTTGTTTCAACCATGTTCCTATAATGGAAAGAGTTTGATTGATTTTTTTTCTAATCATCCAATCATCATATTTCTGCACATTTTTTCTTTTGACATCCTACCATTCAACCTCTTTCTCTCGATCATTCGAAGTAAGACATGCTATTTGGGATGATGAACTGGTCAGTTTCACTTATCCATATTCCACCATTTTTTCCAAGAGTTCTTTGAAAATGAATCTCTCTTAAATGGGATTCCCCAACATTTGATGAAAATGAAAATAATTTGCAATATCTTTATCTCCATCCATGTTTTGTATCTTTGGCCTTGGAAACTGAAAAAAATTGTTTTCCAAATGTGAAATGAATTAACCGGGAACCTGTTTATTTAGAGAAGAATAAACATTGTTCTTTAACTCTTCAACCTATCTTCTCCTGTTATCTCATGATCATATTGATGAGGTGGTCATTGTTGTTGATGCCCAAGAGGTGGATTACTTTGGTATGATGAATATGTTTAAGTAAAAGCTGGTTTAGGTGTGACTTTCATAGTCTCGAATTTCCATATTCTCCTTCCCAGAGCTGATGGAGTTACAAAAGACTTATCATTAGTTTCCACAATGGAATCTTCCAATTTTTAGGTTATTGAATAAAGGTCTCAAAACCCACTTATGTATTTCAAAGGGATTAGTGGTGTGCGTAACTCATCACATAGATTTCCCATACAAATTTGTAGCAATTCATCTTGAGGGAGTGCTAGATTTGAGGAACATTTTAATCCTCTCCATAGATCAATGAAATATGAAACTCTTTCATTATCTACATTTTGAAATTTTTAAGATAAAAAACTATTGTATTTGGAAACGTATAACTGAAATGGTGAAGGAATTTTTGACCAAATTCTTCCCATCCAGTAATTGATCGATAATTCAAAGTTGTATACCAGACTAAAGATGGCCCCTGTAATGATTGCACTAAATAACTGCGATTTAGTTCTTCTTGTTGTTGAGGGATCCCAATCATGGGATCACAATGAGAGAAAAAATGTGTTAAATTCTACAACGGTCTACCAAACCATTAAATATTGTAAATTTACTATTCACAATGTTTGGTGGGTGTGGCATCAGATCCACCCATTCGGGGAATGATTTCTTTTCTGGCAGTACCAACTCACAAAATTCTTCCATAGCTTCCAATCGAGTTATTAATTCGTAAATTGTATTCATACGAATTTAGGGAATATCTAGATAAGATGGGACATGTACATGTACAATAGTTGGACTTTTAACTGGTCTGATGACTGAAAAAACCAATGGTGGTGATGTTGTTGGTATTTGACTTGGATTTCCCCTAGGGACAGACCTATATGTATGTGTTGGATCTTTCTATGGCTGTGTACCCAATGGATAGAATTCATTTTCTACATATGTAGTAGTTATAAATACCCATAGGTGAGGAGTTCCTACATTATGTGAATGTTGAGAATCTACCTAGGCATCATGTATAGCAGAAATGATGTTTCTAAGTAACTCTGTATTGAATATTTTTAACTCCTTTATATGCCCCTCTTGTTGGGAAGTCTTTATTCAAGAGAAACAGAGTGAACTTCACTATTGGAAAAGTGATATGTGATATTACCTTTACCTTTCCCATTGTTAGATGTATTTCTAAGGGTGGGGGATGGGGGGGGGGTGAGACTTTGTTACTTGAAGGAACACCCAGATTCTGGGTAAGACTCTGATTTTGGGTACACACACCTCCTTCATTTTCTTCAGTGTGTACCACATTATGGATAATAAATTCATCTTCTGGATCCCTACAATTGGATTCATTATCTATAGGATCTTCAATAAAGGAATTAATGACATTAACTGACACATAATTAATTAATGGCATTATGTGAGTGTCTTTGTAAGATCGTCTCATTCTGTATCTTTCATGACAATCTATTATCTTATATGCTGAATTCTAGGGAAATTTTTGACTGATAGTAATCTGAAGGGAATCCTTGAATAGTTTAGTTTTGTATTCACTTTGGGTATTCTTTTCTAATTGAACGAAAACTAAATTCCCTTAAGCATGGGATTGTAGATGTGGAAAAGACACCATCCCTACATATTGGTGTTGTTCTTGTTCATTTTTCTTGTCCTTCTTCTTCAAACCTTACCACATTTTTATGAAATTTAAAGGATTAATTAAACAAGCCTCTAACCCTGAAGGCTGGGGTTGATCCTGAACTTCTATAGCTGAGATTCGCGTAGCTTCTCTTCTGCTTTTGTGATTTTTTTCTTAACATTGTCCTGGTCCATCATTCAACAACCAGTTAAATCACATGTTTCGGAAGACCTCTATGATATGTTATACATTTGCGCCATATGATGGCTGACATACTTTAAGCACGAGGCTTACATAAGGTTCTTAGATTCTTGATGCAAATATATCTCAACTGCTTGCTGTCTTTGGGCCTATCTTTGATGAGAGCTAGATGAGGCATGTTCATGAGCGTATATTTGACAACACAAAAAATATGTTGACTTTAGATGGTCATGGGAAATAACATTTCATGAGACCACATTGGGAGGGAGTTGTCAATTTTAAAGAGCAGTGAAATGAAATGATCGCTGTGCACACCATCCTTTGATACAAAAACAAGATGGTTTATGAGAAATTTACTGGTGAAACTTCTTTAGTGCATCGAGGAATGCACACTGGAGGGTTTCATTCTACTTACCAAACTTTGGATGTCAAGAAACTAAGAGGGACGCATAGTCAATTAGGCATTGTAACCCTTCAATTACTTTTACATGACATTGATATTCATTATATGGTAATAATTTAGATTTTAGATGTAAAATAGTTTTCCAAATGTTGAGGCAAATATCATGTCTCTGATATTCTACCATCAATTCTAAAATGCTGTATTGAGAGGTTTCCAAAGGCTAGAACATGATTAGTATCTCACCTTTAGAATTTTTTTTTCTCATATAAATCATATCTTCATCGTGACAACCAGAACATTTTAAATATATTTGTTTCTTAAATTTGTGTGTTATTTTATTTTATACTCAACAAAACTATATCATTTTATTAATGAAGTGGGTATAATTAAAATGAGACCATTGGGTTTCGACTGTTATATGACTGTTGGTTTATATGACCATTGGAAACTATAATCTTAATGTTGTGTTTTTATAAATACAATTATATTGGTTAATTAATACAAAAAAAGATTGAATGGCCTTATCAAGTAGACTCGGGCCTTATGAAACCCATCTGTCAGATCTTGGGAAGGAGGTAGCATCACTGGGCTTTGATCTAGACCCAGAAAAATCCGAACTTCAACATGTGAAGCTTGAATGGAATCACCTAAGGGAGAAGTTCAATCTAATAGAAATCACCATTCAGACAATGTTTTCTGAGCCACCCAAAGATTCTATCACCATAGCACACCTTACACTTAGGTCTATACTGGTGTTACAAGGGGCTATGTAATGATACCTTAGGTACTTTATGTAATCCTTTTATATAAATAAAATTATTATTTATTATTATGGTAAAGTTTGTGAATTTAAAATGTCCAGATAAATATAGGATGTATATTATTGATGAATTTAGGAAAAATGAGTATTTTAAAATATTTTTGTATTTTTTAAATAATTAATAATGTGAATTGATTTTCAAAAAATGGTATTCTACAGTTGTGTTTGGTAAGAAATTTAGAGTCTAATAAGAACAACATAATATTTAGTAAATAGTAATGTAGGAATAGTAACATGCTCGAATTAATAGTAATGAATAATAAATCGACCAAAAAAATAGAAAATTCACCCTTGAATGTATAAATACATTTTAGACATCTTAAAATTGAAAAACGATCATAGTTTAAGTTTTTGTATTTTTGTATGTTATAAATATTTTATTTAAAATTTTATAATTACTTTAATAATTTAAAATGGAAATTTATTTTAATAATATTTAAGCATAAATTCTTACATTATGGTCTTATGGTTATAAAAAAATATTATGGGACCTTTATTACTTTCTTACGGTTTTACAAAATGAGTTATTATTTAAAAGTTGTATGTTTGGAATATATAATGATTTTATTGAAAGATTAAATTAAATATATTTAGAAAATTATTTTCATAAAATAAAGAGCATTATTGAATTCAGAGCATCGATATTAGGTTAGTGTGAATTTTTTGGATTTTTCTGAAACAGTTGATTTTTCATTGAATAGTAAAATTACAAATGTGAGTTTCGGGTGTTTAATGACATTATTGATGTTGTAATCATGATTTAAGTAATCTGGTAGACTTGTGAATAGTAATATATGTTATGAGGTGTCCCAAGTGGCAAATACCATTGTCAAATACCATGTCCAATCCCATTGTTTTGAAAATACCACTGACAAGGTTTCCCTCGGAAATTAATAATTTATTCCCTCACTTTTCCTATAAATACCAATCCATTACATCATCCCATTCTTTCAGAAATCCTCCTAAATTATGTTCTGGTAGTTTACCTTCCACGGAGTCCTCCCAATGTTCCCTCAACCCTCACAAGGTTCTGATCTTCAATCTTTCAAAGTAACTCTTCAAGGTAAGGGAACCTTTCATCCTCTTCTTTATAGTCATGAATTCCTTTATGTTATGTCTTTTTTATTCCATTTAATTATGTGATGGTATATTCTTATATATATTTATTATTATCCATTTACTTTCCAAATTATGAAAACTCTTTCCGCTCCCATCAACTTATTTTTCTGAATTATAAGCGACACCGATAGGCAGCCCAATATTCGTAAAAGAAATCACATCTTCTATTTTCTTTTGAGTTTTATTTTCATATGGAATTTCGTTTGAATATCGATACCAAGATCTTATTTATTTTTATTCTGTACCCATAATATATTAGGAGTATTTATTAGTGGTTGACTCTTGTCCCATCTCTTTTCAAAATTTTCTAAAACCATGTTATATAACTGTTATGCTACACAATTTTCGACTAAAAAAATCCCTCTTTTTCTCATGAAATTCTCTTGATTTATTTATATGAATACCCAAATATATTTTTATTTTAATGATTATTCATCAATACATAAAATGGATCTATTTTATTCTAGAATTGACATAGATATAACCCCCACTCCCTTTTTATGGGTTAAAAATGACACAACGATCAAGATTTTAAGATGTCACGATTTTGAAATGAAACCCATTTCTTTTATTATCTGTGGGTTATTTATGAAATGTTTGATATTTATATATGTGGATCACATGAAAAAGAAATATTAAGGGTGTTCCCTGATCCCTCTCAAATTCATTGGGTAAATAATTTAATCTCTAGAGATGACAAGTTTCCTGATACCTTGGTTAATAACTATGGTAATTTTTATGACACCATGGGGATGAACCTTGATGATATGTTCATGAATGTATAAATTAAATTTTATAGCCACATATTATTTTATGGTTCAATTTCTTTTTATTATGAAATTCCTCTACTTCAATTGCTCATATATTTTTATTTTTATCAAATTTTTATTGATTTCACAAGTAAACTGAATCCCTTGTTTTCTTTACTGGGCCTTCTTCTCAACCATTCCTTTGATGTATGTATCCAGGTTATGAGATCCAATAATTTTACTTAGGATGAACCTATAGTAAATCCTTACAAGTTTATTATAAGGATTTTTTATGTTGTTTCCATGTATGATGTTCCTGATTTCCAAGACACTAGACTTTAAAAATCCTCTATATGTAAAATGTGATGAAAAGTTATGTAATAAAAATGAGGGATGCCATATTCATAATTTTTTCTAGATGTTTCTCTACTTGGTCTGACCAGAGTGGATTCTTATCAATTAATTTATTAAAAACAATGGAATTAGTTGATTATTACTTTGGTATCATAACAGATAAATGACCCAAGGGAGGATCAAAGAAGTACCATACCCTTAGGATGTATTTTAGTTGAGAAATTGTTTCACCTATTGGGTAAAATGTATCAGAGATGACTGGTCTTATAATGGAATGTTCCTTGAGAGAAGGGGTTTTTTCAAATACTACATTATCGATTAGGGAATTGTCTTCATAATGAAAAACACTTCTATGAGAGAACATTCACAGTGAATACCATCAAGGGGAGGATCACCATTGTGAATTATTGAAAAGGATAAATCCCCTCTCTCCTTGGTATTTTGTCTACATGGAGGGTCTCCTTAGATCTCTTCCAGAGACAGGCACTCTATATTGAATAAATTTTCATGAAGCAAGCCTTCAAAATGAATAATCCAATGAGGAACTTCAATATTACAGCTACTACTCTCATAATTTGGTAATTAGGGTGTAGGATCTTGACTTGAAATTGATAAATATCTTATGGACTCAATTACTCCAGCATTAAGAGGATCCAGATCACAGATTGGTTCTTGATTTTCCAACTATGTTGGATGAGACTTCTTCTTGGATCCTCTTTTCCACGTAGTTGGG
Organism: Viscum album; assembly: GCA_963277665.1. Lineage (NCBI taxonomy): Eukaryota > Viridiplantae > Streptophyta > Magnoliopsida > Santalales > Viscaceae > Viscum > Viscum album. The sequence continues at coordinate 795,749,596 of OY728157.1, forward strand.
GCCACTTTCTAGGAGAAGTGGTTATCATAGGAAGATGTATGTGCTTTCCTTGGAGTGGTTATCATACTGGGCCAATTATCTCTAATTGGAAAGGGTGTATGTTTCTGATCCTATTATCAATAATATATGGGTATTATTCCCAATAACCCTCATGGACTAGAACAAAGGTTTGAATTTTCTCTGAGTTGTCATGCCCAAGAGTCATCCCAAGTTTGGGGATAGAAATATGTGTCTCTTCCCCGGGTACTACTGATATTGATGTTATGATATTCTAGAAATCTTCTAGAATATGAGTAGGAATTTGTGTCTCCCAATTAACCATTGAAAAAATGTGTTTAGTGACTTCAACAACCAAAATATGAATATATGAAATTTTTTTATTTGGATTAGGGGTATGTTCCTTCTTTTTCCTTTGTTTTCCTATCAGTGGGTACTGACAATACTCATTTACTGTGGTAGAGAGATGAGTCTGCCCTAGATTTGTCATCAGAACATTCCGACTGACTTTTCTAGGTTCTACCAAATGAGACTATTGGATGGCTTAATCAATGCCATCAGGTGTATTCTCATGCTGGATATTTTCCTCTAATAAGGCTTGATGAACATATTTCAATTCTGAAAACAAGACTGTTGGACGAATTGGTGAGTGTAGGTAGGTGTATGTTCTTGCTTACCAGTTGGCACCAAATATGATTGGAGGGATTTCTTGAATGCAGTCTGAAAAGCCTGATGACTAGATGATAGTTTTTAAATATGTGTGTGTGCTTGTTCATGGTACTTTAATGGATTTAGCTTGTGGGATTTTTGGGTTAATACAAGACATGTCTGCTAGCCAGCTAAAGTTCAACCGATGGTTGTATGTGCTCATTCATTTTTATCCATCAAGTTAAGCTGATGGACTTGTCTAGCGGGGGAACCAGTAATAACCTACTCCCTGTTGTCCAGACGTTGTCCCTGATTGGGTTTCTTGCATTCCCAGGTCTGAGAGACATGGGCTGAACAATTGAAGGCAATACCCCCATCATGTTGGGGGTTTACTCTTACATGATTCTATTGATGATGATTGTTGGTAGGAGCCCTTGGGATGGACTGCTACATATTTGAGTTAAGGCCATGAGTTACCTCTTGATTCAACTCCCAATAGAATGAGAGAGACTGGTTGTTGCGTTCTGGAGATAAGCACCCAAAACAGCTGATGATGGTTGTTGGAACCATCTATTTCTTGACCACCAGTCATCACAGACCGGACAATCGAGGGGTTTTGTTACACTAGAGAGCCTGTCGGGAAGTCTCTAAGGTTAGGATAGTATCATGTTTATTGTATTACCTTACCAGTACATTGGAGAAGTAGCATTTAAGACACTGAGTTGGTCATAAAGTCATTCTAGTGGATGAGGATCCAGCCTGAGCAGTGGACATGGTATTCCCAGATGGAAACATTAAGGATGCCATTTGGAGTGAAGGGAGTTCTGAGAAAACATGAGAAAACAATGAAATCCATTAAAGAATTTTTTTAGAGGGATTCATGAATGATTTATTCCCTTTTCTAGCCTTCCTTTATCAATTTATAATGTCTAGACATATGAGAAACACTATTATCATGGTTATAGATTCACGTCGGGTTAACCATTTTTGCTTCGTTGTTCCTCAGAACGTGTGTTCCTGTTAGGAATCACTAGTTATGGATAGTTTCCATTAGATTTTTTGATGGAACTAGAAACATCAAACATTTATTTATCCAAAAGGTACATTCTTTCCATAGGTAGGTGTTCATTATATTTGAACATATGATTCATAAGAACATGCATTGGTCGAGAGGATGGGAGGTCAGACTCATCGAACGCTTTTGGGGGAATTATTGCACACTCCAGGACTCTATTATATATTTGAGTTATTTTCATGAATCCTTAATAATTCACCGAGTATAAAATAGTTTACCCTTGTAATTCTCAATAAATTATTAGCATGTAGGAATTTTAGAATGATCTGTTTATATTTGAGGTTCTTCATTATTGGAGACCTATATATGTATTCGTGGTTCTCCATTAGAGGAATATTATCATATAATTTTTAGAGATTATTTTAACCATCGTTATGATGATTCTAGTTTTTAAGCCACTCAGTGGGGCACTCTAGAATTTATAATCATCCAAGGAGAGGAATTTTGTTTGGATATTGGGATTGTACCCATAAATGGGATACCTACGTATCCTTCTGAATGGAATTATGACCCTCATAGTTCATTTCCACTTAATGGGACACATCATACATTATAAATTCATGTGATAAGTTCCAATCCACATAGTTTAATTTCATGTGGTATGAAAAGTGTAGAAAAAGGTGATTAGTCAAGTTTTGGTGAGGGACTTCTGCCTAATCATACAATGGAACGGGGAAAGAATATGAGTTTCCATGTTGAATTTGATTCTGTTGGAAATATGAACCTAAAAAAACATGTTTGATTTGATATTTTGGGTTTAAACCTCAGAGAAACTTCCCACGTATCCCATTTAGATGGGAATCCAAGTCCACATAGTTCGATGAGTCTCATAGGAGAGTATAGTCTTCTGAGAGAAATTCATTTGGGCTTACATCTTGAAAAGGATGCCTTGGATATTTGAGGGTTTAATTTGTGGTTTACTCCCAATAAGGATTCCCATTTATGGATGAAATGATATGGAGTGTGGGCCTTATTAAGCATTCCTATGTATCCCAATTTAAGGTGGGAATCAGTGATCTTGTAGTTCAAGACTTGATGTGTTTGTGAAAATTTTGTGGTCATGACAAATCTCTAAGACCACGTTAGTTCGGCTTAGTGTGAGAAACAAGAGGATGTAAACGATCCAAAAAATGCACCCACACTTTTCCTCATCCTCTAGTGGAAGAGGAAGGACCTACGACGATGATGGTTGACAAGGACGAGGTGATGTGGTAAGAGTGTGGGGTGATGATCCTACCCTCTATTCTCTTTACATTGGACAAGGGTCCAATGTAAGAAAGGAGTGAAGGTGAAGGAAGTAGAGAGGAGTAAGACTGACAACTTAAACTTGAATTCTTAGGGTCTTACACATGTATGGAAGCCCTAAAATTGATCTTGTTTGGGGAGGGGGATTCTTTTTGATAAAAAGTAAATGTAGGTGTGAACCGTACCTTCCCTAAAAAGTATTGGAGGTTCCGGGTCCTAGAGATGAAAAGGGGTGGACATAACCAAAACCCTAATTCTCCAGACCATGATCTCCCCAATATAGTTTGTTGGATAAACGTACTTGTGATAGTAGATAAAAATACCCATAGACACTCCTTGAATCCTAACCCGATGGAAAAAATGTGGGAAAACTTTTACTACAGATATACAAACCGAAATTGAAGGCAAGATAATGTATCTTTCCCAAAGGATTGATATTTCAGGAGGTTTTGGTGGATTCTTAGACTTAGTCACTTTTAGATAAGGAACTAAGGATGTAAATACCCTTCAATGAGTGGATTTTAAGAGGGTTTAGAAGATGATACATAGGCCTTATATACATCTATGCATCCTAAGTACACTGTGTAGGATTCCCTCGTAGGTACCCTATGTATGTGTGCTGTGTAGGCACCCCAAATAGGTGTGCCACATAGGCCTTAACGATGACTAAAGAAAATGATTAACCTAGGGGAACCAATACTATGTAAGATTCAAGTTATTAAATACTTTCAAAATAGGGTTATCCCATCTAATTTTCTCTTATATTAGGTTTTTAGAGAGGGAAATGAGACAATTTAAGGGGTTTGGGTGAAAGAGCTATGTAATGGGATCTTCACGAAGTCATTGAACTTTTAAAATTGTCAAATGATGAGTCCAAGGGTCCAATTTATAGGAAAGGAAGGGCTGTGGTTGGAAGAAATTCTTCGGTATAGGATGGACACACAACCCTTCAGTGTAGTTCATCTACATAGTTATACAAAAAGTATCCTGATGCATTGGTCTACCTCATAGGTCTACCACCCAGGTCTACTGTGTATGTCCTCTAAAATTTGTTATGACTTTTAGTTCATTGAGCTTTGTCTTGAATTTTTGAAATATCTGGGGGCCACCATCATATTCTTTTTGTCTTCCAAAAGAGTGTAAATAGTGAGAACTAACATTTCAGGGAAACATTGTGATGTAATGATACCATATGTTCTCTTGGGTACTTTGGTATACTTTCTATACATTGTTACTATTAGATAGCTCGAAGAGTGGGACCTCCCTAAATCGAGCATGATACAAATAGAACTATATAGCTGGTAGTGGATGAGACTTTGTATTTGGAATCTTTTATAATTATACCTATATGTTCTAGTTATCTTTGTTGATGAAATATACTTGTGTTGAGCTTACTGTACCATCTTGGTATTGTTTCCCTTATGGTATCTTTCTTTTTGATTTTCAGGGTCCCCTACTGAGTATTGTTTTACTCACCCCTACACAGGATTTACCCGCACATGTCATGTCTTCTGAATTTTACCAATGATTTGGTGGATTACAATAAGGATTAAGACTAAGACCATGACCAGATGGTGCCTTGTGAGATCAGACGATCCAATGTATTTTTGGATGTTTCCTATAGCTGCTTCAGTTCCCTTGTTTGGAGATGATCAACACTTTTACGTTGTTGTTGGGAGACTAGGATGAGGCGGGTCCTACTGTGTTCAGACAGACCGAGGTGTGCTCTGATGGCATACAAGAAGCACTCCAGTGTTGTGCCCTGCAGTTTGATCGGGTAGCATTTTCTACAGATAAGATCTGTTACTTGTGTTACATACTCTTTATTATTTGGTGGGATTTTATTCTAGCCTTGTAGTACATTACTACAATGATTTATTTTTTAAAATATTATTGAGATTTAGTGGTATTCAAGAATTTTTCCTTACTTAATGTTTTTTACTTTATGCCATCATTATATTGGAGTTGTGTGTGTTCATAAAAGTTCATAAGAAAACAGCTCCCATTTTTGGGATATGCTTACTCAGTGCTAGTTTCCATCACATAACTTATCAGAGGCATGATTGGGGTAGTCACGACATGGGAACCAGGTTAAGGGATGTGATAGAATGGTATCAGAGGATGTCAGTTATACCTTAAGAACCTAGAGTCCTTGAGTTTGGTTTGGGCAACAGTGTTATGTGTTTCGTGTTCGGATTTCAGGCCAGGGAATCCAATGTTGGTGCAACATCCAACCCATCTCTACACCAAAAACCTAAATTATTATTTTCAAATGGGTACGTGAAGACACTAGTTATAGAAAAAAATTATGGTACACGAATCATACAAGAATGTGATTAGTTTTCCATGTCCTTCTTGAGCCATATCATTAGGTATACTATATTAATCGTGGAATATATTATTTTGTTTCAACATACTTCCCCATAGACAACCATCTAGAATTACACCACAGGATCATGAGGATGATCTGTGGAGTGATAAGATGGGTATCAGGGTTTTTACTAGAGATAGCACCACTAGGTACCACCACCTATGGAGTATCACATGGTACTCATAGTACCTGTGGATGAGATGTGTGGGGTGAGGACGCTTCATGAGTTTTAGTGAAAGAGACCCCCCGATGTTTCAATGTGATCCTGAATCACTGGTGACTAAAGACTGGATTGAGGTGGTGACTGAGTTATTCATCAAGTCAGGACACCATTAATCTAATGGTTGTACTGGTAGTGATCCTTATACATGGTTCAGTATGGCGATGGTGGGGTTTAGATTACCCGATCTAATGATGAGGTGAATTTTCTGTGGATAGATCTTGAAAAAATTTCTCATAGAAGGGGATATTTCCATAAAAGATATGGTTTATGCATGATCAAGAGCTTCTATAGCTTTGGCATGATGACATGATGGTAGCTGCATATTCATTGAGGTGTACTGACCCTTCTATGTACCCAATGAATACGATACAACCGGTGCTTCAGGGCTCAGACCTTCAAGCAAGCTGTGTTTATGGACAACCAAGCTAGAACTACTCTTCTGTTCCACCCTACTTATTCTACCATGATAATGATAACTTTTATGGTTGAAAGTCCTTTGGCTTAGAAAATACAGCTACTGGATGTTAGCTGTGGGAATGTAGGAAGCCTACATTAGTCTCACAGAATAGGATGTGTGAGACGTTCCGAGAAGAGGTTCAAAGACAGGGGATCTACATACTAGGGCTCGTAGGGTGAGTCTACTCAGTATAGGAAGAAGTAATAATTTTCCAAAGACAACAGGGCAAATCTCGCTAGATATTTTCCATCCCATTGTGTTGACAATAAAACAGTGGGTGGGCCACTAGGGTGAGTCAGTGATGGGAATAGATGAATCTCTAGGGCAACAGATGTGGAAGAGAAGCTGGGAGAATAGCAAGAGGTCGTATACATTTCGACATGTTACAACCACCAACCTAATGTGGTCCACACTAGGATCATGGATAAAGAGGGCATGGGAAGGGAGTAACATATAAGGTTAAGGAATATAAACCAAGGTCTCTAGAGATGATTTGAGGTGCGGTATTTGTCTACTATTAGCAGCCGTATTAATAGAAATAACTTCTAATCATTACTTATTTTCGTGAATCTTTTTCAAGACCTAGAGTTTCTAGTTAAATGGGTGACTTGACCCTTGAATCTGGAGATACCTATGGGAGGAGGCTTGATAATAACACTTATGTCGACGGTGTGATCTGACCCTTGAGGCATGAGTTTCGGTTGTAACCTTTTTGAGGTAGCATCGATACATTATGATGTTCGTCTGGGTATTGACTAGTCATCCACAATTCTTGCTCATATTGTCTGCTTCATGCAAAAGGATGTGGTATGTACGTAGCATTGGAATAGATTTTTCCTTAGTCGAAGAAAAAGGAAACCAAATACGCCTTTGTTAAACTCATTCACATGAGGGTGTGACATATTACACGTTAGTCGGCCAACCTCACTCACATGATAGTGGATGCTTTTGAGATATCATTTCCCATTAGTAGTAGAGGAGTATGAGGATGTCTTTCTGGAATATGTTTCTAGGATTTACTCCATGCAAGGAGATGGAATTATTCATCATTCTATAACACAAAATGGCACAGATACTGAGATCAGTATATCAGATGGCTTTCACAGAGCTTATTATGTTGAATGTTCAAGTGGTGACTTGTAGAGGAAGAGGTTAATAAGATATGGTGTTCAAGGATATTTGTAAATTATCATCGCTTTAACCATGTGACAGTGGAGAACAGTTATCCACTATCAAAGGGTTGATGAACACATTGATCAGTTGAAAGGGGAAGCCTTTCACATAGAAGGAAAAGTTCCCATAGGTTTCTTAGTAGTTAAGACAGAGTTTGACGAGCACCCCGATCCTATGTTTTCTAGAGGATGGATTCGAGTATATTTTGTTATGAAATGCATTAGGGACATGACATGGATGTGTCCAGATGAAAAGTAAAGAGATTAATGCCTATGGTTCACATCAGTTGAGACCACATGAGAATAACTACACGATCCATGATCTTGAGTTGGTAGTTGTAGTATTTGCATTGAAGATTTAGCGACACTACATTATGGGTGAACATATTACCATATTCTACAACTAAAAGTGTCTAAAGTATATCTCTTATGAGAAGGATTTGAACATGAGATAGAGATGATGGTTGGAATTCCTCTAGTACTATGAATTCAATTTAGTCTATACTGTTGGAAAGGAAAATGTGCTAGAGGATGCTTTTAGCATGGGACCTCGTTTGTATTTACTAAATGAGTAAATAACACAGTTGGACTCATTATAGTTATCCTTCATGGATAAAGATGATACTTCTTAAGTCCAAATGGTGGTTGTTACCCATACACTCTTAAATTGAGTCAGGGAGGCATAACTCGATTGTATCAAAAAATGAGACTTTACACACTAATTTTTCCATGAGAAATTCCCCTGATGGATATCGTAAGGTGGGGAACACGTCGTTCCTTTAAGAGGATGAAAAATAGTTTTTGTAGATTCCATGTGTGGAAATATGCAATGGGGTATGCATATGGGTGTCAAGGAGGACACCGGGGATGAAAGAACCGGTTGATGTTGGGATTACATATTGATATAAAAGCTGGGCGTTTGTTTAATCAATTTTGTGGTTGGTCAAAAAAATAGTGTGAAGCCCCTATGAATGGAAGGGGTTTCTCTTTTATTCCTTTGGGTTACAAGAATGGAGTGATAAAGAATATCAATAGACTTGGTTATAGGTTTATCACATACGTCCATAGGACATGGTACCATCTGGGTGATCATTGAACAACTCACAATGCCAATCACTTCTTATCAGTTTGGTAATAGAGTCCCATGGAGATCTTGAAATACCTCTACATCCAGAAGATTCGTACATGACCCATTAATCATCATAGAATGGGGAGAGTTGGATGTTGATGACGGGGATACGTTTACAGAGTTCTGAGTGAGATTGAGGATCTAAAGGAGAGGAACCCTTGTGGGTGATCGATTCCTCAAGTGGGAATTTGGTGGTAGCATAATAATCTCCAGGAGAGCATTTGGGAGCATGATTCTTAGGTTCAAGCTCGTACAGTCATCTATTTGGGAATCCCATGTTTTAGTTATTTGGTACATAAAGCATTATGGTGGGGAAGATTTAATGACTTCTATTTTCCCATTTTTATTTTTAGAAAATTTCCTAGAAACATCAGAGACCAGGCACCGAGACAGTATTTGATTCCGAGGCCTGGTGTTCCCAGAATTACTCGTCAAAAAATTTTATTTTTTAAATAGTGTGCATGAGCGGTTTACATCAAAAAGTGCAATAACATTGAAATGGTTACCTAGATCAAAAATACGAGGGAACCCTTGCATTCTACATGGTTAGTTTACACTAGTCGCAACTTAATTTTAGTTGGTGCAAGACTTGAGTGAGAAAACCCAAAAATGTAATAACATTAAGTAAAATTATTTTACTTTTCAAATCCTTATAACTCACGAGCGGTGACATGGATTGAAAATATGAGACCACTGTTGAGCTCGTGAGGGAATGTTTCCTTTAGGCAGAGCATAACATTGGCTGACACATGATATTTGTGGAAATTAGCTTTTGGGAAGTGACTGTAAATAATATAATTAAACATATAATATTTTATTTCAGATAACTCATAAACGATTACTCAAACTAGAAATACAAGAGTAAAATTGTGCTTGTGAGGGTGTGCTTTCCATAGGTGGGGCCTAAAATCACCTGACATGGGTTGATGGTGAATATTAATTTTCCGTCGTTTTACGAAAAAAAATATAAAGATTATTATATTGAAATTTTTTTTAATGAAAAATAGCGACGAGGAAACTATTTCATTTCATAAATAAAAATATGTAACGGCGTGGCGACTTAGTGTAACAAAAATGATGAAACATGTTTCCTCAATTAGGTGGATTAACATAGAAACAAGATGAGGGGATGAATCAAGGGTTTGCTATGAGGCATTGGACAAATTTAGTTTGCATGAAACAAATGACAATGAATGATGAATCATGAATGATGATGGATCAATAATCGATGGTTGATGAGATGATGAATCATGATGTCTCTTAACAGATCACCAGTGATGATCAAACCCTGATGCCAACCGATATTTTTTCTAGGTAGGGTGTCTGTTTAATTAAAATTCCTCCCCTGTTTTAAAATATCCAGAATGAGGGTGAATCATTCTATGAAAAAAATTATTCAAAGATAGTGTGTGCTAAATGCGGGATGGTTTTAATGCTCAGGATGTTCATCGGGAATGTGGATCTATGTCAAACCTGTGATTTGATTTAATTCATGGTTTAGTCGCCCTTAAATTCATACATGTATGGATAAAGGTTGACATAAACAAGGCCTAATCCATCCTTCTTGGGTGTTCATGTGGGATTCCCACCTCCCTCATTCATGTTAATACTCGAACTTCCCTACCTCAAAAAATGGAAGGAAGCCTAAGATCGCGCTGATGGCAATCCGTGGTCCAGGAAGAGACCGTAGTGGTAAGTAGTGGTTGCGGTTCGATGACCACAATGGTGAAGAAGTTGGAGCATGCTAATGGTGCACTATAGTGGAAGAGTAGGCATTCTCTAAGAGGCCGCGGGTGGTGCACGGAAGGTCGCAGCTCAACTACCACAATAGTGTAGTGGATGGGTTGCAACGGTGGGGGTAGGGACCACATCACCTGCTGGCATCGGCCGATGGAGGAGGTGTAAAAAGGAGCCCAGCGGCATCCGCTGTGGGGGGGGGATCAAGGCTAATGGAAAGAGCTAGTGACAAAGCGAGTGGTCATAGAAATCCGTGTCACGCCATGTGGCTGGAGGGTTGTGGTCCAAATGGAATGTGGTGCGTAACTCATGGAACCCACCGTGTCCCAGGAAGATTGTACCCGTGGCAATGTAGGTCTTGGAAAGGCGTAGTGGACTGAGTCAGATCCAGGTGTGGTCAGTCCGACAGGGTCGGACCGGAAGCAAACCTAGCTGACCCCTTTTTACTAAAATGTCCAAAATTTTAAACAATATGTGTGATTGATGAGCCATTTACGGAATTGGGACCCTCGGGACGAGGCAATTAATTTGACATAATCTATGTGAGGTTTTTTTGTATGTTCATATACGATTGATGGCTTAGAGAGTAGACTCTCTTGGAATCAAGCAAGCTGTGAGAAAGAATCCAGTAGTTGAATGTGATGAGAGGGAAGTGAGAAGGGAACCAATGTGTCTCGGTAGCTGAGAAGATATAAATGGCTCAAAAAAAGAGAGATCCTCAGTGTCCTGAAAGCAATGTGGATCTTAGTGGCCAGACATATGAGCATAACCTAGTGTCTCGGTACCCTAGAAGACCTCAGTGGCATGATAGATGAGCAGACCTCTGTTTCCTGGTAGTTGAGGGGACCTTAGTGGCCCAACAGGCGAGCGTACCTCAGTGGCCCGACCGACCTCTGTGAATCATTTGGAATGAGTCCATTAGTCATAAAAGATGTTCAGGGTTACGAATAAAGTGTTTTACTCTCGGTGGTTTCAGTGTGTTCTCTTTCAGCGGGCCCCAATAAAGCGGGACCTCTTAGTGAAGGTCTCTGATGATTTGCTGGTTTAAGGTGCGAGTCCTCCCGGGATAAGAGTTCCTTGAGTCGATTCCCATGAAAAAAGTTTGGCTATGACATTGAGTCATCTTGTATTAGTGATACAAGACATCCCATGGTAACATCATGACATATAAAGACCATATATTTTCTTAGATACTTTTGGTAGACTTTCTCTATGTGGTTATCATCAGATAGCTCAAGGAGTGGGGCCTACCAGAATCGAGCGTTCTACGAAAAGAACTATATGGATGGAAGTGGATAAGAGGTTGTTTCTTGGAATCCTCTATGAGTATACATGGATGATATTATTTTAGTTGTTGATTAAATATACCTATGTTGAGAGGATTTTACATTCGTGTGGGTGTTTCATTTTTGGTCTTTTCCTTTGTGATTTTCGGGGCCACCTATGGAATTTTGTTTTACTTATCCCTACAAGGGATTTTGCAAAACATGTCAGGTTCTGTGCAGTTGACCAATGATTTTGTGATTTACTTGGTGGTGTAGGTCCAGGACCACAACCAGATGATTCCAAGTGAGATCACAGAAGTCGAGGTGTTTCCTAAAACATCCTATTAAGACTTCTGTGACCTTGTTTGCATACGGTCAACTCTTTGATGGTGTTTCAGAAAATCCATGACCAAGTGGGGCCTAGTGTGTTCAAAATTTCTGAGGTGTGCCCTAGTTTCTTTCAGATAGTAGTATAGTGTCATACATTGCAGTTGGATCATGTGGCATTTTCTACTGACGAGCTTCAGTACTTGTGTAACCGACTCTTTCTTTTTGGTGGGATTGTATTTTGGCCCAGTTTTAATTTACTATCTAGATTTCTGTCGTGCTCTATTGTTGGGTTGTAGTGGTATATATGCATTTTTTCTTTAGCGTTTTTACATTCCAACATCATTGGCTTGGAGTTTTGTGTGTGTGTACGGGTTATTAAGAAAACATATCCCATTTTTGGGATATGCCTACTCGGTGCTAGTAGTCTACCCTAGGGTTATTAGAGGTGGTCATAGGGTAGTCACAACATGGGACTCGAGGGATGGGTCATGAAAATAACACATGCAATCATGAATTTTCATCACCATACTTTTAAAACCATATTTCATCATATTATAGCTTTATTTTACCATGGAAAAGAAATGGGTTTCATTTTAATCACCTTAAAATAATTATTATAATTCATATATATAAACCAAATTAATGATATCATAATCTTATATTCTATCTGATATATAGAAATAATACACGGATATTTACATAGATTCAAATACCATTAATATAATTTTTAATCAATTTCTTTGAAAAAATGGGAAAATACCATTTTCTTTTCAGTACCTATGAAAATTAAAAAATAAAAAAAATATTGGGAAAATTAAATTATCTGAAAATAATTGTGGAAAATATTAATGTATAATTCAATTAATAGAATGGTTATAATGGTTGCAAAAGTAATTCCAACTATATATGTTAAAAAACTATTACATTCACATATTGTTAATCAAAATCAATATGTGTCATGTAGAAATTGTTTATAAGAATAATTTTAAACCAATTTATAATAAGTAAATGGTTTTTACTAAAGTGGTTTTAATATAATTTGGGTATCATAAAAATATATTTAAAAATATGGATATTTAAGAGAAAAGAATCATAACCAGAAAGATAAATAAATTCAATTTTTCATAAACAAATTATTTTGACATCATTTATTAAAAAAGAGAGGAAGATTTAAATAAATCATGTACAAATAAGAAATATTTATATGAGGATAAAATATATGTGGTTCATGAAAATATAATCATACCATTTTAACTATAGGAAATTTTAACATAAAAAATCACTTAATAAAATGATATTCTGACACCAAACCTTTAACACTTTGGTAAATTTTGAATCAAATGAAATTAGAAAAATTATATGATATAGATCTATAAATACCCAGAGTCTAATGAATTAAAATGTAAAAATTGATTGATGTGTTATTATTTATAACATAATAATAAATAATGATTCATTATATGAAACTTTCTTCAAGAAAATGAGATTAAGGAAAAGATGAATCCTATAATGATCCTAACATTTGAATTGATAATTAATAAATGAAGTTATTATTTGAAAAAAAATAAAAATTTATATAAATAATGTTTTAATTCACCAGAACATAATTTATAGATCAATTTACATGTAATAGTGCAATAAAATAGTTAGTGAGGATGTGTTATAATCAAAATAAGGTAAATTGAGTTGAGAAACCTCATACCTCAAGTACAAACATTCTATGATATCCATTTAACTATTTTATAATAAACTCATATTAACTATTAAAATGTTTAATAACTTTTTTATGATAATTGAATATATAATTAGACAACTTATTTTATTTAAATTAATAATAAATGTTATTACGTAATTGATTATGTTTGTGTCAGGTGTTTTAAGGATATTCCATTTGTAATTGAAAAATGTCTTTAGTATGACGATTATAGTCAAATGGGTTATTTTTTCAACATATCTAGAATAATTATCATGCTACAATTCTCATTTTTATACATAAAATAAAATTTTAAAACCAACCACTGTTGGAATATATAAAAAATGAATCAAATAGTTTCATGGAAGTAGAAATCCACACATACGTACAAACAACATTATCATTTTATAGTGATGGAAGTGTATGGAAATAGATGTTATATTATAATTATAGAATGATAATTATTAAATTATTATCAAAGATATAAATTTATTTAATCATTTTAAACATCAATGGGAGGCGATTATGGGAAATGGTACACATCACTTCGTGGTGGTAGTAGTCCACGGGTAAGCATGAATAATAATTTTGCTATATATTTGATGAAAAAGGTAGATGCATAAGGTTATTCCATTAACATGAGAATATATGGGGATATATGTGATATTAATGTTATTATATATAATTTTTTAATACATAATTGAAGGAGTTATAAGAATAAGTAAAATGAAAATGATCACCTCCTCTTTGAAGAAACACCTTTTCATCTATCCTTAAGGACCCTAAGTATGGTATTTTAAGCAGACTAGAACCTCTAAAATTTAGATTAGGAATTCAATAAGCGTTTTTGATATGTTTTGGTTAGGATAAGTGGATTAATAAGTGTGATGTAGAGAGGGGATGTCTGGTCCCATTATATATGAGAAAAGGGGCACCGGTGGAATTACTTATTGTTTTAAATTAATATAATTTAATATTCAAGTTATTTTAGATAAAAATTGATATATTTAAAATATTATATAAATATATATATATATGTCTAAATACTATCATAAAATAAAATTTTGACACGGTTATGTGATGTTTTAACCCTTATCTCTTAGTTTTTACCTCATTTTAATCATTTTAATGATTACGATGTTAATAATGATTTTTTCACTTCAAGGGTCACAAAAGTTATAATAAAAGGAAAATTGGCCAGCTTTTGGGAAATAATTGATATTTAAGACCATATACCATTCACTTGTTTAAATATATGACTTTTATTAATATTAAATAATTACTAAATAATTATTTAAAATTAAATACCATTAAAGACATTTTCATGTTTTCCCAAATAATATAACTAAAAATAATAAAAATAGTAATTTATTTTGAATATAAACTTCTTAAAAACAACTAATACAACACATTTGTCTATAAAATTCATGTCACACCATAAATCACCCAAAAAAATATTACTTTAGTTATTAAAATCATTAACATGAATTTTTTTCTTGCACATGCACTCTGTTAGTGCTCCCTAAGAGAATAAGGTAATTATAACGTCACTATAAATTTAAATCAACTTATCTTGATAGAAATTGTTTAAATATTAATATAACCACATAAAACAAAAAATAATATCTTTTTATCCCTATTAAGAAATGTTAAATATATTAAAACAAATAAAGTGACACTTTTTATTCATTATTTACATAAAGTAATATGATGGTCATTGTCAAAGAAAAGTTGATATAAGTTTCCAAATTATTGAATTTTTTATCATTATTCTATAATATCACACCTCAAACAGAAAAATGAATGTGTTTGGATTATTTTAAATTTTTATCCCATAGTTTTTATCTTCTTTTACCCATTTTACCCTTACCATGGTGACAACGAATTTTCAATGGTTACTATTCATTAAGAAAATAAATAAAGTTGATATATTTAAAAAATTACTATAATTTGGCTCAAGAATTTTCAAACCATTTTTAAAAATTCCATACTTATATTTTTTGTTATTTATTTAAAATAAAACCATAAAACATGTTGAAAATATGTTCTTTAGAAAAATGTATTTTTATGTATAAAAAAATCTTTTTATTCCAAAAGTAAGAATAATATAAATTAAAAATTTAATTAATTGGAATATTTTTACCAAAAAATTACATAAATATAATTTAATATAAATTTAATATAAACTATTACATTTTAAATACCTGAATAGAAAAGGTATTTTTCTATATAAATAGAATTTTTTCAATATTCACTAAGAAATTAGTCTTTTCCAAAAATATTAAAATTTAATCCTAAGAGAAATTGGATATGATTATTTTATAAATTATATAATTTTTAAAAATAATATTTCTAAAATTGTTATAAATTTATTTTAATATATGTCAAAAAAATCTAATAAGAATCACTTTTAAGGAGAATGAATTTTTGTATCATAAAATTGCATTACTAAAAACTGGGAGACTATTTCCTAAGAATTATGAAAAAAAATTATTAATTAGAACCTATATATATGTATCATAATTTTTTTACTCATATTCATTCCCTCAAATTGAATGGCTAGGTTATAGTGGTCATAATAAATAACACTATTTCATGGTTGTTAAAGCGCTATGTTTTTTGTTTTGTATGATATCAAACATAGTTATCTCAAAAATTGCTGGGTATTATATCCAGCACCCCATAAATAAATTGTGTCATCATAGTTTTATCTCGTTAACCATAAAAAATGTTTTAACTAATTTGAAATAGTAGTTCCATGGGGAAGAAGTTATAACATTTGATCATGCAAGGAATACTTCTGGTAATATATTTTTTCAAAAAAATATCACTATTGAATACACACATAAAAAATGGATTATCAAAAATACATTTTAAAATCATGAAATTGTAATATAATTTTCAAATAGAGTAAAACACAACTATATTTCCAAATATGTGAACATTATAGGGAATTCAAAATTTGGATAGGGAAGAGAAAATTAATATTCAAATAATGATGAGGACTGGTACAGAACATTGATCATGAAAAAGTGTATAATCATGAAAAAATAAATGACCAAAATAGCAGAAATAAATAATTGATTAACCTGATATACTATACATTCTTAAATTAATTTCTGTTTTAGTAGCATAATTTTTTCCTTTGGTAAAATATTAATCAATTTAAAATCCAATCACATTACTTATAGTAATATTCTGAATTTTTAAATGTTTTTAAATACCATTTTTTAATTTATTTTATAACACTCATTATGTGAATATTTAAAATTTTCAATTAAATTATGACCCCAACATATGTTATATGGAAAATGTAAATTTAAATGCACTCTACAGTTATCCATGATAGTTATTGGAAGTTGTGTAAGGGTAAATCAGAGTTTAAAAATGTTAAATAAGGGTTAGCATCCACTTTTGATGGCTCGGGGGAGTTTTTATATGTTTCATGAGGATAGAGTTGTGATTCTATATTCTATGTAATGGTATGCCAATGTCATCAAAGGATACATGTGGGTACATCACATATTGTGTAAGGGTAAACCTAATTTTTTAATGGATGTTTAAGGGTACCCCAAAAAATTTATAAAGGGAACTCATAGTTTCTAAACGGTGTGTTTTGGTTGGGATAACATAAAACCATCATTTTTTATCATATATATTTTTTTGAAATAAATTTAACTTCCTCGATAGCTTGCATTGCACACAACATTGAGTTTAAACAAACTTTGTTATACAGTTATTTATTATTCCCTAACAGTTGTATTGGTGGGTACTAATAGTATTAACTAAATTTTAAATAATTTATGGCCTAATATTTATTAAATTAATTTAATGGTTATGAGTTGTTTATAAATAAAAAAAATTATTTGATTGAAAAAATATATTTTTCTACAAAATTTTTTTATGAAAACTGTATATTTTTATATTAATAAATTTAATTAATCACTATTAGTGATTTATTTTAGTGAAATGTATATAATATATATTCATTGAAATGTTTTAATACTAAATTTATATTTTTATATGAATAACAGATGAATAAATACAGTTTTATACTTAAAAATTTATTTTTCTAAAAAGAATGGTACGTCACTTGTTGTACGCTTATATTAGAATTATATACATTTAATTTTAAAATTTTAATTTGATTTTTTTTTTCTATATTTGGAATTACTATGTTCAAATTTGGTAAATAGGTCCCTTCAAATTTTGGCCAATATAGATATTAACCATGGTGAAATTCATCACCTTAGTAAAGGGTAAATTAGGTTAATCATGGTTATAAATAAGTGATAAGGACAAAATGTTTCATAATTATTATTATTTTATAAATAAAATTATAACTTTATCATACAATTATCTAAATATATTTATTTAATGGATTTTTGTCCATGAGAATGACTTATTTAATATGGAAATAAATAAAAGTACCAAATGGCACTCTATTAGTTTTAAATATTTCATGTATTTATCATATAGTGAAAAAAACATTTGAACAAATATAAATTTTATTTTTATATTATTGAATTTTTATCATGATTTTTTTTTATAAATTAAAGAATTACCTTCAATTCTTGTCAAACTCTAAGACAATATTTATTCAATTAGCATAAAAATGAAATAAATTAGTTTTAAAATAATTAGATTGATATAATATGAATGTTTTAATGTCTACAAAAAACATTAAAGATATATATAAAATATTAGTGAATTTATAATGAATTTTATTTTAATTCCTCTTTTGACATGATGTTCTCAAAGTCAAATTAAATGAATAGTGTTCAAAATGTCATTTTGGATTTTTTATTGTAAATAATATTATTTTTAAGGATATAAAATTCATAAAAACATTAGATTCATCCAACTGAGTTGGATTTTTTTTAAATTAAACCGTGGAATATTTATGGCCCCTTAGGAATTTCATAGTAAAATTACTACCCTTAATGAGTTTAAAACATTAATATTACGGTAATTGTGAGAAGGGTTTATTAATGGTTTAAAAAATAAGTGTAAACAAGTGATACAAACTTATCAAAATTTTATTTTATGAGATTATTTCAACTCATCCTCATCTTAGATTCAAATATTATCAATTTTTAGTCATTATCTACATCAAAATTAATCTACATTAATTTAATATTTTATGAAATTCCATGAGTTCCCCTCCCCTCAATTGTAAAGGTGAACCCCTGGTTTCTCTTATTTAAAGCACAATAAGCCTTATAGATATAATAAAATCTACAAATTTCACTTCTAAAATTCATTATCAACATTCTAATGTGTTTTTCATCCCATACGATCAACCCTAGAGCACTTAATCAGAGATTTAATAGAGTAATTTCAAAGAAGAGGTAATCTCGATAAACAATCACTTTATTTTTATTTCTTATTGTACCTCATCTGAATATATTATATTTTACATAAAATAATTAATTATATCTTCTAAATATAATTAATTTTTTTTATAAATGGTACACTACCTATATTCCCCCTCTCTCCATAAAATGAGATGTGAAATTTTCATTCATGCGTACATATGACTTATCATCTCCATATGGAGATACAATTAATTTTTCATAAATATTTTTTATGGATGAGTATTATGATAGGGATTATGTTTATATATGATAATTTTGAAGTAATTATACTCATGTAATGATAATATCATATCTACCTTGATACCTTCTAAACTGATGGAAAATAATAATGTCGTTCCTGCGTACGTGCAGACTACCACCACCACCATGTGATGTGATTAGTTTTTCATTTTTTTCTTAATTAGATAATAATAAAGAAGGAATTAATTAATATCTTGTATATAAGAACATTAAGTGTTATTACCAATGATTATCAGTGTACTTCATTTGACATACGAGATCTTATTTTGATGGGGGGATTCAATGAAGGGAAGATTAATATTGAGGAGTATATACAGACTAGGGACAAGATGTAATATCAATTTCAAGACATCTTTACAGAGTATTTTGATAATAAAGTTAGAATATTTAACAGAAATTATGTTTCTAAATTGGATCTGGTATACTAAAGTGGGGTTTTAGTGGATTTGTTATATCATTTAGAGTTTGATTCTTGTGGTTTCTCACTTTTCCATTTAAAGTGTTTAGATAATAATAAAATTAAATTTTCATTCATTAAAAAAGGTTTTAAGGAATTTATATGAAATATGTGATATAATAATATTTTTTAAAGGTTATTTAATATGCACATTTCTTTTATTACATGCTTTGTAATATTAAAACCATATCCATGCATATGTATGGCCAACCATCTCCCTAATCAGTGTAATTCATTTTCCATATCCCTACGTATTATGAATGACTATAAACATGTATATTAATATCACACTACCATAATTACAGTATTTTTATTATCTATTTATATTTCTAACAATATTTGGGTGCATTGTGGGGATCTCTATACAGAGATAATATGTCAAGGAAAATGACCTAATGTTCAGTGATTTATATTTTTTTACATTAACGTATTCTGGGTATAAATATGTTTAAGGATTTTTGGAATTATACATAATTTTATAGAATGGTAGTGTTGGTTTAGGTTTTTTTGGAGAAACTGCGTTTTTTGTATCTATAAGAGAAATACATTCCATGTAATGTGTTAACACACTGTATATTAGTCACCTGGAAGTTATCATGTGATCGGTTCAAAGCATTAACATCTTACATGTCCCAAGAAGATTAAAAACCATGTAATGTGTTTACATGTAGTGTAATGGTTTCCTGGACCATTCCATGAACTTGTATATGTTTTCAAGATAACACTCCATGAAAATATTACGGGCCATGTTTTGTTAAGAATCATGTTTTTAAAAAATAGATATGGGTTTTTAACTGTATATTGTTTTCATGGATTACCATATGTGGAATTCGGTTTCACACCATGTATATCTCATGAGTTAGGATATTTATCCCACTGAACATATGATCTCTCTTTTATTTTGACACATTATCATCCCTCATGACCCTGGAGCTCTTTAAGGTGATTTTAGAGACCTCAAATCATTATAAATCATTTTATTCAATGATTGATCATCATTGTCGGTGTGGCCTGTTTCTACAGATGAGTATTCTACCCATTTATTCCTTTTTCACATGATAATGATATCTGTGTTGCATAATAGTTATAGGTCCTATGATATTTTTTGTTGATTCTTATTGTTTCCCTATATATCCATCATAAGATCGTACACTAATGGCTATACCTAGAATTGGTTGTCGTGTGTTTTGAGTGTTCTTTGAGGTATGTTGTGATCTATTCACACTGCAAACTTATTTTTTTTGTAAATCAAATCAATTATAAGGAGTGAGGATTGATTCTAAGACCTTCACCATTGTATTTTCATTCTCCCTTTTTGGGGGATCCTATTTCATTTATTTGTGAGTTCATTTTGAGGTAGATTGTTCTATCTCTAGAATATGTTTGATGAAATATATTTATATTCTTTTATAAATTATTTTAAAATTGAAATTTCATAATTTAAATATTGATTTGTGTGTGTAGAAAATGGTTTTTTTTAAAGAAAATTTTCCATTTTTTTAGTAAATGAAAAGTGTATTTTCAATTCATATTGAAATGGATTTTTGAAATGGTTTTCAAATCTTCATTTTGTTGAAATGTTATGGTAGATAGAGCACATAGTAAGACTTGAGTACTTTGGGGGAATGTTTATCATAATTACATCATCCATGTATTATCATGGGTTCACTAATGGAGTGTTTCTATATTCCGTATTCCCATTGTTCCAGGGAATGGATACTGAAATTGTTATTGATTCATTGCTGGTGTGTTTTTATTCTCCTTAGGCCTATGTGTAAGAAATTTACTATGTACTAGTGATTGATTATGTCATGAGTAGTCTATTATCATGACTTATATCAATCCTTAGTGTGATGTTGCCTATGATTTATATTGTACTACTTAAGAATATACTTACATATATTTTATATGATATATGATGCATTTCTCTACCATATTTGATATATGGAAAATTCATTGAAACTATTTTTACCTAAATTATTTTTGAAATATTGAAAAGTGGTAAAATAAATTTTTATATGCTTTCAATATAAAAATTATAATTTTTTATCATTCATTCTTTTCATTAAAGTTGAAATTTTTTATATTATTGTATTATGAATAGTAATGGAAAACCTAGGATGAAACCTACTGGGAAAGCTGTATCACACCATGTACACTGCTTTAGTGGTTCTTAGAAAATTTTAGGTATTTTTATGCATGTAAAGGTGAGACATCACATTGAGGTGGTGACACTTATGTTTGCTGTGTATGGGTTTCTACAAGTGATATAATGGGTGTTTTTTCATTCTATCACATGGATTATTTGGTTACCTATTTTAGTTATCCATGGATGATTGGGCTTGTACTATGGGATTTTCGGATAATTTTTGAGGTGTATGAATTCCACTATCTTCATTTAGTTATGAAATCTATTTATATCATATGTTTTTTCTCTCTATTATATATATATATATTCCACATAGTTGCTTCAGGTTTAAAAAAAGCATTCCTTATGGTTATTATTTGATGCATAGGAGCTAGTCAAAAGACCGTAGGGATCAAGAACACCCTTCAAACCTATGGAAATTTATGATGGTACTAGTTTGAGAGGGTATCTTGGTATAGTTAACCATAGTTTGGTCTCATAGGTGGGTTTACTCAAGATTACATATCTTGGGAGATGTGGTACACTGGAAATTGGACTATTTGAACTTTATATATTGGTTATAGTGACTTCCATGATAGATCTTGTTGTGAAGAGACTCAAGTTACAATGGGACATTGGGATGTCTTACTAAAGTTTTCTATTCAGGATCATAATCTCATCTTTTTCTCATAGTTTTATTGATTGAACTAAGATTATTAGGTTGTCTGATTTCTTCTTATATTTCATTGTGAAGCAGTATGCCTCTCATACATATTCCACAGACTCCTTAGGAGTGGGCGGTGGGTGATCCTCAAGGGAATCCTCTTATATTTAGGAAACATATTAAGGTAATAATTTGTGAAGCTCATGTTGTCAAACCAAATGTATCGTATATCCGAAAAATAGTTTTTGAGGAATATCTAGTAGATGGTGGAGAATGGGATTGATGGTGGGAGTTCATGCATGATAATCCAAGATCATTTAATGGTACAACTAAACATTAAGAGTTGGAGGAATGGATAGAAAATATTGATCATATCTTTAATATTCTAGATAGAACTGAGAGTATCAAGGTGAAGTGTACAATGTTTATACTTGAGGGTCCCAAAAAAAGATGGTAATATTCTATGGTATATGTTAATGAGAAAGTGGTTTTGGACTACAATTGTTTCAAAGTACTCATATTTCTTCAGTTTTATAAAGAGTCTTCATTTATATAAAATTCTATGGAGTTTATCTCGTTACATTAGGGAGAGTGTTTGGTGTTGTCATAAACTAAATAGTTTACTAATATAGTTCATTTTCTATAGATGTAGTAAAGAAGGACTAGTTTAAAGCTCACATGTACTAATAAATATTGTTACCAAATATCATATCACATGTATTCATGCTGATGCTTTTGACCTCTGTTGAGATTATAGGTAGGCCGATGATGATGGATATGAAAATGTACATAAATGTTATATATTCATCGACTTACCTTCTACATAGTGGAATTTTATGTGGACGAAAAGGGAAAATGAGGATGTAGAAAGATCATCACAGGATTGGTGGAGGTGGTTCTTAATTGTAGGGAAAATTTTCACCCTCAGTTATAGCTAGTAGTGTGACCATGACTTTCAATCAGTGTGAAAGGATTGGGAACATCATACTTTGTATTCCTACACCTGCAAAGATGTGTAACTATTGTGGACATTATGATCATCTACACCATTTCATTCAGGATATGTAAATTCCTCTATATAGTTACGGATATTCGATTCCAAAGGATACTTCTGTGTAGTTAGATGCGTCAATGACTATAGTGCTCCATCCACATGTATTAGCAGTGACAAATTTTCATGTAATAGATGAGTTCCTTGTGGTATTTGACATGGGTCTAGTTAAAGTGATATATTCAAGATTTATTTCATCTTTTTTAGTGATATCACTATCTAATATAGGTGATTCCAACTCAAATATATATATATATATATATATGTGTGTGTGTGTGTGTATGTTTTTTTTTGATATGATTAATCATAAAAACGAGATCATGGATTTTGTGATCGAGTTAGAAACACCTCTTGAGAAGAGGGAAGAGAAGGCAGTTTTAGTGTCCTTCTTGATATCTATCGATAACTGAGGTATAGTTAGTAGGTGATTTTCTCATTCTCAATATGTATTTGTTCTATATCACCAGGAGGTTGGATTGGATTATTTCTCATCCCGATGATGTTTTTTTATCATCGGTGTGTCTTGTTTCTTATGACCGGTAAGAGATATTCGGTGTTTTAGGTAGAGTAGTGAATGATTTACGGTCATGTCGGACCTTCCATTACAGATCTCATGAGTTTTTTATAATATAATTGTTAATATAAATGACATTTCTTATGTTTTCATCCATCCCACTATTGTTTTCTATTTTTCTGATGTTTTTTCAAAAGATTTATATAGTATTTCTCCAATGTAGGAGGTAGAGTTTATGATCATTCTGGATTTAGGTTCACTAATGATTTTTATTCCTTCCTACAATATGAAGCATGTTGAGTGGAAATATATCATGATTTATTCAGATTACCTAATGGTGAAAGGTTTTTTTCAACCTCATGTTTCTCATTGGCCATCCCCTGTATTCTTTATCAAGAAATAATATGGTTCACTCTGATTGTTTGTGGAATATGGAAGGTGAACCCCCTAATAGTTATGAATAAGTATTATTTTCCTCATGTGGATGATTTTTTTATCATTCAATGGGGAGAAGTGGTTTTAAAATATTTCTCTCCAGTTGGGTTATTATCTTCTTTGTTTTTGAGTGTATGATAAATGAGAGATGAATTCTAGTGGAAGGTATATACAATACTATTATATTCTGATTCCATTTGGTATGATTAATTGTCCTACTATTTTTATGGAACTAAAAAATCAAATATTCCATGTTTATCTGATCAAATTTTTGGTGGTTTTCATGGATGGTAATACAGTTTATTCAAGATATTAGCCTGAGAAAAAACACCATTGGAGTTTTTTTCTAGAAATACCGATGAGTCACAATTTTAATGGATAGTATTCAGAGTTAAATTGATAGATTCATGGAGTGATTTTTGTGGGAAATGTAATTTTTGGGAATGAATTATGTGTTGATTGTGAGATAAGAATGGTGGTCTTTTCATGTCAATAGACACAAAACATCTTTGATTTTCATTGCATCCATGGTGTTTCTTGATATTATAAATGGTTCTTCAAGGATTTATCAAATATAAAATAACCAACAAATGTTATTACTAGTAAGGGGGTGAAATTCATCAGGGATTAAAAGTTTCAGTCTTCTTTTGACAAGATAAAACGTATTATAACATAAAATTCCATTCTGATCTTACCTAATAATGGTAAGGGATGTGTGGTGTTCTATGAGTATTATAGTGATGAATTTTGTTGTGTGTCTCTGTAGGATGTTCATGTTGTGGATTATGGATGTCATCTTATTCTACAACATGAGAATAATTTCCCAACTCATGATTTAGAACATTATTTTGTTATGCATATGCTTACATATATAAAACATAATCTTTTTGGGGATAGGTTCACAATATTTTCTCACCATACGATTATGAGAAATACAATTATTTTGAAATAATTGAATATAAAATAGTGGGTATGGCAGAATACCTTTAGATATTTGAATATGATATTGCCTACCCCACTTGGTTTTGGAATATTTTTATTGAAACTATTAGCAGAAATTTACCATCACATGCTATTTTGAAATCAATGGATGAGTGGAACCTTATGTGACACTTCAACCAATTTCACATGGATTCTTAAAAGGATGGTTTATTTATGATTTTGAAAAGTGTTCTATTATAATAATCTATCCATGAATGCATTTTTTAGAGTAATAATTATGATGATTATCTCAGAGGAATTATAGAAACCATATATGACGGCGGAGACCATTTTTGGTTGGTATCTCCCTTTAGATGGTATTTTCTATTTTTGATATTAGTTTTTTTGTCCCTGCATCAATATGAAGATAGGTTTTTATTATTTTAATATTTTGTTAGGGGCTATTCATTTGGGAATTATTGATATGTATTCTGATAAGAGATATTTATTATGGTGGCCAGGAATGAAGTGTGAAATTTCTGATTCCTTATCCCGCAATTACTTATAAAAAAAGATATAGGTAGAGTATCTTAAACCTTCCCATTTTATCTATCTTCATCTAGAGTTAGTTTATAATACATAACTGATTTCATTCTCATCAAGAACATCGTAAAATTTGAAGTTCTAGGTAACATTTACATGTTAGAGAATGTGATGTTACATGGGGTTTCATCTTAAATTTTTTCTTATTGGGATCCTAGGATTACTATGAGATCCTAGAGGATTCTCTAAGAGGCGACAAGGAATTGGGTCAGGCTGAATACAACATATCATCCATACATAGACAGCCAAATATAGTGTTATATTCATATCACGAAGGATATGCTCCATTAATGTGTCATGGATTTTATTTCATAATGGGATATCCATATGATAATGGTTAAGTTTTAGTATAATAATATTTAGCAGCATTCAATCATAATGGATCCCTTCAACGCTTCATATTATCACACTTTACTTTAACCTATTTTTTGGGAAGTGGTGGGAAAAGAATCATGAGTGGAATCGAGTCACATTTAGGAGACACAAGTGAAGATTCAGGATATATGTCATCATCTGGTTATAGTTATGTGCTCACAAAAATATTATATAGATTAATGGTGTCATCCTTTGGATATTTCACTAGGTGACCCGGTCTTCTAGGAGTTTCTCCTCAGTAGGGTCACCATAGGCTTGGAAAACATAGAATGTTTTCTCCCATATATATTGGACCATTTAGAGTAATTTTGTATATTTGGTAGACTTATTGTCAGTTTTAATTCATGGTTCTATTGATGGGAATCCATGATTCTTTCCACATATCACAGCTCAATAAATACCACCTCATCCCTCTCACATTCTTAGTTGGTAGGTGATTGCGTTTGAGGCAAAAGTTTCTATTATGGGGAATCTAGTTGAGATCATTGACTCTCAAATTTATGTCTTATGTGGGAAGTAAATTACCTTGGTCAAATTGTTATAGAATCATGGATTAGATTATCATGAGTATTGGGATATAAAGTCATTAATGAGGTAGTAGTGACCTCACCACTTTTCCAGACATCAATATTCTACATGACATCCTAGGGATCAAAATGTCTTATGGTGGGGATTTTGTAACTGCATATTACCCACGATAAGGTATTTTTATTCTCAATTTTCATTTCCCACATTATTTGGGTTCATTGTTGGGATACTAAGGGAAAGGATTATTTTAAAGGGAATGTTTTTTGTATATTGTAGATGTATGTTTGTTTGGATTAATGGAGTATGGGTATAAATGTGTCAATGTATTTGTGGGAATCATACTAAATTTATAGAATTGTAGATTTTTTTTTATTTCCTAGAGAAACTATTATTTTTTCTATCTATAGTTGAAATAAAAACTATATAATATATTTATACTACATGAATTTGGAATTGGGAATATATTTCGGGCTCTGTTCAGAGTGTAAACTTGTTACACATCATGAGAAGTTCACACCCCATGTAATGTTTTTACATGTTGTGAAATATAAAACATATTTTAGTGGTAAAAAATCATATTTTTAATTAATGGAAATGATTTTAATAGTGTATTAGGGTTTTTTATTAAAAGATGTAAAATTGGTTTTCATGTTGTGTAAATATTGTGACTTGGTATTTTTATGGAAATCTATGACTAATTTATATTTTATTCGGCCGCAACTAATTCCATATCATCCTTGGAGAAATATCAAGTTATTTTGGAGACCTAAACTACTTTAGAATCATTTGGTTCATCAATTGATCATAATTTGGTTGTGGGAGTTTCTCCAAGATAGTAATCCTTCTATTTATTTAATTTATTTGATCATGGTGGGCACTTTGTTCTGTAGTTTAAGATCTATTGATACTTAATGTAGATCATTCCTTTTTTCCATATAGATTCATTGTGAGGTATTCCTCTAGAGGGTAACCCTAGTGTTAGTTGCGGTGCGACTTGAGCATTCTTTGAAGTCTGTTGTGATCTATTATCTCCTCTAACCATTTTGCTAAATTGAATAAATTATGAGATGTGTGGATTGATTCTAGGAGTGGCATCATTGTTTTTACATTCTTTCTTTATGGTGGATCCCATTTTGGGATTGTGCATCATGAATTTGAGGGGGTTGGTTCCATCTCTAGCCCATGTTGGATGAACTATATGGCTTTGGTTTTGTCAATTGATTTATAAATAAAATGGAATGATTGAATGATTGATTTGTGTGCGTGGAAATGGGATTATAAAAAAATATGGGTATCCATTTTATGGTAAATTTGAGAGGTATTTTCAAAGAATTATGAAATGGATTTCTAAAACAGGGTTTAAAAGATAGTTTTGATGAATTTATTTGGTAAAATAGAGCTCATAAAAATCCTTGGCTACTTAGGTGGACATTTTATCTTAGGAACATCATTGATATATTATTATGGGGTTCACTCATGGAGTGTTACTCTATTCCCCATCCCAATTTTTATTGTAAATTTTTATTGACATGGTAAGGGGACTAACTTATGTGGTGTTTCACTCCACCTTATGCCTCTGTCATGAGGGCTTGATTGTGCACTAGACATTGATTATGGTACAATTAGTCCTCCAGCCTTACCTATAGTTATTAGTATTATGATGCAACTTTCTCCTTGTCTTGTATTGTTTTAAATTTTACTTCCATGCATTTCATATGATATTTAGTACATTCTTTTGTTTGATTTGATATATTTTAAATTATTTGAAACCATTTTGACACGGATTATTTTTGAAATGTTGAAAATGGAAAAATTAATATTATTTCCTTGCTTGTGATATATGAGATGAAAAATATTTCCCATACCTTGTTTTCATTAATGTTTTCAATGTATATTTTATTACATAGAAACATGTTATGGAACACCCAGGTGGGGTCCTACAGAGCCAATTATCCCACACCCATCACAACCCTTCAACGGTGCATAGACCTTTGTAAGAATTTCAATGTAAGGAAAGGGAAGAAACTATAGTGAGGTGCATAAGTTTATGAAAGATTTGTTTGGTTAGTTGGTGGTGGGATACAAGGGGTTTTCCCACGCTATCAAAAAGATTAGTTGGTTTCCAATGTTATTTGTCATTTAATTATTATAATTATACCATGGAATGTTATGACTATTTTTGAGTTGTATAATTTCTGCTGTATCTTTTCAGTAATGGAATAAATTCATCTATTCCAAAATTTTATTTGATATATATTTATTCAATGTTATTCCATCAGGTTGGGTGAAATTCTTTTCACAAATGTTGTTGGATTTATGGGTGCAATGCGCCGGATCGTGGGGATCGAGAAAACGAATTGGGTGTGTTCTATTACGAGTCAAGTACCAGTTTGACAGGGTGTTTGGGTAATGTTATACAAATTTATATAATGGATATATATGATATTATATCATGATTAAAATTATATAGATGGTAAAATATAATTGAAACAAATGAAGCAAAAATACCAAACCAAAACATACAGGAAAAACAAAGCAGATATCACCTGTAATAGTAATTTTAATAAATAATTGGCAAGAAACAGATCATAAATGGTTATAAGTAAATAATAGCTGGTTATATATATATATGAGATTGTCCTTTAATAAATTTATAATAAATTTATATTTATTATACAATTTTTTTTAAATATATGAATTAATTCGGACTTAAGGTAATGGATTAATAATCTCTCTTTTATTTTAAGGAGACATATATTATATTCACTAGTCATTTTTTTTGTGTGGTGTTTATACTACAAATTTGACATGTTATATCACTAATATACATATTTTAATGACATTTAATGTCTCATTTGATTTTATTCCTTAATGGGTCTTACGATTCAAATGTTTTGTAAGTGGAATGTGTTTAATAATAAAATATCATTTTTTTATGATTGTTTGTGATTGCATTTTTAATGATGAAATATTATGATATATCCCTTAGGAAATTAATTAATTTCATTATAATCCAATTATTTTATAAAAATAAATGTTTTCCTTATATTTCCACTTTATTTACAGAAGATCCAAAAAGAAATGTTTTACAGAAAACCAACATTATTTATCTCTTTGGTCGAAACCCTTTTTTCTTCCAAGTCCATCATTTATAAAAAATTTAAATAAAATTTTTACAATTATAAAATTATTTTAAAATTTAATTTTTACACATTTTTTTATTTTAAAAAAATGCTATTAGAGGAATCTTTTTGTCATTTTCAAAAAATTTATACTTTCCGAAAAAAATTTAAAAATTTAAACGTAATATTTTTTAACGTATATGGATTGAATAGAACTTCCCACCGTTGTGAACTCCCAATGATTTTAATATTCATTTAATTATTTCTATTTTAATTTTTCAATAAATTTTCTCCCAAATATCTTCAAAAAAATTATATTTTAAAGATCTTATTTCAAAATTCAAAGTTTATTTTCCCTCAAGAATTTCCCAAAGTGATCTTTCTGAATAATTTTATAACAAAAATTAAATAATTTAATGTTAATCAATTATTACTAGGGATATTATCCCTGGATTCCATAATTATTATCTCTATGTTTGTTTTATGACGATGCTGATAATATTTTTATGTGATTTTTTCCTCTTCCAAAGGATATACTATAATGAAATGTATATGAAACAAAATCATTCTCAAGGGTTCTGAGATGATAAATGTTTAATGATATTGTGAAACACATATGTTTAATTTTCACTATATTATGGGTGGAACCTATATCTCCCTCAAATTTATTGGGTAAATAGGGATAAATTATGAGGTAAATATGTTATGAATGAACCTCACTTCATCTTCACAATGTAATGTGTAGAACTAGTTTTCCTTTCCACAAGTTTATACATAGACCAAGATTTCATGTCCATAAGTTTTTGTGTGGACCTATATTTATTTTCCGTATGTTTATTTTTTGAATAAGATTTTTTGTCTATAATATTATATTTAGACCAAGTATGAATCCAATAATTGTATGTGAGGCTGTGATTTCATGTCCTTAACATAATGAGTAAACCATTTTCTATTTATAAATTCTCACAATGTAATAAGCATATGTGTGACAAAAACTCAGGTCTTATGATAATTTTGGGTTCTCATTTATCATGTTCTTTAATTAATATATTATTCTTGTCTTATTAATTATAAATCTTTATTCCATGACACAATAATAGGAGATTTGATATTTATATTATGGTTTTCAAATGTTAAGATCATGTTGTTATACCCTTATGCTCATGTTATAATGATATAATCACTATTATCTCCATCATTTACCCTTATAGTGAATCTGGACTCACCCTTTACTAGGTTTCCTTTTCCAATGTTATTCATAATGGTTTTAGGAATTTTATGTCAAATATGGTTTTTATTTATATAGAACTTAATATAAGAATATTAAGTAATAATTTTTAATATATTAGTGTTTCCAATGAAACTAAATCTATATTATTATGGTGTGTATAATTATGTTATATTGTGAATATTCATATATAAATATGTTTTATATTTTTATGAAAATTATGGGTCACTATTATTTGTATTGGAGAATTTTTTAGCTAATATTTAGAATTAGGGTGAGAACAAATAGAGAGAACTTTGGGGATAGGTATAAGTATAGGATAACATTCTAATGTTTTGGAATTGATTAGGGATGACCTTAGATAAGCCTAAGGTGTCGATAATTTAAACATATATGTTTTTAGACATTATTTGAATGATATTTCAAGATAATGGGTTTTACAATATTATTATCATGGCTCACTCTATGTTTTTTGGTTAACAATCACTAACTAGAACCTGGAGGAATTTTTTAAACAATGAGTATGATGGACAATGGAATGTCTATCCTCTTGGGAAACCAAATGGTTTAAGATTTGTGATGAAATATCATTTGAATATTCTCACATTGATCTATCTACATATTTGTGGTAAAATAGATCATGTATAACTTCTGAATTCACTAAGGAGGGAGAAACATGTTTTGGAATATTTCAGGTGACAACGACCACACTAAATCTATGGGTCTTCTAATATAATAGTTTCTTATTAATGGGTCAATGAAATGGGAAATATGTTTTACATTATTTAATGGTAAAAAAATGAGAAAATTGTCCATATTTTTTAAATAATTTTGAAGGAAAAGAAAATAAATGGTGGAATATTATTAAGAATATAAGGAAAGAGGAGGAAATAAACTCTATAGAGTGTGATTAGTTTAAGTTAATATTTTTCTGTAAGTACATCAATTTTATTTCATGTACAAATATATAGACTAAATTACATGATATTAAAAAAAAGACGATGAATCCATTAGGACCTATGATGAAAAGTTTACAATAAATTAAATGAATTATATATGTATGATAATCATCTATGAAAGAAATATTGATCGATTATTTTGTGGTTTAAAACCATGTTTTCAAAAGGCAATAACTATAAGGGACATTGGAAGCAATGAGTAAATATTTTGATGTGCACTGAAAGGGTAAATAGAAGCTAGAAGATATAATGTTTTTGATGGTAAGAAAAGGATGATGAAGCATCA
Source organism: Viscum album (assembly GCA_963277665.1). Classification (NCBI taxonomy): domain Eukaryota; kingdom Viridiplantae; phylum Streptophyta; class Magnoliopsida; order Santalales; family Viscaceae; genus Viscum; species Viscum album. The sequence continues at coordinate 795,781,827 of OY728157.1, forward strand.
TGGAAGCCCTAGTGGGTTCTGACATGGAAGGATGAAAAATTTTCGACCTCTTATTTTCCAAAAGTATTTGAAGGATAACTCAAGAGAATGATTGAATGCAACAAGAAAATATTTCAAGTGTGGGAAGCCTGGACATCAAGAAAAAGAATTTCAATGTGATATAAAGAGGCATGTGAATGAAATGAATGGAGAGATATCTAAAAATAATAAATAACACACGTATTAGTGCAATAAATTCAATGAGTGTGGGCATTTTGAGAATCTATTCCCTAATCCATGAGTTAATAAATATATTAAGCAACAAAAACCTCTCACGTAAATTGGAAAATGAAAATATTAAGATATTAAAATAGTTGGAGATAATCATGATAATTTGGGAATAATTATCCCAAACTCAAGAATTGGGAATTCCATGTTTATTCCTATATGAATAATACCTATGAAAATCTTATCCTTTAGTGAAATTAGATATGATTCTAAAAATTGATTTTCTCTCACAATATAGATTCAATATATATTTCTAGAATAAAGAAATTATATTTTCTATTATAAATTAATCGATGATCATCAATTAGTTCAAGGATGAACCTAAAACTATAATAGATATAGTTTTGGATTATATAAGAGATTATTTTTAGAATAAAGGGTTAATTGAATTTTCGAAGTATATTTGATATTATTGTGACCTTATTTTGGAAAATGATTAATATATATTGGGGAATAATGTAATTCAGGTTTATAAACTTTAGTATAAGGATTTATGACTGATTAAAATTGCTATTGGGTTGAACATAGAAGGATATTATATCAAATAATCTTTGGTTTCTATATTGATCGGACACATTTTGGAGATGTCTTAAGTTAACTATTTATGAAATGGATTATGTTGTAATTTAGGATTAAATTATGATTTCTCATCAGTTGGTATAATCATTTTTGTTTGGGTAAATATATAAACCAATGGAATTATTTATCATTCTTTTTTTGATGTTATGATCTTTTAAAAGCTAATTTTGGTTCTTCATGTGTGAAAATAATTATTCTCAAATTATCGTTGTTCAAAGAACAAAATTATATTGTGGTGGAAATTTATTAAAGGATGAAATTTTAATTGTTATGTAATTTTATATCCTTATGTTCTTATTATATATAGTAAATTAAATTTTAATCTCTAGGTAATTTATCTTAAGAAAAAAATCAATTATTTACCTTCAATTCTAATTAATGGATAGTATTTTAACCCCTGACTGATTCATGATCTTATGGTTTTTAAATTTCTCCAGAATATGTTTTATAGCACTCTCTAGTTGTCCTTAAGAGTTATTTTCCACTTATATTTCCTTATTTTAATTTTCCACTAATGTTTTCCTTATCTTGGAACCCTATATGATGTTATTTCTGGAAAACATTATGTTTTCCACTTTCTTTAAGGGATGATTTATTATTCCTTTGTACAATGAATATTTTGAAAAGGGAATTTTATAATGTGAAATAATTAATTAATTTTTTTATCATGTAATTAATTTTAGGGGAAATAAGTAACATGAGATTTTAGGAAATATTTTTCATAGTAAACATAATTTATTCGATAGCTTGCATTAGAAGAAACACCAAATTTAATCAAAATACGATATACAAATATTTACTATCGCATAAACATTATATTGAATGGGATGAATTATAAAAACTATATTACAAAAATTGTATGGTTATAAATGTATAAAATTAATTTTTTTATCAATATATTACAATTGAAAATAAAAATAATTTTAAAGAAAAAGAAATATTTTTTATGAAATTTTTTTAGACACAATGTATTATTATATAAATAAATTAAATTTATCTCTATTGGTGAATGATTTTAATAAAATTTATACATTATATATTAAATAAAATCTTTAAATATTCATGTAATATTTTTAGAAGCCTAAGATAATAATAAAAAACATTTATGCTTAAAAAAATATTTCCCTAAGAAGAAGTTTTCTTTACATATTGAATGTTTTTTAATATTAATTTGTGTGAATTTTAAAATTTTAATTAAATAAAATGGATTAAATATTTTTAATTAGAAGCTTTAATTTTTTTTAAATAGTTTACATTATTGTTTTCCAATATTAATTGTAATTATGGTAACATTTATCATCTCCCTAAAGGTTAAATCAAGTTAATCAAGGTTAAAACTAAGAGACATGACAATAATGATTCATTCTCATTCTTATTGGGTGATTTTAATTCTTATATTATCATATTATTCTCTAAATTATCTTTTTACGGAAAAATTTTCACGAAAATTATGTTTTTGATATTTAAACCCATGAAAGTTACAAAATTTTACTCACATAGTTTTAAATATATGTTATATGTTTAAATAAAGAAAATGTAATTTATTAAAAAAATAAATGTCTATTTTTATATTAATGAAATTATTTTCCTGATTGATATTTATTTATAGATTTCTGAAATTATATAATTATCTTAAATACATGGGAAACACTAATAATCTAATTATTTAATTAATAGAAAAATAAAATATATCATCTAAAAAATAATAAAAGTGATAAAATTTGAATGATTTATTTTTTACAATGAAATTTATATAACTTTATAAAATATTAGATATGTTTTAAAGAAATAGATTGTAATTCATATTTTTTCTTGACTTACTAAAATTCAAATTGAATAAATAGTGTAAAAATGATATTATTGATATTATATGGTAAATAATATTTAATTTAATGATATAAATATCATAATTACCTTATATTCAAAGAAATTAATGTAATATGATTTTTAAAATAAACAATGTACGATTTATGGGTTTTTTATTTTATAGTGACATTATTAACCCTTAAAATGTAAAAAATGTTAATATTATGGTAATTGGAAGGATGGATAAAAAAAGATAAGGGTAAAAATGTGATCCAAACATGAATAAATTATATTTCATTAGATGATTGAGACTACACAACATATTATATTTGAAGTCTATTTTGATACATTTTGACATCAAAATTAATTTATATTAATTTAATATTTTAAGACAATACAAGAGTGTACCTCACCTCAATTATGTTAGGGAACTCCTTCATTACCTTATTTACACCACATTAATCATTATAGATCTACAAAAATAAACCATGTACTATTATAAAAATCACTATATATATTATAGAGGTTATTATATTGCCGAAATACATTCCCTAGTGAACTTAAGGGGAGATATAATGTATCATTTCAAAGAAGAGATAGTCACTATAACCGATAACTATTTTTTTAATTATTATTTAACCTCCTATAAAAATTTATATTATACATTAATTATTAAATTAATTATCCTAGATATAAAAAAATGTTATTTTGACTATGATACCACATTTATTCACCCACTTTCCATCAACTGGTATGTAAGAGTATTGGTCATCTGTATGTATGACTTACTGTATGCATGCAGAGATACAATTTATTTTTCATCAATATCATTTATTGATCAATATTATGATGGGTTTTATGTTTGTAAATTATATATATGACATAATAATTATTCTCAAAAGTTAATATCTTATCTACCATCATACCTTTCAAAATGTGGGAAAATGATAACTTCATTCATGTGTACGTGTGGACCAACACCTCCACAAAGCGATGTGATTTTTTATTTCCATTTTATGATATAATAATTATTTTTAATGGTGATTTGATATTTATAATTCTTTAATTACTTTTGTTGAAAAATTATAACAACGTTCATGCATACGTACGACCTACCGTCTCAATAAACGGTATAATTAATTTTCCATATCTATTTCTCAAGAATGGTTCTAAATATGTATATAATAAATGTATATCATATTTATATAATTATTAATAGTATTTATATGATTAAACCATGATCAAAATATTTGGGCCAATACTACTGAACCAAAACATATATGACAAATGAACCAGAAATCACATGAAATAATGATTTTAATAAAGAATTTCGAAAAAATTGGTGATAAATTTTTATAACTAAATCATATTTGTTATTATATATATGATTTTAGTTCTATATTAGATGTAAAATAAATGTATATTCAATACTTAGGAGGTTCCAACACATACAATGTAAGTCATACAAATGTTAAGGGATTTATCGTCTCTCTTTTATTTCTGGGTGACATCTTCCATAATCACCATTTGTTTCTTTTGTGTGGTGTATATTATAAACATATAACATGTTATATCTTGAATATATTATTTTTGTGATATTTAATGTTTAATTTGAACTTATTATATAATGTGATTTTCTATTCAAAATTTACCAAAGTGGTATTAGTTTTATGATACAATCTAAAGGTTTTTTCATCAATATCATTATTTTAAAAAAAGTTTTAAAGATCGTTTTTACTATTGTACAAAGATTTTTTAATTTAATTATTCCATTTTTTAATCTCTACAAAATTATTTTAAAGGAATGTTCTTGTCTTTTTTCAATGAAGGTAATTTTTAAACTTTTTACAATAATGTGAAATGAATGTTTTTAATTATATTGAGTGAAAAAATACCATAAAAACGAACACTCAATTAATTGAATATAAATTAAAACGTTTTCATTGATTTTTTATTGATTTTTTTTCATATAATGTTTTACAATATTTTAGATTTAAAGAAGGTGTTCCAAAATAAGAATGTTACTTTTCCACAACTATTGTTCCCAGTGATCATTGAAAATCATTTTTCAAAAAATATGACATACTTGGATGTTACTTTTTCTTTAATTTTGATATGATCAAATGATACCATTGTTATTATTTCTCTCAATGATCTAGTTTTATGATGAAAATATGTTTATGTTTCTTTTTCCATGGGTTATACTATGATGAAATGTTTATGAAACCCATTTCCTTTCATGGGTACGATGATGGTGAGTATTTAATTATAAACAAACACACATATGTATGATTTCTATTATGTGATTGGTGGGACCTATATGTACATTAAATGCGTTGGGTTATTATGGATAACTCATGAGGTTAATATGTTATACATGAACCTGATTTCTGGCTCTCAATTTTATGTATGGACTTAGTTTTCATGTCTATATGTTTATGGGTGATACCGAATATCATGTCAATTTGTTTACAAATAGCACTATATTTCATGTCCATAATTTTATCCATAGACCAATAATTCATGTCCATAAGACTATTCTTGGACCTAGTAACATTTAAATAAGTTTATATGAGGTCCTGATTTAATGTACATAACTCAATGAGTGATCCTACTGACTGAAACTTAATATTTTTATTATCAAAACACTTTTGAGGAAAAGTGTGAAACCAAAAAATTTATACAATTCAACCAGATAAAATAATAAAATAATTTAACCCAAAATATCTCACCCAAATAGATTTTAAAAAAACTACACCTGAAAATCCAAATTTCATCAACCAAGTTCGATCCATGAACCATGCTCTACCTGAGACAAAACCATCAAGGACTCACTACACCACTATAATCACATCATCTGTCAAACAACTTCACCGTATTCATGTCCAACATCACCATGTTCTTCATCCTTAACTCTTCATCACCACCGATCTATACTGCAATGTCGATTACCTGCACCATCGATGATGCCTGGACACACTTTCATGTCACCTTATCCTTCCTCAAAACATATCGAGCATCACAGAATTGGAGTCATCAACACCTGTCACAACACCGATAAACACCATCTGCATCAAACACATCACTGAAACCAAACCACCAACATAACCATTATCACTGACTAGACATCCTACCAGATCTACAAAGTCCATAAATATAAACCACAAGAACCATCACAACATAGTCAATCAACACCAGAAAAAGAGACCATTGACAAAAATAGAAACCACCATCGATAAATAAGGTAAACACAAAACCGGGGAAAAAACCTGAAAAAGGCCATGAATGAAACCCTAAAGAAGACTGGGGATGAGACCCAAAAAAAACTTTGCTTCCTGAAAACCATATAGCCTACAACCCTATAGAACCATCACTCCATATCCAACCCGGAAAGAAGTGGTGGAACCCTAGGTCAGAGTGGGATTGGGCAATGAGGTTGAAAGACCAACTCATGCAACATCTATAAAACCAACTTGCACCACACCACAATCCAAAAGTCTCTCGATAACTCCACAAAATCCTCGACCTAGAGTGGGATTAAATAACATAAGGCAAGAGAATTTTAAGGTAGTAGAGGGAATCCAAAATATAATTCGTCTATGGAAGAATTAAGTGGACCATGGAAGAAAAGTCACAGTAGATGGGAAGAGTGAAGGGGAGAAGCCTAGAGCTAAGGGGATAAGTCGAATTGAAAATATAAAACCCTAGAGGAAAGGATAAGAAGATCGCAGAGAGCACCCTCAAAATAGAGCATGGAGAATTAGTGAACCTGTTTATATTTATAAATCATCCCAATTTTATAAGTTTCTATATTTCAAAAACTCATGTCTTATGCTAATGTTATTTTATCCTGGTTCATGTTATTTGATTTTTAATGGATTCATGTCTTATGAATTGTCATGATTTAATTCATTACTCAATATTATGTTTTTTAATATATAAATTAAGGATTTAAAATCTTAATACCATACTATTATACCCTTAGGATCATGTTATTCTTATATTATCCTAGTTTTTTCCCATTGTTACCCTTGCCAAGAATCTGAGCTCACCCTTTACTATGATTAATTTCCCTAGGTTAGGAAGAAATGTTTTTTGAATGATATGTCCATGAAGGGTATTATTTATAAAGAACAGAATGTGATACAATTGGAAACATATTTTTTATATATAAATGTTTCCAAATATACTAGAATTACATGATTTTAGTGTTGATCATTATGTTATGTAGTGAATATTTATCTTTTAAGATGTGATATCACTGTATGAAATTTTTGGGTTGCAACAGTTGAGTTGCACATGTATAACTTTAACTTTCTGAGGGTTTCATAATGATAACCCATTACCATCAAAAAAGACATAATATATGTGTAAGGGTAAATCCATGTTACTATTATGTAGTTCTCATTTTTGAGGAAAATGTTTTTAAAAGACTAATTTGTTCATCTTCCTCCCTAACACAATCTTAAAACATCTTTTTATTATTTCAATGGAAAAAAATCTTGTGAATTACATAATTGAAATGATTAATGATCATGATTCATATTATATAAAAATTTAAACACATTAATATTAAGAATCACAAAAAGGAAAAAAATGATGATTTTAATTTGGGGTATTCAACAAAGGGAAATATCACACATGTTTCCTTCTTGAAAATACATGGACCACCTGTGACATTGTATTTATTTTTTCTCTTTCATTTTATTAGTTTATAATTCCTTTTTAATAAAATTTATGAATTATTATTTTATCAATATAGGTTTGTCATAAAGTTTCTAGGTAATGAATGACTACCTCTCTCTTCAATTTTTGGGTGAAGAGTTTTAAAATAGATAAATTATAATTAATATTTTTTAATTTAAATTCTATTTATTTCATGTGAAATTTTTCCAAAAAAATATTCTAGATAATTGGTTTTATTTAAAATTTAAATATTATAACTTATCATTATTTATCACTAATAAAAAAATTACCTTCCTTTTCTCGTAATTGTTTTGGAACATTTGAATGAATCTTTTTTGATCGATTATAATCTAAAAAATTGATGAATTATAATAGAGGATTTTTATATCAATTTAGTTGCTAAATAATCTAGTGTGAAAATTTATTGTCTCATATAATTTATAAATATATTTATAGAAAACATGAATAACTATTTCTATTAGTTAAAATGATAATTTTGAATTGTCAAGAGGAGAGAAATATATTATCACATGTGGTGTTTTTATTTATTTTTGGAATATAATATTTGAAATTAGTTCTAGGAATTATTTTTTTGAATCTAAAAAAATATAATGATTGGATGAAATTAGAGTGGCGATTCTAGTGGAAAAAAATTTAATTAACTTTGAAAATCATGAGTTATAATGTTTCGTTCCATTTAAGGACCACGTAGATGATTGTTAGAATGAGAGGAAAACATGTGCTTGTGTGATTATACCATATTGATTTTGATAACATGCATGGTTGGATATTGTTACTCATGATTTTTGTGATATGGCTTTTGATATTTGTGGCTGATATGATGATATTTTTTTTACATGAGATTTTTTTTGTATATTCAATGTTTTTTGTCATACTCATGGACCTAATGTTATATGTGAAATTATCAATCCTTGGTGGAAAAGGAGGGGGAATTTATCTAGATTCTTTATAATACATGGATAAAGGAAATAGATACATGATAGGGTTTAATGTACTAGTGTGGTCTAACCAAGTTTCATGGTGGTCATTTTTGTTATGACCTTGGTGGTGATGATGGGGGTATGATGGTTTGGGTGACATGATTTTTGGGAATCCATGGAATGAGGGTATGTGTGACCAAACCATAGTGATAACAGAATTGTTTGATTTAATAGTGTGTAATGTCCTAGATACCATGGTCTTTTAAGGAAATTTTCAACTTTGAGGTTATATCCCCTTTTTATGACATTTCCATGACCACACTATTTCGATTCCAATATAGAGATGAAGTACTTAAAGTCAGGTTCATGGAATCTTGGTTAGAACATTGAAAGAAAATATGGTTTATTTGTTGTGTGTGTTTTTTATCATGTAATATAATAATAATCATTTTAGACCATATTAAGGATGCATTGGTAGTGTCCAACTTGGTCTATATAGGAAAAAAACACCTCAATGTGACTATACAGTGTTTTAGGCGGATTGTTTTTGTTGACAGAACATGTTGAAATGATTGTTAGGATGTCCTAATGTGATTTTTGAAATTTCATTTTAAATAAGGACCATGAAATTTGTATGAAAGAACTGGAATTTTTTCACTAATTTTCCTGTACAATGTGGCTTAAATTTCAAGTGTTTTCAAAATATTTGGTTAAATTTTTTTGAGGATAGTAAGAGTTTTAAAAAAGTTAGGGTTCCATGTGTAACAAAGGAAAATATAGAAATGTTATGTAATATTTAAACTTATTTTCCCAAAAAGGTTTGTAGATTAAAAAATGAATGTCTCATGAAAGGCTGGTAAGCCATGAAGTAAAAAGGTAAATATGTTTCATGACAAAAAAAGTGCTTAACATGTTTTGTGATGGCCAATAAATTCTAAAACAATGAATTTTTTTCTAGAGGGTTTTTAATGAATTTGGGTTTCAAAAATATGAATGGATAGTAATGAAAAAAATTAATTGGTTGGATTGAATTTTTTACAAAGGGTTGTAATTATTTTTAAAGTGGTGGCTACCCCTTTATTTGATTAGTGGATACCTTTGTAATGATAATTATTTGAAGGTGTCAAATCATTTCATGATGGTTTTCCTTGAATGAAGCATTAGTTTAAAAAAATATTATATTTTGGAAATGTTGTAAATTATTTACGAAAGGATTTGAGTTTTATGAAGGTAAAGTGTTTTTTAAAATAGAAATGTTTTGTGAAAGATAAAATTTTCATGAATTATTTATATGTTTATTGGATGTTTTGAAAAAGTCTCTATGAAATTTAATGTTATGAAAACTATAAGTATTTTCAAAGAAATTAATATGTAAACAATTATTTATAATATGTTTGAATTTGGACTATCATGCTGCACCAAATTAAGTGTAAACAATTTTTAGTCATGTCATAAACAAAATATTATTTTAAAGAATAAGTGATCACACTTTAGTTAAGAGAAGAGTTATCATTAATATTGTTAATATTAGTGAAAAAAGTGGGACATTGAGTCTTATATAAACTTTTTAATATCATTTTACTTTAGTGGCTACTTATATATGAAAATTACCTTTGTATTTTTTTTAGGTATCCTGGTGTGGTTTAACCAAATAAGATTTTCGTTTCTCATTAAACATTTATTTATGCTCATAGATTCATATTGGAAAGGTTGTTAATTTTTTCTAATGAATAAACAAGATCCAGCGAGGTAGTTTTTTCAATATTTTATAACATGATTCACCAATGGATTGGGTTTTGAACCTAGTTGGTCTACAAATTTGTATCAAAGGGTAAATTTATTATAACGACCCAATATTTTTTCAAGGGAAATTTCTTTCATATAAATATGTCATTATCCCATGAAATCACTACATAATGAACTACTAAGTTTTATTTGACCCTTAAACATATGTTTTTCAATTCTGTGATATGAACTTCAAAAATCTGACATACACAGTTGCGAACAGTAAGTTATTTGGAGTCTGATAAGAAAAACATAATTTTTGGTGAATAGTAACATATCCTTATGAATATTAACATAACCATATTAATAATGATAAACCCTAATGAATCACAACCTTACCTATGATAGTATATAATTAATATTTAAGTAGAAGTATGATATTCCTATGCTTTGGAATAAGTAAGTAAATGTTTTAAAACCATTCTTTTTAGAATAAATTATGACATTAATAAAATATTAAATTAATCATATTTATATAATTATTTTTGAAATATGGACTTTTTTTGGATTCTACACATAGAAAAATGGTTAGGATGATTTTTTGATATTTTTATGAAATACATGAATTTTTTATGAATAGTAAAATACAGTAAAATGTTTTATATATAAATTATTAGTTAAATAAAATATTTATGACATGATAAGTGATTTAATCCCACTTTTTTCAAACTAACATGCATTTATTACTATTATTGGTCAGTGATTAATCACTATTTCTTGTCTTGAAGGAAATTAATAAAGTAATGATTTTTTTTTGAAAACCCTCCACTCCTCCACGATAAACATCCCCCATCCCTCCCTCTTCTATTCAATCCACTAAGCCTTGAATATCCTCACAGTTCTTCCCAAATAGGCTTCCCTAGTCGCTCCCCACATTCAGGAAGCTCTTGGTCTTACCAAAAGACTAAAATCACTTCCCTTATATAGGTTATCAATAAGGTTATTTCAAGAGGTAAAACACCCGTTTTTAGTTTCATCTCAATGTATCTTATTTTGTTATCCTCTCCCCACCTCCTCTGGCCAAATGACCATGATATATCTAGTATCATCTATATACTGTAATTATATCATGTTAATTTAAGATCCAAAATCAATATTCTTACTCTCTCTCTCCTTTATTTTATTAACGAAATCAACGTCCATGAGGTTTTAATTTACAACAGTCATGGATGACGAAGTTTCATTCTTCAATTTCTCCTTCATTACTAGTTGTGAAACTATTTTGATGGTTTAATCAGAATATAATATATTTATTATAACATAACTAATATTCATGAACCAGTATACATTCATATTATTAAATTGTATGACCGAACTAGTTCCAAATAATCAGAATACCGCTAAAATAATCTATGTGAATGTCATTAATATTTCATCTAATGATTCATCCTAATTAAATGTAACAAAATGATATAAATAAACATAAAAAATCCTGTATTTTAATAAATAATATGTAATTTAAATTATAGAGATTTAAAATAATTCCACATGAACAACATTACTTAAAAACAAGTGAACCGATTAAGAAAATAAAGAAAACGAACACCATGGAATGATGGAAATCAATATAATAACATATCAATAATGAAAAAATTAACTAAAGATAATTATTTTAGACAAACTAAATGTCTACATGGTTCTAAAATAAGTTATTAATAGTTATAATTTTATATTCTAGGAGCTCAACTTCAAGAGCGGAACACATTCATATTTAAGGTAAGGGTTTTCCACCCGATCCCCCATTTTCATTTAGGTTACATTTATTGCCTAATTACCTGAATTAATTTCTTATGTACTCCTCATAAATTCTATGTGAAGACTCTATATATGTACACCAACCATAATCCCCCTTATCATATGTATAGTTACTTGTTTTTAAAAGGAGTATTCAAAATTGTTTCCGAAAGACATGCCTGATTCAAGGGAATTTATCAAATTCATACCCATTTTCAAGGGATCCATTTAATCTGTTTTTTGAAATCCATTATCTTTATAAAGTCACTAATTTTATTATAAAAATTCTACCTTACATTACTTCTGGTTTTATACAAATATTTTTTCAAATGAACTCTTCTTTTCCAAGTAAAAGCAGTTTTATCTCAAGAATTACAAGATGATTTTATAAGAGTATCTTCATCTATTTAAAAAATATTATTGATGCTTATTTATTTTTGGGATTAATTTTTCATGGTATCATCTACCATATTTAATTTAACCGATTATGATTATTTTGGTTGTGTATGTACTATATTAATACCATTCACCAATTTACTCTGAATTGTTAGTGTTTATGCTTAATGTTCGAGGAATGTTATATAAATTTCATATATTAATTTCAATATGAATTTATATATTGTTTATATTTATCCCCATACATATGAATTAATTGGACATAGAATTTTTCGTTTGGGGCTCGTTATAGCCACGTGGTGCATCGGTAGATCTCATGAGACAAATTTTTGTCTTGCCACAAGGCCTTAACAAAATGATTATTTATGCTCTTGGAACGAGACATTAATGGTATGGTTATGATGTCTTGAATTATGCATTCCCTCCATATGAAAATATTATTTATGGTTCATGTTGTTATTTTACTAGTAGAATACCCATGATTATGTTTTATTATGGCATTACGTACTCAACTCTTATTCCAACCATATGGTGTTCATGTTTTGTTAATGGTATATGTTTTAAGTTATTCAACCTATCTAAAGTTTATATATCTTTGGCTGTATTACTTACCCTTACTATGCATTTGAGATCACCCCTTTCTTATGTTTCATTTTATCAGGACAAAAATAATTTTATTATGAATGACATGATAAAATAACCTAGGAGTTATGGAAGTTGTCTAAGGAGTTTCCATGTTTTTTTTCATTTAAAGTTGTAATTATTGAACATATTTATGTATCTTGTTTCCAATAATACTAAAATACTCAGTCCTTCAGGATGCTTATTCCTTGTTTATATGCCAGTGTAATCAAATAATGCACCAGCTCTTGTAAACTGGGGTCAGTTCCATACAGTTGGTATGAAAGGAAGATTAGTAGAATTTTGGAAACTAGATTTGGAAAATTTAGATTATGGAAAAAATACAAATGATAGTCTTTGAGGATAAGCATACAATAACATCCTGGTATTTTGGTAAGGAATAAATTATGTGGATCTTCTAGAAAATATATCTCTGTCTAGATACAAATAAGCAGAGGTGGCTCTAGCACAAATGTACCTAGGAGTGAAAGCTCCGACAAGGAGTTTCAGGCTTGACATGAGGTATCCTGGTACATGACAATGGGACTTTCTGCACTCTTGGTATTGACACTCCCATGGTATAGGATTACAATCATTTACATTTTATTTAGAATCCATTATGAAGGATTGAAATGTAAATTTTTCCTCAAATAAGCTGTTTTTTTTATTATAGGGTTAGCCATGTGTAGGATTTCAATTTATGTTAAGTAATTTCTTAAGTTACAATTATGATTCCTAACATAATCTAGTGTATTCCATTATCTATAGATGTCTCTTAGTAGAAGTAATGTAAACCGTATGAATGCACGTGTCCCCGGTAGGGATTTCCCTCTGATGCAAGTTCATGATATTGGCTCAGGTGCAGTGACTATTGCTGAGCAACTTGTAATGATACTAGGACAACTAAACCTGGTTATGAATAATAACCTTAACATTTTGGATCATACGGATCCACCACGTGGAGGACCTATGTTATATATCTGTATGCGACAAAAACCTCCATCATTAAATGGGGCTACAAACTCGTTCGTAGCAGAGAAGTCCATATATTCACTATAGAAGATATTTCTCATTTAGGGATGTATGTAAAGAGAGAAGGTTGTCATTGATGTTTATCTTCTATCGCTAGATGAGGATCAGTGGTGGTTATTAATCCAAAACAAAAAGCTGGAGGAAGAAATAGAAGAGATAGAATTGAGGGATTTTAAGAAAATATTCCTAGAAAAATATTTCCCTTGTTATCAACAAGAGGATATGGAGATGAAATTCATGAATCAGAGGCAGAAGGAGGAAGAAGATTTGTCCATTTATAAATCCAATATTACAAGGTTGGAAGGCATGATGCAGACTATGTACACAATACAAGGAACAAAATTGACCGATTCTTTGATGGTTTAAAAAAATTTCTCCGAAGGGATATAGTCTCCCAAATTTTCTCTTCATATGAAGATATAGTCTCATGATCTATCAAGACATAAAAGAAATTTTTATGGCTTCTGACTTTAAAGGAAAACAAAATAAGAAGAGGATATCTGAAAACTCTGGAAAAGGAAATAATGAAATGGAGAGGAAAGGAAGAGTTGAATTTCCATCCTGCAGAAATTATGAGAAGAAACACTCTGGCACTTTTTTGAAGGGAATGGGGGTGTGTTACAATTATGGAGAAAAAGGCTAGCTATATCAGGATAGTAAAAAGAAGAAAGAAGCTTCCAATTTTCAGTTCTATAATTTTTGGGAGATATGACACTGTGCACATGAATCTCGTTAGCGTCAAAGAAACATTCCCCAAATAATGTCATGAGATAAAGGCCAATCTTATGTGGTTAAGACCAAGGAGTTTGAAGTTCCAAAAAAAGTGGTGGCAGGTACATTGATGGTTTCATCAAACTTATCCAATGATTTGTTTGATTCTCAATCATTACATTCATTTTTATCTTCCCGGTATTCTAAGAAAATTAGGCATTCACATTTTGATTTAATAAAGGGGTTATCAATCAAAACCCACAGTTGATGTATCATTGCAATAAAGGTGTGTCTATTAGTATCCCTCATGACACAAAAAATTTTTTAGTTGATAAACTCATCATTATAAGAATGGATTAATATCATATAATTCTCAGTATTAATTGGATATCAAATTATGATACGAAGATATATTTCATGAAGAATGATGTTACAATCATTGACAATGGTATGGAATCCATTATCTTTAGAGAGGAAGCATCACCATCTAATTCTCATCTAGATCCACCCCTGTATCTCTAATAAATTCAATTATTAGACAGGTATAGAACCCAGTATCTATGGGCGTGGAATGAAATATTCAAATTTAAGATGTGCATGTAGTGTGAGAATATGTTGATGTATTTCAAGAGGATATACCTAGACATACTCCAGAGCATGAAATTGATTTTTCCATTGAATTAATTCTTGGTTCAAGATCCATATCAAATACCCCTTATAGAATGGCCAATATTGACTTAGTGGAACTAAATAAACAACTAGAGAAATTAAGTGATAATGGATTTATTATACCTAGTGTTTCTCTATGGGGAGACCTTTTCCTCTTTGTTAGAAGAATGGTGGATCAATGTGGCTGTCCATTGATTATAGGGAAATAAATTCTATTGCAATAAAGAATAAGTATCCTCTATGACGAATTTTTGATTTACTTGATCAACTTCATAGAGCCCAATATTTTTCGAAGATTGATCTTCGATCTGGATGTCATTAGTTTATTATGAGGAAGAAAGACATTCCAAATACATTATTTCGAACCAGGTATGGGTATTACAAGTTTACAATAATTCCTTTTGGACTACCTAATGCACAAACTATTTTCATTAATATAATGAATATAGTTTTCAAGGAATATCTTTATGATTTTGTAGTGGTGTTTATTGAGGATATCCTGGTATACTCTAAAATCTATAAAGATCATGAAAATCACTTGTGCACTATTATAAAGACACTTAGAAGAAATAAATTATATGGGATGTTTATAAAGTGTGATTTTTGGCTCCAATCTGTTTTCTTTTGAGGCCACATTATCTCTAATGATGGAATATCTTTAGATCCTGCGAAGACAAACGCTGTGTTAGAATGGCTTACTCCAGCGAATGTAGCTAAGGTATATAGTTTTATTGGTTTAGCTGGTTATTATTTCCATTTTTTTCATAACTTAACCCATTTATCCAACCCAATGACCAAGATTACATGAAAAGGGGTTAAATTAATATGGAGAAAAGAATGTGAAGAATGTTCTAATGAATTGAATAGAAGATTAGTAATTGCTCCAATCATGACTCTACCACAAATGAATGATGGATTTGATATCTTAGGCGATGCATAAATGAGAGGAATTGGTTGTTTCCTTATACAGAATGATAGATTAATTGCGTATCCAAGTAGGAATCATAAAATTCATGAACAAAAATATCCAACTCATGATGTTGAGTTATAAGCGGTATCCTTTGATCTAATGATTTGGAGACAATACCTCTATGGAAAAAAAGGTGAGATATATAAAGATCATAAGATTTTGAAATATATATTCTCACTGAAAAAATTCAACATGAGACAAAGGATATGGATTGAGCTACTCAAGGATTATAATTTCACTATACACAACCACCCAGGGAAGGAAAATAGGGTGGAATACACTTTGTGTAGGAAGGACCACATATTTCTGAAAAAGATGACAGTTGAAAGGGATCATATGTTCATGATATATAGTAAATATGGATATGGGAATTATCAAGGAAGATAACACATCACTACTTTTTCAAATGGTTTCCAAAACATCTTTACCAGAGAGGATAAAAAGTTCTCAAGCTAATGATGAGGTGTTACAAAAGAAAATTAAAGCTTTAAATGATGGGATGTTGGTTGACTTTGTATAATAAGGTGGAATTTTGAAATTCAGAAATAGGTTTTGTGTTAATGTTATTCCTGAGATAAATAGGGATCTATTAGATGATGCTCACAGCTCAAATTTCTCTATACACCCTATTAGAACAATGATTTATAGAGATTTAAGGGATGATTTTTTGTGGGAAAACATGAAGAGAGGAAATGCTGATTATGTGTCCAGATGTTTGGTTTGTCAACAGGTGAAGTCCGGAAGACAACATCATGGAGGAGTCATGAAACCTCTTCTGATACCTATGTTTAAAAGGTGTGATATTAAAATAGACTTTGTGATTTGGTTACCAAATACTTCAAGAAAGAATGATGCGATATGGGGCATTATTGACCATCTTACAAAATCAACACATTTTCTTATTATAAGAGAAGATATACCACATGAACCTTTAGAAATACTATATATTAATGAATTTTTAATATTTCATGCTGTACCGTTATCAAGTGTTTTTTTCATGATCTCTATCTTACAACATAATTCTGGAAGAGTCTTTAGAAGGCCCTAGATACTAATCTTCGTTTTAGAATAGCCTACTACCCAAAAACTGATGGACAAATTATCAATTAAATACACTATTTATGAAATGATAAGTTATTTAATCACACTTAGTTCAAAATCACATGAATTTATTACTATTATTGGTCATGGAATCATCACAATTTCATGTCTTGATGGAAATTAATAAACTAATGATAAAACAATTATGAAAACCCTCCTCTCCTGCACTATAAACCCCCCATCAATCCCACTTCTCTTTACTTATCTAAGCATTAAAGATCCCAAATTTTCATCCCAAATACCCTTCCCTAGTCACTCCCCACATCCAGGAAGCTCTTGGGCATTCTAAAAGAATAAAAAACCTTCCCTTAAAGAGGTTCTCAAGAAGGTTATTTGAAGAGGTAAATCACCCTTTTTTAGTTTCATTTCAGTGTATCTTATTTTGTTATCCTCTCCCCACCACCTCTATACATATGACCATGAAATTTAAAGTATAATATATATAATGTAATTATATAATGTTAATGGAAGAACCATCATTAATATCCTTACTCTCTCTCTCTCTTTTATTTTATTAACGAAATCCACATCCACGAGGTTCCAATTTATAACCTTCATGGATGAAGAAGTTTAGTTCTTAAAATTATCCTTCATTACTAGTCATGAAACCAATTTGATGATTGAAACAGACTATAATATATGTATTATATCCTAATTAATATTTATGAACCATTATATTTACATATTATTAAATCATACGACCAAACTAGTTCCAAATAATCAAAATACCGCTAAAATAATCTAAGTGAATTTCATTAACATTTCATCCAATGATTCAACCCAATTCCATGTAACCATGTAATATAAATGACAATCAGGAATTATGTATGTTATTAAATAAGATTTAATTTCAATTCTAGAGATTTACCACAATTCCACATGAACTACATTAGTTGAAAATAAGTGAACTGATTAAGAAAATAAAGAAAATGAACACCCTGGAACGACAGAAATCAATATAATTACGTACCAATAAGGGAATAAATGAACTAAAAATAATTATGATAGAAAATATAAATGTCTAATTGGTCTTTAGATAAGTTATTAATAAGTATGATTTCATAATCAAGGAGCTTATTTCAAGAGCGGAACAAGTACAGATTTAATGTAAGGGTTTTCCACCCGAACTCCCATTTTCATTCAGGTTACTTTGATTATCTAATTAAGTCAATTAATTTCTTATATAAACATCATAAATTATGTGTGATTATTCTATATATTTACACCAATGATAATAATTCCTTATTATTTGTATAGTTTCATGTTTTTAAAAGGAACATTCAAAATTGTTTCTGAAAGACAACTCAGATTCAAGGGAATTTCTCCATTTCCTACCCATTTTCAAGGGCAACCTCTAATCGGTTTTTTGGGAATAAATTATCTTCAAAAAATTATTCATTTTATTATAAAAATACTACCTTAATTCACATATGGTTTTATTAAAATATTTTTCCAAAATAACTCTTCTATTCCAAGTAAAAGGGTTTTTATCTCAAGAATTACTCGTAGATTTTTTAAGAGTGTCTTCATCTAATTAAAAACATTATTTATTATTATGTATTATTAGGATTAATATTTCATGGTATCATCTAAAATATTTAATTTAATGTTTTATGATTATTTTGGCTGTGTATGTACTATCTTAAAACCATTCCCCAATTTTTTGTGAATGGTTAGTGTTTATGATTAATGTTTTGGGAAAGTTATTTACATTTCATATATCAGTTTAAATATGAGTGTATATGATGTTTTTTATTTATCCCCATTAATATGAGGAATTAATTTTACATAGAATGTGTCGGGTGGGGCTTCATATAGGCCCTCAGTGCATCGGTAGGTCCCATGAGTCAAACAACGGTCTTGGCAGATGGTCTTGAAAAAATGATTATTTATTGTCTTGGAACAAGGCCTAGACAGCGTGGTTATGTTGTCCCACATTATTCATTTACTTGTTATGAAAATAGTATTGATGGTTCATGTTGTTATTCTACTAGTATATTACTCATGATTATGTTTTATAATGGCATTAATTACTCAGCTCTTATTCATTCTATTTTGTGTTCAAGTTTTGTTAAAAGAATTTTTTTTAGTTATTAAAAATTTATAATGTTTATATGTCTTCCTTTGTATTTCTAACCCTTTATGAGAGTTTGATCTCACCCATTTCTTATGTTTCATTTTCTCATGACATGAAGATTTCTATTATGAATAACATGCTGAAATAACTTAGGAGTTATAGATGTTTTCTAAGGAGTTTCTATGTTGTTTTTTATTTCAAGTTGCAATTGTTGAACTTATGCATGTATATTGTTTCTAATAATATTAAACTACTTGGTCCTTCTAGATTATTATTCATTTTTTATATACCAATGTAAGAAAATAATTCACCGGCTCTAGGAAACTAGGGTTGGGTCCTTACTGTTAGAATTATGGATTCCCTATAAGTGGTTATAATGGAGGATGTTAATCACAATGGGAATAAAATATTCCTTAGAAACAAATTTCAATTACGGGAGAATTGAATGTGGAACTAATTTAGATAATTATGTATCGATATATTTATAGTGGGAATTCATTTTATTTATTCTAGTATGGATATATGAGTATTGTCAAAATCAGATTTATTATAATTATATATCGATTCTAGAAAAACAAATTCAATAGTAGCAGATTTATCCAACATAATCTACATAATCATAATGTCATGTAAATTACATAGTAGTGGCTTATAAATGTATCCTTCGATTGGATAAATGTTGTTTTATATGTTTTGTGTGATCTTAGAGATATCCTCATTTATGTAAAGATCCTAAATTTTAACCTGAGAATACTACCACACTAATACATTCCAAAATATTCTATATTTGAGGACAAATTACTAAAACATATTATATTGGAATATTTATGTTGTTCTATTGTTATGCATGTGATGAAAAATTAATATAATTATGCTAGGGAAAAAGATAAATCCAAAGAGGGTGCATGTAAGGCATGATGAAACTCACTATAGAAAATGGTCAGGAAGAAAAAGAGATAGATGAATCCATGTAATTCCATTCCTAAAATATATGAAAAAAGAAAATGAAATTTCAAGGGGAAACAGTCTCCAGTATTCTTGTCGATGTGAAAACTGGGGAAATCTTACAGAAATGTTCTCCAAAAAGGTCCAAGACGATGATGAAGTCAAAATTCCCCTAATGAATTTTTCTATTTATGTTAATGGTAATAAAAATTTGAATAGAAATGTCTTCATAAAATAGATCCCACTTCCACAAGAGAATGAAAGTCTTGAGGAATATGAATTATAAAAGATGGAGAAATGGAAGTATCATAAATGATGTTCTATGATGTTAGTTTTAGGTAACCCACATAAAATGGAGGAAGTAACATTGATGACCGAGAATTCTAAGGATGGGTTGATATCCATAACGAATTATAAGCCTCATTAAGAAGTTATATTTCTAGAGATCCAAGACAATGAAAACCAACATAGTGGTTTCTGATAACAAACACTTTATGAAATAGTCTAATGAATAGAAGTCTAGAATGAAGGAAGAAATTGAAAATCAAAAGTCTTCAATGTGAGAGAACACAGAAAACGTTGTTGTGTAAAAGATAAACATTTATGAATAGAAAAGTGTGATTGATGGTCTGAATAATACAAAACATATCAATGAAATCATATGAAAGAATTATTAGAGGATGTAATTGAATTATGATCAAAATCATAATAACTTGAGATACACTTGAATCTTAGTATAAAATCTAGAAATAATATCACCAGGGTGACAAAAATGATTTATGTGGCACATATATGTCATGATAAATAGAAGAAATAGTCACATATAAATGGAATGGCTAGTGTGAGGATTGATCAGAAAATAATCCATGATGGTTGAGGTCATACAGCATAATCCCACTTTATGGTTTTGAATTGATTTGGGTATAAATTAGATCTAGAAGGTTCAAAGTATCCAAGGAAAACCAATCACTATATAAATGACTCATAATAATTTTCTTCGTAACAAGTGTTATTACTGTGGAATTATAGGTCATTCCTATAATGAAAGTTCCATTTCAATAATTTACATAAGGGAATAAGAGAATCAAAGGTATCCAGATAGAGTTCAATATTCCAAGAATGATTTTTATTGTCACTATTTTTAGTGTGGAGGTTTTAGAAAATGAACAAATATTTCCCATCAATAATGCAGATTAATGTATTGAATTAGATCCAATTTGGTCAAAAGAAAAATCCTATTAAAGATCAAAATATATGAAACTAATTGTTTGGAGGATCTATAGGATGATGTCGATCCATCTTACTATGTGGATGATCAATAATTTATGTCCACAATAGGTATAAATTCAATGATGTGGTTACAAAAGAAAAGAGTTGAGCATGATGTGATTTTAGACATTTCCCTTAAAACATCTGATCATACTAGGGTATGGATACTTTATAGAAGATTCACATCCCATATGATGGTAAATAATGATCTTGTTACCAAAAAAAATATAACAAGGAGTTTATTTTCCAATTTGGAAATAACTATTTCCAAAATATTATTGGTTTAGTAAAATAAAAATTTTGGGGAAATGATATGATATGTACTGATGTCTGGGTCATTAATGTTCTTAGTCACAAATTTCTATGTTTTTGTCAATTGTGCGGCTCGGGTCCTGATGTAATCTTTGTAAAGTGGTTTTAAATCTTCATGTTAATGGTTGATAATATATATATTTTTTAATTTAAGGAACATGAAGTGGAATCATTACCTCAAGAGTGTTGAGGAAGATATGTACTTTCCATCAAAATCTAAATAAAAGAGGTTGTGCGATAAATAGATTGTCTATATATTTTGGATATACCGAGAAGATGTGATAAAGATTGATGCAACTTGATATATCATGATGATATAACGTGATCATACTCCCATATGTGGTTCTTGTAAATAAGTTAATATTATTAGAAGAATTCAAAATTCAATAGAATAAAATTCAACCAGTATTCTTAAATTAGTTCATCTAGATGTTTGTGTACCTATCTCAAAAAGAACCATTAATATAATAATTATTATGTTACCTTCATTGATTATTTTGTTATAATGGAAGAGATAAAAATTATTAATTTCACCTTGAAAATGGTATGGAATTCAAAAATATCTAAGGGGAGGATTATCTCATGATCATGAGATATGACACCATGTTTCAGTAGTGATAACTCACCAGTAAAATGGGGTGGTTTAGAAGAGAAATTGAATTCTAAAAAATATATCCAAAATAATTATCATTGAAAAGTACTTGCCAATGATATTCTGTAAAAAAGTAGTCTTGATATTATTCTATATATCACATATAAATTTGTTGTGTCTGAATGAATGTATATGAATTATGGTTTATAAAGAAAAAGCCATGAAATAATTTACAATATTTGGTAGTAAGTGTTTTATTCTAAATAATTTGAAACACATAAGGTTTTTTTCTTACATATATGAGGGAACATTCCATGGCTACCCAATAAATGGAAAATAATATAAATTCTTCAATAAGAGTTTGGGAAATGTGTTTGAAATTAATGATTTAATTATATTAGAAATTGAATATAATCATTAACAATATGGGGAAATTTTCCCTGATGGTAGTGATGAGGAGGTAAGAAACTCATGGTGAGTAGAAGCTGAAATTGATTATTTTGAAGAAGATACCAATGATGAGCTTGATTGGGTTATACTTATGTCTGAATAGAAGTGGAATAGCCATGACAAAATTGACGTGAAAAATATCAATGGTGATCAGGAAGCACAAGTTCCAAGAAAGAGAATGAATTCTATAAAACAAGAATCATTTCTTTATGATGTATAGGAAAAGTGTTTTGAAGAACTAGTTTGATATTGAAAATGAGTTTAGGCTAGGAATGAAGAGTTTGAAAAAAAAATGTCAAAACAAAACATTGGTGATTTTTTAGACCGGTAGATAATAATGTCATCTGAACCAAATGGATTTTATATAAAAAAACCAAATAAATATTGAGAATAAATTCAAAACAAAGAACAACCAACATTCAAGGGATACACCAAGATCTAGGTAATTAATATTGATGATACATTTTCACCTATTATAAGTCTTAAGCATATTCATTTATTAATATCTAGAATAGTGAAATGAAATTTAAAATGTTTCCAGATGGAAGTGAAGTTCAAATATTTTAATTGGGTTCTAAAAGAAAAAGTTCACATCAAATTTTTGGATGCTTTTTTCATTTATAAATATAATAAATTATTTTTTTAGTTGAGGAATGAAGTATATGGGTTGAAGGAAGCACCAAGAGAATAATATTCAATAATGTATAAGTTTTTTTAGAATCTCATTTTTCAATATAGCAGATTTGATTAAATTATCAATGTCAAAAATGAAAACAATTAATGGATGATGGGGTTGATTTATGTTGATGACATAATATTTTATGTGTCAAATGAATCCTAGTGAAAAAATTATATAGAATTAATGGAAATTGAGTTCTAAATGGTAATGATTGGAGAAATAACATTTTTTCATTGTTTACATGTTTTTCATTGAATAAATGGAACAATTATTTCTCAATCCAAATATTCCAATGGGGTTTTGATATTATTTGGAATGGATTATTCCGATGAATTAAGAAGTATGGTTGCTATATAGATGAAACACTCATGGCATGCTAAATGAAAGTTATTTAATGTCACATAATACTGTAATATCATTAGAAATCTATTGTAAATAATAGAGGCATGATCTAATATTTTTTCCACATTCCATGACATGAGATATCGTTGATATTCCAAATAAATCCATTTATTTTAATTAAAAATAGTAATTTTATATATAAAGGGTACATAAATTTTTGTTTATTTTATAATTTAAAATATAAATATGATTTATTAGTTTAAATAGATATAGATTGGTCTAGTTTGGTAGATAATATATTTTATTTCATTGATCATCATAGATATTAAATATATTATAGATAATCATTATTGAACACAGTTATATTAGATGATGTACTAGATTGAATATGAGGGTGTTGAAAGTGAAATATATAGTATGAATATATAGTGATAATTCCAGTGCTATAAATCATAGAAAAAATTAATTTCATCACGCATTGATGAAAATATTGATATAAAGTTCCATTTTATCAAAGGGGAGGTAGAAAATGTGCTTTTTAAGGTATAAAATATTCTTACAGAACTAAAATTTGTAGATATTCTAATGAATAAATTACCCAATGATAGACTTAAATGACATTGACTGGATATTGGAGTTTGGATGACTCCCCACACATGGAAAATTGTGGATGTGGTACCCACTATCCCATAGGCATGGTGTGTTTTTCCCTTACGTGTTCACATGTTTCTATAAAATATGGATGCCACAAAGGAGTGACCTTTGGGATCATTGAAAAAGGATAGAAAATATAATGATTTGTACATGGGATAATATCTTAGGTTGTGAAAATAAATAGGGGAGTTTTATTTAAATATGTAATTGTATAATATGTTTATTTAAATTTAATATATCATGATTGATGTGGGTTTAGAAATAGAAAAATTTCTAGTGGTGATAAGTTGTTGAACTTTCTATAATGATCTCATTTCTCACATCAATCGTGGATCATGTGGGCTTTGAGTATGTGTTGAGAAAATATTTTTCCTATCTTGTTTCCCAGGATGTGTTTTGTGGTTTGAAAAAGATTTTCACAAAGGTTGAGTCACATAAGTTTTAATGTGGTGTGAAAGGATGAATAGTTCTCAACAAACAAAAATGGTGATTTGTTTTGACAAAAGTAGTACATTGTAACTGTAACACCCCAAGATTTTATGAAAAATATTTTTTTATTTCATGTCTTGTGTTGTACGCTACATTAAAAGGATATTGCACAACACGCATCCTTGACTTTCCTTTCATTACACGCAATCGCGACCTTCCTCGATCACGTGTGTAGTACGCAATACCAAGTTTCACTAAACAACGATATGCTATTAAAATATTATTAAAACTAGCAGTAATGAATAGTAATAACCACTTTTTGAATTTTTTTTAAATTTTATTTTTGAAAATGGACTTCACTTTTGGATTCGGAATATTAAAATTAGCATAGGGTGAAATTTTGGTACTTTTCGGATAACTTTCATATTCTGATGAATAGTGAAAATTACTAAATTTTAATTAAAAACAACTTTTTTAATAGAAATAATTAATAGTGATAAATTATTAATTTGAGTGGTTTTAAAGTATATTTAGAATATATTTTTACAATTTAATACAATGTTGGTCATTGTATGTAATTTCACATTTAAACCAGATATAAACAAGTGTCAATCTTTTGATAGTTATTATCTCTCAAAAACATGCTATTTGTTTTGACGACGGGAATTAATTTTTAAATTAATTAATATAACTGATATTTTTTGAATTTGGTAAAATAGAAGTCATTTTTGAATCCATAATATCAAATATATCTTAGGCCTAATTTTTTGTATTTTTCTGGAAACGTTCATTTTTTGATGAATAGTGAAACCACTAAGTGGTAGTTAAAAAAACTGATTTTTTCATAAAACTTAATTTTACCACTTCTTTAAGTGGAATTTCGAAAATCCGAGAGACACGTTTAATATCAAGGACTAAAATGTGGTTCAATGAGATGAAAATAATTTTTGGTGAATAGTAACTTTTGACTTTTTTTACCACGGTTAAAAGTAAATAGTGTAATTAAGGGTAAAAATGATATTATTATTACCCTAAAACATGTCCTAATTCTATTGTATAAGTGTAATTAGACCAAAAACAACCTTAGGAAAATTTTGTTTTTTTAATATTTAATCATGATCCAAAGGAGAAATATTTTTAACATTTCATACCCTAATTCAACCACCTCATCATCATGGAATTTAACTGAGTTGGGATAATATCATATTACTCACACATTTCATGGGAATCTTGGTGCACAATAATGTTTTATGGACAGGGATCCATTAAATTGAAAGGGTCCTTTGATGGGGGAGTTGAGGAGATAGAGTCTTGGAGTTTGAGGTGATCTCATGACACACTATAAAATATTTAATTTAATTTTATTATATTTCCTTTACATCAGGATTACATTGGTTTTTCTTTACCCTTTAGGTTACAATTATTTTATTTATCTGACCTGTATTCCATGACATATCATGTTGGTTTATTTAGTTTTCAATAATTAATATTATAATGAAATTATATTATATCTATGTTTTTATAATTATGATATTATATTCTCTCTATTTATAGTGTTTGGACCCTCACATCTAGTTGAAATACTCTTGTGTTTGATGAGAAGCATATGGGGTCTTATAGTTCTCAATATCATACATAATAATTCATAATGGGGAATTAAAAAATGGTATCAATGTCATGTTTTGAAACTGGAACTTTTGGGTTATGGGTAAACTCATGTGAAAACCAAGTGTGATCATTGAGACCTATTATTATTTATCCTATTGAATTTTATTTTTTCTAAATGATTACATCAGGTTTTAGAAAATTTCACCTTGGACACACTTGATTGGATAATATAGAAGAGTAGTGTATAAATCCCCCCTCATAAGAGGATGTGCTGATTTCACCACCATTCATGTAAGATAATTCTATCACACCCAATATGGTAATTTAGATGTCAGGTTCACTTTATATAGGAGTATTCCACTATGTTCTTGTTCATGGTGGGTGTGTTTCTATGATATTGGTTGACTATGCTCGAGACAGCCGACCTAGAATCCTCCATGTTTTTAGGAAACTAGAGGACCTTAAGATACAAAGTAGTGGATATGAATCACCGAGAGGATATTTAACTTGGTAGAGTCCCCTAATGATTTTTAGATGAATCCTATGAAATTCTTCAAAGAGATTTTTTGAGGTATAATATAGGTGGATTGATCAAATTACTTCCTAGAGATTCTTCTGGGTAAAATAAACATATATACATGGTTGATATATGTAACAAATCAGGTAAATAAAAAATATGATATTTTTTATATTTATTAATATTTGTGAATTGAATATCAATTTTACTATAAATGGGATGCTATGTTCAACGCTGTACCCAACACAAAATAATGGTTTTCCACAAAATCTCATGTTGCACACAAGGATGAGTGAAACTGAAAAATAATAATGTAATATTATTTTAAATAGAATCTAACACCTAGTCATTTTATTGAAAGGAATGAATAGAACTAACTAAAATATATTTATTTATGTTTTTTAAATGTTTTTACATTTATGCAATAAATGTAATGGGATTAAAATGTGAATGAATCAAATTTTACGCATGAAATACTCTAATATTCGTTAAAAGATTGATTTACAACCTTTTGATAGAAAACTATTTTTAAATATAGTTTTTTTTACTTTTATAAATTCCATTTGTAAAAATAAACTTCTTATTTATAATCAGGACATCAAAATTGACTTTGGGTAAATGTTTGGTATTTTTCTCATAAAGTTAATTTTTAATGAATAGTGAAAGACACTATATTTTATGTCAAAACTTTCCTTCCATCTGATTTTTTAATATAGTTATATTATCATTTTAATTGGTTTTTTATATTAATTGGATTATATTTTTATCATTTAATCCTATTTCGTTCATTGGAATCAATTTCACCATGAAATTAGACATAACCAAGTGCCAATCTTTTGATAGTTATTATTTCATAAAAACACGCTTTTTAGTTTGGACAACGGAAATTAATTTTACTTTAATTTCTATAAATTTTGAGTTTTGAATTTGAAAAAATGGATTACATATTTTTAATTAGGTGATCTATATTGTGAAAATAAGTATCTCTTATTTTTAGATATTTTGAAAAGTAACTACACTAAATATTTTATTTATCATGGTTAAAAGGTAAATCTGGTAAATATGGGTAGAAAAATAATATTATAATAATATTAAACTACAATGAAACGTTTCATAATCCTAATGGATGATATATTTCAAACCATGGTAATTCTTTGGTCTATTTGGGGACCCCATAGAGACACTTTTAATTGAAAACAACTTTTTATAAAAATTAATTAATGTTAAGGAAAATGTAACATAAACATATATCTTTTAATAGAACAATTTTTATATGCAGTTATATAAGTAATATTTTCAACTATAAATATTCATTAAAAATATAAAAATATTTTCTAAATCATGGTATTTTATTTATAATTTTTAGAAATCATATTAATAAATTTATTTTTGACATAATGAAGATGTAATGATTTCCTTATTAATGAATGTTTTAAATAAATGAGATTATAAATATTAAAATAATTTTTTTTGAAACTTTTTATGCCATCCCTAAAATTTAGAGAGTAGTTTGACTTGTTAAATTTGAATTAATGATGGTTTTTCTAATGAATAATGTTTTTTGAGATTTTTTAAATATTCATGAAACAAATAGTATAAAAATTGATACAAATGAGTTTTTAAATCAATCATTATTTTATTAAATAATAATATAATCCTAAAAATACACGATTCATCCAAATAAATTAGTTAAGGTTGATTATGTAATTAATAAACCATTTTTGTTTCTATTGGATTTTATGGTTACTGTATTAACAATATATTAAGAATATACAAGAAGACATGGTAAGAGTTAAATTAATTAACTAAGGGTTGAAGCTAAATGATAATGTTAAAAATGATACCAAAACTTGTATAAAATTTATTGGTTGAGTGGATTTAGAATAATAGTAATCTTATCTTAAAATTTAATGTGTTTTGGATATTATAAAATCGAAATTACAGCTATAATAAAATAATATTTATAATCTTTTCTAAAGAGCCCCTCCTCCCTTATAAAAGGCCATCACCTCTAACACATTACTCGCACCTATCAATCCCCTTGGATTGTCCAAACTATTCTTCAATAATCTCAAAAAATCCCTCTATTCCACAAAGAAGGCTTACTTTTTGAATAAGGAGTTTCAATAAAGCCTTTTGGTTCAAACAAATGCGAGTTACCTGATTTAAAGGTAACGTCTTATCTTAAGTTATTTTATTTTATTTTTCTTTCTCAAACACCCTAAACTCTCATTATTATATTATTTTATAACAACGCCAGTGTATTATTTATAATAGGATGTTTTTATGATAATTATTCGAACTAAACTTCCATAAACTCTATATAATGGATACAAACATTCTGCTTCCATTTAGATTCTACATATATTATTATTATCAGGAGATTATTTTGTGTGATTTCTTTATTAGACCTTATTGAATTTGATGAAAAGTGTTCTGGGATAATATTTCCTATGAATATTGTGATATGAATATGGATATATTTTATTGAGATGATGACATATATTCCATGTTATGTATTTGGTATATTCTAGGATTTTTTGGTTCTATGAAGGTTAATAAAGTGACATGTGAATCTTTAGTGGCTAGGGGGCCTTAGAGGGAGATCGTGTTTAGAGATTACATTAGACATGGGGTTAGGACTAAGAAAGATAATGGGGTATGATTTACTAGTCTGTACTAAACTGGGGGAAAGATGGGAATATGTTATCAATTTGAAGAGGTGATAGTGGGCAATGATGTTCTATATAACCTATCCTATTGAATTTTTTTTTCATGGTGATCTTTGTGACCTAACATAAGTGTTAACAATATGGTATAATGACCTAATTTGAACCGACCTAGAGTCATAGAGAATGTATGTTTATTGACCAGCCTTGAGGTTGATTCCTTTGTTTTATATGTTTCCATGACCATTATGATGTTCCTCCAGCATGGAGTTGATAAAGGTAAAATAGGTGTTTGTGGTGGCTTGGTTAGTGCACATACACTCAGTATAGTTCATTTTTTCGATTCTCGTTTGTTTATTATCATTTCATATACTTTTATTCATGTGAAAACGCATTACAGATTCATTTTTTCTTATAATGGATATATTACACAAACCTTATATGAGAACCTCGATGCGCTTGTGGATTTCATGAAAATGGATCCGGTAAAGGTAAATGTATATAATAAGAAGATTTGAGGAGACAAACACTTAGAGTTGGAGGTAATTTCATGAAACACTCTTGAATATTATTATTTATTTGTTTATATTTTCTTTTTTAAATACCCTAGTATCCCAAATTCGGTGGTTTCATTATTATATTTCTGTCAGATACAAGCAATCACATCCTGAAGAGATAAATAGAGTTGGAGTCATGTAAAACTAGATATATACTTGAATCCCACATTATATTATAAACCCTAAAATTCAAAATAGAATTCTATTTTTTAAACCATTATTTCTTTTAAAATATCCCCCCTTATAAATCATTATATAATTCATGGAATCCGAGGGAAAAAATAATAATGAAACATAATCTAATGGTCAGTAAGGGTATGTGTACATTGGAAACCATTTTGAAAAAAATATGACACAATCAATATGAAATGGTAATTAACAGAAACATGTTCGATTTAATTATAAACTTGAACATGAAGAATAGTATGTTAAAAATAAATAATGATTAAAATGATTCCATATAAATAATACCATGATCTTGAATTTTATCCACAAATATTATAAATAATCAAATAATCACATGTACATCAATAAATAATCTCATTATGAGGTAATTATTAATTCCAAACATCATTATCAAACCTTCATGGACTCATGACAAGATACATTACATAAATGGGTATGGTATCAGCAAAATATACGAGATGGTTAGTCTCATTAGACATATTAATAAATTGGGGGACTATAATGGGCCCTACATGTCAGTTTCTAAGTCTAATGCACCCCCCATATAAAAGGATGGAAACATAATTTATATAAAGATTCATATTGATAAAATAGCATAATAAATGTTAATAATTTCCAAAATTGATAAATATAATCAACATATACACTCATATCGGAAACTAAAATAGGATGTTTTAATAATTTCCAATCAATAAACAGTATCATAAACCATTTAATGAAATATAAAAAATGGTATCAAAATATTACATCCCGACCACACTAATCATAATAAGTCTATATAAATAATAATGATGATATATTTAAAATATATTCCAAATGAATCATAAGATAAAAATAGGATTATTTCAATTGATGGATATAAATAAAATATATTTTCCATTGAAAATATTTTTTATTAAAATATCCTTTTAAATTTGAAAATGGATGTCAAAAAATAAAAAATTACAGAATATTGGGAAAAATATTTTATTTAAAAATAACATATTAAACTTGTAAGGGAATATTAAAAAAATTTATTGTTTATGATGGTAGGTAATTACACACATTTTATATATGTTAAAAATCCTTCCCTTTACACTGTTGTAAAAAAAGAAAAATACCTCATTAATTAAATTACAAGAAGATTAATTTCAAACCATTTTGTAAAAATAAAAACAAGGGAAAAATTTTATTTAAAAATAAATATGAAAAATATGAAAAATTTTTTTTTTTAAATATTTTGTTAAAACAAAGATAAAAAAGAAAAAGAATTTTTTACCTTATAGAGAAATAATGTTTTGTTTTTTAAAACATTTTTTTAAACGTTTCATGTTCTGGATATAAGAAAATGGTACTATGACACGAATTTTTTTTATGAATTACTATATTATAGGAAAAAATATTAGGTTTAGTATAGGATTATCAAACAATTCCCCTAATTGATGAATAAACAGAAACAATCGTAATTAATGATGAGTTTGTAATGTAAACATTTACCACAATGGAATCTGTTGAATCATAAGCAGCATGAAATAAATAAAAAATTATAAAATATAGAAATTCAGGAAGATAAATAGATTCATGATATAAAATATCAAATGGTCCATCTTTACACCACAAAAAATAAATAATTGGTTAATATGGAATATTCGTCATAGAAATAAAAGTGAGACAAGAAACCCTTACCTCAGGTTAGATTTCCATTGTACGTTTATGAACCTAATTTATAATAAATATAATAATATATATCCTAAAATATATTATTTTAGTATAACTTTTTATCACCATTTATTGGTAATTATTTATCAAAAACATTATTCTGTTGGATAATTACATTATTTGCACTTATAATTTGGAATGGTAGTTAAGAGAATTTTAATATTATCACGGATCCATAATATATGTATTTGAATAAAAGATATAAATACCATTTATATTAATTACATAATAACTAGAAGTAGTCCATAAATGTTAGAGGTAAAAAAATGAGTTATACGGTTCATGGAAACAGTAAGCAAAATGTTCGAATTAATACTATTTTCATTTTTTTAGACGAATGAAATAAAAAAAGGTAAATAATATTTAAATTTTAAAATATTATTATTTCATCATATATATCATAAATATTCATCAAATATATATTTATTATTATAAATGTTCCAATAATATTAAAATTGTTTAATATTGCTTTGTGGAGGTGGTATTCTACACGTTCTAATGAGCGACATTATTGTATCCCCTAAAATTGGAAGGTATTAATGGAGATGAAATAATATAATTATATAAGTGTAATTATGACCTAAATATTATATTTATTCATTAAATGCATAATTATATCCCATCGTTATAGGTAGTGATTAAAAATGAATTAAATTGGCTCGTGAGGCAGTAGTCTTCCATTCACACGATTGATGATTTTGTGTTCCATTTGATGGAAGAGGAGATGGATATAGGATATTTAATTTACACAATGACTTATAATTTTATGTTATTTATAGTTGTAATTATTTTTTCCTAGTTTCTAGTGATTGGATTAAGTTAAAGGAAGAAGAAACGTTGTTTTGAACAATACCACTTCTTTAAACAACCTCTTTAGGTTCATATAAGAAAAACTCCTAGATTAATTTTATAAACAAAACAAAGTATCTAGGTAGAGGATAGATAATTAATAAATGAATTTATGAAGGTATTATATGAACCAATATATTTCATATATTTTAATAGGAGAGGATAGCAGTGACCTTTTATAAGTATGGAGAACGACGCACATGGAAAGTTTGAAATGAATAAATTGTACACTCGTTTTTTAGATTAAATAGGGGTCAAAAATGGATTAATATGGAACATTAAGTGATATAATGTGAAATATTTCCATGAAATAGAATTTTATAATTTTTATAGAACATTTTTAACCCTAAATTCTTAGTTTATCCCATGGGAAACCAATTTTAACCTTTACTATGTAAATTTATATTATATTTTTTTTAATATACATTATAAATAAATTAACTTAGAAATATAATATAGATTATTTATTTTTGTTAAAAATATATAATAATTTTTACAAAATTAAATTATGAGAAGTAGAATATTTTAATTTAATGTTATACTCACATATGGATTGAAAAAATGATTTCTAAAGGAAATCTTTTCAAAATTGACTTAAATTAACTAAATAGAATTGATTTTTATATTATTTAAGTAATTTAGTTTAGTTTTTTAAAACAAAATGTGACTTTATAAACAATTCAAATTAAAATGCATTTTTCTTCAAAATCAATATATTTTCATTGTTCACCGAAAAAATAGTATTTTTAGAAAATTACAAAACATTCACTATAAGATAATTTAAATAAATAATTTTATTTTTCAAATAAATTTCATAATAGTGGTAAATTTGTATTTTAAAATAAGTGTGAAAAGTGTGATGAAACATCTTTTTAGAGAAACAATGTTTTATACATAAAACTGGGTTTATTCTTATCTCATGATTACAAAAAGTATTAGATGAATAATAAAAAACAATATTTAATATAGAATATATAAATTTCGTTAAAATCATTTACCAATAGTGACCAATTTAATTTATTAATATTAAATCACACCATGTGCATGAAAATAGTTTCTCAAAAATATATATTTTTTAATTTAAAATGAGTTTAGTTTCTTGTTTTTAATTTATTGATAACTAATGAATTTATTTTTTAAATATAAAAAATATTTTTTTTTCGTAATTTAGTTATTCCTATTTAAATTTAAAATTTTATGTTAGAGGTTATAAAAATAATATATAAATAATATATTTCACTATCTATAAAGCTAAGTGTTGTGTGTCGTATATGATACCAATCCTTATGTTCTTATTTTAAACTCTTGAGGTTGGGTGTATCTCAATTTATTATAGAGGAAAATTTTTCTAAAATGGAAAAAATCCTAAATTATTTGGGTGTAACAATATTCTATACGTTTATAAATTGCATCTTACTAATTTGGACATTTTCTTAGAGAGTATGGGTGTGCTAATTGACAATTACTTTTCAGGAAAACCCATGTCATATATGGGTTACTAAAAATTATTCTTAAAAATTGGTAAGGATAAACATGAAAGTTATGTTGAATAAAAAATTGTATTCCTTATTTGAAAATATTTGTGTGACATGGAATAAAAGCTCAAATAATTATAAAGATTGATCGAGATCATTGATCACAAGAAAGTGTATGATCAATATAAAGTTACCAACAAAAAAAAAATAAACTCATGTTATGTAAAAAATACATTTTCATTCACCAAAAATGATTTTAAATTAAATTTTTTTTTATTTTTAGATCATTTTCCTAATGTTGAGGTTTTCTTTTACGATGTTGGTTCATATTTCTATAAAATATAATTACAAGATATCTTTTTATTTCATAAGAAAGATTTTATCTTTTTTCGGGGTTTTGATAAAATTACACCTCATTTCTTACTCTATGTAATGAATATTCGAGATAAATTTTACTATGGATAATTCAATAAAATAAACTTTTAACAAATCATAAAATGTATAAAAGTGTCACAAGTATTTCATTTTACATCATAACATTTAACAAAACAAAAATCATTGTATAAATTTATCAAATTTAATACATCAATTTCAAAACCCTCAAGAGTAAAAAAAATTATACTTAATCTATTTTAAAATTACTAAACCTTAAGACTCCAAAAAAATACATTTAACAAACTTTAATTTAAAAAAATTAAAAAAGAAGGTCACTAAATTTCCAAAATCGACATAATATTAGAATCCCAAGT
Organism: Viscum album; assembly: GCA_963277665.1. Lineage (NCBI taxonomy): Eukaryota > Viridiplantae > Streptophyta > Magnoliopsida > Santalales > Viscaceae > Viscum > Viscum album. The sequence continues at coordinate 795,817,182 of OY728157.1, forward strand.
CAATTTAATGTAAATAATAATGTTACAAAAAATTATGTGAAAAAATTGATCACCAAGAAACTTATTGAATACAGTCATTGTTCGAAAAATTTTATCTGTCATTTTTAAAAAAATTAAATAATATATCATAGAATATATTCCATGATTCCAATAATGCAGTAAACTGAACCAATGATGACATAAACCATTAAATCACTAACCTATTTCATGGTGACCTATAATATCCGAAAAACAACATCTTATCATTATTATATCAACATCGAGAACATATTAAGGGTTATATTCATTCAATAATGTGTTTTCGAGAAAATATCATCTTCCCACTAAATCACTTTTTATGGTCATTAATACTATTGAAAATATATGTTAAAATAATTACAGAAAATATACTACAGTGAGATCCAAATAGGATTCATGATTCTTATAATGAGAATATCATTAATAAATTACTTCTAAAAAATAATACATGAACCCAAATAAATATGTACAATATTAAAATTAGATTGTATTAATAGAATTATATTTACCTAGATTCCATAGATTATCCTGAGGTGTATTACCATGACACATAGGTAATTCATTTTCATAATTCCCCATATCATTATTGTGGAATGTATAATCATTTTAAGTTTCTTTATAACCATTTCATTTCAATTCCTAATATCATTTCTCTCAAAACATTAAGAAAATTTCCATTCCCTTTAATCATGTATCAGGGTGTTTCCTTACATAATTATCATATGTGGGAAAATACACCTTTACCTTCTTCCCCATACTTATTTTTCCTATTTTATAATATTCCTCTCTTTCATCCCTTCTAATACATCAATCATGTTGAATTATTTTTTCTATATCAATAGCTTATGATTTTATGTCCCTGTATAATGTTAATTTTTGGGAGACTCATTCCCTTTGAAGGATTGGATTAATCCCATTAAAGAAATGATCAACATTTCTGTTGGATTATGTACATAGTCTATAAATTTCTTTGATAAATTTTTAATATTTTCTTCATACATACATGGTCTTCCACTTTCTTTTTCCTTATACTAAATAATTTTCTCCCCATATCTTCTTGTTATTTGTGATGAAAATATTTTCCATGAATAGTAACTTAAAAACCGTCAACTCAATGTTAATTATTTCTTCTTCATCCTTGATGTTTGGTATTAATGAAAACCATTTATCTGAATCACTTTATTGATGATAAATATTAAATAAAAAACTTCTCCCTTTAATAATAAATATCATATACGCGTAACTTATCCATTGATCAATAAGAAATGGATTTTTTATCCCATTAAATGATGAATGTTTTTGATAGAAAAAGTTGTATAACCTTATTAACCCACATTATGGATGAATATGGTACTCCATACAAGGAAGGTTTTAGATATAACTATAGTTATCTACCACAATAGAGTTATAATTTGATGATCTCTAACTCCAACTCCTGTCATTGCTTCATTATCTTTCCAAAGAGATAATCCCCTACCTGGATTACCTGCATTGATGTGGTTTCCATTACATCCATCAGAATTCATTTCTAAATAATGTTATATAATCTATTAGAACAAAACATTATGAATCATATGGTATAATTTCATGACTAGTGAAGCAATTATCATAGATTAACGATTTATGTATAACTAATCTCAAAATCATATGCATGGTATCATTTGAAGTATATTGAATCAATAAATATGATTCTAAATAATTTATCATGGTTTATAAATATAATATGAATTAACCAATGAAAATTAAATGGTAGTGTCAAACTAGGTCTGTATAAAGACATATTGTTGTGAACCAGGTGAAAATATAGATGAATCCCAATGTGCCCTTTTTTAGAGTTATTACTCATAGGTACAATTATTTGATATCAACATCCACATTTCCTATCCATAAATGGTTGTATTTATAAGAAAACCACATAGTATCTAACATTAAAAAACATTAATATGTTATCCTAAACATATAACTATCATTAATGTTTGTTATAGGGCTATATTCTCAAATATATGTTTTCTAGAATTTTGTTCACAATGATCCAACTAAACATGATATGATACAAACTATAAATAACCCAACCCCTAATTCCCATAGATTTTGTTCACTATATTACATTATTTATAAATTAATGTGATCACATCCCAAAGGACTAAATAATATATTAGTTTTAGAAAAAAAGTTTAAAAATTCAAACGCATATGAAATTTTGAAAAATATTAGAAAACATAGAAGTTTACTTGATATATAAATTATTGTATTTATAAAATATTTAGTTATCAATTATAATAAGATTCTAAGTATCCTATGGAAGGATTACATAATGAATGGGTGAGAAACAATGCTCAGTAACTGTATGTTTACAATGTAAGATATCATGAATAAATATTACATAATGAATATGGACTAGTAAGTAACTATAACACATTCCGTTTAATAAATTACTTGAAATGTATCCATGTACATTCTAACTAATTGAATAATGACACAAAAAATCAATAACTAATCTCACAATGAGAAAATTCACAATTCCATACATTATAATGATAAATTCAGGGCCTTTTTACAAGAAATTTTATATAAATGGGCAAGGCCCTAGAAAAATACCTAAACTAGTTCGTCTCATGATCCCTACCGATGCTTTGATCGACTACAGATATGATGTTCTGTCACTTACTAAGTCCAATGCATTCCTTATATGAAATAGGGGAAACATAATAAATTTAAAAATTATTATTTAAATTCTATAATAATAAATTTTATTATTTTTACAAATCCATTAACTTAATCAAAATGAACATTCATATTGAAAAATATGATATGAAATGTAAATTATTTTCCAATCACCAAACATAATCACAAACCATCTAGAGTAATATGGAGAATGGTATCGAAATAGTTTATCTGTAGCCAAACTAATCATAAACCATGTGGAGAAACAAAAATGATGGTATATTTATAATATAGTTTTAATAGACACATCATTAAATGAGGGATGTTTTCATTGATGAATAGAAATACAATAAAATCATCATTAAAATTTTTTTTGGGGAAAATATCCCTTACTCTATGAAAATCACATTCAAAATATTGATATTTATTTAATATTAAGAATTTTTATAAAAGGAACCTTGAAACATCACAAATTAATCTTTATGAATGTTAGTGGTTATGACAACAGTTAATTCATTACATGACGTATAAGATAAAAATATTCCATTCACATTGTTATAAAAGGATAAAAATTTACCTCATTCAGAAAATGAAAAAAGTATTCCTTTAAAAAATTTAAAAATTAAATTTTGGGGTAAAATTACATTAATAATTATTTTATAAAATTTTAAATACATCTTTTAAAACCTTTTTAGAAAACATGGATACAAAAGAATTTTTTTTGATTGAAGAGAGAAATACGATCGACTTTTCTTTAAACATTTTATTAATAAGTTTTAGTTCCAATGAGAGAAAAATGGTAGTATTACATGTTAAGTAAATTAATAAAAAATGATAATAAAATATATTTTTTGTAAGATAAAAATATAAAACAATTCTCTTCATGGATTCTTAAAAATAAAAAATCCCAAATAATGATAACAATGTGAGATAAACCATCACCACTTTTTTAACTCCTCAATCATAAGCCCCATGAATGAAAAAACACAAAATGATACTTGAAATGTCATTAAGATAAATAAATTTAGGATATAACATATCAAATAGGATAAATATTTACCACACAAAAATAAATATATGGCGAATAATATATATTTCGCACGGAAGTAAAAGTTCGACAAAAAACCCTTACATCTAGTGTGATTTCATTTATAAATGTAATAATCTAATTTGTAATAAATATAAATTTATTATAAATAATTTAAAGAACCATAATAATATATATCATACCATATATTATTTAATTATAATTTTTTATCACTGGTTTATTAGCAATCCTTTATTAGAAACACTATTTTAGGTGATAACTGCTTCATTTTTTGACATAAATTTTTGTTTAGTAGTTTCAGTACATGTACACTGATCATGTTTATATCATAAAAATAAAATTAGACATGGAATAAATATAATATATATTAATTATATTTATATTTATAATATTCCATAAATTTAATATTAAAAAAACGAGTCACACTTTTCACGGAGATTGTAAAATGTGCATCCACATGAACACTATTTTAATATTTACAATGGTTAAAAAAAATAAAGTTAAATAATAATTCAACTTTTTATAATAATTATTATTAAATATATATCAGATATATTCTTTAAATCAACCCTTATTACCATCCATGTAAAAAATAAATTGTAAATCATTTCACATCAATTTTTGGAATCGTAGTCTACACGTATGCATGATCACCATTACCATTTCCCAAAAAAATTGAAGGAAATAATTTTTATGTGATATTATAATTAATGAAGTGTAATTATAGGAAAAATATAATAAATATACATTAAATCAATATTTACATCAATCCATGAGAGGTAGTGATGAAAAAAATTACATTGGATCGCGAGGCGGTAGTCCGCCATTCACATAAGAAACAATTTTTTTCCATTGGATTAAATATGAGAATGAGGAAGTTAATGGGATTTTTATTTTACCCAAAAAATTATTTTCAATATTAATTTGGTTATGGGAGGGTATTCCCTTTCAAAAGTGTAGGGAATGACACAGTTGAGATTTTTAAAAATAATGAATTACACTAACTTTTTTCACATCAAGAAAGATTCAAAATGGATCATTTTTTGAACCATAGATTATATAAGGTCTAAATAATGGTATTAAATTTTTATTTTCAAAATTTTTTGGAAATTATATACCTTATATTCTAATTTTATCCCTTTGTAAACCCATTATAACCTTAACCATGATAATAAACTTTTACTATTTAGATTATTCATAATGATCAAAAATTAATTTTTCCTTATTATATAATATTAATGATTCTTATTCAAACTTTGTATTATATTTTAAAAAAACCAATTCAAAAATCCCGTAAAAGATAATTTAAAATTAAACCTAAATATGTGATGAGAAAGTCTTTTTCCAATGGAAATGTTTTCAAAAGGATACATAGTTTCTATATCAAAAATCAATAAAACAATTGAATCCAAAAGACTAAATTATATTAGTTATTTTATTATAGAACTATTTTTACATTTTAATCCACTTTTTAAATAATATTTAAGTGAAAAATAATTTTTCAACAAAAATTAGTATTTGTTACAGTATTCGTCAAAAATCATATATTCATAAAATTATCAAACATTTACTCTAACATAATTTCTAAATAATAATTTTAAAAAAATGTTTATTTTTAAAAATATATTTATGAAATATTGGTGATGTTTAATTTTAAATAAATCTTGAAAAGTGTGGCGAAACCACTCTTTATAAAAATCCTGTTTTTATACATAAAACAATGTCTAATCCTATCTCTAGCATAAAAAAATATTATATGGATGATAAAACATTTTATTGAAAATATAATAAATAAATTTTATCAAATTCATTCTAAAATAGTGAATAATATAAATTATTAAGATAAAAACACATTAAGATCATAAAAGTAGTTTTTCATAATAATATTTTCATTACTTTCAAATTTTTTTATTTATAATAGATTGATAAATTATGGAGTTATTTTATACATTTTTAAACCATATAACTATGATAATATAGTCATTCCTATTTGTACCCTATATTTTAGTTAATAGGTTATAATTTACATATTAAAATTTTATATTTTATAGTTCATTCAATCTCAGTGTTGTGTGTCATATACGATTTTGAACAAAATTTTATTCTTTTAATATCTCATATTAACTTGTAAGAAAAGATATAAAAGAGGTTAAATTTATTTAAAATAAATTTATCTTAAAGTATTGGAGTGTTACATCATTACTATCATGATTAATTTTATTTGTCTTACCACCATGAGAGCTAGTTATTAGATTGGTAAGACTTATGTTCCATGATTTATAAATTATATTTATTTTGTTTCTATAGGTCACTATGATAATTATATTGCTTTATTTAGGTTTTATTATGATAATTATGTTATTTTATCCCCACTAATTGAATTAAAAACCTCAATTCTAGTCGAAAACTTCATGAAAATGGGGAGCTACACAAGAGGACTTTTAGATCTCTAGTTTAGGTTGGGGCATTACCCATATTCCATGTAATAATTTTTAGGATCGTTTTTTATTATTAAATAACTAATAAAAATATTTAATGGATCATATAATCTTAAAAAGTACAACAATTCATTCCTCTAATATTAGTATATAAACCAAAAAAGTAGTTTTTACATTGTAATATAACATCCAATGTGAAAAAACAATACATTAATATAAAAAAGACTCATTAATAAAACCCGAAGATAATCTCAAAAGATTCTATAAATTAATAACCTTAAAATAAATCATTATATCCCTAAATTTTTTTAAAAGCCATATGTCGGATGGTCTTGATGACATATTCTACTAGGATCAATTTAAAATTTATCTTAAAATAATATTACTCTCTCATAATGTCATATAACCCAAAAAATATGTTTACCAATCATATAAAATCCAAAAAATTGTAATATTTTCCCTAAAAAACTTTAATAAATATAAAGTTTAAAATAAAATCATATATAATTACAAAATAAAATTCAATAATTATTCATTAAATAAACTTTTCACTATAACACATGTTAAACATAATGGATAAATATACATAAAATTTTATGAAAACTTATTAAATATATCCAAAATTAACACTAATCACTTACCATAACTTGAAACCTAAAAATGAGGGTCTATACCATTGAACATATAATAAGACATAATATTATAAACCCATTATGGTATCCATAAAACATAAGTTAACCTAACAATAAAACATAATTATCTAAAAATTTATCTAATCCCTACTCTGAAACCAACTATAATAGAACCAAACACACACTCCCATATTTGATGTTAAAAATATAATATTTCCATTTATTGATTAGATATCAATATGCCTATACCATTTTATTCCTCCATAAAATTTAACATAAAATAAAATTATTGGATCAGTTACATAACAAATTATATTTTAGGATTATATTTTTGGTGAATTTGGTTAATCTCTTACATAAAAATACCCATGTGTTTAAGTGATAATTTTTCAAACTATTCCAAAAATTACTTATTCCTAATTAAGTCATCATCATAACTCAGTTGAAACCCTTTTATATATATCCTAATTAACAAATTTTTATATAACCTAGGGTAATGTAACATAATAAGGGTGTACAGAAAATCTCAGTAAGGGTAAACATAGAAATTTATAATTGAATATCATCCATTCGCACAAAATTTATATAAGTGTGTGAGAACATATTAAAAGTGTTTGATCATTACATAAGATAATTAATTCCAAAACCAGGATAAATAATCATGTGAAATTTCATAAATCATTTAAAATTAATCTTCAATGTAAAGAATAGTTATGATGGCGGGAAAATGATGTCAAACTATATATGTTAAAATCATTCCCTCTACTAATTAGTAGATATATTCAAAATGTATCGTATGGTAATGGTTTAAAATATTATTTTTAAAACCTTTTATAAAAAATAAAATGTTTTTAAAATTGATTTCTAATTAATCATTGAGATATAGTAAAATCATTCATGATTGTTTTTTAAAACATAGATATGAAATAGAAACGTTTCTTGGCCATATGGAGAAATTTGTTCAGTTTTTTCTTCAAAAAATAATTTCAATATTATTAATTATCCATGAGAAGGAAAAAATTAAACTCTAAAAACTATTGAAATAATCATTTGAGAAGAAAATATATTTGTCTTGATAAAATAATATCATATGATTTCATTTAAGTGAACTTTGTACATAATGAATCCTAGAATAAAATGTTATTGTAATATAAAACCTTATCCACTTCTGTAACTTTTGAATAAAATTAAATTAAAAATAAAATTTTATATGGCTATATGTGTATAATTTGTTACATGAATTAAAATTTAAAAATTAATTATTTGGTTAGTTTTTACACTATTAAAAGAAATAATTGTGCATGAAATGAAACACTTCTCAAGAAAATGCGATTGAGATAAAGAAAAACCATGAAAATAACATACAATTTGAATTGATAGTTAATAAATAAAAGGGTTATCTGAACAAATGTGGCTCCATAGAAATAAGTAAAAATAAATAATAAAACAAATTATAGATTAATTTACAAATAATCTCTATATATTGATGATAATAAATATTTTTTATATCTCAATGAAAGGAAATTGAGTTAAGAAACCCTTTACCTCGAGAAAATACTAACTATGTTGGTCCTATAACTCATGTATAATTAAATTCTATTAAGTATTTAATTTAGTAAGACCCAATTAATGTTTTATTAATTTCACATTAAACAATTTATTTTATTTATTTCAACTACATATTTTATTATTTAATTGTCTATTTCCACGATGGGTGTTTTGGGGATGTTCATTTCATAATTATAAAATAACATTTGTATGTTAATTATGGTCAAATGAAATATTTTTCCATATTAAATATAATAATAATAATTACATAATTATAATTTTAATACATTAAATATAATTTTATTACCATCCAATAATGTCCTATATGATAAATGAATCACATATTTTATTAGAGGTGATAATCCACACGTACGAATGAGTGATGATATCATTTTCAACCAAATGGAATGGTATAGAAAATTTTAATAAAATAACATTTTAGAATGATAACAATGTCATTAATATTATATATGTTCATTAAATCCAACATTTAAACAACTGTGATATTATGTGAATAATTAAAACACATCACATTTTGGATGTGCTAATCCAAATGTAAGAATGAACGATATATTAATTCAAAATTTTATAGAAAAATAAAATGAATATGTTTATTATTTTAATATATTAACATCAAATTATATTGAAAATAATTAATTTATCATATTTCAACTGTTAGGAGAAAATTAAATGAGTTATGAGAAGCAGTAGAATTAAAAATGCATGAGAAGATGATTAGCTCATGTTTGAATAGGTTTTTGAAGAGTTCATTGATATAATTTTGTCATTACGTTTTAGGAAGATAAGAGAGGATGTTTACCTTTATTAGTGAGGGGAGGGGAACCCTTGGAACTATATAATTTATTAAATTAATATAAATTAATTTTCATGTTCATATGGATCAAAATTATGATATTTAAAATATTGGATATTGATATGTATAAATACTCTCATATATTAAAATATAGACAATTTTAGGGGAGGTTTTAACCCATATTTCTTAGTTTTATCCCTGTATCAACAATTTTAAGGTTTACTATAACAAAAATTATTTTTAGTCCTTGAGGAAAAAGAAGTTACAAAAAAAGGAAAAGTAGACCTTAAGTGGAAAATTATTAATGTTATATATCATATCCCATTAACTTGGTGGAATAAAATATTTTTTATGAATGTGAAATTATTTAATAAAAAATTATTTTAAATAAAATACTATTAAAGACATTATCAAAAATATTCAAGTAATTGACTTATATAATAATATTATGATTGTAATATAGTTTGTGTATAAATATTTAAAAAATCACTATTAAATTGTGTATTCCAAAAAAATTAATTTAACACAATAAAATACCCAAAAAATATTAGTTTTATTTTTTTATAATTATTTACTTGATTTTTCTACTAGTTGCCAAAAACTATTTTTATGTTGTATAAGTATTGATGGAAATAATTTCATTGATAGAAAATAAAAATAAATTACCATGATAAAAAATTATTCATATAAAAATAAACATTTTACACAAAAATTTTCATCTTTTTATCCAAATGAAGAAATAATTTATATATTTAAAAATAAGGAGTGAAATTTTGTATTTATTCTTTAATTAAAATAATCTTAAGGTCACACACAAAGGTAAAGTGGAAATATTATTTTTTCATTTTTGATTGATTATGGTAGAAAAAATCATCCCATGAAATAAATGAATATTTTAGGGTTATTTTATAGTCTTTTTCCATAGTTTTATTCTTATTTTACTAATTTTTCCCTTACCATAGTGAACAAACTTTTAGCAAGGTTATAGTTAATTATGATAAAAAATTTACCTATATAAAAAATAAGGAAAATATTATATGAAATTTTGAAATTAACTTTGTCAAATAAAATCCCTATAATTCGTAAGTATAACGTTAAAATAAACATGGAAAATGTGGCAAAAACGGTTTTAAAAAAAATTAATTTTAAAATATACAATTGTTTTTTTCTAAAATTAAGAAAAATAATGATCCTCTTTAAAATAATTTCAATATTTTAAATAAAAAATAACATATGAGATTTTAAAATCAATTTGAAATAAAATTATATTTTCTAAATACTTAAATGGAAGTGATTTTTTTCTATAAAATCAGTATTTTTTCCCGATTCATTAGAAAATAATTATTGTTGACAAATCCCTAAATTTCACCATAAGGTAATTCTAATATTTTGATTTAATAAAAGATATTCTATTTATAAAATAAAATTAATAATAGTTTATAAAATTTATAATAAATTTCTATAACCTAATGAAATAAAAACCATTTTTAGGGAAAAAGATTTATGCATAAAATAACATTAATAAACAGTGAGCAGATATGAATAGGAATTAAGAAAAATAAAATTTTATTGAGGCAAAATAAAATATAATTAAATATATATATATATTATGAAATTTATCCAATTTATTAATTCCAATTTAATATCAAGGTTATAATAATCATATTAAACAATAATATTTTACATTCGTTAAAGCCTGGTGTTGCATGTCTTGTATGCTATCAAAGATATAATTATTTTAAAGTATATATGTGTTATAATCCATTACCGGTTTTCAATGAAAGGGGATGAAATTTTTGAGTTTTTTATAAAAAACATTATTTTAATGATCAGTCAGCTCCAATGATGGATTCATCTAAACATGTTTGAGTTGTAAGGGACGTATCAATGTGCTAAATCAACTTTGTTGTATCAGTTAACTATACCTATTCAATACTGTGGTTATCTACATCCATCTATGGGATAATAGTGAAATCATTAAAATATCCTACGTCTTATGAGTTTTAGTCCTCAAATATGTGAAGTTCCCAATATATATATTATCAAAGATGTCTAGAGGAGGGCTAAAATTGGTAGTGGATGTTGATGGTTGGAAAAATTATAATTTTTAAATAGTGATGAATTAAAATAATTATTTATGATGTGGATATAGTGGTGTAGAATATAGTGGTACAAGAAATGGTGTGGATGGTGAAATATATTTTTACCAAATGGGAAGTGTATCATTGTGAATATTATTTTCTCTATCTCAAAATAATACAAGAATTTGGCAATTAAATTATAATTCAACTCCATTGGAGAAACACAAGGTGATGATGCCAACCTAGAGGTAGTGGTGGATAGAAACATGTGTGAAAGATCATATCAATAGTTGGAATCATCATTGTAATTTCCATTAATTAGACTGTCCACATCTATAATATTTCTATATTCATTGAACCATTGTTATAAAAATATATGTTTTTATAAAAATAACCCATTTTGACAGATAAGGTAAACAATATAGGTGTATCTTCACCAGAGAGTCAGTCTATAACGAAGTTTTAAAATCACCCATGTTTTATATAAATAGGTGATAATGTTTCAAAAAAAATAATTTACTTTCCCATTTTCTATTATCCCTTAAATTATGACACAAATTGTTGGGCTATATTGATGTTGAATCGTGACCAAAATTGGGTGCGAGTAAAATAACATATGTTTGTTATACCAAACCATATGAAAAACCTTTTTAAATCCATTAATTTGTAATTTATTTGTAAGTAATCATTAAAATATATATTTTTAATTATGTTCTCTTTATCTTGGGAGAGTCATTATTTGTCAATTGGTCAATAGGATAAGTATAAGACTCCTACAATTTGTGAACAATATGATCTAGAAGAGAAGATCTCAAGGCCTCCATAGTACTATATTCCACTTGAATTATGAACATTTTCCGCATGTTATTATATTTTTCCCTAGTTGTTTTTATATTGAGTTTCTTGAGCCACTTATTGTTTTTGTGTTCACTAAAACATAATCATTAATGATGGTGTTGTATGTATGGATCCTCACATGAAAATGATTTAGGGGTTTATTGGGTAGTTTTTCTTAGGGTAAGATATGTATATGTGTATGAGTATGATAATAGTCTAGGTGAGCTCTTGTGTGTATGGGTATTTCTATTGGGATTGGGTTTTTTGAGACTATTGAAGTGTATTTTTTATGCATGTTAGAGGTGTCCTATTTTTAGTTCGAGAATCACCCTTCTTATTTAACCATGCTATTATTGATAAAAGGAGAGTGGTAAAGGAGTGTTTGGAGGGTAATTAAAAGGTTTTATTATATTTAGGGAAATAATTCACATGTTATATAATGTATAGAATTATTTTTTGGTTAGGGTATGAAGATAATGAGATTGATGGGATGGAATGGGTATATGGAATTCTGTAAATCAATTGGAAATAGATCTATAAGGTAAAACTTATTAATTAAATCATATTAGAAATTGTCTAGATAATTTAGAGCATGGTGTTTTAGATCATTGTAATAGAGGGAGTTGAATAATAATTTCATGAGTTATAGTTTCCATAATGTATTTATAATTATTTAATGTATTATAGAATTACTTATGGATTTTTAGCATGGGATATCTCTCTTTGGGATCATGTTGTTATATAAAACATAGCTCAGGTGTTTATGTTTGTTGGTTTAGGCCATCACTCTGTAGCCTAATCATTTTTTATAATGGTTGGTGGATTATGGGGTAGTGTTGTGATATATAACATTCACTATTAAAATTATCTTCCACTCTTACCAAAGTTATTGCGATGTGGTTCTTATCCCTCAACATGGTCCCATATTAGTAATCTATAAATTTATTTTGTGTGTTAATATTCTTCCATGTGATATTCCTTATGATATTATATGGTTGTCCTTTTTTGTAGACAAAATCATTTGAATTATAGATGGATCTATTTTAATATAATAAAAATTTTATGGATTTGGGCAACAATATATTATAGTGTAATATTTTATCTATATTTAAAGCATGATTACTCTAAAAATATAGATCATTATCCTTCCACAATTAATGTTTTCATATTTAATCACACAAAAAAGGTCATGATATATCACATGAGTGACTTCATAATAATACTACTCCCAATAATCTTTAATCGCAATAAAACAAAAAAAAAATCTATAAGGAATCATACCAGAGATTCCTTGCCACTATTGTTTTAGTTAGTATTGAATGCCCGAAATACCTATCATATTCAGTCCAATTTATGGGAGATAATCCCTCTATATTGAAAATTATTCATTTAGGGAATAAAAGATTCTAAATTAAATTAAAATTAAAATTTATGATTTATTTTAAAGTCATTGATTCTATTCGGGTAGAAAATATTTTCCTTGAAGTGTAACAACTTACATGAACAATTTTTACCAAGAAAAAAATTAATATTGTGTTAATCACAAGTAGTTTCTCTCAAGGTATGTATACATATTAGTTGACTGAAAATTAATTTTTTTATTAAGATAAGATAACCCCACATTTAAGGAGAAAGGGGGAAACTCCATGACATCATTGACATAAACAAGCTAAAAGGCCCCAATAATACTCTATTTTTTATATTTTAAGGTGTCTTCAAGAATGTTCTTCATCTAATAGTAGGTATTATTGTGTTCTTATTGGTTTATAGGTGATATTATGTACTATTCTTATTTTAAAATCTATATTTTCATTAGAATACCATAAAAAATATATTTTGGATGTGTATCTCTCGATATCTCATGAGTTTTTGAATTTTTATAAACCATAAAAACATGTTTTTTTTCATGACGATGATCATAAAATTTGTTATGTTCCTTGGTGTAGCATCATATTCAACATTTTTTACTTTTATTCATTAAAATTTAGAATATATCTGTTGTACATAAAATCATGAAGGGCCCCATAAAATAAATTCCCTGCAAGTTGTCCATAAAATTTCAAGGATGGGGTGTTATGGTATCATGTTTCCTCCTTCAAGTGACTTTAGTTTTTTTTCACTAATTATATGTTTTCAGATGTTTTTATTAATCTTTGTGATGATATTTTCAAATGAATGGAAATTTAAATATCTAAAACACCATAATATTTAGTTCCTAAAATCATTTATGAATGATATAATTCTAAAAGGTTCTTCGCCTCAGTTTTGGGAACATATCATAAGAATAATCTATATTCACATTTAATGAATAACAATGAATCATCGGAAGAATTAATTTTCCAATTTTCTATAAAAATATATTCCTACTTTAAAATATGAATTGGGGACATAATTTATTATTTTAAAAATAATTGGATAGGTATAAATTCAATAAATGATCATATAAATAAATATGGGAAAACTTCTTATATTTAAACACACCATCAATGTAAATATCCACTTATTCTTCTATATAATTTTATTTTAGTCATTATAAATTATTATATCATGTACGCATAGAATATTTTTTTGTTTGATAATGATATATAATTCTTAATGTAATAAAATATACTAAATTATCCAAGGCTTTGAATGCCTTTTCATCTACAGTTACATTAACGATGAATTATCATTTAATAAAATTAGATTAGAAAGTAAATAATATGATATAAATTTATCAGAATCATGGAAAATAATAATATGTTCCTTCCCCATGGTTTTGTATTTTATTTATGATTCACTTAGTTTTAAAATTACAGGTTCAATGATTTTATCAACCACTTATATAAGATAATATTTAATTGATAAATCATATGTATCATACTCAATATCAAAATAATTACCAAATATAAAAATATCATTCATAAGGATACCAATATGTTATTATAAAAAATAGTGAAGGATTATTTTTCGAATTAATAAATAATAAATAGAGAATCTGTTGACAAAATATGTGTACATGGTTGAGATACCTTCAATAAATATTTAATTAAGTCGATATAAAATTAAAATATACCAATAAATCATTGAATTCATATTAATATAGTTGGGTCATTTATCTCTTGTGTCAATACTATCTTCATCTAATAAAAGGATGTCCGATGATTTCGGTAATTTGTGTGATAATAATACCATAGATGATGGAATTGATGGTATTCATATCATTAGAAAGAGTTAATGATTAAGATAACATTCTCTATAATATGTTTTTTTTATGTTTGACGAAATATTTCTACGATGTATTCTAATGGAGTTTCTTGATGCTACATGTGAGATTAATTTTAAATATATCTCAAAAAAGATAAATGTTGGATGAAATGAGGGTATTGATATTTTGAGTTATCAAAAAACCATCACTATATTTAAAATACAAAGGTGGGATATATTTATTTCTAAATAACCCAAGGATAAAGGTTGGAGTTAGCCGAGTTTGAAGCTGTAAGACTAATATAGTGAGGTTAAATGTAAAAATATATATCTTAAGTCTAGATTCCAATAATCCTTATAAATAGTGATAATGAAGTGTAAAAAGGATTTCTAAATTCCCAAAAGTGTTTTGAAAAAATTTGATACACGTAGAGGGTGTTGGACATAACCCTGAACTAATTTTAAGATAATTTTATAAATGGAAAACTCGTCACATAAGTGGGATAAACTATGAAGAACCGAATAAAGGGATTCTTGTAGGGTGGTTTGTGTAAATTAATCATTATATGTGTCACAAATTCAAGGTGATTACAAATATTTAATAGATTCTAGAATCCAAATATTTGGATATTTTTAAGGAGATCCTTATAAAATCATGACATAAGGCGATCCATCAACTTATTTGGGATATTTATTGAAAAGGTACCCACATTATATATTGGGATCCAAATTAGAAAAACTGACTTATGAAAATCGATGTTTGGGTCTAGTGAAGAGAAAAATAGTAAATTTTCTAAAATTCAATATTATGATGAAAAACATATGTGGGATGATGCCTAAGATTATCTAACATATTCAATATATCATGGATCACTTGATAACCATGACCCAGGCATGGTTTTAGGAATATGAATGAGATAGAAGATGGATAATGTAATTGTTCAATATCAATGAATTTCAAATGATATCATTTAAAAATAATATGATGTGATCAAAATAAAGAAATTAGTCTGATGTTGCTGGAGATGAATTTAATTTTTCAAAACATAAATTTTTTTTAATTCAATCTTCTTGAGAAGAGTTAGGAGAGACGAAAATAAAGACAGATTACCGATAAGTGTTACTAAACCTAAAGAAAAATATTTAACATTTATTAAATAAGGAAATAGTGTCCATTGATTCTGAATTTGATAACTAGTTAATTCAATAAAAAAGTGATTTACAATTCTTTTGTTTAATTTGATAAGGAAATGATCTAGCTATGTTTCATTCTAATATTTTGGAAATTCAAGATTATGTTATCATATCATTCAAAACGAACTATTTATACAAGAAATCACCACACAACATGAAATGATTAATATTATATTTTTTATATAATATGGATGTGTTTTTTTCTTGATTTAGTTGAATATTTTTATGAGATGATGATTCTCTAACATGAATACACAAAGATTTAGAATAAATATACAATTGAGAGAATTGTGGAAGAAAAAGAAAATATAGTGAAATCCTATGATTTTATAAGATAAAATGGTGATTGAAAAATTTAAAAGGTTATAATTAGATAATTACCTCATAAAACCCATTTTTCAAATGAGAGGATCACAATAGATATTCATTTTATATTGTCTTTATAAAATTTACAAAAACATTATGGTGATATATTATTAAAATAGATAACTATGTTCAGAGAAAGGTTTGATGTATTGAAATGGTCACCGAGTGATGAAAATTGAGAAAATCATTGAAATATTAAATAATAAAAAAGAATAATATATTATGATTTAGAAGATTAAAAACCATGTAATTAATTTTGATTAAGATAATAAGTTTAATTAGTTCTAATAAATTTATGTAGCTGAAGTAGTGAAAATTAAAAGGAAGAAAAAAGTGGGGGAGTTTGAATATAATATATATATTTTTATCTATGTTGTCTGTAATTTTATATTGCGAGAAGGGGAAGTGTTCTTTAATATCTCCAGATATTAGAATTAAGTCTAGAAATCCTGATGAGTTGATTTTATGAAACTTTTATGAAACTATTTTGCGATAAGTGGTGGTGTTTTATATACTATTATTGATTAATTGAATTTATTTGAAAATAGTAATATGATGAACCAGATCATATAACATTGATAAGTGTAAATTAGAGGTAATTGATGATAAAATTTAGATGGGAAAAATGATTAACTCATATATACATTTTATGAATCTATGAAACTACTGTGAATCTAGGTATGAAATGAGACAATAATAAACTCTATTTCACTAGTGAGAATATGGAAATATTGTAATAACTATGAGAAGTAGTGTTACTATATGAAGAACTAAGTTATTATGAAGACAAATTATAATCACATGGTCTTATAATATAGAATATATGTCACTATTTTGGTGAATAATTAATCATATTAAGGAGTAAATTTATCACACTAGGTTAATTAATTTAAAAAGTACGATTTCCATAATTTACGTGGTTTTTAGATTTTCCATTAGAATATACGACTCATAAATACTATGTATATCATGTGTAACCTAACATATATTAGTGGTTCAAATTATAATGTGGTAAAAAATAGTCAAATGTAAAATGGAATTTAGAAAACAGTATAAAACCCCTCACTCACCCCTCTTAGTAGTTTTCATTGATCCTTAGGGGCATCTCAATTGGTATATGAGAATAGTTTACCTCTAGTTGGATATATTTTTTATTTATTTAATGTTTCTACTTTAAAATATGATATTAATTGTTATATTATTTTTCTTGAATTAAAATTTTTACAACCTTATATAGAAAAATTAGATTTAATTTATATTTATACAAATGTTGAAGTATCATCGAATATATCAAAAAATAGGATAAAAAAAGGGCCCAAGAAGTTGAGGAAAAAATTAATGATGTAAAATTAATAACAAATTCATGAATCTAATCAGTGTTTGTTGTTCTCATTAGTATAACTTATTGGGAAAAAATATTTTTTTGATAAAAATTTTATAACATACATAGTTTTTGAAGAGAGTAAATCAATTTAAATGATTGAATACATTTACTATCAGGTAAAAGATTATTTTTGATTGTACATTTTAATGTAGTGACTTATATGATTGAAAATGTAATAACTATTGGATTAAAATTTCACATAGAGAGAAAAAATATCAATATATAGAATATTCATTGGAATAAAGACTTGTTGATCAAAGACTCATTCTATACAAGTGAATGATATTGTAAATATAATATAACTTTTCAAGGAATGAATATATGTTTGATGAAAAAATTCATTAATTTTTTTTTGAATTATATTATTAGATCTATTATTACTGATTTAATATATGAATTATCAAATCCTCATAAACTCACATTGAAAACCAACGGTGTACATTTATATTTAAAAGAAAAAAAATAAATAATGATATTGAAAATTCAACACTGGAGTCAATAAAAGAGAATTAAAATAAAATAAAAAATCTGAATTTTAAATAGGAAGGTAGGTTGATGTCATATAAAGATTAATATAATTACCCTTTATTATGATGTCATGTGATTGAAATTAAATTAAAAAAATTGGAATCAATCAAAGATAGATCATCCCCTAGTGCTGAAACATAAAATACTTATTACAAGTATTTCAATATGATTTCATTCACAATAAATGACACAAAATGGTGAGAAAATAGTCCTCAAATATTCTAGTGATACATAAACTACTATATAATCGAAAAGTGCCCCATAGTCCAGTTAGTATTGGATGTAATAATTCTATTTGGAAAATTAATGTAGGAGTAATGTTATAATATTAAGAGATGTATAAGAAACAAAATCTATTAATACCACACATATATCAATAGAAGATGCGAGAATATAAAAAAATTGAATCTTCCAAAATATGGACTAAAATATTAGTGTTTTTACCCAAAAATAAAATGTTCCTAAACCGTGAAAATATATATACACTGCTACTAAAGGCATATGAAAAAATAATTTAAAAATGATGATGATATTGGAAATTTTGAATAGATATAGTGAATGTTATCATAATTGATGAACATTAACATGTAAGATAAGAAATTAATCAAGGGGGAGTTATCATACATTAAACAATGATGCTTCTTAAAAAATAGAATACACAAATAAATATGAATGTTTCTTATAAAAATTTATTTGATTTCCGAGATAACTGTAATGACCATATATATTATTTTAAAGACCAAAACTTTTTTTTAATGAAAATTCCTCTTAATCTGATAAAATGTCTTATTAGGTAAAATGGTTATATACAACATATGAAATTCCATGGTTTTATGTTTTTGTATTTTAAAATACCATTATTAATTCCTACCATTGTGAATATAGTAGTTGAACAGTAATCACATGATTAGTATAAATATTTTTTTTAACAAATCCAATTTACTCAGGAAAAGGACGTTATGGCCTCATCTAGTATAATTTATTTATATGAAGCCAATTATTTAGATGTCAAAAATTAAGTAGCATCCCTAGAATTCACTCATGAAAAAATCGAAGTCCGCCATTAACAAGTTATACTTGAACCTAAATACTCATGGGAGAAGTGTAAGTAAATAGAGATTACCACCCGAGTGATGTTTTCCATGCCGCCCCAAGAGTCTGTCACCACCACACACCTTACTCTTAGGTCTTATACCTATTTTATAAGGGTTTAAGTAACTAGACCCTAGAACTATAATTATTTATATTAATTTGAATAATATACAATATTTTTATTATTGTTAGTTTGTAAATTTTTTTATGACCAAATAGTATTTTTAGTTTATATTTAAATTCAATTAAGAAATATATTTTGATGAATTAATTGATTTTTGAATTAAATAATATTTTACTGAAAAATTACTAATAAATTACTTTTTATTAAATATATATGATTGTATAATTTTTAGGTATACAATTGTAATTTTTATTTAGGTTTGAAAATAGTTTGTTTCAAAACCCCTGAATTTTCAATAAATGTCAGTTTTTATTTTTGAAAATGGAAATTCAAATTTTAGAATATTATTTGGATAAAATGAATACAATTTTTGGATTTAGGACATGTAATTATCTAACAATGATTTTTTTCACAATTTTCTAAGACAGTCGATTGTTTGGATAAAAATTAAATACTGTTTAAATATATAATTTGTTTTATGACATCATAAATTCCCCATAGTGATGTAATAAAATACTATAAAAGGAGTTTTCGGACAAAAATATGTTTTACCTCTTAAATTTATTTATATTAAATTTAATTGAAAAATTTTATTTTTCCTTAGTGGACCCTCCAAGACTTATAAAATATTTTAACATTTTAATATGATTTTTTCGAGATTTTGGCTCATATCCACATAAGAAAGCCTAATATTTTATTATGTTCTAAAATTTTCCTTATAAAATAATGTTTTTTCTCTCCCCATTGGAAAAACCCATGGAAACCCCCATGGGTTGGTTTTTGGTTATAAATAATTAATTATATATATTCCAAAACATAAGTTTGTGAAATATTGAAAAATTCCCCTCTATTTTCCAATATAATCCCACCCAAGATCCCTCTTATATTTACTCAAAACCCCTGTATCACGACCAAACTCTTCCCTCATCTCTCTATAATCCTCCCAAGGCTCCCAAAGATCCCATGAAGCCTCTCTAAAGCCTATCCCAATCCTTTGGGATCACACTTCCAATTAAGGGGTTTCTTCCTTTATCATTTTTGTCCAAATTTAATTATATTGTTATATCCTATTCTTTAAATAAAAATGTTGGGGTATGATTTAATACCTCCCCCATACATCCTTCCTTATGTTTGAATTATTAGACACCTTTTTCTCTCTCATTAATTCCTCCCATGAAACCAGTGGCCATGCTAAAATTCTATAAGGAATTTCTCTCTTCTCATTTATATTCCAGTAAATCATTTATATTATGAATCTAAATTCCATTACATATGTTGGGATATTATATTCAGTGATCCCCATTACTATAAATTTCATTTATAATTGATGAGATACCCATTTAAATCTTATCAACCCATTTTAGGACTTCAATTTAATATTGTTTTGCTGCTGAAGTTACAGCAAAATATCCCATGCCAAAATCATCATGTATGTGAATAACATACATATTTATCTATCAAGGGTATTCAAGTTTTATGCATATGCAATTTTTTATTGAGGATGTAAATTAATTTATTCAACATATCTTATTCCTGGATTAAATTATAATGTTTAATGAATCCATGTTTTATGATCCATGTGGCACACTTATGCATGAAATGAAAAGATTATAAATGATGTGCGCTGATAGCCCTAAAATGCATTGGGTAAAGATTAGTACCATGATATGTCAAGTTAAATAGGTGATTACTCATTATAATTCAAATTCAATGAGGTTTTAATCACGATAATTCAATTTCAATGAGGGTTTACTAATGCTCCATGTGCAATGAGCATTGGCTTATGCTAATATCATGTTAAATGTTGTTGCCACATTTAAATGTTACAGTAATCATGCTATATCATGAATTTATGTTCATGTTTCTCTTATGCCCCATTGATATTACTATTTCCTAACCTGTACTATATTCTTCATTTTATTCCTTGTTTACTCCCTTACTGGGCTTCATATCGCACCCTTTTCTTATGCATATCCTAAGTTCATCCTATGAAATGCTAAGTACGAAGGAATTTAGTGGTCATGTAAAAGAAGTTTTTAATAAAGATATTGTGTTGTATGTTCTAAGTTGGTATTTAATGTTTCTAATTATCCAACAAGCTAGACCTCTCTATCCTTAGATTTGTATTAAGTGCAATTTTATGTAATAAATTTTTTTATGTGTGTAATAAAGAGCATGATTGTTATTGAAGTTATCAGAGGATATGTTTAGTTATTTATTGGATTAGGATTAGAAACCCCTAGTGAAAGAATTTGGGATAATAATATATATAATAAAAACATCCCTAAATTTGGGTGAGTATATAGTAAGTGGTTTACAAATAAAATATATCCCTGTCTGGATATGAACACGTAGAGGTGGCTCTGGCATATATGTATCAAAGGGTAAAATAAGAAAACAATGCTTTCAGCTAGACTCAAGTGGGAACTGGTGCATGACAAATGGAATTGTTTCAGTCTTGGTTACAACACTCTTGGGGGTTATGATTTGGTAAATTAATAATACTAGTATGAACCATTATTAAGGGAATAAAAAAATCCCCCTAAGAATATATGTTAGGATGAAGATAATGGATAACATAGATAAAAGGAAATAAAAACATATTTTAAGGAAATAAATGTAATTTATAAGTTACCCATTTTTTTATTTGGATTCCCCTTTATGTATTACCCCAAAAATTCATTTTAATTCAGCCAATGGAAAGTAGTAGGATGAATCCTGCTATCAACCAATGTGAAGATCAATGTGGTGACTCTTCTAATGAGATGCCCAGTCCGCTAGGAGAGGGAATCAAAAAAAATTTCAAGATACTCTATCAGTTAACTCTAGTTTTGAATTGAAAAATTGGACAAGAATAACTTTCAAACCCCTCTAAAAAAGATCATTCCACAATAAATATCTTCATAAGGAAAAGGCCTGCTACTTTTAACGGATCATTTTATCCCTCAATCGATGAAAAATGGATCAACTCCATTGAATAGATATTCTCCATCCTTCAATGTTATGAACAAGAGAAGGGTCTTCTAGATGCTTATGGTATGAAGGGTGAAGCTTACCAATGGTAGACATTGATAAAAAATATGATGCCTGAGGAAGAGATCGAGGCGTTGGAATGGTAGGATTTCCAAAAAAATATTTTCCGATAAATATTTTTTGTGAAACCTCCAAATTAATATGCAAAGGGACTTCCATATAATTAGGAACAAAGATGATGAATCCATCAGATCATACATGGAAAACATCACAAGGCTTGCATGATATGACTCCGTCTTTGTTGTTAGCCCAGAATGCGAGGTTGACTACTAATTTGGTCGCCTAAAACCTAGCCTACATAATGCCCTATAAATCCGTGACTTTGATATATCTGAGGGAATTTTTAGATGTACCCTCTATGTAAAAATGGCTATTAGAGAATCTATGGGGTATCATGGAGATAACAAGTGGAACGTGGACTTTAATTTTGGCAGTCCAACGGAATAATCCAATGGTGCTATGAAATTCCACCACCCCTCTTTCCAATGGTGTGAATATAAGAACCCTAAAAATTACCTGAAGGGGACAAAGAAATGATTTAGGTGTGGAAGGGAAGGGCACCTAGCTACTAACTATAGATAAGAAAAACCCACTACCATGACAGAGGTTAGGAACAATTTGTTCGAACCTTAATGAAGTGTTTATTACTTCAACTGCAATAAAAGATGGCACTTTTCAAACCAGTGCTATAAGACCAGGTTTTTCGGAGGCAAACAACAACCTCCAAGGCAGGAAGGGAGTGTTTTTCAATCACTACCAATGAAGAAAGCCTCGACAATGATGTGATGATAGGTACACTAGTTATTCATTCAATAAAATCTAACATTATTTTAATTATGATTCTATGAATTATTTTATATCCCAAAAGATTAGTAGAACAATCCTAAAAACACCACATATCATGGAAGTTAATATTTCAGTGAGAATGAAAAATGGGGTAATCATTGCATCCCATGAATATAACTCCCTCACTTTCAAAATTTGTGGTTTTAAATTCCACGGAAACACATTAATACTACCTCTGGTATAATTTGATTTAATTCATGGCATGGATTTTATTTTCATATATAGAGCCAACATAAATTTATGTGAGAGGAAAATTGCTCTCCTTATGGAGAATTGACCCCCGATTCTGTACAAGTTCTAGGAGGATGATGAATGTTATTTAGCACCACCATATCAAGTGTTGATATTACTACCCTATAAGCATGGATATCATGATTAGATTATTTATTCCATGGAAGAAACCATCCTTGATAACATACCTATTGTGAGGGAAATTGATGAAGTGTTTCCTGGGGAATTTCCTGGTCTTCCTCCTAGAAGATATGTTTAATTCTCAATTGTTCATATACCCGAGCTATTTCTAATATCCATGACTCTGTAAATTATGGATTTTATAGATCTTGAAAAGATAAAAAACAACTATAAATGAATCTGAATAAAGGGTTTATACGCACAAGTTCTTCCCCATGGGGAGCACCAGTACTCTTCATCAGGAAGAAGGATTGGTCATTGTGCCTTTGGAATGATAATCATGATCTCAACAAAATCATGACAAAGAATAAGTATCCTATTCCCTTAATTGATTAATTGTTCAATAATATGTGTGTATCAAAATACTTCTCCAAGATGGATTTTCAGTTGGGATATTATAATGTAAGGGTGAAGAATGAGGATATCCCCATTACTACATTTTTACAAGGTAGGGGAACTATGTATTCATATTAATTACTTTCAGACTCACTAATTCTTTAGAAATCTTCATGGAATCTATGAATAGTGTCTTTGGGGATTAAATAAAAACAATTGTGGTAATATTTATATATTATGTTCTAATATACTCCAAAACCAAGGAGGAGAATAAGGAGAATCTAAGAATTATTCTTGAGATTTTACGAAAAGAGAAGCTCTATGAAAAGTAATAAATGTGTGAGTTCTAGTGGAAAAAAGTCTATTTCATGGGTCATATCATGAAAAGATATGAGATATCTATGGATCCCTCCAAGATAGCTGCAATTGAGGGATGGATGAGGTCAATATCGGTGACATATATTTTTAGCTTCCTGGGGTTAACAGGATATTATCGCTGATTTGTGAGAAATTTTACACGATAGTCAAATCCTATTACCAAGATAACTTAGATGGGAGTTATGTTTTCATGGATTGATAAATGTGAAGATAGATTCAAGGAGTTGAAAAAGAGTCTTATCACTACGCTTATGCTCACACAACCCAAAAGTGGAGAAATTTTTGTGCTATGAAGTGATGTTTCGAAGAATGTCATGGGCTCTGTGTTGATGCAAAATGAAAAAGTCATTTCCCATGCTTCAAGTAAATTAAATGTCAAGGGAAAAACTATCCATAATATGATCTAGAGTTGGTTGTAGTAATATTTTCTCTAAAAATGTGGCAACATTAGTTTTTTGGGGAGAAGTTTGAAATATATATGAATCACAAAAGCGTCAGGTATAAATTCACAATGAAAGTATTAAATATGCACTAATGAATATGGGTAGAGTTGATCAAATAATACAACCGCTCAATCCATTACCACCCTTATAAAGAGAACAAGTTAGAAGATGCTCTAAGTAGAAACTACCCATCAATTCTATCATTGATTAGAATTTAAATGGATCTAATCCTCATAGATTTGATGAAGATGGAAATGAGAATCATAAAGGAGGGAACATCATCAATAATTTCACAAATTATTCCTCAATCATCACTTTTGGAAAGGATAAAGAATGATCGAAAGAATGATGTGTGAATTCAGAATAAAGTGAAAATAAGAAGTAAAGTGAAGCCCTAAGAGAGGAATGTTAATGAATAAGGAGTTGTGATATTTGGTTCAAGACTATGTGTTCCATAAAATCAGGAGTTAAAGAAAGAAATTTTGGATGATTCAAATGGATTGAATTTATCCATTCACCCAGGAAACAAGAAGATGTTTTGAGATCTCCGAGAGAATTATTGGTGGGATAACATGAAGAAGGATTTTACTAAGTATCCATCAAAGTGTCTGGAATGTCAATAAGTGTATGATGATAGGTAGAATTCCATGTGGATGATGCAACCTCTACCTATACCAACATGGAATTGGGAGGAAATAACCATGGGCTTTTTCACCATACTTTCAATGATATCCAAAGGAAACAGTTATATATGGGTTTTCGGGAATCATCTTACAAAGTCTTAACACTTCATTGCAATTTGAGAGGATTTATCATTGGATCAACTGGAATGGATATATATCAGAAAAGTTGTAAGGCTTCATGAGGTATCACTATCTATTGTATCCGATTGATATACCATATTCACCTCTATGTTCTGTAAGAGTCTCCCACACACATTGAATATTGTGTTGAACATTAGTACAACATATCATCCTCAAACTAATTTACAATATGGAAAGAATATCCAAACACTTGAGGATAGGTTAAGAGCATGATCAGTGGACTTCAAAGGTGGATGAGATTATCAAATTCCATTGGTTGAGTTCTCATACAATAACAGTTTCTACTCAAGCATCCAAATGGTTCCTTATGAAGCCCTTTATGGGAAGAGGTGCAGAACACTGACATGTTGGGATGATGTTGGGGAGAAAAAACGTCTATGTTAAGAAATGTTCAAATAAATGGTAGATAATGTTAATACCATCTAAAAAGAAATTAATGATTCTCAGAGTGGAAAAAAGAGCTATAATGATAATAATTGATGAGAGCTAGATATTGATTTTGGGGACTTGGTATTCCTCCATATATCTTAGTGGAAAAAAGTTATGAGATATTGGAAGAAGGGAAGGCATAGTCCCAAGTACATCGGCCCTTTTGAGATCCTTGATCGCATTGGAACTGTGGCCTATCAACTAGAACTCGCAATGAATATATCTCAAGTACATGATATATTCAATGTATCACTCTTGAAGAATTACATACTTGACCCATCACATTTAAATATTCTAGAGGTGGTACCATTGGAGAAATTACTCTCTTATGAAGAGAATCTGTAGAAGATTTTAGATCGTGGGGAAAATGTTCAATGGAATAATATAGTGCCCCTGGTAATAGTGTTATAGAGAAACCACAACTTCGAAGAAGCAACATGGGAATCAGAGGAAGTGATGAAGCAGAGTTACCCTCATCAGTTCTAGTTTGGGAATTGGAAATTTTGAGGGTTAAATTTCTTAAGGCGAATATAATGTAATGACACAAACATTTATTAATGAAAATTCCTCTTAATCTAATTAAATTTCTTATTATGTAAAATTTTTATATAAGAGATATAAACATCCTTGGTTTTGTTTTTTTTGGATTTTAAAATACTTATATGAACTATTACTATTTCTAATATAGTCTTTGAATAGAGATCACATGATTAGTATAAATAGAAGGCTTTATCAAATCCAATTTACACTGAAAAATGATGTGATGGCCTCTTCTAGTAGAATTTATCCATATGAAGACCATTTTTCAGAGATCGGAAAGAAGGTAGCATCATTGGGTTTAATTCTTGACTAATACCAAGCATAGATTCCACATGTTAATCTTGAATGGAACTGCCTACATGAGAATTGGATGTTAATAGAGATTACCACCCGAGTGATGATATTTGAGTCGCCCCAAGAGTCTTTCACCATCACAATCCTTACTCTTAGGTCTTATATGGGTGTTATAAGGGTTTATGTAACAATATCTCATCACTATAATTATGTGAATTAATTTTTATAAATAATATACAAGAATTTTATTATTATTAATTTGTATTTTTTTTTAAATATCAAATAATATTTTTAGTTAATATTTTCGTTTAATTTAGAAATCTATTTTGAAGAATTAATGAATTATTGAATTAAATATTATTTTAATGAATTATTATTACTAAATTAATTTTTATTAAATATAAATTTTTGTTTAAGTTTTAGGAATTGAATAGTAATTTTTATTAAGGTTTGAAAACTATTTTTGTCATATCCCTTGATTTTTCAATAAATGTCAGTTTTTATTTTAAAAATGAAAATTCACATATCTATAAAATTATTTATATAAAATGAACATCATTTTTGGATTTAGTATTTCAAAATTATATAAAGGTAAATTTTTCATTATTTTCTGAGCCAGTCGAATTTATGTGTAAAAATTAAATATCGTTAAAATAAATAAATTTTTTTATGACATTATAATGGCCCAATAGTTTTGTAATAAAATAATATAAAATTGTTGTTATGCCAAAATATGTTTTACCTTTTAAATAATGTAATTTTATATTTGTTTGATTCATTTTATGACAACTTAGTGGACCCTCCATGACATATAAAATATTTTAACAATTTAATGTGATTTCCTTGAGAGTGTGACTCACCTCCATAAAGAAAGAATAATATTTTAATATGTTCATCCATTTCCCTTATAAACTATATTTTTTCACTCTCCTTTGGAAAAAACCATCGTCCAAATCCATGGGTTGGTTTGTGGTTTTAAATATTTAATTATATAGATTCAAAAAACCTAAGTTTGTTTTTTTAAAGGTTGGGGCCGAAGCCTCATTTTATTATTAAAGTAAATCTGAGACTTATTTTAACTGGGTAGAGGGAGACCCAATACATAGCCAGAAGGCCCAGTGGGCTTGTAGCCCATTACATAGCCCATAGGCCCAGTATTTTGGCCCAATTTCCATTCTATGAATAGTAACCCTCCTGCTACTATAGCCGCACAGTACCACCGCTGCTATAGTGCCCTGCCACCGCTATAGTACTTACTGATCTACAGTACTGCTACTGCTACAGTACCGTCACTGCTAAAGTTCCATTTCTTTTCCTATATAAACCCACTGAAGTTCACACTTCTCTTCACTCAAAACCCTCTTAGTATATCCTTAGTCTTACCTTCTATCTCTATAATCTTCTAAACTACCCCCAAGCTCCCAACAATCCTCCCTCAAGCCTCTCCCAAGCCTTTAGGATCTCACTTTTAAGTAAGGGAATTCTTCCTTTCTCATATTTTCCAAATTTCATTATATTTTTATACCCTTTTGTTTTCAATTAAAAAATATGGGGTTTGAATTATCACCTCCCTCATACTTCCCCCCTTATGTTTTCAGGATTACATAACTCTTTCTCTCTAACTAATTCCTCTCATGAACACCCATTATCATGTCGAAATTCTATAAGGAAGTTCTCTCTTCTCATTTACATTCGTGAAATTCGTTTATATTATGCATCTAAATTATTATATGTCGTTATATTATGTTCTATGACACCCTTACTGAACATTTCATGTATAATTGATGAGATACCCCATTCTCTCTCATCAACCAATTTTATAATTTCTATTTAACGTCGTTATGTTGCCAAAGTTACACTAAAATTTACCATATAAAAATCATCATGTAATTGAATACCATACCCATTTATCTATCAAGGGTATTCACCTTTTTTATTTGTAATTTTTTATTAAGGACATAAATTTATGTATTCCACATCTCTTATTCATTGAATAAATTATGATGTTTAACAAATTCAAGTTGTATGATCCATGTGGAACACTTATGCATGAAATGAAAATTTTATAAAGGGTTATCCCTAGTAGAGCTCTAATCCATTAGGTAAATATTAGTATCATGATGTGTCAAGTGAAATGAGGGTTTAATAATTCTAATTCATGTGAAATTAGGGTTTACTCGTGTAATTCATATGTAATAAAGGTTTACTCATGCTCCATGTGTAGTGAGCCTTTCCTCACACTAATATCATGTTAAATGTTGTTTGCACATTTCCATGTTATGATAATAAGTCTATATCAAGCCTTTAGGTTCATGTTTCTCTTGTGATACATTGATATTCCTATTTCTTAACATGTACTATATTTTTAAATTTATTCATTTTTTACTCCCTTATTGGGATTTATAGCTCCCCAATTTATTATGCAGGTCCACAGGTTATCCCATTGAATACTATGTATGAAGGCATGTTGAAGTCATGTAAAAGATGTTTTCAATAATATTGTTTTGTTTTATGTTCTATGTTGTTATGTAATGTTCCTAATTTCCCAAGACATAAGACTTCATGATCTGCATAGTTTTCTTAAGTGCATATCTATTTAATATGTCTTGTATATGTGTGTAATAAAGATCATGGTTGTTATGATAATAGTGCCCATAATTATAAAGAATGATGGTATGTACTAAGAATCCACATCTCTTGTACTAAATTTATGAGCAGTCCATAATAGTGGATAAAGTAAAAAATAAAACAAGAAATTTATACCATGGTGTGGCTAAAAATTGAAATTTACCCCCATTAATTTAATGATAAATGATGAATAAAAATTCATAATAATGTTTGGAAGATGTATCTTTTGTGTTTGACTTACATCAATAAGTACCTAAGTATTTGTCTATGAAGGTTATCTAAAAATTCATTGATGTTTTTGGAATGTGAAAATTGGTTTTCTATTTTGTTTTAATATCTATGGAATGAATTCTTAGTAATATTAGTTTAAAAATAAAAAGGGAAAAGAACATGGTACTTCACATATGAAAAACATTTCTATGAGGAAGTAGTCAACACATAATGAGAATGCAAAATTTATACCTAAATATTTCTTAATATAATGGAAAAATTAGTTAATGTTGGATAAAAAATTGAATGTTCTAAAAGTAATAAATGTTCCTTGATTGATGAAGTGATATATCTTATTCCATCAATGATTAAGATTAAAAAATATAGAAAAAATATATATCTATGGAGGAACATATTTGGACACTCAAGAGTCATGTAAGTATGAAGAGATCCCTAATATTTATAAAATAAATGTAAAGTGTTTATTATTTAATGAATGTGTATTCTTCCTGTTGTAATGATATTTTTTTGAAGACCCACCTTATTCCCAAATTCTTATAGTTATGATTAATGAAATTGAATTTATGATGAAACATAAAAAGAATATATTTATGTTTGTGAAGCCTATGATTCCACAAAATTAATCCATCTTGGAGTTGTTCAAATAAATTACCCTAGGAAAATTACCAATTTATATTAACCACGGTGATGAATGGATTAAATTCCTTGAGGTGGAGTTAACAAAAAGGGTGATGATTCGAGTGATTTTCTCATTTCTATTGAATTTTGAAATCTAGACTTGACCAGATTATTGTTAAATATACGATATGAACATCACTTTACCATGAATATTCATGTCAATAATAATTGAAATTTCAAAGGGATGTGATCATGAAAGTTAATATAATGGATTTTTTTTTGTTTTTTTACTTTCTTCTTTATGTGGAATAATGTTTTAGGAATTTTTTTAAAAATATATTCGACTACCAAAAATAAATGAATACCAATTGGAATCTCATTTTGAGTATTTAACTATATCCTTGTTGTTTATATTATTCAATTTTCTTTTCTACACTAGGGTTTCCCAATTAGAATTATAGTTTTTAGTAGATTATTATTTATGTGTATTTTTTTCACTCCCTTCTATTGTTGAAGTTTTTTTGTGTAATGGATGTTGAATAATAAAAGTGGATACAAAGGCTCTTTGATTTATAATATTAAGGAGGAGAGTTATTTTCTAATGGAGGACCATCCCTTGTATATATGGTATGAAAAATTGGGTTATAAAACCATTTTCCTCATTTTTAAATTTTTCTTAATCGGGACATGAAAAATGAACACTCAAAGTGATAATAAGAAGTATATATCATATTTAAAATTTAGAATATTTGTTAAAAATCAAATGTAGGACACTAAAGTACACATTAGATTGCGTTTTTATTTTTTTATTCCGTATTTATATATTTTTCTTCTTGATCTTGGGTGGTGTTGTGATTCCCCCTATAGAACATGAGAATATGTTCATAATTTATATGGTTAATGTAGAATAAAAATATCTACCATTGAAGTGGAAAAGGAATATCATTACATATATTGGAAATGATGGTTCAAAAAGATAACACCTTAATAATCATCCCCTATATTTTGTCATTTAAGAGATTGTATGAATTTCAAGGGAATGCGTTGATAGTTGTGAGAATTATTTCTACGAAATTTTTATAATACATGAGGGAAGTATACTAAGATGGATACTGGAGGAGTTTATTAATGTGGATTTATAGAAGTTATATAAATATATTCTTTAAAGACACAAAGAAAATATCAACTAAGGTTATTTAAGTAATTAGATTTGGGATAATCATTATTTACTTCATAATCAAGATGTGTTATTTATTTAGTGTTAAATTAAACATAATTTAAGGATAAAGTTTGTAGAGTATAATTATAGAAGATTAAGGCATATTTGTTTCATGGAAGAAGTATATCTAGTTTTTACATGATATTTGACATTGGGAATGGTACTGACAATGTTTAAAATGCTTTTTTGATTTTCCAAAAATGTGTTGGAATTGTTTTCCATTTTTTTGTAGTCTTAGAGATGAAATTTAATTGATTTGAATATAATCTAAAAAAATTCCATTTCCTCAAGTAAGTGGATTCAACTATGTAGTCCCACATAAAGGGATTTATATGTTGTCATTCAAAAATGTTAATTTTAATCTAATTCATCCATATAAGTGGATTCAAAATATTTATTGACATCAAAGATCTATGGATCTACACTGGAGTTGGATGTATATTGATCCAGCACAACATATAGATAATTTATGTAAGGGGATCAAAATTAGGTATGAGGATCAATGTAAAAGTAGAAGACAAATAGAAATCCTCATATATATTTTATAAAGAAGAAAAATTTGAA
Source organism: Viscum album (assembly GCA_963277665.1). NCBI lineage: Eukaryota > Viridiplantae > Streptophyta > Magnoliopsida > Santalales > Viscaceae > Viscum > Viscum album. The sequence continues at coordinate 795,849,930 of OY728157.1, forward strand.
GAATCATGCATAAAATATTATAAATAAAAATACATATATAAATATTCCTGAGAAATTGAAAAAAAAATTTAAACACCAATAATATTTTAATAGCCATGTTCCAAGCGCTCTTTGTGGAAAATTAATGATATGGAAGAGGGATAATGTAATAACCCATGCCAATACAGGTTGGAAATTCCCTCGATAATTACAATATTTCAATTTGGAGGATGTTCTATATTGATAATTAAGGCTCAAGTTGGGAGACCGAAGGGGTGGATATCCGAGACTAGTGTTTTTTGAAATGGAAAAAAGCTCAGGTGTGGACTCTATAATTTAGGAAATTATCAATATAAGACTAAGGAAACCGGGGCCATTTCATCAACCATCAACATACAGGTGAATCCCACATTCATTCTTGTTGGATGGACAATAACCTCAGTGGAATACTAGGATCCCCGACTAGATGGTATGGTTGCACAATGACTGTTACCCCACCATCTCAATTGTGAGTCCAAGTTGCTAGTTTATGGCTTTGAACTGGGTATTGTTTATTTGGGAAAACATTACTATTATCCTATGATGGGAAACATAAAATTTCACTGAGAAAGGGGCTCATGATTGGCCATTCCTTTTTGATTTTCCCATAGAAAGACACTCCTTAAATTAACTTTTCCATGGGATTTGTCTTAGTGATATGTGGTGATAAATCATGATTAGTTGGTCAAATTCAATACATTATTTAACCTCTATTCACATATATACAAATTCCATCAAATCTATTAATGGATGTTTATTTAAATCCCTTGTATCTTTGTGGAATCTATCAATAATGATGGGGCCTCGGCTCAGCTTGTGTAGAGGCTGTATCAATTTATAGTCCTCACACTATTGGAATCCAATTAGATTGTAAAAATCTAATAGACTGGTTTTATTAAATGTTTTTATTACTTTGATATATGTTTAAAAGTTTTTATGGGTTCTAGAAATACTGATTATATGTGGGGTAATTCCAATTGTGTGAAATGAACCCTCTAAGTGTTGTTGGTTGATATTCTATCATGGTAGTGGAGCTCAATAGTTATTCTGTAATTTATTACATGTTTGATTAAATTCAATAATTAAATTCAATAATTAAATATAATTATTTTTATTTTATCATTCATGATTCATGATGTAATATAGAAGCTTGTGTGGTGGTTAGGGAATAGTCAAGGCATGGTTGGGATAAGAAGTGTTTTGGCAGAGCCTGAAGAGGATGACAACTCTGATATAGGTAGATTTCCCCTATAATGTAGAACCATATATTTGATTATGAGTTGGGATGAAGGTGTTTATCTTTTATAACTATGATCCGGTATTGAATATTAGAACCATGAGATCCTTATACCATAAAATATAGTTATATTTTTAACATAGAACTCTGATATGTTCTTAGAAGAACATGAGATGCTCATATTCGACTAATGATTATATCACTGAGGGACAATGGTATACAATGCAATAGAGAGGGACCCTAATAGGCCTTAGTATCTGATGTGTTTTACATAAATTTTCCATGTGATTCACCTTTTTATATTCATTTATGAATAGGATGATTACTGTCGAGTGACCCATTTTCTCCCTGTAGATATGTGAGACAAATCCCCAGCTTTGTTTTGGGGAATCATTTAATGATTTGGAATTGAGATGCTAATGGGATTTTGGGTTGGTGTTTGAACTCATCAATTGAGGATAAATTTAAGGTGATCCATTAGTTTATGGTGTCATCACATGTAGTCTTTAACCATTTTCTCTTTGTATGATATTATGAAACTAGTTGTACATTAATGTGCGTTTGAGTGTATCTATAAAATCCATGTTTGTTTCAGATTTCATATGTGTGTATCCAATGATAACCACGATTGAAACTAATCATATATGTATATATATGGATACTTATAATCTTGTTGATATTATATGTTTGGGATATTATGTTATACTCTTCATGGTGTGGAAATCATGTGGATGTTGCATCTAGAATCCATGTGGTAGGTCGATTTTCCTGGATTGGTTATCCCATATAGAGGGACTATGTGATGGTGTGGCATTGGGATGATGAAGATGATGGAAACCAGATATTAGGTCAAATTATAATGGTCTTATTACCTCATCAGAGGTAGAGGATAGGGAATGATGATATTATGTATCAACCTTGTAACGATAGGGGTATGAAAACCCAATGGTCTAACCATGTGAAGAAATAGGTAAGGTGTCCTAGTGGAATAACCTAAGCTTTATTGGCCTCATGGTCTATCGTAAGTCTGATCTTCGGTGTGGAGACCATGTTTCATAACTCATGACTTTATTTTGTATGTCCTTTGATCCGGGATATGTGTTACCATTATGATGAGATCTATTAAGTGATTAAAATATACTTCTAGGATGATATAATGCATGAAGACATGGAATTACAGCTTTATGTGATATGAGATGATTTTTGAGACTTATATTATAGCATGGAGTTGAAGCAGGTAAGGTTGGGTATTATGGTTTCCAAATGATAAAATGATCACCTAATCTGAGTGTGTATCAGGATAGGTATTGCGGTTCCTTGGTTAATATAAGGCGAATCAAAGAGAAAGTTTATTGGTGAGACCCTACTAAGATTAATCCATCTCACCCTCTATGGTAACTCTAGTCCACATAAATACCTTACTTCCATTTTTTTGGTTGAGTATAAGACAAGTATAGAATGGGTTTGAGATTGATCACGCATATTGGGGACGGTCTGATTAGGCTTAGGGATATAAAAGATCCTAATTTTATTTTTAATTTCATTTTTATGTGTATATGTGGTTGGTATAATGGGTGACCGGTTGTATGTTTATATGACCACAAAATCATGATATAAAACTATGTTTATTGTTATACTATTTACTTGATGGTCATTGGAGATGGTTACAATTTTATTATTTCTAATAATATTTTTTTTTTATATATATTGTAATAATATCACTGTGATTTCTCTTGGTCCTCTCTCAAAATCAGCATCATATGGTGTACATGGAAAAATTCTTGATAACATGTTTCAAACAAGATTGACTATATGATTTGGTCGGGGAATCATAAAGTGCAATAAATGGAGATACCGTTTTATTATTCGGGATGTCGATATATAGGTTATCTAGGAATTTGTCAAAAATTCGGATGGTCCTTGGACTGGTGAGTCATGAATACTTTTCTAGTGGGAAGTCATAATTACTTGGATAATGGGATTTTTTTCTTGGATTACACTATTGGTATTGAATATTTTATCAAAAATTATGGGTTTACTAGAGATGGAAATTTTTTTGGTATTAGTCTTGGACTGTTGGAAGGAGTCTAATGTTCATGAATCATTCTAGGAATGTAACAATCAAATTACATGTATTTGATTATGTGTTATTTTAATGGACCTCTTTGGATATCAGGTTGTCTGGATCTTGGGGTTGGATGATCTATCATGGTGGAATGTATTCTCTTTTCATAGGGATTTATAGAGACACTTAGTGTTTCTTTGGAGGATTTTGAAATAATAAATTTAATAAATATATGATCAGTATAGGTGTTGGATGCCAAATAAACGTACTGTGGATGGGAATGTTTTCCCATGGTTATAGAAATTTCAAACGGGTTCTGGAGAAAGTAAATAGTGATACAACATTTGAGCATGTTGTGGAGTGTGCGAATGATTTGGAAATTAAGATCAAGACTCAAGGGATGGATCATTGGATGCTTAGTTGTTTGTTTTTTGATACAGATCTCATAGTACAGGATGTGAGGATCCTAGTTGAGATGACGAGGGGGTAATAAATCATGTGAAGACACGCATTGGTATTGAATTGTCACCTCTCTGGTGGACGGTGTGCAATTAACCTTTGAATTTGAGAGATAATTATTTTAAAGCCTATTGTTGAATATTTTGTGTTTCTTTTGGAATTGACATGCATGGGAGCATGTTCCCTTGGATATGTGAATGATCCTAGTTTTGATTAAATTCTTGTCATTTATGTATAAATATGGCTCTGGGATCAGGATTCATGGGATTCGTTAACCATTAGATTTATGTGAGACCAATAAGGATCTTTGGTGCGGACCATTGAGATGGTTATATGTCGGTCACTCTATTTTGGAAAAATTGAACTATGAATTGGGGATGATCTTTATACGAGTATAAGTATAAGAGGAAAAGTATGTTTTAGGTATGTGAGGTTACTGGGTGTATTTAAAATCATTAAGTAGGATATTTATGGGTACATAGAGGATTTCTTTGGGTCATAAATAGGGTCTTGTGATTCAACAATGGTAGTGCAGTGATGGTTTTCATTAAGAATCACTCTCATAGTGAGGTCACCAATGCATTTGTGTGACATGTCCTGGTATGAAATTACATAGTTGGTTGAGGAGAATTATAAATAAACCTATGTTTAGAGTTGTAATTGGTTGTAGACTTGGTGTGGTGAAAAAATGATCTAGTTTGAACATTTATAATGCTCAGTGGTTGGATTGATTGGGAATAAATATATTTTGTGGGGTAGTATGAATTCTATAATGTGGCCGATTGGGGTAAGAACAATAGATGAAATTTAATATGAGACATGTGATGGGGATTACAAAATTTGATAGATTGAAGATATGACCTTATTTCTGAACGAGTTTTGTTGCAGCTCAAAAACGTGTTTCTAATAATTCAGAAATTAATGAAAATCATTGTTGAATTTTGTGATTAGGTAGGAGTTGGATGACTACGCCATGTCACTATGAGTGGTTATTGGTTGATCACTAGTCATAAAGATAATTGTTTGGTTTCTATAGTGGTGAGGATTATATTCATATAGTAGGGATCATTTTTCCAATCATAGGTTAATGAATTTTATGTAAAATGGATCATCGATGAAGTGAAAGACCTGTTAGTGAAGCAAAATCAAGTTCAATGGAAATTATTCTGAAATAAAGATTAGTCGGATAGAAGGTGTTTCATTCTCGGGGGGGGGGGGGGGGGTGATGGATGGAAATAGTTGTTGTTAGTACAACCATTAAGTGTTATGTTTGTAATTTTAATAATGTGGGGAATGTTATCAGGGTTTCCTTGAGATTTGAATTATCCAGATAGAGTCTCTTAGTTCCATACTAGTAGGAAAAATCGGGTATCATGGTTCGGGATAACCAGAAGATGTTTTGTTGATGTTTCTACCTGATTTTTACACGAAATTATTTTTAAATTTCATATAAGTTTTTTTAGTCGTGTTTAATGGGTTATTGGACCATTGGAAGTGTGTTTTCGGTACGAAATGCGTATGGAGGGGATTAAAAAGTCTTGGGATTGGCCATTAGGAGTGATGATTTATGGTAGTGAGTAACACAGGTTTCTGGGAAAGTGAGTTGAAGAAATTGAGGTATGATGTGTGATATAAGGGTATTGAGAATCATGCCATCATTCTTGTTTGAAATAAGCAATGACTCTGTTTTTTCTGAATGTTTTATGTTGTAGTTCAGAGCCTCACAATTGTATTGCATCGATAATTTAGATAAGGAATAAAACTAGCACTCAGTGGATGAATTACCTTTTTAGGTTGGGATATGTGGTTTAATGAATTCTTCAACTTCTCAAGGATGTAAATCATTATGTTGGGTGCTTTTATATGACCAAATATTTCATATGTTTTAAATTCTTTGGAAAATATGAATTTTTTCATTTACTAGATGACCTCTTTTAAGAACTAAGGCTTGGGTTAGGAGACCAAATATTGGGGCTGTTAGGTCACTTGGTATGGAACTTGTGACTAGGGGGGATGTGAAGAGTTTTTTTTGATTTGTTAAAAGTAAAATGTAATTTATCAGGGTTAGAGCTATGTTAAAATTCTATGTAAAATTAAACATATGACACATGATTTTTATATAGAGGTTTGGATAACCAAGATCATTTTCCTCTCATTAATGTTCTATACTCTATAATGAGACTTGTATTCAATAGATCCTAACTTTTTAATTGGAGTTATATCCCGATTAAATACAAATAAAACATACATTTTTTACACATGGTATTATAACCCCATAATTTTGAGGTGGTTACAACTTGCCATCTTTTTCTAGGAGAGGATCAACCCAACCATAATTTTAGAGGGTAATAATACCACATACTTCCTTTTAGATCGGATGAATAACCTAGTAAAAGATTTTGGATGAGAAAGGCTTAATCTAAACACTAGAGGACACATTGATGGTATGAATAATTATAATATAGAATTAAAACACTATTAAAATGAAAACTGAATAGATGACGATGAAATTTGATGTCGCTCTATTTATATAGTCATTCTATTGGTGGAAGATGAACATAAAGAAAATTTTCAAAGTTCATAGAAGAATAATAGAATTTGAAAATGTTTCATGATAAATTCAAGGTACTATAAAATTTTATCATCACACTCTAATGGATTGAAACATCTGCAATGTTACATGTTTTAATACTTGAAGAGATCTCCCATATCATTAATTAAATAACCCCAAGGATCATATTCAAAACTAATATCTGCATGACACTTGTTATTATAAAAAAATTTCAAAATATGACTATAATGTTTTATCTATTGAAGCCTTTCTGAGAAAAACAAAATTCGGCTTTGTAATGATTTATGAAATATTAAAATTAAAATTTAATATAATAATTAATATTAATTATTTAAAAATAACAATTATAAAAAAATTTAAATATAAGAATAGTCTTCTAAAAAATAAAAGAAATATAATATTTGTGAAAATATATCATCATATGAATTTTATTATGCAAGTAAGGGTGTACATAAAAATAATTTTACAATTATATTTTAAACATGTTTTAATTATATTTCAATAAAACATAATAAAACATATAACCAATTAATTTATTTTAATTACATTAATTAAAATTAATAATTAAAAATTTTAGGAAATTTTTTTATCTAATGTTGGGTCATGACCCATTACTGAAAAATTCCAATGGTGGATAAAACAAGAAAGAACCACCATTTCAATTTTCAGGAAAAATAATAATAAAACCATGAAAAAATTTTATTCCTTGATAGAGTACAACCAAAGGCTTCCAGAAATAAATTAAATTTTCTATTTCATTTGAAATCCATCGATGACTCATGACTCACCAATGCATGAATCAAATAGTAACTCATGACCTACCATTGGAAATGTATGATGGTTGCTAAATGAAAATATTTTCCAATCAAAATAATGTGATTATATATAATAAAATTGAAACTATTATTGCTCAACCATGGATTACATAATAAATACCAACCCAGATAATGAAAAAAATAAGCTTCTACAAATATTCTATGAACAAGAAGAGATAAAATTCCATGATGAGTCCAAAAAAAGACAGAGTTAAAAACTAAAGATAATCAAAAGTGAATTATTTTTATAAAAATAATAAAAAATATTAAAAGAAAATCAAATGTTTAATAATAAAAAACACCACTAGAGAGAAGAAATAGTATCTCTAGGTTGGATCTTGAAGATGATCCTGCCATGTCCTTGTACAGTTGGAAGAAACAATCGGTGGGATAAAATAAACTACCATTTCTATCTAATTGTTGATTAAGAAACAAAATACAACTACCATAATGAAGGAGGAATATTAAAAAATAAATAAAATTTTTAATAAAAAATATGAAAATAATTTTAGAAATAAAATAATCTAAGAAGATTAGTTGGAAAAATTCAGGTACTATTTGACATCCAATAGTGGATGATGAATCACTATTAGTTTGCAATAATGACTCATGACTCATAGTTGGTGTCTAATGGTGAATCGTAACTCGTGATCCAGAAACCAACAATTTAAATGCTTCGAATGAGAGATGTATCCCGAAAAGGTAGTTGTATAATTGATGAATAATAACTAATGTGAAGGATTGAAAGAGGATAAGAGAAGAAACCGATAACCAGTACACTAACGTAAAACAAAAAGAGAGACCGAGAATGTGAAACTATCTAGTAATTTAAACAAAAATTAAGTTTTATAAGACTGAGAAGTTGTGTCACTCATAGGTGAACATCACCTTGAGGGATGACCAAATAATAATAATGATATTTTGGGAATGATAAAAATTTAGTGTTCAAGTAATAATATGTGGGTGTTGGATAATATAAATGAGATAAGAAGAGATATCATATTGAAATTAAAAAATACAATCAATGGTCCATATTTAATATGACATTTTAAATCATGTCCAACATTGCAAAAAAATAAAGGAATTTGAGTGGTATATCTATCATATTTCATTGATCCTCATATCATAAAAAACTACACACGACAGAAACATGGTCCATAGGATCTGTGCGTGACCCATTCCCAGTGCATGCACCAATGTACACACACTCTGGTCATTATATATAGGTCTACATGCAACATGTGAGCACTATGATCGACCCAAACATTGTGAGAGTTGTAAGGGTTGTATCACCAATGGAGGTTGCCCTTTGGGTCCCAAAAATTTTGGATTAAGGACTGACCTTAGGGCTTATGGAATTGGTAATTTTTTTCAAGACATAATAAACTTTATTAATGCGTTTTAAAATAAAAACCAAGGATAAAAAATAATATTTGAAGATATAAATAAAAGATATTATTATTTTTAAAATATATTTATTTTAATTACATGAAATAATGGAAAAAATTATGAAAAATGGTATGTAAAAATGTAAATACCAAATTAAAAACCCTCTCCCATTTTTGTAAATTAAAAAACAAAACATTTAATTAATTTTCAAACATCTTTTCAAATAACTCATTAAATATTTAAAAGCATAATAGTACATTTAAAATTTACATAAAATTACAATATTATTTAATAATACTCTATTTTAATCCAAAAGTAAATTTATATAAAAAAAATATTATCATTCTAGTATAGTATTCAAAGGAATAATAATTGATACAATAATATTTTAATAATGTATTTTTAACCATAATGATCTAGTAATCATTTTTAAAAAGTAGAAAATGATAGAGAGATAAAAAAATCTAGTAAAAAAGTAAAATATATTTTTTAAGATTAAAAATATACTAATGTTAATTTAATTTTCTATCATCTCCAATTGAAACATTATAGTCTAAAAATTAATAGAATATAGGGGTTTTTTTAGAATATCAACTAATGTTTTCTCAGTTGGTAAAAATTCTGAACATATTTCACATTTATTTAAATGATCCCATAGTAAATGAAATCAAACATCAATGAGTTTAGTTATATAGTGTTCAAGAGGGGGTTTATAAATTGAAATAGCACTAGTGTTATCAATGCAACTAAGAATTATGTGAAAACCAATATTAAAATTGATAAATTTGTTCTTTATCTAAATTATCCATGGGAAGAAAATAACAACAAAAATATATTCATCCTCAGTTGTTGATAGTTCCAATGAGAGTGGATTCTTAGAGATATATGAAAATAATTTTATCCCTAAAATGTGATACAAACTTGAAGTACTTTTTCAGTCTTGTTTGTAACCTCCAATGTCAGAGTTAGAGAAATATAATGGATCAATGAAATTATCCTTAGAATAGAAAATTCAAGTAGAAGAAGTTCCCTTGATATATCCTGTTACACTATTAACATCATTAAGGGGACATTATTTGGTCTTTGACTGATATCTTGAACATATAAAAACAAAAAACCTAATATCATTTCTGTAAGAAGTATGATACAATAGGCTTACTATTATTCCTCTATAAAAATTATCCCAAACATACATTCTATATTCATATGAATCTAGTTTTGAATTTTTAATCATATGGGTTCTCACTGTATTAAAATAATCAAGTCCTTTTTTTTGAATTTATTTGTCACATGATTGATTAAAATACCCTATTTTTTTTAATTTGTATACCAAGGAAATGTTTTAATTCTCAGATTAAAATCAAATCAAATTAATTTGAAATTATTTTTTAAAACTCATTACTAAGTTTAATATTTTTTGGAGCTCTCTTAATAATATATTACTATTTAGGATATTTAAAAACATAATTTGAAAATTCATTTTTTTCAAAACCATAAGTTTTTTTAACACAAACCACTTTTGAAATTACAACATTTAGAAATTCATTTTTTAAAACCATTTTAAAATGTTTAATTTTTTTAAAACATTTAGAACATAATAAAATCAAAATGGTTTCTAATCTAGAAAATGGTGAAAATTAATCCTCAAAATCAATACCTTCTTCTTGAAGATAACCTTTGGAAAATAATATTTCTTTATTTCTAACAATATTTCTAGAATCAACTAATTTATTTTAAAAAATACATTTGGTTCTTATAGGCAGTGTATCTTTAGGTCACTCAACTAGATTCCAGAAATCATTTCTATTAAACTACACATATTCATCATGCCTGACATTAATCTAGTAAAAATCTTTCAACGATTCAATAATATTAATTATAAACAAATCATCTACAAATGATGAATATGAAAATAAATTAAAAAGATAGTCCTCTTTATAGATTAAATATTTATAACAAAATTTTATAAAGCATATTTTTTCTGATTTTTCCAAATTAAAGGATCAGATTATAATAAGATATTCTCCCCATAAGCTAATGCATTAATATTCTCATGTTTACCTTAATCAAAGTTAAATTCTTTAAAATGATCTGTATTATCAACCAAATAATTGTTGTGTTTTTTAATATATTCAATGAATGTAACATGCACATATTCTTCCATTATCCAGGTTATTATATTATATGAACTATAATTATAACTAGAATTATTATATCCCAAAAATATACTTACATGATATTATCAATAAAATGTTTCTTGATTATCTTTAGAATTAAAAATATATATAGTACTACAAAAAAACATTTAAATAACCAATTTTAGGGTTCTTATTCGTAAATATTTCATAGAGATTTTCATTTAAAAAATGTTTGATGTGAAATATATTTAAGATATATAAGAAGTGGGAACTGATTCAGCCAAAAAATATTTTAGAAGGTTGAATTCATTAAGAATTATTATTTCATTTTCTTGAATAGGTCCATTTTTACTCTATAAAACACAATTCTATTTTGGTGTTCTATTGGATGAAAAATTATGAAAATATAATTCAGTTTCAATGAATTTTGTAAACTTATAAATTAATAAACTCTCATCAATTATCACTTATAATAGAAACAATTAAATGAAATTTCTGATATTGAATTTTATTTTAAGCATGTAACAATGTTGTTTGGCATTTAACTTTTATTAGATAAGAGATATTTCTAGGTAAATCTACTGAAATAAACTATAATAATAAACACATATATTTTAGAACCCAATCTAGAGTTTCTCATGGGCTTAAAAAGATCAAGATGAAGTAGTTATAACCACCTAGTGGTATTATCCATATTAACAGATCTAGATGATGCTTTTTACTGCTTACCTTTTAGAAAAGAATCTCATTCATAATGCATAAAAGTATTGAATTTTTGGATGTTCTTTAACCTATTTACATTTAGATATCTCGTAAAACTATCCAAAATTAACATATACCAACCTTCTATACCTCAAAATGTGATATCCATCAAAGGGATGTGATCATTTTATGTTTTTCTATGTACTTTATGAAATATTTTTAGAATATTATTTTTATTATCTATTGGCATATGATAAATGAAAAATATCATCATAAACAAGACATTTTTTATCAATAAATTTATATTCATGTCTTTATCACAATGTTGTGACATGATAATAAAGTTATGTATTAATCCAATTTAAAAATACATTATAAATTATAACAGTGTTTAAAATACATACTTCTCCAAAACCGTTTATCATACCTTTAGAGTTGTCACCAAAAGTTATAGTACCTCTATCATATGAACTAAATGTTAATATGTTTGATATTTCACCATTCATGTATCTTGAGAACCAATCATCCATATACCATGTCATTTTGGAACTCTTCAGGGACTCTTTATAGAAAATTAATCATATAAATGGTTGTTTTTGTGCCAAGATTAGCCTGGGTCCAACTGGATTAGTGGAAAACTTTTTAGGCACCCATACTTAATTGAGAAATTTATTGTATGGTAATATAGAAGAAATATTTTTAGAAATGAAAAGTCTTACTATGGCCTAATGACTATGTAAACATTAATTAAAATTCTTTTTTCATAATTCCATATAATGTTACATCTAAAGAACGAAATGTATGAAATATAACCATTAATTCATGTGAAACAAATATTTCAATATATCATATGATCCTAATTATTATATCCACAAAACATTTTTTTTCATATTTATATTTTTTCAAAGCTATTTTTTCGATTTTCTCTTAGCCTGGTGAAAAGACAGATAATGTTTCATTTAATCCAATAACTTCTTTTTTAAGGGTTTTATTATCTTTCTAAATAATATCCCTAGGATTAGTTATTTTTAAATTTGAACATGATATAGAATTTTGTATTTTAATATTATTACATTTAGGATTCTTACATTCCATTTCATTTTTATATAAATAATCAATGACTAATTTAAATATTGTTTATTTATCTTCATTAATTTTGGAAAAGAAATAATTTATTCCCATATTCTCATCTTAAACTGTAAATAGTTCATAATCTACAACCTTTCTCACTTATATATTACATAAAATAGAACCCCTCATGTTTTTATTTTTTCCTTAAAATTCTTATTCTCTCTTTTCTATTCCCTATACAGTTCACCCATTCTCATGATAGCTAAATAATTTTTTTCATTTTGACCAGCTAATTCTTTAATGTCTTTTTCTATATTATATTCCCAAACATAACTATAGACATAATAATAATGCACCTCATTTATAATATTATCCATCAAACAGAGATTATAATATTCATTTCCACTTTTATAGCTGTTAATTCTTTTGTCTAACTCTTCTGTACAACTCCATCATGCAAGATATGTCTTTCTTTGTTCATTATTGAATTTATTTCCATGTCAATATTGTTTTAATTGTGGAAAATATTCTTTTATTTTCCCAATTTTCAATCACTCATAGAATATTAATTTAAAAATGTCATATTTACTAGTATTACCTCTTTTATTTTTCTTTATAGAATCATTTTGATGATAACTTTTGTTACGCTTCTTGAATAATTTATTTCCCTTCATATACCTGTACACACCTTTGGTGAAATTAGCCATTTTATCCCTCTCACATTTATTAAATAAGAATTAGAGTAACTTTCAATAACAATAACATTTGAGTTAAAGGATATATCTTTAATTTTATCATGGTCGTTAGTTTTCTCATTCTTCATTTCCAGCTCATATTGAAGAAGTGATCCTGTTAACTCATCTAATGAATATTTAGTGAAATATTCACATTCTTCAATAGAAAAATTCATTGAATGTGATCTATTAGGAATATATCGAATTAATATTTCGATTAGAGCTTAAATATTCACGATATTTCTAAGTGAAACCATATTGTCAAAAATTGTAGTGAATCTATTTTACATCACATTTTTTATTTATTGACCAGTCATTCTGAATTAACAAATCATAGCTGTATTTATAATAATATTTGTTCTCTACTACATATCAGTTCCTTGATGAGTGACTTTAAAAGATCTCTTGATGTGAGAGGCATTTTAATAGGATGAAATATTAGTATTCATATATCTACATACAAAGAATCAAATTTAATTCCTAATATTGTAATTTAAAACACATATTTCTGCATCATTTTCATTGAGAGTTTCTAAATATACACCATGTAGTATGTATGGTTTTGAAAATATATCCAAATAATAAGGACCTATATTTTCAATAAATACCTCAATTATGTCCCTCCAGTAAACATAGTAACTTCCATTGAATTTAGGTGGTCTCATAGGATTAAAAATATCAAAAATCATGATTTTTAGTATCAATGTATTGGAACATTTCCATAGACTTTTCAGTATTGGATTATGGTTATTTTAGGAATAGACAATGATAGAACTAAAACCAAATCCTTAAAAACTAACTGCCATCTGATACCAATTGTTAGGTCCCATGGTATGTTAGTATGGACTAGAGGGGGGGTTATTAGTCATTTTTAATTTAATAAAAATAAAATATAATTTATCATAGTTATAACTATGTTAAAAACTAGGGTAGAAATAAAACAGACAATAGATAATATTTTTATAGAGGTTCAAATCACCCATATCCAAGTCCACTCATCAATCACCTCGACTCTTTATGGATACTGGTATTCACTAGATCCTCATATTTGTATGGGAGTGATAACCAGATTACATACACATAAAACAAACATTTTTCACACCTAATGGTATAACCTTATAATTTTTAAGGAGTAACAGGGTACATTCATTTTTTCTTGGAGGAACAACCCGTACTTCCTTTAATATGAGACAATGAACCCAACATTACTTTTTCGATTATAAAAATAACCCAATGAAATCTTATGGATGGAAGAATATTAAAATAAACTATATAGGGGAAATAAGTTGTAGAAAGAATTATAATACAAATATAACAAAATTAATTAATTTACCATGATAGAAGATGATGAATAAATTTAGTTCAGCTTGAGCTTTACGGTCACTATAGTGGTAGAAGTTGAATACGATGATGATTTTTAGTGATCACAACCAAACATGAGAATCCAAATATGTTTATTGATGAATTTAGATGAGCATAAATTGTTTCATCATATTCTAATGGATTAAATCATCTTCATGAATACATGTTTGTATCGTGGAAGAGGTCTTCTAGATCGTTAATACGAGATCCTCTATGAGATTATACACAACCAATATCACCATGAAAATTGTTATTATATGAAAAAATATATAATAACCGCTAAATTTTATCGATTTATACATCACTGAAAAAATCATAATCAAGATTTATACTTCATTGTGAAATATTAAAATAAAAAATTTCATATTTTATGTATAAAAATTCTAAATAATTAAAAAATTTGACACAATTGATATAAGAAAATAATATTCCAGAATATAATGAAAACAAAATGTTTCTAAAAATAGATGTGAATTTTATTCTACATGTATGAGTGTATATAATAAAATGTTTTCAATTATTTTTTACACATTCTTAATTTATATTTCAGAAAATATTATTAAACTTTTAAAAAAAATTAGGTTATTTTAACAAAATCAATTAAAACTAAAAAATAAAAATTTTTTATCAATTTTTAAATAACAGGGGGTAATCACCTACTGCTAAATAAGTCCAATAATGGATAAATAGAGCCCAAGTTAACATTGAAATTTTCAATAAAAATTGAATGAATCCAACCGAAAAAAGTTATTTCATGATATAGAACAACAAGCAGCTCTAGGATATGAAATTAAAATTTTGTTGCCATTAGAAATTAAACGGCGACTCATGAATGAATGTTACATGAAGCCAATTGTGACTCCTGGCCTAACATTAGAAATTTACAATAGTGAATCATAGAAAATATTTTAAAAACAATTGAATGAGATTATATATGATGAAATTAAAACTATTATTTATTAACAATGAATAAAAAAATAAAGGAAAATGGAATTAATGGAAAAGGAAGATGGTTCCAATAATCTATAATCCCGAAGAAATAAAATACCATGAAGAGGGTAAACATAGATAGAATTAAAAAATAATTATAAATAGACTCATATTTTTATGATAATAATAATAATCCATATTAGAATAAATTCATTTGTTTAAGAATGAAACATTTCTCAGGATAAAATAAATAAGAGCTTCAATTGGAACTTGAAAGACCTCATTCCATTTCCCCGTACTATAAGAATACATAACATGGGTGAGTCAAAAACCTCCCATTTATATCCAATAGTGGATTATGAAAAAAAATACATGAGTGTTCTGATGAAGAATACTGAATAAAAAAACTAGGAAACATTCTGATAAAAAAATAAAAACACCATTTTAGAAACAAAAGAATACAAGAATAGCATCTAAAATATTAAGCTATAGTTGGACATCCAATGGTGGATCATGAGTCACCATCATGAAACCAACTATGTGAAAGATTTGAACTAGAGAAGTATCCCAAATAGGCAGTGGGAAGATTTTTGAAGAAAATATAATGTGAAATATCAAAAGAAGATAATTGGAGAAAAAATGAACCAATATGCCAACATTAAATAAAAAAGAAAAGACAAGAATTTCACACTAGCTAGAGATGAAAAACTGATCATTTTGATAAGACTAAGCTGTTGTGTGACTCATAAATGAACTATACCTTGAGGAACAACAACATATGATGACTGATATTCAAAGATAGATAAATGTGCAGTGTTTATATAATAAAACATTAGAGTTCAAAAAAATAAGAGAGATATGAAGAGATATCAAATGGGCACGATCAAATAGATTCGACGACTGAGATTAAATCAATGTTTCTAACCCGTTTCCCACATGGAATCGAATTCAATGAGAAAGAGTGGTATATTAGTAGTCTTTCATTGATAATCGATCCAAAATAAAATAAAAAGGACACATACATAGGCTTCTAGCTCAGTGGGTGACCCATGCACTAAAGGGCATTCACTCTAGGCCTTATACATGGGAATGCATCAGACATGAATTCACTATTATTTACCTAACCATTATGTAGGACAAAAGTGATGGACCTCCCTTAGGGTTTCACTTTTAGGTCCCCCTTAATATATTTTAAGGTCATTCCTATGTACTTTTGTGCATGGGATATTTTTTTACAACACATAATAAATAATTAATAGAGTAAGAGTATAAAGATAAAAACCAATGATAAAAATAAATATAGGAAAATTTAAATAAGAGATAATATTATTTCCAATGTATATAATACTCAATTAAGTGTGATGTAAGAGTAATTTATCAATACAAAGGGATATGTAATATTATTTATACCTAATTGAAAACATATACATCCTAAACAATTTTGTATAGTCTGTGATCGATGTTTTAAAGGAGACATCAGTGCTCAAGAAACCTTCAAAGGAATTTCATGGAAGAGAGGGCTACTACTGTAGCCTATTTATTACTAGGGCATCAACTGGATTATGGGATTAGTAGTTGCTATGCTGGCCTCCTAGTATCACTAGTGAGGCCCAATGACAAACCAGTGTGTTCATATTGGACATATTTTTTGTGGTGAATTTTTTAAATTTTCCCACGATGAGTCCGTAAGGATATTTACTAGAATGGGTTTTATGAATATCCATTCATTTTTTGATCTTCACCTCTTAAGATGCTCAGTATATACCATTTCAATAGTGAAGAATTAAAGTGTGGTGTGAGGATGAATCAAGGTGTGATAGTTGAATTCATTCCTTTCAGGAACCTAACTTCAATACACTTTTTAATTCCTTATGATCTATTTTTGGATTTTATTTTGATTCTACTAGATCTTGGTGGAATTGACTGGGAATAATTGTTCTTTGGATTTTCTTTGATAGAGTATGTATAGAGACATAATCTTTACACAATTAAGATCCAATTTGATTGAGCTAATACACTAACCTAGTTTGATTAATTGTTAATTTTTTGGATTAATTTGATTGTTTTCCAGTTGTCGAATGATAGGGATTATGTATGATTTGATGAAAATGGTGCATCTCAAACACTTTGGGATTGATGTGATGAGATTCTGACACGATGTTGGTGTAAAAACAAAATTTTTAAATTTATTCCATGTTGTATTAAATTATATAGTTAAATTTAATAAAATTTAATAAAATTTTATAATTAATAATTCCTGAAAGACACTGTCAATCTGATGCCTGAGTGGTGTTTTGGGCATGGATGAGGCATGGGTGGGATATGCTGAGGCTTTTCATTGCTTAGTTAGGATGATAACATCAATTTTGTTAAGTGGAAACCATCTTAAAAAACAATATTTATATTAAAGAATGGGTGTCAATGTGTTTTTTTATTTCTTCATGGTTATTAGTTGAGTAGCTAATCACCAAAACACCCTTAAGAAATATGAAGGATGTATTATTATACTCATGAGATGGGATAAGTGGTTTGAGTCACTTGGATATAGTGTATTTTCTATTATATTATTTTATCAAGGGGAAATGGTTCACAATTAAATAGATAGAGAAATTGGGATGCCTCAAAAAGTGTGATGAGTTATGAAAATAGCATGGGTGTGTCTTATAGAGCCTTTTGGGTATGCATAAAAGAAATGTTTCCAAGGAATATGCGGTATCACTTGAGAGACATGAGATGAGAACCGACATAGGGTAATAAGAATTTGTTAAATAATAATCAGTTAAGGACCTCACATTGGGTTACTAGTGGGATTTTTAGGTAGGACATGGAACTCACTGACTAAGGTCATATTTTAGGTGATCATTTTCATTGTGTTATCATAATATTTAGTCCTTACCCATGGGGAATTTTTATGAGATTATAAATCTTGTTGTGCATGATTCTGCGTTCATGTATAGTCGTGAGACACATGTTTAATATAGATTGTGTGTGTGTTTATACCATTATACCCATGGTTGATAATAATCACATGTGTGAGTCTGTATATCATCTAACACTCCTGTTAATATATTGTATATATAACATTATGTTTTGATCCACATTGTGTGTGAATGATTATCCTGTGGGTGTTGCATCTGGAATAAATGTGATAGGTGGTTATCCATGTCTTGGTAAACAAATAAATTGGGAGTGATTTATAGTGTGTAATAATATTGAAGATTATGATGGGACCTATATATAGGGGGAATGATGGTCGTATGACATGAAATATGATATATGATGGGAGAATATATACCTTATATCCCAACCAAGTACACACATGGATAAAATGACCATGTTCCCTAACCCTATATAGTTGGGGGTGTGATGACCTTATGGACTTATAGCTAACATGATTGGACTCATGGTGATATTTGAAAATGATCCAGAGGGGTAATGATGATATGACCTGTCCTGGGGCTCGATTTTACTATATTCTTTTATTTAATTAATTTTTTTTCATTACATCCCAATCTATTATGCGATGGTATTCATCTCATGTGATTATATAAAAATAATGATGTTTCATTTCATCATGATGTGATATGTGATGATGTATGAGACTTGTATTCATGCATAAAAGTAAATAATTAATTATTCAGTGTTGGGGTAACTTATTTTCCATATGATACCCAGACATGTGTTTGTATAATTCTAGGTATCATGTTGTCCTAATTAACACATGGAGACTCAAAAATAATTTATATTTTTGTATTTATCGTCCTCATTCATACACATAAATTTAAAGATTCATATTTGGGGTTCTTTTTTAAGCCCTACTGATTTGTATTTCTCAAATAGCCTATAGTAAATTTTAGGCACATGTAAACCATAGTTTTTTATTTTCTAGTTGATAATAGAACATGAAGGGTATTATGATGAGGAAAATTAATTGTATTTGGGGATGAGTGTAAGAGACATGATGTTTTAGGATAAAGTCCATGTATTTTTGTTTGGTTATTTATCTATAAACATATTTGGCCTAGTTTCTAACCTATTTTAGGTTTCCATGAAAGAATAATCATTAAATGGATTTTGGTTTAGTGCATTACTATGTTCATGATTGATATTATCATATAGGTAGAGACAATTGAGGCCATGTGTCCCACCAAGAAGACCCAATGATTCTGTTTGTGTGTATTGATAAAATCATTATTCCACATTTAAGAATATCAAATTAGAGTATAAAAACCCCATCATTTATCATATAAATGGTGAAATAAATCAAATATTAGTGGATATAATTTTAATATTTTAAAATATCATATTTTTTTATGAAATTCTATTATCTTTTGTTTTATTAGGAGAAGAACAAAGTAAAATAAATTTCTATGATACATTATTAATCCAATTGTCTAAATTATATATTATTTTAATCTAGAAATCTAATATGTGGATGCTTAAGCAATGATTCAATTATGATAAATATCAAAAACATTTAGCGATTATAGATGAACTAAATTTGAAATATATTATCTATCTATATTTCATTTTGAGTATTTGATGATTTAGGTTGAACCTATCTTATCATTCCAAATACACTAATGCAGCAACGAGACAACCACATTGTATGACATCTTTTTTTATGATTTTTATATAGTAGTAATTAGTTATTTTATATAGATTTTATGAAATATTTTTGATATGAATAAGATAAAATAATAATATAGTATAATATATTTGAAATTATTATTTGATATAAATATTGAAAAAAGTTAAATAAATGCTACTCCAATCATTTTATAGAAGATAATAGATGAAGAAAAGAGGGAAATATATTTTGGGAGAAGTCCCATCTACAAAAAATTGTGGAAATCATAGAGAAAAATATCGATTTATTTGATATTTTTAAAATCAAATTCATATAAAATTTTATTTTAGGAGAACCATTCTTAATAGAAAAGATAGAAAGAATGAGAAATGTGTGAAATATTTAATTAGAGGACAAGTATAGTTGATAGAAAAAAATACTGAACTATAGAAGGAATAATAAGATGTTGATCCTGTGGAATGGAATATTATTCCATGTGTTATAGAATATTATGTGTTGTAGATTCTGAATTATTTCTTAAAGATAGATCAATTCAAATAAATCTGGACATATAGATGAAGAAACATTGGAGAGTCTGATTGTGTTTTTTTTCAAGTTTTTTGGGTTGATCCTTTCATCTAGTGAGGAGTTTTATGGTTTTTATAAACATAATAGATGAGTATTCAGATTAAAATTCATGTTGTGAAGAAATATTGAAATATTTATATTGCTGTTCTGCGATCCAAGAATGAGTGGCATGCACAATTCTTAAAGTGTTTTTGGAATTTAGTGAAACTATTGTTAAGGAGGAGATCATATCACATGGAATACAGGTAAACCAAATATAATTACAGGTATAATTCAAAGATACTGAAATACAATATTTTTATATACATATTTGGATGAAAAGAAGCCAATGTGACTCTAGTTATGAATATATATCATAGTGTGACTTTATTACACATGTTAGGGGCTATAAATATGGTAATCACTATGATAATAATTGTTAGCGTTTCAATCACAATGGTGTTATTAATAAAAATTAAATTTACATGAGAATATTAAGGATAAGATAGTTAATCATTAGTGTTAATTACTAATAATGGAAAGGAGTATATTTATAGTATCTTGTCATAAACATGTAAAAATAGCACATGTGATAATTTATGTTTTACCTTCATTGGATGTGGTATATGAGATTGGTAAATTCTAAGGAGATCTACTATATCATAGTAGATAATAGAGTTAAAAATTAAAATGGTGTAAAATATAATCAAATTCAAATAATAACTTGGATTAAAAAGTCAATGCCGAATCCCCCCACCACTATAAGTTGTCTAAATTGATACTTATGGGAATATCACTATAATGCTCTAATTTTTAGAGTTTAAAACTAAGAATTTTTCATCTTATTTTGTAAGAATTAAATAATTTTTATTTTTGAATATTTCATTGGATCGATCATAAATTGAAAAATCATCGACGAAATTTTTAAGAAATATATCCCCCATGTTATAAAAATTACATTTCATAGACATTTTAAAATTAATAGTTGAATAAGAATTAAAAAATTACATGTAATGATAGGTTATTTTTATGTATGGGAATGAGAAATTAATTTTATTTTATTCTTAGATTTACTACAATTTTTTATATAGTATTGATATGAGGATCAATAGATCTCGTAGCTAGATAAAAATAAAAACATCTGATCTATGAATAAGATTGGAATACGATGCATTCATTTGGAAGCAATTATCATCTAATGGACCATATAAATACTTCATCCCTGAATTTTCTCATATTTATTATCATGAGATCGAAATTAATTGTCCTTACCATTCCTAAATGGTTCAGAATACCTTGAAATTTAATTACAAAATCATTAACTGATAGTGAGAATGTAATTCAAACATTGAGGAGTTTTAGGACATCCTTCTTCACCACAACCTTCATTCTTGTTTTGAGTCTCTTTTATAGTTATCTAAATGGTTTTATAACTTCCCATATTATTAAATTATGTGTAATAATGATGTGATTAATTCAATTGATATCAACAACACCCCTAGATATTTTATTATTTCTATTTTTAATATTTTATAACATTTTCTTGTTGATACTTCATTAATATTACATCGATTAAAAGAAGAAAAGTATATTTTTATCCCACGTGTCAATACCATATTGTTTTTTATTATGGATTAAGCACATATATCAGTGTCATGATAATTTTAAAAATAAAATAAAGGTAGATAACCATTGAAAAGTATTCTATACATTATATAACTTCAAATTCCACCTAATTTATTGAATATGATATCTATTCGTTGTTTCAAATATTCCATTAATATATTGGATCATATTTTCCTCCTTTTATTATTCTAAAGACATGATCGGGGTATAATCTTTAGTTGTGAAAATAGAATGACAATACACCAATTCATTTAATCCTTCAAAGCCATCATAAGATCATTAGTGGGTTATTTTTAATCAACTGAGAATTAATGTTTTCTTAAACTCACCTCAATCAATTCCTTCATTGTTTATTGTAATATTAACTAAAGTATAATTAGAACATTACATTATTTTTTTAGCCACATGATTAAAACTTATTATGAATGATAAATTTTTCTATAGTAATAAGAACATTGTCATGAATTAATTAGGGGGTAATATCCTAGAATGATTGAAAAGTTTAAATGGAACTCATAATAGATTAAGATAATAAAATCATGAAATTCTAAGAAAAACCAATGGAAAAATATTTATAATTGTTCATATTTTCCAAATTTCCATCCAAAATGTGCATTATAAAATTATTATGGGAATCGAAAATCCTCCAAAATCTCTCATTTTTTGAGGTTTTTTTTAGTAAATACTGATATTTAATATTTCATTTTAATTTATTTCTCCAAGATATTCTATCATCATTATATTTTGTATAACCTCCTCTAAAAATGTACATTTTCCTAATTTTAAAAACTATTTCACTGGATGAACCATTGATATGAAATATCTATAAGAAATCTATAATCATTTTTAATTTTCTCTATGAATACCTTTTCACCATGATCTCTTCAAATAGTTGAGGGGATCTATATGTTTCATGATTCTATTATTCCTCCTTATACAATTATATTTAATATTTAGAAAAATATTTTATCTTTTAACTCTTATGAATACTAATTCATTTATCTTCTTCCTTTTTATCTTCTTTATTATACTTACCGCAATTATTTTCTTCCTTTTATTCTTATTCATCTAATATTTATTCTTATAATACTTATTCTCCTAAATCTCTCACTTGCATGACATGAAAAATCCTTCACCTAATCCCATGGATTTTTCTCCATGTTTCCCAATGAAGAACCCGAGAATCATATAGATAGATATTAGGAAATTTTCCATACTTGATTCTTGAGGTTATGGAGTGTGGATTTTGTGTTCTACAAAGAGTTATCTTGGTATTTCTTTCATTAACCCAAAAAAAAAAATTAAAAGGACGGAGATTAACCTTGAGAATATATTGTCATGGTTGGGTGGGTAGTTCTAGTTTTATTATCTATGGATTTTGATTTTATTGTTTTTTTTTGATTTTTAAATGGTTTATGTGGTCTTGGGGATTGTTGTTAGGATGCATATCTTGGTGGAATTTTTTTTGGTTGAAAATGTGGCCATTTTCTTTTAATTCATGTATATGATTTTTGTTTGGATTAGGTTGAACTATCATCACATAATTATTAGTATTCTAATATAATTAGGGGACTTAGTTAACTCAATAATAAAGGTATAAACCTGGCCCTCTATGCATCTAAAATGTATATAAAAGGGATGTGGTTGTTTATAGTTATTACCGTTGCAGACATATTGGTGAAATGAAATCTAAAAAAACGAATATTCCAATTATGATATATAACATTAGTATAATAGGGATTTGTTTCCCAACAAGATGGATTTATCACTTTAGTGTATCTCTATAAATTTTCCGATGGAAATAATTTTGAGGGATCACATTGAGGATGTATCATGAAACATTAGAGGTTTTTAACATCAATCCCCTTTCCATTTAAAAATCTATCATTGATTTATACACAAGTGAAAAAACATATTTAGAACATTTAAACTGGGGAGAAAATCATGACCATTATGTTGAAACTAAAATATAATCACTTTGAATTAATATGACTCTCCAAATATAGATTCTCTATCTGGCTTGATGGAGCCCTCAATCTCATTTCGTGATTCACAATTTTAAGTGGAATAAAATACTTATCTAGGAATATATTCTCTAATATGTCTCATATTGTGATGACACTAGCTATTCGAACCTTTATCCTATATGTTTTTTTACTATTATATTGGAATAAATCATTCAAAAATCATATAGAATATAAATTCAGTCCAACACACTTGAATTTATCACAAATCTCCCTTAAATTTAAAGAATGAACATAGATATATTCATGTGAAAAGACCTAAAAATCTCATACATTCTAAATAATATGAAGGATTCATGAATTGATTTCAGTTTTGTTTACCAATATTAGATATAAAATAATGCACTATGTACCCCCATAAATGTACAATAATGTATACTATGTTTTTATTCTAGCCTAATACAATTATCATGCTTCATATTATTATTTCCCTTGAGGGATTTTTCCATAATGAATTTAGTGTAATAGTTGAATATTCTCTTTTATATTGAACTATTATTGAGTTAAATAGAAAATCATAATCCTTGGATTTTACTCCACTGGTTCATTCAAATCAAGGATTCCTTATTGTTTTTTCATTATCCTATATGTGAAATGATTTTAATAATCATAAAATAAAACACATAATGTGAACACAAAAAGAATTGAAAATTTAAAAAATTAATAAGAAGATATTTGTGTCAAACTATATATATGTTTTACTCTTTTGTTCATTGTTTTCCCAAACAATGGTACAAAAGGGTAGATTCTCCTTGAAAAAATTTACTTCTATTGGAAGAAAATTTTTATAAAATAATATGCTCAATTCATACTAAATTAATAATGAAAATAATATTAACAGTCAAATGTCATTCTCATAAAGAAAGTGTGAAATCCTTAATATTTATTTAGTATTTTTTATGTAATTTTAATATATGTTAAATTAAATTCTATAAAATTGGAATGATAATTTGATGGATATAAATAAAATTAATTAATAATAGAATCATTAAATCAATTTCAATGGATGTTTTTTCATAAATCAAAAATGTATGTTTTGTTAATAAATTAATTGGATAAATTGGTTTATTTTTTTTAAATATAACTTCTTCTTTATGGTCAAATTATTCAAATCAACATAATGAAATCTAAATATCTTTATTAGAACAAATACTAAATGATGTAAATTAAAATAAATATTAAAAAAACAGTCCATTTTGTTACTTTCCACAGATAATATTTAGATCCTCCTATGATAATAATTTTTATCAAAGTTGAATTAGATAATAAGATAAGGAGATAACACTTAATGAGATTAATATTTAAACAACTAGTCATCACAATTAAAATTAATAGAGGGAATTAGATACCAATATTTACACTATAGACCACTAACTATTATAAAAAAAATACACACATGTGTGAGCGGAATTCCATCATGCTTGACTAATTTATTATAAAAAATGTGTGCCTTAAAGAAATGAACAGTATGATATAAAAAATATAATTAAAAATAAAATAATCATAGATGAATAAAAAAATCCTTAGAAAATAAATAACTGTATGAATTAAAGTAGGTGCAAAATGACCATGTGAATTCAAAATTTAGGTTAATGTTCACCCTTTTCACTTACAAATTGAAAATTCTACAATTTTCTAAACATGATCTATATCATTATAAAACATAACCCATTATGGCATGATGATTTATTTCACAAATAAAAAGTTTTACCTATTCAAAAAGGGTTACCTCCAGTATAACACAACCATTTTTTTACAATGTCATTAAAATTATCTTCCCTTGTAACAAACTAAATCACTTAGAAACTAAGGAGAAATTTACATTTCTCATGTATCCAATTTTTCCAATTTTTCCTAAAAATAAATTTCTATAACACTTGTGGAAATATACATTATTTTTTGGAGAAATATAATTATAATCAATGTATCCTTATTGAATATTCCTCACATTAAACTTTTTCATTGGTTACAACCTATTTCACAAAAATATGTCATTCTGATTTATCCCATTTTTTTGGAAGCACCCCATCCCATAACCTTCCACTAATTCTAATTTATTATCCCACCCCCAACACAAAAAAAAATTATATTAAATTTTTTATGTCTTCATAAAGATTGGAATAATATATTAAATATCCAGGACATCAGTTTGTGTGCACATACTAGAGGTGTATATGAAATATTTTTTCCACTAAGAAATTATCCTTCTTATTATGTTTTGAAAAATATTTTGGTCTGGAACCATGTTTTTAGAAATATTGCATCAAACATGATCATACATATCTATATTAAATCCCTAATATGGTATGAGAATATTTGTTGAGAATTAATTACCTATGAGTCTTACATTATTATATTTTTCTTATATCACATGTGATTTTACTATTTTATTGGATCAAAATATTGGCCCATCATTCCATAAAGAACTAACATACAAAAAATTTAAAAATAAACTAAACTTTTAATAATAATTAATCTAATTAACCTTTCATTGGAATCCATTATTATGAGTGAATACTTTTTATATTTGTCATTAATTTAGAGTATATCATTGATTTTAAGAAGTAATTTCATGAATTTATAAATGAAAGAGACCACTGATAGAATTTCCATTTTAGGGTTAACGTATAAATGAGACTTATTGGATAATATACATAAATATTAATGAAATGGTACTTATATTTTTATCTATATTTTAAAAGATAATAGTATAACTTGTAACGTAGATAATTTGAAAAGGTAAAATCACATCCCATGTGGTTGTGATTAGAGTTAATAACACCTCCTTATATCTATGAGGGGATTCCAAATTGTATCATAATCTATTTTTTATTGCATTATCCAACTTTTGGTTTTCCAGGTGAGTTTTCATAATAGTCTCCTTGGAATTGTAATCACTACTCTTCATGTAATTTTTTTGATCTTCAATGTATTGTTTTAATTCACCATAATCAACCAAATCAATTCTTATAGGATTCATCATTTTTAAGGAAAAATATTTTTATATAATATAAATAAAAAATATACAATACAATAGGATTGTATATTTCAAAACATGATAGTAACTGATAATCTCTATATCATATCCCACTATAAATTTCATCTTCCATTTTGACACCACTATGTCTTCACCGTCAGTGCCTAAGAAGGATTTTCATTGTATGAAATGTACCCCATTATTTGATTTTATGTCATGTACTAATAAAATAATAAGTAATACAATTTTACCAATCTATATTAAATTCCCCAAAAGATTCTTGTGGGATATGTGGTGGATCTTCATTAAAGATAGAGAGATACTATAATTTTTCATAACTCCACCATGTCTATTTATTTATGAATGATCAAAATAATGAATTTTATCGTTGAATTCAAATTAATTAAACATGTAAAAATTTTATTGAGATAAAAATCACTAAGAAATTTAAATACTTTAGTATATAATGACCTGGATGTCGATTACCTAGAGTAGATCAGTTCTTCATCAAATAATAGTCAGATTATTGGAGTTCACATACCCTTAATCAAATGTTTTGTAGTCCTTAACAATCAATGTACCAAAACTAACTTTACATTACACTATAATGAAAAAAATACATGGTACATGAAATAAATATATTAAGTCATGGTTATACCTTCATGAAATGTTTCTTTAGAATTATATAAATAGTGATCATATTTGTTTCATTTGTAAATGGAAAGTACATTACATATCCTCTATGGTTTTATTGTCAATGCAATAAATTTCATTCAATGATCTCAAAATTTAGAAAATAAAACTTCATAAATATTATTTTCCAACAAAAAATAAATTAAATTAAAATTTATGGACATATTTTCCCCCGATTATTTATGAAAAATACTAAGGTAGTTTTAGAAAGTTAGTTTCTTTAGTTCTAAAAGTAATGAGTAATGATTAAATTTCTATGTTTAAATGAGCTATGTTATATCAAAAAACAATAGGGATTAAATCATATACCATGTATGTTGTTCCGCCTCCACGGTGATATGTTTGGGGCTATGAGGAAATGGTCTGACAAGAATCATCACCTTCCACTTTTCATAGATATGGATCCACGTCAAATTCATCATTTATTTTGATTCGACCAGTTTTGCATCATTATCCTTCGAAGGAGGGTTGGATTAACCTCATGGGGACTGGGAAATTTAACCCTTCTATACTGTGAAAGAGATGCCACAATCAGATGGTCCTAGAGGGCAATTACACGGGGTTAAGCACTCGTGAAATCGGTCCCCCTCCGATATAACTTCCTTAGATGGTCTCTAATAGGTTTATTCATGGATATAAAAATACCCAACGATGATGGTATCAATGATTCATGGACCTTCTTTCCAATGGAAGGAGATTTTCAGATGATGATCCAGTTAACGACACTTAAGGACTCCATCGGTCGAGAGGATGGGAAGTCAGGCTCTACACACACTTTTTGGTGGAGGAATATTTCCTGTTTCAGGACTCTCTTCTAGATTTAATTTGTTTTCATATATTCGGGAATTCTTGCTTCATTCTTGAAGAGTGTGTCCATAGACTTCCCTTGGTTTTCTGGATCATTGTAAGAATGGATGCATTTGATTCTACAGAGGTGATGCAGACTTGAGACATGTATTAAGGAGATATGGAGGGTATCATCATCCAAGGGGTACATAATGTGACTTGATGTTGGGATCAAACCCATAATATGGTTCCTTACATATCCTCAAGAGAGAGATCAGATCCCATATAGTTTGGATTTTTTGGGGATATGCATGGACGCTGCCTGTTTGGGTGGTTATTATTGGTGAACCATTTTGAATAGGCACCCTTTTGATCGTGGGCCTTCAAATAGTCATATTATGTATACTTGTTTGATTAAGAATTAGAGTTGTCATAGTTTATAATTTTTTGGATGTTGTAGTCTTTACAAACCTCTATATCCACTTGATTTTTTCTTGGTCTGACAAAGCAAAGGATAATATAGATCCAATCAACCACATGCTTCCTCTTTTGTTGGTGGGTGAGGGAGATGCTACGGAGAATGAGATCGGGGTGACAGTGCATGAGGATATGGGGTGATTAAACTTTTAATGTGAAATGACATTAAAGGTAAAGCGACTCGTTATCAGATGATTGGGGACATTCCTTAGTAGTAGCACCCCATAACACATTCTGGGAAGGGGATGCGTTTTGTCCTCATCAAAAAGGGAATTGAACATAACCCCTTTGACAGATCACCATTCCTCATTGAATGGAAAAGAATCTGATCACCCTTAATCCCTATAACGGGGAGGTCCATGTCAGTATCCCAGGGTTAGAATCTTGGTTACCATAGGAATCTAGACCCAGAGACATTCAGGATGCCTGAACCATTGTAGGGAGGGGCTTTGCGACTCCGTGTACCATGGTATGTAGACTCAAAGGGGCATGCTGATGCACCCAATGGTATAATAATATGGGCTCAGTGGAATTGCAAGAGACATTTTCCTAATTTTGGGGGACTTCTTCACAGAGGGATTATGGATGACCAGATGGTAATGTAGAGTCTATATTGGAATTGGAAGAAAGAATACCTGAAAACACCGCATTCTGCATACTTGTTTCATATGTGAGATGGGGAAAGATACGCATACCGTAGCGGTATGCGGGTAGAGGGACTATCAGTGCACCTAACTGGTATGCATGCATGGGTATAGACCACTATCCCCCTCATTGGTATGTGGTCATGGATGTTCTCCATCACACTTCTTTAGGTTCCATTCTTGCTCTAATGCAGTAGGCATTTCTGAGTTAAATGCGCATAGAAACACACTACATAGAACATCATATTGAAGGTGGGTCTGGGAGAATATTGTTTTCAGGGAGTTCATCCATGAGAAATATGTGGTTCTGAGTTTCACCATTTAGGTTCAATGTTCTTTTATTATTATTATGTTACATAGTTTTATGGTTCGCGGCTGGAAGTACCTATGTAGAGCATGATTCTCAATTTGGGATTCACCAAAAGTTCAATACTGAAGCTGGAATATTCTCTGAGTTCTTTCTTGCAACCTCGAGGTTCCCTTCAAGATTTCGGCATCCATATTCCTTCTTAATTACGACGGTGTTCCTTTTATAGAGAATCGAGGAAATCATATCTATGGGGATGAAACACTATTTACGGAGTCCCTTAATGAGATATCCTTACCCACAGAAGACTCGGTCAATGGGGGTTTGTGGAGGCTATGGTACGCGATCATGGTTCTCAGAACACTATCAGTTTTCTTCGTTTGTGAACCGATGAGTTCGTGAGACGGTATGAAGATGACATTCTTCCACATGTTTCTTTTTTCAATGCAGTTCGTAGACCATTGGGTTCGTTGGCAATCGCTTCGCAGGCCAGCACCTCACAGATCATTCCATGAACTGGTAGTTCATGATCTAGGTGATCCACGAACCCTTCCGGTGACAGTACACAAGCCACCTAAAATCCTTTGAAAACTTGAATTCCTTCTACATTATTCTAAAATTTGTAACTCATTTTGAGTTCATTGACCTATTTAGAGTTATAGGAGTAAATCTTGCCATATGAAAAGTGATTGTGTAATCATTTTATTTCCTTGGAAGAATTTTTAGGTCCCTAAAAATTCCCCCATCAGAATGGGGTATGTTCGGAAAGAGAAGTGGACTATTTTGATGCATAAGTGGTCCTGAACTGAAACAGTCCACTATAGAACTGATAGTCTGGGTTGGAGGGGACTAATTTTATATATAGGGGCACAAATCATTTTACGTTTATCATTTCTCGAGGATAAAAGTGCTCTCAACTCCACCATATTTATCTTCATTTATGTACTGTGATTCTTGCAAACATTCATTTCGTGAACCATTTCGTATGTGTCACAAACCGAACTTATCACATGTTTTCTATCAATGAACCTAATTTTGGATATCACGAATGGCATTGAGTAATTTTAATATCAAAACTGGATTCCACTTAGTATAATGATACACTTCTTGTTTTTCTTCATACCGATCTTGAACAGGCAAACTGAAGCTTAAGAATTAATAATCTGAACATAAATATTTAAATCTGCAATCATTGAAAATGAACCTAACAAGGACTAGGTTCATAGTATCCACCTTCCGTAAACCCATCTATTCACCAGAAAATTCTATGCGGGCTAGGGAATAACAGTTGGTTCGCATACCATGGAATTACATGGTGAAACTTTTCCACATACCGTAGACGTATATGGTGGTTGCTTCGGCTCATTATGAAGTACGTGGGATATGCCTATCATATACTGTTTCTTGGAACAGTACATGGAGCCTTGTGCCGACTTATTTTTTTGATCATTTATCAATTCCTTAGTAGTATTTATCCATGGAATTTTATTGGACAGACCTTTTATCGGCTTTTGGATCCTCTCGTGCAAGTTACAATGGCTCATTCAGAGGCTGCGATAAAAATGATGAAGACTTGGGTGACCATGTTGGGGAATATTGATGATCATATTCTAGCCTACATTACTTCTCATGAAAGCTTCTTAAAGGGATTCTTGACTCTTGAGATCCTAGATTATCCCCTATCTTTACAATTTCCACTTTACGACCTTGGTCTCACGGACAACGTTCAACTACCATTGGCTAACCCAGATACCCCATTAATCCTCTTAGAAGCACTATGAGGACATGATCAAGCCAAAAATTTCCCAACATGAGAATTCATAACAACTCCGATTATGTAGAACTTCTTTATACTAGGAGGCTCGGTGTAGAATCAGGGAAACCGTAGGTGTTGCAATGTTGTATTAAAACTAGCCACATGAGAATACCCATCCATTATCAACATCTCCCAATAAAAACCTAACGGTGGGTGGAGAACCAAGTGGGATCTGAGGGTTGGAAGATGTTTCAACGACGAATGGGCTAGAGAAGTTTGGTTACATCCTACCTATTTGGAGTCCCCTGACCAGTTGAATGTGGTGGTCTTAAATCAGGTATCCTGGGTTTATCTTTTTGTAACCATCACCTTGGGTGAAATCCTTCCTAAGACACTGAGTGGCTGGGGTTCAAGTACCAAAACCATCCATTTATCGCATGGGTAGGTGGGAATCAGATAATGAGATATCAACCAGCTTGTAAGACTCCCTATCCTGGTAGAGATGTATGACAATTTTCTCCCGAAAACTACTACTTAAAATGAAATTGACCAAATTTCCCCATTGACAAGGAGTTTACTGGTTATGGTAGAGGGATTACTTGATAATCCCCTCCAGGTTCGCTCTCTTATCTCATTCAAGGCGTGGATATGATTATTCAAGAAGGCGAAATGACCCAAGATGAGGGCTCACTATAGTCAAACTCAACCATCCCATCAGTCCCTCCAGACTCCAGGGTCATATTGTGCTACCTTTAAAGTGGGACAATATAGCACATGTGCATATGAGCTTAAACCAGAAAAATCACACGTGCTTAGATTAGCAAGTTTATTTTTCCATTCTTGGAGTGGATTGCATTTTCCATCATGCAATGTATATACCGGGGTTTGGGCTACTAATTTGACGATGGTGGCCATGCTAGTATAGGGTCGACCCATTAATTTGTCCCTTCCTTCCCTCACCCTAATTTATGAGTTTCGAGGAAAAATAAAGTAAGGTAGGCCCCCACATCATCTCAACGCACCATTTTAAATCATGTATGGATGCATCTTCTCATATGGGTATCGACATACTAAAATGTTTCCCCATTATGACTATCAACCCACCTTTCTCAACATTTCTGTTTTTCGTCCTAGGACTCTATGTGTTATTGATGCGGTTGGGTTGTTGAATGACTCTTCTCACTTTTATTTTACACCACATCCTACCTCTCATTGGCCATTAAGAGGTCAACTGGGTGGTTTTTAGAGGATTTTTCCTACCCCATCACGCTTTGGAACGAGGTTCTCACCACTCATGTAGATCTAGTAGTCATTTGATTGCCATACCTCCCTTACCAGTTTTCCAGGAAATTCAGGTGCCTTCAACATGCTGTATTTCTTCATACTTCTAATTTATGGAGAGAATATAATACTATAATTCTTTGTCAGTATTGGATTTTGATGATGCATGAAGGTGATTCTATGGATGTTGTCATTCCTAACACAACATGATCTACCTTTCAATCATTTATGTATGGCCAACTGTGGACAACTTATTACCATGATGGGGTGCTAAGAGAACTAGTTCGACGGGTGAAAAAACCATTAACCATTCCCTGCTCCATCCTTACCCCAACGAAAATGCCACACATTACGTATACTAGGAAAATCGCGATAGCTATGCCTTATACTCCTATCCATATAGCAACCAAGATAGATTCTCAACCTATTCCTTCCCTGATGGTAAGAAGACGCTCAGTTCTCCAGAAGAAGAATTTTAAAGGGGCTACATCGGTATAACCTATCTAATTGTGAGTTGATTCAAAATTCTTCCCTCCAGTGGGTACTACCCATCACCTTAATGAGCCTAGGCCTATCAGAGTATCATCGGCCACCCCGGAAGATATGGCTAGTCCTCCACACCCAGCTGTAGAGGTTGAACCATCTGAGGGAATGGAGATCCCCCCATATTTTTTGACCTATATTAGGTCCCTTCCCACTCCTGTAATGGATGTTACTACTTTTATAAATATTTCAGCGGGGGAGGATCAATGTACTGGTGCCGCGGGGAGGCATGAGGTAGTGCAAAAGTAGTCATGGTGCCAGTTATGTGCTCTTTTTGAAAAGACACCTATGGATAATTTTTTTGATGAGTCTGACAATTTTTTGTGATTATTCATCGTGTTGGGTTCCATCAGATTTGAATATCGGCACTTATACCACCTCATCTACCAAATTTTCATATCCTAATAAAAACTATCTTCCTGTGATTACAAACATACCATGTTCAATTCTTCCCATCAACAGGTGGCGACCTTCTAAGAAGTTTTTGAGGAATTAAATCACCTATCAGTCTAAGAGGATAAAGCTCATTATTTTGTGGAGTCCCAAAAGGAAGATCTTCAAGAGTGAGAGGCCCATGAAGCAAGGTTGAGAGATCTACTAGCCTCTTCATGTGACAACTATGACAGTATCTCGATGAAAGGGTGGGACCTTAAATTCATTAAGGAACAGGTTTGTCCAACGGTCAAGGCTGAAGAGAAGGAAAGAGATTCTTTGGAGCAGAGTATTGATGGCCCTCGTCAATCACTTTCCATATTTATGGAAAGGTCAATTCAAGCCTTATTGAAGCTCTCTCCCACATCATTATAAGTACTCTTCCCTATTTTTCCCTTCATACTTTGGAGAGACTCCGAACTGGGGATGTTTCATTTTTTTGCAGAACTTGATGAAACTGATTTTACATCAAATAAATCTTCTCTAAATTCCCCTTTCAAAAAATTTCTCACAATTAATCATATAAAATTTTTTTCGATCAGGTATTCATTTTAAACCATGATTCAAAACTGAAATAATCAACTTAGGCTCTAATTTTTGACTGAGCCACGAGACTCAGTGAGCATAGTTCGACAATTACAGAGGTTTTATTAAATAACATCAACAAAATTCCTGTATTTTTTAAATATTACCCTAATTTTTTCTTAATCATGCTTGAAATGGGATTAGTAGGATTAATTTTTTTTTTCGTAGGCCTCCCTTTATGGTTTTCCGACCTAACAAGATTTACGTCTCTTTTGATGGCTCACCATTTTTAAATAGCCAATACTCCTCTTTTACCCAGAGGAGCCTTATGTGGATATTCCCTCTAGAAATTATTGTTTATCTTTCACTGGCATCTCAATGTCCTGCCAATAAAACTTATTAATGATGTTTTAGATCAAAAATTTTGGTCTAAACATAATAGGGTAGGGGCCCCTATTCGGGATTCATTAACCGGGATTGTTCTAACATCCTTCAGAAATAGAATAGGGATTTTTCCTGACCGTTAAGTTATGAATTTTGTACACGCATGATGTTTGGAAGATGTTTTAGGCGTACAAAGGTAGGAAAATTCTCACATGGGGATGAATTTTCCTTTGATTTATGGCCAATTTGTAGACGACGTATGCAGAACCACTAAGAGATAATGTGCATAATCAAACAATGATATCTACATGAAACATTCCTTCCATGATTACATGGAAGGGGTTGCAACACATTGAATTTATTTGGATGTTTTGAACCATAGTGTGTGGCTGGTCTGAGTAATGGAGTCTGAATATACTTGGGACATTCATATCAGCTTTGAGTGGGCATAATGTTCCCACACGGTTCATACTTGCGTAAGGGAGATATGGTGAATGGTCAGTTATGTTAGAAATATTTTTGTATGTTAGAGGAATTTGGGAAGAGGAAGTTGAGTAATCTTTTATCCAAGAGGTTTACAACTCTAACGGCATGACAGGTCTTGAAATCCATCAATGTGTACAGAAACTAGAAAACACTCTCCAAAGAATAAATTTTTCTTTGATTGATTGTCACTTTGTAGACGGTATATGCAGAGCCTCCATGGCATGATCTTCATAGTCAAAAAACGGTGTCTATAGGACACTAGACATCAATCAATGACTGTTATGAAGGATTATGAAGATTGTGAGATTTTTGAATACAACATGTGACCATTGACAAAGGGTTAACTTGGATACAAAATGGGGGAGTTTTAACTAATATTCATCAGGAAAACCCAAAAATGAGTGGGTCCATTCTTCTTTAGTATTAATATCAACATCACACATATACAAGGGGTATCTTTAGAACCCTTAAAGGTGACTTGAGATGAATCGTTCTTTTATGTTTTGATATATCCATGATGTGTGTCGGGAGCAAAACGTAAACCAAGACATTGAGGGCCCTTGAATCAGGAGGGATGTAAGAAGGATTGTAATTGATTAGGCATAATGAGAAAGGATAGGACTCTCATGGTGACAGATTTTCCATTGATTGCTGTCCATTTTTGGTAGGCAAGATTTGTAGAGCCACCAGGGAATGATGTGCATAACCAAAACCACTTCTCTTGTAGGACACTTTCCATCCATCTTCGATGGCCATGGAGGGTTATGTGGATAGAAACTCCCTCATAGCATGGAGTTTGAGGTATGGAAGGAGTGTATCTGAGCATATTGTGGACATTTGGCATACAATTTACTCATGGAATCAGGTGTCCCTTGCATAGATCTGACTCCCACGCAGGGTGAGGCATTCAGCTGATATTTTGGGTACATTATAATTTAATGTTGTATGACTAGAACATAAGGTTCCTTATGTGTAAGGGAACCATGACATGCCTTTTTGAGTCGTGCTTCTAGGACCAAATTCTAGGACTGTTTTTTCATAATGCCATGGGGGATCTTCCGATAAGATCCTTATGCTCATGCGAGCTTTTCTTTGTGTGAGAAACAAGGTATTACAAGGATTCAGGGTCATTACCTAAGAATAGAAAAAACCAACATCATAGGGAAATTTATACTTAAAACATATGTATGTACTATAACATCATATAACAAAGATGATTTTGGCCTCATAGTGTAGTGTCGTGCGAAGAGGACATGATGCTTTGATGTTTAGAGTCACGCAATGAGGATGATTAGGCTATCATTAAGATCATTAAGATATTTTTGTTAATCTTAATCAGGATGTTATGATGATCCTTAGACGTGAGTGATTATATATGTTTTAAACCATAGTCCTAAGGGAAACATGAATCATGAGGGATGACATGGGTCTTAGAATAAATTAAGCATAATTAGATAGGACATGACTCTCTTGAGGGTGGAAATTCTTTTGATTGGTGGCCGTTTTGTAGGAAACATATACAGTGCCACTGGGGCATGATGTGGATAGCCAAAAAAAGGTTCCCTCATTTCAATGTACTTCTATCTTAGATGGCCTAGAATGATTATGGGGATCAAAGTTTTCCCTAGTTCTGTAGTTTGAAAAATGGGAAATAAGTTCCTAAGAATGTAATGAATACCCAGACCATGACTAATCATGAAATAATAGAGATGGCATATAGGAATCACTCATATGTACAGGGGGAAAGTAGGATCTTTTAACTTCTCACGAGTGGCGGGAATGTGTTGGATCTCATAAAACAAAAAATTGGGCCACAGATAACACTTGATGAAATTCGCGTTATATTTTCATAGGGTTAGGACCTTTCATGGAATCCCTGTACAAGTTAGGCTTACGAATGGGGAAAGGGGCATTTGTTTTATGGTGGATTTGTCAGGATTCCAAATTCAGGTGTCACTACAGGTCATATAAGAGTAGTAATCAAGCCTCACATAGTTTTAAACATTCCATGTACCAATATGTCTTGGCCAATGTGTAAGGACATGTGAGGTCATTTTTGTAGTTTCAGGGCTGGGATGCCAAATTTGGGCATCACTACGTATCATGCAAGGATAAGAATCAAGCCATATGTAGTTATAAACGTTCCCTGTACTGATCTGTCTTTTACATAGGCATAAAAACATTATTTTTTTATTTTCTAAAGGTACTAGGTCTACCATACTTCTATATAATTTTAGTTTCCTAAGGTAATCCTCACCACTGATCCTACACTCACGTGAGTTAATCTCGATGTGAGAAACAGGGCGTGAAAAGGGCACTTCGTTCTACTGTGGGTAAATAGAGGATATACAAGAGGAATTTTTTATGGAGACTAGGACAGGATCAAGGATCAAGGAATCACTACATATCCTACGAGGTCAGAAATCAATCAATATGTAGTTTTGTGAGAGATCATGTAGTCTATCATCATGTGATTATGATGCTTTGTGCCATGTTGTTTAACGTCTTGTAGCAAGGAAATGAGTAATAGTTTCTTGTCATTTTTCATGGATGAGTTCCTTATAGTTTTATGTTATGTAAAAAGGACTATGACTCATTGTTTAGGGTCTTAGAGTATGGTCAATGACTTCACCGTACTACAACTCATAGTTTAAGGTCTTAGAGTTTAGAACATGACTTCACATTTCTATGATAACTCATTATTTAGGATCTTATAGTTTATACCATGAATTCATGATATTATTACTCATTGTTTAAGGTATTAGAGTTTTTAACATAACTTAACATTATTATTACTCATCGTTTTAGTTCATAGGGTTTGGACCATGACTTCACTTTGTTTTTATGCAAAATAATTCTTCAAAAACGTTGCATTTCTGGGAGCCTTGATGAGCTGTCCATCCATTGATATCAGGGTGTAAGATCTATTTAATAGACCATGTGTATGACATGTGGTCCTTCCTACATTGGATCAAGATTTTGGGGCTTCTTCCCATGAATCATCGTAGTTTTGAGGACTAACACCATTTCTCCATGAAGGAAAGATCGAATGAAAACCTTTTTGTTGAAGGCTTGTGAAATCCAATTTTGATAAGTTCCCAAATGGTGAAAAGTGTTCATCTGTTTCTCATCCAGCTGCCCCAACTCATCAAACCATCTAAGTGATTTCTTCTTCTATGGACATTTGATTGGAAAGGGCCAAAAAAGTGATGGCACTTTAATTTCGATAGACAAAACCACATCTGCTCTGTATACTAGTGAATATGGGGTCGCATAGGTGGTAGTGCAGGTCATGGTCTGGTAAGACCATAAAGCATGACAGAGCTTTTCTAACCGTGATTTCTTATCGTTATCAACCATCTAATGGAGTATGTTGGACAATGTCTTGTTGAAATCATATATCTACCCATTTTCTGCCATGTGGTAGAGGGATTAATGGTTTGATTTGATTCTATACTCGTGGTATAACGTTTCCATCATATAAGAGTAGAATTTGGGGTCGTTGTCTGTCAGTATCGTAAGAGGGACCCCAAATATAGTAATGATGTTAGATTTTACAACACTAGAAATGCTTTTCACCCTGACTTCTCTAATAGGTATGGATTCGACACATTTGGAAAATCATTCGGTCGTTGGGATTATGAACATGAACTAGCTGGATGTAGCAGGGGGATATAGTCCCACCAAATCCAGTCCCCAAGTGGTAAATGGCCTGGAATACATAGCTGTATGAAGTAACTCTATGGTTCGGTGTATAAAATTAGCATGAACATTGAAGGAATGGAACTTCTTGGTGAATATAGCACAATATTGTATCAAAGTGGGCTGGTAATACCCAAGCCTTTGGATTTGGTGAGAGAGCTTGGTTGCTGATTGGTGTGCTCCATAAGCACCAGCATGCACTTCTTTCATGACAACATCAGTATCTTCTCCAAAAATTCACCTAAGAAGGACTCTACAAAGGTCTATTTTGCAAATAATTTTTTCCCTAGTTTAACCCATTGTAAAAGGAAAAATTGACTGCTTATCTTCAGACCTGTACCCACCTAGCCCTAACTGGTGGGATTTCCCACATCTAAATTCAATTTTCAATAGTCATCATCTAGCCATTTGTGTTACCATAAGGCCTAGAAACTAGGCTAATCTCATCAATATTATTAATACTTCTCTTGATAAATAGAATGACTAACCAGTGGTGGTCAATGATAATGACCGTTTAATCATAGTATAAATCACAAAGGTTGTGGCTTCATTCTTCAAAGCATCTTCTTGTGCATTTTGTGACAAGGGGACATAGATCAATGTAGGTTCAAATGGGAATTTTTCCATCTGTTCTCGAATTTCCTTCATCAAGGGGACTAATACTTTGTTCTTAATGGCGTAGTCACCATTGACCAATTTTATGAAAATCTTTGAATCAGCTTTTATCTTCAGGTGTTTATCTTGTGCATGGAGTGCGAGCTCCAGGCCCACAATGAGGGCTTGATTCATTACTTCATTATTGATACACCCTTTCTAATGTAGGAAATAATAAGGAAGGATGGCATTTTGGGGGATATGAGTATAACTCTCAATCCCACTTCGTTGAACTTGGGATTCTCCATCCTTTTCCCTATCAGGATTCTGGAAGTACCATCGAAGTACATTTACCATGTCTAGTAGCCCTCTTGGATGGAGAACACTTATTCATTTGGAATTTCAGCATCTAATGGTGTTGTTACTTCTAATGGACGTTGTGCCAGGAATTCTGCTAACTCCTATACATTGATAGACTTCTAGGGTATGTACTATATGTAAAATTGTTGTAGAATGACTGCCCATCATGATAGGAATCCATTTTACATGGGATGAATGAGGATATATTGGATCGAGTTACAGTAGGAGAATGGATGGACCCCATGGTACTACAGGTAATTCCTGAGTTTTTGAACCACGAAGATTAGGGATAGACAATTTTTTCCAATTATAGAATACCATGTTTCAGCATTAATAATTGTTCAGCTGAGGTAATATAATATTTTCTCACTGAAAACATAATTCTAATGTGCGAGGAAGGATCCTAATGACTATTCTAGTGCATTTACATGAAAAATTGTTGGTCTCCCTTCAAATGGAGGCATTAGAACCAATGTTATCAAGAAAAATGTTTTTAGATTGTTGAACGCTTCTAGGTAATCATTATCCCACTCACACTTGACCTATTTCTTCATTAACCTGGTGAAAGGTAAACGTTTACCCACCATGTTAGATATAAAGCACCAGATGTAGGTAGGGGCCCATGGAGACCCCTCAACATAGCGAGGTTGTGTGGTGGGGACATGCCATGGATGTATTTTGACTTACCATAGTCAACCTCAATGTTGTGATGGTGTATGAAAGATGCCAAGAAGTTTTCTAGAGGTAACGCCAAAGGCACACTTAAAGGGTTTCATCTTTAATCTGTGATGCCATAATTTTTTGAAGATAGTTTCATGATAGGATAGCTGCTTTGAGCACTATCATGATTTATCCACCAGATCGTTGACATAACACTCGATGACTTTTCCCAGTAGGGCATAAAGATCTTGTGCATGGTGTGCTGATATGTGGTGTAGGAATTATTTAGTCCAAAGGGAAACACCATATAACGGAAAACTTTTTGAGGGGACCTAAATGTTGTAACTTCTTCATCTCATCAGGCCATCCAGATATGATTGTATCCATAATAGCCTTCCAAGAAGAAGAGTGCCTCATATCCAATGGTTGCATCGATCAAAAATTCTGTGATCAGGACAGAAAACTCACCTTTTGGATAATGTCAATTAAGGTCCTTGAATTCAATGCAGATTATAATATGTCTATTCTTATTTTTGACAGAGACTATGTTTTCCAACTAGAGAAGAAATTTGACTTCCCATATGAAGCCATCTCTAATTATCTTGTAATAATCAGCCTCTATTTTTGTCGCATGCGTCGGGTGGGGTCCTCTACCTTTCATCTTATAGCCCTAGAGGTCTTCTGGTAAGCCTAGATGATGAGTGGAAACCGTAGGATTCGGGCATGGAATTTTTATGTAGTTCCATGAAAACACATCTTGATTACTATGTAGGAAGGATTTATATGCCTTGTACTCCTTGAGAGGAATTTCCACGATGATCAGAGTGGGCCACATGTCATCTTTAGGTCCCATGTTTATCTTCATAAGCTCATCAATTATGTTGGAGACACCTTCTTTGAATGTAGGGGGTAATCTTTGAGGTATTCTTCTTATTCTTATTCTTATTATTCATCCTCATCCTCTTGAACCTCTTTTGATGGATATAGGATTCTTGTGATGAACTTTCCAATGTTATGAGAGATATCGTTTATTTCCTTAGTGAGTAAGGCATGTGATGTCTGGGGTCCTGAGGATGGGTCAAAATTTTCTTTTTTAGGCATATCTATGACATCCTGGGAGTTACCCAACTTATCCTTGAATTTAGACATGGAAATCGTAACAGATATAATGAAAAAAAATCTGTATATATCCAGACATGCACATATGCATTCAACTTGGTTGATGGGTAATACATACTCTTCCCCAAGATGTAGGAGGGGATCAGTGGGAGCCATTTCTAATTCATTCGAGGTACTAACCCAATCAATTTCATCATCTAGGGGATGTTTTTTTTTGATCCATCGAACTGTGTGTCAATATAATGCAACTCATATGACTCTAACCAAGATATATCGACGTGCAATGTCCCGTTTTTCCATTATTACAATATTTGACTCACTGATGGTATGATGAAGGAATTTCATTATGATGATATAGCCAAGGCCTCCCTAACAAGACCATGATGGTCATAATCTTCCTCACAAATATGAACTCAAAATCTAATATGAATACTCAAAAAAATGTTTTAATCTGGATTTTTCCCAACAGTTTTTTCTAGACATTGTCATATCCCAGTGGAGTTGTTGTGCAGGGTTTCCAGATATCTTCATCATATCCTAGCCGACAAAGCGTTCATAGTGGGAGGAAGTATATTCCAGAGCCTTTGCCGTTGAAGATACTCTGGATATCAGTTCCATTTATATTTCCAGACACA
Source organism: Viscum album (assembly GCA_963277665.1). Lineage (NCBI taxonomy): Eukaryota > Viridiplantae > Streptophyta > Magnoliopsida > Santalales > Viscaceae > Viscum > Viscum album. Next base: position 795,892,570 of record OY728157.1, read on the forward strand.
TATAAGGGTTTGATGTGTCCTTTATGGATGGAATCTTAATCCCTATATATGAAGGAGATTATGGTTTGTCATTATTTAGGAATGGTATCCATTCTATAGACTTTGGTTGATACTACTTCAGCCTCGAATTCCTACAGACTTAGTAATAATTTGATGAGTTCCACCCTATGATCTATATACAGGATGGACACATCCCATATTGATATTTTTTATGGTACTAAAGCTAGTTTCTTTGGAACATCATATTTATTCTCTAAATGTCAACACTTCCCAGATCGGGGTTACTCATTCATAGGAAATTTATGGGCTTAGGTTTGGAGGTAGGTGGTTTGACCCCTTTTATTGGAGTTGGTGGCACTACAGTCCTTTTTATGTTTGGCCAAACAGGTCTACTCATATGCCTTGTGTGATTTGATATGTGTTCTTTCCCTGATGGATACTCTAGTATAAATAGGCATGGATTTCATTGAACAAGGGAAGAGGAAGATTTCTATTCTTATTGTGTCTGTCGAAGGGTCATTCTGGAGGTTTCTCCAATGTTAATGGTTTGAGTTATGGCATGGCCAAGAATTTGAATCCTTCCATGATCTTACCTTCTAGGAAACCTCTGACCTCTATGGCCTCTTCCTCCAGCACTCTGGTTGGGCGTAGAGAATTTGGGTTTGTAGCCATTGCCTTTATCAAAAAAGGGATCAATTAATTGAATGAAACTAATATAAAGAAAGATCAGTTCTTTATCTGACAATGTTTCTACCTAACCGTCTCCTTCTATTAGTGCCATTTGGAGGGGCAGTTCCTGTTATACAATTTGGTGGGGCAGTTCCCATTGTACCAAGTTTATTGGTATGAATTGTAAAAGTATCAGCACTAAATTCTTCTTTGGTGTCATCCCATCATCTTTCTTATTCTTTTTAGCCTTTTGGCCTTTATAAGACTATGGGGCTGAGAAGGATGGTTGGGTTGTATTATGATCTTTCGGGGGAACGGTGGGTTATTTCAAATGTGCCTGGAGGATTCCATGGACTTTGTTGACTATATTATGGGTCATCCAAATGTCAAAATTTTTCTCCTTCTTACTGGAAATTCTTTTCTCTACCTCTTCCCCTATTGTCTCTGAGGTGGAAACATGCACCACTTGTGATAGTGGCGGTCCCATGTTAAGTTTCCCAGAATCCACCATCTTTTGTAGCAGATCCTTAACAATGAAAAATTCTAAGATTGTGTGTCCCATTATTCTGGGATTAAGAAAATAATTTGGACGGTCATCGAGACCCACATCATTGGCTCTCTTTGGAACTGGTATCCATAGCAAGTTGTGAGTCATAGAGGCTATAAAATAACTGTGAACCTGGTTATCTCAGAACCAATAGAATTTATTTCTTCGTTCATTGAACTGATTCCTTTTAGCACCTCATCACATATCATGCCGAGGTGGGGGTGGAGGTTGGAATCCAGGGGGTCCCATTCGGTTCGGTGGGGGCCTCAGAACTGGGACTATTTTTGGGGGTGGATTAAGCACGATAGAAGCTTCTTCATCTTTTCCTGCACTTTTTCTTGGGGATGATGTGGCTAGTCAAGACATGAGGTTGGTCTGTTTCAAGGATTATTTTATCCTTTTGGATATGGAAGAGAATTCTTTTAACCCACCTGTGTACATCACTGGTATGAGCAAAGTTTGTAATTCAACATATAGGTTATCAATGCTCATTAAGAGCATTTCATCTTGTGGGAGTGACAGATTCAGTGAATAATTCATGCATTTCATTCTATAAATGAAGTCTGAGACTATTTTGTTCTCTCACTGCTTCTTGCTACTCTAAAGTGCCTATCATGGGGTGACAATAAGAGGTGTTGGGAATTATATGTTGTTTTGGGTGCCCTGAGCCGTTTATTTCTGGGAATACAAGATTTTTGAAGATTTGAAGTGGCGAAACGTTGCTCACCCAATCGAGGTGGGGTTTTCCCTCAGGTTCAATCAGAGCATACCGCCCCTCCATGGATTCTAGTCGAGTTGTTAGGTGCTTAATAGTGTTCAAAATCATTCGATGCATATCCTGTCGGTCTTGAACTAGGGCTGGTGTGGTAGTGGACAGAGCTTGGCATGCTAGTGCTACTGGAATTTGCAGTAGATATCCCACTGGGGGTATCATTTGTGGGTTTACCTGAATATATTCGGGCTGCCTTCCTAGTGGGGGAAAAGACTTGATTTCCTTCCAGGGCTGGTTTTAAGTAGGTTTCCGGTCCCAATGATAGATTGGATGGGCCTCCATGATTGGATTAATTCACTAGGATGAGTTCCAGTGGAATGGATCCAATTTTAGGAGAAGCTACTAGCGTTCCATAGGGGGAACACATCTGACAAGGTAGCTCCCTCAATGCAGCTCGATAATAATTCTCTCGAGCTCTCTTATATCTTCCTCATGCTTTGTGAAATTTTCCTTCAGATTGAGAGACACATTCTCAGGGGGAGGAGGTAACGCATCGATGACCATGGATTTACTATTCTTTTTTATGTGGTTTTGTTGGAGAGGTAGTGACAGATTACCTTAGGGGGTGACCAGATATAGGACCATTCTTTGGTTCCAGGTATGCCAACCATTAGGCTCGGTGTAGGATGTATTTGGGAGGGAACTGCCTTCCCTTACTTCATCCCCCTTTGTTCCCATTCCTGTAAGATCAATGGGTTTGATGTTTACCATGTTCACTAGAACATACTACATGGGTCGGTGTATTCGGGGGTGAATGGCTGGAAGGATTTTTCTGTCCTTTCCTGGACTTTATCCCTCAGTTATGTGGTATTCTTCGAGTTTCTTAGCAAAGATTTACCTGAAGGGAGACATTGTAACGCCCCGACCCCAATTACCCTGAATTTCTGCATTATTAGATAACATTGGAAACATACAAGGAATCAGGTCCTGAAATAAAGATTAGTTTAGTAACCTTGGAAGTACAAGACACATACATAAGTTTTACATTATATCAGGAAATAAAAAAACAACATTGTTTCCCCTTTGAACACACTTATATCCCATAGCCTATTCCTACAGGTTAATTTTAATATACATCTTTGCATCCTACAAAAAATTAAACATAAGAAAGGGGTGAGAACATATGCTTAGTAAGGATAAAAATATAGCATAAACTGTTGAAAATAAAAATAAACATTTGAGACAATGTATAAAACTGTTTACAAGCCTTTTAAACTAAAACATCAGAAAAAATATTCAAAGATAAATCAAATAATTCCATTTACTTATTCACTTGGATATTATACTAGTCAAATAATCGCATGTAATATCTATAGCCAATTTCATAATGATGTAATGCATAATTCCAGACATCATAACCACATAGTCAAGGCTTTGTGCCAAGACTACAAAGAAGATCTTGTCAAGGCGTTGTTCCAAAACAGTAGTATGTCTCATGAGACCTACCACTGCATCGAGGAGCTATAGCGGGATCCACCCGTCACTTACTAAGTCTAATTCATTAATCATATGATAAGGAATAAACATAACTTAAACATTTATTTTAAAACTATTATATGAAATGTCAATACTTTATCCATAAACCATGATTGGAATAAAAATAACACATCAAAAGTCAAACATATCACAAAACCTTAGATACAGTATGAAATATTTATATCATAATAAATCAACCTCGATCAAGTATAATATCTCATAAATGATGTTCAAATAGTTTAAAATTATCAATAAAAACCTTTGAGAGAAATATCCCTTTTTCATGAAAACATTTACAAGTCTCACTATTTATCAAGAGGATGTATAAAATAGATTTTTGAATCGAAGTTTCCCAAACCACTTTGAATCTTTTAAAAGGAATTTAAATTTTAGAACATTAATTTCAAAATAAATAAAATCTTACATATATTATTTAAACATTTACATTAATAAGAAATATTTAGAAGAATCAAATTTTAAAACAATTAAAATGATATTGTAATTAGAGTTCTCAAAAAAATGAGAGATGCTTGAGTAAAAATAACTGAGGTAATAAAAACATTAAATTATACTGGGGATAAAGGTATTCATGATATTTTATGTCAATTTAAATTATATACACCAAATATAAGTGAATTGGCACATAGTAATAAAGAAGTCTCAATGAAATGTAAGTTGAGATGATTTCCTTTATGAAGATTGTATCTTTAGGTTAAGGATAAATCAATGAAATAATTATGTGTGAAAAATATAAACACAACAAATATGATTTGATGTTAATTGTGAATCCATTAGAGGAAAGTCACACGTATTCTTGAAAAAACAACACAAATGACTTGGATTTTTACCTTAGTGGACAAAAATTGAGTTAAAATTACTCTTATCAAGATTATATCGATAACATGAGAATTTATCAATGGATGGATTATGGGTATAAAAAGTATATCCACAAAAAGGGGAGTGGAAATTACTACATAATTAAATTAATAGTTATTTCACACATAAAATGGGAAGAATGTAATCAATTAGGTTTGCGTAAAACAGAATGAGTGAAAATTGAAAATTGAAATTTCCTTATTGATTTGGTAACTTAAGAAAAATGCACCCCATGAAAGAAGGATCATCCAATGATGATTTAAATACCCATAAATCAATGTATATTACATAAAAATTACAATCATGGGTAGTATATACACCACTCACAAGGTAATAGTGGCCAATATAGAATGAATATGACGGGAATAAAAGTGAGATGAAAACCACTTACCTTGTACTTTTCCTTAGTATAGGGTAGGAAAAACTCTGTTATAATGGTGAAATCATTTTTATTAAATTATAAAAGAACCAAATACATAAATATGATATCATATATGATCTTCTAATATTTTTTGTTAATGATATTTCAGTATTTTAATTGTTTTGGTTGTCAACTGATTCGTTTTACTTTTTATGTTTTGTTACATAAGTCATGTTTTTTATGTATAGGTTGTATTTTATTCGTATAAAAAATGATATTACATTCCTAAACATTAATTGTAATCAGAAAATGAAAATTATTCTTGAATGATTAAGATGGGGAATGAATCATATCGTGTTCGTGGAGACGATAAGCCATACGTACGTACGAGCGACAATATCATTATATTGATGGTGAAATTGTATGTAATTAGACAGTATATCCTATATACAGAATCATTAACATGTTAAATTTGTTATTTACATCAGTTATACACATTATTATACCCATCAAAATAATGATGTGTTTGAATAACAAACTACAGCACGACGTGGAGACGGTAAGTCGTACGTACATAAGTATGGTGACTATGTCAATTATAGATTGGATAGAATAATGATTAAGGATGTTACATATTTAAAATAACATCATAGTATTTAGAAGGTACTATATCTATTATTTTGGAATGGAAATTAAAAAATAAAGAGGAAGTGGAAGAAGAAAAGAACTTCAAAGAGGGTGGTGAAATTATGACCTCTTCTTTGGGTGTTTCCTTTTGGGTTGATCAAAAAATATCCATAGGTTGTCTCTCTGATAAAAGTAATGATTCTAGGTTGATGTGAGGGAAGTTTTTAGGATATTTGGTCAGGTTATGGCCGATCCAAATGGCATAGGATATTTGATTTTGAGAGAAGGGGAAGTCCCCTTTTATAAGAGGGGTGAGGGGCACTTTAGGAAAATATAGAAAGATTATTTTATAATAAAATCATTATAGGTTTAAAATGGCTCTAAAATGATTTATTTTGAGAATAAGGTGGGTTTGGGTTGAAAAACTCTCAACCAATAGGTTTAATACAGGTTTAGGTCACCATATTCGCCTTATATTTGAGATTTAACTCTTAGATAAATAGTTTGACATTTACCATGTCTCTTTATATTTTTATAGTATATGGATAATAGAAATACAGTAACAACACAAGAGAACCCAAAATGGTTAATTATTAATTTATATAACTTTATCTATGTACTTTGGCCTAAACATCATTTTTAAAAAATATTGTATCAATTAATAATATAGTATTTGTTTTAAAAACTCAATTAGTTCAATTTTCACACTATTTAGTATTTTATTTTTTTGAAAGCCATAGAAAATTTATCACTTCCAATAAAATGTATTTAATCAACCCTAACATGTCATATTACCCTATAAAATAAGATTTATTTCTCAGGAGTATCAATATACATTTATTTGGATATTTATAATATTAATTATTTCAATATTTCATTAATAAGTTAATTACTTCGTCATAAGTGTTTCATAAATAAATTAAATTATTTATTTTCTAAAAATTATAAATAAAATACACTTATGTCGAAAATATTTTTAGGATTCTAATGAATATTTATAGTCTAATTTATCTAATGTGTAAACCTATATTAAAAGTCGTTTATTTATTAAACGTTGAATTTAACACTTGTAACACATCTTTTAAAAAATAATAAATGTACAAATCTAATCCAAGTGGACCAAAGAAGGTAATATTTTATTCCTCAGGTTGTTTTACATCTAATTACACTTATCCAATAGACTTAGGACATGTTTTATGGTAATTATAATATCATTTTTACGCTTAATTGCCCTCTTTACTTTTAATCGTGGTAACTAAAAGTCAAAAGATACTATTCACCAAAAATTGTTTTCAACTTATTGAACCAATTTTTACTTTTATGATGTTATCTCCGTCTCTTATATTTTATAAATAATAATCATTGAAGTGGTAAAATTTCGTTTTATGGACATTTTCAAATGCTCCTAGAAGTTGGGTAAAAGACGATAAAATATTCAATAAAATTATATATATATAAACAAATTATAAAACTGACTCCAATGAATTAAATTGGACATATATAGGTATTATGTATCTATTTTGACTTAAAATAAATAAAATAAATAATTATTTAAATAAAAAACATATTTTAAACAACAACGTAGTGTTTTTCACTATTCATAAAAAAATTGAATTTTTTCAAAAAAATGCCAAAAAATCACCCAAAAAAATTAGGATATTCTGAATTCAAAAATGAATTCTATTTTACCAACTTAAAAACATTGAAGTTGAAATAATTAATTAAAAATTAATTCCATTTGCCAAAACCAAAAAAGTGGGGTTTTAAAATGTAAAAACTATCAAAAGATTGATATGTGTTTTCATCAAATTTAAACGTGAAATTACTTAAAATGACCTATATTGTATTAAATGATAAAAATATAATCTAATTATACTTCCAAACCATTCAAATTCATAATTTATCAATATAAATTATTTCAATTAAAAAATGTTTTTTTTCAATTAAATTTTAGTATTTTTTAGTATTCATCAAAATATGAAATTTATCAGAAAAGTACCAAAAAATTATCCAAAATAAATATTTATGCCCTGATTATAAATAAGAATTTAATTTACTTCAATTGAATATATAAAAGTTTCAAATCTTTTTGTCAATAAGTGTTTTCCATTAAAAGGTTGTAAAATTGCATTTTTTTGGAAAATACTTCTTTTATCTAACAAAAGGATTTGTTATTATATTATGTCTAAGAAACAAATAATATGGATTCTAATATTATATTTAGGGTATAAAATTCAAAATTCAGTTAATACTATTCACAACCGCTTTTTGAATGACAAGTTTGGTAAGTCGTGGTGCGCTCGAACTCGATGTTGCGTGTAGTGCAAGCTATTGAATTACTTTAAAGAAAATAACTTACTATGAAATCTTTTGGCGTTAATTTCTTCCCCCATTTTGGAAATTGTGTCCTCAGAATTTTAAAATTGGGCTTGGTAACTTCATTGAAAGTCTCAAATCAGAAAAATATTCAATAAAACTATCATTTTAAAAGAATGATAGAGAAGTATCAAGGTCACCCGAGATAACCCATGCTAGGATCCAATGTTGGAAAAATGGACATGGAAGATAAACTAAGTGTAATGTTCTGATGGAGAGTGATATAAAACACGATCAAGAGAATGTTAACAACACGAAAACCACAAACTTGTGATGGGATAAATGGTCATCGGTTTCCTTGCTAGAAAATTAAATGGACAACGTTATTTGTTTTATGTTCCATTTCATAAAGTTGGGGAATTTATTTATGATATTGACTAAGAACATAAAGAGATATACTTACTTTTTAAGTAGATTTTATTCCATTAATAAATTTCTACCAATAAAACATCTTTTTTTCAAACTATGAGTATTCAAGATGACTTGGCCACACCTGAAGCGCTAGAATCAACTTTAACATAATAAAATAATCCACAAAGGATAAACTATATATTTACCTTGTATATAGAGATTAACCAAAATAAAAATGGTTAGTACAAGATCCGATGATCCAAAAAACGGATAATCCTTTAGAGAAAGAAATAAAAATCTTAATTTCTAAAATTTAACCAACAATACTGTAATGCCCCGACCTGAGTTACCCAGAGTTGGTGCATTATTACATAACATTGTCATGATTACAAAAGATCATGTCTCGAAATACCGGTTAGTTTAATAGCCTTGGAAACACAGAATACATCATAAGTCTTACATTACATCATAAAGTGAAAACTACAACAACATCTTGCCTCCATAATCATATCCCCTTATACTATCCCTGAAGGTCATTCATAAAATACTCTTAACATCCTGGAAAAAATAAAACATAGAAAGGGGTGAGCTCAAATGCCTAGTAAGGATAACAATATAGCGGAAACATTCATAAATAAGAATAAACATATAATGCAATATATAACTAAAACAAAAGACTTTTAAACTTTAACTTCAGCATAATATTGAAAAAAATAAAATGAAATAATTCCATTTAATTATTCACATGGATATTCTACTAGTTGAATAATCACATGCAATATCAATAACCACTTTCATAATGATGGAATACATAATGCCAGACTATCATAACCACATAGTCAAGGTATTGCGCCATGACTATAAATAAGATTTTTCAAGGCCTTGTGCCAAGACACTAGTTTGTCTCATGAGACCTATCATTGCATTGAGGAGCTATAGAGGGCTCTACCCATCACTTATTAATTCCAATGCATTCCTCATATGAACAGGTTTAAACATAACATAAACATTCGTATTGAAATTAGCATACAAAATTTCAATAATTTTACCATAAAGCATGAATGGAATAAAAATAATACATGCACAGTCAAACATATCACAAAACGTTCAATAAAATATGGATGTTTTGTATTATAATAAATCAACTTCAAATAAACTTAAAATCCATCGAAGGATGTTGACAAAGAAGAAATAAAAACTATTTGAGAGAAATATATCTTTTTTAAAATCATTTAAAAGTCAAATACTTATAAAAGGGAAAATTTACTTCGAAAATATCCTTATTAGCTTGTAAGGGAAGCTTCGTAGATTTTATAACGGCGGAAAATAGACACACCCACCGTATAAGTTAAAACGACATTCTTAAATTAATTCTGTCGAAAAAGTTAAAAAGGACCTCGTTTGGAAAATGGCAGAATGATTCCTTCATAGGAATCTTATAAGAAGTCAACCAAAGTTATAAATGAGTTTAATCCATAGTCTGTAAAATAGTAAGAATTATTTGAAATAAATTTTTAAGAAACATGGATGTGGATGATAAAGAGGTCCCCAAAGATAATTACGTATAAAGAACCTTGGATAATGAAGAGAGTGTGAAATAGACCCTTACCTTGTACTTTTCCTTGGTTGAGGGTTGGTTAACCTTCTGTATAATGGTGAATTAATTATTATTAAATTATAAAAGAATCATATACATTAATATGATATCATATATAACATTTTAACATTTCTTTGTAAATAATATCTTAGTATTATCGTCGTTTCAGGTGTTAACTTGCTCGTTTTATTTTATATGTTTTGTTACGTAAGCCGTGTTTGTTATGGATAGGTTGTATTTTATTCATATACAGAATGATATCAAGTGTTAAAACAATTTCTTTAATCATCAAATGACAATTATAATTGAATGGATACGATGGGGGTGAATCTCATCGCATTTGTGGAGACGGTAGTCCATACTTACGCACGAGGGAAAATATCATTCTTTTGAAATTAAAATAAAATATAATTGGATGGTATATAATATATAAAGAATCATTAACATGATATTTTTATTAGTTACATAAATTAATAATCATTATCATACCCATCCACATAATAATGTTTTGAATAACAATTTCACCACGACGTGGAGACAGTAAGCCGTACGTACGCATGTATGGTGACATGTCATTCAAAGGATGGATAGAATACTGAATATGGTTGTACCATATTTATAATAATATCACAGTTTATAGAAGTTACTGGATATATTATTTTATAATGGAAATAACAATGAAAGAATAAGTGAAAGAAGAATGTAATTAGAAAGAGGGTGGTGAAAACATTACCTCTTCTTCAGGTGTTTCGTTTTTATTTGATCAAAAGGACTCCTTGGGATGGATTTCTGACTAAAGGAATGCCTCTAGGATTAAAGGATTATAGTTCATATAATATTTGGGTAGGTTTTGGCTGAACCAAAAGGCTTTGAAGGAGTGAAGAATTGGTTAGAAGTTGTGTCCTTTTATAACTGGGAGGAGGGGCTTTTTAGGAAAACATAATGTATTATTTTATAATAAATTCATATTTGGTTTCTAATGGCTCCAAAGTATATTATTCAAAGTCCAAGGTGGGGATGGGTCTAAATCCTTTCAACAAATATATTTTAGACAGGTTTGGGTCATTATATTGACCTTATTATTTAGTTTTAACTCTTAGTTAAGTAGTTTGACACTTACCATGTCACATTGTATTTTAATATTATATAGTTAATAAACTTACTATATATATCCAAGAGTCCCCAAAGTGGTCCATGAATAATATACCTACCATTATATAAATCCTTTGGTTGATAATTATAATTTTAGGAATATAATATCAATTAATAATATAATATTTGTTTAATAACTCTTTTATGTCAATTTTGATACTATTGGGTATTTTATTTTTGATAAATTCATAACATCATTATTACATCAAAGCTAATTAATTTAATCCCCCTTAACATGTCATAGTAACCTTTAAATTTTTTTAAATTCATAAAAAAGTCTCAAATTATATTTATTTGGGTATTTATAATATCAATTATTTTATTATTTTACTAATAAGGTAATTACTGCATCATCATTGTTTAATAATTAAATTAAATTATTTAATGTCTAAAAATTATAAATAAATACCATTATGTAGGAAATATTTTTTGATTTCTAATGAATATTTATAATCCAATTTATCTAATGTATTATCCTAGATTAATAATTTTTAGTTATTAAACTTTGATTTTATCTATTTTAACTCTTCCTTGAATTAAAAAACTAATATTTGTCCTAATCTAATCTAAGTGGACCTAAATGATAATATTTTAGTCCTAAGGTTGTTTCTAGTTGAGATACATTTGTCCAATAGAATTAGGACATGTGTTAGAGAAATATTAATATCAATTTTACCCTTAATTACCCTATTTACTTTTAACAGTTGTAAATAAAAGTAAAAAGTTACTATTCACAAAAAAATATTTTCATCTTATTAAACCTCATTTTACTCCTTGATATTAACCATGTCTCTTGGATTTTCGAAATTCCACTTATAGAAGTGGTAAAATTGTGTTTTATGTGAATTTGCAAATTCTCATAGGAGATGGGTAAAAGACGGTGAAATGTTCAATAAAATTGGTATATATCTAAAATTACAATAAAAATACTCCAATGAATTAAATTGAAATTATATAGGTATTATGTATCTATTTTACCTAAAATAAATTTAAATAATGTAAATAATTATCTAAATAAAAATTCGGTTTTAACCATGACTTAGTGTTTTTCACTATTCTTCAAAAATTGAAAGTTGTCAGAAAAAAAAAATTTCACCCTAGGATAATTTCGATATTCCAAATCCAAAAATGAAATCCATTTTAAAAGATAAAATTTATAAAATTTCAAAATTTGGGTATTAATTTTCATAACGGCTAGTTTAATTGGTTGCGCTGTGTGTTAGAACTCAGAGATGCATACAACAAACACTACTGTACTATTCAAAGAGGAGCGTACTCTAGATGCTTGGGGTGTTACATTCTCTCCTACATAAAATAATTGCACCCTTGAAATTTCTAGAATACTACCGCATGAAAAGACTCGGTTGGTTCTTCATCATAAGTTCCTCGGGTTCCCACATTGCCTCTTCCATTGTATGGTTTCTCCATAGAACTTTTACTAGACGAGTCGTCCGGTTTATCAGCACTTGTTATCTTGTATCAATAATCCTGACAGGTTCTTGGCAATAATACAGATCGGGTTCCAGTACTAATTCCTCGTAAGTGAGTACATGCATTGGGTCAGACATTTATTTTCTCAATAGTGATATGTGGAACACATCGTGAACTTTGGAGATACTTAGAGGAATTTCCAAACGGTATGCTACAACCCCAATTCGTTCTAGAATTTCGAAAGGTCCTATGTACCTGGGACTCAATTTACCATTCTTACTGAAATGTATAACTCCATTCCATGGAGATACCTTCAAGAAAGTATGATCTCCTACCTGAAATTCCAAATCCTTCCTTTGGTTATCGGCATAGCTATTCTACCTACTTTGAGCTGCTTTGATGTGGTTTTGGATTACCTTCACCTTTTCCATCGTTTCCTCCACCGGTTCTGGGCTTACAATTTTTCTTTCACCAACGTCCCCCTAACAGGTTGGTGTGCGACATATCTTTCCGTATGACGCTTCATATGGTTCCATCTGAATACTTGAATGGAAGCTATTGTTATAGGAAAATTATACCAGAGGAAAATATTGATCCCACATACCCTGAAAGTCAAGTGAGCATGATCTCAAAATGTCTTATAAGGTTTGAATAGTCCGTTCTGATTTTCAATCTGTTTGAGGGTGGTAAGCAGTGCTCAAACAAAGTACAGTATCCAGGGATTTCTGAAGAAATTTCTATAATCATGATGTAAAATGGGGATCATGATCAAAAAAAATCTATAGGGGTACTCCATGAAGTCTCAAAACATCATTAATATATAGTCTTGCTAGACGTTCAAATGGTAGATCTTCTCTTATAGCAAGAAAATGTGATGACTAGGTAAGACGATCAACAATGACCCATATTGCATCGTTATTTCAAAGAGTCTTTTGTAGTCCCATGACAAAATCTATCATGATATTATCCCATTTCCACTCAGGTATGGGAAGAGGTTTCATGACTCCTATAGGATGTTTCCTTCTAACTTTCACTTGTTGACAAACCATACATCATGACAAAAAATCAGCAATCTCCCTCTTCATGTTGTCCCACAAAAAATTTTCCTTCAAATATCTATATATTTTGGTGCTCCCAGGGTGTATTGAGAAATTGGAACTGTGAGCATCATCCAAAAATTTTATTTTTAGATCAGGTATATCGGGAATAGAAAGCCTCTTCCCAAATTTCAAAATTCCATCTTCATACACAAATTCACTCAATCTACCATCATTCACATCATTTATCTTATTTTTAAACACTTCATCACCGGTTTGAGAACCCTTTATCATTTCTAGTAAAGATGGTTTTGAAACCATTTGAAAAATTATTGATGTTTCACCATCCATGGTGATTCCCATATCCAATTTACTAGATCCATGAAAATAGGATCCCTTTTTACTCTCATATTGTTTAGAACTCCATGATCTTTTCTTCTCAAAGAATCTACAACCTTATTTGCCTTCCCCGGGTGGCAGTGTATCATTAAATCATAATCCTTGGGTAATTCAAGTCATCTCCTTTGCCTCATGTTTAGTTATTTTTGTGAGAAAATATACTTCAAACTCTTGTGATAAGTATAAATCTCACATTTTTCACCATAGAGGTAGTGTCTCCATATCTTCAAAGAAAATATCATAGATGCTAACTCGAGATCGGGAGTAGGATGGTTTTTCTCATGAATTTTCAACTGTCGTGATGCATAGGAAATAACCCTATCATTCTGCATAAGGACACAACCAAGTACTTTCTTCGATGCATCAATATAAATAAGGAACCCATCATTCCATGATGGTAGAGTCAATATAGGAGGATTGACTGATATTCTCTTCAGTTATTCAAAAAACTCTTCACAGTCTTTTGTCCAAACAAATTTAACCCCTTTACGTGTGAGCTTTGTTAATGGGTTAGCTGATCGGGAAAAATTCTGGACGAAATTTCGATAATAACCTGCTAAACCAAAAAAACTATATACCTAGGTTATACTCATCAGTGCTGGACATTCTTGGATCACTCTTTTCTTAGAAGGATCAACTGAGATTCCATCCTTATAGACAATATGGCCAAGAAAAGAAATCTCCTAAAGCTAGAATTAACATTTGCTAAACTTCCCATATAATTCATGTCTTCTCAGAGTCTTTAATATAATGCGCAAGTGATTTTCATGATCTTTGTAGCTTTTGGAGTATACCAAGATATCATCAATAAATACCACTACAAAGTCATCAAGATATTCCTTGAAAAATATGTTCATTATATCCATGAAAACAGAGGGCGCATTAGTCAGCCCAAAAGGCATTATTGTAAACACGTAATGCCCATACCTGGTTCGAAATGTTTTCTTCAGAACGTGTTCCTTCTTCTTACACAACTGATGGTATCCATATGGAAGGTCAATATTTGAAAAGTATTGAGCTCCATGAAGTTGGTCAAATAAATCATCAATGCGATGTAGGGGATACTTGTTCTTTATTGTTATAGCATTGATCTCCCAGTAGTCGATACATAACCTCATAGATCCATCTTTCTTCTTATCAAAAAGGAGAGGGGCTCCCCAAGGAGAAACACTGGGGATAATAAATCCCTTATTACTCAATTCCTCTTTTTGTTTCTTTAGTTTCACTAATTACATAGTTTCCATTCTATATTGGGTCGTCGATATGGGCCTTGATCCAGGAATTAAATCAATGGAAAACTCAATTTCCCGTTCTACAGGATGCCCATGTAAATCTTCTGGAAACACATCAATGTATTCTCTCACAATAGGTACATCCTCGATTTGAACATTCTTTTCTTTACCCATAGTTATTTCATTCAATTCTACTCCAATAGTTGAATTTATTGAGCTACTGGGGGTGGATCTAGGTAAGAATCAGGTGGTGATGATTCTTCTCTAAAAATAAGGTGTTCTTTATCATCATCATCAAAAATCGTAACCTCCTTCTTCTTACAAAAAATCTTCGCATCATGGTATGAAAGCCAATCCATACCGAGAATTATATCAAACTCAATCATAGGTATGATTCTTATATCACTAGATAAAGAACATTTATATGATATAATGGGAACAGATTCACAAAAAATTATTGTGATAATACTTCCCTTAAGAGTTCTAACTGAAAACTCCCTTGTTAAATAAAATTGGAAATTTGTAATTTTATTAGAAAACTATAAAGACATTATAAAATGTGATGATCCAGAATCAAATAATGCATTTTCTAAACTTGAGGAAGCCATTAAATTACCTGCCACCACGTCTTTCAGAGCTTCTACCTCAATAGTAGTGATAGCATAAGCTTGGACTTGATCCCTTGGACTTTTCTGAGCTATGTTTCATGGACGCTTAGGAAATTCATTTGCATAATGCCCCATCTCCCTGCAATTGTATCACTGAACATCGGTAGCTTCTTTTGTCCCTTTGTAATCATGATCTTGGTGGCCTTTATCACCACACATGTAATAGACACCCATTCCCTTCAATCAATTTCTGGGGTGTTTCTTCCCACATTTACTACAGAATGGATAATAAAATTTTCTCTTCTTCCTTTTATGTCCATTTCTAAAGTGATCAGCAGATCTCTTCTTCTCTTGATTTGATTTAATGTGGTAAGACATAGATAATTCTTTTTCTGTCTTGATAGCAGATGAGAAAATATATTCGTATGACGAGAAGGATTGTTACACAAATTCTCGACGAAGAAATGGTATTAACCCATCAAAGAAATGATCAATAATACTTCTTGGGTTATGTATATAATCTCCAGCATACCATGATATCCTCGTAAAGTTAGCCTCATATATTGCGAAATTCTCATCCTCCTTTTGTCTCAGACTCAGAAATTTCCTTTCCATAACTTCTCGGTGGTCACGAGGAAAGTATCTTTCTAAGAAAATCTCATTGAACTCCCTCCATTCCATATTTTATACTTCATCATATTCCTTCATGTTTTGAATCAATGACCACTGTTGATCATCATCTCTAGTGAGGCGGTAAACTACCATGATAACTTTTTCCCATTAACTACACCCCAATCCATGAAATATTTTCTCTAAGGAATTTATCCATTACTCAGCTACTAAAGGATTTTTACTCCCATTTAATGTCGGTGGTTGTTGACTCATGAAGTGATCTAAAATTGATCCTCCATGCTGTGGATTAGGGTCCTCCATACGAGTAAGGTTATTATTCATAACTTGAGAGAGTTGTCCAAGTATAGTGATTAGCTGATCAACACCAGTTGCATCACCAGCTCCACTATAACTATCTTGAGCAAGATGGAAATACATACATGGAGTGCGTGCATTGATATAGATTCCATTTCTTCCACTAGGCTCCATTTCTAAACAATGGAATAAACTAGATCATTTTATGAATCAAAATACATAATTCCATACTTGTAAAACACTTTACATAAATTGAACTATTTCTGGATATAATCCATAATCATAAAAAAATGTTTTCTTTGAGGAAGTATATACTCATAAACCCTTCATAATGATTTTTAAAGAAAATGAGAATTATCCTAATCATATCCACCGGGAGTGTCATAACCAAGAGTGTAGCAAGGCCCATTGTCGTGCACCAGTTCCCGTTCGAGTCTAGCTCAAAGCGGTGTTTTCGGGTTTTACCCCTAGGTAAATATATGCCAGAGCCGCCTCTACCTGCTCGTATCCAGACAAGGATGTATTGCTCAAAAAACTCAAAAAATCTCTACAATACCAAAATTCTAGGAATTTCTTCTACACTAATCCTCAAAGTCCACCTTTCCTCCATGTTCTCTAATCAGAGTTTATGTAAATCTAGCTTCCAAGGTTTGAACTAAACTTCCTCTGATACCAACTGTAATTCCCTGACCCCAGTTACCTAGAGTCGGTGCATTATTAAATAAAATTTTCATGATCACAAAGGATCTAGTCTCAAAAGTTTGATTAGTTTAGTAGCCTTGGAAACACTAGATACATTCATAAGTCATACATTACATCATAAAGTGAAAACAACATCAACATATTGTCTCCAGACTCATATACCCATATACTATCCCTGCAAGTCATTCATAAAATACTTCTTCACATCCTGAGAAAAATAAAATATAGAAAGGGGTGAGCTCAAATGACTAGTAATGATAATAATATATCGGAAACTTTCATAAATAAGCATAAAAATTTAAGGCTGACTGAAATTTTTTTTATTAAGAAAAACACCTTAATGGGAAAATTGAGAAACCAAAGAGTCTAACAAAACACCCAAACAACACCAAATAGAAAAGGAATAAAAGAAATAGGATCACCTCATTCATGCCACAACAATAACCACCATCCCCATGCATGACACTCGGCAATCCCATGCAAGCATGGTCCCTCCCGATGTTGCCATCCCTCCAAATCAGTCGTATCCCAAATGGCCTACAAAAGTGGTGGCAGATAACTCTAGCCTAATGAAAATGTCCATACTACACTTCCCAAATAAGACCGGTGGCGAATCTTCATAAGAAAAGGAAAAATTACCAAAACATAGCCTTAGCCTATTTCTGTTTACATCCCTGTAAAGATTCCATTTCATTAGACATACCGTAACATATGGATCTTCCCCAATAATATCTTCCAAATGGTCCACCATTTTATCCCATGTTCGAATATATTTTACTTTTCTGATTTTTCGATCATTGAAGCCTCTCATTAACATCAGATCTTGTTTGTCAATCCACTTAGCCTACTAATTGTTGACCTCCACTCTAACAGCTCTTCCCATCATGTTAGCCTCTTCCTATGGAATGTCATCATAGAGAAAATCTTCTACCATGTCCTCCTCAGAAACATGAACTTCATAATAATATGGCAAAAAATAAAATGAAATAATTATATTTACTTATTCACTTGGATATTCTACTAGTCGAATAATCACATGCAATATCAATAACCACTTTCATAATGATGGATTGCATAATCTAGACTATCATAACAACATAGTCCAGGCCTGAACCAAGACTATAAATAAGATTTTGTCAAGGCATTGTTCCAAGACCCTTGTTTGTCTCATGAGACCTACTGATGCATCGAAGAGCTAGAGCGGGCTCCACCCGTCACTTATTATGTCCAATGCATTCCTCATATGAACATGTTTAGACATTACATACAAATTCATATTGAAACAAGAATACGAAATGTCAATACTTTCTCCATAAACCATGAATGGTATAAAAATAAAACATCCACAGTCCAACATATCACAAAACCTTCAATACAATATGGATGTTTTGTATCATTATAAATCAACTTCAAATAAACTTAAAATCCATCAAAGGATTTTGAAATAGATGAAATCAAAACTATTTGATAGAAATATCTCTTTTTTTGAAATCATTTTAAAGTCACATAATTATAAAAGGGAACATTTATTTTGAAAATATTATTATTAGCTTGTAAGGGAAGCTTCAAAGATTTTATAATATCAGAAAATATCCACACCCACCGTATAATTTAAAAATACATTCTTACCTTAATTATGTTGAAACAGTTAAAAATGACCTTGTTTGGAAAACGATAGAAAGATTTCTTTTTAAGAATCTTATAATAAGTCAAACAAGGTTATAAATGACTTTAACAAATAGTTTGTAAAATAGTAAGAATTATTTGAAATACATTTTTGAGAATCATGAATGTGAATGAAAAAGAGGTCCCCGAAGATAATCACGTATAAACAAACTCAGATAATGAAGAGATTTTCAAATAAACTTTTACCTTGTACTTATCCTTGGTTGATGGTAGGTTAAACTCCTGTATAATGATGAAATAATTGTTATTAAATTATACAAGAATCATATACAGTAATATGATATCATATATGATCTTTTAACATTGCGTTGTAAATAATATCTTAGTATTATCGTCGTTTCAGGTGTTAACTTGCTCATTTTATTATATGTATTTTGTTATGTAAGCCGTGTTTGTTATGGATAGGTCGTATCTTATTTATATACAATATGATATCAAGTCCTTAAACATTATTTTCAATCATCAAATGAAAATAAGACTTGAATGGATACGATGAGGAATTAATCTCATCACGTTCGTGGAGACGGTAGTCCGTACGTACGCACGAGAAACAATATCATTCTTTTTTTATTAAAATAATATATAATTGGATGGTATATAATATATACAGAATAATTGTCATGTTATATTTATTATTTACATCAATTACAAATCATTATCATACCCATACAAATAATAATGTTTTGAATTACAATTACACCACGCCGTGGAGACGGTAAGCCGTACGTACGCCCGTATGGTGACATGTCATTCAAAGGATAGATAGAATACTGAATATGGTTGTACCATATTTATAATAACATCAAAATATATATATGATGCTGGAGTTATTATTTTAGAATAGAAATAAAAAAGAAAGAATAAGTGGAAGAAGAAAGGAACTTGAAAGAGGTGGTGAAAACATTACCTCTTCTTTGGGTTATTCCTTTTTATTTGATCAAAAGGGCTCATTGGGTTGGATTTCTGACTAAAGGAAGGCCTCTTGGATTAAGGTAGGAGAGTTTAGAGAATATTTGGGCAGGGGTTGGCCGAACCAAAAGGCTTTGAATGTTCTTTTATAAGGGGGGGAGGGGCTCTTTAGGAAAACATAAAGTATTATTTTATAATAAATTCATATTAGATTTTTAATAGAACTAAAGTGGATTATTAAAAGTCTAAGGTGGGTATGGGTATAAATATTTTCAAACAATAGATTTTAGATAGGTTTGGCTCATTATATTAACCTTATCTTTTAGTTTTAACTCTTAGTTAATTAGTTTGACACTTACCATGTCATATTGTATTTTTATATTATATGGTTAATAAACATACTATATACATACAAGAGACCCCCCAAGTGGTCCATTAATAATAAACCTAGCATTATATAATTCCTTTGGACGAGCCTTAGAATTTATGAATTGAATATCAATTAATAATATAATATATTTTTAAAAACTCGTTTTTGTCAATTTTGACACTATTGGGTATTTTGTTTTTGATTAATTAATAACATCATTAATACTTCAAACCTAATTCATTTAATCAACCCTAAAATTTCATCGTAGCCTATAAAATTCCTGGAATTCATTAAAAGTCTCAAATTATATTTATTTGGGAATTTATAATATCAGTTATTTTAATATTTTACTAATATGGTAATTACTGCATCATCATTGTGTCATAATTAAATTGAATTATTTAATGTATAAAAATTATAAATAAAATACCATTATGTAGGAAATATTTTTATTTCTAGGGAATATTTATAATTGAATTTATCTTATGTATAACCCTATATTAAAAATGTTTTAGTTATTAATCTATGATTTTAACTCTTTTATCTCTTCTTTAAATTAAATAATAATAAATGTCCTAATCTAATACAAGTGGACCTAAATGATAATATTTTATTCATAAGGTTGTTTTTGGTCGAGATACACTTGTCCAATAGAATTAGGACATGTGTTAGGGTAATATTAATATCATTTTTACCCTTAATTACCGTATTTACTTTTAACCCTGTTAAATAAAAGTAAAAAGTTACTATTTACCAAAAATTTTTATCATCTTATTGAACCGAATTTTACTCCTTGATATTAACCATGTCTCTCGGATTTTCAAAATTCCACTCACAGAAGCAGTAAAATTACGTTTTATGTGAATTTTCAAATTATCCTAGGAGATGGGTAAAAGATGGAAAAAAGTTCAATAAATTTTTTATATATCTAAAATTATTATAAAGCTACTCTAATGGATTACATTGAACATATATAGGTATTATGTATATATTTTGACCTAAAATTAATTTAAATAATGTAAATAATTATTTAAATAAAAATTCAGTTTTAAACCATGACTCAGTGTTTTTCACTATTAATCAAAAATTAAAAGTTGTTAGAAAAATAACAAAATTTAACCCTAGGCTAATTTCGATATTCTGAATCCAAAAATGAACTCCATTTTAAAAGATAAAATTTTTAAAATTTGAAAATGTGGGTATTACTATTCATAACGTCTAGCTTGATTGGTTCTGGTGTGTGATAGGACTCGATGTTGCGTACAACACACGCTACTGTAACATTCAAAGTGGAACGTACTGTGGAAGCATGGGGTGTTACAAATACCCAAATTTCAATAAATACCATTCAATAATTATATTTCCTTAAAATCATTCAATATAATACAAACTATTATTGAAACCCAAAACATAATAGAATTTGGTTACACAATCTTCCACGTTAAATTGTTTCTCTTAAAAGTATCAACTACTCTTAATGTCACATACATAAAAGTAATTATCCTATTCCCATATTCTCTATGATAGGTTAATCATTTCCATTAATAACCAAAATATCTATAAATCCACAATAAAAACAGAGATAAAAATCCACAGTTACTCCTCAAATGATATCCCATTGTATTATATTTTTCTCAGGCATATAGTGTTCCCAATAGAGAGAACATCTTCCAAAATAACATTTATCACATAATCACCAAATCAATTTCCTATACTAAGGATATCCATTTGATAAGACATAATACCCCAAATCAACTTATTATTGATCAATAAGATCATTTAACTGAAAATAATTAGTTACACTAACCAAGGACATCACATAGTCTAGTGGTAGCCAATAATTCCCTATCGCACTCTGGTTGTGGGTTCAATTCCTGAAGCGTTGTCCAATGTGACGGGTTGTCACATGGTCTGCATAATGTCCCTTTTCAAAAACAATATTTTATAAAATTCCCAAAATGATATAAATTTCTCAAAATAACCATAACATAATTTCACCAAAAATGTCATCTCATACCTCACATTTTCATCGCAAAATTTAATAACTTGTAATTACCTGAAATACAATGGTCATATAAACCAAAATGGTTATTTAAAACTATATCAACAATAGAAAAGACAATTCTTCTAAAAATAGAATTTTCACATATCAAACTGTAGGGTTACACATACAACAGAAAAGTCTTTCAAGGTAATCCTATCAACAAAAGAGAACTTATACATTTAAAAATTTAACCATTAATTTATTTCCACATAGGTTCTTCCATGACCAAGATATTATCCTATAGAATAATTCATTCACTCTGGTAATGCCTAGGTCCCCTACATTTATGGAAAATTACTATAAATGGATTCTGGGAAACTTTTTTATTTTCTTCCAAAGTACTCTTCATTTTTCATCAGCAATTATTTAATTTATGTCCTTCCTTCCCCCACATAAAGAATATCTTTGTTCTATAGAGACACTTCCCTAAGTGTCTACTTCCAAATTTTCTGTGTGATTGAAATTAAGACTTTTTTTCTCCAAGGTCGCCACATCTAGAGAAATTATCATTCACCGACATTATCTTCAATGTTAAGTTAGGGAGTTGGTTAATATATATGTTGTTGATTATATTTTTGGAAAAATGGTTCGGAATGAACATGATATCTTTTACACCAATAAAAATTCCATTTTTTTTCTCATTTCCACCATCGTGACCACCTTGTACATCAAGTTCAATGTTACTATGACTTCCTTGGAATTCAGCAATTGACTAACATAAGAAAACATAGTGTGAGTCATAAAATCATTAAAAGAATATTATAACACATTAATTTCTATCAAAAACACCTTTGGATTAAGAAAGGTTATTTATTCTAATATTATATTAAAATCATTCAAATTGGTTAGTAATGAAAATGTGAATTATCCAAATCATATCCCCCGGGAGTGTCGTAATCAAGAGTGCCGCAAGGCCCATTGTCATGTAACCGGATACCACAATTCAAGCCCGAAACTCCTTGTCAGATTTTTCACTCCTAAGTACAAAGTTCCAGAGCCTCCACTACCTTCTCATATCCAGACATAGATGTATTGCATGGAAAACCCACATAAGATTTAAATTACCAAAATTTATGGATGTTCTTCTATACTAATACTCAATGTCTATTTTAGGGTAGTGTTTCCTAATCAGAGTGTTTTCTAAATCTATCTTCCAAGGTTTGTACGAAAATTCCTCTGATACAAACTATAATGCCCTCACCCTAGTTACTCAGAATCAGTGCATTGTTATATAAAATTAGCATGATACAAGGAATCATGTCCTGATAGACTGGTCGGTTTAGTAGCCTTGGAAGTACTAGATGAATACATATGCTTTACATTACATAATTAAATTAAAAAACAACATTGTGTCCCCTTTGAACACTCTTATATCCCTTAGCCTATTATTGAAGGTTAATCGTAATGCACTTCTGTGCATCCTGGGAAAAATATAACATAAGAAAGGGGTGAGCTCAGATGATTAGTAAGGATAACAATATAGCAGAATCTATCATAATTGAGAATAAACATTTGAGACAATGTTTAAGACTAGAACACAAGCCTTTTAAACTTAAACACCAGAAAAATATGTCAATGATAAATAAAATAATTCCATTTACTTATTCAAATGGATTTCCTACTAGTCGAATAATAACATGTAATATTAATATCCAATATCATAATTATGGAATGCATAATTTCAGACTTCATAACCACATTGTAAAGACCTTGTGCCAAGACTACAAATAAGAATTTTTCAAGTCCCTGTGCCAAAACACTAGTTTGTCTCTTAGGACCTACCAATGCATCGAGGTGCTATAGAGGGCTCCGCCAGTCAGTTACTAAGTCCAATTCATTCCTCAAATGAAAAGGTTTAAACATAACAAAAACATTAATATTAAAATTAAAATACGAAATGTCAATACATTATCCATAAACCATGAATTGTAAAAAAATAACACATCCATAGTCAAACATATCAGAAATCCTTCATTATAGTAAGAAATATTTGTATCATAATAAATCAACCTCGATCATGGATAATTTCCCATAAAGGATGTTGACATAGTTGAAAATGATTTGTAAAAATCTTTTAGATAAATATCCCCTTTTTATGAAAAAATTTAAAAGTCTCACTATTTATCAAAAAGTTGTATAAAATAGATTTTTGAATCAATGTGTCACATACCACTTTGAAACTCTTCAAAGAAATTTCAATTTTAAAACATAAATGTCCATATAAATAAAACCTTACAACCATTTTTAAAACATGGACATTAATTAGAATGATTTAGAAGAATAAAATTTTAAAACATATAAAATGATATTTTAGTTAGAGTTACTAACCAAATGATAGATTCTTGAATAAAAATAATTGAGGTAATCAAAAAATTTAATATCATGAGAATAAATGGATTCATGATATAATATGTTAAAGTACAATATATACACCATATAAAAGTGAATTGATGCATACCAGCAAAGAAGTCTCAATGGAATGTAAGTTGAGATGAATTCCTTTTAAAAAGACCATATCATTAGGTTAAGGATAATTAAATGAAAAAATTATGTTTAGAAAATATAAATACACACAATATAATTGGATATTCATTGTAAATCAATCAGAGGAAATTAACAGATATTTTTGTAAAAACAACACCAATGACTTTGTTGTTTTACTCAATGAAAAAAAATTGAGTAGAAATTACTCTTATCTGGTTTATATCGATGAAATGAGAATTTATCAACAGAGGGATTATGTGTATCAAAATTATATCCAAACCAAGGGGAGTGGAAATTACTACATAAGTAAATAAATAGTGATTTCACGCATAATCTTGGAGTAAAGAAATCAATGATGATTGCATAAAATCGAATGAGTAGAAATTAAAATTTTAAATTCCCTTACCCATTTGGTAGCATACGATACATACACCCCATGAAAGAAGGAAAATCCAATTATGATGTAAATGCCAATAAATTAAAATATATTATGAAAACTATACAATCATGGGCAGTACATACACCATACAAAAGTAAATAGTTGAAAATATAGCTTGAATCTCACGGGAATAAAAGTGAGATGAAAACCCATTACCTTGTAATTTTACGCGGTATTGTATACGTTAAAGACCTATATAATGGTAAATTAATTGTTATTAATTTGTAAAAGAACCAAATATATAAATATGATATCATATATGATCTTTAAATGGTGCATTGTCAATCATATTTTAGTAGAATCATTGTTTTGGTTGTTAACTGATTCGTTTTTCTTTATTTGTTTTGTTATGTAAGTCATGTTTGTTATGTATAGGATATATTTGATTCATATACTGAATGATATTATGTTCTTAAAAATTATTTTTAACCATAAAATGAAAATAATTCTTGAATTATTACGATGGGGAATGAATCACATCGCGTTTGTGGAGACGGTAAGCCGTACGTACGCACGAGCGACAATATCGTTATATTGATAGAGAAATCATATGTAATTGGATGGTATATCATATATAAAGAATAATTAAAATTTTATATTTATTATTTTCATCAGTTATACTCATTATTATACCCATCCAAATAATGAAGTGTTTGAATAACAGACTACACCACGACGTGGAGACAATAAGCTGTACGTACGCACGTATGGTGACTTTGTCATTTATAGTATAGATAGAATAAAGAATATTGTTATACCATATTTATAATAAAATAAAAGTATGTAGAAGTTATTGGACTTATTATTTTGGTATGGGAAATAAACTAAAGATGAAATGGATGAAGAAAAGAACTTAAAAGAAGGTGGTGAAATTATGACCTCTTCTTTGGGTGTTTCCTTTTGAGTTGATCAAAATGAATCCTTAAGCTGGCTCTATGATCAAAGTAAAGACTCTCGGTTAATGTGAGAGAGTTTGGGAGGATATTTGGGCGGGGGTTGGCCGAGCCAAATTGATTTGGAGGTGTGATTTTGAGAGAAGTGGAAGTGCCCTTTTATAAGAGGGGTGAGAGGTACTTTATGAAAAGCTTGTAATATTATTTTATAGTAAAATAATTTTCGGATTTTAATGGCTCAAAAATGATTTATTTCGAGGATAAGGTGGTTATGGGTCTAAAACCACTCATCAAATAGGTTTTAGATAGGTTTAGGGCCTCATATTATCCTTATCTTTTAGATGTAACTCTTAGTTAAATAGTTTGACATTTACCATGTCTCTTTAAATTTTTATATTATATGGTTAATAAACATAATATACTAAGGAAAAAGAATCCCAATTGGTTTATTATAAAATTATATAACATTATAAAAGTTATTTTACCAATAATTATATTTTTAGGAATATTATATCAATTAAAAATATTGTATTTGATTTAAAAACTCAATTATGTCAATTTTGTCACTAATTATTATTTGATTTTATTAAAGCCATAAAAACTATATCACTTCAAATAAAATTTATTTAACCAACCCGAAAATGTCGTATTAATTTATAAAGTAATTGGAATTCATAAAAAGTCTCTATTTACTTTTTTTGGATATTTAAAATATAAATTATTTTAATATTTCATTAAAAAAGTAATTACTGCATTATCATTGTGTCATAATTAAATTTAATTATTTAATGTCTAACACTTATAAATAAACTACCATTATGTAGTAAATATTTCTAGATTTCTATGGAATATTTTTAGTCGAATTTATCTTATGTGTAACCCAATATTTAAAATGGTTTAGTTAATAAACTTTAAATTTAACACTTTTAACTCTTCTTTATATAAAGTTATAATAAATTTCCTAATCTAATACAAGTAGGACAAAGTGGATCATATTTTATTCCTAATGTTTTTTGGTCGAATTACACTTATCCAATAGAATTAGGACATGTTTTAGGGTAATTGTAATACCATTTTATCATTAATTACCATATTTACTTTCAACCGTGGTAAATAAAAGTCAAAAGTTACTATTCAAAAAAACTATTTTCATCTTGTTGAACCTAATTTTACTTAAATATGTAAACCATGTCTCTCACAATTTTTAAATTCAACTCACAGAAGCTAGAAAATTATGTTTTATGCAAATTTTCAAATGCTCCAAGAAGGTGGGTAAAAGACGATAAAAAGCTGAATAATATTTTAAATATCTAAAATTATCATAAAATGACTCCAATGAATTACATTAAACATATATAGTTATTATGTATCTATTTTTACATAAAATAAATGAAATAATTAATTAATTAAATACAAATATTATTTTAAACAATAACGTAGTGTTTTTCACTATTTATCAAAAGATGAATGTTTTCAGAATAATACCAAAAATTCACCATAAGATAATTTTGATATTCATAATTCAAAAATTAAATCTATTTTACCAAATTAAAAACATAGAATTTTTATTAATTAATTTAAAATTAATTACTGTTGTCAAAACCAAATAGAAGGTTTTTAAAAAGTAAAAACTATCAAAAGATTGAGATGCGTTTATGTCAAATGAAAACGTGAAATTAATTTTAATGACCTAAATTGTATTAAATGATAAAAATATAGTCTAATTATACTTTGAAAACATTAAAATGAATAATTTAACACTATAAGTTATTTCTATTAAAAAATATGTTTCCAATTAAAATTTTGTATTTTTCTGTATTCATCAATTTATGAAAGTTATTAGAAAAGTACCGAAAATTTATCCAAAATAAAATTTTATGTCCCGATTTTAACTAATAATTTAATTTAATTAAATTTAATATATTGAAGTGTAAAATATTGGTTTTAGAAATTGTTTTCCATTAAAAGGTGGTAAAATTTCATTTTCTGGAAAATACTTATTTTATCTGAAAAAATGAATTTTTTCTTATCTTATGTCTAAGAAACACATAATATGGATAATAAAATTATATGGAGTGTATAAAATAAAAAATTTAGTTAATAATATTCATAAGTTCTTTTTGAACGGTTAGTTTGGAAAGTCATGGTGTGCTCGAACTCTTTGTTGCGTGTAGTGCAAGCTATTAAATTACTTTAAAGAAAATAACTAACTATTAAATATTCTAGTGTTACAGACCTGGTCCGAACATGAAATTATCCTTTTTCTCGGAGGTCATGACCCACGAGATGGGGTGGAACAGGTGACTCCTCCCCCCATTGTTTTTCCTATACGAGAGAATATAGATGTCCACTGTGCGGGGACATGATGTAAAAATGCCCCCAGCCCTACATGCTAAGGTGGTTCCAATTATTTTTTTTGACACTCTATAGCCTGGATTAGTAGGTAATATGGGGGAATTTTGATTTAGAAATTCCCCAACCCTTTTGGTTGGGGTTGTTCCCGCATTACGGCGGTAACCACTGCTCTTTCCGCCTTTTAAATTTCACGTACTACCATGTCGGTGTGAGCCAAGTGTAGAATTAAGCCTTCATAGAAGCCCGTGGTCTTTTAAAGACATGAGAACTGCTAGATGGTTGCCTTCTCTTAGGCTGGAAGCTTGTTGGATGTTCATGGTTTCCTAACTCAGAAGCTTTTCTATTGCTTGATCTATTTGGTCCTGATGATTTTAAGAGTTAATCTGGGCCGGTTTTTGTGGAGTATCCCCTATTTCCAGACTAGGCGGTTCATTTGATTGCTGCCTTAGGGTAATGTTGTTATAATATTTCATTTCCAATGGGGTTTACTAGATGGGATGTGGGGTGATGTTTAAAGTTCCATGTTCTCCCCATCCCAGAATATGAACTCCAGCCGGGGTGTCCTCGATGAGGCGACCCAACTTTTGCAGTTCATGAAGGCAATGTAGGTCATGGGTTTTCTTTTGACTTTCTGATTGTGGATGCTATGCGGATAGGAGGGATTCCTAGATGATTATACGCTGACGTTTTCCTAACCTGTTGACATGGTCTGAAAACCCTTTGTAGGGTATGAAATTTTATTTCTGCTGACAATGTTTTGTCAATATATTGAGGAAAATATCATGTATATATTCCTCAAACAACTCTGCTAGTATTTCTAAGTGAGAAGTGACTATAAGAAATTAAATACCTAGTATATTATCCTTAGATATTTTTCTTATAACCAGTAACATATCCTACTATTGTTCTTATAGGGTCTCCTCTACTTGATAGGCCCAGCTCGAATGCTTCTTAATAATTTCGTTCCAAGAAACCAGGCTGGTTGGAGCCTCATTGATATGCGGACGGCACGAGGGTGGCTTAGAAGACCAATGTGGCCCTGGGCCATCCTCTGGTTCAGAAATAATATCACTACGTATGTATGGAGTTCCCAATGTGTCAAACACCTTGTTTTTGAGTGCTTTAGCATAAAAGGGATTTCTCATATTTGTTCTGGAAAGGGGAGGACCTTCTTGCTAGTATTACTTTTGGTTATATGGAGGAACATCATAATTTGTGCTAAAATGTTGAGGGATACTATTGAAACTTGATGACCGATTGAGGGAAATGTCCTTATGGCATATACACTGGGGAGGACCTTCATGGCGGGATATAGCTAGGGGAGTAGCTTCTTACTGCTTGATGTCACTAAGGGGAGGACATTCTTGATGACTGAAATGATGGAGTTGATTACTATTATTGCGTGATACTTGGATGTAGGAAGAATTACTACGGTGGACATCTTGGGGAGGGTCGTCAGAATGTACTTCAATGAGGGGAGGAACATCTCGTTCCTTGATGTTAATATGGTAAGGACCTTTACAACAACTTCCATTGTTGGGACCGACTTCTCAATGACTGTCATCAGTGTGAGAACTACCATCATGACATGATGTCCAACTACCAGGACAAGCATATTTGAAGTGTATACCATAGGGAGGCCCATCAGGGTGAACGATATCAAGGGGAGGACCTTATTGTTTTCTAATCTTTTGGTAAAAGATAGGGATACCCGGATGTCCTTCAAGAGATATGCACTTGTGATTGATCATTCCGATCCCACAAGGTGAGGCCCCATGGGAACTTTGGGGAGGGCCTTCAAAGCCGTTGGTAGAGACTTTGTGGGGGAAGGCCTTAAAAACAGATACTTCCAATTACATAATTGGGTAATGGACTAACAGGGTTTCAATCCGTAATATATATATGTTTGAGGGAATCAAGAACCCAATCTTACGGTAGAGTGGGATCATGTACGTGCTATTCATTTTCTAGTTTCTTTTGGAGAATTTCATTTTAGAGTGCTCTGGTATGGGCAATTGGGGCCATCTTATATTGGTAAAAAATTTCATATTTGGTTACCTATCTTGTTGAGTCCTATGATGTAGCCATGATACACCGACATACATCTTGAATTTTGGTAGGGTTATATGCATGTCCTGAAGCGGCCCCCACATTGGACAGACATCCCCCAATTGGAAGAAGTATTTTATCCCAATCTAGTTATCCTTGTATCACAAGATATTTCCTTTGACCCTCCTAGAATGGATAAAGGATTCAGAACTACTCCTGAGATAATATATCATTTATCGAGTGAGTCATTCTATTAGAGAAAACTGGTTCGTGGGCCTGGTTTCTCACATTTTCCACTGATGCAGTAATGTCTTCGCATGTTTGTATGGTATGGTCTAGGTTCAACATCTGATCTTCCATCATTTACAGTATGTGTTGACATACATCTTTGGATGGAATGGGTATGAAGGCCCATTCCAATATTAGATTATGAGTTTGTTCTTTCTCTTTTCCTCCACGTGTTTGAAGTAAATACTGGAATTTCTCATATGTTGGGACATAGGAATGAGTCTTCCACCAGTTGACTTATCTGGTTGCCATTGTATTTGATTTGTGGTATTTATATTAATGAGAGGGGATTTTTAATGTTCTCTCTTTCCACTGTATGTTTTACGGTATTTGTATGCAGCCTAATGTATTTGAATCTTCTCATATTTTCTTGCCACCCTATTTGGATAGTGCACTTCATATGCATCAGCAGGTCTTTGTGCCAGCATGTAGAGGGTTATCGTCCTATTTTGTTGATGGGGATTTTGTGCATCGACAGATATCTGCATCTGCATGTAGTTTTCCGCTCTATCTACCAGGTGGGACCAGTGAGCACCAACAGGAACACGCATGTTCCCGTATTATGCCACCATATTTCTATGGTGGGTTTGAGTGGAGGAGGAAGAGTCATATGTCTGCCTGTTGAATTCCACTGCCTTACTATGGAGGAGTTTCTCCTTAGAGATCAGGGTGATATCATATACTTGATCATATATTCTCCACCCTCGGTGGGTATTCTGAGGGGTCCAGGTCTACTAGAATTTAGCAGGTTCCCTCGGCATAAGGTCCTATTTAGCATGAAGAGGCCTAGTCGTCTGGTGTTGGTGGAAACACTCTTTAGAGGTGGCCCATGAGTAGGACCCATCTGTAGTTGAGATTATTTTGTCTTCATTAAGTTCATCTACCTACATATGATAAGGGAGTGTCTCATTGTCATGTTCCAGGGACAGGCTTTCGAAGCAGTTTGTGATGACCACAGGGGCCACCTCATGTGGGGGTGCTGGCCACGACAGAAGAGGTGGATAGCGAGTCCTTTCAGGTCATAGGGCCTACCTTGTGGCCTCCACTATGGAGAGTGTACCATTTCAGTGGTAATATTTGATCATCATGTTTGATACATAATGTTGAAGATATTGGGTGGGCAATGGGGTCCTACTCTTCATTGGGGCCCTGACTGCTTGCGGGATCACTGATGTGTGTGTCTGAATTGGTCATCATGATGTAATTTAGATTGATGGTTTCTATGAAGGAACTTATAATATACATATATGACATACAGACCAAAAAACCCTTCCAATGTATCATTCCTATAAACATATGTACATTTGACAATTAATATTAAAACTCTTCGCACTTTTTTTCTTTTGTGTTGTGAAGGGGCTTAAGTGGGGTAAGACCGACACCTTGGTTAAGGATTCACATTGGACTGACCATTTTTGTTCCACCTCCGAGGTGGCGCGTTTGGAACAAACAAGGGAAAACATAAAGGTCTAACGTGAAACATCCTTTTATCTATTATCATAGGGGTAGAACCGCTACCTTGGTTAATGATTCAGGTCGAGTTCATCTTTTTTGGTCTACCTCCGATGTGGCACATTTGTCACGTATAGGGGAGAACAAAATAGTCTGATGTGAAACTTCATTTTGTCTATTATCACTAGGGTAGAACAACCAGCTTGTTTAAGGATTCACGTCTGGTTCACCATTTTTTTCTGCCACTGAGGTGGCGTGTCTGGGGATATGAAGAAACAGTCTTATGAGAATAATCACTTCCCTCTTTTCATAGAGACATGTCATCATCAAATTCATCACTTCTTTTTCATTTAACCCATTCTATGACACTATCTTTTAATGGAGGGTTGGATTAACCCTGTGGGGACTAATGAATTTATCCCTTTCATACTGTGAAAGAGATTCCATAATCAGATGGTTCTAGCATGCAATTTCATTGGATGAAGCACTCATGCAATCAGTCCTCCTCAGAAATAACTTCCTTGAATGGTCTTCTGTGGGTTAATTCTTGGAGCTAGAAACACCCAATGAACCTAGTATCCAAGATCTGTGGACCTGCTTTCCAAAGGTAGGTCCACGTCAGACAATGATTCGGAAAATGACACATAATGACTCCATTGGTCAAGAGGATGGGAAGTCGAGCTCACTAAACCCTTTTAGGGGAGGACTATTTATGTTTCTGAGATTCACTTACAGATTTAATTCGGGTTCATATGTTTGTGAATCCTTGGTTCATTCCCAAAGAGTGTGTCCACATGCTACCACTAGTTTACTAGATCGTTATAAGCATATATGGATTTGATGCTATAGTGGTGATGCTGACTTGAGCTGTAAAATAAGGTTATCTAGATTTTATCTTCAACTAGAGGGGACGAAAGGTTACATTGTATTGGTATCAAACACATAAGATGAGTTTCTTATGTATCATCAACAAAGAAATCAGATCCCGTGTAGTTCGGTTTGGATGGGATTTTGCATGGATACAGCCAAATTGGGGGGACATTATGGGTGATCCATTTTGGATTGATATCCTTTTGAGAATGGGCCATCAATTAATAATCCTATGTATCTTGGTTTCATTAGGAATCAAAATTCTCATTGTTCATAATTTTTTGGATGTTGTAGTCTTCACAAACCTCTAAGCCCACACGAGTCATGTTCAATGTGAGAAATAAGAGGATGTGAGATATCCAACCAACCAAATTCTTCCTCTCATGTTGGTGAGAGAGGGTGATCCTACAAAGGATGTGGCTGGGGCGATGGTGGATGAGGGCGCTGAGTGTTGAACCTTTAAATATGAAATGACATTAAAGGTCATGCGACTCGACCTCAGAATATTGGGGACATACCTCAGTGGGAGAACCCTAGAATGCATTTTGGGAAGGGGTGGAGTTTTCTAATCATCAAAATAGGAATCGAACATAACCCCTTTGACCGATCACCAGTCCCCACTGAATGGAAAAGTTGGTGATCACCCTTAATCCATAGAATTTGGAGGCTCACGTACGCATCCAAAGGTTGGACTCTGGGTTACACTAGGATTTTAGACCTAAATACATTTGTATTCCCAAACCATTCTATGGAGGGCAATCATGACTCTTCTTACCATGGGTATGTAGACTCAAAGGGGCACTCTGATGCACCCAATAGTCCGATCATATGGGTCTAGTGGATTTAGAGGAGGCTTTGGCCGGATGCGAGGGGATTGGTTCATTGAGGGATTATGGTGGAATGGACTGTAATGGAGGGGAGAGATTGGTACTGTAGGAAAGAATAACCGAAAACACCCCATTACGCATACATGTTTCTCAAGCATGATTGGGGAATCATTGCACACCATAGTGGTATGTGGGAAGAGGGACCATCAGCGTACCAAAGCGGTACATGGGCATAGGTGTGGACCACCATGCACTGTAGTGGTACAAGGTCCTGGATGTGTTCTGTCACGCAACATTAGGATCCATTCACACACTGATGCAGTATGTGGGGGTGAGTTAAATCCATGTAGTGATACACTACATGGAACACCATATTGTTGGAGGGTTCGAGGGACTATCATTTTCTTGGATTTCATCCATGGAAAATATGTTGTTCGCAGTTTCACGATTTAGGTTCAATGTTCTATTATTATTATTATGTTCCCATGTTTTATTTTTTACAATGGTTATACCTAGGGAGATCGTGATTCACAATTCAGGCTTCACTGCTGGTTCAATATTGAAGCCAGAGTCTTCTTCGATTTCTTTCTTCCAAACTATGGATTCCCTTCATGATTTTTCCATCCGTCTTCCATCCCAATTAATTTTGTATTCCTTTGATAAAGAATTCCTGCAATAAAATCTATGATCATTCAGCACCATTTGCAGAGGCCCATGAAGATATATCATAACCCCCAGAAGACTCAGTCAACATGGGTATGTGGTGGTAGTGGTTCATGATCATGGTTCACAGAACACTGTCTATTTTATTTTTCTGCGAACTGATGAGTTTGCGATGTGTTATGCAAGAGACCTTTATAGACATGATTTCTTTGAAAACATGATTCGCAGTCCACTGGATTCGCAGTCCTTCACTCTGTGGGTCAACGCCTCCCAGATTATTCCGCATACTGGTGGTTCACTATCCAGGTGGTCGGAGAACCCTTACTGGTGATGGTTTGTGGTCCACTTAAAATCCAATGAAAACATGAATTCCTTAAAAATTATTTTAAAATTTGTAACTCCATTAGAGTCCATTAACCTTTTTATAAATGTAGGAGTACTTTCTTTCTTCTGTAATGTTATTAGGAGATCATTTTATTCTCTTGGAGGAATTTTCAGGACCATTCATATCCCCCAAATCGAAATGGAGTCCGTTCATAATGAAAAGGGGACTATTCTGATGATGAAGTGGTCCGTAACTAAAATAGTTCTTGGTAGAACTGATAGTGTTGATATGAGGGGACCACACATAATCATAGGGTCCCATATCCTTTTTATTTTACCATTTCTCATGGAGAAAAGTGCTCTCGACTCCCCCAGCTTCCTCTGCATTTGCGTACTGTGCTTGAAAAAATTTGTTTCGTGAACTGATTTTTTACATTCCCTGAATATAAGTATTTTTCAATCTTCCCACCACATTTTGGACATCGCAATTAGAATTGTGGAATTCTAAAATCAAAACACGGATTCCATGTAGGAGAACTCTACACTTATTTTCTGTCCTCACACCAAGATAAAACCAGGGAACTGAACATCGAAAATTAATAATACTATGTTAATATTTTAATCTGAAATCATTGAAAATGAACAGAATGAGGCCTAGGTTCATGGTATCCAACTTCGGAAAATGATTTTGTTTTTCGGCCAATGCTCTTCAAGCAAGCGCCTCACGGTTGGCTTACATACAATGGTTGTACACGGTGAAACGTTTCTTTGTACTATAGTCGTATGCGGCGGTTGCTTCCGCTCATTATGCTGTGCATGTGATATGACTAATACATACCATTTATGATAACAGTACTTAGACCCTTGTGTGGATGTATTTTTCGAGTCCTTTTAGTTATTCCTAATTAGTCTTTATGCAAGAACTTATATTGGATAGAATTTTTATCAGATTTTGGATCCTCCCTTGCATGTTACAATGGATCTTTCACAGGATATGATAAAATCAATGATGATAAGGGTAACCATGGTGGGGAACAGTGAGGATCATCTTCGATCCTACATTATTCCTAGTGAAATATTCTTAAAGGATTTATTGACACAAGATCTCCTAGCTTATCCGCATTATCAACAGTTACCTTTTTTAGCATTGGTCTCCCTGATGACGTCACTCTACCATTAGATGAACCTGATACCCCATTCATCCACTTAGAAGCATCATGAGTACATGATCTTGCCAACACTTCCCCTTTAGGAGAAGTCATAGCCACTCTGATTCAAGAGAACGTCTACATAATAGGAGGCTTGACATGGACTCAGGGAAACCATAGGTGTTCCAACATGTCCAAGAACTAGCCACCCGTGAATACCCATCTATTATCAACATCTCTCAAGAAAACCCAAATAGTAAGTCGAGCACCAAGTGGGATATGTGGGGAAGATGATGCTTATCTTACAAATGGTCCTTGTAATTCTAGGTACATCAGACCTATATGGAGTCCCCTAACCAGTTGAAGGTGGTTGGATTAGATCAGAAAGCATGTGTTTCCCAGTTTTCATACTTCTCCCCAAGAAAAATCATTCCGTAGCTGCTAAGTCGCTGGTGTTCAAGTACTAACACCATCCATTTATCGCATGGGGAGGTGGGAATCATCTTATGGGATATCCCTGAGCTTTGAGGAATCCCCATCCTTGGAGAGATGTATGAAGAGTTTCTCTCAGTTGCTGCTTATTGGAATGACCTTGACCATGTGTCCCCTTTGAGAAGGAGTTTATTGGTTACGACAGAGGGATTACATTACCATCCCCTCCATGATCACTCTCTTATCCCATCAGAGGCATGGTTAGGATTATTCTTGTAGGCTAACAGACCAATGCTGAGGCCACGCCACAGTCGAACTCACCCATCTCATCAGTCCAACTAGACTCTAGGGTTATATTGTGATACCCTTGATGAATGATGATACAACACATGGGGATATGAGATTCAACCAGACATATCACTTGCTCTTAGATTAGTAGGATTCTTTTCCATGTTTTTGAAAGGATTTATTTTTCCATTCCATGATATATATACCATGGTTTAGGCATATAATTTGATTATGGTGGCTATGATGACAGAGGGTCGACCATTATTTTGGACCTTCCTACCCTTGCCAAGCGTTATTATTTGTTGGGGAAAATACAAGAAGGTATGCCCCCACATCGTCTCAGCGGACCATTTCTATTCTTGTATGGGTGGATGGAAGAAAACTTCCCCTGTTATGAATATAGTCACACTATAAACGTTCCTCATTCTGACTCTCAACCCTCCCTTCTAAACATTTTCTTTTTTTCCCTAGGACTCTATGCTTTATTGATGCGTTTGGGTTGCTGAATGATGCTTCCCACTTCTCGTTTCCATTGCATCCTACCCCTCATGGGTCATTAAGAGGTGACAAGGGTTCTTCTTTTGAGAAATTCTCATACATCATAGTGCATTGGGATGGGGTTCTCACCACTTGTATAGATTGAGTAATCATTTCTAAGACATAACTCCGATACCCGTTCGCAAGGAAATTCAGGTTCCTTCATAAAGATGCACTTCTTCCCATTACACAATTAAGGGGAGAGTGTCATCCTGCAATTATTCACCAATTATAGATTATGATGATTCGTGAATGTGATTAAATGGATGTTATTATCCCTAACACAATGGGATCCACCTTTCTCTCACTAGACTATGCCCAACTATGGACAACATATTACCCTAATGGGGTGCTGGGAGAACCAGTTCAGTGGGTGCAGGTACCGTTAACCATTCCCTACCCCACCCTTTCCCCAATGACGGTGCCACACATTTCTTATACATAGAAGAGCGTGATAGCTACACCTTATAGTCCTTCCCCTACAATATCCTTGAATGATTCACCACGTATTTCTACCCTTATTGTAAAAAGAAGCTAAGTTCGCTAGAAAAAACACCTAAAAGGGGATTCATCAGTACATACTATCAGAGTGGGGAGTGATTTATACTACTTCCCTCCTATGGGTACAACTAATTAACATATTGATGATGGCCCTTGGAGAGTATCATCGGACTCCCTAGAATCTTTGGCTAGTCCTCCACACACAACTCTAGCAGTTGAACCATATGAGGTCAAAAAAGCCCCCCATCTTGAGTGACATATATTAGGTCCCTTCCCACTCTTATAATGACACTTATAACTTATATACATGTTGCGGTGGGAGTGGATCAAGGTAATGATTCCATGGGGAGGTACGAGGATGTGCGAAAACAAGTATGGAACCATTTATGTGTTCTTTCCGCGAAGACACCTACGACCAATTTTGCTTTTGAGACTGGAAATTTCCATCAATTATTCATCGATATGGGTTCTAGTGGATTAGATTTTCAGAATATACACCTCATCATCTTCCAAATCATTATAGCCTAAGAAGATCATTCTTCTTGTGGGGATAAACATGCCATGCTCAATTATTCTCATCATCAGGTGGTGACCTTCTGAAATGTTTGGGAGGAATTAGATCAACTAAAAACCAAGGAGGCGAAGTCTCGTGATTTCGTGGACATCCAAAAGGAAGATCTAAGGGATTGGGAGGCACACATAGTAAGGTTGAGGAAAAAAATGTCATATTCATGTGGCAACTACAAAGTTAACTAGAAGAAAGGGAGGGACCTTAAAGTCATTATGGAACTTGTGTGTCCAACGGTCAAGGATGAAGCAGAAGATAGATCTACATTGGAATAGACTCATGAAGGACCATGAAAATCACATTCCATAATTCTAGAAAGGGTGATCCAAGTCTTATTGTAGCTCCTCCAACATCATGATATGTACTCTTTCCTTTTTTTCCTGATACATTGAAGAGTCTCAGAACTGAGGATGTTCATTCAGTTTTTTAACTGAACTCGATGAAACTGATTTTCGTTCAAATAGATTTTATTTTCATTATCCTATCATATAAATTGTTCAAAATTAATCATATAAACATGATTTTGATTAGGTATTAATTTTAAACTGTGATTTGAAACTGAAATAGTTGACTCAGGCTCTAACTTTTTCATGACCTGTGGGACTCAGCTAGCATAGTTCAACTATTACTAAGGTTTTATGGAACAACCTCCTGAAAATTCATATCTTTTATTCATTAATACCCTATTTTTTCATAATCCTTCTTGAAACGGGAATATCAGAAATGACCTGACTTTTTTCGGACCCCCTTTATAGTATTTCGACCTAACAAGATTTAAAAATATTTTGACAGGTCACCATTTTTAATGAGAAAATACTTGTCCTTTCCCAAAGGTGGTTTCTATGGATTTTCTCTTTGGAATGTAGGGATCATTTTTTCAGGCAGCTCATAGTCCACCCAATCAAAAGTATTAACGATGTTTTAGGTTGAAATTTTTTTACCAAACATAATTGGGTAGGGGACCCAATTTGGGATTCATCATCTGGAAATGTTCTAATATCCTTCAGTCAGGGATTATGGATTTTTCATAACCCTTAATCTATGAATTTTGGACATGCATGAGGCACAAAAGTTGTTTTAGTCATCAAAAGGTAGGAAAACACTCTCCTGGGGGTGAGTTTTCATTTGATTTATGACTCTTTTGGAGGCGAAATTTGATGATCCATAGGGGAATGATGTGTATAGTCAAAAAAAGGTGTATGTGGGACACTGTCCTTCAATTTCTGATGGCCTAGTTGGGTTTTAAATACATTGAATTTATTTTGAGGTTCGGTGGCATAGTGGGTGGCTGGTCTGATTAATGTAATCCAAAAATATTAAGGAATTCCATATCATCTTTGAGTTGGAAATTGTTCCCACATCGTTCTTATTGTAAAAAGGAGAGCTGGCGAATGGTCAGTTGAGTTAGAAATCATTTTGTATGTCCATGGAATTTGGAAAGATGACGGTATTTAAGCCATTATATAAGGTTTTCCCAACTATGAGGGTGTGAAAATACATGAATGTAATCCAAGTGTGTGGAAACTGGAATGGACTCTCATGAGAATGAATTTGCCTTTGACTGAACTTCGCTTTGTTGGCAGTATATGCAGATACTCCGGGGAATGATGTGTACAGTAAAAAACAAGGGTCTGTAAAACAGTGGCCTTCCATCTCCCATGGCTATGAAGGATTATGGATATTGGTAGGTTTATGAATACGGTATGTGACCTTTTACAAGGGGTGAACCTGATCACAAAAGGGGTCATTTTAACTGAACATATTTAGAGAAACCCGAATATGGGTGATGGAATTCTTCTTTTGTATGATAATCAACTTCCCAAATATAGAAGGGGTATATTTAGAAACCAAAAAATTGAATATAGAAGAATAAGGATCGCATGTTCTGATATATCATG
Organism: Viscum album; assembly: GCA_963277665.1. Taxonomy (NCBI): domain Eukaryota; kingdom Viridiplantae; phylum Streptophyta; class Magnoliopsida; order Santalales; family Viscaceae; genus Viscum; species Viscum album. The sequence goes on from OY728157.1 coordinate 795,932,735, forward strand.
TATGCGTGTTGGGATGAAAATGTAAACCATGACATTGAGTTCCGTTAAATCAAGATGGATTTTATGAGACTTGGAATCCATTAGGTCTGCTGAGATATTGGAGTAATCTCATAGGGATGGATTTTCCTTTGATTGACAACCATTTTTGTATGAAACATATGCAGAGCCACCAGGGTATGATGTACACAACCAAAAAAAGATGTCCACAGGACACATGCCTTACATCTCCAATGGCCTTGGACGGTTATGGGGATTCAAGATCACTCATAGAATGGAGATTGAGGTATGGAAGGAGTGTATCCGAACATATTGGGGACATTTGGGCTACAATTTACACAGAGAATCAGGTATCCCTTGCATAGATCTAACTCCCATGTATGGTGAGGAATTAGTCCCATATTTGGTGTACCACTTCATCTAATATCTTATGTCCAAGACATAAGGTTCCTTACATAGAAGAGAACCTTTACATTCCTTTTAGGGTCGTGATTCTAGGACAACATTCTTAGACTATTTTCCTATAATTCCATTGTGGATCATTTGATATGATACCTAATCTCACAGGAATTATTCTGGGTGTGATAAACAAGGGATTACAAGGATTTTGGGTCATTACCTATCAATAGAAAAATCATTATCATAGGGAACATTAGTCTTAAACAATTTCTATTCAGTTTAACGTCACACAACAATGATGATTTTGGCCTTGCAGTTTAATGTTATGAATAGGGGAAAAGATGCGGTGAAATTTACATACATGTAGTGAGGAAAATTATGCTATCATGAAGATCATTAAGTTCATTGATTTAATCGCAATTAGGATGTTCCGAAATTCCTTATATGTGAGTGATGATATGAGGGGTAAACCATTATCCAGGGGGAACATGAATTATGAGAGATGACATGGGTCTTGAAATCCATTGGGTGTACTGATATAGGAGAGGACTCTTCTGGGGATGAATTTTCCTTTGATTGGCGGTTGATTGGTAGGCGACCTATGCAGATCCACCTAGGAAAGATGTTCATAGACAAACAAAGGTGTCAATTGGTCACCATAATTTCATTTCAGTTGGCTTTGAATGATTATCGGGATCCATGTTTTCCCGGGGTATGGAGTCAGGAAAATTGGAATGGTGTGCTTAAGAATATAATGAATACCTGAACTGTGACTAACCATGAATTAGTGGAGCATGAACATAGGCCTAAGTCATATGTACATGGGGAAGAATGATCTTTTGACTTCTCATGAGTGGGGGGAATGTGTGGGATCTCGTAAAACTAAGAATTTTTACACACATATATTTTAAATAATTTCAATGTCTATTGTCATATAGTTAAGACACTTCATGGACTCACATACAAGTCAAAACTATGCACAAGGAAAGGGGTATTTTTTATGGTGGTTGGGCCGAGATTCCAAATCCGAGCATCTCTACGTGTCCTTCATGAGTAAGAATCAAGACTCACATAGTTTTGAATGTTCCCAATACTAATATAGCTCGGCCCATTTGTAAGGACATGTGATGTAATTTTTTCAATGGCTGGGTCGGGATGCTGAATCCATGCATAACTACGTATCTTGAAAGGGCAGGAATGAATCCAAACATAGTTTTGAATGTTACTTGTATCGATCTGGCTCAAAATAGGGATAAAAAAATAATTTTTTCATTCTATATGGGTGTCGACTCTACCATACTTCCCTCTATTTGTTTTGCGTAAGGGAACCCACACCAATGATCATAAGCTCAGGTGAGTTATACTCGAGGTGAGAAAGAAGGAGTGAAAAGGGTTCCCCTTACTAGTGTGGGGAAATATAGGATATTAAAGAGGCATTTTTTTGAGGGGGATGGGCCAATATCGAGGATCTAGGTGATGCTACATATTATTCTAGGGAAGGAATCATGAATTATTTTGTTCTTTGAAAGATCATGTAGTTTATCATCATGTGATTAGGATGCTTTATTCTGTACAGTTTAATGTCTTACAACAAGGACATCAGTCACAGTTTAATTTGATGTTTTAGGGATGAGTTCCTTATAGTTTAACGTCATGTGGAAATGAATATGACTCATAGTTTATGGTCTCAGAGTTTGTACCATGACATCACGATATTAAAACTCATAGTTTAAGATCTCACTATTTGGACCATGAATTCACGTTTCTATTGCAACTCATAATTTAGGGTCTTATTGTTTAGAGCATAAAATCATGGTATTATTACTAATAGTATAAGGTATTAGACTTTGGAAAATGACATCGTGTAATTATTACTCATACTTTATGTTCTTAGAGTTTTTACCATGACATCAACTTGCTATTATGCGAAATATTCCATAAAAACTCTACATTTGTGGGATCCGTAATGAGCTGTCCGTTCATTGATATCAGGGAATATGATCCATTTTAATATAACCTCTGTATGAAATATAGTATTTAAGACTATGGATAATTAATTGGGGGTTCTTCCCATGTATCATTGAGTATCATAGGAGGAACACCATTTTCCCTTTGAAGAAATATTCAAGGTGAATATTTTTGTGGAAGGCTCATGCAATACTATTTTGATAAATTTAGAAATGGTAAAAAGTGTGAATCCTTTTTTCATCTAGTTGTTTGAACTCATCAAACCATCATTATGTTTTCTCATAAATGGAAAATTGATCTCATACTACCTCATGAAGTGATGGAAATTGATTTTTGATACACAAAACAACATATTCCCTGTATACTAGTGAGTATGGGGTTGCGTGGGTGGTAGTGCGGGTCGGGGTCCAGTAATCCCATAATAGATAAAATAGATTCTCTGTCCACAAGTTCATATCCTTATCAACCATATTTTAGAGTTTTTTAGATATAGCCTTATTGAAAGCCTCCATCTACCCATTGGCCATTGCATGGTAGTGGGTTAAATGGTTGGCTTTGATTCTGTACTCCTGGTATAAGTTGTCCAATATAGAAGTGTAGAAGTTGGTGCTATTTTCCATCAATATCATATGACTGACACCAAAGAAGTAATTATGTTGGACTTCACGATGATAACAATGATTTTCTTCCCAACTTATTTAATGGGTGTAGATTAGGCCCATTTGGAAAAGAAGTCGGTCACTATGAGTATGAACTTGATCTTTCTAGCTGTAGTGGGGGGATATGGTCCCCCAACATTCTTTCCCCAGGAAGTGAATAGCCATGAGTACTTAGCTATAGGAAGTATCACTGGGAGTCAGTGTCTAAAATTAACATGAACCTGATAGGAATGACCGTTATAGGTAAATATGGCCCAATCCTGTATCATAGTGGGCCAGTAATACCCAAGGCTTTGAATTTGGTGAGAGTGCTCGGTTGCAGATTGGTGTACCCCCAATCTCCAACGTGCACTTCTTTCATTACAGATGTAGTCTATTCTCTATCAATGAACCTAAGACGGAATCCATAAAGGCTTCATTTGTAGATAATATTTTCTTAGTTTACTCCATAGTACAAGGAAAAGTTGATTTCCCATCTTCCAACATCTTCCCTTCAATCCCTATATAGTGGTTGTTCCCCTGATAGAAAGTAATTTGAAATGGGTATCATGCAGCCAGTGGTGTGACCATAAGGCTCAGAAACAGGTCTAATTTTGTCTATCTCCTCCGTACTGCTTTGGAGAAATAGAAATACCATTGAGTAGTGGCCAATTATAATGGATTTTTCATCCTATTCTAGGTTATCATAGGTAGTGGTTGTAGTAACCAAAGTGTTGGCTTCATAATTTATTGACTAGGGGACATATTTGAACATTTGTTCTGATGGGAATATTTCTTTCAGTACTAGAACATAGTTCATTAAGGGTACCAATACTTATTTTTTAATGGTGTATTTACCATTGACGCATTTGATGAATATCATTGAATAAACTTTTATCTTCAGGTGTTTAGCTCTTGCATGGAGTGAGATCTCTAGGACTAAAATGAAGGCCTGATACTCTACTTCACTATTGGTACACCCTTATGAAAGAAGAAAAGAATAAGGTAGGATAACCTTTTCGGGGGATACATGTATAACTAATTGACCCACTTTGATGATCTTCGGATCCTCTGTCATATTTCTAATAGGGTTCTAGAAGTAGCATTGAAGTATATTTCCCATGTATGCATGTCCTCCTGGATGGAGAGCACTTATTCATCCAGAATTTCAACATCCAACGGTGTTGTTTCCTCCGATGTATTATCTTTGAGGAAGTCTACTAACACCTATCCTTTTATGGACCTATGGTGTACATATCATATTTCCAACTTTAGTTGGATGACTGCCCATCGTGATAGGTATCCATTTAACAAGGGACAGTTAAGGATATATTTGAGTTGGTTGCAGCGGGAGACTAGACGGACCTCATGGTTCTGTAGGTAATTATTGAGTCTTAGAACCGTGAAGATTAGGACTATAAAGTTCTTTTCAATTTTTGAATACAGAGTTTCAGCATCCATCATTGTCCAGCTAAGGTAATATAGGTTTTTCTCAATGCTTCCATCATTCATCTAAGCAAGGAATGAGCCTAATGACTGATCCAAGGAGGTTATGTACAAAATGAGTGGTCTCCCCTCAACTGGAGGCATTAGAACTGGTGGGCTCAGAATATATCTTTTGATATTTTCGAATGATTATTTGAAATCATTATTCCACTCATTCATGACCCCTTTTTTCATTAACATAGTGAAAGGTAAACATTTACCCACCATGTTGGCTATGAAGACCTAGATGTAGGCAAGGTGCAACGGGAGACCTCTCTACTTAGTGAGGTTGCGAGGTGGGGACATTCCAAGGATGTATTTTGTATTATTAAGGTCTACTTAAATTCCATGATGGTTTATGATGAAGCCAATGAATTTTCCAAATGTAACACCAAAGGTTCACTTTAGGGGATTCGTCTATAAACAATGTTGCCACAATTTGTTGAAGACAATTTCAAAATCAGCTCAACATTTTGAGTGCTATCGTGTTTTAACGACCATATCGTCGACATAATAGTCAATGTATTTTCTAATCTAGGTCTTGAAGATATAGTGCACAGTGCAGAGATATGTGGCACCATTATTTTTTAAACTAAAAGGAATCACCTTATAACAGAACACTCCTTAAGGGGCCCAATAAGTGGTAGCTTCTTCAACTAATCAGGCCATTCGTATTTGATTGTATCCAGAAAAATTGTCCCTGATGTAGAGGTCCTCATATCATGAAGATTCATTGGTCAACAATTTAGAGATTGGTACCGGGAAATTTTCCTTTTGGAAATGTCGATTAAGGTCCTTGAAGTTAATGGAGATTCTATTTTTTCTATTCTTTTTTTTATAGGGACAATGTTTTCCAACCAGATCAGATACTGGACTTCCTGTTTGATGTAAAATCTAATCAGTTTTCTAACATCAGCCTCTATTTTGGCATCATACATCGAGTGGCTCCTTCTGGATGCTATCTTGAAGCCCTGGTGGTCTTCTGGTAAGCCCAAATGATTAATGGAAACCTCAGGATCAAGGAATGAAATTTCTTTGTAGTTCTATAAGAAAAAATATTGATTAATCTATATGAAGGAGGTATATGTCTTTAGCTCCTCGATAGGCATACTCACACTGATCAGAGTTGGCACGTGTCATCTTTGGTGCCCATGTTTATCTCCCTATGTTCATTGATTGTGGTGGAGAATCCTTATTCTAATGTACGGGAATATTTGATGTCTTCTTCTTCTTATTCTTATTCTATATATTCACCCTCATCATCCTCTTCTGATGGAGAGAGGATTCTTGAGACAAACTCTCCAATGTTGGTAGATATATCGTCTTTTGGCATAATGAGTAAGATAAGGGTAGTTTGGGGCCTTGAGGACATTTCATGAGTATCTTTGTTAGGGATTTTCCTAACATCTTTGGAGTCAGCCCACTTTTCCATGTCTTTGGACCTAGCGGCCATAATGGAGATTATGAAAACAATTGATTCTTCTTCCAGAACTACACTTATGAATTTAACATGGTGGATGAGTAATACATACTCTTCCCCAAGAAACAGGTGTGGTTTAGGAGGAGCCATTTCCAATCCATTCGATGATGTAACTTAATCAATGTCGTTGACCAGGGGAACTTTTTATTTCGATTCATAGAACCCATCATAAAAAATATGCTACTCATAGGACTCAAATAGGGATTTATCAACATGAAATGTCCTATTTTTCTGTTAGTGAAATATTTGACTCACTAATGGTATGATGAAGGAATTTCAACGTGCTGATGTAGCAAAGGCCTCCCCAATGAGACCTTGACGGCTTTACTTTGACGTACTAATAAGAACTCAGAATCTGACTTGAGGTCTCAAAGCCATGTTTTAAGCATGATTCATCCCATTGGTTTTTGCATGTCTTTTTCATATCCTAGATGTGTTGTAATGTAGGCTATCAAGATATCTTCATCATATCATAACCGACTAAGAATTTTCAGTGGGAGGAGGTTTTCTCCAGAGCCATTGTCGATGACGATCCTCTAAAAATCAATTCCATTTATCTTTCCTGACACATATAAGGGTTTGATGTGTCCCTTCATGATGGCATCTTCATCATTGTCTTTGAAGGAGATGACAATGTGACATTCTTAAGGGTTTTTATCCTTTCGATAGACTTTGGCTACTGCTACTTCAGCTTCGAAATCTTGGGGATATAGTAAGGATTCAATGAGTGCATCCAAAAGATCTTCAGATAGACTTAATTCATCTAGTATTGATAGTTTTTCTAGTACTAAAGCCATCTGAATTAAAAAATCAGATTTCTAGTCTAATTTTCGGCACTTCACTACTATGGGATTATCTTACTCAGGCACATTAGGGGCTTGGGATTTGGACATAGGTCATTCTACCCCTGTGATAGGAGCTTGTGGCACTACAGTCCTTTCTAGGTTTGGAAGAACTGGTCCACCAGTATGCCTTGTGCAATTTGATATTTGTTCTTTCTATGACAGATACTCTTGTATAACTAGTCTTGGATTTCATCTGACGGGGTAGGAGTAGAATTCTGATTCATTTTGTGTCTACAGGTTGGTCCTTTCGAATGTTTTCCCAATGTTAACTGTTTGAATTATGGCATGGATGAGAATTTGAGTCCTTCCATGATCATACCATTCAGGAAACCCATTGCATGTACAAAATCTTCCTCTAAATCTTTGGTTGGGTGTGAGGAATTTGGGTTTGTGTCCATTGTCTTCATCAAAAAGGGGTCCACTAAGTGAATGCCATTAATAGAATCGAAGATCAATTCATGATCCATCAATGTTTCAGTCTGTCTATCTCCTTCTGATGGTGTCTCTTGGAAAGGTGGTCCCCTTGTAACATTTGGCTGGGTAGTTTCCGTTGTACAATGTCTGTTGGTATGAAGTCTGAATGTGTCAAAATAGACATCAAATTTTGTGTCACCTCATATTCTTGCTTCTAGTTTCTTCCCTTCTGGGATTTAGAATATCGCGATGCTAAGGAAGACGAATGTGTTTATTTTAGCACCTCGTCTCTCATCATGCAATGGTGTGGGTGGGGGTTGGAATCTCAGGCATCATGCACGGTTAGGTGGGGTCCTCACAACATGGGCTGGTGTTGGGGGTGGCTTAAGCATGACAGAAACCACTTCAGGTTTTCCTTCTCTTTTTCCAGGGGCCGATGGGTCCGCTCGGGACTTGAGGTTGGTCCGTTGCAATTTGTCATCCATCCTTTAGAAAATGGAATCCTAACCTCTAAACCCACTTTTGTACTTTACGGGAATGACAGATGTTCATAATTCATCACATAGGTCATCGATGCACATGGAAAGTATTTCATCTTAGGGGTGTGGACGATTTAGGGAATGAGTCAGGCCTTTCCATCTGGCAATGAAGTCTAAGACTCTTTCATTAACTCAATTCTTATAGTTCATGAGGTCACTGACTGTTTTCTAAGGCATTATTGAACTGAACTGTAATAGAAACTATTGCCGGAGCTCCACCCAGCCTATTATTGAATTGGCTGGAAAGCTAGTATACCATACGATGGTCGAGCCCGATAGAGTTCATACGAAGAACCTGAGTTTTACTAATTCTTGCTGCCATGAGGTTACTATCATGGAGTCATAATAAGAGGCGTAGTGCATTATTTGTTGTTTTGGGTACACCATGCTATCGAATACTAGGAATATGGGGATTCTGAGGTTTCGCTGTGGTAGAACGTTTCACACCCAATCAGGGTAGGGATTTCTCTCTAGTTGTATCGGAGCATGCCGAACCTCCATGGATTCTAGTCAATCCATTAGTTTCTTCACATTGTTCAAGAGACCCTGATGAATATCCTGCCAGGCTTGATCTTTGGTGGGTGTAGTAGAGGCCAAAGCTTGGCATGTCGATGTTGCTGGAATTGGGGGTAGATACCCAGCCAGGGGTTTCATTTTTGGGCTTACTTGAATTCATTCTGATTACCTTACCATTGGGGTAAATCTGGATGTCATTCTAGGGTTGGGTTTAAGTAGGATTATGGTACATATTCCAGATTATACGGTCCTCCGAGCTTGTCTAAATTTACAAAAATGAGTGCATGTGACATGGTTACCTCTTCTGGGAACACTTTCTAACATTATACTATGGAAACACATCCGATGAGGTAGCTCCATCGATGCGGATCAGTATTAATTCACCTAAAATATTTCATTTCTTAGTCATGCTTAGAGAACATTTCCTCATGAGAGAAGGAAATATTTTCATGGGGATGATGAGGTGGGTCATAGAAGACATTGTATTTACTCTTCTCCTTGTTTGGGTTATGCGGGGGAGGTAGTGATTGAAAAACTGAAGGGGCACCCAGATTTAGGACTAATATCGGGTTATAGGTATACATACCATCAGGCTCAGTGTGGTATATATCTCAGAAGGAACCATCTTCCCATGGTTACTCTCCCTCCTTTCCATTTCTTATGAGATCTGTGGGGTTTACATTTACCATGTTCATAGAAACACTCTGCATTGGGGGTGTTGTATCTGGTGACAAATGGAAGGAAGGATTTGTACATCATTTGAAAGACTTTCTCCTTCCATTTTATGGTATTCTTTGGGTTTCTTGGGTAAGAGTGATCCGAAGGGAGCCTTTGTTTGACCTCATAATGAACCTTTTTCTAGGAGGGCATGATCTAGATGACGAGGTGGAATGGGTGACTCCTATCCCTATTGTTCTTCCAAGATGGGAGAAGGCAGTTCTCCACTGTACAGGGACTTGAGGTAAAAATTCCCCCATCCATGCGGGCTGGGGTTGATTGAATTCTATTGTTGATATGCTATAGCCTATATTTGTTGTTCTTATTGGGTGATTATGATTGACATATTTTCCCAAAACTATGTGCTGGGGTTTTCCCCCATCAAGGCGGTAGCCGCAACTATTTTTACCTTTTCAATTTCATGTACTCCGGCATGGTTGTGAGTTGAGTATGGAATTGGGCTTACACAGAGTCCAAATTCGTTTAAAGACATGAGAACACATTTTTGGTTTCCTTTCTTTAGGTGGGAATCCTGTTGGATGTTCTTAGTTTCCTAACACTAAATCTTTTCAATTGATTTATATCTTTGGTCCTGATGCTTTGGAGACATTCTTTAGGCCGGTTTTGGTTGAGTATCCCATATTTCCTAAGTATGGGTTTCATTTGATTGCTTCCTTTGTGTAATGACATTTCACAATGTCATTCCCAATTGGGATTGTTGGATATGACATGGGGTGAAATGTAGGGCTCCAAGTTCTCCCCATCATCAAATATGAACTCTAGCCAGGGAATCAATAATGAGGTGACCAAACTTGTGCAGTCCATGAAGGCAATCCATTTAATTTTTCTTATTTCTCCTTTCGGATTGTGGATGTCATGCATACGGGAGGGATTACAGGTCAATTAGATAGCTATGTTCTCCTAACATGTTGAAATGGTCCACATACACATTCTAGAGTAGGAATTTTTCTTTCAATTGACTAAGAGTAGTCCTTATATTGAGGCTAATTTCATGTATAAATTCACTAGACAACTCTCCTAGTATGTCAATGTGAAAAGTGGTTGTAGGCCAATACATTACTAGTATATTATCCCAAGCCAGTTTTCTTCTTACTAGAAACATATCCTGCAATTATTCTTCAAAGGGATCTTCTAATTGAAATTCCAAGCTTGACTACTTTGTAATAATTTTGTACGAAGAAACCGGGCCATTGGGAGCCTCATTGATATGATGACAACCTAAGGGTGTCGTAGAAGATGAGTGTGACCCTAGGCCATCCTCTGGCTAGGATATAACATCACTCGTTATATGTGGAGTGACAAAAGGGTATGACTTAATCTTTTTGAGCGCTTCTGCATATGAGGTGTTTCTCATATTTATTCCGGAAAGTGGTGGACCTTCTTGAGAGTATGACTTGTGGTTCTGGGGAGGAACTTCACAATTGGTGCTAGAGTGGTGAGGGATACTATTGCACCTTGATGCCTGACTTTGGGGAATTTCATTACCGCATATTCCCTAGGGAAGACATTAATGGTTGGCTATAGCCAGAATAAGACATTCCTGTAGGGAGAATTTCTACAACGCACATCATGGGGAGGTCCTTTAGGGAATTCTACAATGAGAGGAGGAAATTCTCTTTTCATGATTTTACTATGGGGAGGACCATTATAGAAACTTCCATTTCAGGGAGGGACATCACAATGTTTGTCATCAGGGTGAGGACTAACATCATGAATTGATCTTCAACTATAGGGAGAAGCATATCTATTGAGTATAACATGGGGAGGACCATCCGGGTGGATGATAGAAAGTGTAGGACGTTTTGGTTGTCTGATCTTTAGGTTAAAGGGTGGGATACCAAGATGTGCATCAGGAGATAGGTGCCCGTGATCAATCATTCCTAGCCCATGGGGAGACCCCCTATGGGTGCTCGGCATTTGAACTTCAGAGCTACTGGTAGAGATATTATGAGGAGTGAATTCATAATAACTACTACCACTTCCATAATTGGGTAATGGACTGACAGGGTCTTGAGCCTCTATTGATATATGTTTGAGGGTATCAAGAACCCCCAGCATTCGGCAGAGCAGGAACATGTATGTGCTCTTCATTTTCAGGTTTCCTTTGGCACATTGAATTTTTGAGAACTATCTTATGGAAAATTATGGTCGTCTACTATTGGTAAAAAAATCATATATGTGTCCCTATCTAATATAGTCTTATGATGTTGCCATGATACACTGACAGACATCTTGAATTTTGGGTGGGAAATATGCCTGCCCTAGAGTGGCCACCATGTTGGACCGACATCCCCTAGTTGGAATGTGTATTTGTTCCCAATTAGATTGTGGGTGTGCCAGAGGATATTTTCGACGACCCTCATGGACGATAGTAGGGATTCCTAACTACTCCGAAGTGACTAACTCATTTTCTGAGTGAGTCATTCCATTCAAGGAAATCAGGTCATGGGATGAGTTTCTCACCATTTCCGCTGATGCAGTAATGTATCGGCATGTTTTGATGATATGGTCTGGGAACATCGTCTGATCTTATATTATTTTTAGGATGTGATGAAATACACCTTTGGATATAATGGGTATGAAGGTCCATTCCAATATCTGAGCAAGAGTTAGTGCTTGCTCAGGTCATCTATGAGTTGCCATTAAATACTGGCAGTTCTGATGTGCCGAGATAGAGGAATGAGTCTTTCACCATTTTCCTTCTCTTGTTTCCACAGTATTTGACTGGTTGTCTTTATATTCACGAGTGAGGATTTTCATTTGCTTTCTTTCTTCTATATTTTTTTATGGAATTTTTATTCTTCATCATGAATTTGAATGTACTCGTATTTTCTAGCTTCCCTATTTAGATGGTAGGCTTGATATGCATCTGCTGGTACTTGTGCATGCGTATAGATAGTTTCCCTCCTATTTTTTTTGGTCTGGCTTTTGGTGGCATCGCCAGATATCTACATCTACCTGTAGTTTTCTACTCTGCCTGCCCAGTAGGACTAGCGAGTACTAGCAGGAACGTGAATTTTCTTGTATTGTGCCACCCTATTTCTGTGTTGGGCATGAGTGGAGGGGGCAGAGTCATATGTTTTCCCGTTGAATGCCACCACATTAGTTTGGCAGAGACTCTCCTCATGAACCATGTAGATAACATGTTCCTGATTTTATATTCACCACCCTTAGTGGGCAGCCCAAGGGGCCATTGTCTCTTAGACTTCAGCAGGTGCCCTTATCATAAGGACCTCTTCAGGGTGAGGAGGCCTGATCATCTGATGTCAGCGGCGACACTCTCAGGCAGGGGCCCGCGAGTAGGATCCATGTGCAGTTGAGATGAATTTTTCAGTGTCAATTTCATCTGCCTCCCTAAGAAAAGTGAGATACTTGTTTCCACATTCTAGGGACAGGATCCCAAAATAGTTTGGGATGACAACTGGGGATGCCACATGCTGGGGTGCAGACCGCGGTTGAAGAGGTGGTTGTTGATTATTCAAAAAATGGAGGGTGTTCCTCGTGACCTCCACTATAGGGAGAGTAATATTTAGGTGGTACTTGTGGATTAGCATGTTGGATACCCATCATTGAAGATGCTGGGTAGGCGAGGGGGTCCTACACTTTGTTGGGGCCCTTACCACCTACGGGATAACTAATGTGTATGTCTGCATTGGTCATCAAGATTTCATTTGGATTGATGGTTTCTCTATGGGAACCTATAATATACATATATGAAATGAAGACCACAAAACCTCACCAATGTAGCATTATTTTAAACATATTCATATTTGAGGATTTAGTTTGGCCCCCTTACATCTTCCTTCTGTTATGGGTGAAGGGGGTTAAGTGGGGTAAAACTGCCACCTTGGTTAAGGATTCACGTCGAGTTAATCAGTTTTGTTCTGCCTCATATGTGGCAAATACATGGGAGATCAAAATGGTCTTATTTGAAACATCATTTTTTATATTATCATTGGGGTAAAAAATTAACCTTTGTAAAGGAATCACATTAGGTTCACCATATTTTTTTCACCTTCAATGTGGTGTGCTTGGCACATATAGGTGGGAAACAATTGTCTGACGTGCAACATCTTTTTTCTATTATCACTAGGGTAGAACCACAAAATTTGTTCAGGATTCACGTTAGGTACAAAATTTTTGTTCTTCCTCCCAGTTGGATCATTTGGGGCTATGAGGAAATGGTCCGACAAGAATCCTGACCTTCCTCTTATCATGGAGTCAAGTCCTCATCAAATTTATCTTATATTTTCTTTCAGCCTATTCTGCATCGTTATCATTTAATGGGGGGTTGGATCAACCCCACGAGGACTGGGAAATTAATCCCTTCTATACCGTGAATGAGATTCCACATACATATGGTCCAAGCAGGCGATTTCATGGGGTGAAGCATTAATGAAATCGGTCCTCCATGGATATATCTTCTCAGATGGTCTCAAACAGGTTTATTCGGGGAGATAGAATCATACAGCGGCCCTATTATCCATATTTAGTGGACCTTGATTCCAAAAACAGTTTCTCATCGGATGAAGATTTTTCCAAAAACACTTAAGGACTCCATTAACTGAGAGGATAGAAAGTCTGGCTCACCGCACCCTTTTGGGGGGAGGAATATTGCATGTTTTGGCACTCTATTATATATTTAAGCCGTGTTCATATGTTCATGAATCCTTGGTTCATTTCTAAAGAGTGTGTCCATGGGATACCCCTATTTTTTTGGATCTTTGTTTTCACATATGGATTTGATGCTATGAAGGTGATGCAAACATGAGAAATATAATAAGGCCTCAGTGGTTTATCATCATCTAGGGGGTACGGAAGGTGACTTGATGTTGGGATCAAACCCACAATATGGGTTTCCTACGTATCCCAAAGAGAGGAATGAGGTCACATGTAGTTCTGATTGGTTGAGGCTTACGCATGGTCATTTCCTATTTGGGCGGACATTAAGGGTGAACCCTTTTGAATATGCACCATTTTGATCTCGAGCCTTCATGTAGGCATCCAACATATCCTAGTTTGATCAAGAATCAGAGTTCTCGTAGTTCAAATTTTTTTTGGATGTTTTAGTCGGCACAAACCTCTATGCCCAGTTGAGTCATGCTCGGTGTGAGAAAAAATTGGTTTTGAGAGACCAAACCAACCACATGATTCCTCTCCTATTGGTGGTAGAGGGGGAGCCAATGGAGGATGAGGTCGAGGAGATGGTGGGCGAGGGCGCGAAGCGATGAACCTTTTAATGTGAAATTAAATTAAAGGACAAGAAACTGAGCCTTAGTAGATTAGAGACATACCTTAGTGGGAGCACCCTAAAACATGTTCTGGGAAATAGAGGAGTTTTTTTCATCATCAAAAGGGGAATCAATCATAACCCCTTTGACTGATCACTATTCCTCATTGAATAGAAAAGTAGGTGGTCACCCTTAATACATAGAATGGGGAGGATGAAATCGGAATCCCAAGGTTGGACTCTGGGTTACCATGAGAATATAGGCCCATCGAAAATCACGAATCCTAAACTATTGTGGGGAGGGCCTTCATGACTCTGCTTACCAAGGCTTTGTAGACTCAAAGTGGTGCATTGATGCACCCAATAGTATGATCATATGAGAATGGTGGATTTGGTGGTGGCTTTGGCCTGATGCTAGGGGACTGGTTCATGGAGGGATTATGGAGGAATCGATGGTAATGGGGGGGCGATATTTGAACTAGAAGAAATAATACTTGAAAACACCCTATTCCACGTACTAGTTTTTTATGTGGGATGAGGGAAGCACTTCATACTGAGTGGGATGAGTGCAGAGGGAAAATACGCATACTAAAGGGGTACACATGCATGGGTATGGACCACAGTTCACCATAGTGGTACGTGGTCCTCGATGTGGTCCATCACGCTGCTTTTGGTTCCATTCATGCACTGATGCAGTATGCAACGTTGTGTAAACTCCACATAGTGATACACTATTGGAACACCATATTGAAGGAAGGTCTGGGGAACTATCATTGGTCGGGGCTCATCTGCGAGAAATATGTGGTTCATAGTTTCACCATCAAGGTTCTTGGTTCACTTATTATTATTATGTTCCCCTATTTTCTGGTTCACAGCTCGTTGTACCTACGGAGAGCGTGATACGCATTTCAAGCTTCACTGATAGTTCAAGAAAGAAGCTGAAATCTTCGCTGAGTTCTTTCTTCCATCCTCTGAGTTCCCTTCAAGATTTTTTCATTTTTCTTCCTTATCAATTTATTATGTTCTCCATTTATAGAGCATCAGGAAAATAATATCAATGGTCATGAAAAACCATTTGAAGATGCTCATGAATAGATATCCTGACCCACAAAAGGCTCGGTCAATCGGGGATTGCATAGGCTGTGTTTCATGACCATGGTTCGCAGAACCCAATAAGTTTTATTCGTCGGAAACCTTTTTAGTTCATGAGATGGTATGAAGACATTCTTCACATGTATGAGTCCTTTGGAAATGTGGTTCATAGTCCACTAGGTTCACTGGCCATCGCCCCACTGACCAGTGTATTGTAGATCATTTCACATACCAGTGGTTCACTATCATGGAGGTCTATGAACATTTCATTGTAATGGAATGCGGGCCACTAAAAATACTTTGAGAAATTTAATTCTTTCCAGTTCTTCTGAATCTTTAACTCAATTTGAGACTACTCACCTTTCTAGACTTGTAGTATTATTTTTTCCTTCTTCAAAGTGATTGTTGGAGAATTTTCATCCCTTGGCGGAATTTTTAGAACCCTATAGATGTTTATAAAATCAATTATTCATGTTATACCAACTATGAACGTCCCATTTCATATTTTTTTCAATATACATTTCAAAAATTCTCTTACCCATTAGTAAATAAACATAATAAAAACATTCAATCATATTCACTGTTCTCCCCCAATATTTTTTATACCATTTATACCAAATAAACACATTATTACATGTAGAGATAACATAGAAATATTCCAAAGAGTTTTTTTTGTGTTTTTTCAAACACCCATGTCATTTATCAACCTCTCAAAATACATGTTTTTGTATTTTTTTTATGGATACCAAAAAAATGTTTATTTGATTGATAAAATTATTATTTTGACACACATTCATCTACCTCCTCTTGAAGAAATGATACATTGTATTAGTTTTATTTATTCTTGATGGTTTTAATGGTTTATTTGATAGATTTACATCAAATTGTTTTTCTAGATAATACTACGATGATACTCTATGGTTATATATATATATCCACAAGTTGAGACATCATGAAAATAATTTTTGTGTCTTTCTATGATAAAAAATATAGACATCATATGTGGATCTCTGAATAACTAATGGTTTATTTTTAGAATGTGATTTCACATAAATTTTTATAATAAAGAATCCTCCAATTAAGTTATAATATATATCATCAACATGAATATCCCCATTAGCATCTTTGAACCCTTGTAAATCTTTTTGAACTTTTATTTCTTTCAATAATCATCAATTTTATTTATTTTTAAAATATATTATGATTTTATTGATTTATATCTTCATAAATAGTAAATTAATCAGGTTTCTCCATATACACTCCTTCATTCCACTCCCCATTATGATTTTTATTCTTCACATCCATTTATTAGATTTATATTTTTACTTTTCATATAATGGAATTAACGATTATAATTATATGAAGTATGGATATAGTGTAAAAGTTTTCAACAAAATAAATTCCTTTAACTTTTCAAAACCCCTATAAAATATATCTAAACGTTAATTTAGACATATCACATTTTCCATTCACTATGATTCTAAATCCCTGATTTTTCCAATTGATAATATTCTCTTTAGTACTTGGAACAACCTATTGTATCTCAATATCTTCAATTTGATACAATTTTACATTCAATGATTAAATCAATTAATTTTTAACAAATTCCCTTGTAATTGTATTGGAAAAAATAATTGAAATTTTTTTATGACTAGCTATATAAATCTTCTATCTAATTTATACCCCTTTATTCTGATCTATATTTCTTTAGTATCAACATAGTTCATGTTTGAATTACTTTTACATATAGATTATTACTTCATAGACTCGTCATTTTGGTTAGCTGAATCCACATTATCATCAAGAATTTATGCATGAACAAGAATATGTGTTGTGGGTTCAGCAAGTACAATATCATCCACATAATCATTTAATATTTATATATTGAGATATTATTCTTTTTCAATGAAAATAACATCATCACATTCAATTATCCCAGAATATTAAACATTTTATTTAAAAAAAAATTAATTTTCTTTTTTCTTTATTCCAGATCCTGCATAGACTTAAAAACACAATATTTTATTATTTGGTGTTTTAATAAATAATTTTTTATAAAATTAAATATCTCAAAATCGTCTCAATATGAACATGTTATGAATAATTATAGTATTTGTGATATATTGAATTAGAAACACCTAAATTATCATTTTTATATATCATAGATCTAGATATATCAATAAAGAACATATTTTTTCTTACAATAACTCAATCATTTCCAGTTGTGTATAGTTCACTAATCTCAGGTATATTTCCTTATTAATAATGAAATTAAAAAAATGTAATAATTGGTATACTAACTGTATTTTTTCAGGTCATATCCATTTTATATAATAACTAGATTTCTTTTTAGTTAATTTATATAAAAATTTAAACATTTTAAAAGAATGGTATTTTTTAGGCATAATCCAAATGCATTGAATTAAATTAACATCATTAATTAATGTGTTATAATAAGTATATAAACTGGTGCACTACTTTATCATGGGTCCATGAAAATTATATTTTACCAACTACAATGGAATGTTAGTTGAGAATCAACTCCATTGTGAGTTTAATTCACCATATAACATTTTTGACATGTTTTGAAAATAGTGATAGTGTATTATTTAAAAAATAGAATGTATCTCAGAGCATCTTCTCCAATTAAATTCCAATAATTATTCTTCCCATATGACCATTTGATTAATTTAATATGTTTTTATTAGGTTTAAAACTCATTAAACTCCCAGATTTAGCTTTTCAAACATAAAGTGATTACCATATGATCTTGAAAATATTTATCTTATTTCATCATCATTCAAAATATTCAAATTAATAAAATTATATATGTAGATATATTCTTTTAAATCAATAATTTTTTTAATTCAAATGTAAATTATATGTTACCTCGATAATAAATACAACATTTTAGAATTTTAACAATTTGTTATAAATTGATTCCATTTCAACACCTTGGATTTTCATTAGGATTTTTTTTCGAAGGATTATAAATTATTATTTATATAATTAAAAATATTTAGAATATTTTAATCAAATATCATATAGAAATATAAACCACTATCTATAATCAATATATTCTCATATTTGAATCCATTTGTAGAAACATCAGAAAATAATTTCTTTTGAATGTATTCTTTTAATGATCATTTTTAGGTGTCAGAAATGGATTTAATTGAGTATGTAGTATTATAATATATTCATCTATTGTAATTACTTCTTATTTAGACATTCCAAACACATCTTTATATAATAAAAAAATACTCAACTAAAATTTCTCCCAAAATAGTTATGCACCAAACCCATTCTCAAATAATCTTGTAAAACTAATCATATTCATTAGATACTAGATTTGAAATGAAGTAATGTGATCCAATTTAATACATCAATAAATATATTCCCACCAAAAAATATCGAGTTACATACATAGAAGAACCTTTTAGGTTTATATTTCTAGAGTGTTTTGGTGAAACTATTAACTAATAAAGCCAATGTATTTCTCATCAAATGGTCGTTTTCTTCCATTATATAAGAAAATAATTAATTTGAATTCGGAATTTAATGTCTCCAAAAAATTACTCCACACATGATAATATTCTAGAAATATCATGCGTAATAATTTTTTTCATAACATGGGAAAATAGAAACATAAGAAAGTGCAGAACAGAAACCCAGTAAGAGAAAACTAATATCAAAAGATATCAAGGCATGGACTTGGAATGAATAATATGGCCCAAAAAATTGATAATTCAACAATTATATGTAAAAAATGACATTATCGTGGACAAAATTAATTGTATATAATATAAATAAACACATTTACCAAAAATACTAAATTCATAGAGCGAGAATACATAACAGTTGACATAATTATTTTTATCATTAGGGCCCCAAATATTAAATCATTCATACCATAATGATTACTCCAAAACATCCTTTAATTCATCAAGTTAAATCCCAAGACATCATCTATGAATTTGTTAGGCCTAAACGAAAACCTAAAACTTTTGTCTCATGGGCCAACAAATGCATCATAGAGTTATATAACATCGGGACCCTCTAATAACTTTTCTAATTTCAACATATTCATAATATTATAAACAAATAATAAACATTTCAAATAATAATTCATATTGTAATAAAAAATATAGGTGATATCAATACATAATCCACCTACCATTACACAAACTAATCATCTGTATGGAACTAAAAAATATAGGTAATATCAAAACATTCCCTAGTTGATAAATGGAACATGATGTGCATAATCCATTAAGAGAAATAATATATATGATTTAAAAATATTCTATCCTTAATGTCATAATATAAACCTATAAGGATGTTGACATAGATTGAAAACATCCTAGATATAAGAATGATTTGAAAGGTACCACATAAGAATGGACCAATAATTAAATTATCTGATATCATGGTAAAAATAATCCTATGCGATAAATATGAAAATTTAAAGGGTATATCATAAAAAATAAGTCCCATTAGGGTATATCCTTTTTAATTTCAAAAGGAAAAATTAATTGAAAATGTAATTCAGATTTATGAAAATATTTTTAATGTTGCTACAAATATGATGTTATAGGTCAATATCAAAATTCATTTTTTAGAAGGTCAAGGGAATATTTTAGAAGAATTTATTTTTAAAAAAAATATATAATAATGAATCCTTTAAAAACGCATTAATTTATCCATGTAAATATGGGTTGAAAGGTAAAACGTTTTATTAAGAAAGTAAAATAACATTTTGTATTTTTAATGTACATTTTTTGAATACTAACATCATAAAAAATTATACTTAAAATTTATTTTTTTAATGAATTATTTTTACTAAGAGGATGATAAATTACAATATAATAAAATATTAGGGTGTGTGAACCTAGGTATGGAAAATAGATGTTGAAAATGAAATATTATAACTCAATGAAAGGAGATTTTCGTTATGAATGTCTCTTACCTAAAACATATTCCATGAAGCACTAAAAATTTGAAAAGTGGGTTATGTGGTAAAAATATAAAGAAAAAAAGAATAAAAAATAATATAACCAACACGAATATTGTTCCAATCTCATATAATTTTTTTAAGATAATGATCACATCTCAATGAATAAAAATTGAGTTTCTAAAACCTTAATGACCACTCTAACCCTTGAGTCCATTATAATTTTAGGAAAAAAGGAATTAGATTAGAAAATCCGATAAAATATAAGAAAAATTATTGTGAAACCATCATGGGATTATATATCAGTAGAAAACAATATAAAGTAAGCATGATTCATAACATGTAAAATGTCTCTACAAATTGAAATTGACACAAAAAAACCCTCACCTTGTTTTCCATCATTATCAAATGCAATATAAGATCCTATAAATTAGAAATAACATACATTATTTTATATCTCAGAACATTATTCATATATATAACCATTCATAAACTAAATTTACAATTATTTTTTAGTTTCATATCAGTTAGTTATTATATATTTTCTATATCTGGTGTGAGTAATCTAGATCCTTCTGAACTAATTTAAGAATAATGATGGTGTTCTTCATTCTGTTCAATAGTTCATCATTATTGAATAATAAAAGATTATCTTATTTTATTTTTTGTAATCATATTTAATTTTATAATTTCATTTTATAATTATTTTATTTATTATGAGTGATGGAAAAGTCCGTGAAGAGATTTTTTTTTTAAATTATAATTAATGAATGATATTGACTTAATTAATGTTATTAAGGAATATAAAAAAATAAAAATTACATTTACTTATTTATTAAAATCAAATATTTAATATAAAAATCCATCTTTGATTGAATTTTTTTTCCTTATTCATAAAGGTTGTTGAATTGATCTAACAAGAACATGCAACAATTAATGTGTGAGAATGGTTATGGAAGTGAATCCTTTATCATAATATAATTATTAAAAAATTGATAAATATATTTATATGTTAATAAAGATTTTATTAATTTTATTTAAGATTTTTAAAGACATGGTAAATGAAAAATAAGTTGTCACTTATAAATAAATCTTTTTTTTCTATTAGTATGTTACTTTTTGGCTGTTAGTTTTTCAATGATCACTTATTTCTAATATTCTTTTTATAATTGAACATTTATATTTATAGAACATAAATCATGAAATAAATAATATATCTAAACAAAAATCCCATTTCAATGACTAAAAATTAATAATAGTGTTGAAAAATGTGACTTTCTTGGAGGTGGGAGACCACACATGTGCATAAGAAATATTTTAAATATTTTGATTGAATAGGATTTGAATAGATAATGTTTATAACTTTAATATAATAATATATCAGTATATTATTTATACTGATGTAAATATTTTCATTTTTAAGAATTTATTTTAGGAGGGTTGGTGAGAAGTGTAAAGAAATGTAGTTAAAGGGATGTAATACTTACATTCAGAATTTGGATCTTCTCTTAAAGTATCTTTTTTAAATGAAGGTCTTGAGGAAAATATCTAGGAAAGGGGATTCCCAATTTGTATATATTATCTATAAAATATAAATTAATACGTGTTACATTGCAATTTTTATATATAGTATTTTGTTAAAGTGGGTGGAAGTGATATCATTTTATATGGGAAAAAGATGAACAATTTTTTTGGAAAAGAATGTTAAATAAGGGGTTAGAATGAAATTACATGTGGGTTAGTTAGTTAAATGAGTGTGAGAAATATTTAAATGAATTTAATACATAAATAAATTAATATGAGTTTTTTGTGAAATATTGTTTTATTAAAATTCAAGACACTTTAGGATACCCATTTTAACACATATTAATCGTGATCAAAATTTAACCATGGAAATTATTTTATTACTAACTATAACAGGTCGAACTTCTTACCAACTTTAGATATTCCAAATCTAATTTTAGATTCTATTTAATCTAATTGAGTATTTAAATATAAGGAAACTAAATTTGAAAATAAAACATAATATTTGTTGAAAAACTAATTTTCAAGAAACAAATTGTTTTAATCGTTATGTTTTACTCATACTATTTAAAATTTATTACAAATTAAATGGGTGTTAATTTATTTATATATATTTCTAAATATTAAATTATATTCCTAATTTTAAAATATTTCAATTTATCTTAATTTAACAATATTTATAAAATCATTACTCTATGAAAAATGATTATTTTACAGAGGTAACAGATATTTACCTTGGTAAGTTAACTTTATGACTAAAAATTAAATTTCACCCATTACAGAACATTATCATAGTGATTAAATATATTAGATTAATACTATCCAATTCAATTTTAAAAAATCTTAAAAATTAATCTTTATATAGAAACATAAAATTATGATGAATATTTTTGTTCATTAGAAAATAATATTTAAAAAAATATGATCTATTATAATTACTATGTAATATTTGACAAAAATAAAATTTTTGTCAATATAATATTAATATAAAAATATATTTTATGCATAATATATTTATCTTTTTAAATAATAAAGATGAAAAAAATATTTTTTACAAAGGATATATTTTTATTAATAAATTAGTTTTCTTAGTTATTTAGAAATATTAATTTAATTTTCTATAATTACTTGTATTGAATAAATAATTTTTTTATTTTTACATATATTTCAAAATTTACATGCATCTATTTTTGAACACTTATTCTATGGATATATTTTAATATTTATATATTATTTCACAATTGTTTTGTGCTTCTTTTTTTGGTGTCTCACCCATTCTCAAACATATTACGATTAAAATTAAAATATAATTTAAAATATCTAGATTTTACAGAAATTATTTTAATTGATTATTTTTTATACTGAACTTGTCTCCCCCAAGTTTCATTGTCCCTCCTTTATGAAGGTAAAGTAGGTTCCTCCCAAAATTACAATACTCGGGACCATACACACCAGAATAATATTACTAGCCCTAAAATATTAAGCATTGTTAAAAATTATTCCATTGATGGGGTTACTATTCTTCCTATGTTTCAGATATATAATGTGCTGATTTTAGAAATACCTTTTTTCTCTTATATGGACACTTAGGTTTTGTGATGAAATTTTACAATAGATTTATCCTTTTAAAAATGAGAATTTTTTACATATTCCTCTGAATTATCATTTAACTAAAATAGATATATTTTATTGGATTCACATGAAAGGATGATTTTATTTTGAGGTGATAGATCCAAAGAGTACCCTTAATATAACACCATATAATATAAATAACCCATAATTACTAAGGGTTAAACTTTCATGAATTTTAAAAATATTTTTGGTTTATTATTTTATGGAATTATAAAATTGTATTAAATTTCAATCCATTATAAAAAAGTGGAAACTTTCTTCAAATATAAATATTTTTCATAAAAACTAGATTTATAAATTTCGACTCATGTTAAATTAAGAACATGTTTTCTTCTTTAAATATGAATCCCCATAGTGACTGGTTAGACATTTCTAGAGGTCATACTCATCATTAGTCCCTCTAAAATTTATTTCAAATACTAGGATTATCACATAAATCATAGTAAGGGATAAAAAACAAATAAACCTGTATGTCTATTTTGAAAATAAATAAATTTCATAAGAAATTTTTCAATTTTTACTTGACACATTTTGAGCTAAAAGTTCATTTTATTACTCATGAAATATGATTCCTTAAGTTTTTTTCTTAAACACAATTATTATAAATCATAAAAAAAATTATCATCAATTGGTTTTCTTAGAAAACATGGGTACTCATGGAAACATTTTCTTTAAGAAATACTTTTTTTCTTTTAAAAGGTTTATAAACTATCCTTTAAAAGCAACCTAATTATCTTACCTTATCAGATAAAAATAATTACATGTTAAATAATTTTATAGAATATTATATAAATATTAGTTTCTTGGGAAATCATCTTTATATACGTCTCACAATCACTCTTATAAGAACATTTAAAATGGAATAACATGCTCGGTGAATTCTAATATATATTCTTTGGAGAAAAAAATTATTAACCCAATACATTATTGAATTATATCTAGATCACCCCTCCGCATGAATGTATAAAAGGGAAAAAATGTAAATAAAACACAAAATATATATCATTTAATTTATAAAAATATGATACATTGTCCTCTTTAGCACACACACTAAAGCACATTTTATGAGCATGTAAAAAAGAGGATAAGAATCGTTTTTATTTGAAAATATTTTAAACAAAAATTCATAGAGGAATGCGAAATAGGATATTATTTTGAAAATACATTAATAAGTTCATATTATCACTCTTAATGAATAATTGGTATGAATATGGGATTTTCTACTCATGTCATATATGTTAAAAAACATTTTCTTTCACACTTTTGTTAAATTGTGAAAAAAAACCTCTTCGAAAAAAATTAAAGTTATTTTTTTATATATTGATATTGAAATAATAAAATATTTAAAAATTAAATTTAAAATCCAATTAATTTTATTTATAACATTTTATATAGATTTTAATTATGAAGGATTTGGAGGGAAAATTGAAGAAAAACAATTAATATTGTAGAGTAATGTTTAAAAAACCATTTTATTTTAGTGTGTCAATGTATGTACCTACTTTATGTGATTTTTTATAAAATTATATTAATTTCATACTTTATTAAGAAACATTCTTAGTTATGTTACAATATTATTATACCAATTTTTATTAATTTCTATGTTTTATATAATTACTAAAGTAGGTAGGTTCATGCTGACTGATTTGAGGACATTCAATTAATAATCCCAAAACAACATCAGTATATCAAAAATGGTCAAGGGTTTCATTATTATATAATCCCAAAATACTAATAATGACATAATTACCTATGATACAATAAATACAATTTATAATCCAATAATCAAAATGTGATCATGATAAAATGAATGACATTTCATCAGGGAAGTGGTTGTCCACACTTATGTATGAGCATCGTTATCAGTTTTCAAATAATGAAATGGTAAAAGGTAGGTAATATATTATCTTTATAGAATAATTATTAAATCATTTATATCATATATATTAATTAAATTCTCCATAATAACCGACCTAGAGAGGTGGTGAAGAAAAAACGATACACATTGCTTTGTAGAGGTGGTAGTCCACAAGTACGCACAAACGATGGCCTCACATCCAATAGAAGGAAAAAGGAGATGAAAAATGTACTAAAATAATAAAAAAATTAATATATATAAGGAACTTATGTTATTATTTTATTTTGGTTAGATAATTTTTTAAGTATTCAGGGTAAAAACAAAACATGAAATACTGTATGAATAATTTTACATCTTCTATGGAAAAACTCAAATGGGTTAATACTTAAAGTTTCATTGGATGAAATTTTAGTTATTCCAAGAACAATAAGAAATGGGGATGGAATTTGGGAAGTTTTTTGGGTAGGAATATTTCAATCTAAGTGTATCAAGGAGTTTTAATAACATAGGAGACTATGTTAGCTTTTATAAGTGAGGGGTGTGACACTATTGTAATTTTTGAATGTCTAAAAATAATATAAAGTTCCATTCATGTAAATGTGCCCACAAAAAATTACCATTTATAATATGTTATTCTTTTTTTAAACAATATCATCCTAAAATTACTTATAAGAAATTTTGTGTCCTTATCATGTAGTTTTAACATTAACTAACATGTTTTTCCCTTTATCACAGTGATAATTTGTTACCATGGTTACTATTCATTAAGATAAAAAATGAAGTTAAAATTATTAATAAATAGTAAATTAATAATTAAAATTATAAAATAAATTTGACAATAAAAATTTCTATAACTGGTGGATATTAATTTGAATATAATCACAAAAAATTCAAAGAATAACAGTTTTATTTAAGAAATTTTGTTTTAAAGTAAAAAGATGAATTTATTACAAAATAAATATTAATTTTTATTTTTATGGAACGAATTGGATTATTTTTCAAAAAAATTTAATACTTTTACATTAAAAAAATAAAAAATATTAGGTTACTTTTGAAATTTTTTACAAAAAAAATGATTTTTTTGACAAAATCGTTATTTTTCATTATTCTCTCAAAAATAAATCCCTTCATAAAAAATATATATAACCTCATATAAATATAATATTTTTTTATGAATAATTAATTTCATTTAAAAAAATTAAATTTTTGACATTTTTAAATTTATAAAGTAATTTAAATTATATAGTGCATTGATTTCACTTTAGTGAGAATAATACTCTTTATTTTTAAATTTAAAAATTATTAAAAATTAATATTTTCAATATGAATACATAAAATTAAATAACTAATATTACTAATAAATTATATTTATTTATTATTAACATTTATTGGATTTTTCACACTTCATCATATCTAATACAACATAAATAAAGCTTTCATTGATCTTGTTGTTTTTTATAGTTATTCATTTAAACTATATCATTAAAATTGTTCATGTATATCTTGAGTCATTAACTAGAATTTATGAAAAATCCATTTAAATTATGAATGTGTTTATAAAATTTTTTATATTAAATATATTTCATTTTATCCAAAAATCCCATTCATCTTTAATAATGTCCTTGAATTCATATCATCAATGATCATTCATTTAACAAAATTTCTATGTTTCAAGTTCCTAGTTTCCTTAAAATAGTTTTATTTTTCATTATAATATTGTATCCTTCATCATATTTTTATTTGATAAATAAAAAGTTATCTCTCAGACTTCAAATATATTTTAGGAACAATTTTATATGAATGGGAATTCTGTATTACTAAGTTGATTATCCTTTTCTCAGTAATAAATTTTTCATCCATTTAAGATATAGTCTCATTATATTCTTGAGTAAGGAGGAATTTTCATAATTCCTATGTAATATTTTCAGTATGAACATAAGATTCTTCAATTTAATAAATATACACATCATGATATAAAATGACAGTTCTGAAGGAATTAGAAGAATTACATATCTTACCTTTATCTGGGATTGATTTCTTTTGAAGAAATCTATTTCTTTTCAAGAACTGTTAGTGGATCCATAATTTTCATTTCCATTATTGATTTCTAACGGAAACGTGGAAGGGACAGAAAATATTTTAGAATATTTACTATAATTGAATGTTGTTTTAATATGATAATGACCTTTCTAAATTATCATATTTACTTATATAAGAAACAAGATTTCATCGAATACATCCAAATAATTTACTTTCTGAAACTAATATATTAGACATAAGTAAAAAAATCAAGAATTCTATTAATTAATTTTTATTCTCATTATTGACCATTATTATGATAAAATATACTCTTATCATCATTTAATTAACAAAAGTGTTTTTAACTAATAAATATTTTTATGAATAATTATCATGAATTTCACCCAAAATTTAGTGACTTAAAAAATTTCCAATGTCCTACATCTGTTGTCACAATTATATAATCTCTAACATATAAATCATCAATATAGACATCATCATTAAATATTGCATAATAAAACTAAATTCTACAATGTTTTGACTTTCATTCCTTATTTTTCTTATCTCTTTCAATGATATGGGGATTTTTTATATAAATATTTAGTTGTTTTAATCTCATAACTTTGGAAAAATAATTTTCTAATAGAGAGGGAAATAATTAATTCCTCTCATTACAATAACTATCAATCTTATTTAAATTATAAAAGGACTAGGGAATAGTCTCACCGGGTACAATGAATCCTTGAAGATTAGACTTCTAGATAACAAGTCCATGAGAGGGAATATTAAGTACCATTTATTCATTATAAATATTAAAAAGAATTCCATGAATATTTGGGGAAATTTAATATTAACCATGTTGTTATGATATAGAGGAATTCAAAGAGTGATTTTAATACTATAGATTAGATTTAAATTATAAGGATCACATGACAACAGGATAAACCCAATGAAGTGATGAATAAGTGATGAGGTTTTTTTAAAAATAGTCACTATTAAGATAATTTAGCTTATATTTTTCCATCTCGCATTGTTATAGAAATAATATAATTAAAATGATGAATTTTTAATGCGTTTATTTTATTTTTAGATATATTTTTCAAAACTGTAGTGTAGTTTTTGTCGAAAACATCCACATTATAACTTTTGTTATCAAAATGAATCTATATGGAATGGTATATCCCTGAAAATACTACACTGATTGAAATTCCACATCGAAACATACACCCTATATCTACATAAAAAATATCATATTCATTATTGATTAAATATTACTAGAAAATTAACAGGACACTAATTAGATGAATCATTATGATAACATTATTTCCCACTAATAAAATAATTCCATGACTGATCTCCATATTCTAAGTTTACAAATAATTTCTATAGAGTAATCTAACCCTGTTTTTTCATTTTATTTCATCATATTACTCTAATGTTATTCATAAAATTAATAATAATAGTCATAAGAATAAAATTATATAAATAAAGTATGGAAATAATTTCATACATGGAATCACATTATTCATCATTTAAATCTTTTCAAAATACTAATATTTAATTACACTAAATTTTAGATGTTCATAAATTAATATCAAATATTTATATATGAATATCAATAAATATCAAGATATGATCCATATAGATATTTATATTTAAAATAAATATTCTATTTTTTTATTATTCTAAAGGTCAAATATTATTTTAAAAATTATCACATATGGGATCCTTAATTATATATTAACAAAATATTGAAAAGAGACTAATAAAAATCATAATGATATTTTTCATGATTTCAATATTTATTTATTTAATAAAATTTACCATTTAAATCATCCACAATATCCAAAAAATATTTTCTACATATGTGTGATCTCGTACATTGAAAAATAAGAGGATTTTATGTCTCATTTACCGACACTACTTCCCTAATTATAGCTTAAAGACATCCCATCTTGTTTCATGATCACAAATAATTATCATGACGATTAATAAAAAAAGAATGACATAAAATCACTATGTGAAATTGAAATTTTTATCTTGAAATATATTATTTAATTTTATGTGACTATAGAAGGTTCATATAGAGTATTTTAAAACATAACTTTTTTCATACGTAAAATAATCTTCATTATTGAGAAATCTGTTAGAAAATTAAAATATTCTTACCCAAAAATATATTAAACATATATTGTAGTAGATTAATCTTTCTTACCAATGACTTAGTCTAATATAGTTATTAAAAAATTCCATTTAATTATATAGATCTCTAAAATATTATTTAATTAAAATAATTTATTGATATCTTCCATTGGATATCTAGGATTTATAATTAAATAAATTCATATTAACTCATATGTTTTATTATTCCACCCCATGTATTGCTAATTAATTGTTAATTACATAAAGTATCTTTGGAACTATAAAAAAACTATTCCAACACATCTACAAGTTAATTTTACATAATGACACATTACATTTATGTATCATTTGGAGAATTATAATTAATTTTACAGACCATAGTGTTATTTGTACACTTCTAGTATAAAATACAAATCCCCGTTACATGAATGTAGGTTACACTTACATAGTCTCAAATAAATCCAATGCCATGTTTAATTTTTACGGATTAAATAATAAGAAACTACTAATCATTAAAAATCAACCCCAATATTCTATACTAAAGTCAAAACACATTCAAAACTCATTTTTAAGAATCTCAACAATAAAAAAGTAATTATTATCTCATTTACATGTATTTTCAACAAATACAACATCATAATTTTTAGTTTCAATAGTTATACAATTTTACCAAATATATTACTAAGGGTATATAAGAAATCAGTCCCAAACAATCACATAATATTTTTATCACATCCAACATAAGTTCTCAAGAGAACCACTTAACCAAACATCAACAATGGATGATTAATTATTTTAACCGAAATTTAGGGTATAAAAATAGTCATGATTTTCCTTTCAAAACAGTGGCTAAAGATATTTTAAAAGATACCCATAAAAAATATTAGAAAATAATGGTATAGTGCTTGACCTTTTTACCACAAAATTATTCATGATTCAAGATAGGGCTATGGGACTGACTAATTGAAGAAAATTATAAGGGATAATATGAGATTCTTATATGACGAAATGAGATGTGGATTGATATATTGATATTTTTTGTGAGTTCAATTTCATTGAATTAATTTTTTAATATTTTATAATTCCACTATCTCAAGTTCTCCACTACACCCATAGTTCCCATTACCTCTATTAATTATTCACTTACTATTTATTTTATGTACTTCTCAAATAAAACTAACATGGTGAAATTTAGTCATTATTAAAAATCTATGATATCATATTTATGGTATATTATCTTATTTCACCCTTTTACCATTAATAAATATTTTTTATAAAATTAACAAAATATCAACCAATTGTATTTTTCAATATCCCAATTGAAAATATACATTCATTTTTTTCAATTTTATCATCAGATTATGTGAAATTTATTTTGGAAATAATTCCTTCTTAAAACATTTCTATGAAATAGAAATGTATCAAAGTAACTATTATATTATAATAATTACCAAATTATATATCTAATAATAACTTCTTCAAAATATGAAATCCATTATATTATACCATTCCTCAAAATATAATATATTATCATCCAAATAATTATAACAAATAATTTATATAAAATTATTTTATTGAATAAGATATTGAATAAAAAACAAAATAATTTTTTTCTGTATCAAAACATGTTAATAAATATTTATATCAGCTTTTAGGTTATATTTTTTTTAATATTTTAAATTCATATAAAATGAAATTTTTGTGAATAAATTATTCAATAATTTTTTTCATTTTATGAAACACATAAAATGAAATATAAAATTATATATTTATATAAAAAAATAATATGATACAATGGTTTGACCTTATATATTTTTTATCTTTAAAATCATGTACAATAATATTATAAAAACAAGATCACAATAACTAAATTAATATTAAAATTATATTTATGAAATCATAACTATAAATAATAGAAATTTTGTTATCATGGAATAATAGAATCTGTAAATGCTACTTTATAAAACTGTTTTATGAAATAATTGTCATCCAATATATATAGATTTCCATAATAACACTAATATTAATAAACATTCTTATCAATATTAAATATAATCTTATCATATAGATTATACCATTTATTAAAACATATATAAAAATCAATAAGTCTATATGAGAGATATTTTCATGCTAATAATGGAATTACATTTGATTATTTAATTATGTGTATCATTTAGAATGATGTATAAATATTTATATAATATGGTTTTAGTAAACAATGATGTAATTATTATTATAATTTCATATTTATACATGTTTTATGAAACTAATTTTGAAACCATATTCCTTTTCATTATAATAACACAAAATTAATGATTCCCATATATATAAATATTTCAAATCGTGATGTATTATTCACAAGTACCATGAAAACAATAGGTACACTCTTTACTATGGATTATATGATATGATATATACTACATATCTAATTCTAACTTTAGTGTTTATAGATAAATGATTCATTATAATTTGATTTTATAAATATAATTTTTTTTAAAAAAATCATTTATAATATAAAGTTTCATAGTATTTTTATCCTATAAATCCCTAGGCATTTTGACCATTGATAGGGACGGTAAATCTAGGGACACTTTTAATGAATTATTTCTTGTATAAATTCAACCACATAAACCAAATAATGTTCTTGATCCAGTAAATATGATATATAAACTTCATCTCTTGTTTAGTGATAATAAAATATAGAGTAGCACACAATATTTAGACGGGTTTTCCAAAAATCCTAATCCTTGACATATTGTTTAGACACTATAATATTCTTTTTCCAATTAATTATTCTTAATGATTAAAAAGTCCCAAGAAACAATTGATTATACACCTCAATACTTGATCCACCAGTTGACCCTGATTCAACTACCTCAAACACAAACTCTTCTTCCCAAATTGCTTATTCACACCAACAATCTTTATCCTCCTACATGACTAATTAAACTGCCATGTCCTCGAGCCTCATCAATAACTGGATAAAAAATAGTTTATAAATTCTATTCTCTCAAGAACCATCATCGATACCCTAATAACTAAGCTGGAACTGACATATCCAGAAGGAACTTCCCAATAATAACAAGATAGTGACTAGAACCTAGTATCATGAATGAAAATGGGGGAACAATTATTTCATATAAGCCTTTGAAGAAATAGAATCGATTCAGTATACTGCAAAGAAAACACTAGAGGTAGAATAATACCAGAAGTCAAATATGTATATATACCCATGTCATAACAACAATTTACAAGAAATGCATGATAAAAAACCCAAGTCCCAAAATACTAAACACTCTAACCCCGAAGATCAACAACCACCACCTCTAATTCTTTATTTCCCCATTCTCAAATCTGATATATGAAAATCAACAAGTGACCAAAGAAAATGGTAGGGAGTGAAATAAATTACCACTAAAGTCTTAACAAGTGTTCCATAATAACATGCCACAATATTTTTTCAAATAATGATTAAAATTTTAAACAAACTAGTTGGACATTACAAGATAGTATTTAAAAAATCACGATTTTCATTTAAATTGATAGAAACATTAAATCAAAGGATTAATAATCATTTAATATGAAATAATCTTTATAAATTCACATGGAACATGTAAAATAGTTTACAAACAATGGAATATATAAAAAAAATTAATAATTATGAACATATTCATCTTCCAAGAGGCATTATAGTTCCCTGTTATGGGATCGTCACACTATAAAATTGTCATAATAACAATGTGGACACACATCCCTACGACATAGGCCAAAGGGGAATAACCAAAATATGACTATGGATAGGATCTTCTAATAATTTTATGTTAGAGATACAAAGCATCAATCCATTTATAAGGAAATTCCAACCAATTTGGGTTTTCCCAAATAAATATCTAAGTACCTAGGATTTTATGTTTTCAAACAAACTATAAATAATGGGAAATTTATTTAAAATATATTAAAAATAAATTCTAACCATTTCCCATTTCAATATTCCAATATCTATTTAAAAATCAAACCATAATTTAAATTAATTCATACAATTTATGGATAAAAGAAACTATGATTATTATCCAAATGATTTAAGCCATTTTTCTCAAACAAAAATTTGAAATCAATTGCAGAAAACAATTTCATATTTAAAATTCAAAATTTAGTTTCCGAATTTCCATCTATTTTAAAATCACAACCCAATTCATTATAATTGTTGGTTTTTGAAAATTTCAGTGTAAATAAATTTGAAATACCAATTCACATCAAATTGGGTTTTCATAATTTAATTGAACGTTATTTAATTTTAATCATGAAATTATATGTTAAATCAAGGGTCTAATATTAAACAGAACCACCTACCATGGTCGATAGGAAAACAATACACAATTCCTGTAATATGATATGATGATGATGAAAGATGTCAACATAGATCCTAGAATAAATCCTTCATTGAATATATAAATAAGAGTTTAGATATATAGAAAATAAGAAGATATAATAACCCCTATGAAGAAGATAATAAGAGAGTGAGAGATAGTGAAGAGGAGAATATATTTTACTAGAGTGGAATTGTTTGAATTTCTCATCACTTTCATATACCTTGGAAAGTGGTTAGAGGCACAAAAAATGTTCCCTGAGAGCTTTGAAGACCTAGTAAATCGAGATTTCTGGAGTTGGGGGTGACAGTATATAAAAATTGGGGGTTTGGAAATATTTTCAAAATTTTATGAAATAAAAAATCATGTGTGGACGGTTACCTAGGTTGGTCCACATAGTTTATGAAACCATTAACATTAATTACGATCCCCTCAAAATAGATCATGGTTTTTATTAAGTGGGATTTTTTTTTCAAATCATTCACCATCCCTGAAAACCTATACTTACTATTTTTTCAAGGCTTTTTCTAGAACGGTGCATGGTTTGGTGAAAAAATACACCAACTGTTCCCATAACTAGAGCCTTCTATAATTTCCCAATTTTCCCTCGAATATTTCCTAAATGAAGACCAAACAAAGAATGATAAAAATAGAGGAAGAAAATTATTTGAAAATAGCTATGGATTTTTATAACTGCCCCACTCTAGAGGCATTATGTCCCTTGAAATACTATCAATAATTATCCATGTCAAATGATGTGGCCACTACTCTCTCATTAGGGCCTCTATCTCCCACATCAGATGAGAATTATAACCTTACATCCATAAAACTCATACCAAAGTTTTCTTCCTCCCATAAAGTACCTAGGCTTCAGAATCAACTATCCAAATTGGACACATAGACATGGATAAATGAGGCTCAACGTAAAAATCAATCTAGGTTAGAACATGATATGGATCATAAATATATTTAATTTCATGGAGAACATAGAATAAGTTATGAATAAATGTTAAATTTGGAATAAGTGGGAAAAATTATTCAAATTTCCCCACATATTCAATAACCTCAAAATTACCAACAAAATGGGGACTATGATTCCATTTGGTCCCAATATATCAATTATCTAGACGAGGTGAAACATTCAAGAAGAGATGATCACCAACTAAAAATTCTATCAATCAACGACGATATTCAAAATAAGACTTATGCCATATATGTTCCATCAACATTCTCTGATTAATCAACTTAATCATTTTTCTTGTCTCTAGAACCTAGTTTGACCCATCCAAATATCATGCACTGATATCTTTTTAACACAACATATATTTATAAGGTTTTCCATAAAATTCATCAAAGACTATGTTATTATCATGGAATGGAAACTATTTTTATAAGAAAACTCAACCAACCCCAAATGGTCATACCAAGCTCCACCAAAGTCAAGAACACATGCATGAAGCATATATTCCTAAATTAATATAGTTCCCTTTGTTTGGCCAAATTACTACAGATAATATGTCATACTCAAAATAAGATAAGATCCTAGTTCCTTCTGAAGGATTCTCTGAAAGAGATATATAAAATGGGGATATCTATTAGATACTATAGAATATGGCACTATGTGAAAATGAAAAATCTCTTTCACATATTTATTTACTAGCTCTTCAACACTAGTTATATCATGAATTGTGAATTAGTGAGACGATTTAGTCTTCTTATCAATCATAACCCATATCGCATTCTTCACTATCTTGGTATATAGAAACCCAACCATAAAATACATATAGATCTCATCCCAATTCAAATTTGGAATTATATGTTGCTAATGAAAACTCAAAGGCCTATGTTGAGAAACATTTACCCCTAGGAAAGTATTAAAATGGGTGAAAAAATCAACAATTCTATATCTCGAACCAGGGAACCAAAATCTTCATTGAATTTTATAGAAATTCTCTATA
The DNA here is from genome assembly GCA_963277665.1 of Viscum album. NCBI lineage: Eukaryota > Viridiplantae > Streptophyta > Magnoliopsida > Santalales > Viscaceae > Viscum > Viscum album. The sequence continues at coordinate 795,968,530 of OY728157.1, forward strand.
TTTTTTTGGCTAAACTTCCCACTATGAAGTATGGATATCCCCTATTAGAAATTTCCAGACAGATTATGTTACACCAAAAGGATTCTAATAACATGTATTGCCCTCTATAAAGAGAGACCAATCAGAAACAATATACATGTCATAAAGAGTGTCTATAATTCTACACAATTAATCATCACAATTCTATTCCGATGGAATCATCTTGAGAATAACATATGTTAAATAAAAAATATCCAAGGAAATATGAAGACTTGATTCCCAGAAGCCAATATGAAACTATGATAAAATTTTAATTTAATTCCACTATTATAATGATTTTTTAGGACTGGTTACATAATTTTCATGCTCAAATCATATATAAAAACATTATCTTCCCCCGAGGAATATGAAATTTTAATGTCAAAAGATTTCAAGTACTCTACCCACCACATATCATGGAGATTATGAACTATTTTAGAGAATATAGAACTCATTCTCTTATGGTCTGAATGCATAGAAATCCTTTCTTCATAATGGAAACGTTGAAAACTATAAAAAAATACATCCCTATTATTAGTTCAATATAATGGGTTGGATAATTATACTCATTAGTCATCAGATTCCTAGATCCATAAGAAAAAACATCATTACCATGCATTAGAACATAACCCAACCTTGAGAATTATGATTCACAAAAGACCACACACCCCTACCCAGCATCTGGAATATTCAAAATTAAAGTAGTAGTAAAAATATAGTTTATATCTACCAAATCACTCTAAAAATTATCATCCCAAATAGACATTACTCTTTACTAACTAAGAGTGTTCATTAGAGAAGCCAACTTTGAGAAATATTTTATGAAATAATGATAATACCCGAATAAACATGTGAAGCTATAAATCTTGAAGTCATTTCATGGTTTCTCCCATTTAATAACATCTATCAACTTCTTATGATCAACTGAGATTCTATTGTCAAAAACTACAAGTCCCATTATGTTCACTTTCCCCATTCAGGAGTAATATTTCAATAGCTTAACATAAAGTCGGATATTTCTCAATAGTTTTAGAACTAATCTCAAATAACAGACATGATATTCTTTATATATAAGATAAAAAGGATTTCATCCACAGAGGCCACCAAAAATTTATTAACATACTCTTTGAATATCCTCTTCATCAATTCCCTAATGTCTATAGGAGCACTAGTTAGGAAAAATGGAATGATAAGGTACTTATAATGGCCATACCTGCTCTGTAAGGTGGTTATCTGATTTTCAGATTATTTTATTCTAAACTGATGGTAACCTAATCAATGATATATTTTATAGAACCACATCATCAATTGAAATAGTCAAATTGGAAATCAATCCATGTAAATGGATGCAATTTCTCTTTTGTAACTTGATTGAGTTTTCAATAACCAACACAAAGGAGAAGTAACCCTTCAGATTTCTTAATAATGATCACAGACGCTACCTATGGCGGCACACCCAGAAATATAAATACTTTATCTAATAGATTATCCAAATGAGTCTTCAACTCTTTAATTACCTATGGTTTCATTCATTATGAAGGAATAAACACTGGTTGAGTACTTGGAACTAAATCAATAGAAACCTCCACTTCCCTTATGAGTGGAAAACTACATAATTCATAGTGAAAAATAACTGGAATCTAAAAAATAACTATAGGGTGATCACCACTCAAAAATTCTAATCCTATGTAAAAAAAAACCTGATATATTTTTCCACAACTCTTGATAGGAAGGTTTAGCTCTACTCGACCTCATATACCATTCCTTCTAAATGATACAAGACACTAGTAGGTGTAGTAATAATGATATGTCGATGATAAAAATAAATTAAATATTTATTATGAATTATCCAATCTATACCAAATATGATATCAATAGGATTCATGTTACAAAATATAAAATTCCATGGATGCTCAATATCAGATAAAGTGAAATCAAAAGTAGGATAATAGAGGCCCTACTCTCTCTTCGTTTCAAGGGTTGTAGCAATATTCATCTCATAAGATAAAATATCTATTGGAAGATTTAGTATATTAAAAATAAAAGATTCAATTAATTAATTATACTCATATGTTTCAAAAAAGGTGGTATTAAAGAGGAATATATATACATTTAACTATCATAGTAGCTGGACTTGTATCTACTTGACCTGAAGGCTCTTCTACTACATAACGAAGACTCATTACAGACACCTATGGCTAGAACCCCTTTGTCTATGATGTATCTAATTGCACCATAGTACATTCAATCATTGACGATCTTGTGCCACGATGTGGTGAAGAATAGACTAGATAAGACGCTTTTCAGTGATTCAAGAATCAAAATGAACCACATATCTTGGGTGCCTCAAGGAAAGCCTATTTAGATTTCCCAATCGTTACACACTTATAGAAAATAATAGGGCCTCTTTCTATAACAATGGGGGTTCTAAAAATTAACATATATCTAGAACCACCTTGACAATAATCATGATTCCTCTTTCCTATTATGGAACTGACATAACTACTATTAGGATAAAAAGGAACTCCTGCATGCCCTGACATACAATCTAGGTCAATCAAGACCAGCAATTCTATATCTAGAACATAAATACAAGAAATATAAATTTAGAAATAAAACATAATAATGAATACTAGATCTAATTCACTTCTATAATATTCTAGTCCTCATATTCTTATTTAATAAAATCACTAGTGAAAACTACACAGTCTTATAAAAGTAATATCATATTTTTTCATGGTCCTCTCATCCTGCTGAAGTTTCAAAAAATCAATAAATTTTTTTAACAACGTCTAACCTAGATAGAAAGGGTTAGTTAAAATATCTTTAATTTCTTTCTAATATAAGACCTCATGCCTCTTCACCATAACCATCATGTCCCACCATCTATTACCATGTACCTGTATATTTAAGGTGACACATTTCACATTGATTTCATCAAGACTTTACAAGAATAAAAAAAGGAAAATTATTCTCAACCAATCAACAGCCTCTTTAGGATCATTTAATCCTTCGAATGCATGAGTCATCTGGTGAAGGAGCTCCAAAGCCTAATTCAGGAAAACATCCCTTTAACGTTTGAATGATGGGGACAGAAAGAGTGGGGGGGGGGTATGTGCCTATCCTAGATATTGGACATCACACAAAAGAAGTATCTCCCAAACCACCCCTACTGACTTATGGCTCATTGAGGTGAGTGTTTTTCAAGAACTCTCTCTAAACTTTTGCCTAAGTCATGACCATATATCAGAACTACGTACTGACATCTTGAGATGAAGAACAAACTGAACCTTTGATACGAATTTTTTTCAAACCATCATTGACACCCTAGTACCCTTATACCTAGTCCAACATTGAAATGGACTAAATGGAGTTTCTGATCCCTACAAGTTCGCAAATAGAAACTAAAATCATATAAGATAAATAAGGAATAATTTTTCCTCGTAAAAGTGGTGGAAATTCAAAAAATTCAGTATGTTTAAAAGAGAACTCCATAGAGAAAATATTAACATTTGTCAAATAGGTATACAAACATAAAGGTACATCAAAAACGTAAAATAAACTACAAGATAAAACATCCCAGTCCCTAAAGTATTAAAATCACAAGACTAATGATCAAGAACCACCACCTCCACTTTGTGCATTCCCATTTCTTGAACATGGGAAATGAAAATATCAAAACACCTAAAGGAAATGGTAGAGTGTGAGATAAAATCCCATTAGGGTCTCAACAAGTGTTCCATAAAAATATTCCTTAATAATTAACCCAAAAATGATTTTTTTTAAATATTAAAGAAAGGCAGTGCACAAGAAGTTTAAAACAAGTTATGCTTTTCATTTTAATTTATGGAAATATATCAAATAATTTATTAATAAACAATTACTATAAAGTGGTTTATATAAATTTACAAGGAACATGTAAACATTCTTAGAAAATTATATATATAAAAAGAATTGACAAAGAGTAAAATGGTTATATACTAAGAGGTATGATAGATCTAGGTTATGTGATCCTCACACACTCAAATAGTTATAATATAGATGTATCAAACATCCTTCCAACACTAACCAAATGTAATTAACAAACATCCAATGGGGGAAATGATCTACTAATAAGATTATGATAGTGTTTTAAAACGTCAACCCATTGCTAGGGAAATTCAATCCTAGCATGTTTTCTCCAAATAACTTAGTAAATACCTTGTATATTGAGGCCGCAAACAAACAAATAAAAATGGGAAATTTTATTCAAAAACATTTTAAAATACAATTAATCAGTCTAAAATTTCAATATTCTAGTATATATTTAAAAACCATAATTTTATTTATAAATTCAGGTCTTTTTCAGGATAAAACCAACATAGGTTCTTATCAAAACAATTGACGACAACATTCTCAAATAATAATTTCACATAAATTTAAAAAATAATTTTCAAAATTTAATCCCAAAACATAATATCACAATTTCCATAAATTCAAAACTAACACCCCAATTCATTATAATTATGGGTACTCCCAAAATATTAGGCCAAATTAATTTAAGATACCAATTAACACTAACTTTGGTATTCAAGATTTAATTGAGTTAATTTTAATTTATATAAAGTAATTCTAGTTTAAATCAATTAACCAATCTTAAATGGAACCTCCTACCATTGTTTAAGGAATCAAGAAACAATAAACCCACAAATAGGATATTATAATGAATAACAGTTATAACATAGATCCATGAAACATACCTTGATTCGTGTTCTCAAAAATTTTGTTCATATCCATCCATAACAAGAAGATATAATAAACCCCAAGAAGGATAGAAGAATATTGTGGGAGATAGAGAGAAAAAGAAGAAGATATCTTATAAAGAGGAATATATTGAAATTCACCATGCTTTGATATTACTTTTGATGGTGTTAGAGGATCAAAAATGGGTCCTTGAGAGCTTCCAATACCGAGGAAATCAAGCCAAAGGGAGTTGTGTCTAAGTGGGAGGTAAAAGGGGGGTCCATAAAATATTTATGCATTTTCAGAAATGAAATATTATTCATATAGTAAGATGGAAAGGTCCACACATGTTATTAAATTTGGGGTCCTAACTATATGCCCCTATAAAGGGATGAACATGTTCTACTAGGTGGGTTCACTATTTGTCAAACCATGCACTAACTGTCAAAACCCTTACTGCTTGGGTTAACACGATTTCCACCTGTAGGCTGCACGATTTGGGGAAACTGTACACTAACCTTGGATAATGAAAGAGTCATCCTGAATTTTTTTAATTTCTACCAATGTAACCCTAAGATATAACCATCCAATTCATGATCAAAATATGGGTTGAAGATTTCCTAGGAACCATAACAATATTTTACATCTTATTTTTTATTGACCCTATAGCCAAAATCTGTCCTTCTTCTCTAGATAGATCTCTCCCCATAAGTATATATGATCTCACTTGATCATGTATAACTTTATGATCATAAAACACTATATGTAATAAGAAAATATATTCTCAAACTTATTCGAGATTTTTTATGATCTATATTCTTCATAGTCTCTGAATACTGAGGTAGATATTTTTAAGGGACTCTTGGTCTGGAATGAACTTATCTCAATGATTATTTGGTGTATAAGGTTTTCTTAGAATCCTCAATGTATGGAATCTCACATATGAACTCACATTAAATCATATATTAAATAAATATTTCATCTAAATTTACAAAAATTATCATGAATATAATGCTTCTAATTACCATAGTAATTATTCCATGAAGAAAGAAACACCATAATTATAGCCAATATTTAATTTAATCAAATTTAGTAAAGTTCTAGAATCTAAAATATTTCTTCATTAATTCTAGATATTAATTCATGTTTTAATATCCCAAAATTAATCCTCATAAAATGATGCATGAACCATTATATAGGTCACAATATTATTCTTTAAAGGAAGGTCATTATTTCATCATCACATTTAAAATAAATTATTGTTGTTATCATAGGAATTTTTCTATACCATAATAATTCCATTTTTTATTCCCCAAAGAGTCTAGTTTTCTATTTTTACTATATAGTTAAATAATAACCCTAAATCCTGCATGGTTTTCATGTATCATTAATTGCAAAAATTATCATTTAAATTCATGAATTCTTTGAGTCACATTCCCCCTTCCCACAAGATATTCAATGATGAAAAATAAAAATTTCCTCGTAGCAATATTTCTTATCATTTCATGCATTAATTAATGATTCTATATCATGAATTGTTATGTAGAATAACATTGCCTCATCATTTTAAACTATTAAATACACAAATGTATTTGGTATTAATACCTCACAAGGTTTCCAAATACCCACAATATAATCCCTCACACATAATCATGTTACTTCATCATATTCATGCAGGTAATTAAAGATGATTCACTTGGATTCAATTTTCATGATTTCATTTAAACCATTATATAAATCAATGTAATGAAATACATCCAACAAATGAATTAAATATCATCTTATAACTTTTATATATAACCAATTGATTGGGATGAACTCTAAAAGAATTCCAATAATCTTCACAAATGATATATATACATGAATGTGTAATATATATATATGTATATATGTTGATCTTTCGAGATAACCAATGAATTTTCAAAATTTATTATCATCTAGACACATTGTGGACATAACCTCTCATACACCTATAATGTTTCATGGTATCATGTATTCATAGTATTCACATACAAGAATTTATAACAAAAATTATCTTCAATGTCATCTTTGAATAGTGTGTGACCAATCAAGATGGATTTATTAGTGGAATATGAAATAAAATTTCTTATAATTATAAAAGGTTGATACTTAAATACAGGGAAGGGACATACTCATAGAGGATCAATAGAGGTTCTTCACACAAGAAAGATCCACATTCACAAGGAAGGTTCATTTGTTTAAGGGAAGTTCCTCACACATGGAGGATCTATAGAGTTTACATCTTCATGGAATATACATTATCACATATGATCTATGATGTAATTACTACTACAAAACTGACCATTGATAGAACAAGAAATGGCCATTATGAGTGCTAAAAAATTGATGCGTAAATGGGGAACGTTAAAAGTGATGGTCTTCTATCAGCGCTAAAAAGAACTGTTAAAATGGACCTTTACGATTGATTATATTATCACTGAGAAAGTAGAACTTTTTCAACAATTTTTGATGTGTTGATAAATGTGGCCTCTATTATAGGCTATTCAAACATTCTTCCATACAGAAAATATAAGAACAAAATACTTTATTATAATAAACAATTCCTAATATAGGATATATGTGAGATTAAATTGAAAACAGAAATACAAGAACAAAATACTTTATTATAGGCAGTTCAAACATTATTTTATATAATTAAATAAATTAAAATTATTACATACATTAAAAAACATCAATGTTCCTTCATGTTTTATTCCTAAATTGACTCATTAATTTTTTGAAAAAACCACCCATGAACAAGAAAAAGAATTCACCTTTATATGAAAAAAGTTATTACGTTATTATTTATATAAATAAATACATTTACAGAAAGTGTTAATTTTACTATAATTGATTTTAATTTTAAAGAAAAAGACACACTTGGAGTCATAACAGTCACACTGTGGATCATATTAAGGTGTAAATAATTCTAACAAGTCTCAAATGACTCGTGGAACATTGTCATAATGTATCAAGTAAATAAGAATGTGTTTTCTAAATTTTGAGTATTTTGGTTTTCTTTTTTTACTAAAATGTCAGTTCAAACTAGAAACAATAACTATTGACTCATTCTGATCACATCATGTATCAGTATAAAGTGAAACTAATTCTTTCATGTCATAAATGAATTATGAATTGTTATCCTAAATTTTCATGGAAATCTGAGCACGATTGATCAGTTTTAAGTGAGTGACGCTTTTTTAACAAAAATGATGATTTTAAACTAATGACAGACACATTGAGTCGTGCTAGGAAAATCATGAATCAAATTATTGTGATACTGATTCCAACTCATAAAAAATTACATATATATTACTTTTGTAAAGTTTCACAATAATAAAAATATGTTTTCAAAGTTTTGAGTAGGGAAATTGTATATTTTACTAAAATTGATGAAAATTATAAATAAAAAGATGCACATTGAATCATACTAGTCAGACCGTGCATCAGATTGAGGTGCGGCTAATTTATACACATCCCAATGGACTTATGAATTGTTTTCATAATGTATCAAATTAATATGAATGTGTTTGATCTAATTTTAGCATGACACATGACTTATTCACTAAAATGTCATCTTAAAATTGAAACATGAACTACAACTTATACCATTCCCATTGTGTATTTGATTGATGTGTGAATGATTAATATCAATTTAAAATGACTTATAGATCATTTGAATAATGTATTTAATCAATTTGAATGGGTTTTTTTGGTTTTCAGTAGGCCATTTGAACTTTTTATTAAATTGATGTCATTTTTTAATAAAAACATGCACATGGAGTCATATCGGTCACACCGTGTATCAGATTGAGGTGAGGCAGATTCATGAAATTTGGAAATAATATTTGAATAAATTTCCTAAATTGGAGAAAAAAATATGAATGTTTTTATTCATTTTTGAGTAGGTTTGGTTGTTTCTTACTAAATTTGATGTAAATTTTATATAATGAAGCACATAGAGTCATACTGGTCACACCATGCATCAAATTGAGGTTCAACTGATTCTTACAAATTATATATCACTTATGTAATTTTTTTTTCTGATGTATAAAAAAAATATAAATTTTTTTTCTCAGTTTTGAGTACGTCACTTGTCTATTTTTCAAAAATGTCATTTTAAACCTGAAACACACACATTGACTCATAATATTCACATCATGTATCTGTTGTTTGTGAGAATGATTACTACACATAACAAATGATTTATTGAATGGAATCACAAAATTATTAATAAAATCCGAGTGTTTTTGTTCATTTTTTTGTGAGTGAATCCTTTTAAAGTCAAATATTGATTTTAAACTTTTAACAAATACATTGAGCCAGTGGTCTTTTTTACTAAAATTAATTTCATTTTAAAATCGAAAGAATTACATTGATTTATACCCAACACATCATGTGTTTTATTGAGATGCATCTGATTTCTACTTGTCCCAAAGTCTCAAAACAATCCTAACTGGCTATGTTACCTCAATTTCCATTGACATTTTTTTCGGACTACCGAATACAAGAGAATCATAAAAAAATCACATAAACTCAAACAAATAATCCAACTATATAACAAAAAAATATTATGGGTAATACTAAAAAAATTAAACATAAATGTGAAATAATAAAATGTTTCAATGGAAAATGATTTTACTATGAAAATTTCAAGATTACCTTTGTGATTGAGAAGTGGACGGAAATTGATGGAATGGGATATATTTCAACACTATAGAGGTGAAAGGCGTTGAGGGAGAAGAACTCTGTGGATGTTGTGGTGAATAAAGGGATGAAATATGGACAGAGCACTCCATATTTAACATAATAATCTTCCTAAATAAGAAAATAATTATTAAGAAAGTAATAATAAATGGAAATAAATTAATCATAAATATGATACTACACATTAATTCTATGGAAAATTATTTTACTAGTAAAACATCAACATTACCTCTGTAATGAATAGAGGACACAACATTTCTATTTTTAAAAATGTAGTGGAGGTAATTTTATATAATGTGATAAATGAACCTCTATAATGTTGAAGATGTTTAATGGGAGAAGAAGCATGAACGTTGTATAGACCACCCCAACTAAAAAAAAGATTCCACAAGTATAAAAAATCAGTTACTATGTCAGAAATACTAAAAAAATAAATTAAACATAATTATGAAAAAATAAATTACTTTTATGGAATATAATTTTACTTTGAATACATTAATATTACCTCTATAATTGAGTAATTGTGGCATTTTTGTTCTTCCTGTAAAGGTAGTGGTGGTAATTTCAAAGAAAGTTAAAATTGAACCTCTATAACTGTGAAAAGGTTTTAAGGGTTAAGAATCAGGAAAGTTGGACAGAGCACACCAACTCGAACAAAAGAATCCACCTGGTTAAGAAAACAATTATTATTTGAGTAATATGAAAAAGAAATTAATAAAGCATAAATATGAAATAATATATTAATTCTATGGAAAATGATTTTACTATAAAAACATGATGATTACCTCTCCAATTGAACAAAGTTGGATTCATTGCACACACTTCAAAAGAAGTGAATTTAATTTGAAAGAAAGTGATAAAAGAACCACTGTAAGGGAGAAAAGGTTTAATGGGAGAGGATCATTAAAGTTTGATACAGTACCCCAAATTGAACAAAAGAATCCACCTATATAACTAAATAATTATTATTTGAGTAATCTTAAAATGAAATAAATTAAACTTATCTTTGAAACAGAAAATTACTTCAATGGACCACAATTTTACTATGAATAAAATGAGATTACCCATGTGATTGAGTAGTGGAGATATCTTTTATCTTCCTAAAATGGAATGACACGTGGAATGAATTCTTCAAAAATAAACAATTTCTGCAAGAGTGAATGAAAATTAATTAAACATTTCATTGTATATTTTTTCCATAAAATATAGAAATTATATTGTAACATTATCATAACATCTTTAAAAAGTATTTCATTGGTCCACATATACGATAATAACAAAACTAAAGATTTTACGTGGACATTATTTTGTTTTAGAAGACTATATAGATGTCAAGAAACTGTGAGACAAATAATTTTATTGAAATCTATTTGGATCAATTGGCCAATGGATCTAGAACAAGTATTATATGTTCATCACTCACAAAGATAATAAAAAACTAATGATTCTCTATGTATATCACTAATGTTGTTCGACTACCACATAACATACCATTTGAGTAGAACTTCTGGTCACGCGTCCCCATGATGCTCTCATCCCATGCATTCTAGGTACCATACTTATCATATTTAAATTCAAAATTCACATTTCATTCTCTTCCCCATTTTTTTATTCATAATTTTAATAAGTGGGAATATTTTTCCATCATAGAATTTTTTATTCTCTTGTTTCTTCTTCAATCATCTGAGTTTTCCACAAAACCATTACACAAATAATTCTCATATTATATAAAATTTTCGCTCTCTATTAAAGCATCTAATTAGTTTTTTTCTCTCCATGTGTGGTATGATAAAATAATAAATAAACTGGGTATGAATATCTGGTTAGATTCTATGCAAAGTGGTAGTTATCCATCAATAGTGTAGTGCATAAGGAATCCTTATTTTTTCATTAGATTTTTTAGTGATGCATAAATAATCCTTTTTTGGATCCATTGATAATTTGATCCATGTAGACATCAATATTATTCCAACTCTTCGAGACGACTTTTTCATGAAAAATCAAAGTAAACATAGAAAATGAGTTTAAAAGGGTAGTTTTTATGATCTCATACAAACATGATGGACTCTTTAACTTCATCTTCATATTAATTTTGTCAAATGATAATCAAGAATCCATTTTGGTTCGTATCTATCCTATTAGGTTCATAAATGATTATTTTTATACAACATATAAGTAAATAAATATAATATATTCGTTATCAAAAGTGAAATATAAAAATATTTATAATAAGTGAAACTCAATAATTGATTGTTTTAATGATTTTTTAGAAAATTGAATAAAATTGGAAATTGAATTTAAGAATATGATTAATTAACATAAAATTTTTCTTTAATACCTTAAAAATAAAAATATTATAAAGTCAATTTTGGATTAATACTAAACACTAATATGAAAAAAAGAATAATAAACTCTCATTCAATAAAATAGATGTTATAAAATTATATTGGAACAAGTAATGTAGACATCTATTGAATTATTACATTTAAAATTAATGAGATATCAATATTTGAAAACATCTCAAGACTCTTGGGTTGTCATATCACCACAATAAACCATCCCAAGAAAATTTTAGGTACTCTAACTTGATGTAAAATTAGCATTTAATAGTGGATTAAATGAAAAGGAATTACCATAAAGAAATGGATAGTTTTCTCATTATTTAATATGATAATAATGTTTGTAAATTAAAAAATATGATGTAAAAATTGAAACCAGAAAAAAGGGATTGGTATTTGTGGATAGATTAATTATTAATAAAACTTTAATTTAAAAATGTAGAATTATTCACAATCATTACATAAGAAAATTATAGATAGATTGAAAATATTTATTAGTGTGGATTAATATTTAAAGGTTCAAATGATGAATGATGATAATGATTTTCTACATTGAAAATGACAAGTGATCCAATGTTGACAATCAGTGATTTTACATTTTCCTTATTTTATAGGTTACTTATGGAATTCATCAAGTATTTATTTCCCAATCTATGTATATGAGGGATCTATTGTATAGATTTCAAAAGGAATATTGAAAACCCAAGTTTACACCCTTTGATAATTGATTAAAATATTAAAATATAGTGGGTGGAAATTAAATATATATCATGATACTATACAATGGACATTCTCGACCACCCCTTGGGCTAGAAAAAAACCTAGGGAATGAAAAATAAGATATTTAGAATACTATGTCCCATAAATAAATAAAACTTGTAGAACGAAAATTTAAATAAAAAAATCCATGATGAATCTATACATTGAAATATCACACTGACCAAGATAATTAGAAAAAATAAGTTATGTAGAATTTTAATGTAAACTATGTCCCACAACCTACCCTAAACTTCCCCACACACAAAATACATAGTTTCAATTTCTGAAATTTCACATGTATGGAATACATTGATAAAATAAACAAAGAATAATATGTATCAGAACTTTGGGCGATAAATTTGTTAAATATAACATAAATAAAAAACCAAATAAAATCCATGTGACTCCATGTGACATATTCAATTCAAGATAAAATAATATCGTTATGGGCGATCCAAATTTGAATCAAAATGAGAAACTGTGAAATTGGAAAGCCTAACTCACATGTATATAATCACCAGAACACAAATAAAGACATCATATAAGAAGAAATAAAAAAAGAAACAAAAAATACACTATTGAAATCAGAAGTAATACCTCACAAGTTTAAGTAAATATGATATCCTCTTCTAAAAACCTATTTAAAATCGAACACCAGCTATCGGGTGAGATGTTAGAGTAACTGGAGGGGGTCGCATGGTGTGATTAGAGCATTGATTCTCCGTTTTATAGCACCAACAACAGGTTCCTTCCATGGAAGGCTTCTGATATCACGACGGGTTCGCAAATGGTTAGGGTTTTTAATAATATCATGACACTTATCATTGCTAATAAAAAAGATCTTATAAAGAGACCTTTTATGAGTTCTTATTACCTAAGAGGTGATAAAAGAACTCTTTGTGAGCTCTTTTTTAGCGCTTATAAAGGTAGGTCTTTATCTGCACTAAAAAAGTGCTAATAAAATAAATCATTATCATCACTAAACATATAACAATAATAAATTTTCAGTTTATCCATTCCTTGTTTAGTGCTAATAAAGACTCATTATTGTTTTCTCGAAAAAAGAACTGATAAAGATGCTTTTGTTAGTTATTATTTCTTAAGTTCTATTAAATGATTTATAATTATAATTATAAATAAAAAATCATAAATATTTATATATACTTAATAAATATATATAAATATAAATATAGTAAAAATATTCCCTTTAAAATATTTTTATTATATTTATTATAATTGTTTATTTATAGTTATTTGTCAATAATTATGGAAATTGTTTAATAAAATAATATTTTTATCAGTTTATATATTTATATAGTTATAAAAAAATACACACTGATATATATATAATGAATATATATAAAAATAATGATATTAAATATATTCATTATTTAAGTAAATTTATTATAAATTTAATAATTATTTAAATATATATAATTGATTATTTATAATTATATATATACATTTTATAAAGTATTTATTTATTTAAAATTATAAATATATAATTGTATAAATATAGTAAAATTTCATTTATAAATATATATATTTTTTACATTATTAGTGAATATAAAATTTTATGTGCATGCATATATGTTAAAAATGAGAAAAATAGAATTAATTAAGAATGAGTACACATTAACAATATTGAAAAAATGGATAAGTTTTATGTGTGTTCATTGTATATAAGAATGCATTAATTTTTTATATGTGAAATCAATGTAACCTTGATTTGATGTATATTAAATTGAAAAATCATAAGACATTCAATTATATGTCATGTTCTATGAAATTAGTCAATATTTTTAATTCATATTAATTTTTAATTAAAAACCATTTTTCAAAAAGGAAATAACTATTATATGTAATGAGAATAAATATTTTGTAATATATAAATCATATTTATATACATTAATATATATCTATATTATTAACATATTCAATTAAATAACATTAATTATCATAATTATCTAATTAATAAAATATTTAATATTTAATAATGTATTATAAATTTATTCATCAATATAAATAATTTTTTAATTAAAAAATTGTAATATATTTTAAATAAAAACATTTTTTTATTATTTATTTTATTTATTCTGACATTTGTCAGTGCTAAAAAGTGCCGATGAAATAAATATTAATCCATCCAAAAAATACAGTGGTGATAAAAGTTAAAATTTATCAGCACTAAAAAAAATGCTCTAATAAAGTATACCATTTATCAGTTCTGAAAATAATGCGATGATAAAAGTTCACTTTATCAGCCCAAAAAAGGACTAATAAAAGGTTAAATATATCATCACATTCCTTAGTTCTGATAAATATTCCATTTATATTTGTTTTTATAGTGGTGAGAATTATGAGCACAGTTAGAGTCCATTTATGTAGTAGTGAGGACCATTACTAATAGAAAAACATTTTTTCAATGTGGAATATTTGTATCTTAATTCATGGTCTATCCATCACATTCCACATGGTAGATCATTAGTTAATAAATTATATCAAAATATGTTAATAATGATGATCCAAAGATATCCTCAAATGATCAAGGAGTTTTCATGAAAATAGATCCCATAGGACAAATTTAAGATGATGACGTAGAATTTTTTATAGTGTTGGATCATTTCTGGTCAAATGTTGTACAATATAATAGAAATAATTAATAAATAAGAATATTTATCTATGTCATTAAAACCCAACATTGATTTTATTTTGAATATTTCTCTGATTAAATAATAAACTCATCCCTTCACCCACATAGTGTGAGGTATCAGGTCTACTTTTGAACAGTACGCGCACACACACACCCTTTGTGTGTGCAGCATTTTATGAACCAAGCACCTCT
The DNA here is from genome assembly GCA_963277665.1 of Viscum album. Taxonomy (NCBI): domain Eukaryota; kingdom Viridiplantae; phylum Streptophyta; class Magnoliopsida; order Santalales; family Viscaceae; genus Viscum; species Viscum album. The sequence goes on from OY728157.1 coordinate 795,983,941, forward strand.
ACCACTCTGTGCATGAATTTCCAACCCTTTTATTCTATTTTCCTCTATTATGATTCTTTTCACCTAGAAAAAGCCATATGGGATGGATCTCAAATGGTTTAACACGTATATAAAAGTTTTAGTAAAATTTTCAATGATTTGTATGACTATCTCAAAAAAAGTTCAACTTTTTCCTGAAAAAATGATTTTTTTCATGGCCTTCTCAATGAATCTCATCAATACACTCCACATTAAAACCTAGAATATTTCATGAAATTATTCAGTAGATATTATTTATGAAATAAATTTATTTTCTGATTAATAAATAATCTTCATGAAATTGGACTTTTGATTAATTGAATTTCCATTAGCACGTGTCTTAATAATTAAGAACAGTTCACCACCAATCATAGGTTAATAATTTCCACTTTGTCTCAAACATATCCACTTTAATTAATCATGCTAACTGTTGTACAATTCAATTCCCATATACCATGAAATTAACGCAACAAATCTAAAGACCTAAATGGTTGTTTTATAAATCATTAAAACCAATTTCATCCCATGAATCCATTAAAATCATCGAGGCATCATCATTACCACACTAAACACATATTGAACCATTATGAACAAATGAAATACACACATGACCAAAACACATACCTTATTCAGGAAATTTAATTTTTTTAATTCCTTATAGTCTTTATAATTAAATATTATTAGTAAATATAAATATTTTTTTCTAATCATATTCTTTTACTTATTTGTGGTATTAGTCAAAATGTGTTTTTATTTAACAAAATTAAAATCATAATATTCCTATTTCCAAAATATGTTATATATATATATATATGAAATCTTGTGTGATATATTATATCTATATAAATAAATGTAAACATCAAAATTATTATGAAAAATAACCACATTCAAATTTTATGATTTATAAAAATTATCATAATGTAATCTATTATTTTTTTCATCACCATTCCTTTACTAAAATCTTATTCATTGCACAATTAATTATTAAGTCAAAAATTAAATATCATAAATATAGTGTAATGGTTAACTGTATGTGATTATAGTAGTTATAACTGAAAAGGTTCTCTAAAACAATTATTTTTTGTATAATAATTTTTAACTTCTGAAATTATAGAATAACATCCTAAGCGCCAAAAATAACTAAAAAATACATTTACAGAAACTATAATATCATTAATATAGTTATCATGAAAACCCAATCATTTTCACATGCAGTGGAATTATTGAATTCATTCTAATAAATAGAATATCAATTTATTATTATGAAACACTTATAGACATTATTATGTTAAAATTATTTTAATCCATCACATTAATGGTTTATTTACTTGACACAAGAAATAGATAAATTATTCAAACCAATGAGCTTTTTTATTATATTTTCTTTATGTTTTACATTATATTATGTTATCCCAACCTATTTTTTATAAATATAGTTCCTAAGGTTATATCTAAGAATAATCTAATACCAAATATAATTCCTTTAACATCAATCACCTAGATTTATTGAATTCTTCTTAATAGGGTAGTCAGATTACATGAGATGTGGTAATAATCATCCAATGATTAACAATAGTAAGAATACTTTAAATATATGTGATTTTTACATTAAACGTTCATGTCAAAAAAAAAATATCACATATAAAATTATCTATAATTAAAATTATTCCTATATTTATGTTTTTCTTTCAGTGTAATATGTACGAACATTTTTTTATTGTATAGGGAAATGAGGAATGAAATGAAAAGGAATCGATTAGGTGAATAAAATGGGATAATGTTCAATGGAAGAAGAAATGGAACGATAATTATTTAAATAATATAGATGGATAGAAATATAATTTTCTCTATAAAAATTCATAAGCATAAAAAAATACATCCATGCCATGATAATGGAAATAAAAAATCGCATGGATAAAAATAAATGATCAGTTAATAAAAGAATTTATAACATTGGACATCATGGCCAGAGCATCGAGGCATTTTTCTAGGAAATCACATATAGGATTAAGGTATAAAACAAATAGACCAACATGTGGTCTCAAGATATATACTACATTTATTATGTGATATACTATTTTTGGCCTCATTAATCACTTAAAAATTTAAAATGCAAAATAGATGATAGTGCATTAAATTATTCTTTTACAAAAGTAACCTACTATATAAGCATCATTGAATAATAAACTTTTATATGCATATAAATAATTTGTATATTGATTTTCATGATTTCAACAATCAATTAAATAGTACATATATGTTGGGAAATAACCATTAATTAAATTAATTATTTGTATTTGGACCTACACCTGAGTGGTAATCCATATAGTTTTGTATTTAGAAGACCAAGGATTAAAAATTGGTGGTAGAATTTCTATGTTACTATAAATGGCAGTGAAGTAGGTACTATAGGAGTTACTGCAGTATTAGAATTATTCATTTTATTTTGGGCTACGAGCCTTGATTTGGGCCTTCGGGCCTTGATTTGGGCCTTCGGGTCATAGGGACATCGAAAAAATGTATAAATTCATGCCACAGGGCCCCTAGCCTAACTCCGGCATTTGGGACATCGAATTTTCAGTTATATGGCCTGTAAAACATGAAGTAGTGATGCTATACCACATATGAGTAGGCTCTAGAAGAGGAATCAGAGTAAATAACAACCATCAATGTAGATCTAACCACATTTGGAGTTCATAGTGGGTACAAAAATATCCACTAGTACTTAGAAACATGTATCTATACATGGGTAAATTCTATATAATCATCTATGAAAGGTAGGGAACTTTGGGACATCAATGAAGAATATTCTAGGGAGGGTATTTCTAGTATAGTCAGATCATTGGGCCATTGGTTCTTGTATTGGGACTTATATTGGTCCATATGCCTTGGGAACATTAGGTCAGGTACAGAGCCTTGTACCTCTAGGTTTATGAGCCATGTAAGTGTTCAATCTCATCCCAGTTAAAAATGAGATTATCTAAAAAACAAATTAAAATCTATAGTCATTAGCACATTTAAACAATTAAATTTATTTTTTATTTTCTTCTCACACCACATTTGATAATCAAATATGTTTTTAAGTCAACACATTTCCCTAGTCGATGGAATGGTTTTGAAATATTTTTTACCAAAATTAAATTAGTATAATGGAATATGTGGTGTTCATAATATGTAAAATTAAAGAATATGTAGTTAAATAAATAATCTTCCACAATAAATTGAAGGACATTGATATCATTAAAGAAACTATTCCTCTAGAATATGTAAGTATCAATTTTTCATGTATGAGGGTATATGATAATGGAATCATAATTAATACTTTTTTCAAAGGATTTTATAAATTAAATTTTATTATAAAATTTACATCAATCAATATAAATGGGTAAATCAATGACATGAGTTTATTAGGGCCTTGGTGGAAAATTCATTGGACATTATATAATTATATGTAATGTTAAAAATAATGAGTAACCCCCTTAGATAAAGAAAATTTACATCTCTATCTATATATAATAAAAATTCCACCATTTATACTTTTATCACACAAAAAATTGTATGATGAAAATTTCCACATAATCCATGGTGTGGTCCGCCCATAGAAGTGAAATTTTACATTTGAGGAGAAATATATCTCCCTATATAAATAAGAAGTGAATGGGATATCTGTGTTTCAAATTATCACTCATTCGATAAGGGATAAATATTTCTAAAAAAATGAATAATATTATAGTGTTTTTGTTGTGAGATCTTACTACTTCTAGTAGGCTATATATTTCATCCATAATGTATGGACTTGTTTTAATTGTATTAAAACTTATTATTGATGATATTATGGATATTGTATTCCTCATAATATGGTTAATATGGGTAAACACTATATCTCAAGGGGAATCATTTTGTAAAAACATTGATTAAATAAATTTTACTGCCTAAATGATGGAAAGTATAATTTTTTCCATTTTATAGTGGGATAATTCTTAGAAAAAAGGAAATATTTTATTTTAATGGAGTTAATTTGTTTATGGAAAAGATCAAGCTTTGTGATGTGGTAACTTAGTGTAAATCCATCACACCCACTAGAATTTATTTTTTCATGGAGTCACTTTTAATAGGTCAAGAAGAAACACCTTTTTTCCACATATGATTGGATAACTTGATTCAATGTGGGAATGTTAGACTAATATAGAAAACTTTTGAAAATGATAAGATTATTTTGGTGGGTTTTTTAGTCAAATGTAATTATTTCCATCACTAAGTATGGTAAATAATTTAGTTATATTAGATTAATTCCATTATTGCATCATATTACAACCTTCACCATATTGTATTAAATTCTGCACTAAATTATTTAATTTATTGCCCCATAAATGAATCAATTTTGAAAACAAACCTCATTTGTTATGGTAGTTATTCAAACACCCAGAATATAATACAACTTTCCTATAAATAACATAGACTAATAGTATGAAATGTTTGAAAAATTTAATATAGGAATGATATTTTAGAGTAGTCAAAATTCAAACGAATCTTGTCATTTTATAGGAGTTTCATTTTCAATATATGATAAGGAAAACCTTACAGACCATCATAAATTTATATAGTGATGGGAAATATATCTATTATATGTATTACATTTCGATGCCTCATATAAAAAATTCATGGTTCCTCCCTTGTGGGATTTTTTATGAAGGGTTCCAATGTAGTTTCTTCTTTTAGTGATGTTTATGTAAATATTATGTGACTTGAAGTTAGTGTACTACATAAAATTAATAAAAATGAAACACTAGTAACAGACAACATTCCCATATAAAATTTAGGCTTATTAATGTACTTTTGGAAATCTTTAAAAAGGTCAATCATTATGAGATTATATAATTATGATTTTTTACATTATAAATCCTCAATGTTAATAATATCCATGTCCTCTATACACAAATGTATTAAACCATGTCATCTTCTTTGGTTGAGTTAGCCGAATGGTGAATTTTTGCTATTTTTTCATGGGAAAATCCATGAAAATTTGACTCCATTGGGGAATCTTCTTATGGGGTTTGGAACATGTGTAAGTTATAACTCTTCTTCATTGAGAAACATTACTCTTGATTCATTTTTTATTTCCTTATCAACTTAATAATAGATATGATGTATACATGAGTATATGGGTCTCTTACATGGTGTTATCTATAACTATTTTATCTACAATAAAATGTTACTTATTCTGTATTGATGATATATAAATACCATGAGTATTATACTTGTTTTAGACACCAACTATACCTTATGTTGTTTATTTTCCTAGAAATATGATTAACCAGAAATGGATAATCATGATAATGTCCCACAGAACCCATTAATATGTTCCATTCATATAGAAGTTCTTTCAAAGGACATTATTATTCTCATAAAAGCTCCATGTTTTATGAACTTGTAATATAAGAGTCCATGGTCCCCACTATTAATCCTAAAATAAAACATTAATTTTCATTTTTTTTTCATAACATTAAAAGTATTTTCATTAGTTAATGTTGAATTATCATAATAGGAGACTTATTTTTCAATGCAATATGACCAAAAAAGGAACCATATTGATCATTGTCACATTCATTTAAAAGGAAGGTTGTGTCTTATTACATGATATTGAACAATATGGGTTTAGTTTCCCATAAAAAGGATATTTAGGAAGTATCTTTTAGTGGATGTATCCAAACCCCATAATATATAATAGCTCTCCAAATGGTAATATATTTTACAGATACCAATTGATTGAAATTAAGCCATATTTTAACCACCCATTATGAAAAAAGTTGGTGATCCTATACTATATACAAATTTTCATAAAAAATTGTGATGTCAGTCAATATTTCTGAAGGATATTGTAATCAATATTTATACTATAATGGACTAATAAATATACCTCAAATCAATAAGATAATAATATATTTAAAAAATAACCTCTTGCAAAATGACATAATATATCACCCCTTTAAACAGGATATTAAATTTAATATTTATTTAGAATATCCTTACAAACTCATACCTTTATAATGTAATTCTAAAACAAAAATTTAAAACATGAGATACAAATACGTAGAGGGAAGATGGTGAAAACAATGGGAAATAATTTTCTAAATATATAGATTGATTAACTATGTATTTGTTTTGTATTGTATTTGACTTAATGATTACTCATATGTGATTTTACCCTTTTTGATCTATAAAAAAATCTAAATGGAATCTCTAAATGCATCATTATATATAGATATTCTTTGAAAAAGAGGTGGGAATGGTGAAACACATCAGGACCCCAAACAGATCCAATTAATGAACTATACATAATCTTTGGTTATGATGATTTATGTATCCTTGATATATTTACATATGTTATTGTTATACCAAAACCACCCACATCCATTTTTTGACACCCTTCTGTGATAGTATACAATAAATAACTCTATTATATCCTTGGAGGAAACTCATGATTGAATATAATGTAACATTCCCATTAGGGATTTGAACCGATGAATGGGTAATAGGAATATAGTGGCCCATAACTTCACATCTAATAGATTTTTAAGTATTTAGATAGAGTATAGAAAAAAATATATTCAGCACCCTAAAGTGGAGAAGAATGATATTAGTTTTATTATTGAAACAACTTGAATGATTCCTAGCAGGGATCACACCTGTAATTATCATATACATTTTCAGAAAACACAAACTCTTGTAGAATATAATGATGATGATACATCAAAAATACAATCACTAATTATATAATCTAAGAAATATAGGATGATTACATTCTAGGGTAAAACAACCATGAATCAATGAGTCTAGGTTCATACCATGTCACCTTTAATATGCATAAACCCCATGAAAAATATTTAAAAAAATTAGGTATCTACCTCAAGGGGATAATACTTAAGAAGGGAACTTACGACACAGTAAGAATATAATTATGAATGGGCTTCTAATCCTAATATTTCTAAAAAGTAATCAATAATTAATGTTCTATAGGTTAAATTCTTGATTTAGTGGGACATACTTACCCCTATTTACACTAATATCATCAACTGTCATTAACTTACACTACCAATATCCTTGGGAAAAATATATCATTGTCTCAGAGGTCATCTCTATGGTATTGAAAAATAATACTCTAGAGGGTTTCCATTAAAAATTCATGGTGAATTCCCAACCCCACACCACCAAATGTGGTTAATTTGGATTCCCTATATAGTCTAATAGTGGTAGGGGTACTCTAAATGTTATTGAACATATCAAATAAAAGGTCTAATTCATGGTTGTAAAAAAATAACAAGCTTCAATGCTCTTCCTAATAGTCAGGTGAAACCAATACACTCTATAAGTCCGCAATAGATAATTGGTTGTTGAGATCCTCCTTATATAAATGTCGATATGATCATAAAGGTCCTCATTATGAATTTTTTTGGACTAAACCCTATATCAATTTTAATAATAAGTAAATTGTCCCTCACCTAAGGTAATGATCCACAATTTGTAAATGTAGAGGTCCTCCCTGTGGAAATCAAACCATTGACATTGGCGGTACCCCATAAGTATTATGTAGTCGAATTACAATCTAGGAAAAATAAAATATCGAATATAAAGGGCCACTCCATGAAAGAAAACCAAAAACATACTATAAAATATCGAGTGTGGATGTGTTCTCCTTGATGTCTGCTATACAATTAGTAAACCTAGATTACCTCCATAGGAAAAAATCTAATATTCAGGGAGTTATTTTTCCAAAAAATTGTTTTCATATTTAATCATTCTAAAAATAAAATTACCAAGAATGTTGGTCCACCCATACAAGAAAATAATGGTTTAGTCATGGGTTTCCACTCTATGGAGATAATTCTAAAGGTTCTCCTTGTGATAAAAAATATTCTTAAAATGAATGACCATATGTATTACTATTATAAATTCCAAATCTTATCAATATGAACAAGTGAAATGAAGCCTAACTATACTAAAAAGATCACACTTGATCAACAGAGTTTATTACATATTAATGGTAAATCTAAGTCCATGATCATCTTGATTGTACCCCTAAAACAATTACCAAACGGATATTATTGATGAGGTTCAGGTTGATCACAAATCATGAAGGATATAATTTATAATTAAACGTATAGTCTGACATGATTCATGAACCATTCACTAGGGAGATGGAACACCCAATTATTTTGTTTAATGCATTGGAAAAATAATTAATATTGGTCATGTTATATCAAATGTGAACTCTTCATCATATACATTCATATATTTTTATGGGGAAATTCTTTGCTTACCATTATCAAAACTAATGGGAGTGTCTCTGCTATATGAAGATTAAATACCTTTTTCCGGGGAACACTATAACCATTTAACGATTCTAGTGGAAATATGCCACCATGTTAAACTAGTATTCAACTTAGTGGTCCAATATACGAAATTTGGAATATACATTGTGTATCACTAATGCATATGCCTTCCATAATAGATTGAAGAAATGCTACCAAATAGTTTTCAATAACCCACCTGACATGAATATTTGTTGATGGGGAGAATATAAAGCTCTCAACATCACTCCCCTTATAGGATAATGAGTTCTAACAAGGAAATAATTTTTCATATTAATTTCTTCAATATATATCGATCTATATATGCCTTTTAATCCATATTATAAATTTCATATATTCCTAAATCCTTGATATAGAATACATGATATGAGAGATCAACTTATATGATTATGTATCTAGCTAAAAATAATTTAAAATACACCCCATGTTCATAGAATGTGAAACTAGAATTATAAGAAAACCATTGATGTCTTGAAAATAATTGCCATAAAATTCATCCCATCTAACTCACAACTAAATAATTGGACGAAGGGGAAAACTAAAAATGAGAATGGTGATGTAATAGAGTTAACCCAACCCATAGGTTTTGAGTAGTTTTTGATTCTGTACTACATGTAGAATAACAAAACTAGTAGCATGGAGAGACTATAATAATAGTAGAGAAAATTTAAATATATTCTATAGGGATTAGTGATTTTTGACATCTATTACCACCCTTATATTAACCAAATACATAGAGTAGAATTGTTTTTTGAAATAATGTATTAGCCTGAAACCATAGTGTTTGGAAAATGTTTACCACTCAATATTCATATGAAGACGACCTGTTCTAGTCAATTAGTGGGTTCTGAATTAGTAACCTTAGAGTTTTCTCTATTTATAATTCTTGATTCCTCTCTTTCATCATGATCACATTTGATGAATTATTTTTGGGAATAACTCATGAAATAGTGAAAACCCTACTTCTGGGGGAAAATCAAAGGTTAATGAAAACACTATACATGGGAACAATATAAAACTACAATACAAGAGACCACATATCAATAAAGAAAATAAAAAATTCCTAATGAAATATTTTTAGGATAATGAATCATCATAAAAATACAGAACAAAAGGGGATTTGATACATTTTTTATTCATTTTAGTGTTTTTTATTGATTTTAATCAAACAAATATTGTGGAAAATGAAACTATAATAGATGAAAATAACGAGGAGACATCCATTCAAAATGTGGTCATAAAAAATACATTAATAGGATATGTTCATCCAATGTGATCTTATGAATAATTATTTTTTCGTTCTCAAAACATCATACCACAAACTACATTAATATATTTAGATAAAGATATTGTGAAACAAGTGGATACATCTAAAACCCACATTCTTCATGATGTAGTTGATCCTATTTATAATGATAAAAATATTTTCCAATATAAACTCAAGTTGGAGAATCTATACTGAGTGAATGGAAAATTCCTCAAAGGTCATATATATTATATATGAAACACATAGGCCAAGGACCATATCAATATTTTGATAAACCACATTCAATATAATGGAAATGATCAACCAGTAAGAGTGAAGTTTTATGATCTAACCAACATGGGTATCAGAAAACCCATCTTTCTAACCCATATTTTCATGGACTATCATAAATTCCATATAATAGGGAAACAATTTTCACTTTTATAGGTGAGATACACAAAGTTGACTCAATATATTAATCAACCATTCACACAAACAAACTTTTCATATTTTGTTTTCCCACTGATTCCACATAGGAATCATTCTAGAAAAGAGTTAATCTTGATATTCTTCACCTAATTATATTCCATATGATAATTTAATTCATATAACATGATATTAAAACTTCCATGTTTGGAAATTTCATTTTCTTTTATATATTTTAAAATCCTTATGACATCAATTTCTAATTGATAAATCATTTATATTGGTTTTATAACTACACTAAACCTTAATCAAATCCTTTGATGTTTGGTCCATAGAGAGGTCTGCTTATCCCCTCCAACGAAACAATAGAGGGGTAAGATAATATTGAGAAAAAAACATAGTAGAATACATCTCATTACCCAATTACTAGATCTTCTGTCAAATTAGTTTTTCATTATACTTACCTATGACACCATTTTCCTCATATTTGTCAAATGGACCTGATTATATACACAAGAAATATTACCCATTTTATATCATTAATTCTTTAATACTATATTTATGTTATTTTGGTGGTACTTTATAGGTATATATCACTTTTTATTTCATGTCAATATTAGTATAATGATTCATGGTACTAAAATTGGTAGTGGATTTATTTTTAAATCCATTGGTTGAAAATAGAGATTTTTTATGTTTTTGGTTAATGGAATTAAGGAAACTTCTATGTATCATAGAAACCACTATTTTGAATTTTATAGTGACATAACCCCCACCCCATTAATAAAATTTAATATTGTAGTTATGTAGATCATTCTATTTTGAAAATACCACATATGACCTTCCATGTAAATTAATAATACTTTTAACAACATCTTCTAGAATATAGTGTAGAGTGATATTTGGTCAACATATCAATAGATCTTCAATTAGTTTCAGAATAATACTAGATGTATAGAGAAAAGTTTAGGAAAATTCTATTCCATTTTCCTATTTTCATCGACACTTTTTTATCATTTTAATCCTAAAGTATGTTGAGATCCTGGTGGAAGTAATAACTTCTCTTTATTATTTGATATATCTCAAGATTCTTGTATATCACATCATATATAAAATATATCATAATTAAATTATTTATGATAAGGGATGCACTAATATTCATGTCCGGGACCATTTAGGTTTAAAGGCATCCTTTCTTCATTGATGGGAATACACAAATTTGGAAGTCTGAATTTATTAATGTTTGTAATCATCTTAATCATTTTAAAAAATATTTGAAAGCGTGGGATGAGAAAAAAAACTCAGAAAGGGACATAATGGAAAATATAACTCTTATTACATTTGAAAACCTAATAAAAATCCATAATAATTTTTTCCATTTTTACAATAAAGATTTGACATCAAATATTTAAATAAATTTATCTTGAAAAAATAATAATTACATAATAGATTTCATACAATATTTCTTACACTACCATATATTATAAAATCAAAACCATAAGGCTTATATTGAGAACCTGAAAACCCGAGAATATATTCTCTTGAGAAACAATACTTTCACATTTATTTTAAAAAGTCATCATATAATTTCCTTAAAAATAGAACCTCATTTTATCACAATTTCAAATAAAAAATTATAATATTTAAAAAAATATAACCATATCATATTGGTACCTTGAGAGATTATATTTACAATCAAAATTATAATAATCCTTATATTGGAATCACCTAACTGGGAAATTACAATATTTTTAAGGAATAATCTATCCTTTGAAATATATTTCACATTACCAAGTGCATTGTAGTGCTATGTCAACCTCACCCATAATCAAAGTTATATCGAGATCACCCATCATTCATAAAAAATTTCATATAATTATTGAATTAATAAAAAAAACATATATGTTTTATAATAATAATAAAACTGAATTTATTATTCATTCATTAACTTAATAAATAACACTTTCAGTTATCTCATAATGTTTAGAAAAGTTTCTTTTTTCTATAGGAAAAAATTTTAAAACTGAAAAATCCTCGAATTTGGAGAGAAATATTTATTTTTCAATTTAAAAATTTTAACTTGTAGAAGAATCATTATAACAAATAATATCTATTATTCAATAAAAATCAATTAGTCTATATAAATTAAAAACATTTTTTTTCTTCAATTTCTTAAGAAAACAAAAAAATACCCCTTAATTAAAATTTTAAAATATCAAATTCTGAAAACATTAATAATATATTTAAAATTAGTTGAAAATGAAAATTGAAATTATTTTGTGTTTCAAAAATACCACTTTTGGAACATTTTTACCCACATTGATATGTTGGAGAAATAATTGAAAGAATAATTTCAATTATGGTTTTAAATAAAAATTTATTTAATTAAGTTTCATATAGATTCATACAATCTCTAACTAAAGAATAGTATAATTACATTAATTTTATAATTTATTAATGACCATTTTCATGTTTATTTCATTATTATAATTACATTAATTTCATTTATCACCATGTTTAATGTGGATACTAAAATAGTTAAGATCACATTGAATGTTTTGGGATTGTCCAGTTTATAACCTCAAAACCACATTGGTATAATGACTGTGGCCAAAGGGTTTATCATCTCATAATCTCAAAAATATTAAAAATGTTATATTTTTCATATTTATTAATTATATACACATTTAAATCCATCCATGATTCTGTGTCATGAAAAATGATCCACAACATTTCGTGGTTATTGTTGACCATATGTATGCATGAATGAAAATTTTATTTTTATAAAGACTGGAAAATAATGAATTTATATAATATTATACTATTATAGAAACATAAATATATTATAAATCTCCTATATATTAGGTATTTCCATCATTTTGATCATCCTTATATTGTAAAAATGGAAAATGAATCACATCACTTCGTGGATGTGGAATTACACATGTACACACAAGTGACGTTATCATTTTCCACCATATGGAAAATAAATGTAAGAAATATATAAAATTTACAGAACCATAATTAATTCTTCAATATCTTATATAATCATTTTTATGTCATTGTATCCTCCCATACGATCCGGTGATAAATAGAAAAAACACATCTCTTTGTGGAGGAGGTTTCCCCTTGTACACTCATGTGATATATTCATTTCCCATTACATTGTAATGAAAATAAAAAAAGGTTTTAACGTAATAATAATAAAATAAAATTATTTTTAATATATAAACGTTATTATTTTATCATGTTTGAAGAGTATTTTATGGATTTAGAAGATGAAATAAAACTAGAAATATGTTAGTTATTACTTATACATTCTCCTCAAACATCTCCCTTTGAATTAAAAGTAAATCCCTCTATTATTGGTCTTTTTCAGAACAACAAGAACTCTATAAAAATGGGTGGGATTTAGGTGAATTTTTTGTTAAGTATTGTCTTGACTATAGTGCTAATAATATTTGAGGTAGGGAGGTGAGGAGTTTCTCTTTTGTAATTGAGGAGAGTGATACACTTGTAGTTTGTATAGCTGATAAATATTATAAAGTGTTAATCATTGAATAATTGATAGAAAACTATCTAGTTCATAATGAAAGTTGATAATTTTATAAATAAAACCATTTATTAAAAATTAATATTATAATATTTGGCCTCGTCACTTTGTTTTTACCTAATTAGCATGATTTTTAAATTATCATGGAGACATGTTACCATGGTTACTGTTAATAATGACCAAAAATAAAATTTACCACATTAATAATTTTCAACCTCGTGATTCATAATATAGAATAGACTTTTCATCATTAAATTTATAAAATTGTTAAAAATTAATTTTAATATAATTTCTACAAAATCCAAGGAAGAATCATTTTTAGGAATTTTCCATTTTAAGCATAAAAATGAACATATACAAAAATAAAATACATTGTTCATTACAATATAATTATTTATAATATTTTAAATGAAATTATTCTTATTTTACTTTAATGATAAATGATGGATCTTCTTTAGTAGTCAATTATCAGATTTATCCTATTTAAGAGACAAATATATAATAGTGAAACAAGATAAATATTTCCACATAACATCCATACAATAATATTTCTGAAGATGTCTATATATTTTAGTACATCTAGAATAAATAAAAACTAAGATATATGAGGTTCACATAACAATTTAATCTTCAACTTGGAATCACATGGAAGACACAAACTATTTCTTAATTTGATTACACCTCATTTACCTATATTAAACTAAGGAAACATATCCTTCTTTAAATATTCCATTCATTATTTCAAACCAAGATATTTCTTGTTAGCCTCCTAAATTACACTTATCAAGTTTGGTTCCAATAATTCCTTAAAAAAATAATATATGTTATTTTATATACAATTTATCTACCAATATTCATTAATTCATTATCTAATGTATCATGTTCTGATGGTATCACAGTTAATATTCCATTATCATGTCTACATAATACATCTATTACATTGATTTATTTACATATATAATTGTGCATTGGGAAATAAAAAGCCTTAATAAATTCATTACATCATCCCTTCATCATGTTCAACTCCGTTTTATTGAATATATAATTTAGACTTTTATTTTTAGTATATATTTAGAATTTCTCATTTATAAATTATACATCTATATTTAAAAAGAATAATACTTCTATTACTATCTCAAAGACATATAATTAGAAATTATGGCCATGTAGTTTCAATTGATGAGATGGATATTCTAAGAAATCTCGGAGCCCATGGAAGCCGATACTAATAAAATTAAATAAAAAAGGAAACGAGTCAAGCATACAAGGGATTATTACATAAAATAGTGTGCATCACACCACACATATCTGCCTCCACCAGTGAGGCATAGTATTCCGGGGTCATGAAAGACCACATCTCTCCAGTATCAGTGAGCACTGGCTTTTCCAGTGCATCTGCCACCTGATTAGCCTCCCGGTAGACATGTGAAACATCCACACGGATCTGAGCAATATTACTAAGGCAACCAACCCACTGCGGAAACACACACCAAGGGACCTAGCGTGTCTTGGTGCTCAAGGCGTGAACTACAGTCTAAGAGTCAGACTCAATCCCTATATATTTCCAATTAAACCGGATAGTGTACCTAATCGTATAGATCATTTCCCAACGTTCGGCATCAAAGGCGGTTCCAATTACAATGGCATGTTGAAAGCATCCTTTTACAAACCCACGATAGGTGCAGAATACTCCCCCACAACCCGACGATCATGGAGCACCCAACGCGGCCCCATCAACATTTAGTTTGAGGAATGGCCCAATGGGTGGGATCCATTGAATATAATTTAGCATTGGAGGCTTGTGTGGCCGCCCCGAAATGCCACGTGTTCTCAGAATTTGAAGATCAGCAACTGCGTTTCACATGGCACTATCCTGCATAAGGGAAGTTTCATAAAAATATCTATGAACTGCAACCATTCCTTATTGAACAGTAGAGTGCACAGTAGTGAAAATAGCATCTTTCAGTGCTTCCTAGATGACTGAAATTGCAGCAGCAATAACAGACAAAATCATGATAAAAATATGCTCACTGAATTGGCCATGAGATACAGCAGACAACAGTGGCATAATTGACCCATAGGTGTTAAAAACCACCCCAAACAAGGAACCAATATATGACCACAGTTGTTTTGCATGACAACAGCCCATAAAAATGTGATGAATAGAATCATCATTGGCTTTGTAGATGGAGCACATGGAGGCCATCTAAAAACCGGCCCTCTTAAGAGCATTATTTGTGGGAAGTAGGTTTTTCCAGATCCTCCAGATGAGAGAAAATCTGAAGGGTCTAATGAACCACACTCTAAATTTCTTATGCCAAGAAGGTGTAAGGGATTGACCCCCACAAAGGTTCCAATATTAATCCATGATATTTAATAGCCTGGTTCTGCTATGTATCCAGATCAAAGTATCATGCTCCATAAAGACATAATTAGTAATTTCAGTCTCCACCTGCACAGGAACACTAAAATTATCAGATTTCATCTGTGATAGTAAACCCGAAATAGACCAAGGGGCTGCCTCATGTGGCACATTTAAATCACAAAGGGGATGTGTGAGCCAATTTGTGTTCCAGTAATTCATTATGGAATCCCTACAAACCAGCCATCAGGCATCGAGCATAATTCTACAATAAGCCTGGTTGATAGAGTCCTAAACTGACGAGGTTAGATAACATTTGTATCCATTTATAAGCCTCATTATGATTTTCTTTGAAATAAAATCATCGTCAGCTTCATGAGAAAGCAGGTTCCATGTAAATTTCCCAATCAAGACATCATTAGTGGTACGAAGATCCTTTAGTCCTAGACCCCCCAGCTCCACAGGATTGATGTACACCTTCCATGCAACTGTAATTTAATTCCTCTCATGTGGTGAACCTGTCCATAAGAAATTATGTACCATGCTCTGAAGTTCCTTGAGATGTCCTATCGGCCATTGATAGATAGAGAAGGAATAGAAAAACTTTTATGTGATCACTGAGTTCACAAGGTAGACCATCCTAGCCAAGGAAATAGCTTTACCTTTCTAACTGGCCATATGATGTACAACTCCAGCATAAATTATTTCCAAGTATTGTCTTTTCACTTTTCCGCAAAACAGTGGGACCCCAAGGTATTGGAAGGGTAGGGATACCCTCCCCACCCAAAGAGGCCTGACAATTCTGTTCCATTTCCAAACTAGAATTCCATTCCAAAAAACAATGGAAGATTTCTCCCAACTAATGGCATGTCCAGATACCTCCTCATAATGACTGAAAAGGGCTTTAATATAGGAAATAGTTTTCCTTGACGCTTGAACAAGAAGCAAGATGTCATAAACATACAATAAATGAGATGGGGAATTCTCACTCATACTATCCCTAATCTACTTATAAAGTCCCAGTTGGGTAAGATCATTAATACACTTAATCAGGTAATCCTCTACAATGGAAAAAAGAATACCAGAAAGTGGATCACCTAGCCGCACCCCCCATGGTGCAAGGGAAGAATCCCCCTGGGGAACTATTGACAAGAACTGATAACCTAGAAGAATCAAGAATGATACATATCATATTCAAGAAACCATTCGAGAAGCCATACCTTCTAAGGACATCAATAAGGAATCTCCATTTAAGAGTGTCAAAAACCATAGAGATATCAATTTTTAGGGAAAAATTACCATTATTTTTCTTCCTTCTCATAAGATTTACAATCTCAGAGGCCATGAAGAGGCACTTTTGGATGCTCCTCCCAGGGTAAATCAAAATTGATTAGCAGTGATTATGCCATTAACCAACCAACTCATATTGTTCACCAAAACCTTGCTGATAAGTTTGGGTATTGTCTTCTCAAGTGCAACCGGTCTGAAATCCTTGATGTCAAGATCATTCTCTTTCTTGGGGATAAGAGAAATGAAACATGAATTTATTCACTGGGGCATATATGAGTGAGTGAAGAAATCCTTAATTCCCTACACAATATCATTCTGTAAGATGTCCCAATAGAACATGACAAATGTATTTGGGAATCCATCAGGACCTGGGGAACTCTCAAGATTGAGAGATAGGAGAAAAGATCTGACCTTCTCTTTGCATGGGGGAGCAAGTAGAAGCTGATTCGAGTGATCATAAATACAAGGACTGATGTTATCGACCATAAAGTGAATGTTGGACTACCCATTATCAGAATATATTCCCTTGAAGTGTTCAACAATAGCCAGGGAAATCTCATTTTCTTCATTGTAAAGGTTCCCATCGATGCAGACCACCCTATTCCCTACACGCGCCCTCTTTTCCTTATGTAACATGTTGAAGAGCTTGGAGTTCCTATCCCCATCCGTTAACCAATTCACATTCAGCTGATTTCTAACCAATATTTCCTTTACCATTAGAAGATCATCAAGCCTATTATGGGCTGTTATTTCAGCTCTGGATAAGATAGGATGCTGATCATGAAAAATCTGAATCCTGGATAGCTACTCCTCTTACTTCCTGATATCCTCATCAATTTTTGAAAAAGATTTTTTACTCCATTCCCTCAGCAGCCCCTTAAGGTGTTTGTGTTTCATAACAAGTCTCTAGAGAGGAATCCCAATGACTTCCGAATTCCATCCCTCCAAGACAATATCCCTATATCATTGAGTCAAAAGCCATCTGTTTTTGAATTGAAATGGAATAGGGGATGACCTTGTGAGATGGGTATTGACATCAATAACCACTAGATTGTGGTCAGAATGATGCTTAGGAAGAATGAATCCAGAAATTCCATGAGCCATAGCATGATCATCAATACAGACGAAGCATCTATAATGCTTACTTTCCCGCTTCCCCTTCCACGTGTATCTGCACCATGTGAAATCTAAACCAACTATGGGAACTTGTTCAAGATTTCAATAGTTAATGCATTCAAGAAATTTAACAGCAATAATCTTATTGAAATTTCTTCCAGTT
The DNA here is from genome assembly GCA_963277665.1 of Viscum album. NCBI lineage: Eukaryota > Viridiplantae > Streptophyta > Magnoliopsida > Santalales > Viscaceae > Viscum > Viscum album. Next base: position 796,002,484 of record OY728157.1, read on the forward strand.
TTCTCCTTAGGTTTCATCATTGTATTTAAGTCACCAATAATCATCCATTATTGATCCATCCTCCTAAAGGTGACTTTGAGTTCCTCCCATAATTCCCTCCTACTAAGATAAGAGTTGGAGGCATAAAAAAAGAGACTGATAAATCCTTCCCAACAAAGGAACAGTTAACCAGGACTCTTTGAGACCCATTAACACAAGAAGTGATCTTAATTCCATCAAGCCTTATCACCCGTAAGTTGTCTATGTGAGATGCATGCTTATTATTAGAGAAAAATCTGTATAATAGAGAATCCCATTTGAATCCTTTCTAGTTTTCAGTGATGACTTTTGGCTTAGAAATGCTAACAAACATCAGTTTGTAGGTCATAAGATACTATCGAAGGGCCTTGACCGTGCGGGAGTTTCCCATCCCTTGATAATTCCAATAAAAGATCTTCATTTTTTACTGGACATGACACTTGTCAGAGGCCCCCCTTTTCTTTCCAGCGATATCTTTTTCTTCCCTTTCTTACCCTGATCACCCTACCCTTGCTTCTATGCAAAGGCAGTAATGCTATGAGTTTCCTTGGTCACCTGGAATGCCCCACTGTCCCCTTTCTTCGGTGGGACATTAGTAGCAGTCTGCTCCAATCCTGGACAAATTGAAACCTGATCTGCACCTTGGGTCCCCTTCACCAGCTTGTCCTTGCTGCCATCATTCACAGGCCCAATTATTTCATCACTACAACAACCACTGGATGAAACAGTATTCACTTCTAGAAAGGTTTTGTCTTCAGTATGCTTAGCACCATTGTCATCAACCAGCCGCCCATCCAACCCACCACTGGAGGCAGTAATGTCACCCCCTGTAATGGGCATAGAAGATTTATTAAGATGATCTTCTTCCACCTCATCAGCCCATAATCGTCCACTCAGGGGCATTAAAGTATTATCATATTTGTGAGGGTGGTCACTACAAACCGTAAACCTTCTTCAGGCAGCCATGGAGGGGGAAATTTGGATGAAGCTTCCTCCTGGGTAAGAAGTTGGGTGGAGATCCACTCTGCCAATTCCTTCAGATTCTACTAGAATAGGTGATTCATCCCCTAACCCTTCAGGTGCACCCATCTATACAGTGGCACACTGAGGTAAGGTGACCGGCCTGACCACCACATGACCACTATAGGGAGGATGTGCCATCTGATTCTCTTCAGCCCTACCCTCCTCATCAAATGCAGAGCCAACATGTTCCCCATTTCTAGGATGATCATTCTCCCTGAAAGAAGATGAATAGCCCCCCATATTGAGAGCATCATGTTGCCCAAGACCAATTCTTTGGCCACCTCCCTTGTTCTCCTGGGGCTCCAGAGAATTTTTCTCTTTCCCCATCCTTCTTCTACACATACTCTCATCATGAACCTTCATCTTACAAACATTACATTCCTTGTCCCGTTTACACTCAGATGTCATATTCCCAAAGAATAAGTCGCTCATAGAGAACTTTGGTTTCCTCTCATAAAAAATATCAAGCTTCATGCTATCATCCCCTGTTTTAAGAACTACCTCCTCAACCAGCGTACTTGACATGTCAACATCCACCAAGATTCTCACATAGTGTCCAGGCCTCGGATTATCTGTTTGTCGGTCCATGCGAATGGGATTTCCTACAGGGAAATAAATGTCCTAGTGGATCCTTGGGTGCCAATACAGCCAATTTAACCTGTAAATTTGGATCCATAATTGAGTGTGAGTGCTCCAAACATTCAGGGGATCAATGTTCCGATCCCATTCCTGCACATTCAGAAAAACAGTGTTCAAGGAGACCGTGCGCCTGCTCCATGCTTTCCGCTTACCTCCATTCATGGGGAAGACCACATGGTAATATACCCTTCTCATCGCAATAATTCTCTAATCATAAAAACCCCAAACCTCTGTAACCCTCTTAGTTAGATCCTGAAATTTACACAGATGCTCAGCCTTCATAATAATGACTCTCATGATAATTGAATATCGACAGAGATTTACCCATTCCACAACCACTTCCTGATTTGCCGATACATGGGAAATCCTCCCCTTTCTTATCACTCTCCCACATGGGGGTGATTCAATGTTTGAGATGGATGGTCCCGCCGCATTTCTCACCACTTCTATAAAAATTTTCCTAATCCCCGTAGGTTCATTCCAAGAGACCACCATGAAAGCCTCACCATTCATTGCAATTGAGAAAATCTCTCTATGAATTATTGGATTAACACAGGGCCCCTCATCACTAGCATTATCTGCGCATGTTCACTGAGTGGTATTCGAGGAATCATCTTTGTCATTAGGCTTAGGGTTTTCACCCGGTTCTCCTTGAGCCATCATCCATTCACATACATCTCATGAGATGGATATATGATAACCCAATCTTTCTAAATTAAGACACAACCAACCCCCTTTAATTAAGCATAGTTTGAAATAGAAAATATTTATATGATATGTTCATGTATGACCCTAAATAATTTACCAATATACTAGATATTTCCAAAAATCATTCATTAAATTCCATTTTCTAGATAAATATTACTCTATTTTGAGTTAACATTGTTTTTTCTTGGATAGAGAATTGATAAAATTTCTAAAAAATGATTATTAGTAAACCTCTAGTCTAATAAATATTAAAATATAAAAAAAATTATGCCTTAGACACAATTCCACCACCATAGTTTTTTCCAGATCAAGAGTTTTTCAGTCTTTAGAAAGAATATTCTACTGAAAATAATTTTCATAGAACCAAAATTTACATTGACTAAATTTACCATACAGAAGATATTATTTTAAATTCTTCTAAACAATCCTTATATATTTTTCATGATTTTCATAAATTTTATAGTGTATCAAATATAATTAAAAAACACAATAAACACTTTACCCAAATACTCATGAAACACTCTACTGAGAGCTATAAAATCATGTAATGTATATATCACCCTTCATTTGTGGGTCTCTAACCTACCATAGTTGAAATTAATGTTTTTTTACATTCTTATTTATTAAATTAACTATTTTCACCATGAAAATCCTATTTAAAACAATAATTTTTCTAATTCCATAACTCATTTAAAAAAATAATTAACAACTTTCTTTTTATTAAAGTATAACAATTTAGATTTCTATTTTTTTTACAGTCAAAAGCCATGTGTCAATGATTTAAATATTAGAAAAAATTCAAATATCTCATATTATATTATCAATAATGATTCTATCCATATATATCACAAGAGGGTTTTTGAATTTTATTAACACCATTTTTCTTCTATGATTTCTTCCTCTTTAACTACCACCCAAATTACTTCTAATTATTATTGTTTTAAAAGACCAATAACTCCATCATGAATTTCTTAGTGAACCTAAATATAACCTTCTAAATTTTTTACTCATGAGTAACCATATCCCTTCATAATGAAATATTTAATCTCATGTAAGGAAATATATTTTACTATCATGGTCTAAAATGGAATTTGGTGAATAACAGTGAAATATAGTAATATTAGTTTCATAGGTGGAGATAGATACGATCTCTTTTAACATAAATTATATAAATTTATATTCAATTATACGTTGAATATTTTTATGAAAATACGTTTCATGGAAGATATATTTTTATACAACCCATTCAATGAAATTAATTTATACAGTTTTTTTAGTTTTCTAAATGAATGAATTCTATTTATTATCTTCATATTTTAAAAAATAGATACAAAGTTTTAACAAATTATTTTTTAGACAACAGAAAGCATTAAATATAATCTTATGTTCATTTATCCATTAGTCAACACTTATCATCTCTAAAATATCCATAGAATAATATATGGTTCCATTTTCTGAAATGCCTCATAATAACGGTGTCCTTCTTAAGTGAATATGGATTCCCTGTATCCTGGGTTCAAAATTAATATATTCAATAATTGAATTAATATTTCTAGGTACTACATTGTTTCAAATATTCTATTTTTTATATTTGTAATGTTATTATCTCCTTGATGACTTCCTACTTATTCTACCCTATTTAATCAATGAAAAAATATTCTAAAAATGGTTGTATTAGATAAATGAGCATGTAAATATTCAAAAGGTATCCAATTATAATATATCCAGAAATTAGTGTATCACTACATATTCTTACAATATTCTCATAACCTCTATGGGTATAAAAACCTTATCTCTAATACAAACATTAACACATTGTACCTTAAAGAGACCATAATTTATTTATTTATAATATAGTTAATCTTTACAACATTTCTATTATTATTTTTAGTTTAGATTTCTAAAAAATTATGTATAGTATTACATAATAAAATGGATATTTTATTGGAGTTTTTATTTTTTACAGAAATCATGTTCTTTACAAAGACACACTTTCTTTGTTCAATGTAACTATTATACTAGAATGTTAACTTAATTTAATATTCTAATCATCATTATGAACTATGAAAATTAATTTCAAAATCTGGCATGATAAAAATTTATCAATAATGGAAATAAAATAAAATAGATAATTATAACATTTGTAAACCTAATAAATTTCACCAGAACATTTTCCATTTTTACTATGATCATATTACCTAAAATATCCATTTTCATGTTCATAAAAATAACATAATGTATCATTAGATTTTAGAAAAAATTCATCTGTCATAATAAAGCAAAATTCATAATCATAAGGGTTTTTTTATAAAACATGGAATCACATTAATACCTTTCATTGAGAAATAATTATTTTACCTTTATCATTAATTTTTTTCTCCAACATTTCCTTGACAAAAATGGTCATTTTCATACCTTATGAAATTAAACATTTCTTTTGTAAACCATTATATTAATAACATGTAGATAACATGGGATATTATCCTTAAACTGAATTGTATAATTACCATAATAATGGTTTCACCTAGTTGGTTAATTCCCAAATCACATAGGAGTAACCAATCATTGAAAAACTCTATCACATCACCCAATGAATTGGAGAGATCAATCTAGTTCACCCCTCATTAAATCTATATCGTGATCACCCATAATTCAAATTAAATTTCAAAAAACCATATAATAAATAGAAAAAATATATTTTTCTCATTAATCGTATATCCCTTGGGAATTATAAATCAATCCCACATGGAAACATCTTTTAGTCATCTCATAAATATGAATAATAATTTCAATTTTCATTGATTTTTTTAAACATTAATGTTCCAAGAATATTGAGAGAAATATTTTATTTTAAAATAACTGTGAAATAATGTAGTCATACCGTGATAATTAGTAATTTCTATGAAATTTTTAAATATTAATCAATCTGTATAAATTTAACAAACATTTATTTCTAACATAGGTTAAAAAATCAAACTAACCCATAAGTTAAATGTTGAATATATTCATTTTAAATCATTATAAATAACCTGAAAATATTTTGAAAATTAAATATTAATATATTGGGTGTAAAAATAAGAATAGTTTTGGAAAATTTTTATGATCCTGAATATATAGGGGAATTATTTGAATGGGATACCATAAAATAATGTTTTTTAAAAAAATATCTTACATTTTGTCTCATCTAGATATGTATCTTCACTAAATACTATATAAAAAATTATATTAATTGTATAATTGTTTCTTAACTTTTTTCATGTTCATTTGATTATTTTTTTTATTATTTTATTTAATACTATATTTTATTTAGTAAGTTAAATAGTTAAGTCAACATTAGACATTTTTAGTTTGTTCGATTTATAACATCAAAACCAGATCTATATATTAATTGTGGTCATTGGGATTATGGTTCCATTATTTACAAAACCTTAAAACATATTTTATTTATCATCTTTATAAAATTAATTACACTTTTAAATCCAACCATATAAGGATGTGGTGAAAAATAAATCATATCATTTCATAGATATGGTAGTCCATACGTAATCATGAAATATATTATCCTTTTTCTTATGGGTGGAGAATAAAAATATTATATGAAATATTTCTATTTAAAAAATCATATATATTATAAAAAATCATATTTATTCTTTTTCAAATCATTATGTCCATCTTTATGCGTTAAAAATGAAAAAAGAATCACATCCCATCATGGAGGTCATGTTCCACTCGTACGCACGAATAAAAATTTGAAATTCCATCAGATGAAATTTTAATATGAAATTTTATATATTAATTTTAAAAAATATATTTATTTCATATATATCTTATATATTAATTTTTATATCAATTTTAATTTTATATATGAACTGAAGATAAAAATCGAAAGACATTACTTTATGGAGGTGGTAGTCCAAATGTATAGACACTTAATGTTTTCATTTTCCATAATTTAGAAATGTAGATGAATATTGTTTTTAAAATATTTATAATAAAATTTAATGATATTGGATAAAAATATATTATAATTTCATCATATTTGAATGTAATTTGAAGTAGATAGAGGAAAAAAATTAAGTGAAATACGTCGGTAATGACTTTTACCATCTCCTAAAATATCAAACATTGGATTAAACCTTAAACCTTCTAAGATTGGTATTTTGAGAATACAATGACCTCTATACATGTTTACGTATTCATTAAAGTGTTTTGGTTTGGTATTTTTCATTATAGAGTGCTCAAAAAGTGTGAGGAAATGAGGATTGAAGGCACCATTTTATATGTAAGCGGCCTTCCATAATATTATCTTTCCAAAACATTTAAAAATATTAAATTATTATTAATTATATAGTGGTTAATGAAAAATATAATTTTCATTAAAATGATACAAGGGTCTAAATACCTAAATTTAAGAATATTAAAGATATTTTCCCTATCATTTAGTTTTTATGTTAATTAAACCAATTTACCCTTTACCGTGATGACACATTTTTACCATACTCTCTATTCATAATGATCAAAAATTTAATTGACCTCAAAAAAATATTAAATTCATGATTCCAAATAGGTAATGCATATTTTAAGAATCATTTTTATATTATGTGTAATTTGATTTTATTCTATGGGCAAAGAATGTAATAAAAAATAGTTTTTCAGAAAACTGTGTTTTTAAGCATAAAAATAAACTTCTAACAAAACAAAATGTATTATTTATTCTTAAAAATAATTTATATTATTATAAAAAATAGAACATATTTTAATAAAAAATATCTTTAAAAAATAATTATTCTTTTAAATAACATGTTTAAACGGAAAAAGTGTTTTTGAAAAAATAATAATTTTTCCTTCTTCCATAAAAAATAAACATTTTCTGAAAAATCAGAATGTATTATCCTAAGTTATGAATAATTGAATTTTTAAAAAATTGGATTCAATTTTATTGAATTAAATTTTAAATGTCGTGAAAAAAATCTTTTAAATAAAACCACATAATTCCTAAAAACTATTAGTTAAATAAAATTATTCCTTTTTTAAAATTAAAACATTACAAAATTATGTAAAAAAATATAATGCATAATTATAAAATACTTAAAATGGTTTATTTTTATAATAACCTATATTAATTTAAACAGTCTATATTTTGATCCATAAATTGGTTAATAGAAATTAGATGATATTAACAATGAAATTTTGGTGTTCGAATAAGGTGTATTGAAAACAATTCTTGAATTCATAAAGATGAAGCTATATATGGATGTTCATGTATGGACTATGAATATTAGTTCTACCTTGATTCATAAAGAATTTTAGAAATACAAATCCTTTTATAGGTATAATAAAAATTTCATTTTCATAGAATTACACAAAAAAAATCTAAACCTATAACCGTAGGAATCTACCCATCTTTTGAGTCTGATGGACAACCAATATGGCTATGAGAAGTTACAAATGAGAATAAATCTATACCACTTTATTGATATGGAAGAAAATTAACACAATCTAATCAAATGCAACATCACTTAATAATTTTAATACTCATAATTTCTAGAAAATACCATCCACATGAAGAAAAAGAATAAAAAAAATCATAGTGTGTGTTGACTTTATGAAAATTTATCATCATTAACCAATATATTAATTCATAATCCTAATCACCTAAAAGGTATTTAATATGAAAAATAGTTTTTATTCCCACTCCTTAATGCATTGGTATTCCAGGTATAACTAGATCTCTGTAACCACCAATTATTATAAATCCATTTAGTTTAAGAAAACCCCTATGGTATATTATTACCATGTAATATCCATTGACTTAAATAATAAAACGAAGAAATACCAATGTTCCATGCACCATATTATCATTTTCATTATATTTATGGCTAAATAATGCTAAGTGGATGATATGGTGGTAAAATATTAATAATTTTATGATTAACTCTTCGATCATAACGAAGTTTTTATAAAATTGCATCAAAGGAAAAAGATTATAAACCGAGTTAAATGTATAATATGGGTATGAAGATAAAAATTATTAAATAATTGGTATTACATTTAAATATCAAGGACATCCATAATAATGAAGATGTGGTTATTAATATTTAAACTTCTAAAATCTTCATGGTATTGAGTGGAATTCATAGATGTATCACTTAGTTCTATCATGTCAAGGTTACATAGCTGTAAAATATATCATGTTAAAAACTTTGATGTAGAAAGTAGTCTCATATCAGTGGAATATAAAATATTAAATATACTTCAATTATGTCAATTATTATCATCATCAACCACCAGTATAGTTTCAACCTATGGGTGGGAAATATCTCATCCACTCTGTGAAAACCCTTTGTAAATTTACATGGCCCATTTACTTGATTAGATGAATAATTTTTCCTAGGAGAATTATATGTTATTTTAGTAGAAAATTTTAGGAACTTTATAATGAATATTCTTATATAATGAAGAGTATAAAAAAATTAATATTAATTGTATAGGAGTTGGGAACCAATTTATAGACACTGTCTCTATAACCTATATTTTATAATCTCAAACACATTTAAGGGGAAAGTAAGTACCCTCAAAACATACTAGTTTCAACACCATAATATATGATATATATTTTGAATAATAGTTTGAGTTGCCCGGAACCAATCTCCCTAAACAATATCTAGGCGATACAATTTATTTGAGTGTCAATGTTGTCTTTTTTGATTCCTTCATATAGATGTGCCAAGTTTTCGCAAGATTGTATGTATTAATCCATGTTAATATTACCCATGATGAAGCCTCTCAGTAGAATGTGGAATTTATTATCAATCCACTCACCATGATCCTTTGTAGTGTTCACATTAAGCGATCTCAGCTTATTCAATGACTTAATATCCTGGGCTACCATTAAAATTTCTTCATACGAGTGCATAAGTAATTCCATGTATTCCATCCCTAAGGATAACATTCAATGAGGGTATTAATTGGAGCCTATCTCATGATGCTTCCCAATTTCCATAATCTATTTATCACCCATGGGAAGGACAAGGTTAATAGTCTTGCATCCTACATACACTAGGTCATTGGAGATATCAGCTACCTCATGCTTGTTACATCCTTTGCAACTGTTAGAGGGGGTTATGCCTACACATGTATGAGACTTTAGGGGAAACATACCTTTATTTGAGGATATAGTATTAGGAGCACTATACAGGCTAGAGAAATCCAACCTTTGTTGAAACCTCTAGTTTTTCATAATGAATCCCTCAGAATCCATAATCATGTTAATTCCCTTACATGAAGAGGATCTAAGATTGTCCTCTACAATGACCACTTCCTTAGAATCAACCGAGTCTAATGCCTCATCCATTTCATCTTTATAATCTTATAGATCCACCAAGGGGAACTCTCTATGGTCCAACCCTTTTAATTATTCACTATCATGTCAGTACACTACTCTAAACACTACAAACCAGTTTTGTGAAGTCAAATTTGATATCCCAGATTTAACCATCTCAACATAAGAAATTCTATTATGTGTGACCTACATTGGCTTTTTGAAACTATTTTATTTTAAAATCATCAACCCATATATTGGAATTGCACTTAGTTCTTCTTCTATTTTATATATTGGGAATGCTCACCAGTTTCTTGGCCTTAAATGACATCCTCGGTCACCATAGCAGCATTGGTTGTAATTGGTAGAGCCATCCGCATTGCATGTGTAACATCTTGGTGGACCTACCTATCTTCATGCCCAACGCCTTCTGGGTCCAATCCTTTATGATTTGTAACCCCAAATTTCTCTACATCACATTCCCCACTATCACATAGAGGCATATCAACATCCTCCAATGAGCATTCCACACTGAAATCACATATAAACCGAGAAAAATGTCAATGAATCTTGGGTTAAAATGGGAAAATGGAGGCTGCCTCCAAGGAACTAAGGCTTCTTCACATAGGGACCCAGAAACATGAGATATTGAGTGATCATCCCCTAACCATTTCTCACCTTCATCAGCCTAATCCCTGACCAAAATCATATCCAATCTTAGAGGAGGGTCCCCAACCTATAATGTCATCCCCGTTAGAGACTGCCTTTCTCCAAAGGAAGACGAAGACTTATGCCCAAGATTAAATCATTTTGAACAGAAGTGCAACTGGGACTCAAAGACAACATTTGGCTTCAATAAAAAAATCCTCTCAAACTATTATCCAAATCAATTCAATGTGGGGTTGATAGAAGATGACTTCAACATAGATACTATGATAAATTGGATGACAAACAACATTGGTTGTTGAGTCCAAACATATATGTCTACCTACCAAGTTCCCAAGCATGGAGATAACAGAGGTGGTCTGAAAAGGGAAAAGGAGATCAATAATTCATACCCATATAGCCTTCGTCATAGAATACCACTTCATATTAAGATCAAAATAACATCTTAACAAATTAATGTGGGAGTCATCTCAAGATCGAAGATCCCTTGACTAAAAAAAGATCCTGACTTCTGACGAAGAGAAATGTAATGCCCCAACACCAGTTAACCAGATCTAGTGAATTATTTCTATACATTGGTATTATTTCAAGGAATCAGGTTCTGATGGACCGATAAATTTAGTAGTCTTGGAAAATAGATTAAATACATGAACATTACATTAAAATTTAGAAAATAAAACACAACATAAGTTATCCTTTGAGAAAGCCATTAATCCCATAGCTTAACCCTGCTTATCAATCCTAATACACCTCTTAGAATCCTGGGAAAACCAAACATATGAAAGGGGAGAGATAAAATGCTCAGTAAGGATAACAATATTGCAGAAACTTTCATAAATAAGCATAAACATTAAGGCAATTTATAAAACTAAACCCAAATATTTTTAAACATAAACTTTTGTATAATATGGACAACATCAATAAAATAATGCCATTTACTTATTCACATGGATATTTTACTAGTCTAATGATCTCCTGAAATATCAATACCTTCTTTCATAATTATGGAATGCGTAATCCAAGACTTTATAACCACATAGTCAATGCCTTGTGCCAAGACTACAAATATGATTTTTTCAAGGCCTTGTGCCAAGACACTAGTTTGTCTCATGAGACCCACCGATGCATCGAGTAGATATAGTGGGCTACACCCGTCACTTAATAATTCCAAATAATTCTTCATATGAAAAGGTTTAGACATGAAATAGACATTTGTATAAAAACTAGCATACAAAATGTCAATAATTTATCCATAAACAATTAATGTTATAAAAATAAATCATTACAAACTCAAAAATATCACAAAACCTTCAATACAATATGGAATATTTGTATCATAATAAATCAAGCTTTATCAAAAATAATATCCCATAAAGGATGCTGACATATTAGAAAATGATCAGTAATAATTTTTGAGAGAAATATCCCTTTTTTGAACTCATTTAAAAGTCACACATTTTAATGGAAGTAATTTAAAACATATTTTTTAACAAAAGTGTCCCATACGTCTTTTAAACATTTAAAAATAATTATGATTTCAAAAAATTCATGTCCATATAAATAAATCCTTCAAATCATTTTGAAAACTTGGACATTAATTAAAAGGATTTAGAAAGATAAATCATTTGAACATTTATAATGATTATCTAGTTAAATAGAACCTCCAATAAAACCTTAATATAATCTTATTGAAAACATATTTTGTAAATATGGGTATCTATGATAAATATGTCCCAGTACATACATACACATAAACAATCTCAGATAATAATGAGATTGAGGAAATAACCCTTAACTTGCACATTACATTGGTTGAGGGTACGTTTAACTTCCTATATATTGACCATAGTATGTTATTAAATTATAAAAGAACAATATTCACATATATTATATCATATGTGATTCATTTATGACTTTACAGAGGCATTTAATATTTATTTCCATGTTAAATTAACATTTCGGGTAATAATCACTTTCATTATCGTAGGTGTTTTAACTTGTTATACTTGATTGTATCACATAGATCATGATTTAAATACTTAAAGAATATAAAATATAATTTATATGTCATATATATATAATATAAATATCTATATAATAGATAGATATTTGAAATGGGAAACACAGTTTTGGGAGACGGTAGGCCGTACATACACAAAAACATTGTTTCAGTTTTCACATCGTATTGAACGGAAGTAAGTGAATAAGATATATGTAAGTACACATATATATGTATAAAAATATTTCTAGTAGAATTATTATTTCAGATATTACATAATTTTCCATAATATATATATTTATAATCATCGTTGAATGGTGAATGTTGAAATGAATCTAATCGCGTCGTGGAGACAGTAATCCGTACGTACGCACGAGCGACAATATCATTATATTGATGGTGAAATCATTTGTAATTGGATGGTATATCAAATATAAATAATAATAAAAATGTTATATTTATTATTTACATTAGTTATACTCATGATTATACCCATCCAAATAATGAATTGTTTGAATAACAAACTATATCACAATTTGGAGACGGTAAGTCATACATACGCACGTATGGTGACTTTGTCATTTATAGGATAGATTGAACAACAAATATGGTAGTACCATATTTATAATAACATCACAGTATATAATAGGTACTGGAGTTATTATTTTGGTATGGAAACAACAATGATAGATGAAGTGGAAGAAGAAAGGAACTTGAATGAGGGTTGTGAAATTAATACCTCTTCTTCGGATGTTTCCTTTTGAGTTGATCAAAAGAGCTCGATAGGTTGGTTTAATGATGAAATTAAGGAATATAGTTTAAAGTAAGGATATTTGAGAGTATATTTGGGTAGGGGGTGGACGAGAAAAATGGCTTTGGAGGTGTGAATTTATGAGAAAGGGATGTACCTTTTTATAAGAGAGGTGAGGGTCAGTTTAGGAAAAGCATGAAATATTATTTTATAATAAAATCATTTTCATCTTATAATGGCTCTAAAATTACTTAGTTCTAGTCTAAGGTGGGTATAGTATCAAACCCTCTCATAAATTATTTTTTAGATAGGTTTAGTTAACAATATTAACCATAACATTTAGATTTAACTCTTAGTTAAATATTTTTAACTTTTACCGTGTCTTCATGTATTCTTACACTGTATGGTTAATAAACATAATCTTAACTTCCAATAGAACATCAAGTGGTTCATTAATGAAATATATAATGTTATATTAAGTCCTTTTTCCGAAATTTAAATTTTAGGAATATTATATCAAACAATAATATAGTATTTTTTTTAAAATTATTTTATGTCAATTTTGACAATATTAGGTATTTTGTTTTTGTGAATGTCAGAAAAACCTTATAACTTTAAAAAAAATTATCTAATTAACCCTAAAATGTCATATTCACCTATAATATTAGTTTAATTAATAAAAAATCTCAATTTACATTTATTTATATATTTATAATATGAATTATTTTAATATTTCATTAATTAGGTAATTACTACATCATCATTGTGTCATAAATAAATTAAATTATTTAATGTCTAAAAATTATAAATAAAATACTATAATATAGGAAATAATTTTATATTTCATATTAGTATTTATAGTCTAATTTATATTGTGTTTAACTTTATATTAAACAGTGTTTAGTTATTAAACTTTGAATTTTACACTTTGAAGTCTTCATTATATAAAATAATAATAAATGTCACAATCTAATCGTTGTGGACCAGAAAGGATAATATTTTATTCCTAATGATTTTTTGTAGAATTACACTTTTCCAATAGAATTAGGACATGTGTTAAGATAATTATAATATCAATTTTACCCTTAATTACCCTATTTGCTTTTAACCGTGGTAAATAAAAGTCAAAGGTTACTATTCACCAAAAAAAAATTTCATCTTGTTAAACAACATTTTACTTACTAATATCAAATGCGTGTCTCAGATTTTAGAAATTGAACTCACAGAAGCGGCAAAATTATGTTTTTTGCTAATTTTTAAATGCTCAAAGAAGAGGGTTAAAAGACGTTAAAAAGTTCAATAAAAATTTATACATATATTTTTATTGTAAAATGACTCCAATGAATTAATTTAAACTTATATAGGTATTATATATCTATTTTCACTAAAAATAAATTTAAATAATATAAATATTTATTTCAATAAAATGTCAGTTTTAAACAATAACGCAGTGTTTTTCACTATTCATCAAACATTGAATGTTTTCAGAAAAATAACAAGAATTCACCCTAAGATAATTTTGATATTCCTAATTAAAAAATGAATTCCATTTTACAAAATTCAAAACATAGATGTTTCATTAATTAATTTAAAATTAATTCTCGTTGTCAAAGCCCAAAAGTGGGGTTTTAAAAAGTACAAACTATCAAAAGATTGACATGTGTTTACGTCAAATTTATATGTGAAATTATATATAATGACCTAAAATGTATTAAATGATACAAATATAATCTTATAATATGTATAAAAAATTCAAATTCATGATTTAACATTATAAATTATTTCTATTAAAAAAATTTCATTCAATTAAAACATAGTATTTTTCACTGTTCATCAAAATATGAATGTTTTGAAAAAATACCAAAATTTTATCCAAAAAAATAATTTATGACCCGTTTATAAAGAAGAACATAATTTCATTAAATTGAATATATAAAAGTTTTAAATATTGGTTTTAAAAAGGGTTTTCCATTAAAAGGTTATAAAATTTCATTTTGTTGAAAAATACTTCTTTTATAAAAAAAAGAATTTGTTCTTATATTTTGTCTAAAAAACACATAATATGGATGTTCAAATTATATAAAGTATTTGAGATTAAAAATTAAGTTAATAATATTCATAAACGCTTTTTGAATGGCATATTTGGTATGTGGTGGTGTGCTCGAACTCGGTGTTGGGTGTAGCACACGCTATTGATTTTCTATAATGAGATAATGTACTATGAAATATTAGGGTGTTAAATTCTACCCTCCTTCAATAATTTTCATTCTCAAAATTTGAAATTGTTCTTCGATATTAAAATCTCAAAAATATATAATTACCTTTGTGCAAAACCCGCATCAGAAATTGGGTTAATAAAATTTAGTCTTAAAAAGAGGGAAATGGAATGAAAAAGTCACCACAAAATTATGATCTCGATGAGGAGAACATTTTTGGAAATTAGAGACACATAGTTGGAGGAAAATGGTAATATTTATAGGTAGTGATTGAAGTCGTCAGTAAAAAACATGTGTAAAATTGAGGGCATCAAACCCATCAGTCTATGCTGATTTAAAATATCGTTAGTTTAAAAAAACATAAGGTATTAGGATAACACATTTTTTGTTTTAAGATCCATTCCCTAAAATTTAAGAATTAAATTATTCATAGAATTAGAGGAAATAAAATATACTTGACAAGAATAGTTTCACCTTTCAATTAATTCCTACCACAAACCCATATTTCACTTCAAATGTAATAGAATTTAAAAAAATTCTATTCATCCAAATCATATAGGGTTCCTAAAATAATGAATTTATAATTCATTTGTCAGACTATTTTAAAAAGTATACATTATACAAACCAAGACATCACGTATGCCAGTGGTAGGTGTTCCACCCTTGTCACCCTTCGATTGCAGGTCCATGTCTCGCGGCCTTTCCGAACGCGACAGGTTGTCACCTGACATCGGAGTTGTCCTTTTTATGACAAACCAAAAATAATCTCACAAAATTATTTAACCTTAACAATAGTATCCAATGTAAAACACAATATATTATAACCTTTAGACTTATCCAAAATACTTCTATCCAAACATAGAGTCCAAAACATATAAGGGAGTTAAACACAATGAAGATCCTTTTTTCCACGTAATAACATGTGAATACCTTCATCATGTATTATTTTAAAACACCGTAATACCCAAAACTACCATAAAACCTTATTGATTACATTCATTCTCCCTTATTCCTTATAGAATACCGAATAAACTCCTTCTATCCAAAAATGTTGTCAACTCCAAAAATGATGGAATATACCAATCAGTAATCAGTTTCAAGGTAGTCAAGAATATCCAATATAATTTATCCAAATCAATCATATATTATTCAAAAATTATTACCACATCGTCAGATCCATATTATGGTTTATCATTCTCTCAACCATATATTTTCCAAAATATTTAACCAGCTATTGAGTCACTTTTATTGGTTCCACACAATCTCATGTCCTTAATGAAATAGTACAGTAACACAATCCTTTTATACTCTATAATTCTTATGACATGTATGTCATTAATATAATACTCAAATGACACAATACTATAACAACAACATAAGAAATATAATCATTCCTTTTCTTTTTCAGTAGTTTCATATCATGATTATTATCCAATAGAATCATTTGGGGTATACTCTGATGATTTGGACATAGCTTTGCGTAGTTTCCCAACTCTTTGAAGGTGAAGCATTGTAAATTTGAAACCTTTTTCTTACCCTTACAGTCATTAACAAAGTGTCCTTTTTGTCTAGAGTTCTAAAAAACTCTCATTCCCTTCATGCAATTACCAAGATGATTCCTTCCTGACTTACCACATATGGGAAAATACTTCTTTCCCCTCTTCCCTTTATCCATATTTCTATCTTCCATCCTTTTCTTCTTTTGCTTATCTTAAAATCCATATGACTCAGATAATTCGTTACATATCTTACAAACACATGATACAATTTCTTCATATGATGAAAATACATGGGAGATTATTTCCCTTATAAATGTTGTCTTAATACCATGAATGAAATGGTCCTTCTTAATCTTTTTATCATTCGTATTGATGGAATTCTCCATCCTTCTACTAAGAGAAATTTATAAACAACAGAATACACTAGGTTAGTTTATGAATCACAATTCTTAATTATGAACTTGTAAAATACCTAATGTAAATTGAACAGATTATGAATATAATCTATAATGATAAAATGTTTTCTTTAAGAATTATTAAATTTTAAATTCTTCTTTATGGATTTTTTTGAAAAAGTGAATTATCCTAAGAATATCCCTCGGGAGTCTTGTAACCAAGAGTGCAGCAAGGAAATTTGTCATGTACCTGGATACCTCGAGTCATTACCAAAACTCCTTGTCAGAGTTTTCACTCCTAGGAACATCAGTGCCAGAGCCACCTCTACCTACTCATATCAAGACATGGATGTATTTCGTGGAAAAAAAACAAAATCTCCACATTAAAAAAATCCTAGGAATTTCATCTATACTAATCCTCAAAGTCAATGTTAGTGTAATGTTCTCTAATCAGAGTTTATATAAATCTATTTCCAATGATGTTTCTAATCATCCTATAATACCAACTGTAATGCCCAGACCCTAGTTACCATGATCCGAAACATAATTTTAATACATTGGCATTATTACAATGAATCATGTCCTGAAAGTGATATCAATTTTACTGTATCGGAAAATATATTACATACATGAACGTTACATTACACATTAGAAAATAAAACACAACATAAATGATCCTTTGAGAAACCATTAATCCCCTAGCATAACCCTGCTTATCAATCATAATACGCCTCTTGGAAACCTCATTAAATAAAACATAAGAACATGGTGTGATCAAACACTCAGTAAGGATAACAATATAGCAGAAAATTTCATAAATAAGCAAAAACATTAAGGCAATGTATAAAACTAAAACAAAATCCTTTTGAACATAAAATTATGCATAATAATGCCCATATAAATAAAATATTTCCATTTACTTATTCACATGGATATTCTACTGGTCAAATGATATCATGAAATATCAATACCGACTTTTGTAATGATGGAAAGCCTAATGTCAGACTTCATAACCACATAGTCAAGGCCTTCTTCCAATACTACAAATAATATTTTGTCAAGGCTTTTTACCAAGACACTAGTTTGTCTCATGAAACCTACTGATTCATCGAGGAGCTATAGTGGGCTCCACCCATAAATTACTAAGTCCAAGGAATTCCTCAAATGAAAAGGTTTAAACATTACTAGAGATTTGTATTAAAACTAGCTTATGAAATGTCAACATTTGTCCATAAAATATGAATGGTATAAAAATAACACATCCACAGTCAAACATATCACTAAACCTTCAAAACAATATGGAATATTTTTATCATATTAAATTAACCTCGATCAAGAATAATATCCCATAAAGGATGCTGACATAGTTGAAAATGATTACTAAATTTTTTTGAGAGAAATATCCCTTTTTGTGAAATCATTTATAGTCACACATTTATAATGGAAGTAATTTAAAGAAAATTTTGAATCAATGTGTCCCATACAAATTTTAATATATTAAAAAGATTTATCATTTCAAAACATTCATTTCTATATAAATAAATCCTTCAAATATTTTGGAAAGCATGGATACTAATTAATAGGATTTAGAAAGATAAATCATTTAAGTATTTAAAATAATGATCTAGTTAAAATCTACCCTCCCATAAAACCATAAAATAATATTTTTGAAAACATATTTATTAAATATGGGAATATATGATAAATATGTCCCAGTAAACAGAAACACATAAACAGTCTCAGATAATACTGAGATTGAGGAAATAACCCTTACCTTGCACTTTCCTTTGGTCGAGGGTACATTTAACCTTATATATGAAAACTAGAGTATGTTATTAAATTATACCAGAACCATATTCATATTTATTATATCATACATGATTAATTTTTGACTTTATACATGATATTTAATAATTATTTCCATGTTAAATAAACATTTCATTTAATAATGTCTTTCTTCATCATTAGTGTTTTAACTTGTTATTCTTGATCGTATCACTTAGATCATGATTTAAATACATCAATAATATGAAACACGATTTATATTTCATTTATATGTTGAATATAAATATTTATAATAGATATATATAAGAAATGGAAAACACCGTTTATGGAGACGGTAGGCCGTACATACGCATAAACATTGTTTCCGTTTTCACATCGTATTCAACGGAAGTAAGTGAATAAGATATATGTAATTACATAAATTTATATATATATATATATCTATAGTGGAATTATTATTTAATATATTAAATTCTTATTAACAGTATATATTTTTATAATCATCATTGAATGGGGAATGTGGAAATGAATCACATCGCGTCGTGGAGATGGTAATCTGTTCGTACGTACGAGCGACAATATCATAATATTTATGGTGAAATCGTATGTAATTTGATAGTAGATCATATATACAGAAATATAAACATGTTATATTTATTATTTAAATTAGTTATACTCATTATTATACCCATCCAAATAATGGATTGTTTGAATAACAAACTACACCACGATGTCATGGCAACTTTCAAAAAAAAACTACACCACAATGTGGAGTGGTTAGCCGTACGTACACACATATGGTGACATTGAAATTTATGGGATGGATATAATAACAAATATGGTTGTAAAATATTTAGAATAAAATCACAGTATATAGAAGGCACTAGAGTAATTATTTTTGGTATGGAAACAACAATGAATGTGTAAGTGGAAGAAGAAAAGAACTTGGAAGAGTGTGGTGAAATTATTATCTCTTCTTTGGGTGTTTCCTTTTTATTTGATCAAAATGGATCCTTATGTTTGATTTATGATCAATGTAAGGCCTCTAAGTAAAAGGTAGGATAGTTGATCAGATATTTGGTCAGGGGTTTTCCCAGAAAAATGGTTTTGGAGGTGTGAATTTTATAGAATGGGAAGTACCTTTTTATAAGAGAGGTGATGGTCACTTTATCAAAGGATTGAAATATTATTTTATAATAAAATCATTTTCGGTTTGTCATTGCTCAGAAATTATTTATTTCATGTATAAGGTAAGGATTAGTCAAAAAACATTCAAACAATAGATTTTAGATAGGTTCATGTCACTATATTAACCTTATCTGTTAGATTTAACTCTTAGTTAAATAGATTAACTTTTACCGTGTTTTCTTGTATTCTTACACTGTATGATAAATAAACTTACTCTAAACTTCCAAGAGAACTAAAAGTGGTTCATTAATGACATATATAATATTATATATTCCCTTTGGAAGAACCTTTTATTTTTATGAATATTATATCAACCAATAATATAGTAATTGTTTTAAAAATAAATTAATGTGAATTTTGGGACTGTTGGGTATTTTGTTTTTGTGAAAGTCATAAAAAATTTATCACATTGAACAAAACATTTATAATCAACATTAACATTCCATATTAATATAGAAAATTATTATAATCCCACAAAATTCTCAATTTACATTTATTTGTAAATTTATAATATCAATTATTTTAATATTTCATTGATAAGGTAATTACTGCATCGTCTTTGTGTCATAAATAAATTAAATTATTTAATGTCTAAAAATTATAAAATAAAATACTATTATGTAAGAAATATTTTCAGATTTCTAATGAATATTTATAGTCGAATTTATATTTTCTATAACGTCATATTAAATGTTGTTTGGTTATTAAACATTGAATTTAACAATTTTACCTATTCTTTAAATAAAATGATAATGAATTTTTTAATCTAATCCAAGTGGACCAAAGAGGATCATATTTTATTCCTAAGTCTGTTTTTTATCGAATTACACTTATCCAATAGAATTATGACATGTGGTAGGGTAATTATAATATCATATTTACCCTTAATTACCCTATTTACTTATATCCGTGGAAAATAAAAGTCAAAAGTTACTATTCACAAAAAATTATTTCCAACTTATTAAACCACATTATACTTAATGATATCAAATTTGTCTCTCTGATTTATGAAATTCAACTAACAAGAAGTGGTTAAATTATATTTTATGCAAATTTGCAAATGCTCCTTGAAGTTGGGTAAAAGATGTTAAAAAGTTCAATAAAAATTTCTACATCTAATTTTATTATAAAATGACTCAAATGAATTATAATAAACATATAAAGGTATTATATATATATTTTCACTTGAAATAAATTTAAATAAAATAAATAATTACTTAAATAAAAAAGTGGTTTTTAAACAATAATGAAGTGTTATTCACTATTCATCAAAAATTGATTGTTTTCAGAAAAATACAGAAAATTCACCCTAAGTTAATTTTGATATTTATAATTCAAAAAAGAATTCTATTTTACCTAATTTAAAACATAGATGTTACATTAATTAATTTAAAATTAATTCCCATTGTCAAAGCCAAAAAGCGCATTTTTAAAAAGTAAAAACTATCTAAAGATTGGCACGTGTTTACGCCAAATTTAAATGTGTAATTACTTATAATGAACTACATTGTATTAAATGATAAAAATATTATAATTATACTTGAAAACAATTAAAATTCATGGATTATCATTATAAATTATTTCAATTAAAAAAGTTGTTTTCAAATAAAACATATTATTTTTCACTATCCATCAAAATATGAAAGTTATCCGAAATGTACCAAAAAATAATCTAAAACAATTTTTTATGTACCGCTTCTAAAGAAGAATATAATTTCATTAAATTTAATATATAAATGTTTCAAATATTGATTTCAGAAAGGGATCTCCATAAAAAGGCGGTAAAGTTTTATTTTGTTGAAAAATACTTCTTTTTTTAGAAAAAATGAATTTTTTCTTATATTATATCTATGAAACACATAATATGGATGTTAAAATTATATTGAGTATTTAAGATTCAAAATGTAGTTAAATCTATTCATAACTTCTTTTTGAACGGTTAGTTTGGTAAGTTGTGGTGCGCTCGAACTCAGTGTTGCATGTAACACAAGCTATTGATTTTTTTAATGTGATAACGTACTATGAAATAATGGGGTGTTACAAGAAACAAATCATGATATGACACATTCCAAAGAGACGAATGTATCCTGTTATATTATCTCCCAATAAGAAAAAACAAATCGATCGATGACATCAATCTATGGGAACCATGATCTGAAACCAGTGATCCATGTTTTGGTTATGGAGAGCCGAAGCATCATTACTTTCAAAGATCAAAATATCTAGTTGAGGGAAGCCATCACGAAGATATGGGACCTTCTAGAGAATAAAATTTCCAGGAATGGAGGTATGAATTTCGGATTAGATAATTAGATGAAATTATTAAACTCTATTGGGGTTGGCCATCACCACCTAGGTCTTTGTCAATGAAACCAGAGCTGAAGAACAAAAGACATTATTTATAGAACCATGATATCTACTAAGTCTCCCATGAATATCTTCTCAAATATATCTTTGGTTATCCTATGAAATTTGTTTGATTTACATGATTAGTATTCATTATATATTAATTTTATATCCAATATGTGTATCGAAAGGAGATTAAGGGGAATGTGTTAGTAGATGTCCTCAAATTTTAAAAAATTGATCAGAAGTGATAGTTGGACAAAGAGAGAACTAATAAGGATGTCTAATGAATCCATTGATCCTACCAAGAATATGATATATAGATTGATGTTTCCTCTTAGAGTAAAATATGTATAATAATTGAAAACCTATACCAAAATTAGTTTGGGATGGGGATTTTTCTCATAACTCTAGAAAACTCTACTCTTACTTATTCTATATGTTTGTAACAGAAATGTACCAATAACAATGTGGAATATCATTATATCTTTATAGAAAGAAAATAAATATTGAATCTTCTATATAAGTATGATATATTTTTCCCATAAATCATCATATATAAGGGTTTATGGTAAAATTACACATAGATCCAATATTATCTCACATCACACATTCAATTAATAACCAAAGTGATGCTCTTAAGAACATTTCTATAGCCCTAGAAAATCATACTATGGATGATATTTTTATTTACATTGTTAATTGTAGTGGGGTCTCTCCACTTTTTAGTAATGATATTGAATAAATAGAGGAAATTAGAAAACATGAAAATAAGGGGAGACATTAACCCTTCAAATAGATGTCAGAACTAAACAGATATATCCCATTATAGAATTACCTCAAGATGGGATCTACTAAAAGATCAAGACATAATGGATAACATTAGTTATAACGTGTTAATTTGTTTTTCTTTCAGACATCCTATATTTCTGGATGGACCTCAAAAAATAATCATTTAATATATTCATCCTCAGTTGTAATGTGGGAGGATATATCCATACTATTATTAAGTATTTACATACTAAAAGCAATGAATCCAACTAGTCAGGAATAAATATATTTCATAAAATCATGATTCTTGGATTCATCGAACCATCAATATCGCATACCTATTTGGAATTTATGATCAAATGTGTTACTTTTTATATATATGAAAACACAATTAAGAAACTTATAATGTTATTGGACACATTGGAATAAAATGATACCAATTTCCATTTTTTTCAAATTGATAGATAAGTAAATAAAGTGCATGATTCAATCAAACCACTTATGATACATTGATATAGCTAAAACATTACTATTTGAGGTCATTAATAAAACTATAACTAATATTTGTTGAAGATAGTTCGTAATGTCATGAAGTATTGGCTATATAAAATCATAGATGATTTGGAGTTTTATGTGTTTATTTCCCATTTCACAATGGAGGTTACATTGTGCTTACTTACATACGAGACATATGAGTTTTTCTCATTCAAGTTCAATTTAGCTCCGTATGTATCACTATCTGACATCAACTATTTGAAGATGACCAATATTATATCTGGCTATATGAATTGGAGTAACTCAATGATAAATTTTTACGAACACCACACATCCTTGAGATTCATCAAAAAAATTTCCCATGATATTTAAATTAAAATTTTCACCTCCTCACATTTATAAAAGGAGAACTATTATTGTCCCTAACAACTCCAAAGATTCCTATGGTGGGCCTACTAAAAATTAAAAAAAATGGGAAGGACATTATTTAACAACTAAGGTCTATTCTAATAGATCTTTCTCCCAGATTATAATGGATATATATTTCTTCATCCCTTATGCTGATGTGATGTTTCTTAAGAAATATATTTCACCGATCCATGTTGAGTTCATATAAATACATTTCCCATTAGTGTAAACTAATTATTGATTATACTAGTCATATGAACATAAACTATAGGACAAAGACAACCTATTTGTGGGACCTTAGAGTTTATGGAACTCATTTCCTTGTCACGTGATGTTAAACATCATGACATATGGTCTATCCATCATTAACATTAAACGACATGGAGTTCTCTATTTTATATGACCAAATTACCTTACATGAGATGTAGATATAGTTAAAATACTTAAATGTATAGTTTTATGTCCATAAACTTGTTAAAAGAGAAAATACACTTAATTTACAAGAATTACATCACATTTTCTTCATAAATGGATTTTATTTCTATATATCCACACTAGGATGTGATTTTTATATATTTCCCTTTTACATGAGATAATTATATGTGTTGATATTTTGGGGGAATAAATATGGCATGATTTATATTACCATTGGATATGAAGTGAAATGTGACTCTATAATATTATTTTATAATCCATTTGGAAATCATACCCCATTTATGAAAACATTACAAATTTATACAATGTTTGGATTTATATTCATCCACCAATTCTCTGTTACATAACTATTTCTTTCATGTACAAGAGATAGAAAAATATAGTGGCCCTATTCCATGAAATATACACGAATTGATCCCTATTACCATATGATATGAAGTGATAACCATATCCCCTAACATGGTCCCATCTAAAATGCCTACTAAAATATTTGATCTTCACTATAATCTAGTGTTTGGGTTCTCCTTATTGAAAATGGTTTTTATCCATTCTCCCCAATGACAATATAAAAACCCAAGGTAATAAAATAAATGGATGGATGCATTATTATAATTTAAATATACACTGTGATTCCTAAAATTTCTGTCCTTATCCCAACTGTTAATATTATCATGATCAAACCACTAGCCATCATATTCTCTCCAAATCCATGTCAGAAAATTATTCATTAGAGACAATATTGGGAATAATTCTGTTTCATCTAGAATTATGTGTGTCATGACTTGTGGTATCCAAGTATAAATAATGACTTTCATAAATTTTATCCGATTTATATCAAAGAAAATAATTCTTTTTAATTGTCCCACTATATCCTAGTGTGAGATACATAATCAATTTGTACTAGGGTTTCCAACGTCAAACCTACATGAGGATACTGAATCCTTCATGTCCATTATTACACTTTGTGACCCAAAAGGCCTAATACTATATTCTCCCCATGGAAAATGCCAACCATATAAACATTCCTTATCACATGGCCCAAAAATGAATGACACTATATTTTGTCATAAAATAACATAATAAACCTAGATTTTCCTATTATATGTGACATTATTTCCATATAAAATATCCAGATCAATTTAATAGTTTCTAGGGAATGTGTTTTCTGGTTCCCCTCAGGTTATCTCAAAAATCACCATGCTATGACGAATCCATTTTATTTATCTACTATGCATGAGAGATGAGACAATAGATCCCCCTACCAATCTCTATATATGAGTTTTTTCCCTGTATATGTAGAAACATTTTTTTTATTATATACTCAGACCCATATGAAAACATTTCACCTTTTAATTTACATTTCAACCTTTCATGTGAACCTTTACCTTATCCATGTTGTTTCTTCACATAAACATACATTATAATGGAACAATTTAATATTAAATTTTTTTAAGACCGTATTCATATATGTTTTCTTCCATTATCACACTATTAAAATAATATATTGAAATACCATATTAACTACAAATGTTGTGATTAAGGATTATTTTTTTAATTGTGAAATCTGGTTTGATTCCTATAATTATTGGATATATAGTGACACATAATGATTTTAAATGGGTCAATAACATTTCCGATCCCCATTAATCACTCAAATTATTATAGTGTTTGAGCCCTCACATCCATGTTAGTTTCATCAATGGACATGAATTTTAATGAATCCATTATAATATCCCATATCTATCAATAAAATCATTGAAGAGATCATTATAAGAACTTCATATGGATTTATTACTCCCTTTAAAATATACATTGTATTATATTGATAATATATTTTAGTCCCAACAACAGATATTAATATATTTCCAGCCTATTCAAAATACATAAAGGTGAAAAACTCAATCGACTACGAACTAAAGGTCTCCAATTTGTTTTGAAAATATTATTTACCTATGTATCCCATTGTTCATTATCTTTTTGAATCACTATAATCATTTTTTGGAAATTGGTAATGAATGTATCTAATTTTTAGTGACCCCTATACATGGTAATGGTATTCATAACATGAGTTTTAATGACTATTAACATAAATTATCTATTTCTTTTTTTTGTACTGATCATCTCTATCCGTGTTTTGACAAAAAAATCATGGAACCCATCATTCGAATTTTTTCAATGGTCATACTCACCAATACTGTTATATTTCACCAATTTTGGATTAAATTAAATCAATATAAGATATAGATTATTTTCAATACCAATTAAAATTTGTTGAAACACACGTAGCTCTCAAATTCAATTTAGTTCATTGAAACCTATTTTGCATTAATCTAATCCCTATGTACTCAAAATGAATACTTGTTTCTTACCTATGGTCTCTCATATTTTTCAATTTTTTTCATTCATGTTGGGTCAATTATACCCAAATAACATGATTTTAAAAAACACAACCATTTAATGTTTTATTGCATTAAACATTGTCAATAATTTTTCCAAGAAGTATGAACATAACCATAGTGCCCAATTTCATTCCCATGAATGATTGAATTTGTTTAGTTTCTTCATTAACATTAGCTAAATATTTTTCTCACACGTATACATGTAATACCTTTAACAAAAAAAAAGATATGTATGGCTTCGATCATCATCCTTCACCAGTTTGAGAAATGTGACCATAATGTGATTTAACATTTCTATATGGTCACCTATACCGATGTGGGTCATTGCACATTAATATAAGGTTAAAAACATTCCCTTATCACTGAATTGAATACCAAACATTCAATAATCTAGAAATTAATATAAAGAACTAACCACAATACATAACATTATAATAAGTATTTAATTAATAATTAATTTTGTTTTAAAGATGATGGTATTTTTACTTTTATAATTTTATATTATTATATTAGTAAACATTCATAATAAACCCATAAAGTAAAAAATGGACACTTATACTTAGTATCTATTTATTCCATAATACAATAATTCTTAAATAAAACAAAATTTATTTAAATGTTAAATGATTAATATTTTTAAATTGACTTCATCATTGATCCTACTAACAATTTAAAAAAAATGAAAAAAAATCTAAATATGTGGGATTAGAATAAAAATCTCATTAAGGGATATATAAAAATAAATACGATAACATGGTTTTCCATTTCAAAATCATGAGATCATATAAGAGATTTTTTACTAAAAAATTAATCTTTGATCTCAATTTAAAATTTATATACCCTTGAAAATAGCATTACTACAATAAATATTTCAAATCAAATTTTAAAAGAAAAAATAAATTAGATATCAAAACAAATAAAGTTTCATAGAAAACATGGGAACCTATGAAAAACATTTTCTAAAAAACCAACCCTTTTACCTGTGAAGGGTAAGACCATTCCATTTAATAAAATATCACATGTGTACTTTATGAAAAAAAAACTATTCACATAAAAACTATTTATAAAGAATATAAAATTTATGTATCTTATTTGGGTCATCATTATATAACACTTACAATAACTCTTACAAGTGGAATATACTAATTCGTAGATTCTAACATTACTATCTAGAGAAAATAATCATTACCCAATTCATTGGTGAGATATATCGTGCCAGTCATCATCATAAAAAATATAAAAGGACCATTTAATACAAAAATCATATATATAAATTTATTTAGATCATAATAACTCATACAATATTTTAATAAACACATATTAAAAATAATTAAAATAGTTTTTGAAGGAAAATCCCTTACATAGTGTATAAATTTTAATGTCAATTTTTTATATTCATAAATACTAAACTCATATTAGCTATTTAAATTCTTAATAACCTAAAATAATTTATTATGTAATTAAGTTCACATATATCGACGTTATACTTAAGTACATTGTTGATTAATTTCCTATCAGAACTTTTGTAAACAATCAAATTATAAGTCAAAAATGGATTTGGTAGGTTGAGTATGGTGAAATGGATCATGATTATATCATTTCCGGAATCATAATAATTTTATAAAAATAATATCTATACATTACATATAATTTTATAAAAAACTGTATAAATTTTTTAACAAAGAGGAATTACATTACAATTATTGAGATGGTAGTTTGTATTTGCATATGAGTAACATTTCATGTTTTCAATTAAAATTAGAGAAATAAAATAAAATTATTCTGAATTTTTATAATAATAATTATTTCATAAATATATAAATAATTTAATTTAATTAATATATATATATATATATCATCAATTCTTTGAAATGATGAAAAAAAATTTATATCAGTTCGTGAGGCGGTAGTCCACACAAACACATGAGATTTTTTTTTATTTTTCATTGCATGGTAAATAAAGTAATATATATATATTTAACATTATAGAATATATATATATATATATAATATATTTAATATTTTTTCATTATGAACCATAATTATGAATATTCGTAAAATTCTATGATGAAAAATGAATTATATCTCTTCGTGGAGGTGGTTGTCCACATGTACGAATGAGTGATGTTTTAATTTACCATAAGATGTACAAGTAGATGAAAATGTAATATACCCTAGACATAATAATATTATATTATATGTAATATAATAATTTTTTTATTCAGTCACAGTTTAATAATATTTGATTGAGGAAGAGGATGAAATAAATAAGAAAACACATTGGTATGAACTATACATTTTCTTCATAAATCATCCGTTGGTTTATACCTTAAGATTTACTTGGATGGTATTACAATAAAACAATACCTATGAAACATGGGTATTGATTTTTATGTTTTATTATGGTTGGTATTAGATGAACTAAGAGGCTATTTAATTGTGTAGAAGAGAGGATAAGGGGGTTCCTTTTATTAGTGAGGGATAGGACACACATGAAATTTCTCAAACGACTAAAATATATTGATAACAAACAAAATAAAGGATAAAAATAGATCATTTTACACTAAGGTGCGAGGTAGAGTACAAATATGGCCCTATAAAAGGATTTATATAGGTTTTATTTCATTTTAACCATTATAATTGTAGTTTTAGCACTATCAACTTGTTTTAACGTTTACTATGGTAACTGATATCTTTTTTTTTACTAAAGTTGTCATTCATAATGAATAAAATTAAAGTAATCACATTAAAAAATTGGAAATGATGACTCAAAAATTGGATTAGATTTTATAAATCTAATTTTTTTATGTTATATAATTTAATATATAAAAACCTAACACAAAATGACCATCAATTTTCCATAAAAATACATTTTTATGTATATAAATATTTTTATATATAAATACTCTGTAATATTGATTCAAGTGAAATTTGTTGGATTATATTAAATAAAATTTATCTAAATAAATTTAAAATCCAATTCAAAAATGGTAATTTTAAAATAATTTAATATAATGTATTTTTTTCTAAAAAATTAATATTTTCTGATATTCAACTAGAAATAAAAATTTCAAAAAATTACCAAATTTTTTTCCTACTTTAATTTCGTAATGATGATTTCAAAATTAATGTGTTTTTTTCAATGTTAAATTATAACATTTACTAATTAAATTATTAAACAAAACCATATAATATCTACAAATTTTTTTATTAGGAAATTAAATATTTCCTTTTGGATTCGAAAATTAATTAATATTCTTGTAGAGAATATAACACTATAAAATAAAATTCATTAATAAAAAAATGAAATTGAAATATTATGATATTTACCCAGGTGGTTATATTTTCAGCCAATTTTATAAATTCCATCATGAGATGTTTTTATTATAGAAACAAGTAGAGATATTTTTCCACTGTAGTAGTTTTTTATTCCAATTATACTTCTTCGATCATATATTTTTTACATAAAACCATAACCTTGGAAAACAAAATTATCCACTACACTATCTCTCTATGTCAATGAATCTAAACCGATAAATCCTTATATAAAATATTATTTTCAAATTTTACGACCTCAATGTTCATAATATGAGACACATCTGATACATATTTCCTTAATAATGAAAGATTAAACTAATCAGGCACTTATGATTAGAAAATAGGAAATAAATGTAGTAGAAAACTATTTTAACCGGATCCTAGGTTTTATATGGTCACATTATTCATATAAATGACATTCCCTTTTGTACCAAAACACAATAACACTTTTCTATGAAAATACTTTAAGAAATGAATGACCACCTACCTAAAAATAATAATATTTCCACTAGTTATCAACAAAAAATATCTAATTTCTCTGAACCTTCCTCATATGTGATTAATCGTCTCCAGGTCCTCAACAATTTATTCTAACAATTCATGTCCCAAAAACATTCATTCCAATTTTCCATTCTAGTAATATGATGTTCCAAACCACATTCCATATAATGGATCCAATGGTTTCATCTATATACTGGGACCAAAACTATAATTATTAATAAATTCAACTAACGACAAAAACTAATACCAAATTCCATGGTAATTCATATAATAAGCTCGAAGGATGACTCTGAAAGTTTTAATCACTCACTATGATTATGTACCATATTTGTAGTGAAAAAATATACAAAATATTATTATAATACCAAATTTCTTCTATATTCCTTCGGAGAAATTATATTTAAACCTAGGATGATGTTTAAATATAATAGAAAGAGTTACACTATGTAAAATTTTGATATCATTAACATAAATTCTATAAACAGGTTTTAAAGGATTATTATCTCAAATGGGAAGAAAATGTGTATATTTTTTTAGTCAATCAATAATTTACCCTATTTATTTGTCACCTCGAGAATTATTTGTTAATACCACTAAGAAATCCCTGGATATATTCCACCGTTTATATTATAGATAAAGGAATGTACGAGGCATCACATTTGGTAGTCTTTATTCAGGTTTACCCTAATAATAATTCAAACATTTTATAGTAAAATCAGTAATATATAATTCAATGATCCAACATGTAATACTCACAATGGTATCTATAAATACTAGTTCTTCTAGGATGAATAGAAAATAGAGAACTATAATCTTCACTCAACGTGTAATTATTTGTCTTGGAATCAATAGTAACACATAATCTATAAGGACTCGGCCTTAAAGATTACTTATTATTGAATTAAATGAATAATTCACATAGAGGATCTTTTCAGGTTTAGAGTTTAAGAGAATTAGATCAAAAATCATGTATTACATTCCAAATTTAAACAAAGTGGTTACATAAAAGATAGTATTCATTTTTCCCCATCGACAGAAATATATTTAAAACAAAACATGGATTCTTTCATGACACTTCATTGACCCTATCATCAAATCATGTACCTTTCCCTTGACATGTGAAAAACATATCAAAAACATGGGAAGAGCATAAAAAATCTCAGTAAGGGATATAAAAGTACGAAATGAAAACATTAGTCCATGTATGAAATCATACTTTACTCATAAAACATAATCCCTTTAACACACCTCATCAAATCATGAATAAATCATAGAAATCATAAGACATAAAGGTATCTTGAGGCATTCATAACATTCTTACATAGGGAGTAACCCTCTTGGTTACGTTTGGAATACCCATCACATTATATTCCATAAATCTCTTCGGAGAAACCTTAACGTTTAACTCCTTCGCATTACCCAATGCATTGGAGAGCTATATCAGGCTCACCCTCCCTTAGTTTATCACAGAACCACCTGTCTTCATAACAATTCCTTAGAACCATAACATAATCATATCACATAAAACATGCATAAAGGAAACATAAAATTTCCACATTTCAATCACAGGATATCAATACAACACATTGATATAATAAAAACATTATGAAAACCATTTTCAATACCAAAATAAATGAAAAGTAAAACATGGTATTTATTTTCCAATAAAATAAGGTTATGGCTTGTAGAGGAAGTCGAAACTGAAATAATGGTCATGGCGGTAGAGAATTCATTTTCGCTGCATACGTACGACAAATAATAACATTCCCTTTTTCCATTTAGTAAACGTTTCGTATAAAAAAGATACCTTTTGAATAAACATAAAATTCAAATGGGTTTATACATCGTATAAATTAATGTTCTGTATAAAACAAAATATGCCTCAATGAAAGGATATTGGGACGAAGTCCCTTACAAAGACGGTATCCTTGGATTAAGGATAAATCAATTACATAATTATGTGTGTAAAAAGAATACACCAAATATAAGTGGATATTAAGTGTAAAACAATCATAGATCATTCAAACATATTCATAGAACAAAATATTCAAGGAGTACAAGTTTATCCAAAAGAATCAAAATTGGGTTAAGAAGATCCGTTGCAAAACTTCGACAGCCTAACGACGTCACATTAAGCCTCAAAAAATGAGTGGATGAGATATAAAAAGGTTATCTCATTACATGGACATAAAATTTACATCTATAAGGATATAGAAGAACATATCCCAACATTACAATTTGTAAATTAAAAGACCCAACAAAATAAGTTTTTTAAAAAGAGGAGGGTGAAAAGTTCCCTTACCGAATTCTATATCTTTCAAAACATACACACCATGAAAGAAGGACAATAAAACATTGATGTAAATATTCATAAAGGAAATTATAATGCACAAAGAGTAGAATAATGGGCAGTACATATACATCTCAAAGGAAATGGTCTCAAATGTAGCATAAATATCACTGGAATAAAACTGAGATGAAAATTCCCTTACGAAAAATCGGCAGCCTAACGGCGCCACTTAAAACTTACAAAAATGGATTGATGAGATAAAATAGGGTCCCTAATCATATTATCATAAAATGTAAAGAAAGAGGAATATAAAATAAAATACCCCAACATAATGAAGATGAGATTAAAAGAAGTGATATAAAAGAGAGTACTTAAAAATAAAGAGAGAGGTTGGATCTCTTACGAAAATTCGGCAGCATGACGGTGCCAATCAAATCATCCAAAATGGATTGATGAGAGAAAATAGGGTTTCTAATAATATGAACATAAAAAGTACAGAAATATTAATATAAAATAACATCCCAATCATAATAAATATAAGCTTAAAAGGAATGACATAAAAGAGTGTACTTAAAAAGAAAGAGAGGGGTAGGTTCCCTTACCTCAAGTCTGAATTGACTTGTTCGTTTCTCTATATTCCTAAATAAAAAACTTTGGTCAATTTATAATTGCTAAAGGTTATCCTTTAAGGATTATTATTCAGTTCATATCCCATGTTATAATGTTATAATATTTGTTTAATATTGTTAGTTCATATCAGATGTTTTTGCTGATGTTTGGTACATGAGTAAAAAATAAACTTGTTTGAAAATGATTGCCCATGTAGTTATAAGTAAATAATTTCCAGAATAGTATTAATGATTAAAATATCATATATATCCATTAAATATTCAGTTTATACTATTCCATAACATTTGGAGACAAAAAATGAAAAGCACCGTTCATGGAGACCGTAGGCCGTACGTACGCATGAACGCTACTTTCATTTTATTGTCATATTAATGGAATTAAAAAAAAAGAGAGATATATATATTATAATTACAGTATAATATATATGTTATATAGGTCACATTTTTTCATTAATTGCATTCTTTATACATTCCGTGTATTGCATGAACGAGTCACATCACTTGAGGGGGCGATAGTCCACACTTCCTCATATGAAATTATCGCATTTTCACAACATGCAAAGAATAAAGGTATGTTTTAAATATAAAATACAGAATAATATAGTTAACATAAATACCATATATATCATATATAAAATATAGTTACATAATAATTTCCACCTTTAAAGGTATTAAAAGAATATTGAACAATCATCGTTTCGTGAGGAAGAAAATCACCATCCACAGAAACAGTATGTTCTTTAACCATTAGATGAAGGTGTGTGTGGGTGTAGCTCTAATAATTCTCATAACAAAATCCTAGTATATTGATGATACTGGTTTTGTTACAAAATAAATTACTAAAAAGAGTTTAGGTGGTTGGAGAAGCAAAAAAAAAACATAAGAACACAAGAGAAGACACTACCTTTAAATCGGGTTACTCTTTTTGATTTGAGCTCAAAGGCTTCCTTGGAAAGACATAAGCCCAAATTGAGGCTTCTAGGAGTAAGATAGGGATGTGGAGATACATAATGGGTAGGTTTTGGCTGAGTCAAATTCTTGAGAGGTGTCGGTAAAGTGGTAGAGGTGGGGCCTTTTATAAGAGGAGATGAGGGGCATTCTTTGAAAGTCTTGAAAAGTAACATTATTATAAAATGATTTTCGGATTTTAAAGGGCCCACAATTATATATTTTTAGGATAAGGTGATAATAGTTATAAATACACACATAAAATAGGTTCTTTACAAGTTTAGGGCTTCTATTTTACATTATATTTTCATTTTATTTAAATCATTAAATGATTAGGTAATCACTACATCATCATGGTGTAATAAATAATTTAATTTATTTAATGTCTAAAAATTATAAAAAAATATCATGATGTAGGAAATATTTTTATCTTTACAATTAATATTTATAGTAAAAAATATGACTTGTATAACCCCATTTAAAAATTGTTTTAGTAAAACAACTAATGTTTGGGACATTTTTATTTTAACATTAAATAAAAAGTTTTTACTGCCATTTTCCTACCAAAGTGGCTCCATGGGGTCCCAAAGTTGACCCATGGATTGTCTTGGTCGGCCATGACACATCCAATAATGGTAGGACATGTGTGAAGGTCATTTCATATTATTAAAACATTATATTTACTTTTAATTACACTAATTACCTCTAAGTGCGATTAAAAACTTAAAAGTTACTATTCACCAAAAAAATTATTTTAATCCCATTGAAAAACATTTTACTTCCTAATGAAAACCATGTATGTTGGATTTTTGAAATTCAAAACACAGAGGTGGTAAAATTTCATTTTAACGAAAAATCGGTTTTTTTAAGTACCACTTAGTGGTTTAACTATTCATCAAAAATTGATGTTTTTCAGAAAAATACCAAAAATTCACCCTAAGATAAATTTGATATTCTGACTTCAAAAATGATGTCTATTTTACAAAATTAATAAAATATAATTTACATTAATTAATTTAATAATTAATTCCCGCTGTCAGAACAAATAGCGTGTTTTTATGAAACAATATATATCAAAAGATTGACACTAGTTTAAGTCCAATTTCAAAGTGAAATTAATTCCAATGACCACTATTGGATTAAATGGTAAAAATGTATTCAAAGTTCACTTAAAAACCAATTAAAAAGATAATCAAATCATATAAATAAATTAGATTAAAAAGTGGTTTTGAATTAAAATACAACATTTTTCACTATTCATTAAAAAATAAACTTTATCGGAAAAATACCAAAAATTTACACAAAGTAAATGTTAATGTCCCGATACTAAAGAAAAATTTTATTTTGTCAAATATAAAATATAAAATTGTCAAAAGGTGGATTTAAAATAGGTTCTCCATCAAAAGGCGGTTAATCACCTTTTAAATAATATTAGAATGTTTACGCTTAAAATTGGATTCATTCGCATTTTTAATCCTCTAACATTTATTGTAAAAAGTAAAAATATTTGAAAAACATATATAATAATTTTTTATTTAGTTCTGTTCATTCCCGTCATTACAATTTCTAGGTGTTAACAACCATTTAAAATAAAAATATTTTATTATTAGAGTGAAACGTAAGATATCAAAGGAACTCGTTGTTGCGTATTGCGTAATCCATCGAGCATAGAGTTCCCTTAAAATTAATATTAACAATTTAATCACAAATAAGGATAAATATTAAAATGTCATATTATTTATTTACCTGGGGTGTTACATCTTTCCCCCCTTTTTGGAATTGCTTCCTTGCAATTTTAAAATTGGGCTTGGAAATATCATTGAATTTCCCCCATCAGAACAAGAGTCGGTAAAAAAATCACTTTAAAAGAAAGAAAGAGAAGTAAAGAGGTCATCCAAGTTAACCCATACCAGGATTCCATGTAGGAAAACATGGATATGGAAGAAAAAGAAAATTGTCATGTTCTGAGGGAGAGTGATATAAAACATGTTTAGGAAAATGTTAACCACAATAAAATCACAAATTTGTGGTGGGTTAAATGGTATTTGATTCCCTAGTAGGAAAAGTTAATAGAAAACTTTTTTGTTTTATGTTACTTTTCATGGAGGAATATATTTTTGATCTTAAGGAAACATACTTACTTGTCATGTTGAGTTTCAACTTTTACTAGATTTCTTACACAAACACATACTTTCCCCAAATGATGAGTATTTAGGAAGACGTGTTCACATTAAGTGTGCTATAATAAACTTATTGAGAATCACCTAATACACAAAAGAGAACTATATATTTCCCATGTCTTTAGACCCTTACCAAAACCATAATTGATTAAACAATATCAGATAATCTAGAAAAGGATAACCCATTATAAAAAGAAAATCTATTCTTAATCTCCAAAATTTGTCCAACAAAACCCAAAGTTCAACGAGGACTATTCGATAAATAATTTGTCCATAAAATTCTTCAAAGTAAACCAAACTAAGATTGAAACCCAAATATTTGAATTATTTAGTCACAAAGTCTTCCAGGGTACAAATTAACACTCATCTCCATATAACATCAGTTGCTTTAAAAGTCTCATATTGAAAAGCAATTAACCTAATCACATATCCTCCATGGTAGGTTAATAATCTCCATAGATAACCCAAAATCAACTTACTCATAATTCATAAAATCATCTAACTAAAAAGAATAAGTCATACTAACCAGGGACTTCACGTAGTCCAGTGGTAGGCGATAAATACCAATCACACTTTGGGTGTGGGTTTGATTCCCACAGCTTTGTCCGACACGATGGGTTGTCACACGGTCTGCGTGTTGTTGTTTTTATAATACTCCAAAAATAACCCTAATATGTTTTAACCTCAATAGTTTCATTATAACTCTAATTTTCATCCAAATTCATTATGATATAAACTTCTTAATTATTGTAGTCTTATTTCACCACCATAAAATAAAACGATTCCCAAAATGAATAACAGCATACCTTGATCATGGCGTCCACTCGGTTTCATCGTCATCTTGTTTACATAGGTAGATGTCCCATGCACTACCAAAATGATTTAGATATCCTTCAAAATCATTTTCTTCCTCCATCCAAATACACCTTGTAAACCATGGGTCATATGGGTGTTCACAAAAAAGTAGTTTTGTAAAATAATCAAGTATGACATATAATTCAAAAACATCTGAAAAAACATGATTTCTATAAAATTGTCGAACAGAATTTGAGTTGAAAATTTCTATTATTGGTCCTTTTAAAATACCATAAGTATGTGCTGAGAGACTATATTTTAAAAGCAAATATAAATAGTTTGCGCAAGGGTATCCTTCCTCAGCACCATTTTTAAAATCATAATATGCTTCAAATTCTTATGATAAGGTAAAATATTTGAAAATACCTTGATAATATTTACCTTTCTTGAAAATATGAGAATATTGTAAAAATAGTATTTGCCTAAATAAAACCCATTATCCACGATGATAATGAGGTATAGTGGAGGTGTTTGATATCTCAAAAAACTACTTGCAAGTGAGTTGTATGCTAGAAAAAGTTTCACAATCATCCGAACATGACTTTGCAATAATTATTGCAAGCATGTCATCAGGAAGAGATAGGAATGTCATTTGAGATCCTCCTCCTTCCATTCGTAACTGACATTACTTGACCTGAAAAAAAGTTATAAAACAAGTATTTAAGTGAAATAATAGATATATGGACTAACCATGTGTCTAAAAAAACTCATAATCCCTAAAGTTGTCTAAACCGACCACTGATACCAACTATAAGGACCCGACCTTAAACTTATCTTATTATTGAATTAAATGAATAATTCACATAGAGGATCTTTTCAGGTTAAGAGTTTTATATAATTAGATTATAAATCATGCATTACATTCCACATTTAAACAAAGTGGTTACATAAAAGATAATATTCATTTTTCCCATCGGTGGAAACATATTTAAAACAAAACATGGATTTTTTCATGACACTTCCTTGACCCTATCATCACATCATGTACCTTTCCCTTGACCTGTGAAAAACATTTCCAAAACATGGGATGAGCATAAAAAGCTCAGTAAGGGATATAAAAGTACGAAATGAAAACATTATTCCATGTATGAAATCATACTTTACTCATAAAACATAATCAATTTAACATAACTCATAAAATCATGAATAAATCATAGAAATAATAATACATAAAGGTAACTTTAGGCATTCATAACATTCTTACGTAGGGAGTAACCCTCTTGGTTACGTTTGGAATACCCATCACAGTATTTTCCCTAAATCTCTTCGGATAACCCTTAACGTTTAACTCCTTCGCGTTACCCAATGAATTGGAGAGCTATATCGGGCTCACCCTCCCTTAGTTTATCACGGAACCACCCGTCTTCATAACAATTCCGAAGAACTATAACATAATCATATCACATAAAACATGCCTAAAGGAAACATAACATTTCCACATTTCAATCACAGGATATCAATACGACACATTGACATAATAAAAACATTATGTAAACCATTTTCAATACCAAAATAAAAGAAAAGTAAAAAATTGTATTTATTTTCCAATAAAAAAATGGTTATGTCTTGTAGAGGAAGCCGAAACTGAAATAATGGTCATTGCGGCAGAGAAGTCATTGTTGCCGCATACGTATGACAAATAAAAACATTCCCTTTTGTCATTTAGTAAATGCTTTGTATAAAAAATATACATTTTGAATAAACATAAAAGTCAAAGGGGTTTATACAGCGTATAAAATAATGTTGTGTATAAAACAAAATATGCCTCAATGAAAGGAGATTGAGACGAAGTCCGTTACAAAGACGGTGTCCTTGGATTAAGGATAAATCAATTACATAATTATGTGTGACAAATGAATACACCAAATATAAGTGGATATTAAGTGTAAAACAATCAGAGATCATTCACACATATTCATAGAATGACATATTCAAGGAGTACAAGTTTATACCAAAGAATCAAAATTGGGTTAAGAAGTTCCTTTGCAAAAATTCGACAGCCTAACGGCGTCACTTCAAGCTTCAGAAAATGAGTTGATGAGAGATAAAAAGGGTATCTCATAACATGGACATAAAATTTACATCAATAAGGATATATAAGAACATATCCCAACATTACAATATGTAAATTAAAAGACCCAACAAAATAAGTCTTTTAAAAATAGGAGGGTGAAAAGTTCCCTTGCCGACTTGGGTATCTTTCGAAACATACACCCCATGAAAGAAGGACAATAAAACATTGATGTAAATACTCATAAACGAAATTATATTACACAAAGAGTAGAATAATGGTCAGTACATACACCACTCAATGTAAATGGTGTCAAATGTAGCATAAATATCACGGGAATTAAAGTGAGATGAAAAATACCTTACGAAAACTCGGCAGACTAACGACGCCACATAAAACTTTAAAAAATGGATTGATGAGATAAAAAAGGGTCTTTAATCATATTAACATAAAATTTACAGAAATTTGAATATAAAAGAACATCCCCCAACATAATAAAGAGTAGCTTAAAAGAAGTGACATAAAGGAGAGTACTTAAAAAGAAAGAGAGAGGTTGGATCTCTTATGAAAATTCGGCAGCCTAACGGCGCCAATCAAATCTTCCAAAATGGATTGATGAGAGAAAATAGGGTCTCTCATCATATGAATATAAAAATTACAGAAATAGTAATATAAAATAACATCCCAATCATAAGAAAGATAAGCTTAAAATGAATGACATAAAAGAGTGTACTTAAAAAGAAAGAGAGGGGTAGGTTCCCTTACCTCAAGTCCAACTTGACTTGTTCGTTTCATTATATTCCTGAATAATAAACTTTTTTCAATTTGTAATTCCTTAAGGACCTCCATTAAGGATTATTATTCAGTTCATATCACATATTATAATGTTATAATAATTGTTTAATAATGTTAGTTCATATCAGACGTTTTTGCTGATGTTTGGTACATGAGTATGAAATGAACTTGTTTGAAAATGATTTCCCATGTAGTTATAAGTAAATAATTTACAGAATAGTATTAATGATTAAAATATCATATATATCCCGCTAATATTCATTTTATACTATTCCATAACATTTTGAGATAAAAAATGAAATGCACCGTTCATGGAGATGGTAGGCCGTAAGTACCAATGAACGCTACTTTCATTTTTTTGTCATATTAATGGAATTAAAAATAAATGAGATATATATATATATTATAATTCAAGTATAATATATATGTTATATAGGTCAAATATGTTCATTAATTTTATTCTTTATACATTCCATGTATTTCATGAACGAGTCACATCACTTGAGGGGGCGGTAGTCCAGACTTCCTCATATGAAATTATCGCATTTGCACAACATGCAAAGAATAATGGTATGTTTTAAATATAAAATAAAGAATCATATAGTTAACATAAATACCATATATATCATATATAAAATATATTGACATCATAATGTCCACCTTTAAAGGTTTTAAAAGAATATTGAACAATCATCGTTTCATGAGGAAGAAAATCACCAACCACAGAAACAATATGTTATTTAACCATTAGACGAAGGTGTGTGTGGGTGTAGCTCTAATACATAACATAAAAACATCCTAGTATATTGAAGATAATGTTGTTGTTACAAAAAAAGGGAATAAAAAGAGTTCAGGGGGTTGGAGAAGAAAAATAAAACATAAGAACACAAGAGAAGACACTGCCTTTAAATCGGGTAACTCTTTTTGATTTGAACTCAAAGGCTTCCTCAGAAAGACTTATGCCCAAAGTGAGGATTCAATGAGTAATATAGGGATGTGGAGATACAAAATGGGTAGTTTTTGGCCGATCTAAATGCTTGATAGGTGTGGGTAAAGTGGTAGAGTTGGGGGCCTTTTATAAGAGGAGAGGAGGGGCACTCTTGGAAGGA
The DNA here is from genome assembly GCA_963277665.1 of Viscum album. NCBI lineage: Eukaryota > Viridiplantae > Streptophyta > Magnoliopsida > Santalales > Viscaceae > Viscum > Viscum album. The sequence continues at coordinate 796,044,182 of OY728157.1, forward strand.
CTTGAAAAGTAACATTATTATAAAATGATTTTCGGATTTTAAAGGGACCACAATTATATATTTAGATGATAAGGTGATAATAGTTATAAATACACACATCCAATAGGTTTTTTACAAGTGTGTTCTTATATTGTACATTATCTTTTCACTTTATTTAAATCGTTAAATGATGAGGTAATCACTACTTCATCATGGTGTCAAAAATAATTTAATTTATTTAATGTCTACAAATTATAAAAAAAATATCATGATGTAGGAAATATTTTTATCTTTATAATGAATATTTTTATTAAAAAATATGACTTGTATAACCATATTTAAAAATTGTTTTATTAAAACAACACATGTTTGTGACATTTTTATTTTAACATTAAATAAAAGGTTTTTAATGACATTTTCCTACCAAAGTGGCTCCATGGGGTCCCCAAGTTGACCCATGGATTTTCTTGGTCTGCCACGACACATCCAATAAGGGTATGACATGTTTCAATGTCATTTCATGCTATTAAAACATTATTTTTATCTTAAATTACACTAATTACCTCTAAGCGCGATTAAAAACATAAAACTTACTATTCACCAAAAAATTATTTTAATCCCATTGAACCATATTTTACTTGCTAATAAAAACCATGTATGTCAGATTTTTTAATTTCAAAACACAGAGGTGGTAAAATATCATTTAAATGAAAAATCAGTTTTTTTAAGAACCCCTTAGTGGTTTCATTATTCATCAAAAATTGCTGTTTTTCAGAAAAATACCAAAAATTCACCCTAAGATATATTTGATATTCTGACTTCAAAAATGATGTCTATTTTACAAAATTCAAAAAATATAAGTTACATTAATTAATTTAATAATTAAATCCCACCGTCAGAACAAATAACGTGTTTTTATGAAACAATATATATCAAAAGATTGACACTAGTTTAAGTCCAATTTAAAAGTGAAATTAATTCCAATGACCACTATTGGCTTAAATGGTATAAATATATTCTAATTTCACTTTAAAACCAATTAAAAATATAACCTAATCATATCAATAAATTTTATTAAAATGATTTTTTGAATTAAATTACAACATTTTTCACTATTCATTAAAAAAATAAACTTTTTCGGAAAAATACCAAATATTTACACAAAGTAAATGTTGATGTCCCGATTATAAAGAAGATTTTTATTTTGTCAAATATAACACATAAAATTATCAAAAAGTATATTTAACAGAGGTTCTCCATCAAAAGGCGGTAAATTGACCTTTTAAAGAATATTAGAATGTTTACACTTAAAATTGGATTTATTCGCATTTTTAATTCTCTAACATTTATTGTAAAAAGTAAAAATATTTGACAAACAAATATAATAATTTTTTAGTAAGTTCTGTTCCTTCCAATCATTACAATGCCATGGTGTTAACTGCCATTGATAATAAAATTATTTTATTATTAGAGTGCAACGTAATATTTCAAAGGAACTTGTTGCGTATTGGGTAATCCATCAAGCATAGAGTTCCCTTTAAATTAATATTAACATTTTATTCCAAAAAAGGGATAAATATAAAAATGTAATATTCTTTATTTACCTGGGGTGTTACATCCTTCCCCCCTTTTTGGAATTACGTCCTTGCAATTTTAAAATTGGGCTCAGAAACATCATTGAAAGTCCCACATCGGAACAAGAGTCATTAATACAGTCACTTTAAAAGAAAGAAAGAGAAGTATAAAGGTCACCCAAGTTATCCCATACTAGGAGTCCATGTAGGAAAACATTTATATGGAAGAAAAAGAAAAGGGTCATGTTCTGAGGGAGAGTGATAGAAAACATGTTTAGGAGAATGTTAACCACAAGAAAATCACAAATTTGCGGTGGGTTAAATGGTATTCGATCCCCAGTTGGAAAAGTTAATAGAAAACATTTTTGTTTTAAGTTACTTTTAATTGAGGAATTTATTTTTGATCTTAAGGAAACATACTTACTTTTCATGTTGACATTAAACTTTTACAAGATTTCTTACACAAACTCATACTTTCCCCAAATGATGAGTATTTAGGAAGACGTGTTCACATTAAGTGTACTATAATCAACTTCTTGAGAATCAATTAATCCAAAAAATGGAACTATATATTTCCCATGTCTTTAGACCCTTACCAAAACCAAAATTTATAGAACAAGATCAGATAATCCAGAACAGGATAACCCTTTATAAAAAGAAAATCTATTCTTAATCTCCAAAATTTGTCCAAAAAACCCAATGTTCAACGAGGACCATTCGATAAACAATTTGTCCATAAAATTATTCAAAGTAAACCAAACTAATATTGAAATCCAAATATTTTAAGTATTTAGTCACACAGTCATCCTAGGTACAAATTAACACTTATCTCCAAATAACATCAGTTGCATTAAAAGTCTTATTTTGAAAAGTAATTAACCTAATCACATATCCTACATGGTAGGTTAATAATTTCCATATATAACCCAAAATAAACTTACTCATAATTAATAAAATCAACTAACTAAAATAATAAGTCATACTAACCAGGGACTTCACGAAGTCCAGTGGTAGGCGATAAATACCAGTCGTACTTTGGTTGTGGGTTTGATTCCCGCAGCCTTGTCTGACGCGACGGGTTGTCACACGGTCTGCATGTTGTCCATTTTATAATACTCCAAAAATAACCCTAACATGTTTTAACCTCAATAGTTTCCTTATAACTCTCATTTTCATCCAAATTCATTACGATCTAAACTTCTTAATTCTGGAAGTCTTATTTTACCACCATAAAATAAAACGATTCCCAAAATGAATAACAGCATACCTTGATCATCGCATCCACTCGGTTTCATCATCATCTTGTTCACGTAGGTAGAAGTCCCATGAATTAAAACAATGATTTAGAGATCCTTCAAAATCATATTCTTCCTCCATCCAAATACCCCTTGTAAACCATGGGTCATATGGGTGTTCACAGAAAAACAGTTTTGGAAAATAATCATTTATGACATATAATTCCAAAACATCTCATAAAACGTGATTTCTATAAAATAGTTGGACAGAATTTGAGTTGAATCTTTCTATTATTGGTCTTTTTAAAATACCATAAGTATGTGCTGAGAGACTATATTTCAAAAATCAAATATAAATATGTTGCGCAAGGGTCTCCTTCCTCAACACCAATTTTAAAATTATAATATGCTTCAAATTCTTGTGAAAAGGTAAAATATTTGAAAATACCTTGATAATATTTACCTTTCATGAAAATATGAGAATATTGTGAAAATAGTATTTGCCTAAATACAACCCATGATCCACAATGATAACGAGGTATGGTGGAGGTGTTTGATGTCTCAAACAACTGCTTGCAAGTGAGTTGTATACTAGAAAAACTTTCATAATCATCCTAACATGACTTTGCAATAATTGTTACAAGAATTTCATCAGGAAGAGATAGGAATGTCGTTTGATATCCTCCTCCTTCCATTCGTAACTGACTTTACATGACCTGAAAAAAGTTATAAAACATGGATTTAACTGAAATAATAGATATAGGGACTAACCATGTGTCTAACAAAAACTCTTAATCCCTAATGTTGTCTAAACCGACCTTTGATACCAACTATAAGGACAAAGCCTTAAACATTACTTATTATTGAATTAAATGAATAATTCACATAGATTATCTTTTCAGGTTTAGAGTTTTAGAGAATTAGATCTTAAATCATGGATTACATTCCACATTTAAACAAAGTGGTTACATAAAAGATAATATTCATTTTTTTTCCCATCGACGGAATCATATTTAAAACAAAACATGGATTCATTCATGTCACTTCCTTGAACCTATAATTATATCATGTACCTTTCCCTTGACCTGTGAAAAACATTTCAAAAACATGGGATGAGCATAAAAAGATCAGTAAGGGATATAAAAGTATGAAATGAAAACATTAGTCCATGTATGAAATCATACTTTACTCATAAAACATAATAACTTTAACATACCTCATCAAACAATGAATAAATCATAGAAATCATAAGACATAAACGTAGCTTGAGGCATTCATAACATTCTTATCTAGGGAGTATCCCTCTTGGTTACGTTTGGAATACCCATCACAGTATATTCCCAAAATCTCTTCGGAGAAACCTTAACTTTTAACTCCTTCGCGTTACCCAATGCATTGGAGAGCTATACCGGGCTCACATGCCCTTACTTTATCACTAAGCCACCCATCTTCATAACAATGCACAATAACCATAACATAATCGTATCACATAAAACATGCATAAAGGAAACATAACATTTCCACATTTCAATCACAAGATATTAATACAACACATTAATATAATAAAAACATTATGAAAACAATTTTCAATACCAAAATAAAAGAAAAGTAAAACATGGTATTTATTTTCCATTTAAAAAAAGTTTATGGCTTGTAGAGGAAGTTGAAACTGAAATAATAGTCATGGCGGCAGAGAAGTCATTGTCGCCGCATACGTACAAAAAATAAAAACATTCCATTTTTTCATTTAGTAAACACTTCATATAAAAAATATTCATTTTGAATAAACGTAAAAGTCAGAGGGTTTTATACACCGTATAAAATAATGTTGTGTATAAAACAAAATATGACTCAATGAAAGGAGAATAAGACGAAGTCCCTTACAAAGACGGTATCCTTGGATTAAGGATAAATCAATTACATAATTATGTGTGACAAATGAATACACCAAATATAAGTTGATATTAGGTATAAAAAAATCAGAGATCATTCACACATATTCATAGAACGACATATTCAAGGAGTATAAGTTTATCCCAAAGAATCAAAATTGGGTTAAGAAGTTCCCTTGCAAAAATTTGACATCCTAACGGCGTCACTTCAAGATTCATAAAATGAGTTGATGAGAGATAAAAAGGGTATCTCATCACTTGGACATAAAATTTAAATGAATAAGGATATAGAAGAACATATCCCAACATTAAAATATGTAAATTAAAAGACCCAACAAAATAAGACTTTTAAAAAGAGGAGGGTGACAAGTTCCCTTACCGACTTGGGCATCTTTCGAAACATACACCCCATGAAAGAAGGACAATAAAACATTGATGTGAATACTCATAAACGAAAGTATATTACACAAAGAGTAGAATAATGGGCAGTACATATACCACTCAAAGGAAATGGTGTCAAATGTAGCATAAATATCACGGGAATAAAAGTGAGATGAAAAATCCCTTACGAAAACTCAGCAGCCTAACAACGCCACTTAAAACGTCCAAAAATGGATTGATGAGATCAAATAGGGTCTCTCATCATATTGTATAAAATTTACAGAAAGGGGAATATAAAATAACATACCCCAACATAAAAAATAGGAGCTTAAAAGAAGTGACATAAAGGAGAGTACTTAAGAAGAAAGAGAGAGGTTGGATCTCTTACGAAAATTCAGCAGACTAACGGTGCCAATCAAATCTTCAAAAATGGATTGATGAGAAAAAATGGGGTCTCTCATCATATGAACATAAAAAGTACATAATTAGTAATATAAAATAACATCCCAATCATACTAAAGTTATTCTTAATGGGAATGACATAAAAGAGTGTACTTAAAAAGAAAGAGAGGGGTAGGTCCCCTTACCTCAAGTCCGACTTGACTTGTTCGTTTCTTTATATTCCTGAATAATAATCATTGGTCAATTTATAATATTTTAAGTAAATACTTTAAGGATTATTATTCAGTTCATATCACATATTATAATGTTATAACAATTGTTTAATAATGGTAGTTCATATCAGATGTTTTTGCTGATGTTTGGTACATGAGTTAAAAATGAACTTGTTTGAGAATGATTGCCCATGTAGTTATAAGTAAATAATTTCCAGAATAGTATTAGTGATTAAAATATCATATATATTAAGTAAATATTTATTTTATACTATTCCATAACATTTGGAGATAAAAAATGAAAAGCACCGTTCATGGAGACGGTAGGCCATACGTATGCATGAACACTACTTTCATTTTTTTGTCATATTAATGGAATTAAAAATAAATGAGATATATATATTATAATTCCAGTATAATATATATCGTTTCATGAGGTAGAAAATCGCCAACCACATAAACAATATGTTTTTTAACCATTAGACGAAGGTGTGTGTGGGTTTAGCTATAATAATTCTCATAACAAAATCATAATATATTAAAATACTGGTGTTGTTACAAAATAAAGGAATAAAAATAGTTTAGGGGGTTGGAGAAGCAAAATAAAACATAAGAACACAAGAGAAGACAATACCTTTAAATCGGGTAACTCTTTTTGATTTTAGCTCAAAGGCTTCATTGGAAAGATTTCCACCCAATGTGAGGCTTCTAGTAGTAAGAGAGGGATGTGGAGATACAAAATGGGAAGTGGTTGGCCGAACTAAAGTCTTGAGAGGTGTGGGTAAAGTGGTAGATGTGGGGACCTTTTATAAGAGGAGAGGAGGGGCACTCTTGGAAAGTCTTGAAAAGTACCATTATTATAAGATTCTTTTCGGATTTTAAAGGGCCCACAATTATATATTTCTATGAAAAGGTGATAATAGTTCGAAATACACACATCCAATAGGTTTTTGACCAGTTTAGGTCTTAGATTTTACATTATTGTTTCATTTTATTTAAATCGTTAAATAATGTGGTAATCACTACTTCATCATGGTGTCATAAATAATTTAATTTATTTAATTTCTAAAAATTATAAAAATAGTATCATGATGTAGGAAATATGTTTATATTTCTAATGAATATTTATAGTAAGAAATATGACTTTTATAACCCCATTTAAAAATTGTTTTAGTAAAACAACACAGGTTTGTGACATTATTATTTTAACATTAAATAAAAAGTATTTAATGTCATTTTCCAACCAAAGTGGATATATGGGATCCCCAAGTTGACCCATGGATTGTATTGGTCGTCCATGACACAACCAATAAGGGTAGGACATGTGTCAAGGTCATTTCATGTTATTAAAACATTATTTTTACCTAAAATTACACTAATTACCTCTAATCGCGATTGAAAACTTAAAATTTACTATTCACCAAAAAATTATTTTAATACCATTGAACCACATTTTACTTCCTAATGAAAACCATGTATGTCAGATTTTTTAAATTCAAAACACAGAGGTGGAAAATTTTCATTTAAACGAAAAATCAGATTTTTTTAACTACCACTTAGTGGTTTCACTATTCATCAAAAATTGAAGTTTTTCAGAAAAATACCAAAAAATTCACCCTAAGCTATATTTGATATTCCGACTTCAAAAATGATGTCTATTTTACAAAATTCAAAAAATATTAGTTACATTAATTAATTTAATAATTAATTCTCGTTTTCAGAACAAATAGCGTGTTTTTATGAAACAATATATATCAAAAGATTGACACTAGTTTAAGTCCAATTTCAAAGTGAAACTCATTCCGATGACCACTATTGGATTAAATGGTAAAAATATATTCTAATTTCACTTTAAAACCAATTAAAAAGATAATCTAATAACATAAATAAATTAGATTAAAATGTTTTTTTGAATTAAAATACAACATGTTCACTATTCATTAAAAAATAAACTTTATCGGAAAAATTCCAAAAATTTACACAAAGTAAATTTTAATGTCCCGATTCTAAAGAAGAATTTTCTTTTGTCAAATATAACACATAAAATTTTCAAAAAGTGTATTTAAAAATGGTTTTCCATCAAAAGGCGGTTAATCAGCCTTTTAATGAATATTAGAATGTTTACGCTTAAAATTGGATTCATTTGCATTTTTAATCCTCTAAAATTTATTGTAAAAAGTAAAAATATTTTTCAAAAATATATAATAATTTTTTAGTTAGTTCTGTTCATTCCCGTCATTACAATGGCTAGGTGTTAACTACCATTTAAAATAAAATTATTTTATTATTATAGTGCAACGTAAGATTTCAAAGGAACTCATTGTTGCGTATTGGGTAAGCCATCGAGCATAGCGTTCCCTTTAAATTAATATTGACATTTTATTCAAAAATAGGGATAAATATGAAAATGTCATATTCTTTATTTACCTGGGTTGTTACATTATCTTTTTGTGCATACCCAAAAACATTATTTTTCAATTTTATATTTTTGAAACATTCCTTTCTTGAATAATTTTACATTTTCTAGTAAAATATGATCTTCATAATGAGGTCACTAAATATTATCATAAAAATAATACTGATCTTACACCTAAAAAATATAGAAAAATATCCTACATGAAAAATTTATAAACCAATATTCATCAAATCATTTCAAATAGGATCATATTCCAAATATAGTGCAGTTAATGATGCATTATGCTTTATGATTCTAAATTAAAGATTCATAAAATCTTTTTTCTCTTCCAATATTGTGATGAACTGTGTAGTTATAGTCCTTAATAAATTCTATCCATCATATATTCCTTTTTTCAATCTCTTTCAAACAGAAGATATAATTAAAGCAATTATGATTAGTATATATTTCAAACATTAATTTATATATATCATAAACTCACAAAAAACAGCCCACTAATTAAGTTGTAAGCTTAGATTGATTAAACCATTCCCACCTACAATAGGAAATGGGCTGGAGACCAATGCCAAGTACGAATATCCCACAAATTGGTGATATTTACATAAGTACATGTACACAAACACATATTTCCAAGAGTATACGATGATAAAATGTAAATAGGTGACACCAATGCATAGATATTCCCATCCTATAATTAGATTACCAAAAAAGTACTGAAACTCATAGAGAGGGAAAATAAATTACCAAAAATAACTATAATAGAGTCCAACTTGGTCAAAAGGAGGGGTCTGACATCAAATGAAACAACCAATAAACACCTTCTTCTGTCTAACCGATTTTAAATTTGGCCAGCTCCTGAATCCGATTGGACACTATCAAATGGGTTCTTATATACATAATACATTAAATGTGGTGGAAAATCCTATGTAGGGTTGAATATATAAATACATAGTAAGAAAACCCTAAATTGTTATCCATAAAGCAACAACATTAGTCATTAAATAACAATAATACAATAAAAACACCATATATACTCCCAAACAGACTCATAATAGTTCAATAAACACTAAAAGACACATGAATCTGTTTTAGGATTCTAGGTAATTGTTATTCCATGGGTAATCTGTCCATGATATATTATATCACTGGAGATACTCATTAAGGAGGACCTGATTTTGGGGCCTCATCGAAGATGTTCTCACATAATCTTTGAAGATATCATAATCCACATAGGTTATCACACCCATGGTTACTTATGTAAATTATAAAACATGTTATATCTTTCTAATAGTTAGTTTATTTGATTCCTTCTACACGGTGGTCACACTAACATCATGAACCCCACCATGGAAGGATATGAGATCCCACCATAGTAACATAGTGGGATGCACTAAAATCTTTGTGAAATAATACCAATTTAGAGATCAAAATACTAGTCTGAGGAAATATATTCACACAATATCCCCATGGAAAAGGACTAGAGAATCAATCTCAGATGATATTAGTCTAAATTGAGTAAAATAAGGGTTCTAAGAACCCTTAGAGGGAGTACATGATGTGTACTAGGGGTACACGACATGTATTTCAACCATAAAGTCTTCAAGTACATAACCATCTCACATGAAATATAAAACACCATAAACATAGCCTATACCATAGGGGTACATGACATATAGTGGTCAACTAGTAACCTACTCATGATTTTTCTCATGCCCTTATACTTCTAGATGATCTTGTATACATGTGGTTGGGCCAGTGAACTTTTTTATTTCTTATAACATAGTCCTTCCTCTGTACACCTAGCCTACCTATGTGTCTATCCATGACCATACCTAGTATCCCTTGGGATATACAATGAGACTCTATTAAGTTTCTAATGAACTATGCTTTGGACCATACAAAATATGAACCTTAAAATTTTAAAAAAACATTGGTACTGCAACTATGGCCCCACAAATTGTTTTTTATATGGGTACAAACTCTGTGAATCTAAAATTTCTAAAATTTATAGGTTTGTTGTTTAATTTTCATCCATGATTCAATATATTTACCTATCTTCCAATCATTTCCAATTACAGGGGATCTAGGGTTTCATATGTAAATCACCTATGGTAGCTTGATTCTAACTACAACCACCAGTCGAAAATAGCCTCCCATTATGTCATGCCATCTTCATATGCTAAAAAACAATGGAGTCCACCAGTCCAACATTTATCATATATGAATCATAGAACATCATCGTAACAACTCAATCATATCCTCCATCGAAGACAACATACATTACATTAAACTATTGTATATATGTATGGTTGCATAATGATCTAATATTGGTTATTCATAGAACCACATAAATAAATTGACTATAAAGAACAAACGAATAAAATAAGGGAGAAATTCATAATATGGAAAATTTGAAAAATATAGACTATGTTTGGGTTGGTCAATGTTAATTTTCATTAGAATGTCAAATTAAGAGTATTAATAATCAACCAAAACAACTCAATAAATCCCAATATGAAAATTTCCCAAACCCCACGCATGATAAACCCACAAGTCACACTATAGTGGGTGTTTATTTCTATTCATCATTAGATACTTATTAGAGAAGAAATACACATAAAAAAATACCCCACCTAGAGTTTAGATCAATCGCTAATGAAGAATGACCCTGCATTGTAGTTGTTATTGAGATCTACAAACCTTGTTTCCAAAAAAAGTTCCAATATTATTTATATGATCCCATGATCTATTTTCATTCGCCCATATTCTCCAATGGAACCTATCTAGGTCTTCGAGGATATGTGGATAACCCTAAGATTTACACATATGATGAATTTATAGATGATAGACTTTGGTAATGTAAATTTATCAAATAATTTAATTATATTTATTTATCTATTTGACCTCCCATGAATGCACATAACCCAATAGTCCTACATGCTTCAATGTTAGGTCATGCATTGGGTAAAACCCATGACCTAAAATAAGCACAAATATCATATTTATGAAATGATACGTTGTTCAGAAGTTACTCAACATTTTGGGAAAACTACTCATTTGTGATATAAATATATTTAATATTTTTTTAAAAAAAATTTGCATCTGAGTGGGCCCCATAATCCCTCTTTGTATCATTTCAAGACTACTCAAAGATGAATAGAAATATTTAAATATTTTTTTATTAAAATAAAATTGATGTACATTCTCCCCACCATTTAAATTTTTGTCCTAGAAATCGAAAAAGAAGACTAAAAATATTTGGGTATGTATCTCTCATCTAGATCTCGTATTCCCAGGTTCTCTATGGAAGGCACTCATTCTACCACCAGACACATTCTAATATAATTATTCATCCAAAAATGATATTTTTCCTCATATCCTTGATCTCAACCAGGTACCCTGGAAATGTTATTATATCCTCGATATCCATCTCATCCCAGTTTATAATATGGGATAGGTCATGAACATACCTTATTAGTGGAGACATTTTTAAGACTTTGTATACATGATCTAACTATGGTGGTAGAGCAACATAGTATTCATACTCAATTAGACTTCATTGTTCCTAGAAAGGGACAATTAATCTATGATATAATTCGATGCCCCATATAAATATCTATAATTACAAATTAGTTGAGAAATTATAGAACACATAATCTCCATACTCAAACACCAAATACCCCCTTCGTCAGAACACATTGTAATTATGATGGAATTTTGTAGTCTTAATCTACTCCTAGATTATCTTCTCCTTCTCTATCATATCTCTCAAAAACTTTTGTCTCAGTTATATTAAATCAACAAGGTTATTTTAACATATTGTTGACTTGTATGGTCTCCCATGAAAGGAATCAAATGGTTCGATAAATATGGAGGAATGGTAGCCATAGTTGTATGAAATCTCCACCATGTTTTGTAAATACTCCCAAATATTTCCAAAGCCCTACATGAAATCTCAAATCATTTCCTCCAAACCCTGAATGGTCAACATAGTTTATCCATCAGTCTACCATTCCCAAACACAACTGAGTCCCAAATACATCCCACAATCCTATCCATAATAATAAAAAGAATCACGCATCATGGACTAACACGATCATTAAGGGGACACTGTAGATCCTGAAAACATCTTACACATAAAGGCAACATAGTATCTATACTAAACTCTTCTCTTGGATAGCTAGGAAGAGATATTACATGGTGAGTTAATCAATGATCACCCATATGACATCATTTCCTATAGATGTCTATGGTATCCCCATCATTAAGTCCACAGATATCCCATTCCACTTTCTTACGGCTTCTCAAGGGGTTGAGGTAAACCCACTTGAACATTGTTCCTTCCCTTCACATACATAAAAGAGAGGCACTAATAGGAAAAATTTACTAACCATTTATTCTTACATGGCTTCCAAAACTGATTTTAGATGTCCTGGAACATCTATTTCAAATAAGTATTCACCGCCAATGGGGATGTTAGAAATATTCTAATAACCTCCTCCAGAATATCACTAGAATAATAGTACATCATATAAAAATGATATCACGCTCCCCACCTAGAAAAAATAGATCTGTGGATTGTCCAACATATATTTGAGTACGTAAGGTATCGTAGTCAGTATCCACACATTGACCCTCCAAAAACATATTATAGAAGTTATGCGAGTAACCAAAATAAGTTGTAGAAATGAAAAACTATGCTTGTACACTAAAGACAACTATAAGGAGGTTAACTACTTTGAATCCTCAGTCAAAAACTAAGAACAAGATATCTTTCTAAGTGAATATGCATCAATTTTTCCATTCATACGAGTATAGAATTTCTCTAAGACATAATCCTTAAGAAACTAAAACTATTTCCAATCAATTATGTTAATATACTTTTGAGAGAATATCTACCTGAGACTCTTGTAGTAATAATAGACGATAAAATCCACACCCATAAGTTAGTATCACCGAATTTTCAAGGAGAATATAATTACATACAACTAAATATTATGGGTAGTGTAGTTCTACTTGTACAGTCACAACTTCTAAGACACATGTGAAATTAAATCCAACCACTATAGTATTTTAAAACCATGTTTGGTCCCTGATAAATCACATAACACTACTCACTCGACACCATCCTTTGGAAATCTCAATATAGGGGTTCACTTCAACCACTACCTGTGCTCCTAAAAATCATTCTTGCACTTCTTCTTACACATGAAAGGATTCTCTTTCCTAGAAAAATGGGAGGATATCCTAGAGAAATAGGGCGTAAATCTCTTACAGTAGCCTTCCATGACAAGGAAGCTCTATACCTCTATGATGCACTTGGGTGTCTCCCAAGATAACACTACATCAACCATATCTTTTTTCACTACAAAAACATCACTAGAGATGACATGTCCTTGAATGTGGACTTCCTGAATATAGAATTGAAACTAGGAGAAATTCCAAACTATCTAGTTCTCTTAGAGTATGCATAGGACCATCCTCTAGTGTGCTATGTTCTTCTCTTTAAACATAGATTACACAAGAATATTGATGAGTACTTGGATGAACTATTCAATTTATGATCCCATCCCACTGTTCATGGGGGTATTTCATACACATGATCAAAAATCAATTCGTACAATCATAGAACACCACATCCTATGCCTGAAGAAATATATTTAAAAATAAAGTATGGATAGCCAATCTGTACATATGATAACATATTAAGGAATCATTAGTTCTAGAAAAAGATCCCATAAAAAGATCTCACCCCATGAATAAATTCAAACCATTGTTAAAGATGTATAATTTTATAGTTACATCTAGTCAGAGTCTCTAAGTTCATGGATCAAAAAAAAGGATAAACTATAATATCTATGTATTGAAAAAGATAAGTGAAAAGGAAAGAGTGTATCCCACCAATGTCTGTTAGTACTATAGCTAAATTAGATAAAAACAGATATTATGACTCATAGAATACCATTAGACACAAGATCATAAGACTCCGTAGCATACATATATCCCATGCATTGACTACCAACACCCTGATTCCCTTGGGAACCTCCTGGGTGTGGTGCTGCAATAGGCAAAACCAATATCCAACTCATATATCTCTACCTACTCCTCTACCACAACTATTACAATACCAAGCTCCCAAATATTACTATTTTACATATCTATGTGGTCCATTGACTTTATCTCTATTGACATCATGATAGTCTAGACGATCTCAAGTGAAATTTCAATAATTGTTTATTTAGAAGAAAGACATCTCCCTCAGCTATCTCAAACCATAACGAGAACCAACAAACACCGATCCACTATTTTGGGATCACCTCATAATTTATATCACAGAAACGGATCGGGGAAACCTCCATAATCTACTATATATAGATATATATACTATAGTGTTACCATTACAATCACTAACTATATGAGTCTTCTCTCCCAAAAGCACTCCAAAACTAAAACCAACTTGATAACTCTAGTATAAGTGGGAATGGAAAGATATATCATAAAATTATGATTCCCCAGTTTAAAACCATCTCTAAGATCTGTTCATAGAATAAATAATCATTCACTATATATAGGGAGTATTGAGATAGATCAATAAAACTAATTGAATACTCTCCCACTATAAAAAAGGTCTATGGTAAATGAGAATTCTTTTTGTTGTGCACTAATCACAACATGACCATACTGAACAACTCCCTAAAGAGACAGTCAATATCAAGCCGTTATAGTGCCATATAATCATGAGACAGAGACACTAGGCTCCATAATCACCCAATAGAGACCTGAATAAGACATAGTACAAGGACCACCATCTGATTGGTAGGTGCCCCATAATTCGGGAAAAAATGGGGACTTCCTCTAGTCAATCCATAGCAACTTTGGGTTCTTGATCACCCTAAAACCTAGGAGTTTGTTGCATCTTAAACTCACATAGTGCAAATAGCCTACATGTAACAACCCGAGAATTCATGTTTCGTGTAATGATATGTTTCCCCTTTAACTGGACCATCTTTCTATAAAAAGAAAATGAAAATAAACGAAAACCGTAACAACAAGCATGAATGAAACACTCCTTTATTAAGAAACATGACGATTACAACTCCCCACGATCAAAACATCACTAAACAAATATTCCAACCAAGAATCCGATTACAACGACAGGAAGACTGCTTAGAACTACTAGGAGCCCGAGGATGCGATAGGGATTTCGAGCATCCATCATAAGGAACATAAGTATGGCTGACGCCACTGCGACCGTGCTCAACACCAAGGGGATCACACGAACCATCTTCCGTTCTACTTCGGTCACTTGGAGTAAGGGACACCTGAGACCAAACCCTTTTATAAGAACCAATATGACCGTTGGACCTCAAACGGCCACAAATCCGACCGTTGGTTCCCCAAAGAATCCAATGTTCATTTTGACCGTTGGGATAAAATCGGAATAATAACTGTGTTTTGTTTTGCTTTAACGTTTTAAAATGTCGTCAATGATAATTTAGTTTTCCCAAAATGTTAAACTCTAGTTATGTTCCTAAACGGCAAAAAAAATCAATATTATTGTTTTCGTCCATGATACATATTAATTTGAACAATTGAACTTTTATTTTCTATTTATATCAAACAGAATGAATTTTTATGAGTTATATATGATGAAATAAAGTAGATACATTACTTCTTTAATAAATTGACCTTTATTAACTATTTTGGAAATGGTATTCAATTATGGTTTTAAATTACAAATATCGCATCTTTAAGCTTACACAAATTCTTTTAAGCAACCAATTTTCTTTTCTTCTCTTAAATGAGTATATCCAAATGTTTGCATCAAATTATAAATTAACGTAATTATTATGTAATGCAGCAAAGGGAAAATAACTAAATAAATGAATAAATAAATATGTATTATGATCGATGCTTTCATTAATTGATTAAATGATCCTTTAATTTTTCCAAAATATAATAATTATGGTTTAAAAATAATGTACATAAGATAATAAGGCCAATAAAAATTATTGGTATTTTAAAATAGAATATATATATATATTCATATGTTTATATAATAGCATGTTTTGAATAAATCAATATTTAATTTTTGTTTATTGATTGTTTTTTTTATTAAAATAATAAAAGTCAGTTTAATAATTGTTTTTTTAAAAACAATGACTTAATAAACTAATAATATAACTTAAAAAACGGCTGAACCGTGTTTTTAACACCGCGTGGCACCCGGGCCGTCCGATCCGGCCTCCCCTGATCGTGGCCGTTGATTCCTTTTAATGTCGGGTCAACTCTGAGCCGCACGATCAACTCCCGTGCGATCCCGGCCATCCGTTGTTTTTCCGCTTCTCTCCCCTCCGCAGCTTCTTCCTCTCCCACGGCTTCCTTTTCCACCGACGCCCTGGTCTTCTTCTACCTCGAGTCGCCGAACCAGTTAGGTTAGGCTCCCGTTTTCTTCTCTAGGCCGGTGAAGTAGGCCCGACTGTTCCCTCTTTTCCACAGCCGACGCAGACTCCTCGCTTCGGCCGAAGACTCCCCGACGTCTTCTTCTTCATCTTCATTTTTTAAAAAAATCCTCTTGCACCGAAGGCCAAAATACCGGTTCCCTCTTTGGATTCTGGACCTACTTGATGGATCGCCTCCTCTCCTCCTCCTCATCGAACAGGTAATGGCTGTGTTTTTTTTTTCAGTTTGTGTAAACACCCGGTTTTGTATATAGTTATATACGCGTATGTACTTGTTATATATAAACATCTTCTACGTTTAAACCTTTGGTTCTCTTGAACTCTCCAACTTCTGGATACCGCAGTTGCACCGTAATCCTCCTCATCTTTGAGCTAATGTAAGGGAGAAGCTTTTTTTTGAGGTTCCTGAGTTTCGGTTTATATATACATATATATATATATATGCTATATATATATATATATATATATAAATTCACACTATGTTTGTACAACCGAATCCACTGGATCCACTTGCATCATTTATCACTTCCTTTCCTCCTCTCCGAAGGTAAGAGGCATGTTTGTTTGTTTTAGTTGTGTTGAGTTTCATAGTATATATATATATATACATGCTATGTGTGTGAACTGGGTGCGAACCCCGAATTTGAGATCTCTCTCAGCTTGAAGAATCGAATAGTGGGTAAAAGGGAAAATCCCTTCTTTTGTTTAGTTTTTTTCGGCTTTGGTACACTATATTTTATATACACCTTACATAAATATATATGTGTATAAAAATTTACATCAAGGCATTAAGAACCGGTTACCACTTTTTTTTCATCATCCAGAATTCGATCAGGTTAAAGGCAGTTTTCTCTTAGAGTTCATTTTAACTCGGTTTTAATGTTATATACATTGTGTATATAAATGTATATATATATATATACATTTATATACACATAAGTAAAAAGGGATATATGCAAGTATACAATTCTTCTTTTTGTGTTTATAACCTTGAGTTTTCTTTCTCCTATAAACCTGGAGGTTTGGGCAATTGTACGAACATGCAAAATTATGCAAGTATACGAAGTATATTGACATAAACATATATACACGCGATTATAACGATGTGTCTGTACACCAATGTGAACTTGGTTCTTTTATTTTATAATTTATTACCGTATATCATGATGAAATTTATGGTATGGTTTGATTTCAAAATTATTCTTGCAATTGAAAACTTTCATTTATCACTACTTTGGATAAATGAGGATTTTTGTGAAAATGGTTAGTATGGACTCCTTAAATTTTTTTTACGAATGCATACATGTATCCATAGGTATGTACTTATGTTTATTTAAAGTTCTAATAAAATAGTTTTTATCAGACAGTTTTGGGTAAAAACCCTCAATATCCATTTATCATTATATGTGTAAATGACCATGTTTTAATTGTGTGCTATGATGTTATGTAATTATAAGTGACATGTTCATTCTCTTGTAAACCATGTTTTTAAGTATAAGGTAACCTGTTATGTGCACGGAGTTTTAACATGCATGTCATTATGTTTTAATGATTAAATTGCCCTCATGTAATGAATATGTATGTGAAAATAGGGTTAATTGAGAATGAACGAATTAAACCCTATGAACGAATGACCATGTCAGGATATGTGAGGGATGTATAGGACTTACATGTGACGGGTGCGCCCAGAATTATATAGCGCAACAAGAATGATGTGACGGGTGCGCCCGGAATTATATAGCACTCCAATGCATTGGGTAAAGCAGGAGTCTCATGAGACGAACATGTGCGACAGTCTTGGTAGTTAGCCTTGACTTGTGCTAAACAAACATGGCAGGTGGTGAGCCTCGACCTGTTAAGTATGTTATACGGTCATGATGAAAAGTCATGACAAAGTCCAGGATTATACATACCCTCTGCATGTAATGATAAAGGTTAACCAGGGGTTAGTTCAACTAACAGTACAACCCCTAGTTGAAAGCTCCTAAGATTATGAAAATGCACTTTATGTGACAAGAACTGTTTTTATATGGTAAACTGTTAGATAAACTGCATTTTACTCATGAACCATGATATGCATGTTTTCCCTGCTTAGTCATAGAAATCTTTTAAAATTAAAGTAACTTTGTTTTAACATTATGCATTGTTTATTTTTCTTATATTGCGCACTCTGATCATGTTTACATTAAAAATCATTTCAAGTACGTGCTTCTTTGTGCAAGTGGTTTTCAAAGAAAGATGAATTTCATGTTTTAAGAAAAGATAATGTTTTGTTTTAGCAAAGTGTTTTATCCTCTTCAAAAGAACATCTTTGAGAAAGTATTTTCTAAAAATGTTTTAAAACCCCTTACTGGGCATTTTTGCTCACCCTACGTTTTGGTTAAAATTTTTCAGGCACGGTTGATATTAATGAAGCTAATCAGAAGCAGCTGGTTTCCCAGAATCCCGAGCCTCGCGATCCTCTGTTGTGATGAGACATGATACTTCATTTGTAATGATGTAATGTTAAGTATATCATATCTCATTAAGCACCCCGGTTTTGGGGGTCGTTACAGTTGGTATCAGAGGATGGGTTCGGGAAACTCTGGAAAACCAGGTGATATAAATATATTGCTAAGACTAACTAAGTAAAAATAATTTTCAGATGGCTGATGTACCTACTGACCTTTTGTCACTCCCCACCGAGGCTCTAGAGAACATTATATCTCTAGTCAGCCGTGAAAACATCCTGAACTATGCTCACATTCTCTTGACGTGTAAGCACTTGTACGATGTGTCGAACACATCTAGGGTGCTTAGTCTCCACCGGGGAATGGGGATGGACTATCTCCTTATGATGATGACTCAGTTTCCCTCGTATGCACGTCGGGGAAGGTATCATGAAGGACTCTTCCGAGTGTTTACAGCTGGCGAGGAATTTGGCACAATGCTAGATAACCCTTTCCAAGAAGCTGCTGCCGCCGGAGATCTTCGAGCAGCTTATCTGTGCCAGGTCCTGCACTATGGCTTCTGGGGGCTGTTAATGGACTCCGGAGCGTTGGAGAATGAGTCCACACGTGTGTCTCTTAGGCAAGAAGTGTACACCGACGTTTCCCAACTTCACACCCCTCACGCGAAACTCAAGAGGCGATATAAATGTCCCCATGGGTTTAGTTCTGTATGTTCATCCTTTGTTTGGTTTGTGGAGTTAGAGAGTTTCGCCTCTCTTTGTGGTGTCCGTCTGGAAAACTCAGACTTTAATGTGTAAACTTTCTTAATTAAAAAGTTTATGATCTCTTTCTTCTTAGTGTTGTTAAGTGACCTCCCCTATTTACCTTTTCTTCCAGATGGCAGGTCAGATGAACCTCTCGTCTCTACCTGACGAGTTGGTAGAGGTTATCTTGATCAAAACATGTATGGTGGACTTTCCCTCTTTTCTCCACCTACGAGGGTCCTTTCAACGTCTTCTGGACATAGCGAATAGTCCGGAAATTCTCTGCACATGTCAGGATAATGAACATGTGATTCACCTCCTTGCCACCACCCAGCTCCCCTACTATAGGCGAAGGGGGAGATACCATGAAGGGCTTTTTCAGTGTTTCTCTATGGAACGGAACTTCTCCGCCAGAGCATGCTTTCTCATAGCAGCTCAGGATGGCCACCTCAGAGCCGCCTACATGTTCCAGATCCTGAACGTCAGCCTTCTCAATCGCGTCGTACCCCTCGACTACCTTGAACGTGATGAAGTTCGAAGGGTTACTAGGGGATTCGTCCGCTCGGACATCTCAGAGCTGTTTATTGCACGGGCCTCCCTGTGGAAGCCTGTGTGTAGTTCCCATGAGCAGGAGTACAAGTCTTATTTCTCAAAGTGTATCTGGGTCAGGGAAACCGTAGAGTTGTGTACCAGTTTAGGGGTTCCGTTAACCGAGCCATGCCTTCAGTTTTGGTAATGTTGTGCGACCGAAGTCCTTTTCTTGTCTTTTTACGAATAGAATTGCGAGGACGCAATTATTTTAAGGGTGAGATAATGTAACAACTCAAGAATTCATGTTTGGTGTAATGATATGTTTCCCCTTTAACTGGACCATCTTTCTATAAAAAGAAAATGAAAATAAACGAAAACCGTAACAACAAGCATGAATGAAACACTCCTTTATTAAGAAACATGACGATTACAACTCCCCACGATCAAAACATCACTAACCAAATATTCCAACCAAGAATCCGATTACAACGACAGGAAGACTGCTTAGAACTACTAGGAGCCCGAGGATGCGATAGGGATTTAGAGCATCCATCATAAGGAACGTAAGTATGGATGACGCCACCACGACCGTGCTCAACACCAAGGGGATCACACGAACCATCTTCCGTTTTACTTCGGTCACTTGGAGTAAGGGACACCCGAGACCAAACCCTTTTATAAGCACCAATATGACCGTTGGACCTCAAACGGCCACAAATCCGACCGTTGGTTCCCCAAAGAATCCAATGTTCATTTTGACCGTTGGGATAAAATCGGAATAATAACTGTGTTTTGTTTTGCTTTAACGTTTTAAAATGTCGTCAATGATAATTTAGTTTTCCCAAAAGGTTAAACTCTAGTTATGTTCCTAAACGACAAAAAAAATTAATATTATTGTTTTCGTCCATGATACATATTAATTTGAACAATTGAACTTTTATTTTCTATTTATATCAAACTGAATGAATTTTTATGAGTTATATATGTTGAAATAAAGTAGATACATTACTTCTTTAATAAATTGACCTTTATTAACTATTTTGGAAACGGTATTAAATTATGGTTTTAAATTACAAATATCGCATCTTTAAGCTTACACAAATTCTTTTAAGCAACCAATTTTCTTTTCTTCTCTTAAATGAGTATATCCAAATGTTTGCATCAAATTATAAATTAACGTAATTATTATGTAATGCATCAAAGGGAAAATAACTAAATAAATGAATAAATAAATATGTATTATGATCGATACTTTCGTTAATTGATTAAATGAACCTTTAATTTTTCCAAAATATAATAATTATGGTTTAAAAATAATGTACTTAAGATAATAAGGCCAATAAAAATTATTGGTATTTTAAAATAGAATATATATATATATATATTCATATGTTTATATAATAGCATGTTTTGAATAAATCAATATTTAATTTTTGTTTATTGAGCGTTTATTTTTATTAAAATAATAAAAGTCAGTTTAATAATTGTTTTTTTAAAAAACAATGACTTAATAAACTAATAATATAACTTAAAAAAAATGGATGAACCGTGTTTTTAACGCCGCGTCGCACCCGGGCCATCCGATCCGGCCTCCCCTGATCGTGGCCGTTGATTCCTTTTAATGTCGCGTCAACTCTGAGCCGCACGATCAACTCTCGTGCGATCCCGGCCGTCCGTTGTTTTTCCTCTTCTCTCCCCTCCACAGCTTCTTCCTCTCCCGCGGCTTCCTTTTCCAACGACGCCCTGGTCTTCTTCTACCTCGAGTCGCCGAACCAGTTAGGTTAGGCTCCCGTTTTCTTCTCTAGGCCGGTGAAGTAGGCCCGGATGTTCCCTCTTTTCCACAGCCGACGCGGACTCCTCGCTTCGGCCGAAGACTCCCCGACGTCTTCTTTTTTATCTTCGTTTTTTTTTAAAAACCTGTTGCACCGAAGGACAAAAGACCGGTTCCCTCTTTGGCTTCTGGACCTCCTTGCTGGATCGCCTCCTCTCCTCCTCCTCATCGAATAGGTAAGGGCCGTGTTTTTTTTTCAGTTTGTGTAAACACCCGGTTTTGTATATAGTTATATACGCGTAGGTACTTGTTATATATAAACATCTTCTACGTTTAAACCTTTGGTTCTCTTGAACTCTCCAGCTTATGGATACCGCAGCTGCACCGTAATCCTCCTCCTCTCCGAGCTAATGTAAGGGAGAAGCTTTTTTTGAGGTTCCTGAGTTTCGGTTTATATATACATATATATATATATATATTCTATATAGATATATATATGTATTCACACTATGTTTGTACAACCGGATCCACTGGATCCACTTGCCTCATTTATCACTTCCTTTCCTCCTCTCCGAAGGTAAGATGCATGTTTGTTTGTTTTAGTTGTGTTGAGTTTCATAGTATATATATATATACATGCTATGTGTGTGAACCAGGTGCGAACCCCGAATTTGAGATCTCTCTCAGCTTGAAGAATCAAATAGTGGGTAAAAGGGAAAATCCCTTCTTTTTTTTAGTTTCCTCCGGCTTTGGTACACTATATTTTATATACACCTTACATAAATATATATGGGTATAAAAATTTACATCAAGGCATTAAGAACCGGTTACCACTTTTTTTTTCATCATCCAGAATTTGATCAGGTTAAAGGCAGTTTTCTCATAGATTTCATTTTAACTCGGTTTTAATGTTATATACACATAAGTAAAAAGGGATATATGCAAGTATACAATTCTTCTTTTTGTGTTTATATCCTTGAGTTTTATTTCTCCTATAAACCTGGGGGTTTGGGCAATTGTACGAACATGCAAAATTATGCAAGTATACGAAGTATATTGATATAAACATATATACACGCGATTATAACGATGTGTATGTACACCAATGTGAACATGGTTCTTTTATTTTATAATTTATTACCGTATATCATGATGAAATTTATGGGATGGTTTGATTTCAAAATTATTCTTGCAATTGAAAACTTTCATTTATCACTGCTTTGGATAAATGAGGATTTTTGTGAAAATGGTTAGTATGGAATCCTTAAATTTTTTTTATGAATGCATACATGTATCCGTAGGTATGTACTTATGTTTATTTAAAGTGCTAATAAAAGAGTTTTTATCAGATAGTTTTGGGTAAAAAACCTCAATATCCATTTATCATTATATGTGTAAATGACCATGTTTTAATTGTGTACTATGATGTTATGTAATGTTAAGTGACATGTTCATTCTCTTGTAAACCATGTCTTTATGTATAAGGTAACCTGTTATGTGCACGTAGTTTTAACATGCATGTCATTATGTTTTAATGATTAAACTGCCCTCATGTAATGAATAAGTATGTGAAAATAGGGTTAATTGAGAATGCACGAATTAAACCCTATGAACGAATGACCATGTCAGGATATGTGAGGGATGTATAGGACTTACATGTGACGGGTGCGCCCGGAATTATATAGCGCAACAAGAATGATGTGACGGGTGCGCCCAGAATTATATAGCACTCCAATGCATTAAGTAAAGCAGGAGTCTCATGAGACGAACATGTGCGACGGTCTTGGCAGTTAGCCTTGACTTGTGCTAAAGAAACAGGCCGGGCGGTGAGCCTCGACCTGTTAAGTATGTTATACGGTCATGATGAAAAGTCATGACAAAGTCCAGGATTATACATACCCTCTGCATGTAATGATAAAGGTTAACCAGGGGTTAGTTCAACTAATAGGACAACCCCTAGTTGAAAGCTCCTAAGATTATGAAAATGCACTTTATGTGACAAGAACTGTTTTCATATGGTAAACTGTTAGATGAACTGCATTTTACTCATGAACCATGATATACATGTTTTCCCTTCTTAGTCAAAGAATTCTTTTAAAATTAAAGTAACTTTGTGTTAACATTATGCATTGTTTATTTTTCTTATATTGCGCACTCTGATCATGTTTACATTAAAAATCATTTCATGTACGTGCTTCTTTGTGAAAGTGGTTTTTAAAGAAAGATGAATTTCATGTTTTAAGAAAAGATAATTTTTTGTTTTAGAAAAGTGTTTTATCCTCTTCAAAAGAACTTCTTTGAGAAAGTATTTTCTAAAAATGTTTTAAAACCCCTTACTGGGCATTTTTGTTCACCTTATGTTTTGGTTAAAATTTTTCAGGCACGGTTGATATTAATGAAGCTAATCAGAAGCAGCTGGTTTCCAAGAATCCCGAGCCTCGCGATCCTCTGTTGTGATGAGACATGATACTTCATTTGTAATGATGTAATGTTAAGTATATCATATCTCATTAAGCACCCCGGTTTTGGGGGTCGTTACACTACATGATTATTTATCCAGTACTAACATTTCTAACAACTTCTATATGGGTTGTTATAAAACTTGAAAACCACCAGAGGTACCAATCCATGTACAAAACACTTTACGTAGGCCTCTACACTCACCAAATTACCCTCATCATCATGATGCATATTCCTAGCTAGAAATCATTATAGAGGAATCATTAAAATTAAAAAAACACATATTTCTCAATGAGTAAATCTAGGGTGATGAATCAAGAAGGACATGGAAATCACAAACCATTCATATATGATTCCTATAGCAATTTTTTCCACTAAAACAAGTATATACACAAATTGAGTCAAACAGAAGATCATCAGAGTCCTGGTGAAGGGATATGTAATCCTCCACATGATCATTGGAGTCCCAATCCTGGAGGATTATCCTAAAACACATCAAAACTATTTCCATGAAACCCAATACAAATTAATAGTTACATAAAATCTATTCCCATGTCCCAAGGTAGAACTGTGCTCTATTACGTCTTTTTCATGACCTAACCCACCAAGGCCCTCTGGGATGAAGGTAAGACGAGTGTAACTACTTCCAACCTGATGAAAATTCTCTAATGGCTAGAAACTATCACCACATTTGCATATCCACCACATTAGATGCATTAGCCTATTTACAATTGTACATGCACATATATCCAATCCCGTACAATGATGAAATGTAATGAAAAATAATAAAAAAGAATTCATATATATAACCCATAATCAAAGTTCCAAAATGTAATAGATACGGTATAGTGGTCAAATAAAATAATAACTAATAATAAAAAGCTGTTCAACCTACTCACGGGGATGAGACCTCCAAAAAAGGCAGCACATGGTAAACACCTCATTATTTTTATCCCAATTTTTTCCCTGCCCACCCCCAATTTCCCTAGAACACCATCAAAAGGTTTCTCAACAATATTATAGATGAAAAAAGAGGAAAAAATAAACTATATGTGTGTGTATAACAATACCCATAATGACACCTCTAAATCAATATGCATAAATAATCAAGAGTTGTTTTCCCATAACAAAAATACAATAAAAAGTCCAAGATATAATAATAACAAACAATCGATATAAAGAATGTCTTAACCAACCTGGGTAACCTATGATTATTCTGATCCATTTTATGTAACAGTCATTCCAAGATTAATTGCTCCATGAGACAAGCTATCATTTGTGAGACATATAAAATAGGTCATGATAATCGGGATTCAATGAATATGTACTCAATCGATCACTGATGATATCATAAATTGTGCAGGGGATCACACCTAGAGTTTTTTAGGGAAAAAATAACATACTAGATCTATATTATAGAAAGGGTATGAACTCCTAGTAAATTTTAGTAATAAATATACAATTAACCCAACCTAGGAATGATAGAGTATAACAACCTAGTCCCATATGATTTTTCACCGATCTATATCTTAATCTAAACCCATATAAGGGATCATAATTCTATGCTGAGGAGGTAATGACACACTGTGCCCACATGGGAAGGGAAAAGGAAACTGCAATCAACCGATCCTTTTCTAATACAAGTAATCTAACAGTTCCAAAACAACATAAAGGGAGTTAATGAGTTTACTAATATTCCGTGTCTTTCCAATATATCATCTTCTCATGAATAATTGACACACAATGCATAAAAATCTCTGTATACATGAAATGTCCCTTAGGGTTACCCAATGTGTAATGACCAACTGATATAATTCCCATGAAATCTACCCATCCCCTTGTACAAAATTTCATTCTCATGTATAGGGAGTCATGCACATGAACTTTATAGTATCTGAGTGCACAACTCTTCCCATGTACCCCTTGCCTTCCCAGGTTTCTTCCTTTAACTATGTCCATGTATCCTATAGGATACAAACTTGGTCACTTTCTTGGGACACAAATAATGTGGTAGGGACTACATGGTATGTGATTCTTAACATTCCATGGAAATTCAATCACAATGGCGAGGTCCCCACACATATAATTTTTTCAGTTACATGCCATGTATCACACAAATTTAAATAATATCTATGATTCTTGAAAAATCAAAACCCAAACCAAAATTCATTGATATAGCCACAAATCATTCCCAAAAATAGTTTATTTGGGTTTGAACATGATATTCACCATCAATAGCAAGATTCCGTCCACATCCACTACTTAGAAGTCACCCACTATGGATCTGCACTATCACTATACTCCATAACATGTAGTGAAATCCATTAGTTTGATGTTGATCCTCTCTAAATCATCCAATATCATCATCAAAAATTGATCATGTACCTCACCCACAATACTAATTTATTGTTCCATTTAATGGTTGTGCAATGATCAAATAATGAGTATTCGTCGAACTTGTACTAAATTAATTTCACACGATGAATGTGTGATGAAATCTAGGGAGAAATCTAACAAACACTACTTTGGAATGACCATAAATCAAGATTATGATAGAATTAATTCAATTCCATTATAACAATAAATTAATATTTATTATATTCAACCAAAAAAATCCTCCAATCCAAATGGGAAATAATCTCAAACCCATAATCTTGTTCTACCCATAGATCCCCCTGTGGGTGGGGTTGATTAAGGTTTATCATTAGAAAATCAATGTGGGAAGATTAACACATTAAAAAATTTCATATCATCATTACGGATCAATCAACGATGAAGAATTATATTGTATCAATGGTTTTGGTGAGATCCTTGAACATCGTTTGCATAGATGATCCCTACAGTATTGATCTGATTGAGTAATATGTTTTTTACACAGATCCCCATAAAATCCAATCATAGTCTCTAGAGTTATGAAGATAATCCTAAGCTATACCCATAAACAATTATTTATATGGGATATATTCGGATCATTAAAATTTTACAATTAACTAAATTTAATTGATTAATTATTTAATTTATACATCCATGACTGTGCTTTATAGAAGCATCTGACATGCTCCAAGGCTATGTGAAACATATGGTAAAACCCATTCTATG
Organism: Viscum album; assembly: GCA_963277665.1. Taxonomy (NCBI): domain Eukaryota; kingdom Viridiplantae; phylum Streptophyta; class Magnoliopsida; order Santalales; family Viscaceae; genus Viscum; species Viscum album. The sequence goes on from OY728157.1 coordinate 796,071,789, forward strand.
AAATAAAGGGAATTATTATATTTAAAATCTGAGAATATGGTTAGTATTCAATCAACATTCTAGGAAAACTGCACTCATGTGAAATTAATATATAAAATATTTTTAAAATATAAATTTTGAGATCATGAGGCCTCAGAATATTATTCGAACTCATTGATTGTATCCGAACAAGTGACTTGATTTGTTTAAAATATTTACAAGGTAAAAACAGTGACATTAAAAAATCAATTATTTCTCCATATTCTTAAAAATAACCATAGTAGTTTGTTAGAGATCATTTATTGGATACTTTTCTTCATCCTTCTGGAATTTAAGTGAATCATAAGTATTTACTAGGTGATTTTCATCGAAACACAACCATGTACCCTTAAATAATTATCACTTAAGATGACAATTTTCCCATTTCAAGAGGGAATGGGAAAAAATAGAGCACTCACTAATCATCATTTTAATTCCTAGAAATATTCATCTCAATATTTTTTTATAGATTAATAAAACCCTTTTTGAGTTAATTTAGTTTGTGGGATAGAAAAACACACAATGTATTCAAAAAAACCTAAATAGTAACTCATTAATCCATAACATATTGGTATATATGTGACACTATTAGTTGTTATCCAATTATCAACCACATTAGTTTTAGTCAGATCAATAATTATTTGATATTTATTTACTATATGTCCATAGAAATAAATATTTCCAAAAAATTTATATTTACTAAATTTTTTTAAATGAAATATTTTCATTCATGTTTTGAAAAATAACCCATAGGTGTTTTTAGGATCCTAATAACATTTTAAACATACCAAAATAAAATCAATGAATTTGACCAAAAATTTATTCAAAAACTCTTGGAATGTTATATTCCTAATGTTCAAAAGTAGAGAATTTGAATTTTAAAAAAATGGAATTATCAGATATTTGTAATTCCTCTACTGAGTATGAAATTCCATATTCATGATATTATCCTCATTCACAATAAATATATGGTACCCAAACCTTGAATCAATCATTGATAAGTAATAATCTCTCTAAAGCAGATAAAAAATCCATTAAAACGAGGAAACATATATTGATTCATAATTGTGATGTTATTAAATGCTATATAATTAATTAATATCATATTGGAACTATAGATATTCTTTAATAATATATCATCCCATGATAAATCTATTTTTGAATGAATCCTTTATCAAGAAAAAATTTTAGTTTTTATTTTATTTTTAAAAATTTCAACTTGGTCTATTTTATAAGGTCTTTTTACAATTGGAATTGCATCAACACTAAATGAAGATAATTTTCAATATCCTAAACATGTACAATACAATGAAATTAATCAATTAATACTTCTATAAATTTATTTCTACTTGAATATCAAAAATTTAAACAATTTTATTTGTCTCAACTATATCTGCAATATAACATTAACATATTTCATTAATTACTTTATTTGATTATTGATATATTATCAATATTTTGAATTCATCATTGTATATAAATAAAAAATAATTCCAAAAAAATCTTAAACACTAAATTAATAGTCATAAAAAACTAAATCCATACCAAGAAGAACATGAAACTCTATATGGGAATGAAAAAACATTTTATAGGTAATTTCATTCCCAATAAGATAACAAGAGGATTATTATTTTTCATTTTTAGTCAATAATACCCTCATGTGTTTCCAAAATATTGTAGCTTAATATAGGGTGGTAAAATTTATAATTTATCATAAAATTTCTTGAAAATGAATGAATTTACAAACCCTAAATAAAATAAGATAATTGAATGATCTGAAAAAATAAGAATTGTACGTGAAACCACATTGTCAGATGGTCCACAATTTTTTGATGTATTCACAAAGGATTTATCCACAAATTTATTCTCATGATGCTTTTGAATTCCATAATTCCATCTTATCCTTGGGAATTATTTTCCTAATGACCCATATCAATTCAATGAAAGCATCTTATTACCAGTTTCTTATTTTTTGTATGATAAATTATGTGATAATTATTTTTATTCTTCAGAAAAATTTACAAATATAAAATATTAGAAAAATTGTATATTATATTAAATAAATTCCCTATGATTATTTGTTCCATACATATAACATAATTGAAACATTATATTTTTCCTTCATATTTCATCATTGGATGCTTCCCCATTACCTTCCATTTCGATACCCTTTTCTACTTCTCATCATAGTATACATGATCATTAGAAATATCCAATTCATCCTTCTATATTAATAAAACAAGATTCACATAACATTTAAATTCTTATGAATCTAATTCAATTTGATATGATGGATTCAATATAGAGTATTTCTAATAAATTATAATATTATGATTTTGAATAAAATGTATTGTGTAAAATGCTAATCAGGGGATGTTTTTGTCATTTGCGACTGTTGAGTCTTCTTACATCTACATAAATTTCAAGATTTTAATTTTCATTATAATGTTTAAATCATTAGGAAACAAATTATTAAGGAAAATATTTCAATACTCATACCATTCAATGGAATAAATACATTGTATCCCTATAATATTCCTAACCATTTACAATATTTTATCAACATTACAGTTAAAAAGGCATATAGAAAGAGTAAAATTACAATATTCTGTACAACCCATGACTTTTAATATTTTATCTATGGATTTATTTCCCATTCAACTATAATAGGGTCTGATGATCTATTGAATTACAGAGGGAGAAGATTCATGAATGTCTCAACAATAGACATGTTTCTCTATGGTGAATTTCATTGTTCTACCACATGGATACCAGCACCATTTTATAGCCTATGTCAATAGACCAGTCATAGTAACTAACAAATTTTATTCAATTCCAACAATTCCATGTGGTTAACCTGGAAATACATTTTCCTCTTGGTTTCTTCTTATTTATCTTTTATGTCTCAACTAGGTAATACTTTTTTAAACATATATAGATTTGATAAAAAAATTGTTAATATTCAAATAATATATGATGTCAAAATTGCCATAAAATATAATATATATTGCTTACTCTATAAATATTGTCCAATCTTTTAAATTTATCTACACCTTTTCTGTGATAACTACTATAAGGAACCTAACTTAAAAAATTACAGAATCATAAATTATAAATCAACAAATCATTTTATTTCATTCTCGAGGACTTGTTTATGGTTTATAGATTTATAAAATTATATCATAAATCATAAATATTAAACCCCAAAAATTTAAATTGTTAAATCCATCTATGTATACATTTTTTTATCAATACATTACTTTTAAAACGAAACTAGTTTTGTTTTCATAACAAATATTCATGATTTAAAACTTGACTTTATTATTTATCTACTAATTATTCTATACCTATGAAATACAATTGAAACATGGAATAATCAGAAAAATATAATTAAAGGGGAATCTAAAAAATAAAGAATAAAAATCCATTGGTCTTTCTAAAATCTAGGAGATCATATAAGATATTTTTATTTAAACATAATATATTTTGAGCTCAAATAATCTTTTAATTAAATAGTAAAATAGATTTACAACAACATTTTCGTCACAAAACACAATAAATGAATAAATATACTAAAAATCATAATAATGAGGGTTTCTTTGTAGAATATTATAACCCATGAATTTTTTTTTATAAAAATAATAAACTTTTACAATTAGTGGAAAAATCATAAATTTAAATAATAGATTGTTAACTAAGACGACAAAATCGAAATATTTACATGAAAAATCATTTAAAAAAATAGATAAATTTTTTGGTAAATTGGTACATATTCCATAGTGAACACTTATAAGGAAACATACATTTTTAATAACCACCTCAGTTAATTCTAGCGTAATTATATAGAGAAACTAATCATTACCCAATTCATTCGAGAGCTATTTCGCGTTCACACATTGTCATGACCAATTTAAAATGTATATAACATTAATGAATTACATAGAATCGTATATTCCCATCATAAAATATCATAATACATTACTATTAACTCATATTCAAATTATTTTTTAGTATTTACATAATATTATTAAAATACTCTTTTTTATAAAATTTGATGAAATGTCTCAAAATATAGAGGCATAACTATATTATTGAATATATTTATTAAAAATAAAAAAAATTGGAAACAAAATTACATTCTGAAAAAAAAATCATGTATTCTATTTATTTATTTTCTCTTATATCCATGTAATAATTAATTAATTGATCGATTAAATTCATGCCTTCTGTTTTAGAGAATTCATCGTATATGATAGAAATGGATTGGGTAGTTTAAAAATGGTCAATTGGATCTTGATTATATCATTTCTCGAATATTATTTACGTCACTATTATAATTTTTATATATTATTAACAATTTTATAAATGACCATGTAACATGGATTTGATAAATTATTTTCATTATAATCATAGAATTTGTAGTTTTTATATACACATGAGTAATATTTCCATTTTTCAATGATTGTGAAGGAAATATGGTACGTATTATTTTAAACTTTTAGAATGAAAATTATATAATAAATATAATATAATATATTTAAATTCACCTAAAATTTCATTCACGTGATGTAGTGGTGAAAAATAAAATACATTAGTTTTTGGGGCGATAGTCTGCACGTATAAAAGAACGATATATTTATTTTTCTTTGGATGGTAATGAAAGAGGTAGAATATTTATTAATAATTCTATAATAAATTTTATATCATATATATAATATTGTTTTAATTTTATCCATCACTATGACCTGAAATAAGATTTTTTTATAATAAAATTAAATGTGTCACCTTATGAAGGTGGAATTCCCCATGCACAAACATACAATGTTCTCATTTCCCATAATATGAATAATTTGATGAAAATGTGTTATAAAAAATGATTATAATATTAGAGTATATTTAATACACTTATGTTATTATTTCATAATAGGTCAATAATATTTTATGTTAGAATAATGAGAACGTAAATGAAAATGATTAGTTAATAACTATCCCTATTTATCCTGAAAACTTATTAGGTTTTCACCCTGAACCTTTATATTATTTTATTGTGATAAAAAAAATATATATTTTATTTTATGATGGATTTTAGAAAGGTATTTCTGCATGGAATGTATGATATAATTGTCCCCTGATGTGTCGATAATAGGTGAGCGGGGGTTTTCTTTTATATGTGAGGGAGAGGACAAACACAAATTTTGTACAAAAAATTAAAATATATGATTTTCAAACTCAATAAAAAGGGGACCAAAATGGAATAATTTTGAAAAGGGGGATATGTTCTAAATCTGACCATCCAGTATGATTTTTAAAATTTTATGTCAATTTAACCTCTATTATTTTAGTTTTATCCCTTTTAAATCATATTAACTATTACTATGGTAACTAATATTTTACAAAAAAATTAAAATTCAAATGGAAGAAAATATATAGCGAATGAATTAAAAAATATAATCATGATAATTAAAAATTTAGATTCAATTTTATTAAATTAATGTTTTATCATTTTCAAAAAATAAATTTTATAACAAACCCAAAAAATGTGAAAGAAAACATTTTCATAGAAAAATACCAATTAGTTATAAATGAAATTTATATAAAAATAATATTTAATGTTGATTACAAAAAAATTTATTGGATTATTTTTTATCATAAGTGACTAAAGATATTATAAAACCAATAAAAACAAAATGAGAATTTTTGAATACAATAAATGAGAAACAATTTTCTTAAAAGTATAAAATATCTACTATTCAACAAAAAAACAGATTTTTTCAGAAAATTCCAAAAAAATCACTCTATGTTAATTTTGGATTGATTATTTTATAAATTAAAAAAATTTTAAAATTATTATTAATAAAAGTTTGAATTAAACATTATCAATATATCCACAAAAGAAATGTAAATGAATTTTGTGTAAATAATAATATTTTGTTTTTTCATTAGAAAATTAGTCAATATTTTTATAGTGAATATAAATATATAAAATAAAATTCATGAATAATAATAAGGAAGTTAATTGTGATATTTTTAAAATTATGATTATGTACTAAGATAATATTCACCATTTGGGAGTAATTTTTACTTGAAAGAGGAATATAAATACACATAAGGTGAGTTTTTCCTCTATATCATATATATTACATCACCATTCATTTATTACAATATAATTATAACCATGATACATTTCATAAATTACTATAATTATGGTAACCATAAACTTTGTGAATACATACTTCATGATTTTTATAATTTCATTTATCTTTCAATTCACATCATGTTTCACTTTACCTCATTGTTATATAGATTATATCATTGATTGGCTAATAAAGCATAACCATAAGTGCCTGGAACATTATGGACAAATATACCTCACCTTAAACAAAAATTTAATTTTTTCTGACTCAAAAGACTATAAATTGATAATGAAATTATATACGGTTCTCACTATGTTGAACACTTATAAATGGATTCTAGACATTAATTTGATTATCCATTCACTAGGATTCGACCCTACATTTCCTAGGTTCAATTATCTAGAATTTAAAAATGAATACAATTAATAAATCTTTTAGGTTTGAAACATAATATGGATTCTTGTGAAAGATCCAATATTTTTTCTATAAATACTCACATTTAAAAGAATATGAATATGTGCTGGATAATATTGATATAACTGAGCTTCAAAAGGCCACCATTTATCCATAAATAGAATCAATCCATGATAACTATGTCTAAAAATCATTGAAACTTCTAGAGAGACATTTGGTTCCCCATAATTGTTTTTTCAAATAATCTATATTGTGATCACAAAAATGATATTTTAGGTCACTTTAGTTTTTTAATGATTTGAAATCCTCATAATATATCCATATAACAATTTAAATTATACCGATTTATTCACTATATATAGAGTTCCTATATCCATATCTGGGAACATGCATTTACAATGGTTGATTGTTCCAGATCATTCCTCCTAGAATTTTGTTTTTACAATTTTAATTTACCATATATATTACAATGACATGTTATTATAGATTAAATTTTAATGATTTTAATAATTTTGAATTCTCAAAAATCATAAAATGGTATTTATTATTTGTACTGACAAGGAATATTTATTGTTTGAAAGAATTAAAATGGATATTATTTCATTTTATCCACACAATCATGAGGGATAATACTATTTGTCAGTTAATGCATGTGTATGGGGTTTTAAGGCATTGAGTTTATATCCCCCCCATTTGATACAACCCCTTAAAATATTTATCTCTGTGTTCCCATAATATATTTAAATAATTTGGTAAATTCTTCATCATAAATCAAAATCGGATTCCATTTATTTATTATGAATAATATTCTAGGGGTATTTTTTTTAAATAAAAATTTTCATGAAATGATATTTTCCATGAAAACCATAATATTTCCTTCCAATAAATGGCATGGGTAAGGATTGATTAGAAAATTAACAATATGCATGAAAGTTAACATAATGGGAACTCCATATGAATCCATACTTCTCACTCACTATGGGATGTAGATTGATCCATAAACATTTTCTATATAAATTATGTGGATTTAGGAACCTATATTATTGATTTTAAAATGTATTTAATCATTTTTAGACAAATTGATGATTGAATATTTAAAGCGTGTTGTTGAAGGTCATATAATAAATATTTATAACATCCTAAAATTCAAAATTATCAATATTACATTCGACTATGTGTATGACATACAAAAGGGTAATAAAAAATAATTTAACCTATTTAGATATTATCATGTATTTATTATTTTTAATAAATCTGTTCTATAGCTTGAAATTATTGCAATACTGAGTGAACTTGTGTCGCACACAATAAAAAATTTCTTCGATTGATTGGGTTACATACATGACCGAGTTTTATATAATAATAATATACAATTAAAATATTATTTTTTAATATGATATGATATAACCTAACCATTTAATTTGATATTTAAAATATTATTAAATAACTTATTAGAAAACATTGTTGAATTCATTGGGTACCAATTAATTGGAAATGAATAAATAATCCAATATATTATTAAGAAAATGATTTAATATAAAATATTTTCATATCGTAAAGGTATTTTTTCATATTAATTTAAATTAGTTTATATATTTAAATTATATTAATTTATTAGATATTTTATATATTAAATAAAAAATATTTTTTATATTCAACCAATATATTTTTTAGACATACAATTAGAATAAATCCCATTTTACGCTTAAAAGTCTGCATTTTTCAAAACCCTATTTCACTACCCTTTAATAGTGTATCTATTTTTAAAATAAAATTTTATCATTTTATAAATTTTATTTGGAAAAATAAAATTTACTTTTTAAATAATAATTTAAAAATTATTATAGGGGGAATTTTTTGTCTTTTTTTGAGAAGTTTCATATTTAGATGAATAGTTAAAATTACTCTATTTTAATTGTAAACTAAATTTTCATGAAAATAGTTTTGAAGGATAAATAATATTTTGAATTTATTTAAAAGTAAAATTATGTAAATTTTACATTTATTAATCTAATTTTGATAATTGAGATCAATTTTATATAGAATATGTATGTTTATGTAGTTCAAACTTTTTACCATTTTTACATTAAAAGCCTTCTTTCCTGTCACTTTTTCTGCATTAAATTTTAATTAATTTCAACCACTTTTGTGAAATTGAATTTAAAAAATATATTCCATATTTAGAATCATATTTTTTTTACAATTTATAGTAATTATTAATTATATTTTCACAAAAATAGTAGTTAATGCGATTAAAATTATCTACAATGATTAAGGCCAAATTTTAGTTTGTTTAATGAAAAAACGACAATCTTAGGGGAAAAATTACCCTGAAACGTGTAAAAAACCTAAATTATATCAATATTTAATCCATATATTATCCTTTTAAAAATTTTGTTTATTATTGGTGTCACATTATGTAAGAGAAGCATCTTAATAGAGTTTACATTTTTTATATTCTAAAAAATGCCACTCCTCCACTATAGAAGGGATATCACCACAGTCAATTATTCACACATCTCTGGTATATTGTATCCCAAAATCTCAGAAAAAAAAATCTCCCAAAATAAATACCCTAATCTTATAATAATTTGTTTTGGTATAAATAAAACCACGAAACTCTTTAGGAGAAATAATTCAGTTACTTGAAAAAGAGGTAATGTTCTTCAACAAGCACTTATATTATACTTCATTCTCCACACCATCAATTGTTTTTATAAAATTATATTATTATATAATAATTATTATAAATATAATTAGATGTTGTTATTATAAATGTAAATACCTAAACATTCACACACTCCCATCAAATTGGATACACAATCATCGTTCGTGTGTATGATGAAATACTGCCACGTGAACCGATGTCATTCGTCATTCCATTACTACCATTAAAGGTAGGTAACAATGTTGTAGTTTTATTTTATATATGATATATATTAAATTTTGAATTTCTTTATTCTTCGTTAATTTTAATATAACACATATCATCATGTTTTCCATTTTGTGTGAATATGATTGCATCATTTGTGCACATGTTGACTACCGCATCCTCAAAGCAATGTGATTCACTGACACCTTACATAGAATATATTAAAAATGAGTTTAGTAAAAATATGTGATATTAATTTCATCAATATGATTCTATAATTATAATATACATATATATCTTTTAATTTTCATTCTTTTAATACGACAATAAGATTGAAGCAACAGGAATGTGTACGTACAAACTACCGTCTCTAGGGATGTTGTATTTAATCTCCAATCACTGAAGTTTATAGATTAATATAAATACATATATAATAATTATATATAATATGTAAATAAAATTTTAAATTTTTTAATTTTTTAAATAATGTTCTACTTAAGAGGAACAAAAATAAAAATCCAAAACACACAAAGAAAAATTATGCTATTAACCCCCAAAATAGTGAAAATAATGAATGATTATTAACCAATGACAGATAAAATATTATTAAATGATAATATATGATATTATAAGTATTTTTATGGTTCTCTTATAAGTTAGTTAAATTATTTAAACTATTATTAACGATGGAAATTAGCATTTAACAAAAAACGAATTCTATGGTAATGGATTCTATCTCAATTTAATTTAATTGAGACATATTGTAATGTTACCCATCAAGATTATTTTATATCGTGTATATAATTCCACTTGAATTTTAATTTCATGAATACATAATAATTAATTTTTTTTGATTGTCAATTTTTATTCTTCCATATATTGTTATTTGAAGTTAATGTTACAATGTTAAATGATATTTCCTAACTCATTTCCTTTTCATTGTGTTATATTACATCCTTATTGTTATTAATATTATATTATTATGTGTATAACGAAATTGAATATATATTGATGTATTTATACTAATTTTTTGTGTATAAAATGTGGGTAGACATATTTTTTCACTAGATGATTCTCACATCAATGTCATTGTAATTGAAATGGGTTATTTTACAATCTTATTTTAATCTTTATATTTTATCCTCTAAAATACATTTAAAAGAATAATATGTTTATTTTTTATTAATCAATTTAATTTTATTATCATTTGGTTATTCATGATCCTTTTTGGATAATAATACTAGTTTCCACTCTTTTATACTAAAAATTTTATACAAAATATTTTAAAGAAAACTCAACGTAATTTTTCCCTTTGGTCGAAAACATATTTTCTTGGAAAACCATGTTTTATAAAATTGATTTAAGAAATTTTTTTATTCTACTAAAAATTATTTATTAAATTAATTTTTCACCTTTTCCCTTTTAATTTAATTAACGTAATCTTCAGGTCAATTTAGGAGCCATGAAATATAATTATTATTTTACTATGCTAATGGAATGTTATTTTGAACTCATACGACATATATAGAATTAATCGATGTCATTTTGATGATTGTTCCTTTTCAATTATAAAAATTAATTTCCCAAGAAAATTATTTTAAAATTTACTTTCATGGGATTTTTTTTAATTATTTTTTATAAGGAGAAGGATATTTTCCACATGAATAATATTGAAATATGTTTTTATTCCTAAATGAAAACCACTATTATTATTAATCCACTTGGTATATGTTATAATGATACCATAATTATTCATTATCTGGATGGATAATAATTATTTTGACAAAGGATAGTATTAAAAATAACTTCATCGAAGATTTTATATCATCATTAACATTCCCTAGGATTATTCACCTCCAGTGATCAATGAATGTTAAAATTCCAAAAAAAATCCACAACAATACCATGAATATGATTATTGAATAAAACGTATACCATATTTACATATGGTTTATAATTAAGTTTTATTTGATTAACTAGGTAAATATTGATGAAAATGTATCTCTTAATCGATAAATATAGTTGATATTGCACATTTTCAATGAATGAGAATGATTGTTTGATAAATATGGAAATTCTAGGGATAGGTATGACATGGGTGGAGCCTAGTAATGAATAACCCCTTAATGCATCTATAGTATTATGAGACGAGTCAGTTGGAAAGGATTAGTGGGATTCTCAATGAGTATGTTTTAACATTTCTTCTGAATGTTCTTGAATGTAAATGTATCATGTACCAAAGAATCATGGTGTCCAATAATTAATGATTTTCCTTCACTAAGTCTCAGTTATTATCATTAATGATATTTTCACTATAAAAAATATACTGATGCACATTATTCATTGTTTAATGATTAAATGGATGAGGATTTCAGATATTTACCATGCTAGATTGATTTTTAATTATCAAAATATTTGAGTTGCAAGTGTTTCTAGTATTTTACCTTTCTTTTTTTTTTTAAATTCCATATCGGTTTATTGATTCTATGGAATATGTGTTTAGTTATAAATTTTCCATAATGATTATGATCATTGATTAATTATTTCTCCCACTATATTTAACTATTATTGATCCTTTGAGATCACCCGTATTATTTTTCCTTTCCCTAAGATTCCAGGAAATTTTTTATGAAGTATATTAATGGATATGATTGACGAAAAAAATATATGCTTAAAAATAATTCATTTAGATATTAATATTCAAATGTTTTGTAATAATCATGTATGTATCTAGTTTAATAAGACTAAAAAAATATTCTCTCCATAGGAATTTTGTTCCCTATAATCATGATAATGTTATTGTAATAGACACCAACTCTCGACTTACCGGGTTTTGGGTGTTACAATTTGTATCAAATGATTTTTAACAGAAACCTTGAGATCTAGATTTAGGAAAGCATAATTGGTGTACATAACATTAAGATATACATTGAAGTTTATAATAGAAGCACATATTTATTCATTAATGTAAGAGTTATGGATACCATAACAGGCATATTAGATTACAGTTGTTCAAAATATCTATTCCTTGAACATATTTTTCTAGGATTTATGCAATGTGATTCTACAATGATTATGAATATATTGGATGAAATTTTATGCAATTGATCTCATTAGTTTTGTAAAGTTCTTAGTTGAAACATTGTTTGAGGGATAATGCCTTTAAATTTTGTAGACATGATTTTAAAGGAATTGATAACCATTCAGATTCATGTGATCATTAATGAAATTGTAATATTAGTCAAATGACATTATTTTGATTTGGAAAAACTAGGTTGTGGTAAACCCCTAGAAAAAAGGTCATTTAATGATTCATTTCCATTCTAGGATGTCTATCAAACATATAGAAACGTTATAAGAATTCTATTAATTTATTTTTGATAAAACAAAACTCACATTAATAGTGACAATTCATCACATCCGGTGAGTTAGTAGGGTTGAACCCACGATCGAAGGATTATAAGGGCTTTCTCCAACCATTTTCCTACTTGATGTCCTAGCTAACATGTTATTGATTTTATTTAAATGATTTTAAGAGTAAATTTTAAGTATGAACATATAGTTTTATTTTTTATATTAATTCATTATTTTATATAACATTTTAAGACAATATTAGTTTTGTAAAATATTTAGTTGAAAATGTAAATACTTCTTTTATGGATTTTCTGATCTATTAGAAGTTTATTTTAAGGCTTCTTGGAAAAAAGAAAATTAATTTTTGGATATTCATTTACTGTAGTGATGGTATGAATTGGAAAATGATCAAGACATGACCATAAGATGAAATTTGACTTATGGAATAGATATGTATCGAGTAAGTATGTATCTTTATATTTGTAGGTAGTTATAGAATTACAATGCATTAGGAAAATGATCCAGAAAAAAAAATTATATCCAAATACCTATATTTTTTAATCAATTGTATTCTAAATAACCAATGATTTGTATATTTGAGGCCCTAAAATTCCATTTATCATTCCTTTTTTTAGGATAAATGACCTTAATCTCTCCTTATAATTATTTACACATTTCATCAATGTTTATATATTTACATGGCACTAATTTTCTTAAACATGGAAACCTAGTTATGTGTTGTTTCATATGACCTTGATACCCTCATTCACTATTTTCAGGAAGATTTATTAACACCCCTTCTCCTAATTTGGGAGTAAAGAAAGGAAATATTAAAAAAATTTACTACCAATATACATTTTAAAATGTAAGTACGTGATTTATTTAATGTGGGATGAATGTAAAACCTTGATATTCTAAATTAAGAACATTTTATATAGTATAGGGTATGTCATGCAACACAAGAATTTAATGTAATGTAACCTATTGATAATTTATTATTTATTTACTATTTTAAATAAATAAATTTTATATCTTTCAAATAACACAATTGTAAGTCTTCTTGTGATGCAGAAAAGAATATCATTTTTCGATAGCTTTCCTTACTTGCAAGATTGTGTTTTACGAAACAAAATATATTATCAAAATGTTATTATTCAGTAAAATAAGATATAAAATAAATTTTATATTAGATTTTGTGAATATATTAAAAAATATTATGAAAATATATTGTTGGATTACATTCCTAATAATTAATTATAAATGAATATAAATACCAATAAAATATAAAGGAAATGTTTCTATAAAAGCTATATCTATGTACCGAAAGTGTTTTATGAAAATAAATTAAATTAATAATTATTAGTGAATAAAAGTAATAAATTAAATATATTATATATTCAATCAATTTTTTTATATTTTTCCAATATATTTTATATACACAAGATAAAAATAAATATAGTTTTATTCATAATAATATGTATTTTTTAATTGGCTATATTGCATCCTTTTAATGAAGAACATATTTCAAAACGAAATTTTGGAAATATTATAAATTTTATTTGATAAAATAAAATTAATTTTTTTATGTGTAATTTCAATATTATATTATGGTTAATTTTTTGTATTTGTTTTGAGAAATTTCAAATTTTAATGAATAATTAAAAATAATGGATTTTAATTCTAAATTGTCATTTCATCTAAATAATTTAAAAAGTTGTTTTATATTTTGAATTTTTTTAATGAAAAAATAGATGAATTAGACATATATTAATATTATTTAGGTAATTGGGATAAATTTTATATTTAATTTGGATATTAAACATTTCCATATTTTGAACATATTCACATTAAAAACCTTTTTTCCAATCATGTTTGTGGAATTAATGTTAAATTAATTTCATCTAATTATCTGTATTTAATTCTGAAAAATAGATTCAATATTTATAATAATAATAATTTATAATTTACAGTCAGATGAACTTATTTTCTGATCCCAAATATCCTTGAATTCAAAAAAATTAATTACAACAATTTAGGTAAAAATGATTTTACATAGTTGTTAAACGTTAACATTAAAGGGAAAAAATAACTAGAAACATGTTCAAAACCTAATAGATAGAATATTTAGACAATATTATCTCTTTTACCTTAATTGGATCATTATTGGAGGAACATGATGTTAGCGAGACCATTCAATATTATTTACATTTTGACAATTTGATGAATTCCACTCCTCCTCCACCATAAATGCGAAATAACCCCACTCACTTATTCACAACCCTCAATACCATTATATCATCCAAACCCTAACTGTATAAACTCCAAAAAAACATACCATAATACTATAATCCTCACCTTTTAAACAATTAAAACCAAGGAAGTCATTTCATCAAAATAAAATGAGTTTCTCACATAATAGGTAACATTCTCCCATGATCACTACCATTTTGTTTATTTATACACACAAAATTATTTTTATTTCATGAATATATAACAAAAAATTATTATAAATATCATGAGATGTTTTTAAGCTAATTTTATAAAATACACCTTCAAAAACCTCAATAAAATAGGATATAAAATTGATGTTCGTGTATACGGCAGACTACCACCTCGGAAACTAATGTCGTTAATTAATCCATTAGCACCATTTAATGTTGGTAAAAAGGATGGATAAATATATAAATATATGATATATATGGTATTTAAATTTTATTTATTCTTTTATAATTTTAATAAAACACATACATTCATGCTTTCTATTTTATGAGAATATGATAACATCATTTTTGGTTGTATGGCAACCACCTCCTCAAAGAGATGTGATTCAGTTATAGATTATCTAGAATATATTGAAGCTTGGTTTAATAAAAATATGTTATATAAATGAATTAAATATAATAATGGAATTAAAATATGTGTATATATAATTTAACTTTCTTTCCTTTAGTATGATATAAAAATAAAACTAGTGTTCATGCGTATATATTACTTACCATCTCTAGGAACTGTTCATTTCATCTCATATCACCAAGTTTAATGGAATAATATAAATACATATAAAAAAATCACACACACACACACACACACACACATATATATATGTGTGTGATATTTAAATCATGTTTCACATTATAGATTTTATTAAATCATGATAAATGTTAGAGGGAAAAATATAACCATTGAATACATACATGAAAATACTAGGAAATTAACACTTGAAACAATGAAAGAATGAAATATTTTTTACAAAAATGTATTAAAATATTATATTAATATAAAAAAATATATTATAAATATTATTATGTTACTTTTATAAGTTAATAAAATTCTTAAAACCATTATACTCAATGTTAAACAGTGTTTAGACAAAAGGATGTGGGAGTTAAGAAATTCTGTCTCAATTTCATTTCCTTGAGGCATGTTGTATTGTAATGAATTTAGTTTATCTTATATGGTGTATATAATAACCATTTAAATTTAATATAATGAATAATTAATTCTTCATCATATTATGAGTTTCTATTTTAATTATTTCATCTTAAATTATTTCATCTGTGTGTTACCATGTTTTAAATAAATTTCAAAACTCATTTTATTTTCATTGTGTTATATTACTTCCTCATTGTTATTAAAATTATATTATTATGTGTATAATTACTCTAAAATAAATTTATTTATTTACAATTATTTTTTGTGAATTTAATTTTATACACATAATATATTTATTGGTTGATTCTCACTTCAATGTTATTGTCTTCATGAGGGTTTATTTCACAATTTCATTATAATGTATATCTTTTATTATTGAATTTAAATTAAAATAATTTATATGATAATTTCCAAATTAAACCGTTAATTTTATTATCACATTGTTATTAATTATATTTTTTAGATAATAGTTCAATTTTTAATGATTTGGTACATTAATTGTTTTATAATTTTTATAAATTAAAACCTGACCACATTTATATATTTGGTTGAAAATATATTCCCTCTAAAAAACATGTTTTATAAAACAATTCAAGAAGGGTTTAATAATATCAAAATAATTTATTATAGAAATGTATACTACTTTTATATTTTTAAATTTTTTTCAAAGGAATATTCTTTTCTATTTCCAATCAAGGCATGTATCTATCATTACACCATGAAAAAGTAATATTCATTATACATTTTATGAAATGAACAAAATTAACGACCTTATATTCTTTGAATCATAATTTAAAATTTCACAAAAATGTTTTTAAAGACAACGATTCTAAGTTTTATTTTCAACGAAAGAGGATTTTCGTTTTCTTTCAAAATGAAGAGTGTATCTTCCCCATGAAAATTCTTGAATATTATTTTATACATCAATCATAAAAAAATTATTCATAATATAAACGGTATATATTGTACTAATAATATCCTTTTTATTTATATTGTTGTTTTATAATTATTTTGACCAAGGGGAGTATTGAAATTCAAATTTTTGAATATTTTTTATTAACTACCCCTTGAATTATTCTCTTTATAGTGATCATTGAATATTAATTTCCTCCAAAATATCCACACCATTAATCATGGATATCATCATTTCCTAAATTGTAAAACATTTTTACATAGGGTGAGTACTTGATAGTTATTAGATTAATTTTGGAAATATTGTTAAACTGTATTCTTTTATTCGATACAGATATTTGATAGGGAATATTATTTTTGAATTAAATAGATTATTCAATATTCAAGGAATGATTTGGACCGATACGACATGAGTGTGTCTTTGTTATAGATATCCCATCAATGTGTTGATAATATCATGAGATGATTCAGTTTCCTAAACTTAGTGTTATTTTCACCCTGTGTGTTTTAAGAAATATTCTGAAATGTTTCGATGGTAAATATATATTGCAACTAGGAAACATTTTGTCATATAATACGGAATTACCTTCATTAAAATTAAGTTATTATTATCTATTATATTTTCTCAATGAAAAAATATGTGGATGTTATTTATTTTGATTTTATTGATTAAATGGAATGAATATTTAGTTATTCAGTTTGTTATATTGATTATTAATTATTAAATTATTTATATGGTCTGTGTTTATAGTTATTTAATGTTCTATATATTTTATTAAATTCATTGGTCAATTAATTTATTATAGGAAACTTATGATCAATTATTACTTTACCATATTGATTATGACCAGGGATTCAATATTCTTTCCTCAATATTTAACCATTATAGAGAATTTGATCTCACCATTATTTTTTCCCAATCCCTACGATTCCATGAAGTTTAATAATAAATATTAGAAATGATATGATAGATTAAATAATGACATCATCAATGAAAATTATGTTTTAGTTTGTGCATTCAAATGTAATATATAACCCATGTACATATCTAGTTACCAAGACTACTAAAATCATTGGTGAATTGAGATTTGTTATATTCTAATCATTACAATGTAATGGTTATAGACACTAGATCAGGAATTATAGAGGTTAGGGACTTATAATATTTTTCCTAAAAAACACCACACAAGAGAAGATATTGTAAAAAACAGTACAGTTCAGTTTACATAAGTTGATTGAATATACCATGGAGAAAAATAGAAACTAGGAAAAAATATTGTTGGAGTTTTATATTTGTATTAATATAATCATAATGGAAATATTTTACCATGAATGGGTCATTTCTTTCATATAATGGATCATTATTTAGGCACAAACATCATTTTTGGTGTCATGGTAGAAATCTTTCAATCCAAAATAAATTCTCAGGTCTTATTGGTTATTTATGGAGAAGCAATAGATGCACTTTATAGATGTGTAAGATAAAACCAAATAATTCATTATCTTAACATCATGGAAAGACCATAAACATAACATTCTCTTATGATTCAATTAGATGTATTTTTTTATCAGATTGAGTCATTCACTAGATTAAATGAAATTTATCACAATATAAGATTAAATCCATTTCCACATTCGATTGAGTAAATCATGATGTTAAATTAAATATATTGTGGAATGACTTTATTTTTGTATCTAGAGAATAAGATCTATAAAACCTAGGTCCTCATTTTATATGAATGTTCCACTATTAATAGTGAAACATTTATATGTATGCCCGATAAATACCCAAGGAAATGACATCAAAATTTAAAATTAATTTCCCTGCTATAAAAATATTGATAAAACCCATTGTTTTTAACAATAGGATCTTATATAAAGAACATCATTTATAAAATATTGCGATAATTATCATAGGGAAATTTTATATTATTCAAAATAATTTGAAATATTCATATATATATATTTTGATAATCCCCTCCCCCACATAAAATAATCTTAGTGCCTCTCATGTGGGATCCATCAAATAAGAGTTCCCATTTAGTTTATTTTTGAAGGGATACTTTCCCAAGTCTTATTAAAATAGAATTATTTTATCTATATAACCATTAAAAACCTTATCCAAGTTCATATAATTATAATATTATAACAACATTTGGCTTTTAAATATAAATTTTGTCATATTTTTAATGGTTCAATATCATTTATGATTCATCGTATTCTTATTCACATAATGGAGGATCTTTATTGTGAATACTCAGGCCCCTGTTACACCCATTCATGTTGAAATATTTTTCAGAAATGAAATATTTTATATATATTATTTCTATGAATAACAACACATCCTTTATATAAATTTTACTAATTTTAGGGTTTTATTATATACATTTTTAGTTTATGATTATGGTCTGATTCTATTTTAAGATATGATGAATTTAATATTATTTTGTTCAAAAACATTTAGATCTAACACTAAATATTTCTAAGTGAGATATATATACTTTCAGTTAGTTTATAATTGAACATAAAGATCACAGATGTTACCATTGGTGTGTGTTATGATAATTCTAGTTAATTAAATCGACCTTGGAGGAATAAAAGAAATAAGTATTATGTTCATTAGATTATGGTGAGAAAAAATACTAATATCTTTTGAAATTCTCAATACCATAATGATTTTTGGTACTCAATTATATAGTCATTTTCATTGTGTTTTATTATAGATTCATTAGTATGAAATTGTTATTATAAGAGAAAATATTTTCTAATAATAATCATCAATTTTGATAATTATGATCAAATATATATCTAATAATATAATACAATATTTAATTGATCCCTCTAGATAAATTATTTAATAAGGATGAGAACTATCATGACCCATTTCAGTGGGTCCTATTCCACAAATCCCCATGTCCGCTTCCAATATGACATGGGATTGGGACTAGCACAGAGTAGGCATATCACTAACATGAGAGTTATGTACTAAGTACATTTACACCCACACACATATTTCTAATCTCAAAAAATGATGAAATTTTAAAACAACTAAATAACCAATGCATGAATACATCTATAACCTACAACCTTAGTATGATGGAGAGTAAGATAATTAAAATAGAGCCAAGTAGAACCCCACTATAAAGAAGTAGGTCACAGAAGTCAAACCCGAACATAAAGGTACTATGACTACAATATGAAAGCCACAGGAACACACCATTGTCGATCCAGACTAACTAAGACTTGTTTCGTCTTGGTCCACCTAGGACTATTTTAAAAGGTTGGTCGTTTTCACAAGACACGCCACTTGCGGGTAAATTCCATGAAAGAGTGAGTACAACAATACTCAGTAGGGAACCTATGAAACCAAAAATCATAAAATAAGGAGAAATATAATCATATATACATTATTATATGTATATTATACATATTACAAGAATATACATATATGATCAATAAATATGAAGAATATAAGAGTAATCCACAACCATAGTATATCAATCCTGGGATATTAACTCAGAGATTCAAAAAAGCATTCAACCTGTTGAAAAAACCCATGAGTCTGATAGTAATAATGACTTCCATCCAAGAAGTATTGATGATTTTTCTCATCATGAAAAAGAATGAAATGATATATCTAATGATAATATGATACATAGATTAGGATCATAGCCAAGGACATTGGGTGATACAAAAAACATATTCTGGATTAACCCAATAGGTAGAGGATCGACACCCTGTATGATTGGTCACATTGACACCCAGACTCCACCTAGGTAATAAAGATGATTAGTCGATACAACATTGTACCTCTCATAGGAATTCCAATGACTCTATCCTAGAAGTCATACTGAAGGGATTGTAGTCCTATAAGTATGATATAATTCGTACAAACCTTCAAGGAAATGATAAGGGGAATGACCCTAATGAAAATTGTACAATATATGGAGGAAAAACGATATAATTAATGTAAGATGGAGTACATTGAGTTTCAATGGGTTACACTCCAATGTACATGACCCCAGGTTCTTCCAGTGTAAAAAATATGTGTCATTCAAACCATATCTATGTAACATTGCAGTACATGACATGTAGATGGGATACACACCCTGTCCTTGTATCTCTGGTCCAACTAGGGTACTCCAGTTGTCTGTCAGTACATGATTTCATCTTGTGAGTCCATGCCCGTGTACTAGTACATGGGGTAGCCCATTTACACTATCCAAGCCACAATAAGTGAGGGAGTACATGCAGTGTAGGAAACCCAAGTACTCTAACATGTTTCTGTATACTATATGAAGTACATGATGAGTACATCCAAGAAGAATACAAACTATGAAACCATGGACTAAACACAGTGTGTATGATTTTTTAGAAACCTATATTTTTCCTTCCACTAATGGATGATCCACCATCAGCATGAAATATGGATCCATTCAGGACGAAATCTATGATCTACTTTGGTCAAACTCATCTATGACATTTCAATAGAATCTAGTGTTCAAATCTATTATAAAAACATATCACGTTCATCTAAATAATCTTACATGCATCTCACTTGATGGCCCAGGGATCCCAATAGGTCCGACCCATTCACATATACTGTCATCACACCTATGTTTCATTATAACGAACTCGAATCTATAATCTCTAATCATTTGACCATGAAGTGTGTGCATAATGGTCAATTAATCGGAGATCATCGAACCTTGGCCCAACTGAAGAATGCTCGCGGTGAATGGATATATATTGTAGAAAATCAAGAAACATGAAAAATAGGAATGAACCTTTGTCATGTTTTGTTAACCTTCATTGATTTCCATTAGAATGATGAATGATGAAACAATTGATTAAATAACACCCAATGTAATATCTCCACAAAATAAACCCATCCCATAAAATGATAGACTCTCAAATAAATTTATACATGGAATAGAAAATTTTTAGTGTAGGAATTAAGAATGATGAATAAATACAAATAAAACACATGCACTACCACGATTTGGATCGCTTACTGTGGAAGAATGATTGTTGAGTTGTAGTAGTATGCATGATTCATTGAACTAGATGAGTTTCATTCTTTAATCCATAATTACCTAACCATTCATTGGAAAGGATTATCTATAGCTCTCTCAAACATTATTTTAGAGGTCGTAGGGTTACACTTCTATCCATATAATTCTATCATAATTGCCTATTTAAATACCAAACAGCCACAACATTGAAGGAAAAAATTAAATAATCATGCATGCATGCTATTTATGTTCAATGATTTCCTCATATTTCTTGTGTGTAAAACTCACACTATAAGTTCAATGATTTCCTCATATTTCTAATCGAGGCACCCATTTAGAATCTATTCCATTTTTCAAGAAAACCACACATGTATGATATTTAATATAATTAATATATTTTATCTATTTATTCTGAGCATACAAGGCCTTAGAATCATATGCTAACCCAGCTAAAAGACTTGAAAAAAAATATAATATTAAAAAAACATAGACGATTAGATATATTACGTTCTCCCCCATTTCATATTTACGTGCCAAAAATCCAAAATAGGGGCTGGAAAAAAGATGTGGTTACTGAGCATGAGTTTGAGTCTCCCTCACTTATATGTGATATAAAATAGATCCCCATGCTTAACAAGACCCACACACACTAAAGGTTTCAATTTCCAATGATGTATCCTCTCTTTCTGATCCCTGAACTCTATTGGGTACTTAGTAATGGTCACCCCATCCTCGATGTCCAACTCACCCCAGTCGATAATGAGTGATGGGTCACGCACATACCTCTTCTATTGTGACACATAGAAGATATTATGTATATGGTACAATTGTGGAGGTAGATCCAAACAATATTCCACCTTCCAAATCTATGTAATATCAGGAACGGGTTGATGAACCACAAAGATAATTTTAAACCCTAAAAAAATATACATAATCTACCTAAATATTAAACATGTAGGAAAACATGGTCTCCTTCCATGAACTACAAAGGCCACTTTCAACTTTCATCATAAGTCTTCTGACATATCTATGCATATAACGACCCATTAATGGTGTACATTAACATTACATAACATTTTCTAACTACATAAAACTTTATAAAAATAGACTCCCAAAGTCCATACATGTCTAGTGCCTTTAGAAACAAGGAAACATAAACATTGGTACCTAAATGATCTACATCATCTACCACTAAGTTCTTCTGGACTAACACCATTCTTAGGAATATATAAAATAATACATTTCTTTATAACGCAGGTGTATTAAACATTAAAATGGGTTATCTCAAAAGCACATCATGGGTAAATAAGGGATAAATGTAGGAATAATCATAAGCATAAATGTATATGAACATGATCATGGAAAATAATTACAACACCCTATATATCAAATATCATAAACATGAATCCTGGAATATTGTTTTGAAGTTCATAAGACATGAATCATATGTAAATAAAGAACATAAGCTATGAAAACATACAAAAAGAAAAAAACATGGAATTGTGGAAGAAATATAAAAATATAAAATCCATACTTCATGGAATCCTACCATGTCCTCTATAACATGTTAGGCTTGGGATAATCACCAATGTTACTCCTTCAGCCTTGGGGATCCCTCCCATGTACCAACTTATTTCAGGTATGGGATGTCCTTTTGTGTACCCTACTATTTCAGGCTTGGTATGTCCTCTTCTGCATCCTCTTGATTCATTCATTTAATTACCTCCAATATAACCTTTGATCTGATAAAATATTTATCATTACCCAACACATTGGTGGGATATACATGTCCCATGCATCTCATAATGAAATCATGCATACATGTGCCATAAAATCATAAATAATCATATCATAACCCATTAAATGGAATGGGTTTCATAAACATGAAATACTATCTTAACCTATTTAAAAATATATGTTTCATTATAATTATATGTAATGAATAACCTGTGAGATAACTAGGTTCAAAATGAATATAACCTATTGAAGAGAATCTTGTGTCATAAGAATCATTAAATCAGACAAATAAACCATTCATGAAGAAATATTGATTGAAACATTGGACCATTTCTTAGAAGATAAGTAGTAACATAAAAAAATGTCAACTAATATGTAAAATAATATGGAATGATCTTTGGAAAACATTTCATTAAGAAAATAACCTTTCATCTTTGAAATTTTAATTTTAAAACAGAATTTTTTAATACAAGTTCCTTTGAAAATAATTTGAAAACATATAATGAATCCTTGAAAAGAATTTTAAAAAATTATTTCTTCAATACATAGAAAATAATATTGAAAACACTATTAAAATATTTTACTAGAACATTTATAGTAGATGCTTCATAACATTTTAAAAAAATTATTTGAAAATATCATTGAAGACCTATAAAAAAGCATTGAAAATAGAAAAAAATTTGCATCCTTTTTCCTTGAAAATTATCATCAGGGATAATTTGAAAAAAATTTGAAACATTTTGGAAAACATTTTTCAAAACATGGTTTTTGAAATAAAACAGATTTCTTACTAAAAAGAGAAATACAGTCTCATTTTCCAAAAAACCAGATTATAAATAATATTAATAACTAAATAGAATGAAAATGTAACTAATAACTTGAAATATCTTGAATAAAAATAGGATAATTAAAATCATGAGTGTTATTGATATATAGATTATAATATTTCAACAAAGGAAGCATAATTACTAACAATCTCGAAAAGTTATGGGATTGTTTCAATAAACCCTTACCTCTTGGTTATAAATGATCATACTCTACATGTAAAAAAATTGAATTACGTGAAGATTTAAATTATCAGGAAATGAATTATATTCATGATATAAAATTTTAAATGGATGTATATACACATTAATAATGAATGTATGTTCATAATAGAACATGTGTCTCAATGAAATAAAGTTAAGAAAAAACTATGTTATTGATTTGGTAGCTTATGAATCATTAACCCTATAAAATAAAGATCATAGAGTGTATATTTAAATAACCATAAATTTAAGTATAATAATAATTAAATTCCTCAATGGTCTGTATACACCACCACACAAAAGGAATTGTAGATGAATTAATCTTATATCTCCCATAAATACAATGTGAGATGAAATTCCCTTACCATGTGTATTAACTCTCATTGTACTCATTAAAACCTCTTGTATAATAAATATAAATTTATTAAAAATATATCATAGAACAATATTATAACATATAATACAATATATGGTTTTCTTATGTCTTTATATTTTAGTAATGATAACAATTCTCTCTTATGTTTTCACTTCAGGTAATATCTACTTTGTTTTTTTCATGCATCTTAATTTGTTATATATTTGGTCCCTATACTTATATAAAATTTTCAAAATATTAAACCCTTATTTAAATATAATTTATATTTATTATTAGATTAAAATAATAACCCATTTAATAAAATTTTTTGATTTAGAATACACCATTCATGGATATGGTGGACCGTACAGACGCATGAACTATATTTCTGTTTAATTGTCAGGTTGAAAGAAATAATGTAAAATAAATATGTATAAATATGTATGTATATATATATAAATATAAATTATTACTATGTAATATTTATTAAATCTATAATATCATATATATTCACTAACATAATCTCGAATACCTTCTATGTAGTGTATGAATGAATCACATCGCTTTAAGGAGGTTGTAGTCCACACATCCTCAGACAAAATTATCATATTAACAAAAAATGGAATAAATAAAGATATATATTTTAAAAGAGTTAATTAATCTTCAATTCATAATAAAAAAATATATCTTATTTTTATATATTTTCCATCATAATTCCCCCCATGAGAGGTGGTAGAAGAAAAATGAATAATCACTGTTCAATGAGGCCGTAGTTCGTCATACACATTAAAAATATGTTCATTACCAATTAGATGGATGTGTGTTTTAGTATAAGAACAAAACATATAATAAAAAATAATATTATATTTATGATACTTTTTTGATATAAAATAATGGAATAATAATATTTTATAAAGTGGATAAGTAAAATAAAATAAAGGAGTTTGAGAGAGGATGCCACCGCCTATTTGGTATCTCATTTTGGTTTTCACCAAAGGAATTACTACTAAGGATTTATTCCAACTGGATGATAAATGATTGAGGGGAGGAATTATGGGAAGATATTTGAGTATATAATGGCATATCCTATGTGGTTTGAGAGGTGTAAAGATGTGTAAGAGAAGGGGGCTTTTTATATTAGAGGAGGAATGAAACTCTTGTAATATTTTGACAATGTAATTCCATACATGTTTTCCACATGTCAAGTGAATCCCATAATATAAGTAATTATATAAAAGGTAATATAGGATAATTATATGGATGTGAAAGGTTAATTTTAATAGTATCTTGGTTGTTTTGGGTCTTAAATTATAGTTTAGTCCTTAGTTATGCTTAATTTTACCTTAATCGATGTAATTAATTATAATTACCTTCACTAATAATTTGGTGAAAAACAATTTTAACATTATAAGAGATTATAAGTTATTATAATTCCAAATATTGAATCCATTTTTTAAAATTCTAATCTTAGATTTTGTGGAAATTAATTTAAAATTAATACCATAGTTCGGTAGATAATGTATGGTTTTAAAGAAAAAAACATTAAAACGTGTTTTCGTACCCCTTTTTGAAAGTGAAATTGTTCTCAAAAACCTAAAATGTATTAATTTATAAATATATTATTTATTTAAAGTTGGTAAATGATTAAAAATTATTTTTTTCATTATAAATAAATTGAATGAAAATGAAATTTTGAACTAATTTTTTTGTATTTTTCAATATTCATTAAAACATAAAAATTATAGAAAAATACAAAAACATTACCACAATATAATTTCTATGTTCCTAATTCATCTAAAAAACTTATTTTCACATATTAAATCTTTAAAATTTCACTAAATCAGATTTAAAATAGGTTCCCCGTTTCAAGGCGGCAAAGATGCCTTAATAAAAATATTGTGTTCTAAGAATAAAATTTGGTCTCTTTCAATCTTATGTCTATAAAGACTGTTGAATTAATGTAAAAATTATTTTATTTAATATATTATTTAAATATATTACATTAATACCACTCAAAAATTGTATTTAATTTAATTTATTGGGGTAAAACAACTTTCCAACCATAAAAATAATAATTGTTTCCCTTATATTCAATTGGTTTTGACATTAATTTATAATTAGTTGGTAACCTATTAATTCATATTATATTATTATAAACTATATAAATTCAAAATATAATTAATAAAACTTAAAGATTATATATTAAGAGCTAGTTTATATCTTATTATGTTAAGTAATTGCTTTTTAATGATAAACTAGTGTTCGGTAAAACTCTGACTTTTGTGTTACATAATCCATCAGATAAATTAATTGATCCACTTAACACAAGATAACCTCAGTGAAAAATTTAGAGAAATATAAACATTATGTTTCATCAAATGAACAATTAACTTTTTTTCCATGTAACCCAATCTAAACATAGTGCATAAATATAGAATAAACTATCTTCATTGATGCATGAAATGAAAAATATAGAAATTGATTAATTAATTCGAAAAAATAATTCACAAAATTCTAGGGTGTTGCATTATACCCCAATAATAATAAATTTCTCCCTATAATTTTTTTTCGATTTATCTAATTTTTAATACTTGAAAGTTAAATTTTCTAAAAACCCACCTGATAAAAAATGTATTCAAAATCATACCTTAAAAATGGAAAGCTGAAACCATAATATTTACCCAATGTAACATACAACCGGGATTCCAAATTGGAGAACATAGTTTGGTAGTGAATATTGGACATGAAGAAAAATTGTTAATATTTATAGGAAGCAATTGAGGTAATAAATGACAAACAAGTAAATGATCAATGAAAAGATAATGGCCTCAATGTTATAAATATGTGATGATTTAAAAGTCCACCACCTGAAAAAAATTAAGGTATTACGATAACACAATTTTTTTATCATTATCCTAAAATTTAGTAATCCATTTATTGAAAAAAAATATAATGAAATATACTAATTTGATATATTTCTATGATTTTTGACGCAATAAAATAATATTTTAACATATCATAAGGCCCATAAATGAGTGAAAAGTATAACTAATTATCTCTATGTATACTTAAAAAATAATAGATCTAATACATTAATCATTAAACTTAAAATGAAACTCTAGTGGATTATCATTAATAAATATTCAAAAATAATAATTACACATTAATCTGGACATCGCGTATGCCAGTAGTTGTTGTGATTCCCTTATCATCCTTCAGCCACGTGTTCAAGACAATAAACCTTACCAATCATGACTAGTTTTTACTTGACATACATTCTATCCTTTTCTAGAACCACATATATATATATATTCCAAATTAAATATGACAGATATACTAGAAATAAAGGTAATCACAAAATAGCTTTTTAACCATGCTTTTGAATGAAAACTCAGTGGAAAAAAATACTTCCTACAATGTTTAACATAAACATTTAATTAATGGATAACCTTATATCCCTTTTGAAATATGAAAATCCATAATAATATAAATAACGTCATGAAATCATCTTGACTTTGATTCCCCCATATATCACCATGTTTCTCTTGGATTTCACGTTCCAAACATGTGAATATCGTCATCATATATTTTCTTAAAACATGGTAATAAAATAAATTTCCATAAATACTTATAGAAAAAATCATAAAAAATCATTATATTGATTACAAGATATATTCCATAAATCGAAGAAGTTGTAAACCTTATCCATAGAAGCAAAATCAACTTTTCAAAATGTCCTTATAAAAATAAAATGTAATTAGTACAATCCAATTTACTCATACCCAACATATCTTTATCCAAAAAACATTATCGTAAAATTAGAAACGTATTAATTTTTATATTTCCCTTATTCATGTGTTTTCCATGGACGTCACCATGCCAATAAATAATCTTTATATTTTTTAAGAACCAATCATTGTAATTTTTTAAATCAATTTTGAAAAAACATAAACTCCACAATATATATATATATTTCTCCTTTCATATAACATAATTCTTGAATCAAAATAAATAAAATAATTTATTTTTACACTTTATCCTAATTCCATTAACAAGGCTACATCATCCTATTACACAATATCTATTTCATTTCACATTTCACCCATAGTTTATTCATCAACTGAAATGTATCCATTACTCATACCACATAGATTATTCACATCATGATCTTTTATTTGTGGTCATTAAGATGCCTAAAAACCATTTTCCATACTTAAAAAACATAACCATATATGATGACTTAGATAGGCCAATATTCCAATCAATTTCATTTACGGAACTCATCATTTTTCTGTTTCAGTCCCTTTCTTTGTGACCTTTTTTTGCATAGTTAAAAAATTTTCTTCTTTCTAAAAGTCATTAACTTAGTTGACTATTTCATCTTTCTTGATACATATAATACCAAATCTTCATTCCTAAATGGTCCCAACTATATGAACTTGTTCTTTCTCTTCCAAGGGGAGTTTGAGAGTTGGTTAAGGCATATTTTGTTAATTATGTTATCTGAAAACTAATTAGGCCTGATCACAACATCTTTCATTCCCACGATCATCCCACATAACATATCATCATAAAAGAATCCATCACATTAAAATTTAATCCCATTTCCTCCATTTATTAAAACCATAAGCATAATGAGAGAATTACATATCATAGAAGAAACAACATAGTTATTATAAGAAACACCTATAGGATTTCTAAATCATGACACCTTCCTTAATTTATAAAACCCTAGGTCTATCCTATGTTATTCCTAGAAAACATAAATTTAAATACTTTATCATGGTTCATGATGAGTTCTATGAATTTTCCAAGCATATACCATTATATTTTTAAACCAGGTGTGCAGGAAGTCCCATTGTCAAGTAACTGATTACCCCATATCGTGATCAGAACATATTTTCTGTGTTTTTACACCTTGGTACATATTTTTTATATCAAAATACACATGTAGTATCTAGACAGGGATGTATTTCTTGGAAACCACTCACCCTATCCATTACCAAACTTATATGACATTTTTATTAGTGTTAAATCATTTTTATATTTATCAATTTCAAAATCCCTAGACATATACTTATAAATATACCTATGGATGTCACTGCTGTGTTTTCATCCTATTTTAATAAGGAAAACTAAACCTTAGCTCTGATACTAACTATAATGACCCATTATTGATGTACATTAACATTACACAACATTTTCAGAACACTAGAAAAATACAAACAAACTCCCCAAAACCATACTTGTCTTGCACCATTGGAAACATGGAATGCAAAAAAACTAGTATAAAATTATATACATCATCTCCCACAAGGTTCTTCATGAATAAAATGATTCTTAGATACATCAATAATAATACATATTTTTTTAACCCGGGGGAATAAAACATATAATGGGGTGATATCAGATGCTCAGTAGGGGTAAAAAAGGGGGATATATAAGCATAATCCTGAGAACAAGTGTATGAGAACATGATTATAAAAATTAATGATCAGACCATGCATATTAATTATCATAAACATATATCATGGAATAAATCATGACAATTCATAAATCCTTAATCATAATGAAATAATCAACATAATACATGAATAATAACATTCGAATAAAACATGGAGTTACTTCAGAAACATAATAAAATAAAAAAACTCTATTTAGGAGTCCTACAAAGGCCTTTGTAACATGTTATTATCAGGTTAATCATCTATGTACTAGATACAAGCTTGGGATTCCCTCCGGTGCACCCTCTGTGTTTTAGGCTTGTGATGTCCTCCCATGTACCCTCTTGTTTCTGGCCTAGTATTTCTTCCCATATACCCTCTTCATTTGGGCTTGGGATACCCTCTCATATACCCTTTTATCATAAAACACATTATTAATTACAAAATTCATTTGAGGTAGATATAGGTCACAACCATTTCATAAAACATTCATATGTACATATGGATAAAAATAATAAACAATCATATCATAACTGATAAAATGAAATGGTAATCATAAAAATATAATCATATATTAACATATGGAATAACATAGGTTTCATTATCATTTCATCAAAATAATAACCCATTATATGAAGATGGTTTCCAAATAATATTTCCCATGGAAGAGAAATGGTTTTCATAAGCATCATTCCATCAATACATAATCCATTCTAGAAATAATATGTGTGGGAGATACAGATCATTTCATATAAGGGCATGGGTAACATGAACATATGTCATCTTAGATAGAAAATAACATGGAAATATATTTTGAAAGCATTTCATGATGTAAATATCTTTTCTTATTTGAAAATGTTCACTGAAACTTAAATACTTTAAAAACCCACATCCTTTTAATTTTTTTTGAAAACATAGAAAGAATTCATGAAATCATTTAAAAATAGAAATATCCTTGAAAGTTAACCAATAAGCATGAAAAAAAATTTAAATCCATTTTCCATGAATACTAATAAATGATGCTTCAAAACATCTTAAAACCTATTAATCTAAAAATGTCATTGAAAACATATAAATGATGATTTAAAAAATAATACAGTTTTAAAATAATTTTCCATTGAAAATTATCTTCTTCTAAAATTAAAAAAAAAATTAGAACATTTTTGAAATTATTTATGAAATCAATGGTTTTGAAATAAAACCAATTTTTGGCTGAAGAGAGAAATACGATCTATACTTTTCTTAATTTTTTTCTTAATTATATTTAATACCAAATATTGAAAAAATAGAGTAATAAATTAATATATCACTAATAATTAAATTATAACAAAAATCATGTTTTTTGTTTAGATTAATATCAAAACATTTATTCAAGACAATCATAATCATCAACAATCTCAAAAAGCGATGAGATTATTTCGATAAACTCTATCCACTTAGTTACATGGGATAAAAATCACCATGTTAAAATTTGAATTTCATGAAGACTAAAAATATCATTAGAATATGTATATTCATTATATATCAGTCCAAATATAATTAAACACACCTAGAAAAATAATTTAGGTGGATAACAAAACATGTGTCTCAAAAAAGGAAAATTGAGACAAAATTGTCTTACTAATTTGGTTGATTTTGAAAAATTAATCCCATGAAAAAAATATCAAAGAATGGATATGTTAAAACAAATTTATTAATTAATTTGAATCATAAAATACATCAGGGGGCATTATAAACCCCCCAAAAATGGAATGTGTGGTGAATAAATCATGTATCACACATAAATAAAAAATGAAAATAAATTCTCTTACCATGTGGCTTGACTGTCATCGTTCTCATTCCATCATCTGTTATAATAAATATAATTTTTTTATAAACCTATAAAAGAACCATATTATTATTTATAATACCATATATGGTTTGATTATGGATTTATATTACCCACTTTTTAACAATTTTACGTTAAGGCTTCACTTTGGGTAATATCCCTTTGTTTTTCATATTTGTCTAAATTCGTTATATCATAGATATTTATACTTATATAATGATTTGAATAATTTAAACCATGATTTAAATATAATTTATATTATGTATATGTGAATTATAATAATTAATTTAATATATAAGTATGAAATGGAATACATCATTCATGGAGACGGTTTTCCAAGTGTATGCATCAATGCTATTTCAGTTTAATTATCCTATTGAAAGAAAGAATGTAAATGAAATATATATATATATATATGTATATATTTCATTATTACCGTCATTTTATTTTATAATATATTTAATATATATTCACTAATCCCATCCTTATTACATTTTATGTAGTGTATGAACGAATTACATCACACTGTGTGGGTGGAAGTCCACACATCCTCAAACAAAATTATCATATTAACCCTAAATGGAGAGTATAAAGACATATTTTTTAAAATAATTAAAAAATATTTAAAAAATAATAAATAAAATATATTAAATATTTAAATATATTTTCCCTAAAATGTCCACAATGAGAGGAGGTGAAGGAAAAATGAACAACCATCATTTAAGGAGGTGATAGTTCGCTATACATGTAAACAATATGTTTGTTACCCATTAGACGGAAGAGAGTGTAATTGTAGGTCAAAAAAATATAATTAAAACATTACATTATAATTAGGATTTTTGGGTTTTTATACAAGCATTTAATAAGAATATTTTATGTAGTGGTGAAATAAAATAAAAGAAAGGAGTTTGAGGGATGGTGTTAGGTCTAAATCGACTAACTTCGTTTGGTTTGCATCAATGGGATTCCATGACAGTATTTCTACGCAAATGAGAATTAATGGGGGAGGGGAGGATTTATGGGAGGAATTTAGATCTATTTATGGCTGCACCTTTGTGTTCTAATATGTGTAAATAAGTGGAGTATTTGAGGCCTTTTTATAGTGGAGTAGTGGCACCGTTGAAATATTTTGACAAAGGAATTACATACGTGGTTTTCACATTTCACGTGGATCCAATAATGGAAAAAATTAAATAAAAGGTTGTATAGTGTATAAATATGGAAATCTAATGGATATATGATATGTTTCTATGTTGTTATGGGTCTTAAATTTATTGTTTAGCACGTAGTTAAGCGTAATTTGGCCTTAATCGATATAATTAATTTTAATTAAATTCACTAATATTTTTGGGAAAAATATATTAAACTCAATAGAAATTATAAATAAAAATGATTTAAATTTTGGAATTCATTTTTTCAAATTCCAATAAAAAATTTGTATATTTTTTTAAATTAATCTTGTAGTCAGATCGACAATGATGGGTTTTAATGACAAAAAATAAATGGTTTGCAATGTTTTTATACTCAATGTCAATGTGAAATTGATCTAAATGAACTAAATTGTATTAATTGATAAAAATATATCTGATTAAAATGTTAAACCAATTTTAAATATTATTTTACCTTATAAATAAAATAGATGAACAAAAATTTGTGAACAATAATTCTGTATTTTTTACTATTAATTTAAAAATTAAAAATCATAGAAAAATATCATACAATTAACCTAAACTAATATTATGTTATTATTCGAATGATAATGTTTATTTTGATGAATTAAATCTATAAAAGTGTGAATTTTTTGATTTAATGTTGGTTCTCCATTACAAGGCAGTTGGAATACCTTTATAAAAATAATGATTTTTTAGCATAAAATGGGATTTGTACTTATCTAATTTCTGTCAGATCTATTTAAAGAATATAAAAATTATTTTACAGAATAAAATATTTATTACATTAATATCCCACACAAATTTTATTTATCTTATTTTATTAGGTATAAAATCTCTGGGACTATAAAAATATTAATATTTTCTATTATATTCAATCACTTTTCATAGTCATTTATAATTACTTGGTAACTTATGAAATCATATTATATTTGTATAAACCATATAATTTAATAAATTAGTTAACATTATTAATAAATTTTAATTTAACAGCTTGGTTATAAATTTATATGTTATGTAATACAATTTTAATGATATAATATTTTCGATAAAACTCTATCTTTAATGTTATGCATGAAATCGAGGAAATTTATTGTTACATGTATCACATGCTAACTATCATGTTACTTGTAGATAAATTTGAAGTTTATGATGCGTTTTATGAAGAATAAACTTGGTTTAGTGTATAGTGCAATAAAACTATAGTACATTAATATAAAATAAATTATGATCAATGTTTTATGAAATGGAAAATATCAAAAAGGATAACATCATTAAAAAAACGAAAAATATTCTCATT
The DNA here is from genome assembly GCA_963277665.1 of Viscum album. Classification (NCBI taxonomy): domain Eukaryota; kingdom Viridiplantae; phylum Streptophyta; class Magnoliopsida; order Santalales; family Viscaceae; genus Viscum; species Viscum album. The sequence continues at coordinate 796,106,801 of OY728157.1, forward strand.
TTATTGTTCATCCCTCATCCAATCCTAGATGATATGAACCTTCTCTAATGTATCTCACACCAACTATTCTCTGATGAGTGATGAATCTATAGGGTCAGTCCAACAAAGTGGTGACCGATAGGGTTGTCTGTAAAAGTCCTTAAATAATACCATATCGACGGTGGTATGGTATATGTTGTTGTACGCAAAATCCCCCATTGGTAGGTGATCCTGTAAAATATGAACAATGTTCATTATGGAATATTGTAGTATATGCTCCATAACTTGAGTGGATTGCTCATTCTATTCATCTATTTGTCGGTGAAACATGTGCTCAAGTGTAACTTGGTCGCAAATGTCTCTTGTAATCCATTCCACAACCGACATGTAAATGGAGCATCAAAATCAAAAATAATCATCGAAGGAACTATATAGAGTTATACTATCTACTAAACATAGAGGGGTCCCAAGCTCTCTACTAAACTCTATACATGGATATGTAGGAAGTTAGCAGACATGGGGAGTTGGTCTATGATCACACAGATAGTATTGTGTCCCCTGGACATATGTTGTAATATTTTCACAAAGTCCATAGATATCACATTCCACATCTATTCTAGAATCTCAAAGGATTGAGTCAAACCAAATAGAAAATTGTGATGAGGATTTACTTTTTGAAAAGTGAGGCATTGAGAGACAAACTCTACAACTCTCTTCTTCAACCATGGCCACTAAATCTAACGTTGAAGGTCCCAGTACATATTTTCCACACATTGATGTACCGCCGAAGGAGATGTGTGAAGCTCATATAGAACCTCCACATACAAAACCACTAGTACCATCATGAATTCTATGAAAATAATAACATTATCATCATCTTTAGAATATCATTTTTGGATAATGACCTGCAAATATCTGAGCATGTAGTGTCTCACAGTCAGTATTGCCACATTGTGACTCTCTGAATTGTTGTAATAGTTGATGAGTGAAAACAATCAACTATAGTTAATCTAGACCATTTCTATCCATAAAGTATAAATACAATGATCCTAACTTATCTGATGACTCGTTCCGTAACTATGAACTAAATATCTAGCTGAGATAATCTTATAAAACATTCACACTACAAAGAGTGTAGAAAATTGTAATTTTATAATCATGGATGAACTATATCAATCACATATGTCTCAAGATAAGATAATTTTGAGATGATATATAGTTTAGACTCTTGTGCACAGAGTATACAATAAACTGCTCAACCCCCATCTAGCGTCTCTATATCATTAAATAGAATACTATCACTGATAACTCAAGATCATTGGTTTTGTAGTTTTACCCATGTGGTATCAACTGTAAAAAACCATAGGAAATCACCACTTGCCTCTGCATTAGGAAACAACAAATCGTGGTCCCTAATGTATTTTAGAACATTAGGTACTTAACACCCTCATCCGATAAACCCAAGACATGACCGATCATCAAAATTTAATTCAATTGTTGAAAATCCTACTAGAACTTCTTTGTCCACATGAATGGATACCCCTTTTAAGTCAACGATGTCATTGGTGGAGAAAATCTGTTGAAATCAGGAATAAATCTTCAACAATATACAGCCAACTGATAGAAGATTATCACATCTGTCATGCTCTAATGTGGCTCTCATGCTAACACTGCCTCGACATTGGATGGGTCCACTGCCACTCAATATTTTGAGATAATATGTCCCAGAAAGTGGACGACCTATATCGAGAACTAACATTTCGAGGGCTTTGTGTAATAACGGTGCTCTTGATGTATGTTCAGAACTATCATTATGTGTATCATGGGATCCTCCTTAGATGTAAAGTACACAAGGATATCATCAATGATGAATACCGTGAACCCTTATAATAAAGGATATAAGATCTAATTCATGAGTCCCATGGAAATTTCTAGGGAATGTTTCATGCCAAAGGGAATCACTATGTACTCATAGTAACCATAGCGAAATATTATTGTTGTATTCATTATATCCATGTCTTGTACTTGTAGCTGGTGATAACATGACCTAGGGTAAACCTTTGAGAACCATTTCTCCACTCTGAACATATCAAAGTGGTTATCAATCCATAGTTATGTATATTTTTTCTTCAATGTAAATGACTAAATTTCCATCTTTCAAAAATAACTTCAACCTCCTGTCTGCCTTATTTTTTAAATAACATAGATTTTCTAGGGTGAAACCATGGGTATTGCAAATCCCTTCCTCTCCAAGTCCTCCAATAGCACCCGTAGCTCATGAAGCTCCACAATCAAAGATTATATATAGTGATCTGACATAAGAATGAAATTTAAATAACAACTCATTAATCTATGATGAATGTACGAATTTTTTCATGAAACCAATGTTTTCTCATACCATGTCGGAAAGTAGGTTATCAGAGTACATATGTTTGGATAGGTTATCCACCACAGTAACACTAGAGCCCTTGGACTAAATGACGAACTCAAAACACTTAAAAAAGTTTTCCCAAACCAATATCACAGAATCCAAGATCTAAAGTTGAACCAATTAGATCTGATACCACTCTTTCATGACCCATCATAGAGGGGACGATTCCCCAACTCCCCAATCCCACCTCTAATAAGCCCTGAGAAAGTGACTAGAACGAAGTAGGAATATCACAAACAAGGAAGGCATTTATTAACTACTTATACACACTCACAAATCTCCAAGACCACAAAATATTGAAATATAAAAAAAACTAAAAAACCAATGCATGAATACAACTGTATTCCACAACTAGAATAAGATAAAATTTAATGGAATGTAAACCTAGAAAAATTCAAGCCCACCGCACAGAATACTGTAACACAAGTCCAACAAGAAAGTAAAGGTACTAGGACAGTTTTATGATTACAGAAGGAAACAAGCTTAGTTTTCCTAGTCCCACTAAACACAATCTAGTCCTGGTCCTCCTAGGACTTTGTTAAAATGTTGATTGTCAGCACAAGAAACAACGCATGCGGGAAAATCCCATGCACGAGTGAGTATAATATCACTTAGTAGGACACCCCGAACACTTGGATACTAAAAATCATATTGTAAGGATAAATATAGTCATCTCTACCTAGTTATATATCTACATTACATATAAAAAACTATATATACACAATAAATACACACTATCTAGGAGTAATCCACATCCATTGTACACCAAGTCTAGGATCCTTACTCGTTGATTACACGATGTAATCATTCGGGAAAAAACCACTGAGTTATATAACACTGATGATGTCCATAAAATATGTGATTTTTTGTAGATTTAATCATAAGAAAGAATATTCGGATTGATTTGAAGAGGATACGATACAAAATTGGGGATCACAACAAGGGAAATCAGGTGATACCGATAACTCAATCTGGATTAACCAGCTATGTATAAGATCAATACCCTATAATATTGTTCACATCGATACCTATAACATTACCATGAGAATGAAGATAAATATAGGATACCACTCCAGGCCTCTTAGAGGTATTACAACGACTCTATCCAATATGTTTAACAGAATGACCATATTCATAATAGTAGAAAAGAATATGTACTAACCATCAGGGAAACAATAATGGGAATGAATCCTAACAAAACTATTCAAACATATAGAGGATAAGATATATATTCCATGTATGATGGAGTACACAGTGTGTAGATAGGTTACAAACTATGTCCAACGAACCTGAGTTTTTTCCATGTTAACATCCTATGTAATTCAATACGTGTCTATGTAAAAGAACAATAAACGACATGTATGGGGGTTAGGAATTGTATCCTTGTATACGGGGTGACACCTATGTAAAAAATCTATGTTCTAGTACATTGTGTCATCTTGTGTGTATATGACAATGTATTAGTACATGGGGTAGCATGAGTACATGGTCTAGGAAGTGCCGTGTTTGTGCGTCCACATCGTGTAGGCATCTATTGTAATCTTTATCGTTTTCGTGTACTATCTAATGTACACACTGAGTTTATCCAAGGGGACTACATTCCATTTAGCCAACAACTACATGGCATGTGTGTCAGGTATTTCCAAAAAAAATGTTCTACCTCCTGGTGATCGGGCCACCGTTTCATTGAAATCGACCTCCAATTGCACTGATACACTAAGATATACTCCATCCTAACTACACTATAACTATTCACCAGAATCTAGGGTTATAATGGATTCATAAAACAGAGACTGTTTGGTTTAATCATCATACACATATCTCTCTTGAAGATCGGGGGTTTCCCAATAGGTCTGATCTATTCACTTCTACTATCATCACACCTCTATTTCACCATACTAATCCTTGATCTGTAACGAACATTTTTCATTTTTGGATATCCATGTTTCTTTTACATTAGAATGATGAATGTATAAACAATCAACTAACCAACTACCAAAGTAATATCCTCACAATATAATCCTGTCCGACATAATGATCGAATCAAGGATCAATCTGATCATGGATTATTCCATGTTCACCATAGGAATTAACAACATGAAGAAATAAAAATAAAATAGAAGCCATAAACCAATTTGGATTGCTTTCGGATGAAGAAAAATTGATGTGTTGTTGTCTTAGGCCTGATCTTTTGACCAATATGAGGATCGATCTTTAATCTGTACTTTCTTTATTGTTCATCAAAAAATGATTCTCTAAATATCTCTTTAATTATTCTCTAGAGGTTCCAAGGTTATGTTGATAAAACTGTAATTTTTACATAATAGTCTATTTAATGAAAAATCATCCACTTCATAAGATGATTAAATGAAATAAGTTTTATCCAATTTTCAATTTTTTTCCCACAATGAATTTTCAACAAATAACTTATGTTGACTGCTGTGAAGTCACTCATAGGATAAATGTAATATTCTGAGATCCTTGGTTCCCTAATATTTATTATTCAGGAACCTATTTGGTTGTTATTCCAATTATTTAGAAAAACTGTGCACTCATGATTTTTAATATATAAAATATTTTTCAAACCCTTATTATGGGAATACCGGGCCTCAGAATTGAACATTGTCTCAGTGCATGGTCTCATGAATAATCCATATAATATTTAACAAATAAAACATGGAAAATACAGGACAATGTAAGAACCTAAATTATTTATGAAGAAACTTTTAGGGGGATTGGGTGCAAGAAATGATGTCGATCGCCTTGATAAAAATGGTTATCAAGGGTAAAGATATATGTTTCTAATAGGTTTATCAGTGTTGTTCCACGTGTATAAATTGTAACTTCTGGTAAAGTATATAATTGAAGTTATATGAGTGGAACTCACATCACATTGAATTTTATACTAATTTTCTTGTAGAAATGGGATATAAGTGATGATTTCCCTAAATTGGAATAGTAGTAATTAATATTGATTAATAACGTATTAGGATTCTAATCCCATACTCCATGTTTCATTATTTTTATTACCGTTGTTCTTATATTGTCATTAATTGTTATCACATTTTAGAATTTATACTTATGATAGTTTAATTATCATTATATTTTTAACTTTTATGTTGTTAAACATTTTTTATATATCTAGAAAACATACTTTTCTTTGATGTGAAAATGTATGTTTGGTTTATAAAATGAATTCACGCACCACCAAAAACATCTAAAAACTTATTATCTGGATGAGAATTGTATATCATTATAATTCACTAATTATTATATCTAATACAGTTTGTAAGATTTCATTTCTCATTAATTATAATTTCTCAAATATTTTGTGTCGTGTTTCATAATTGTAATTTTGAAATAGAGGAGAGATCATTTGATTTCAAATTGGTTTTTTAAACTAGTTGGATGATTTTAAAATCTAAAATCAAATCGATCACCAATATTTTATTGCACATTCTATCAATATTATCTCTAATGATGGAATCTTATGAGATAAATAACAGTGTAGATAATTTTATCATATTATCCAAAGAGAATAATGTTGTAAATAATTTTATTTATTGTTTACAAAAAATTAATGGATTAAATTTCAACTATATTTTAATTTTTAGAATAAATTTTATGGACTATTAATATGTATATATATTTTAAGGTTTTTAATGAATAAATTCTCCTGGAATTAATATTAAAACAATTTTCCCAAATTTGAGAACATCTAATTTCCTTCAAAAAAGTGATATTCTGAGATAAAATTATAAATCATTTGATATTTTAACAGGATAATCTTTTGATTAAATTCATCAAATAATCATTATGACTTCAAAATGTCCATAATAAATTTTTAAAATTAATTTTTCTAATGGAAAAATTATGGAAAGGGTCATTGAGATATTAATCTAATATTTCGAATTGAAAGGATCATTAATTGATGATAAGAAGTGTTCAACCAAGAAGACGTTGAATGATAATATTTAAAATATGATGTCATATAATAGAATATTTAAAAGACATGATAAGGAATACTAACAAAATTATGTTATTTCGTTAATAAAAACTACAAAAACTCTTTCATTTGAAGTCAATGATTCCAAGGATGTGTCCTAAAAGATAAATTATATGATTTTTTTGGACTATGGTTCTATGGGATGAACATAATTAAAATTTAATTTGATTGTTAGGAGGGTTTTTAGAAATAATGTTTTCTAGAAGGATATTGATAAATATAATATGGATACATAGGATAATCATGAAAATAAAGATTCATATTAGCATATATATTATGGATGAAAAAAAATCCTTATATAACTAGATTTTCATAGGTTAAATAATAAGTAAAAAAATATAAATGGTTATCTGAGAGGTATGGCATGATATATTTTATAGATACTAATTAAACTTTGATTTCTTGGATATATTGATTTACATCCAATAGTCATTCTAAATATAGTGATGAATGTTAAATAATAATAACTTTTAATTCTCGTAGACCATGATCTGAAAATATTTTTATTATAAATAATATATATGACGATTTAGTTTTATTATACTGGTATCCTAATGTTTTTTTTCATTGAATGATGAGTACGAAGAATATAAATATCAATCATATAATGAGATTAAAATATAAATAATATACATTAGAGATTCATATTAATGATTAGTTATGAAATTTTTAAAAGTTAAAGTATATGATTCTCAAAATAATAATGAAAATGAAAAATTTACATTAGAGTTTTTATTGTTGAAAAATAATATTTGTATGAAAACATTAAAAAATTATGTTTTTCCAATTTAAATTTAATATAAGAATTAATGTTTCATTATTAAATTAGAAGATGAAAGATTTCATTGGATTTTTTCTAAATTCACTTCTTTAAGGAATGATTTTGAGAATATATATAAACAATTGTAAATATAGAATATCCTTTTTAGTTTTAATTTAATCCATCAGACAATTAATTTATCAATCTAATTACTTTATAAAAAATTATGAATTTTGTTTCACTATGTGTTAAAGGGGATGGCACTAGATGAGTGGATATATATTTTAAAATGATAAACCCTTCAAAATTACTAGTATTTTATATTGAATAATATTTCTTCTATTTAATAAATAAAAACCAGTATGACTATGGTGCCTAATGTAAAATTCAATAGAAATATTATATTTGTTAAATTAAAAGTACCAAGTATATTATTTCTATTTAGAAAACAATATAACATAATATTTAATAAACAAACTAGAATGAAATGTTTTTTAAATTTTTTTGTTTTAATTTTTTATATTAAATTATCATTATTTCCATAAAAATATTTTCATTATATTTTTTTACTCCTCCAAAGGAGGATTACATTGTTTAGAAATATTTTCAACGTTTTACAACATATTTTTTTTGAAACCATTAAAAATTGTAATTTTATTATTTTTATAACTAATGTAGATGATGTTAATATGATTTAAAAAGATCAATGGGAGATGATATGATCGTTATACATCATATATAATTATTTTAATTATAATAATCTATTTTATGGGTGTCTCGTGTTTACTCACCTTTTCTATTTATTAAAGTCTATTAGTTTTGGTTACTCTAAAAATTCTATATTTTTATTCATGTTGTAACTTTTAATAATATAGATTGTTATAAAGTAATGTAAATCATAATTTTTATATTATACAATAATGTAAATCTCAATTATATATATAATATGTAGTTACGTAGGATAAAAATAATTTACACTGTAATATTAAAATTATTATTTTAAAAGAATTATGTTTACATGTGTTTGTGTAATTAATATCAAAGTAAATTAAAATTTAATATTTTTAATAAATACACTAATATAATATATACAGAAAAAATATATGAAAACTCATTTAATTATCCATTTATAAGAAATTACAAAATTTATGGCAAATATTCTAATAGTACAATTAATATTAAATAATATTATTTATATATTTTATTTTTTAATTTAAATGTTAATTTTATTTAATCAAATAAGTGAATTAGATTAAATGCAGTATAAATTCAGAATCATCACTTCTGATGTTGTAAAAGGGATAATCTAATTTTTTTTAAAATAATATATACCATGGTTAATTTTTAATCAATCCTAATAAGGGTAAGAATGAGTCACGTAAAATGGTTGTAATTTAATTAAATTTACTTAAATAAAACACCATATATAAATATTTTAGTATATTTTAATTTCATAAATTCTTGTCTCACTAAAATTTCCTACCCTACTCACATAACTATAATGCAATTCCATTCTTACCCTTGAATTTCCAACCAATTCAAATGGAATATCTCTCTTTCTGAAATATAAAAGGATATCACTTCAACCAACATCAAGACACTCCTTTTATTAAACTTTTTCCTGAAAATATATGAATTTTACATCCCCTATATTCCAATATTATTTTTGGATACCCCTTAATACATTAATAATTCATAATTCATCATTTTTTATTTGATCTTTCTAGAGATGATTCAAACTCTCAACATGTGTATTACCCAATATATCAATATTTTTTAATATATTTCACATCCCCACTAAAAATAATTTATAAAAATTACCAAATTAAGGACAATAGAATTCATATTATACATAAATTTGATATATTGATGGTAAAATCCTTATTTATCTACCTCCATTCCCCTTAAAATAATGATAACATTGTCTATTCATACATGTGGCATATCACCTACAGGGAAATGTGTTTTATTTATCATTATCACATAACTTTTCATTTTAAAATTTTATAGTTAATTAAAAATATTATATATATATATATATTGATTTTGAAATTTTAAATCATTTTCTTCCTTATTTATAATAAATGGAATGATAAAACACCATCTTTGGTACGTGAAGAGTACCTCATCTATAGAGAAACATGCTCTATTTTTAAAGACTCCTTATCAAGATAGAAAATAAAAATATTTTATAATAATATATGACATTAATATGTAATAATTTTTATTAATATGGTTTTTAATTATATGAAATATATGATCATTATAAAGTAATACGATATTATCGGTAAATTATCAGAAAGAAGTTTATCATGAGTCTCATTCTCACAAACCATGCCCATGGTCTCTATCAAGTGAACATGTGGATGAAATATTTATAAAAAATAAATAAATATATTTTATAATATATTTATTTTGAACATATATCAATGAATGGGTGTCAACATCACTAAACAAAAAATATGTGCGAAATAGTTGAAATTATGAAAATCCAATGCGTCAAGAAAATGATATTTAATGAATACAATAGAAATTAATGATTATAATTTAATTATTTTAATGGTAATAGATATGAATATTGTTTTCTAATGAATTATTAAAAAAATTATGTTTATTATACATGAGGATAAATCCATTTAATGGAATTTGTTGGACATGGTAAGGGTTTACTCATTAAAAATTTACTTCATTGAGACATGCATAGTATTCGACATATATTTTATTAGATGGTGTGTATACTACTAATGGATGAATTCATAATATTACTATAATTAAATACCAGGAATTTACAAGACCATCATACGATCTACCATTAATAGGGTCTTTATTTGAAAGATAAAGAGGTTGCAATTATCTTTCTTATATATATATATGATTTAATTGAGTCATAATCATTCTCCTTGAAATAATTTATTATAACAATAGTATATGATAACATTTAATTGATTATGTTGTATTTTTTAATGATGCATATCAGGTTGACCTGACATATTAACTGATATAGCCCCCCATAAGGACTAATAAATGGATCCCCATTTACAAAAGTCCATAAATGAGCAACGAGGGTCTAAAAGGTGCTGCGAGAGACTTTAAACTCTGATTTGGGTGAAATAATTGTAGAAAATAATAAAACTCACACATAGGGGTCAACATCATAGTACACATAATAAATAAAATGAGTCAAATAATTATATAATAAATGGAATTCATTATATAATCGTCTAGACACAATGTATGGAAAACATAACACAGTATGTCACCCACTGGGTGGACCACATATACAAAATAAAAAAAATGAAAATAAATATAGGATGATTCATACCAACACTTAGCCAAAGAACATACCTAATATCAATGATACATGATCTGAAATATCATGATCCCTATACTCCACATGAGCATCTCTCCATAATAAAGTAAACATGGCCTCAACCCCATCCATCACTCAACATATTCTCACACCTAAAATAATGTATCATTTATACACGCACACAATGGATCATATAAAAGGTGATAGAAGTAATTATATTTAGGAAATTTATAAGAGTAAAAATATAACCATGTATCATTACATGTGAATATAAAAACGATATGGCCATCCTAGAAAGAAATATCTGAAAATTGAATAAAATAAACAACTATATAGAAAGGGGAAAACAACAGAAAACATCCAACTAGCAATTTATAGTATGAAACCCATGTTAAACATACCCCTACTCTAGCCCAATATATATAATTATAACACAAGACCCACATAGACACACAGAAACTAGCATGTTCTCAAGATCAAAATAGGATCTACAAGATGTCTAAACACAAAATGTATGAATACCAAACACCAAGGAGTAACCATAAGAGTGTAAAATATAAATAAAATCTACATGGAACTAGGAATACAATGGCATGAATATAAATGAAGATAAAACCTCCCCATCACACATTATAGATCTATTATGTCCTAGATGTCCTATAGAATGACTCGACCTCCACCACATTGACTTGAAAAATACAACACATAATGCACTATATCCACACAAAACCAATGAAGGAACATCCATATATGGTCTATACAAAAGGAGGGGTGTTCAGCAACAAACCTGTAAAAAACACCCCTATTATTGGATAACCCTTTATCCTGGAATATTTCAATATTATAGATAATCCATTATACCCTTAATCCCGTCTAACCACTATCTTTCACAATGTGGGGAGAGAACCAGATAACAAATATGGGCTAATGAAATATCAACAAATTTCTCAAGGGTTACATCTGTATATAATAGTCCCAAGAAGATACCTCGACAAACATTATGGAAAATTTCTATCCCAACATTTGATGATTCCACCTCAAAACAACCATCCAAAGAGCTAATCTAGAAGTGATGATACACATTAGAACAGAAAAATCATGGGGCCTCTCTCATCAACCTAGATATTAAAATCCTAAACATATATCAAACAAAGGATCTCTATGAACCGCCTCACGTTAAAACCATACTCAAGGCTCTCACGGTTCTCAAGGCAACAATATTATGATACATCCACCATGAGACCACCCTGCAACACTGATGCCCTAAAGACATGCCCACAAAACAACCCAAACTGGACTAATGTGCGAATCAAGTTCATGACACCCTTCAAGTTGTTTCTATAGATCACCCTAAGGCATGAGACACACCCAATCTTGGAACATAAAAAAATGGACCTCAGAGGATTAAAAATAATCCTATAACAACAAAACGCCCAATAGTAATTCAAAATCACAATCCCGATAGTAGTGGCATTCACAATAGTCCTCGTGACCACCTCAAAAGAAGGACCTTATACAAGAGATCATTAACGCAAGCCAAACCACAGGGTGACACCCATATATGAAAACAACAGACCACAATCCAGGATAATATTTCCTCCAAAGAAACCAACAACCCCATGAGAGAATCCCTAAAATCACCATGCCGCACATGTATTCTCAAAATCTAACTATTGCTTCCCCTAGTCACTCGATTAAAAAATATCCAAAAACAAATCTTCAAGAATCCCATAGTCAGGTCCCATAATATCGATGACATATTAACACAAACATCATTCAACGGTGATTACCCACCTGAGAGGATCTGATAACTTTGGTCACCAAACACTAGATATAATCCTCAACTAGTCTAACATAGATAAATAGGTCCCAAATCTCAAAGATAATCCATGATCCCATCAATGATACTAAATGATCCCACCTTCTTGATTCTATCAAAACTAACTTGAAATTGACATCCATGGAGGATATGATCGAGGATGATCACAAAGATCACAACCCTCACTCGAGCCTCATTTCTCAAAACCCAAACCCCTAAGAGGACTCAGAAAAAAAATCCTCAAGGAATCCCTCAAATTGAGAACTCATAGTCAAAACAACCTTCTAAATTTCATTAAAATTCTAAAATTAATACACCATCATGACTCAAATATTGAAACTATGAAAATGGACAACTTGTAAATCCAATTATGACATTTAGGTGAAAAATGGCCAAAACATTCATAGGAAGGAAATGTAAATTGTGTGTTACCAGGGTACATAATGTGTAACTAAAAATAAATTTATGGACATATGGAAAATGACAGTAAGCATGTACTTTCACAAAGTACATGAAATGCAATCCCTATAAAAGGAATGTAAAAATATTTTGGTACCCTCTCGCATACCCTACCCCACTTGGTTTATAAAAATCCTGATTACATGGAAAGTAATTTTAGTAAATGTTGGGTTCCCCAATATGGGATCCCCTAACATATACCTATCAATGTACACAACCTATTCATGTATTCGTACCTACATTTCACCGCACATGGGGATTAGTTATTTACCCTATATGATCTGGTACCACCACATGTGGTGTCCAGGAGATCAATCAACGATGCCCTAGAAGATAACTACATAGAGTGTACCACTGATAAATGTAATGTAGTCTAAAAAACTAATCTTCCTCAAACAGTAAAAACACACAATTTGTTTTCCCTAAACAAAAGTCCATGTACATGACATTACCTGATTGGGAAGCCCCTAAATCAACTTAGAATATATGATTTCCCACCAAGAATAGAAAATTCACCCACAAGAGGTCCCCAAACACCCAAAATATTCGTTAAAAAATTGTTTACTCATGAGTATTTTCATCATTAAATTTAAAAGATGCCTACCTACGAGTGCAGATCACATACTCTTCAGTCTATTCCATATTTTTCAGCTTTCACATGATGAACCAATGTGACTTGAGTTTCACGAAGAAACCTAATCCTATAGTCTCCCATGCATATTTCCTTATCCCTCTCTTATCCAAATACATCAAAGGGTTTTTACCATGTACATACATATAATTCAAAGTGAGAAAATAAAAAAAAATTGAAAAAAAGAAAAGGTAAATGGAAATAAATTGGGTCTGAGCTCGACCTCCGAATCTGATGATCCTTTTAAAATATATGACGGAAACAATAATGTGATAATAAATTAAAATTTAATTAATTAAATAATAAATATTCCGTGGAAATTTAAATGTCTCATATTTCCACCAAACCCAAATACTTGGATAAATTCTATATTCTGGCGCAAATAGAGTGGTTATAAAAATTATCTGACTAATATTATATGATAAATTACAATATTGACCGTAAACACACATGGGAACAAAAAATTAAATGTTTCCCCTGATATTCACAACCCATGCCGAATTGATTTATCACAATCTCACCACCAAAAATCATTTTATACTCTGAGAATCCACAATGGTTATAAAATATCTTTTCTCTACCTAAAACACAAGCGTAGATGATTTTATCACCACCATTTAACTTATAATATTATAGAATCCACATATCTATCATATCATGAGAGTCATTCAACATCGACTGATTTGATTCTCCCCACCAAAAGAGTATCATTATCATCTCCCCACACCACATGTGATAGACCACATGAACAAAACTATATCCCCCACATTACTAAGTGTATAAAAATAGAAAAAGTATTCACACCTGAACACCATCAAGAAAAATCACCACTTCCATTATCAAAAAACCACTTCAAAGTCTAACAACCTCCAAAAATTTATTGTGAACACCCCAATATATGAATTTTCATACCTTCTACTTTAGTGAACAATAGAAAATGCACTCACATAGGTTATCTACCAAAGAAATGGAGAAACTATTCTCAAATCCACTGACCATAATCCTCACATAATTCTATTTAATCGAACCATAAAACCCACAACACTTCACTTCTACATCATGGAATCTCACACATCCCATGATAAACTACTCAACCACCCTACTCATGGGAGCCAATCCTAAAATACAAGAATCCAAAAAAATCTCATTGCACTACCCAAGTTGTTTCCAAAAAAATAGGTCCATGAAACATTGAAAAACATACCTATTAATCCCTCAATGAGACATGGAGAAATTTAAACACTCCACTTCTCAAACACGAGGATTCCTAATTCTTAAACACACCTTGATTAGAGAATACCTCAATGGACCCAACTAGGAAGAACCCCTATGCTCACCCAATTCATCAGGGATAATAGACACATACCCCCCCACCACATGTCTCCGTATACATCATATGGAAGGAATTGTTCCCTCCCAATGAACATGAACCTGAGACTATAAGGGAACCACTAGATCAGGGGAACTCAAGAAAAATCAAAATATCCCTCATACATACTTTTCCTCATAGATCAACTAACATAACACTAAAATCCTAATTTCACCCACAGAGGTCTCTATGCATCCATTTTTGAAGGGACTTCATCTCTACCACTAGCAAACCTCTCACGAAACAATCCACATGACCTATCATCAGAAGAAAATATATTTAAAAACACCAAAGAAAGTTAGAATTCATGTTAGTCTTAAATTACAAGAATGATTCATGAAAAAAGTCTTCTTTACAAGGGGAAAATATAAAATCACCAGAATAACCCATAAATCAATAAACCAAATAGAATCACACTAAGAGAAATCATGAAAATGTAAAAGTAAAATCAATGATTGTTTATCCCATGAATTAGAAGAATTGATTTTTTTTAGAAAAAAATATTCATGAAAAACCAATATGATATCCAACAAATGTTGTCACAAATTACGGACCATCTATCTACCAAATCCACAAATCAGAAAACCTAATGGCTTTAACCCCACATTGTAATGAACCAAACAACATAGACCAAACACAACACCCTATTTGGCCTTCCATAAGGCCTCATGAATTCCTCCCTAAATTATAGAGGCTAACTACTAGTGGAGAGGCTCTAAAAGGTGATGCGGGGAGACTATAACCACTATTTATGGTGAAATAAATTCAAAATATGACAAAAATCATAAAAAAAGGATCTAAATTAGAGTCATTATAATAAATAAAATGATACAAAGAAATCAATAATAAATTTAATGCCTCATAATGTGATATAGAACCATGGAAATTAAAAAATAATGCATCTGACCACCCACTAGTACAAAAAGACATAATAAATAAAAAATGAAAATAAACACAACAAGATCAATTGAAAACACCAATCCAAAAAATAATCTCATCCTCTATTATTGTTGAGTTGCATTAGACTGATCATAATACAATACAAAGTGGATTATCTTGATTAAGAAACACAAGGCCTCATCCCCATCCATTGCATAACCTATTTTCCAACCTAATACTAGACATCCAGTCTACACACACATTGAGGTTCATGTACATGGGGTGGGAAATAATTTTTAATAATCCTCCCATAATGGAAGACCAATTATATGATTTGATAATATTTTTACACATGAAAGACATTCCATACACAAGGTTAGTAAAATGATGCCCTACCTAGTGAAAAACACACCGTTTCTCTCCTATATGAGATCCACAGACAAGGTTGTGGGAGAAATAACATCAATGAATAATAAAAAAATCATATCCATGGAGTTCCCTAAATCAATGGGTTTTTCTTTATACAAATATTCCATTACCTCTCTATGCCCCAATAACCACAACTATCCACAAATGGATGGGAGAAGTAGATTAAGAATCAAGGTGAATTCCTGATACATAAATATACCAATAGTCTCCACATCGTAGCATATTCCTTAGTAGAAGCTGCCTAAAAAATTAAATCCAATTTCTGACAGATCATGGGATGATCCGACCTCAGACCCAACATCAAAATCATTGAAATAGTAGTGCTGATTCAACTTTGAAATATAAAGAATGAGACCATTATTATAACCATAGATATCAAAATCGAAAAAATAGGCACAATAGGATATAGATGACCTGACTCAGGGTCTAACAAAACTCGGCGATCACATGGTCCCAAGAACCACAACATAAACCAATTTCCAAAATAATACTTCTCTACATCACCCAAACTCTCAGCCAATACTAGCATAATGAACCTCAACCATCCAAAAGGACACTATAAAAGTAGTAAAACATATGAGGGGTTACTTTTTATCATTCAATGTCATGGTATATTCCTAGCTATGAAACATCCCAAACATCCCTTAGTGTCCTCCAACATATCCTCTATCGACTATTCACCCAATGGACATCGAAAACCCCAAGACCCCCGTAGGGGAATTCAAAATTGTCCTCATGACCTCATTTAAATTATGATCCTCTATAAGGGATCCTTTCTAGAATAAAAACTTCATAGTTAAACCCATACATGAAATCATTAGCTCGACTTCCGAACTAACATTTCATAAAGAGTTACCAACTCACTATCTAGGGTAGCCAAAATATACAAGGCCCCTTGGGCGTTCTCACCGGCCAACTATGGCTACCATTGATCACATGATCAGACACATTACCACAATATAATTTTAAAGTGTCCAATACAGTAATATAATAATATAAAAAAATCCAAGATTTAGCCACCAACCAATACTGGTTACCAAACACAATGGCTCCAACAGCCCTGGTCCGAAAACACTGACGTTAAATCTGAACACCTCTATTCTCTTGAAAATGTTCCTGATATATAGGGTAAACCTAATAAATACCTAGATACATAGTGTGATATTGTATTTTATAATCTAACAAAATTAAAATCATATAGATTATGATGAAAACTCTAGTTAGCCTTATCACTGAGCCCACAACCCTCACCTAGGCATCACAGATCACAACCCAAACACCTATGAGGATTCTGAAAGAAAAGCTCAAGGAAATCCTTATAACGAACACTCATAATCTAAAAAAAATATGTGGACTTTAAACCCAAAAAGGATTCCACCTTCTCAATACTTGTGACAAAACACCTAGAATTGACAACTCACATGTCATATTTTGACTTTAGGATGAAAATTGGAAAAATACACCAGGGAAAGAAAAGTACCTGGTTTGTACCTTGTATACATAGCATATATACCCAAGGTCCTCCCTAGCCATGATTGATAGTAAAATTTTCATATACTTACCTAAACCATATGGAATAAACCCCCATGTTCGTACTTTATCGTGTGTCATAGTCCTTGTCGGTGTGTAAATTGCCCGAGTACACAAGGTGTACATCTAGTAAAAGGTGTCTGACACAACATAGCGTCTACAACTATGTGCCTAATCATTTCAAAATAGAGGAATGAAAACCTAAATAATTTTTATCCTAAATGGGGGCAAGAAGTGTACCCTACATGCCACGGTACCAACATTAGGGGTGTCTCACTGAGTACTCGACCTAAACCCTAGAATCCCACTATCTGGAATGTAGTATTAGTACATGGAGTTCGGCCTACAAAAAATCATATTCCCTAAATAGTATTTAAAAATGGAATGTGTTCCTTGAACCACATTCTATGTATATGGAATCCAAGACAAAAAGTCCCTAAAATTGATGAATATTCCCGATTTCTCTTCCAAAATCATAGATTGAACAACTACAGGTAACAAAAACCCAAACCCATATTTTAAAAACAAAAAAAAATAATCTAAATTGATTTTATGGAATAAATTGTTAATTTGATCATACCTTCAGATTGAAATTTTAAATGAATAAGTCTGATCCATTATCTTTAGATGTTGCCCGACAATCGGATATGACCCTAGATCTATGAAAACACCTCCTCCCATATCTCTCCCTATATTCTCTCCTTATACCTCTCTTAATTAAATAACTGAAATAGGGGATCCCCATGAGAATACCCATCATGTCAAGAGATCAAATAAAGAAAAAAATAATGAAAAAAGAAAAAAAGATGAAAGGGAATGCCCCCATTTTGGCCCTAGTGCCTTACACAAGGTTACACCTCAAATTGGAAAACCCATATTCTAGACATTATTTATAGATAGAATAAAAATGTTGTGCTCTTTTTAAATTTTAGGACTGATTGAACCTGAATGAATAAATTTTTATTTAAATAATTAAATATTTAATATTTTGTGAAAAATTGGAATGAATAAAATTTCCACCAAACTCCCATCATAGGTTAAAAAAATATTTAATGAATAACAAAGTGGTAATAAAAATATGTATGATAATCTTACAGTATAAATATCCATTTCCCTTCAACAAACCTAGGAACAAAAACGTTCAAATTTTCCGTAATTTTCTAAACCCATGATAACATAGGTCATCACAAATTTAATTTTATTTTATTGGGAATCATATTTCTTTCTCATGAAATCATTTTCAAAATAATGATAAATAAATTATTTATTGATGAAAATCATACATTATAACAATTTAACATTGTTGAGAATAATTATCATCATCTTTAATGGTCGTTATTCCACTATTTCTATACACATTCTTTCAATAAATGTTTTTTGATTTTAAAACCCATATCTGTATTATAATATGTGGTCACAATATTTACCTTTATCAATTTTTATGAATTAAATTTTTATGACCTTTTTTATGATATAGGATCTAATGAATGTATTTATAAATATCATAATAGGGGTTTTTATTTCACACTCATATTTTTTTCAAGTAAACATTTACAATAGAAAACAATTTTTTACAATTTATTTGGGTCATTATTTTTATTTAATTATGCTTCGTATTATAAATAAGTTTCAGTGATAATTTGATGAATCTTTTTTATAGTGACATGTAACATTATGTTTTTATTACTGGGTAAAAATTATTTTTCGAAATATATTTTAACAAATTATATTTAGTTTTTGCCTTTGCATTATATTTATATAACTCTTAAGAATTATGTTTCATGAATTTACATAAATTTATTTTTCTTTTAAAGTGTTAAAATTTTAATACCATGAGAACCAAATTTTGAACCATTATTATGTGGTATTGTTCTCAATGTTCTTGTGAAGTAGTTTTTTTCATAAAATCCATATTTCATAAATGATTATTATTTATTACTACTGATGTGTTTAGATTTTACGACACATTTTCATTCTCTAGATGAAATAATAATATGTATCTGTATATTTTCATTAATCTCCTATATTTTTCAGGAGTTATTTATGTAATGTGTGAAATATGAATGTTTTAATATTTTTATAGAACAAAAATATATATTTTTTATCCTACTATGGTTGGTACTAAAATTATATATCCCCAATAGAATTTGTAAATTTTATATCTCAAAATCTCAAAATGGTACATGTGAGGATATCCCATGCTATGTGGTGCACAAGAGGCAATCCCAATCCTATGATGGCATAAAATTTGATTGAAAATCCCAAGAGGGTACACCATTTTTCACCCCAAGACAAAGAGAGCACGTGGGTCTTTATAATGATCTATCTATGTTATGGGAATCAGGAATTGATGTACCCACCAACATGTTTTTGGAATTACGAAGTGATGAACCCTTCTCAATGTTTTGGCAATCAGGGGGTTAATTATATGTTACATTATAATGGGAATGGAAAATATATGCATGTATCACATGGATATGGGAATTAATAAATGATTCATGTTCTACCATGTTATGGGAATTAGTATTTGATGCATGGAATATTATTTTATTATAAATATCTAGTGATTTTAGAACTTCTATTTTATGATCTGAATTCGTATGTTTCATCCACATTCACATGTTTTGTATTGTACTCAAGTCCAGATTGATTATTCCTTATGTTATGATCAGATATTTATGCCATTATTTACTATAGATGATAAATGTTTATCTGGTTAGTAATTTCTAATGTTATTTTCATGTACCTAAACTATGAGCTCATACATATATTTGTAACTAGTGAATAGTTATGACCATCAATTGTTTTATTTTATATTTACCATTATTGAGCATTTTAAATCACTACAATCTAATATTTTCTATCAATTGGTTATGATGATTTGAATAATATATGAGAATATTATTAG
This sequence comes from Viscum album, assembly GCA_963277665.1. Classification (NCBI taxonomy): domain Eukaryota; kingdom Viridiplantae; phylum Streptophyta; class Magnoliopsida; order Santalales; family Viscaceae; genus Viscum; species Viscum album. Next base: position 796,127,311 of record OY728157.1, read on the forward strand.
GGGATCTATAGTGTAATTATTTTGCACTTATTTTCATAACTATTATAAAATAATATATTTTTGTAACTAATATATAGAGAAAAAAACATTCAATTAATAGATTTTTGAGACTATGTGTGAGAATAAATTATTATTAATATAAAATAATTGAATAAATGAGTTATTTAGCTTGATTATCCTCAACAAACATAGTTTAAATTAATCTAAGTAACATGTATAACCACCTTTTCCTAATATCACTACTCGAAAGATAATATTTTAACTAGGTATTCTATGGGCTTTTTAAACAGTGAAATTCCCAAATAATATTCATTGGGTCATATATCCCAAGAGTATATTCTTTTTTCCCTAAAATGATTCCTATATAAAAGTGGTGAATATTAATATATGGACCTTCTATTATCTATAAACCCTAACCATGGTCCCAAAGATATCCTCATTGTTATTCCCCATACCTGATCAATAAATACAATAGCCTTCACATTAAGTTTAATACCCATCCCCATGCAGTCAAATTTAGCTACAAATAAATAATATGAACTAGAATGAATACCTTATGCATAAGTCCAAAAAACCCATTTATAAGTCTCTTTAACCTAGTATCATATTCTACATGGATTTAAACGATAATAAAAAGGTCCTAGTCATATGACCTTAAGATAAAATATGTCATTTTCATAGTTATATGACCATAAATGGAACCAAATATGTCTATATAACAAGAAAATAAATTGTGATTTTCCTTTTAAGAGACACTAAATTTTACAGGTTTTGATTTCTTTCATTAGGGTAAAAAGAAAACTCCTCTCTTTAGATTGATTCCGACACCAAAAAACAATATCCCTTATATATTTTTAAAAATTAATTACTTTATAATCATTGATATTTAATCCATAGCGAAAAAAACATTAAAGGGATATAATACAGAGACTCTAAAAAAATGCATGTTCATATCAATGAAATGTATAAATTAATCAGTATCATGACCAATGTAACTAGTAAATTTTCTCTGAATTAATTAATTAATTAATCATAAATCTATAATAGAGTATTTTATTGGTAAATAATACCCATTAATGTATGACCCAAACTATAATTTTTTGGACCATGATGAATAATTTATTGTTTTATTGGAATATTCTTATGACTTTTATCCATAAAATGTTTTTATATGACCAAAAAAGAAATCATGGGTGAGAACTATGTGGGGAAATAGGGACACATAATGATTATAATGACAATAATTTTTCATATGATCAATGTATAGAGTAATATAAATAAAAAATTATAATTATTAATACTTAATAATTATTAATTACAATGAAATAAATGTTTTAATCCATTCAAATAAATTTTATTCCTAGGTCATTATATATGTTATGAAACATCTAGAAATTGATCTTGATATATGTGATCATTTTAACTTGATAAAATATTAATATAAATGTATAATGAAAATAAATGGAAAATATAACATTGATACAATTTTAATGGGTTAATAATTTATCATATTTTTTATATTATAATCAATATAAATGTTGTTTTGAAAATGTTTATAATAGTTGAATCATAGTATGAGATGAATTTAAGTCTTTTATCTAGTCTGGTAAATTATTTTAAAAAAGGGAATAAAAAGGGGGAGTATATCACATATAATGGAGAAATGAAAATTAAATTATAATACAAGTTTATAATGATCATGGAAAGAAATTAAAAAAGAAATTTAAAAGTGTTTTAAATAGTAATAATTTTTTTCTTAATTATAATATAAGGATTATGATCTCATTAATTTGACATGATAAGATAATATATAAAGTAAAAAGAGTGAATGAATAATACTACATGAAAAATATATCAAATTAATTGTAATATACTAGAAAATAGATCCTATTATGATATTAACAAGAATAAAAATTGATATCATAACTAAATCAAAATAATTATAAATGAAGAGAAATTTTTTCTAAACTCTTACATTAGTGTCATATCATTGAATGAAATGGGAGAAAAGAGAGTGATTGAATACTATCCCTTGTTTAATATTTAAACTATATGAATTTTTTTGAGAATTTGATGTAATTTTTATTAAAAAAATGGAATTTGAAAATATATTTCTGAAAAAAATCACAATTGTAAATGATTAGTGGTAAATATGGACTCTTATTTCATCTAGGAAGACATTTATTAAAAAGATGTAATGAGAGTAATTAAACAACCTCTAATAGAAAATTAATTAATGGGATGATAAAATAAAAATATCGGAATTATATTATCACACTGTTTGGATGCTTGGGAATGTATGTAACTAATAAATAAAAATAATACATGAAGATGAAGAAGAATTAAAACCATACCATACATGAATATTTTTTCATAAATATTTATGTTGTATCATATTCAAAGATATATCTATGTAGTATGTCATTATATAGTATAAAAACATTATCACTAAGTATGATATATATTTTATATTTTATGAGAAATAATTCACTTATTTTCTTATGTAATTTGTGATATCATTATTGGTATACATATTTCAGTTGAAAATATACATAATAGCTAATGGAATATAATGTGGTGGACGATAGTGTAACCCATGTGACAAGAAATTGTATTTATTGATATATGATATTCCATATCAATGAAATGATGAAATATTTTAAAATATCATAAACTCTTAAAAATGAGTCCATCATATGTTTTGATTCCCTATATCATATATTACGATATACTAAAAAAATTATTTCAATGTATCACATGTAATATTTTATTTTGTAATCATATATTTTTATATCACATGTCAAAAAATAATCAACATTACATATTATCTATTTCTTTTTACATTATCTAATATGATATCAAAAATGATTTCCATTTTTCTATATTTTAAACATGATTTCAAGAATAAGAATGCAAAACACTGATTAGATTCCATTTGTAGGTTTTTATTGAACTAATATTACTAATTAAATAAAAAAATAAACATAATATACCCATAAAACGATGATCATAAAGATGTAAAATTAAAACCCTATATAATAAAAAATATAGAACAATATAATCAAGAATTAATGTCGGTCAGATATTCTATTTTCATGAAATATTTTCATGATTTTCCATGGGAAACAACCAAAATGTTCCTTTCATCTAGGTATATCCATGTGCTAATGAATCACTATATGCATTGGGTGGATCATCCTTTTTTATCCTCATATGCTACTACCACTTGATGTAATGGAATTTGAAGAAAACATATTTTTGGTTAGAAGATCAAAAGTAGACTTGGATAGGATTTTAATGGACTTAGACATCTTTGTATAGACCATGATGTATATCCCTATCCTTATACGAATTTTTTCACATGTTCACTAAATAAGACTAATTGCCCGATTGTTTAAAAAAATTCAAACCCATAAACATGAATTCAAAAATCAAATGCATTATAAAATTTATGAAATATTTAATTAGTTTTAACATTAATGATTTATAATATCTTAAAATTCATGATGACTCAAATATTAATTGTTATCTCTTTTTATCCTTAATAAATCATAGGGTATTATTGGCATATATCGTAATAATAATCTTATATAAATATATATATTACAATAGAATATTTCAAAAGAAATTTGTGTGATATATCATATCATTATATATGATTTTCCCTAGACAAATTCTTTTGATATTTTATTGATTAATTCTGATCATACATTACAACATTCCAATATCATTAGGTATGGTTATAACCAAAATAACAATGTATTTTGAAAGGATTTATGAAATATCTCCATCAGATGTATTAGACGTGACAAATAAAATATATAATCCCCTAAAAATTGTGTCCTAGGAAAACTATAGAAATAAATGAAGTCATTTACAATATATTATGTTAATAATAAAAAATTACATATCACCTATCATATCAATGGATTATCAATAGCCAATGTGGAAAATGATCAAACCTTTTTTATCTACTTCATTAATTAGTTATGTACTATCATTGTCTAATAATAACTAAAATATATAGATTATGACCACTAATCATACCAATGTACTAAAATGATGTATCATCATTAATGATGAGTAAATAAGATTGGGTTATCACCACAAAAATTAGATTGATATTTGAATTTTTCATAACTATATTTGTAAAAAATATGATAGAATGACTCATCCCTTTTATCATAAATTAAAATGGTGATTATCTAATAATCGCATTATAAAACAAATGTGAATAGATAAAAACCAAAATCATAATATATAATCTTAACATTTTATCACCACTCATATGACAACCAAATGTAAATGGGTTACCACTATGGTTATAATCATGACTGAGGGAGAATAGATAATCACTATAAGAATAAAAAATATCAATAGTTATGGGATAATAAAAATATTTATAAAAACAAAAATGTATGAACTGATAATATATGAAGAATTCCTATACAATTCAGCATGGTAATTGTTATAGTATATTTCACAACATATCATTTCATTGAAAAATTAGGGTGCCTGGTAATTTCCTTCCAAGTCAAAGAACATGGGAAATGGTTTTGAGTCTCTATTTTTTATATGGATTAAATGAAATTATGAAGGAGAATACAGAGGAAACCTTAGTCCTTTAAGTTTTTGGACTGTCTTTAGAGATCCTAATGGAGATTTTATGGGATGTCTTTATTCCCATGAATATTTTCGTCTGATGTTGGAGGTGGATGTTCATGGCCTAATTAATGTAGTTGACATTTCTAGGATAACAGGACAAATCAATATTTGTATACTGTGTGACACCACCACCATTGTGTATATGGTGTTAACTAGACAAATAAATATCTCTTGGAGTATTATATCATCATGGATCAAATTACTAAACTCTCACCCATATATGAATCAGTTTATCAAACACAAAAATCTAGAATCAAATTACCATACTGATTGGATTTCTAATAAAGCGATATTTTTTTTTGATATCACAATGGAAAATGACTTACAAAATGAGTTATTCCCTTGACTTAGAAGGGATTATTATGAATTTACATACTTCCAACTTATATAATCATGTTTTACCTAATAAAAGAGGTATGTCCTGTCAGGAAAGATATAACATTTGTGTTAATAATCTGTAATCATATAAAATATCAATGGTGAATAGATAATTACCCTAAGAATATTTAAATGCAAGGTTAAATGGATAATAACTAAATTCATGGAAACTATTTATGGTGAATGACTAGTCATCATTATTATAATCAATGGAAAAAATTATTATTGAATAATAATAAGACTCAATAATATCAAAGGTGGATGTATATTATCCATAAGAATAATCATAAGAAAGAGTGAATATATAATCATCACAATAATGAACAATATCATGGATGAATGAATTATAACCATAAGAATAAATAAGTTATAAGATCTTCATTACCACAATGAATTGATTTTTTTTTATAATTTTCAACATGACAAATCCAATTTATCTAACTTCGGTACCAACACCAATGATGTGTTATACATAGGAAATAAATTTCAATATCATCCTCTCCTTGGCACAGCCTAGGATCCAAAACAATAATCCTTTTTATAATGGATACACTATAGTTGTAACTATATATACCTATATAAATCAATATTTGTAATTAAAAAACAGAATTTCATTTATAAATGATTCCCATCATTAAGGATTTATTAATGATTCCTTGCAAGTGTCACAAAGTCATATCAAGTACAAGGAAATCCACCATAAATTTCATTCCCATTGTATTCCATCACATTCACATGTTTTAAATTGAAATTTATGACCATATATCTAAATAATATGGTTTAAAAAATATTTTAAGGAAGGATACACTATAATCGATACTTAATAAGAAACAAAATGGAATTTGGTAGCATTTTTGGTCATTTTCACTCACATTCCAACACCTAGATATAATTTACCAAAATAATATGATATAAAACAATATTATAATTTAGGAATTACCTTCTTCATTGTATAATAAAATCAATTATTAAATAAAACTTAATTCTTCAGTCTCAATAAATAATAGTACATAATTTTAAAAAACAAAAAACATAGTGTTTTGTTATAGAGAGAATAAAAATAATGAATATAATGAATAAAATGAGTGGATTAGACATAATAATTGGATTTCATCACTAATTATAATAAATTAATTATTTATGTATCAGAGATTTCAAAAATAAATCATCCATGAACAATAGGGTATTACTATTTTTGTGCTTGGAAAAAACTGGTTCTGAGATGAAAGTGTTAATTTTTTTGGGGAAATCATAAATTACCAATATAACGCCATTAAATTTTGAGTTGTGACCCCACCAAAACAATAGTGGAACCCATTAATAAATATAATGAACCCCTCAATGCCCCTTATAGGATAATAGAGTATTTTTGGAGACTATTTAGCTATAATTGGAGGAAATATACTTGACTACCTAAGCTAATGGAATTATTATGGCCTACCACATCGCATTCAATGAGAATCTACACATATGTAAATTTTTTTCCTCTCAACAAATTTCCCTAGTTTATGATCCCTAAACTCCTTCACAAAAATGAATATTTTTAATGGCTCAACCTATATATCAAATGGATAATTTTAATTCCCATTTATAATATATTATATATAGGATATTTCTATCGCCACAAAATTGATATTCTAATTCTTAATATTTATCATTAAGACTAACATATTAAAAATTATAGAAACTAATCTCCCATATATTCCATCCACATCAGAGTCTCTTCATTGATGAATCTTGGCTACTACCATGAACACACCATGGGTATAATATTTTGTTGAAGGATATTATTTATTTTATCTAAAATTCAAATTGTCCATTCCGGGAATGATACATTAGATTTTACATTGATATCATTGAAACTAATGTCATGGGAAATTCTACATCGTTATATTTAAATCATAGATATATGAAATATATTATGTACCACACTATATCAATTAGCTATTTATAGTCAATCAACCACATTACGGATATTTTTGAAAACCAAAAATATAATGAAAAAAAATATGACTGAAATTTCATTCTATTTAAAATAACCTATGTATAAAATATAGGTCAAAAAATCATGAAAAACCAGGTTTCATTACATGAACATGACATATTAGTATTCTTGATTTATATATGACCACGACCGCCTCATAGTGTTCTAAAACAAAAATTAATTTATATAAATATAACTTGAAGTATTATATACATTATTGTTTACAATAATGGAAAACATCACTTATTATATCCCTCACAAAATAGATCAAAATGATTTATTATGAAAGTCCTTGTATGGTGTAATGTAAATAAACATCCAATAAAAATTATTATATAAATGGCCAGTTAATTCAGTATGTGTCTCCCATGATATACAAATGTCTAAGACACATTCCTTGACATTAACTCAAAATATAATAGTTGGATCCAACAACTAATCAGTCCATAAATGGTATATCATGTTATGAATTAACGACGTTACAATGGTTAGTTGTAACAATTTTGTGTTATAGGAAGAAAAATATTAGTTTTGATATTTAATTTATTTTTGAATAATATTTTTCTAAATATAATATGAAAATTTTAAATTTTCTAAGAGGTTATTAAAAAAATTACAACTCTTTTAATCTCACATATAATTCACCATTCATAAGTTTACTCCCTTAAATGGTTACCATTTTCACTATATATAATTAATTGGTCACCATAATCATTTTATTCCTATTGAATTTCCTTTGTGGATAATAATTATTTTCATTGATGTCCTTCATCGCCAACTATAATACTACAGTTTAATTAAATTGATCTTCATTTCCATTTCCAAACATAAATTGTATATTTTTAGGGCAATGCAATCCAAATAATTGAATGAGGTTATCATGAGATCCATTATGGTATTGTAGAGAAATATATTTGTTAAAAAAACCTCCACCATAATCAATGGATTTTGATAATTATTTAAATTTGATTAAAATGTTTTTCACAATTTATAAGATAGAGCGTTTGGAATTTCATCTTTTAATATATCACATAAATACCATGGAATAATTTATTTCATTGAAACATGTACATTAAATTTATCTTGATAGGTTACAGTTGGATTACCACATTTAAAATATTAGGGGGCTAAAAAAGATAAAATGTATATTTAAAGAACTAATATGATTAACAAAATTAGTTATAATTAAAATAATGGCTTATTTTGTGTACTTTTTCATGATTTTTATTATATATATTACTATACAATGATTTAATTTTGTTAATAAAAGTATTTATCATTTGTAATGACTTTTGAAAAATGGTATGAATAAAAAATCTAAAGATATAATTTTTTTTAATATAGTGGTAATGTGAAAATTATTTAACCAAAATTTAATTATTTATATTAATTATTTAACAGTTTTGATACATTATAGATAATTAATTTATTTTTTTCACTTTAGATTTTTTAATTATAATATGTCTTTTTGGTTGATAGATTAAACATGATTTATTTCTTGAAAAGTAATAATATGACTCATTTTTTAAATATTTAATTTTACCTTTTTATGGTTTATAACAATTCCTTAAAGGATAACAATTTTTATTTTTCATTCATAACATGGAATCTGATGTTTTATAGAAAACATTTATATATATTTGTAATTTCATAGATTCATTTTAGATTATCCATTTTTGTAAATTCATTAAGAGGGATATTTTATCATTTTTGAAATATGTGATAAATTTAAGGGAGGAATAATGTAGTTAGATACATAATTGTGCAAGTAAGAGTTCCTTAATAATCATTATAGTTCTAGTAACCTATTTTCATCAATTGGTGGATAGACTAAGTCCCCGATCATGTATATATCATCATTCTTATTTTTCATGTATATATCAAAAAAAATTCAACCCCTAAGCATTAATCTTCTATCAAATTTCCGTAGAATTCCTATTTCATTAATTATCAAAGGTTTATTCGAATTAAAATTAGTAATTTCAATTTTTTCATTATGTTTTTTCATTGTGGCTTCAAAAATTTAAAAATATTTATTTTTTAGTTAGTGTGGAATGGGAAATCTATTTTTTTATTTTATAAATATGACAATGATGTTTGATGGTTTATGCATTGATTTTTTTATCTCCTAGATACCTATAATATTCTTATTAAGTTTTTAAAAAAACATATTTAGTGTTGGCTTGGTATAAGGCTTCATGCTCTAAAATGTTTTTCATTTCTATAATCATTGATATTATTTTTATCATTACAAGAAGAATGGACCTTATACTATTTCCATTGGGGTTCATCTTATAGACACTCCTTATTTTCTAAAATCAATAAATATTTTAGTATACTGTATAAGATATTTATTATTATGATTATATGAAAACTAAAAAAATCATAAAATTGTGGGTAATCACATTTTGGTGGTGTATTTATTGAGGCCTCTAATTTAACTGATTTTTATTGAGGTTAATAGTGAATTCAAGTATCATAAACCAAATATTTTTGAATTCTTGTTATATTTTTTTCTACTATTATAGGAAATTTCTTATTCCAATCTATTATTAATATAATATCTCTTTATATTTTTGAAAGAGATATTAAGAGACATTTTTTTAATACCACAATAATGAATGATGATTCAATTAATTTTCATATCAATTCCTTGATAATGGATTGGGTAATATAAAATTATATTCCCATATGAAGAAATGCTTCATTTGGATAGATAAAGAAGAATGTAACTCTTAATAGAATTAGTATATTTCAAAAAAATTGAATGAAAATTAATTTTTTTGCTCCAAGAAGTGTAAATAAAATAAATATAAAAGTAATAATAAAATTATTGATAATATTTTAGTTAGAAATTAAATAGTATGAGTAGCTTAAAATAGGAACAAAGAGATTCAAACATAGAGATAAAGTATTATACCTATATCTACTTCTTATAACCCCATATATATAACATCATGATTGGTTTTAGAGTTGTTATTGATAGATGGTTTGATAATGTGTCCATGTTAAATTAGGAAGAAGATGTAACTAGATCCTATGCCATAGGTTCAGACTCATTTTCCATATAGGGTAAGTCTTTTCTTCCCCTATTAAGGGATATTGAATTTAAGGAAAAGATTACTAATTTAATGAGTAATAATAAAAATATGGATGAGGAGAATATAAAGAAACTAGAAGTTGAATGAGGAGATTTCAATCATAATGACAAATCTCATGGAATAATGAACAACCAATGACTTTATCTAAGAGGGATTTATTTTATTCATCATATTTTTTCAAATGGGTCTACATTAAATATAAAAAGACTCAAAAAAGATTATTTTCTATAAAGGTATTATATTTATATTTATTTTGTGGGTGACAAGGATGGATTTAATTCAAGTTTCATTTTATTGAGATTTATTTGTTGGAGAATTGATATAAAATGTAAATTATTATTGAGATAAGTTTTTGCATTCAGGTAAGTTCCTAGTCATTTATAACTATTTAGTGATAGTTTTAATTATTATTTGCAAGAAGATATATAGGGAATCATTAATAAAAAACCAATTTATATCATTTTTATGTTTTCATTTGATGTATTACCATATTTTAGATGATTAAAATGGCATAAAGAATTATAATTGTTCATGTATGAAACAAAAAGCTACATGGAAGGATAATTTACAATGAGAGATGAATTTGAAACTATTTATATAGTGAAATGATGGAGTATATATGTAACCAGTTATTAACATAACATATTGAGAAGGGTTGGAATTTTAATTTATCATGTAATTATTATAAAACAGTTATTAAGGATTATATATCCTCTTGGAATAGCTTTTTATTTTTCTTTATAGTGTTTCCATAGTTACTTTCCCAATATCCATTTATATGGATTTGATAATACAAATTTTTTACTAGAGAGGGACAAAGTATTTTTCTCCGTGTAATGATGTATTATTTATATATATATAAGAATATATTACCATTTAGTATCAATATTATATTATTAATGTACTTTAATATATTTGATTTTATGAATTAAATCATAAATGTTTGTATAAGCCTAGTTATGGTATTGTGATATAGAATTCATGAGTTTATTAGTGTGAATATTCTGGCATAGGGTTGAAAGGGATGTAAATTGTTAATTACTAAATCATTTCATAATGTCAAATAATTTCATTAAAAAAATTGTGGAAAAAATAAATTTCACCAAATGTGTTCATTAAGAATAGGGAACTGTAAGACATAGGTAGAACAATTTATTTGAGGTATTAGGAATGGATAACCACATAAAGTCATTTATATCACCATGTCTTAGTCCTGTTAGACTATAGTGAAATTAAATTGAATATAAAAATTAAATTGAATTTATGCGTTAAAGAATGGGCTACGTGAATATCCACAATAATTAAATTTCTCAGTTATAATACCTATTTCATTTATGATAAGTTATAAACAATTTATCTATTTTTTTATCAAACTTGCATGGAAAATATCTCTCACTACTTATGTAATGAACCATTCTTGAAATACATTTACATTACACTTTTTTGTGGAATACATAATACATTACAAAAAAATACTCCCAAAGTACATATTAGTTTAGTGTATTTGGAAACATGGAACATAATATTCTATCTTGGTGAAAAATCTTCAACATCCATGAAGATCCTCCCATTTTTTCCTACATAAAATTTTTCTCTATATCCTGGGGAAAAGAAAACCTAAAATAGGTGAGCTCAAATTTTCATTAAGGGTAAAAATTGGGAACATATAACAAACCATAATCATAATAATGTACAGACACGAACATAATGATTAAATATCAAAATCTCGAGCCATGAAATAAACCGTAGCAGTACATAAGTCATAGATCATAAGAGAATAATAACTATAATAAAATAGCATTGGTATAAAACACTGAATTTTGGAAAACAAAAAACCAAATAATATGATTTACATAGTAGCCAATGAATTTTTTACAAGACCATCATAGTGGAAAAAGTACATTACTGAATCGGGTTTACATGCTGTTTCGACCATGTATTATTGGATAAAAGATACTTATAATTCCGGCCCTATATTACTGAATCAGACATAGTTTCCATTCCAGTAATGTCTATCTCATGAGATATAAATATTTACCCAATTAATTGGAGGGACATATATATCCCAACCATCTCATAATGAGATCATTCTTATATATAACACAAAACATAAATCATTCAAAATAGCATAACTCAAATGATATTATGAGTTTATTAAACATCATTCTATTAGAACAAAATCCATATAAAATAAATGGATTTCATAAAAATAATTTCATCATAAACAAAATAAAATAAATTTAATAAACTATATAGAAACATACCTCTATGTCATCTGAGATAGAAAATATTTTAGATAAAATTATAAAAAGTAATTCTTGAGGATAATATCCTCTATTCTTCAATAAATGTTTTTTTTCTCAAAATTCCACAGAATTTGAAAAGAAATAAATTTAATTAAAAAAACCCAAAATCTTGTAATTTTTTATTCGGTGAAATAAGGAGTTATAAAAGGTTAGAAATCTATTCATGTCTTATAAGTTAAAAAACATTATCATGGTACTTTTGCTAGAAAATTCTAAAAGTACCTTGTTTCGTAAATGAAAGAGTGATTCCTTACAACACATGTAGTAGAAGTAAAAAAATGTGTAAAAATTACATTAAAAATACATCGAAGAATTGCAAAAAAATTATGAATTTTTTTAGAAATCGTGGACATGGATGATAAATATACCCATTGTAAATACTTACATTTAAGCAATCTCAGATAAAATAAGATTGAAAAATTATCCTTATATTAGGTGCAATTTCTTCCATATGTATCTGAATCACTTGTATATTGGGTTTGAATATATTATTAACATATAATCAAACAAAAATAATATTTATGATATCATATATGATTCACTTATGACTTCATATTACCCGTTTAATTATCAATTCAATGTTAATGTAGCATTTTGGGAAATAATCATTTTATTTATCATACGTTTTCTGATGTGTTATTATTAATCTTATCATATAGATAATGATTTACATAATTAAATAATTTAAAACATGATTGAAATATTCTAAATAATCAGTATATAAAAATTTCTAATAAATAGATAAATGAAATGGAATACACCATTCATGGAAATTGTAGGTTGTACGTACCAATGAGCACAATCTCTGTTTCCATATTTAATTGAATAGAAGAAATTAAATGAAATTTTTAAATATATAACTAAATAAATTAGCATTATTATGTAATTTATTTCATGATTAGTTATTATATATACTTTCTAATCATTCTTTAATGGTTAACACGAAGAATGGGTCGCATTGTGTTGTGGAGACAGAAATCCGTACGTACGCACGAGAAATGATATCATTCCCTTGATGGTTAAATGTTGTGGAATTGGATGGTATATCAATTATAAAGAATAATTACAATGTTATTTTTTTTATTTAAATCAATTATACTCATCAAAATACCCATCCAGTATTTGTATTGTTGAATAACAAATTACAACACGATGTGGAGACGGTATGTCGTACGCACAGATACATGGGGATATTGTTAGTTATAGGATAGATAAATGCATGTCTAAATTTTTCTGATAATTATAATATCATCTCAACATGTTTAATATACTTTATTTATTTTTATAGTTTTGGAACAACATATGAAGTGTAAGTGAAAGAAGAACATTTTTTTAAAGTGGTGATAATACAAATCCCTCTATTTCAAGTATCTTCTTTTGATTTGCCCAAAATATCTTCCTTGGATGGATTTCATCCCTATGTGTGGACTCTATAAAGACAAGAGGAATTTTGGGAGCTTATTTCAGTAGTGTTTGGATGAGCCAAAGGGATTTAAATGTGTGAGTAAGTGGGTAGATGTGGCATCCTTTTATAAGAAGGAGGGGGTACAATAAGAATTTCTAGAAATATTAATTTACTATAAATTTATTTTTGGTTTATAATTCTCCGAAACTAATTTATTAAAATATGAGATATGTTTCCATCTAAATAATATTAGCCAAAAAAATTTGGACATTTTTCAATTTTATTTTAAACCTTATCTTTTTTATTTATCCATTTTTAATCTATTTTAATGTATTTATAGTAATAATACTCTATATATTAAACAGTTATAAATATTTACTTTTGGTAGTAAATTATCCATAATTGGAAAAATAATGATATTTTAGACCATATAATTTTCAATTTTTAATTTTTAAATACATTTTTTAATTTTAAATTATTTAATAAGATATTATTTTTATAAAACATCAATATTGACAATTTTGACACTATCCATTTATTGGAATTTAAATAATATCCACAGAAGAAGAAAAATTTGAAAGCATATATTTAATATAAATCTTACATGTCATATTCCCCTATAATTTTTTTAGAGCACAATGATTCGTTCATATAAAATTAAAACTAATATTTTTAAAACGATTTATTTGATATTTATATCAATATAATTATTTCTACATCGTAATTGTTTCATCATTAATGGTAATTATTTTATAATAAAAAATTATAAATAAATTCACATGTTTTATATAATTTCATTAGATTTATAGATACTATTTATATTCTATGTTTTTTATTTTTATCACTATATTAATATTATTATACATAAAATATATATGAGAGTGACATGTTGTCCCCTTATTTTGTTTTAATTATAATTAAATCACATTAATGGATAACATTCCATTAAATGAATCAATTCCCACCCATATGTGATATTGGTAGACCTTAATTACTTAAATGGGAGTTTTTCAGGTGTTAGGGTAAATTTATTATCTTTATCATATTATTAGTTACCCTAATTTCCCTGACTTACCTTTAACTATGGTAAATAATAATTATCATAGTTACAATCTATAATATTCAAAAATTAAAAGTAACCTATTAAAATAAATTTTACCTACTAATTACAAATATGAAATCAATTTTTCCATATTAAAAACAAATTATTTGAAGAAATTAAAATAAAATTAATTCTTGTTTTCAAAACCAAAAATATGGTTTTAAAAAGTAAACACTTATCAAAAGATTGTAATATGTTTGTGTCAAATTTAAATGTAAAATTACATAAAATTTCCAAATTTGGATTAAATGATACAAAAATAATACAATTAAAAATAAAAACTAATTAAAAAGATAATCTACCTATATAAATAAATTAGATGAAAAAGCATCTTTTGATTAAAAAGCATTATTTTTAACTATTCATTAAAATATTAATTTTATCATAAAAATACCAAAATTTCAACAAAAGTATATTTTAATGTCCCTCATCCAAATAATTCATTTATTCTAACCAATGGAATATAAAATGTGTATAAAAAGAGATTTAAAATTGGTGCACCATCAAAAGTCTGCAAAACTGCATTTTTTTTAAATCAATTCTTTTATCTGAAAAATTGAATTTGTTCTTATATAATCTTTTACAAAACATAGAAGATTAATATTAATATCATATAAAATTCATAATATGGTAAATACTATTATTATGTCTACTTTATATAATATTTTAACAATATATCGATGTTTAGTTGAACTCGGTATTACGTACAACTCAAGATATCGAGAAAGGTTACTCTTCATGTAATTGCAGACAATTATTTGTTTCATTTAGTAAAATATTACATTGGTGTTTCATATAACATAGTTTAAGCATAGATCTATTATAAATTGAAAACAAATATATACACTGTGTTTCGTGAAATGAATTATATCAAACGAACTTCAAATTATGTGTAACATAATCAATTATAGTGTTCCATATACTGCAAGATAATACAGTTTTGTGTATAGATAATGATAATATTAGTATAGAATAAATCACTAGATATCCAAGAAATTAATAACTATTTATGTTATAAAATATCGGGGTGTTACAAGTTACATGGTATTATAACTAATGAATAATGACTAATAATTATCCCTGATGTGTGTGCGCTTAAAATTTCCTTTCGGAACCTCACTCTAAAATTTTTATTTTGAGTTTTCTAATAGTATAATGAATAAATTAGTAATTATCCATTTTATTATTATGATGATTACCATGGTTCATTTCTAAAATTTAAATCTTATATTCTTAGATAAATATATAAACATAAAGGAAATGAGAGGTCTAGTATTTTCTTGGAATTGATGCCATGTAGTGATTTTCATCTGTCCTAGTAGAGGATTTCATTATTTTACTTTCCATACATTCATATGATATAAGAATATGAACTTAATTTTATATTTAAAATTACATTCCATACAATCATATTGTGGATTCATATGATAATATATTTTCTCCATTATTATACGATTATTGTACAACAATAAATATTAACATGCAGGGATTTATTAGATTTAGATAGAATCACATGTCACAAACAAATAATCTCAATCCATATTGAGCATGTAATTGTGAAAAGATGTATTTATATGGGAAATCAGGTGAAGTGTTTCAATAATTCTATTATTCCCGCATTTTAATTGTACAAGTAAATTATTCTACATATATTACATGTTTATAGGGTCACCAATCAATGTGAAATCCACATAGAGCATATGTGAGTATTACTTATTACCAATGGACATATTCTCATTGTATTGACCCTTGTTAATGTTGATGTATGTATATTTGGATATGTGAGTATCTTTATATTTTATATTCTATTAATTTCATAATTCATTATACTATAACAAAAATTATTTTTATGTTTATATAATTTTCATGTTATTGTTAATTTCTATATTGAGGTAGTTCCCCTTAAATTGGGATATCATTACAAATATATATGTCATTAGACATCTAATGGTTCAATTATATCAAGATATAAAAATATAATTATTTGAGTATATGGGTTATTATATTGAAATCTTTCACACATTATTAGAAATTGAACATAAATTTTTTTCTTTGTCTTGGAGAGATTTTCCTAATTATCCAGTGACTATTTAGAGGTATTGTTTGAGAATTCGGGGAATTTATTCATTTTTATAATTAAAAAATTCAATTTAAGAATATTTCTAATTGTTTTAATTGTTTTTGTTAATCTAATATTATTGGGACTTTGGAGGTAAATATATCAACACAACAATATTAATTAATATTTTGAATTAGTTTTTTGTTGTTGATCCATGGTTTATCGAGTTTTTATCAATAGTTAGTTATTTTCATCATTAATTGACTAGGGATATGATGTTCATATCATGAATATGAATTAAATATTTTATTTTAATCAATCAAGTATAAGTAACTTGTAATTTCACAACATATGAGATAACATTCCTTATTAATTATAAAAATAATACATTAGATTGTATTTTATATATCATGATAATGTGAAATTATATTTTATGAATATTTTTATGCTCAATTAAAACATGGAGATTTAAATAGCTCATATGGTTTTTGTTATTAATTTACATTAAATAACAATTTATAGTTTCTAAAAATGATTTAGATTCATTATGAAGATTAATTTAATTAAATGTTTGATGAAATTATAATATGTTATCAATTAAACATTATCGCAGTATAAAAATTATGTTTATATTTTTATGAAGTTTACTTGACTTAATTTGATCATGACACATGGCTATATATTTAATGTTTTTATAATACGAAATTAGTTGATATAATTCTAAAAATATAGATAACTATTTTAAAACCCATATTTGTTTTTTACTATAAATATGCAATCATGTTTTAATATTCAATTGTATAAAAAAATACAAATATTTATATAAAATAGAATTAATATATTATAAAAAAAATTTCTACAATGTATAATATTTATTGTTTTGTAGACTCATGATTGTGTCCAATATTTTTATAGTAACGGAATAGTAGAAATATTTTGAAAAATAGACATGTAAATTTAGATAAAAACATATTTAGTGATTTGATATTATATAATAATGATTTTAAAAAAAATTAGAAATTTTTTATATCACATATATTAGAAATATAAACAGTTTTAGTGGTCAAATAAAAATTCCCAGTATGCATAATGGGATGAGAAAGGGATGTGTGTATGTTTTTTTAAAATTTTACACACTAATTATTCTATGAATAGAATCTAAAAATTTATATCAACTTCTATATATTGATAAAAATTCATGTTTATCATGAAATGATATAGTTTTAATAATAAAGAAAAAAGTACCATTGGTAGTAGAAAATGTGGCATGCACATTATCAGACACACATAGATATTAACATCAATCAAATGACTTGTATAATGTTGAATATGAAATGTATTTTATTGTATGATTGATATAAAAATGATTTCATATTTGATACATGGTTTATAGTGCTCCATAACATTCATGGAATGGGTCTAACTACACTCCTGTGAAATGAGGAACTACACAGTGACCCAGAGAGGCACATCGAATATTGAGTCCTAAGTCCCACATGTTGTGTTTGGGATCCCCATGTTTTGATAGAAATATAATATTGTAGTTATTACCTTGTATAGGGATGTTTAAAGTCATAATAATTATTTATTATAAAATTTAATGTTCATATAAAATTTATAAATGCGCTAATATTGAATATTATTGGATAATAGTATGTTAGGCAATATTGACACTAGGAATGTCCTGAATTATTTCATATGTAAGAGTAAATGGGATTCATGTTGTGAACTTTTTTTTCTCTTATTTTTCTAAAAATTTCATGAAATATATCATGTCACAATATATCAACCCCAATGTTAAGAGACTATACTGAATTTTAGTGGTTATATAATGTTATAGATTTTTTATGCATAAACTCAAGTCACACTAAAAGACGTTTGGAGTTTGATAATAACTATAAACATATTACACCATGACAGAAATATTTAACATTAACAAGGGAACTATTCCATGATATGTAGTCCATGGGAAATGAATCATGTCCATCAATGATAATATTTGGGATATTTGGAAACATAATACAATGCATAGGTCATGAAGGTCTATGTTACACCATGATACTACTAGATGATGAAGAATAATATTTTAAGTAATTAATATATCACTATGTGATTAATATTACCACGCCATGATTAAAAAAATTTAGTCCAATTGAATACATTTTATGACTTTTATTTACTAGGTATGTTTTACAGTTATTCGAATGTATAATAACTCTATATTTCAGGATCCATAGTGAATATTTTATTAGTAATTATTAGTGGTTTAATATTAATTAGAAGATAATTAAAGTTGATTAGATTGTGAATTTATAATTCCGGAATTTCTAGAAAAATAAGAACATGATACACAAATTAATACACAAATAAAATTGAATAGATATGGAATTAAGAATATCATGAAGAAAGAAATAAGTGTATATGTTGTTTGTATTTTATTATATAACTAGAATATATGAGTGAACTGAGATTCTATTGATCCATATTAAATATTAAAAATTTAGTGAAGATTTTTTTTTAATTTTAGTGATGTGATGAATGTGAATTACGTTTCACCAGGGAGAAAAATCATGGTTATTTGGTTTCATCTCTATTGTTTTTATCTTTCAGAGTTCGACCAAAGTGTAGATATCATATTTTTTTAAACATCCTGAAAATAATCAAAGGTAATAGTAGATGTGGATATATAAATCCGCTAATAAGTGATCATATCCTAATTATTATAAAAAAAGATCATGGATTAGTGATTATTTGTAATACTGATACATAATTAGTATGTGGTCAATGGTTGTATCCCACTGTAGGTAAGCCATATATAATTTTGTTCAATTATTTGATTATATTTATTAATTATATTGTGCATATTGTTATCCTTTTGTACAAATAAAGGAGTAGTTGAAAATATAAAGAAAAGTTATAATAAATATAAAATAATTACATTACATGCATGTCACCCTCATTCACCAACTATTAGGATGTATATTGGAACCTTGTGTTGCAATAATGGGTTGTAGAGACATGAGTTACTTAATAAATAATAATATAATAAATATTTTATTACAATTAATTTCATGAATTCAAAGGGATCACCCATGATTTATTGGGGGAATTATCATGAATGGAAGAATATATCGAGACAACTTTTTTGATCTCTAAGGAATGATGGATACATTGAATCGGTTCATGGAATTCAAATAAAGGATTCCAAGATAATTTCAATGATATACCACAAGGATAAATATGTGAATAACTTTTAAGGCCTTAGATTTTTTTTGAGATCTTGCATTAATTATAAATTCATGAATTAAATGGATTTTCCAGTAGAAAAATGAATTTTATACATGCTTCTCAATATTTATGAAGGTGAATTCACTATCCAACAAACATAGTTGTATGTCGATCCGAAATGGTTATATAATTTTAAGATTGGTTGAAGTGAAAAATTAATATAGTTTAGTTGATGATATTATCAATTTTACTGGGTAAATTAATTACCACTTTTATGAGATAAATGATTCTCATTTATTTAAGACAATCATATGAGGATTATTATAAAATTTGAATTCAAAATTATCATCATATGTGGATGTAAATATCAGGAATCTATCTCAATATAATATATAATGAAAAATAGATTCATATGAAGTGATATAAATTTTTTATGTTTATTTATAATATCTTTCTAATGATATGGGATTCAAATTAAATGAAAAAAATTAATTTTAGGAGGCATAAATGAAATAAATATTAATGATGATTTTTAGTCTCCTATAACTAGTATTTTTAAAAGCGGTAAGGTTATATAGGTAATTTACCATTATCCTCTTTTCACTTTTGAAATTATGATCACAACACATCAACGTGTCCAAATTAATTTTATTGAGGTGAATGATATTTTTATAATCAAAAAAATAAATAATGAGTGTTTCTTATAGAATCAACTATAATACCTAATATTATAATGGAATGATATTTCAGTGAAATGTTTTTGTTTAATAATTGGCTGAATGTAATAAGTAATGAATTTAATAAGGCCTTAAAAATGATTTTATTATATTCATTGAATTTTATATGATAGATTAATTCGATAAATATGAGCCTGATGTTGAATAGGGTGATCCACATGTGGGAGTTATAGATCTCATAATAGAATAATTCAGGGATCTTAAATTTTTTTATATATATTTAAAATTAATAATAATATAGGAGTTATAAAGTTTTCATAAAGTTATATTATATATATTTAACAATAAATTGGTCACATAGAAAAATTATTAATTTAATTTGAAAATGCTCAGACAAATCCTAATGAATATTTTATTTACAAGGTATTTTTTGATGAATGAAAAATATAATTAATTATTATAATATATCCTGTAAGGAGAAATTTAAAAAGATTGAATCAATCGATGTGCAAGTTTAGGATTTATGAAATAAACCTGAGTATGAAATAGATTCTTATTGATCATTGTTTTTTATAGTGAGGAAAGTATTTGGATGTTGGATTAAATGAAAGGGGTGAATAAGGCACAATATGATTCGAGGAAGTTATAAGTAAAGAAGGACCCAATTTAATTTGAAAATATAGACATGGATAGGATGGTGAAACATAAAAAATAGGGATATAAAATGTGAATACAGTTTTGATGAAGAATAAAGAATAATGTTCTCATCCATCAAGAACATACTATCAAACAACGAGTTAGAGAAAATTCATTGATAAATTGAATTACTATAGAAACATGATATTTCACTAGATTAAGTGTCAATATTGTTTTTTTTTCAGAAAACATCTTATAGAGGTGTAAATAAATGTTTTTTGGGAGGTGAATAAATTATAATTCCGGAATGGATAATTGAAAAAAATCCATTATGTTAGTATAAAAACAAATTATATTGATATTTTTTAAATTAATACTGTGTTGGGATAAATATTTTAATTATAGGAAATGGTGTGTTTATTTTTTATTTAAGAGATATAAAACAATAGATTCTCGTAAATCCAAAAAAAATCTAATAAAAATATTTTACAATTTATAGGAAGGATAATATGGCCTAATTTCTTTTGGAAAATTAAATTTCAAGATACTGATAAACATCATATATCCTTCTGGAGTTTCATGTAAATTGATTAATCTAATGATATAGGGTAGAGTTGTTTTAGATGAGAGAACATTTAAGTCCATAAAGTGTAGTATTAAATGGATTCATGATAGTTGTGTTTTATCTAACATGAGAGGGACAATGAATCGTCTAAAATTAAGGAGGGATAGTTGACATAATGAATTGGTTTGGAAATGATGATGTTATAAATATCAATGGGTGTGTACAGTCCCAATACATAGATGGATTTAATAATTATAATGTTATCTATTTTTGTGGATGTTGAATATTTCAATTTTAATATTAAATAGTTGTGGGACTCATGTATGAAATTCACAATCTTCCAAAAAGGGTGTAATATGAATGTAATGGTTGGAAACAATCTTATATAGGGATATATAATGTATAGAAAATTGAATGAAGTCCAAAAAAAGGGGAATAATTTTTTTCTAAATCAAAATAAGAGAATAGTATATAGAACTCGAGACTTGGTAATATTGCTTTATGGAGTATAAAAAATAAATCAACGTTGAATGTTCATTCAATTATATATCAAAATAAGAATAATGAAAATATCTATGATTCATGCTTTAGGTGGAAGATGGTATGAAACTATAATTCCATGATATTTTAGAATAAACTTTTTATTTTAACAAATAATTATTAAATATAGTGTTATAAAACAACAAAAAACTATGATATATTTTATCATAAAGTATATTTTATAAAATTAAATACTTCTCATTATAAACACGATAAATTATGAAATTATTAATTCATGTAATAAATACTTACTAATCTAACTATATTTGAATTTATTTAGATAACTGTTTATTAAAAATTAATTATTTATTTATTTATTTAAATTTCAAAAGTTATATTTATTTATTTATAGGGATATTAAATGAACAAATTCTTAAATTATAAATTAAATTAATAATTTTGGTGATAAATTAAAATTAATAAAATAATAATAAATTTACTAAGATATATAAATAGTAATGTAAATTTTTTTTTAAATTTTAAATTAATATATTTATATTTTAATGATGGTAATTTTAATTTTTTATATTTATTTATAATTATAGAATATATTAGTAAAAAATATTTACAATGGAATCTAAAATACTAATATGAAAAAATTTATTGTGTATATTTTCATATATATAGGTATTATGACATATAATGTGTTTGTTTGAATTGGAAGTGTATAATATGTACATAACAAAAGTAAATTAATTAGAAATCAAAATATTCCAACAGAAATATAATATTTTTTAAAAATATATATCTTATAGTATAGAAAAATTATTATTTAAATTTAATTAAAATGATAATAATTTAGATATAAAAAATTTATATGATAAAATAATGTAATAATTGAGGGAAATATAAAATGGTTATATTAATTTATCAACAATAAATTTTATTATAATTCATTTAATATTATTAGATTCTAGAAATTATAGTTAGTTAATCTCTCTCAAAAATGTATTACCCACACATACACACTCATCTAGACCATGTCCGTCAACATAGAAAAATATACATAGGGATAATTAACCAAGATTGATGGCAATTTCAGTATTGAGGGGAGGTGGATGTTCCAGGTAAGGCCATCAGAATGCACTTTTCAAACATAAATTGCGTAGGTCGGTGTAACTGAAGAGAAATAGTGTATAACCTCTCATGTGTGGGGTGGAAAATGATGCCGAGGGAGAGAAATAACACCCAATGACATTGATGCTTAGTTATATCGATTATTTTTATATAATGATGTGCATCATTGATCAAAAATTCCCTATGCTAAATGTAAATATGTATTATTCAATACATTTGGAAAAAACAAGTAATTCATTTTAAACATCACCAATCAAATTATTTCACATCTATGTGAATGAAAACAAACACCATCACCTTCATCACTCATAGGCACTTTGTTGGATATCGATAAAAAATATGTCTACACATATAAATGTTGGAATACATTTGTGGTACGATGTTGACATATTCAACATCACATAAATTAAATGATTTCAAGGTCATTTCTCATTGAAATTCATGACCACCGTCATTTTGTAGAATGAAATAATTTATCATTTTGAGGGATATTTAAAATAGTATTATAGAAGAAAAAAATATGTGCAACACAGGAAAAATAAAATAGCAATTTAAAATTGAAAACGCATTATATCATACTCTTAATACCTCTAAAAATTTAGTGATTAGTTATATGTTAATATACAAATTTATCTTGTTCAAATTCAAAGTACCAATGAAATCATTAATACTGATACTAAGAATAATATGGTTGGTAGTAAAATTAGGAGTCAATAATTTTTCCACTCCATGAAATAAATTTAATACCATGCATTCCATAATAGTAAAAACAAAATGGGTTCCTATAAGAAGAGAATTGGTTATCTATTTCACAATAATTGGGTATATAAATAGTATTTAGTAATATTTATTTCATGCTAATCTAATTGGAGGCTATATTTGAATTGGTTCACCATTTTTTCTATCATTCACTTTTTAGATACCTTTACCAACGAGATACATGTTACCCTAATATTGGTATTAGTGAGAGTCCGAGAGGGTAATGAGAGTGAGTTCATGAGATACCTTCAATATAGATATTTTTTAAGGATAAATGTTTAGAATGAAAAGGATAAGAGATTTTCTAAATAAATAGAAATATCAATTTTAAATAATAAAAAATAACTTTTTTTTGGGAAACTATTTCATAAAATATATTTTTAATGTTCAAATTCTTATATTCAATATAGAATATTACTTATATACATATCAAAATAATATTCTATATTAAGGGAATTGATTTATAATAATAATATTTTCCTTTTTAATGTTTCCATATGAAACTCGTTTTAAATGAAATTTTGGAAATAAAATTTTATTTGTATGGACTTTTTCAAAATGTTTTGTTTCAAGTGTTTCAAAATAATCATTTCATGTTTATGAATATTTTATTTTATAAAAACTAATTTTTTTTGTTAAAACATGTAACTATGAACATAATATTATTTTCATGGAATTTACATCACTTATAGTAACCATTCATTTTTTCAAAAAGTCGTGGAAAATTATACTTTTTTTCTTCATATTTGTTTAGGAACCACAATCCTTTTGAAAATAATTCTATTACTATTATTCAATTTAATAATTTAGTAAAGGTATTTTCAAGGAATCTTATATTGATCCAAATTATTTTTTTTACTTCCACAAATTATAAATTTATCAGAAATTATATTTTTAGGATTTTAATTACAGTTATTTAATTTATAAACTTCCTTACTCTTGGAATATATTTATAACACTAATTTAAATCATTTGATAATAATAGTTTTTATATAATTATAATGAAAAATAAAAGTTAAAAAATATTTTTCATTAAAATATAGTACTTGGGAGTTTCAAATATTGAAGACAGATAGAGAGTGAACCCAAACCTTATGGGTCATCATCAAAAAAGTAATAGCCGAGGTTTATATATCACTTCAATTTTCTAGGTAGACTGAGGTATTTTTTTATTATAAAGGATACGTTTGTAAAGACCCGAAAATTTTGTGAAATTTATTTTCTAAAAACATGGGAATTTTACGAGTCAGCGAAAATTTACAACGCATGATTCTGAGGCCCGGTGTGCCTGGAATTAATTTTTGAAGTTTTGTTTGGGTACTTTCAGTAAATGTACGATCTGGATTTTATAACATTTGAACCGGTGTTCGGAACTAAAATATGAGGGAATCATTGAACTCGCAGTGCCAATATTTGCTTAAGAAGACTTTCACCTTGACCATAGTTGGTCGAGAATAAAAGATTGTTTTTGGGTTTTCTTAAAACAAGGGTGATACACATTATTTTATTGAGCCTCCATGTTAGTGTTGGTAGTTAAAAACTCCTCATGGGAGTTGGAGGTGGGACCACCACACCTTAACCTCCTATGAGAGGTTATAGTGGTGGGCCCCACCTGAACATAACCTCCCATATGAGAATTAATGTGATGGGGACAACCAGAGGATGAAACCCCTTAAACTCCCTATTAAGTGGGGAGAAACCTCTTGAACTCCCCACTTAATGGTACCACCACCCTCGGAGACTCTTCAACTCCCCTAATTAATTTTGTCCCTACACACATGGATTAATTGGGTAGAGCCCCTTAATTTTTCTCCATGTGAATTCGTGCCATCAATTAAAATAATAGACAATATATTATTTCTCTTGGGTTTGCATCATTCATTTGGTGGAACTATTGGAAATGTGACCTTTCCCAACACTTCTATACCACCTTTCCCAACGGTTTGTCCAAACCGTTGGAAAAGCCCTCTTTGTGGCCACTTTTCCCAACTGTTTTCCAAAACCATTGGGAAAGGGTAGTCTTTCCCAACGGTTTGGCCAAACCATTGGGAAAAGTCCACTTTGTGGCCACTTTTCCCAACGGTTTTTCCAAACCGTTGGGAAAGGTCCAATTTGTGGCCACGTTTCCCAACGGTTTTGGCCAAACCATTGGGAAAGGTCCAATTTGTGGACACTTTTCCCAACGGTTTTGCCAAACCATTGGGAAAAGTCCCCAATATTTCAACATCCCTTCCTCGATTCCAGGGACATATACCAACGGTTTTGAAAACCGTTGGTATAGGTCCTTTGATTTGTTATCAGATCCTCTTAACCAGAACATTCTATAAATCAAAATTTAAAATAATTATGATATTTAATATATATATTTTTGAAATTATGTTCAAAAAAGTCATGTTAGGTTAGTGGTTAGGTCGTTCAATGATAAACCGGAGGTCCTGTGATCAAATCCCAGCGAATGTTTTTTTTGGGAAATACATATACCAACAGTTTTAGGGAACCGCTGGTATAGATTTTCATATTACTTATACCAACAGTTTTCAAAACCGTTGGTATAGGTATATACCAATTGTTTTCCAAAAACCGTTGTCATAGACCTATCCCAACGACTTACTTGCCTACGGTTCTCCAAACCATTGGTATAGGCTATACAAACAGTTTAGAGGCCTATACCAACGGTTCCAAACTGTTGGTATAGGTTAGTTTTCCAGTATTGTGGAACTTGGGAAGAGGAGAGCAAGGGAGAAAAGATCCAACAAAGAACGAAGAATGCTCCACCGATGATGAATGCCTATCCTATTCGACTTCTTCCCTAGACGCCTACCGGCGTGGAGAATCTTCCACGAGCCGAAAAAACTTGGGTTCAGAAGTGCTTGGCAGATGCAACGAATGGCCACTCTCTTTGTTTTCTTCCCACAACTCCATCAACGAATGATGAACGCCTGACAATCCAGGTAGGGGGTTTTATTACTTGATGATGTTATACCTTTTGTTATCTTATTCATCAAATAGAAATGGTTTGTTGCAGACGTTTTAATGATCAACTTCTTATATTGTTGAGGCAATCGATACCTACCTAAACGCGAAGGGTGCGGGCCAACCTAACATTGCCCGAAAACCTCCGTAGTTTTTCCCTCTTGTGGAATTTTCATCCTGGCGACGTAACGATGACGAGGTGACGGAGACGACAACGTCAAAGGCCGCGCTATCTACAGCCTCCATGAACCGTGCCGCCCCCACAGCTTCCCGCACCACCTCTGGTCGAGCCCACGTGCAGCCCGTTCCCCACCGGCTTGCCGGCGAGCTGCCCGCGCGCCCTGTCGGCCTCCCGCACCCTACTCGGTGCCTTTCCAGCCTAACCGCGCATTGCCCAGCACCCCACTACCTACTTGCATGCTCTCCGGCCTGCCCGCACGCTGTCCTCATTGTTGACCTTATCGCACTCTGCCCAGTGCCCTGCCGGACTGCCCGGACCTCGAGTGGCCTCCCCGCGCCGCATTCTACCAGCCCGCACCCTTCACGGCATCCCGCACGGCCTGCTTTCCCCCCATGATCCTAGCCAAATCAGCCAAGTTGCGCTGGCCACCCGAGATGGCCCGCAGGGTCCATTGCGGCGTCGATGGCCGAAACGACCTCGGCCACCGGGCCGAGCCTCCTACGTGGTAACCTCCAGGCCGAACCACCACTATAGTCCACTAGGACGAGCCTAGCAAACCGGGCCGAACCTAGCGGGCTGACAGGGTCGACCAAGACAAGGTCGGCCCAGTCTGGGTTGGGCTAAGTCGGTCTGATCGAGTCGGACCGGGCCCATGCCCACTACTGACCATTAATTTCTTTTGGAAATATATTTGGCACCGTATGTTCATTTGATGAACCATCAGCGGCGCTGGTATTCTTGGAACACGACGGTCCCTTTGAGATTACCCCACTAGAGTTCGGGGTATATTTGAGATATGGTCTGGTTGGATCGTACAGGAATGTAAAAAGGCCCCCATGACTAAAAGGCTTATCACTCACATATTGGGTGTCCGATTGACACATCTTCTGTTGAGTTGAAGCCTTTGTGACATGGCTGACCATTGAGATACTTTTACATGGGACTTCATGAATGTTGTTTTATCTACCAGTATCTTCTGGAGTGGATCATCCAGGGATGAGCAGTCATTTGGGCGGGAACCTAGAAGCTGGCTGAGACTTGGCTACTGCTGACCGATTTGACATAGAGTGATTCGACTAGCCCAGTGGGAAACACCTTGGTGTCGTGGAATATCCATGGTAAGGAGTGCCTCTGTGTGAGCCTGGCAGACCCATGGTACTCAACACGTGGAGTAACTCAACAAGCTATGTGGGGGAGCGCCTCTATGTGAGCGCAACAGACCCACGGTGGGGAGCGCCTCTTTGTAATAATTGCAGATCCACGTTACTCAACAATAGGAGTACCTCAGTAGACCAAGTTAATGTTAAGTGCCTCTGTGTGATGTGGCAGGCCCACAGTACTTGATAGATGAGTTCTCTAGTAGCCGAGGGTTTAGATTGATACTACCCATAGAATAAAATCTTGGATGAGATAAGTCCTTTACTTTTGTGTTTACCACATGATTGAGATGGATTTATTGATAACATAGGTATATGAATGGTAATATACCTAAGTGTGGTTATCTATTGATTTCTTACTTTGTGGTTAAACCTTTCTAGATTTTGTGAGAACTTGAGGGTCTCAGGGTAATTACTGAGTATCATTATACTCACCCCTGCACGGGCTATGCCCGCACCTTGTTGTGTCGGTTGCTGACGACAGACAACACTAACCAAGGCTGAGTGGACTGGGCATGATGGTACCCGGAGGTGTAAAACATGGCATGATGGTAAACAGAGGAGAAATACAGACATGCAGTGTTATGGAGGCAATCATCACCTACCCTTAAGGTAGGATCTGTGGTGGATGATCCATGAGCGGCTATCACATTTCAGCTATTTTTCCCTTTTTAGATGTACTTGTACTTTATTGTCGACCTTTTATTCCGGCCCCTTTACATTTCAGAACTCATTTGTATATATTTTTACTTAGTGTTTTTCTTCCAGCTTACTCTGTTGGGTGTGTTTACACTCTATAAAGGCAATGCCTTCCCAGTTTTATGGAATTACGCCTTTGGTGCTAGTTTCCAACCCCTGGCCTGTGGAAGGTGGTCCTGGGGTAGTCATGACATGGGCCCCGATGGATGGGTCGTGACAAATTTGTATCAAAGGAGATGGTTCTACAGCAGAGCCTATGACCTTGATCATTCTATTCTATGAAGTAATAGTGTTGAGCATACCGAGTGTGGTTTTATGTTCTGGGAATCTAGTGTCGGTGCTGCAGCAGACGTATCCATACACAAGGACCTTGACTTCTGATTTCTTACTCAGTGCATGAAAACACTAATTGCGTGTGTGTTTTAAAAAGTTTTATTTTAGTCATCTCAACCAGGTCAGCTCAGCAGGTATAATATTTTTACCGTGTCGCATCTATTTATTTTAGGATGACTCCCCATGGATGACCATCTAGAGCCCCGAGAGTTATACGTGATAATATACCACCGAGCGATGAGGCCTCGGTGCAGGGCCCTCTTCCACCAGGGGAACCTGCGGTACCACTACCTATTGGTTCACCGATGCCACCATCCTCTACAGCAGACGATGCACGCTGCTTGAATGCATTGCATGAGTTCCAGCGCTAGAGGCCACCAAGGTTTAGGGGAAAGCTCAGCTCCAGGTAGCTGAGGCTTATGATCATGGTGCTCCAGAGATGATTCAAGGTACAATCTGTGTCTACTCCACCTTAGTTGTAGTTTTTATAGATATAATTTCCAGTCACTCATTCATTGCCACTGCCCTCGTTTCGAGCATGAAGATTCTGACGGTGCCATTGGATCGATCCATAGGGCTAGAGACTTCTACAAGAGTAGACTCGATGTTTACACACTAGTGATGGCAGTGTGAGCTTACTCTAGGAGGCGAGATCTGTGGCTCAAATCTTCTTGTTGCAGCATCGAGGCCTTACAATGTCATCTTGGGTACAGACTGGTTATCTATAGTCCATTCTCAGATTGACTGTATTAGGCACATAGTGTCATGTATCCACATGTATGAGACCATTTTTACCTTCACTGGCGAGAAGACAACTTTTTAAGTATAGGACTAACTTACTCATGGGAGGGGGTAGCCTATCACTCATCAGTGGGCATGCCCTACCCTCAGAGTAGTTGATGTGGAGAGTCTGAGCTATCTTGTAGTGGTGGACCTGTATGCGGATGTTTTCCATGACGATGTTCCAAGAATACCTCCTCACAGAGAGGTGGAATTCTACATTGACCTTTAGCCTGGGATGGAACCGATATCTACAATAGTATATCGGATGGATCCCACTGAGCTTCGTGATCTATGGGTACAACTTGAGGACTTGCAGGGGAAAGGATTTATCTGACCCAGTGTTTCTCCCTGGGAAGCCCCGATTCTGTTCTCCAAAAAGGAGGATGGGAGCTTGAGTCATTGTGTCGACTACCTTCACCTGAACCAGGTGACCATGATGAACAAGTAACCACTATTGAGGATTGAAGACCTCTCTGACCAGATGAATGGATAATGGTGGTTCTCAGAGATAGACCTCAGATCAGGCTATCACAATCTCAGAGTTCGAGATGAGTATTTTCCGCCCCTTCTGTGTAACCAACACTCCATTAGTGTTCATGGGACTATTGAACAGGATATTCCAGCCATTCCTCGATCGCAAGTTTATAGTCTTCCTCGACAATATTCAAATCTACTCGACTACTGAGGAGGAGCATTAATACCATTTATGGGTAGTAATGGACACACTCCGAGAGCACCAACTTTATGGTAAGCTCTCGAAGTTCCAGTTCTGCAATCGATAGGTTCACTTTTTTGGACATTTCATCTCGGAGGTTGGAGTTGTAGTGGATCCAGCAAAGATTGAGGTAGTACTTTCTTGGGAGCCACCCAGGAGTGTGACAGAGGTAGGGAATTTCTTGGGCTTGGATGGTTACTACAGGAGGTTCATTCAGGACTTCTCCAGAGTTGCAGCACCACTATTAGCCTTGACAAAGAATGAAAAACCCCTCGTATGGTCGAAGAGATTTCAACAGAGCTTTCAAGAGCAGAGGCAAAGGCTGACTAGTTCCCCCATATTTAGGCTTCCAGAGGAAGGTGTAGGGTACGTAGCCTACTGCGATACATCAAGGACCAGACTCGGGTGTGTCCTGATGTAGGAGCGAGAAACGATCACTTATGGATCTTCTTAGCTAAGACAACATGAGAAGAACAATGCTACCCATGACCTAGAGTTAGAAATAGTGGCATTCGCCTTGAATTTGTGGCGACACTATTTGATGACCGAATGTTTTACCATGTACTCTGATCACAAGAGCCTTAGGTATATCTTCTCTCAAAAGGACCTAAACCTGAGACAATGATATTGGATTCAGTTCCTCCAGGGCTATGATTTCACGATAGTATATACTCCTGGGAAGGGGAACGTTGTTGTAGATGAAATCAGTAGATGAACTGGTATACAGATTCTAGGATAATTGACAGAGAAGCTAGTTGCTTTTCAGATATCTATTGTGGATAGAGATGGGGAAGCCTTTCTAAAGTCTCTTACAGTCACTCCCCCACTTCATCAGCGATTCTGGGAGGCACAACATGGGTACACTGACTGTGAGACACGACGTGCTCAGATATTCACAGGGCATGCACCTGATGGATTTTCTGATGTTGAGGAGCATGTCATCCTCTTCAAAGGACATACCTTGGTACCATTAGCACTTTTGGAGGATGTGTTGAGGGAGTTCCAGACATCACCTCTAGTGGTACATCCAGAAGTGGAGAAGATATACCAGAACCTTTGGAGAAAACAATGGTGGCTTGGAATGATGAAGGTGGTAGCAGAGTTTGTCTCTCGATTCCTCACATTTCAACAAGTAAAGTCAGATCACCAGGTACTAGCAGGCTTGGTACAGCCTTTTGAGGTCCCAAGGAGGAAGTGGGATGTGATATCCTTGGACTTCGTGATGGGTCTTCCACATACATATAGGGGACACGACTTGATTTGGGTGATCATTGACTGAATCCCCAAGTCGGCCCACATGTTATCAATTAGATACTAGGGTTCAGAATAAAGCTTGTGATGACTTTATTTGCATAAGACTGTGCGGCTACATGGAGTGCCTTCAACTATTTTCTCCGATCATGATACACGCTTTACTTCCCGACTATGGAAGGGGTTGTAAGAGGCTTTCAGGATGGAGCTTCGTCTGAGCACTACCTTCCATCCTCAGACAAATGGTCAGACTGAGAGGTCCTTTTAGACTCCAGAGGACATGCTCTATGCTTGTGTCGTCAACATTGGTCGCAACTGGGAGGATCAATTACCTATGGTGGATTTTTATTAAAAAAACGACTATCACTCCACCATAGATGTTACAACCTTTGAGGAGTTATATGGCAGACCTTGAAGATCATTCTTGTGCTGGACAGACCCAGGGGAGTCATCACTAGTGGGTCTAGAGATGGTTCGAGCTACGATTAAGAAGGTGCAGATCATCTAGGAGCTGATGAAGACTGCACAGATCAGGCATAAGTAATATGGTAAGAAGAGATAGAGACCTCTAGAGTTCGAGGATGGCGACCAAGGATTTTTTATGGGTCTCAACTCGATAAGGTCTATAAAGATTTGGCCGAGGCGAAATGTTATCTCTTAGATTCATCGGACCTTACCAAGTCCTCAATAGAGTAAGCGATGTGGATTACTGCTTAGCTCTTCCACCTCAGTTGCACTGGGTGCATGACATCTTCCATGTATCTCATGTGAGGAGATACATGCACGACCCTACCCAAATCATCGACCATGGAGAGTTGGACGTCGACGATGGGGCGAATTTTACGGAGGTTCTAGTGGAGATTGAGGATCGACAAGAGTGGGTCCTATATGGACGGTCAATACCTATGGTGCCCATTCGCTGGCAGCACAGGAACCTCCATGAGAGAACATTGGAGCGGGAGGCTCAGATTCGTGCTTAGTACCCCCATTTGTTCCCATAGTTTGAGTTGTAGCTTACAGGGACATAAACCCTTGAGGTGGGGAGAATGTAAAGTCCCTGAATTTGCATGGATTTTTTTTCTTAATACGTGGGAATTTTCTAGTCCGTGAAAATTTACGGCACTTGATTCTGAGCCCCAGTGTGCCTGGAATCAATTTCTGACATTTTTTTCAAGTACGATCAGCAAAAGTACGGGTGGAATTTTATAACATTTGCACTGGTTCTCAGAACTGAAATCAGAGGGCACCTTTGAACTCGTAGAGTAGGTATTCGCATAGGTAGACTTTCACCTCGATGTCAGTTGGTCGAGAATAAAATTTATTTTTTGGGTTTTCTTAAAAAATAATAATATAATGTGTGCTACACTTTTTTTTATTTAGCCGACATGTGAGTGTTGGTGGTTAAAACATCCTCATGGGAGTTGGAGGTTGGACCACCACACCTTAACATCCCAAGAGAGGTTATGGTGGTGGGGCCTGACCGAACATAACCACCCATATGAGGATTAAAGTGCTGGGGAACACCTGAAGATGAAACCCCTTGAACTCCCCATTAAGTGGGGAGAAACCTCTTGAAATACCCACATAATGGTTCCACCACCCTTGGAGCCTCTTGAACACCACTAATTAATTTTTATATACACACAAGAATTAATTAGGTGAAGCCCCTTAATTTTTCTCCATTTGAATTCATGCCAACAATTAAAATAATAGAAAATCTGTTATTTCTTCTAGGATGGCATCATTCATTTGGTGGAACATGGGAAGAGGCGAGCTAGGGAGAAAAGCACCCAATGAAGAACGAAGAATGCTCCACCGACAAAGATCAACAATCCCCTTTGACTTCTTCCCTGGGCACCTACCTATGTGGAGCGTCTTCCATGAGCCGTTGAAACTCGGGTTCAGAAGTGCTTGGCGGATGAAAAGAATAACGATTCTCTATATCTTCTTCCTGAAACTCTATCAATGAAAGACGAATGCCCGAAAATCCAGGTAGGGGGTTTTATAACTTGATTTTTTATACGTTTACTTATCTTCTTCAATAGATAGAAAGGGTTTGTTGCGGGCGTGTTAATGATCAACTGCTTATCTTGTTGAGCTAATGGATACCTCTCTAAACCCGGAGGGTGCGGTCCAACCTATCAAGGACTGATATCCTCCATCATTTTTCCTTCTAGTTGCATTTTTCGGCATGGAGGCGTCACAATTACAAGCCAAAGGAGACTGAAATGATAAAGGCCACGCTACCCATAGCCTCCATGAACTGCGCTGCCCCTGCGGCATCTCGCTCCCCCTCCAGCCGATCCCGCACGCTGCCTGCGCACTTCCGGTATCCCCACGCCCTGCCCGGCGCTACACAGCCTACCCGCACACTGCCCGCACGCTGCCCGCACGCCCCGCCGGCCTAACAACACCTTTCCTGGTGCCACATGGCTTGCCCGCGCGCTGCCCACGCTCCGCCGACCTCTCGCACGCTGCCCGACACCCTGCCGGCCTACCCACGCCGTGGCTCTTGGCTGAATCGTCCAAGCCGCGCTGGCCACCCGAGCCGGCCCGCGACATCCTTTGTGGAGTCGCTGGCCGAACCAGCTCAGCTTTCCAGGATGACCCGCCCGAGCCGTGCCCCACGTGGTGCTGGAGGAATGGGCCCCGGCCTCTAGGTCGCGCCGCCTATGCGGCAACATCAGGGCCAAACCTCCCCTATAGTCCGTTGGGCCGGGGCCAATGACCCGGGATGAACCTAGCCGGTTGACCCGCCCAATGAGTCAGGTCAGACCCAATGGGTCTGACCAGGTCAACCCCGACCGGGTCAGCTCATTCTGGGTTGTGCCAAGTCAGTCTGACCGGGTCGGACTGGGCGCAGGCCCACTACTGACTGTTACTTTCTTTTGGCCATATCATTGGAAATGGAGATCTGTTTGAAGAACCGTCAGCGGCACTATAATTCTTGGAATGAAATGGTCCCTTTGAGAATACCTCAATGGAGCTCAGGGTATATTTGAGATACGGTTAGGTTGGATCGTACACGAATCCAACCAGACCCCATGACTAAAAGGCTTATAACTCACAGACCGAGCGTCTTATTGACGCGACGTCTATTACGTTGAGACCTCTATGACATGGATGGCGTTTGAGATATTTCTGAGTGGGACATTGTGATATTTGGAGTATCAACCAGTAGATTGTGGATCAGATCTTCTAGAGACCATCATGAATTTGTGCAGGAACCTAAAAGATGGCTGAGACTAGACGACTGCTAACCAATTCGACTCAGAGTGATTCGAGTTGCCTAGTGGGGAGTGCCATGGTGTCATGGCAGACCCACTGTGGGGAGTGCCTCTATGTGATCACGACAAAACCATGATACTCTACAGGTGGAGTACCTCAGCAGGCCACGAGTGGGAGCGCCAATGTGTGTGCACAACAGACCCAAGGTTGGGAGCACCTCTGTGTGAGCATGACAGATTCATGGTACTCGACAGGAGGAGTAGCTCTGAAGTCCAAGCTAGATGGAAGTGCCTTTATGTGACGCGTTAGGCCCACAGTACTCGATTGAGGAGGAGATCTCCAACAGCCGAGGGTTCAGATTGATACAAGACATAGAATAAAATCCTATTTGTGCTGAGTCAGTAACTTTTGAGTTTACCTCATGATTGAGATGGGTTACTTGATAATTTAGGTATATGTATGGGCATATACATAAGTGTGGTTATCTATTGATTTATTACTTTGTACTTTAACTATGTCGGAATTTGTGAGACCTTGAGGGTCTCGGGGTCCCTACTGAGTATCATTATACTACCCCTGTATGGGCTATGCCCGCACCTCATTGTGTTGGTTGTAGATGATGGATAATGCTGACCGAGGTTGAGTGGACAGGGCTAGATGGCACCCAAAGGTGGACCACACAGCGTGATAGTACATGGAGGAGACGGACGAACATAGAGTGTTGTGGTGGCTATCTGTACCTACACTATAGGTAGGATCCGTGGTGGACGATCCAAGTGCTGCTTTCATCTTTCAGTTATTTTTCCCTTTATAGTTGTACTTGTACTTTCCTGTTGGGCATGTATTCCAGCCCCTTTACTTTTCAACACTCAATTGTATACAGTTTTACTTAATGTTTGGCTTCCAAATTACTATGTTGTGTGTGTTTACATTCTATAAAGGTAATGACTTCCAAGTTTAGGGATTTACGCCATTGGTGCTAGTCGCCAGCCCCTGGCCTAAGGAAGGCTGTCTTGGGGTATTCACAACATGGGCCCCAAGGGACAAGTCATGAAAATGATTGAATATAAACCGCACTAAGAAAGGGGGGGGGGGGTGAATCTATGTTTGTGATTTTAAATCAAATTTATGATGTTCACTTTTAAACACCTTTCTTATTCCGTTTTCATTTTTATGGGGTTTGCATCACTCTTATTATCACTCTTCACAATACATAATTATTCAAATTCGACCAAATAGAGATACATATGGGAAAAATATATTTAAATGGTTCGCATCATGCTATAAGAATGCTACCTCTTATAGTGAACTATATTCCTCCAAGATAACACAACTCAAATGATACATCATGGATGCCATACACATTAATATCCTAATAGTGTATGTCTATGAATCCAAAACTACATCATTTGGTGTTTCACACACTATTACTTAACATACCATACAATCTTTTTATAAGTAATAAAACAAAATAATATTATCAGCAATTTAGATTTCTTTAAGTTATAAATGTATTTTCCTGATGTCTATATTTTTTCCATTCAAAATAACAACATCATTCAAGGGATTTTTCTATTTTTATCAAATGTGTTATGAAACAAATTCATTATTCTATTTATAGTAATATGTTATGGATTCCTTTCTTGCATAGGTTTCATATCTTCTTCTTTACTATACAAACACATATTGTTTCACTTATATAATCATGTTATGGATTAATTTCTTACACATGTTTTAAGATATATTCATTCATTGAATAAACCCTTATCCACATCAATTTGCCTCTTCTTCCCACTTTTTTATTATTATACTAATTTGGAGTAGAAAAAGAATAAAATAAATCACCTATTATCTACCTTTTATTTTTTTCAATGGATGATTACATATTGGTTATTACTATCCTTAATAAACACATGATCCTTCTTCAAAAGAATATTTCAGTCATATATCTCTACCCCTGGATAATATTTATAAATTATTCAATTTCACTTATATCAAATATTATTATCTTCTTATTTATATCATTTATGTAAAAATAGAAAAAATCACCCCTTTATATATTCTTTGTTCTCTAGATATTTCATACAAAATAACCATGCAATTATTTTGGTTATATTTTGAATTGAAATATCAAATTCAAACCATCAACCTAAAAACCATCCCTTTGATCACTTTCCATTAAATATAAATCATATAATTCAAATTTTTCGTAATTATTTTCATAAATAACCACTAAACCACTTAGATGATTCCATTTCATAAAGGTTGGTCAAAATAACTTGTTTTAATCTAAAACTACATATCATCTCCAACTGTATCATATGAGGGTAGTTCAAACCAATTATTTTTTTAACTTAACGTAGATTTGATTGTATAATTATGGCATTGTGATATTTATTTATTCCATAGTCATGTGGCACAGAAAGAAATTCTATACCTCCTTTGTATCTTGGAATCCTCTCTCATTGCGTGAACCACCTTTCACAAAATTTATTATGGCCTTTATATTATTTAGAGAGTAACCTCCTTCCAAATTCCTAATAATATAACAAAATAAAATTTATATCATTTTTAGGATGTTATTACTTTCACAATATCATAATTATATTTAATTCCCATTATGAAGTGGTTACTCCATTACGACATAGATTTACTCAATATTCCAGATACATGGAAAAATACTCATCCTTTATTATAGTTTCGCATTCCCTATTTAGTGTGGATTCTTTCAAATAGAAATGACTATAAAAACTAACATAGTAAACAATATAGAAGTGTATTTTATTTATGGTTTAAACCTTCTTCTTCAATCAAATTCTACAGCATAGTGAGATGAACTATTGTGTGAGACTTTATCCATCAATAGATTCCACTATTAAATCCATTCAAGATATATAATCACTATATTCTTTCTTAAGAATCCTCTAAATAGGTCTAAAAACATCTTGATCTAAAAATAAATGCATGTTTTAACATTATTTATACATTGATAAAAATAAAACATAATGAACGACATCCACTCAATTCACATTCTTCAACTGCATCCACTAATATTTTTTTCATAAAAAAATACGGCAATGACTAGGAAATATTAACATCGTGATCAATATGTATACTTTTAATATAATTCAATACCTCTTTATTTATTTTTTCAATATATGAATCTTATGAACAACATATATCTTTAGATGGATTCATACAATATCAAACACATCTAGATAGGAAATTTAACATCATTTCATCATATAAATTCAGATTTATCATCCTTAAATTACATATAGAACTTCAATCATCATATAAATTTTTTTATTTAATAAAGATATTATATCTCAATGATATCAGTGCATTACCTACAACCAACTACCAAACAAATAAAAAATTTAAGGAAGGGATTTCAAACCACTAATAAACATACCATCCATGAATTTTTATCCATTTATTTAACATTTAGAACATAATAACACCTTATTCAAAAATTATTCAATAAAAATCACTCGATCTCCATCCATTCCCAATGAATACTCCATTATCACCAAATTCGTTCAGCATCCATGGAATTTATTCTATGTTAATAAATTGACATCAAGGCAAATTTCCTTATTAATTTCTAACCATTGAACAAAAATAAAACACACAATGTGGAATAATTTTTTTTTATCATTGTATTTTTTTAGAAATACATACTTTAAATATGATATGTTAGTGTATGGAACTTCACTTGAATTATTCTGATCTCCCCAATTTACATAAATAATTATGTTTATTTTCTCTCTCCTATTTTATCATCAATATTTTTCATAGTAATTTATCCCATTTATAAAAAATAAAAATAGATATCTAATGAAATAATAACATCATTCTATATGAATAAATGTTCCATCAACCAATCCATTCTATGTCAACAAAAAAAATGATTATTTTTTAAATTAAAAAGGTTTTTTTAGAAAAAAATGCTTTTATATTTTAAAAAATATATGATAGTTACAAAAAATTGATACTCTATAATTTCATTGATATTTCCCAACAATTCCATATTAAAAAAAGTAATTATACAAATTTTTGTTTTGTGCGAGGAAACAAATGAAACCAATTGAGAGAAAAATTTCCCATATCATCTAGAATTTCCAAAATACACCAGAATCATATACTAAGACATTAAAAATAATCAAATGGGCATAAAATGTCCTTGGAATATCATTATCAATACATTTTTACATCATTGATTAAATGGATAATTCAACCAACTAATATTAGTTCCAACCATTACATTTCAGGATGAGAGATTAAAATGAAATTACTTTTTAATGATGCATTATTTGAACCCATTGCAGTATAATTTTATTTACAAGGGATTATTTTCTTTTAATATTGTCATCATTCTTTTCCACTTGTATCCCCTACAAGGATACTTGGGAGACATTCTCCTTCTTGGGGAAACTATTAAATTAATATGTAATAATATCTATCATATTGAGAATCCCGTAGAATAAAACATATTCATATGTTTTTATAAAATTTTTAAAATCCACATCATTATTGTGGATGTTATTCTTCAATTATTGATGTTTAAAAAACAAAATTCATTATCATACTGGTATGGGATATTCCTCACATTTTTATCCAATATTTAGAATGATTACTTTCTTCATTATCATTGAAGATAATCCTTTATTTGATTTTTTAGAATACTGATATAGAAATTAATCTTATATATTAAATTTTTAATGATATTTTTCCTATTGGATATTATTAATACACCATATCTAGTTCATCACCAAAGACAAATTTTGAACTTTATTTCCATGTATTATATGCACATATACCACGAGAGGAGAAAAAAATCTCTAGAGACATTTTGTTTTTTGAATTTCAAGGCAGTTTTCTAAATTGACACAAAATAGGTAGTTTTTAAATATAAAATAATGCGTTTTTTGTTTTCATGAATGTTTTTTGATTCTAAATTTTTTTTAGTAGCAGTTTTTAAAATTAGTGCTAGTTTTTATTAGTGCCAAATGAGGTGGATGTTTTATAACATATTTGTTGTTATTTTGTAGCATAACTATTTTATGATGGTCAATAACACCAGTAAATTGGATAACATACATCATGTTAAGGTGTTTTTAATCATACCTATTTTATTCAAGGCACATAAAACTGTAGCTAGACAAATAGAGGTGGTTAAAACAACGTCTATTAATATGATTTTAAAAAAATACAAAAAATATAGTTTTTTATCCATAATATATTATATAAATAATATATCAAAAAATAGTTAATTATTACAATATAAAAAATTGAATAAAATTCCCTAATAAAAATATTCAATTACAAATAGAAAAACATAAATTAGTTCATATTTTTAATAATGAAAAGTTTAACAAAACAAAAACAAAAACATGATTCTTGGATAACTAAAAACGACATTCAAGGTGAAAATCCATCACAATCGGTGAAGGGGTGGATATTTAACCCATGAAGAAAGGAGTATGAGGGTTTTGTGACTACCACTAGCCTACATGATGTCATTGTTAACTTTTAAATGTTTTTTTTTTAAAAAAAAGTATGAATAAATAATAATTATGAGCCAATATTTTTAATTTTGAGATTAATTAATTATATTACATAAGTTGTGGAAACAATATTAGTTTTGGAAAATATTTTAGAAAAATGTAAGGTTTTCTTTATGTATTTGACTATCTATTCAAAGTGAATATTAGTGATTCAGAAAAAAATGAGATATTCATTTTTGGATTTTCATTTTTTGGAGTAAAGGGATTAGTAGGAAATTAATCAAGGCACAACAAAAGGATGAAATTGTACTTATAAAATAGAAATTTATCATGTAATTATTCTTCCATATATTCAAAGGCAGTATAGGAATTTCTCTATATTATGAAAATGATCATGAAATAAAATGTTACCCTAATAGATTAATTTTTACATAACTGATTTTCATTGAAATTGACACATACATATGGATTTAAAGCCCTCAAAGTTTCATTATTAATTCATTATACTCCCCATCACTCCATAACTTTCTACCATTGGTGTCATCATTTCATTCAGTTAATCGCACACCAAGAATGTGAATATTCAATGAAAAGAATAAAATAACATTCAAATGATATAAATTTTTGATATGAAATGTGTTTATGTTAGGAAAAAATAATGAAATTAATATTTTTTAGTTGTAATCATTTTTGGAGTTATCATAACATATGAGGACCTCACCTGAGTTAAAATATACACAAGGTTTTATGGTATGAGAAAGTTCAATAATATTATCAAACTATATATGTTTTTAAACATGTAGAATTAATTAATTCATTTATCTTAATTTATGATTATATCTTGAATATAATAAAACAATAAGTCATCCATTTTACATTAGTTGTAAGTAATGGAAACCATCTAAAACAATAATTATAGAAATAATGATAATTTGATTAATGAAACATATCTTTTAAAAAATGGGACATTTAAAAAAACAAACTAGAATTTGCTTATAATTTTTTTTAATGAGTAATTTCCAATATTCCTTCAATTATATTAAATTTAAACACTCCCCACATCATTAATAACTTATTCATTACATTATTTTTATCATACATGATTTAATGTATAAACATCAACAAAGTAATGGATTTAAAACCCATAATAAAATTTCTGAAGTTTTTAAAATTTCATAGCCTCTTAAAATATTATTAAAAGATAAATTTTGAAACCAATCAAAAATTATATAATGTTTTAAATACTAATAACAAATCTAAAGAAATGGATCCTTGGAATAATTATTCTGTTTAGAACCACTAGCTCATGAACCACCAGTTTTGATCACAACATTTATGTTTTACAATCTAATTTAAAAAATTCAAGAATGATTAAAATTTGAATTATAATATGAATTTATTTTTAATTTTAATAAGAGATAGTAATTAAATATTAAAATTCATTTATATTTTAAAATTTACTGAAAATAAAGTATTACTAAATTGAATAAACTAAGTATAATTTTATGAAATTTAAAGATCAGTATTTTTTTATGATTCATTAACATCATCAATAGAATCCATACATACAAATGAAATCATAATAGGATACAATTAAATGGTATAAAAAACAATGCCTGTTATGTGATGAATAATACTCTTTCTTGTAGAAGAAGAATGAGAACCATGTAATATACAGATGGTAATGACACTAAATCTCCTCTGGTGCGACATACCTGAAACATATTCCATTAATATATCAATATAATGTAAAAAAATCCATTAATTTATTAATATAAAACACATTTTATTAATCAATATTAAATATATATTACAAATTATATTATTGGTCAGCCATTTTTTCATGAGTAACCATTATAAGAATTATTATTTATTCTCATTTTCATTCTTATCAATATTTTTTCACACTCAAATAGAAGACTAAAATTTTAAATATTATTAGGAATAAACAATTCAATTATTTTTTTTGATGGGGCTCACTATAAAAAATTACTTCACCTTCAGTACCCATATGATACATGTCTCTCAGTTTCATGTGGAAAACAATAACACCACCATCATCCACTTATTTTTAACATAATAACCCAATTTTTTGGTCAATCCATAATATATGGAAGGTGTTATTATAATTAACTATTATTGAAAAACTATGATAAATTTACATTGGTGTATTGAAATGAATCATTCTTTATACCAATGTTAGTATTGACTTGGTTACAATTAAATAACACAACCATGAATTTCCTATTATAATTTAACTCTATAATATCAGAAAATATTATATAGTAACATTGACATAGAAATGTGAATATACTTTTGTGTTTATTATTCAATCCTTCCACATGAGCAATAGTACAAAACATGAAATAACCAATAGTGTAAGAAATGAATCTTATGTAATTATTTAAAGGTAATTGATATGAAAACCTCAATTAATTGGATATATTAATTCAATTATAATGAACTATTACCGAAAAACAATGATTTGAAAAATTGTTATATAATTGAAAAAAATGTCAACATATTCAAATTTTATATTAGATTATAAACATGTACAATATACAAACTAGTAAATAATTTTAACGGGAAAAAATTTGTAATCGTTGTCTTCTTACGAGTTATGATCCTATGACATATTCTCATTTGTGTTCATAATTATTTGACATAGGGACAAAAAATATCAGTATTGAGTAGACCATATATTTTTTTAATGTCTAAAATTCATATATATTAATGAAGATGAATATATTTTAATATCTTTTGGACCGAATGTTTGAATCTTCGATGACTCGATATTAACAATCGATTGACTTGGATTATTTTAACACATCCCACTCTATTGAATCTTGTCTCTATTGAATATAAATACCATGAAACAATTCTTGAACACTCAACGACAATGTATCCTTCTATAATAAAAGAAATTAGTTGAGATTTATTTTTCACATAGGACATCAAATTATAAAGATTACTAAGGAAAAAAGGTAAGAAATTAATAAATAATTTCTTCACAAATTAGATAAAAAAAATATAATTTTTTAATCAATTAAAATTTAACATAAAATAAATACAAATGGAATACATCCATTGATAATGTATGGACTCTAATTTTAGATTCTACAAAAAAATAAACAATTAGATGAATCAAAAAATTAAATTACGATGGATAGAATAACATACCAAAAAGTAATATTTTCTATAAAACCTTTTCTTAATGTTTATCCATTTTATTAGGGTTTAATGAATTCTTCGAAAATTTTCTAATGAAGGTAATAATATTTTTTAGAACATATTTTGTTATACTAAGAAATAAATTATGAACTATCAAATATAGAGACTTCTCTATTAATACATGTGAGTCCTGAAATTTCAATCAATATATCTAAGAGAAATTAAAATAAAAACATCGAAAAATAATACTATAATATCCAGCATAAACATTAATATTTTTTAGTCATTGAAGCAAAATATCATTCTAATTGTTTTTCATTGCAAAGATATCTACTAGAAACTTTCCATTTTTTTACATTCATCATTTTTGATATTTATTTTATCAC
The DNA here is from genome assembly GCA_963277665.1 of Viscum album. Taxonomy (NCBI): domain Eukaryota; kingdom Viridiplantae; phylum Streptophyta; class Magnoliopsida; order Santalales; family Viscaceae; genus Viscum; species Viscum album. The sequence goes on from OY728157.1 coordinate 796,172,180, forward strand.
AGTATTTATTATAATTTAAATGATACTATTATTTTCCCTATTCATTAAGAAAATTAAAAAACACATTAAAACAAAAAAAATTCCTAATGTGTATAACTTCAAGATGAAGATATAATAATTTAAATTACTAAAATTTATGTTTGAAAAATATATTCCTTTTCTTCCATTGTAGTGATCCAATTATAACAGATGGTGTTCTAACAATTTTTAAATTTTTATTCATCTCGAAATATGTTCCAAACTCTATACCAATATGTGATAACTGTGTCATGGTCCATTATCCAGTTAATAATAATCTTTGAAGCATGAAATGAGTTTTTCCATTGAAATGGCACTTCATAAATTAAAATTTAAGATATTTTTAGAGAAGTGATGAATAAACAAGAAAAAAATTATTATATATGGTATACATTAAGACTAGAAATTAAAATTGAAATAAAAAAAATAAAAACTAGTGTGTATATTCCAACCAGAAATATTTCGTAGTTCGAGAAGGATACTAATGGTTTACATAAGTGAAGAATGTAAAAATAATTCTGAAATACCACATCAAATTTCATTTTAAATATAAATTTTGGTTTTTTAAAACAACTCATAAATATGATCACTTTTTCAAAGTATTGAAAAAATGGAAAAAGATAATTTAAGACTCGTTTTATAAATCATTTCTATAAAAAAAAATTTAATATATTTATTATAGTATATAACACATAAATTTTTAAAAAAATAATGTTGATCTTCTTATTGTACAATGTGAATAACGATTATGACAAATTGCTATCAACCGAGTTTTTTTATTCTTTAATATTACACTTATTATTTAGAAATATTTTTTTTTCCTTTGGTATAAATAAATTATTCACATAAACTTTTTATTTTAGTGATAAATCTTGTTGTATTTTTCTTTAGTATGAAAAATAGTCAAATAAAATTTTTCATTGTGTTTATTCATCTTGATTCTATATTAAAGAACATATACCACACAAGGGTAATCATTTAGTGAATTAAATCTTATAAACAAGGATCATTCATGGTGGATTTCTACATAAAATATTTCATGTACTTTTTCCTGTACCACATACAAATTTCGTGCTCAATCTAAATCTAATGGAAACATATCTAAAAAACATTGGGATTGTTGGATGATTGTTTGGGCAATCTAAATGGAATATAACGAGTGATTCTCACTAATTATTTATTCTAAATGATTCTATAAGGCCCCAGCCTTAAACCTTACTTAATCTTGAGTTATTACAAGATTACACATTGAGGATCTTTTCGGGTTTAGAGTTTTAGTGAATTAGATCATAAAACTTGCATTACATTCCACATATAAACAAAGTGGTTACATAAAGATAGTATTCTCCATTCCCATCAATGGAAACATATTTAAAATAAAACATGGATTATTTCTTGACACATCCTTGACTCTATCATCTTATCATGTACCTTTCCCTTGACCTGTGAAAAACATTTCAAAAACTTGGGATGAGCATAAAAACTCAGTATGGGTTATAAAAAAAACATGGAAAGGAAACATGAGTTCATATATACATAAGAATGAAATCATACTTTACCCATAAATCATAGGCACTTTAACATTCCTCATAAAATCATGAATAAATAATAGAAATCATAATATGTAAAGGTAACTTGAGGCATTCATAACATTCTTACGTAGGGAGTAACCCTCTTGGTTACGTTTGGAATACCCATCACAGTATATTCCCTAAAATCTCTTCGGAGAAACCTTAACGTTTCACTCCTTCGCGTTACCCAATGCATTGGAGAGCTATAACGGGCTCACCCGCCCTTAGTTTATCACGGAACCACCCGTTTTCATAATAATGCCCAAGAACCATAACATAATCATATCACATAAAACATGCATAAAGGAAACATAAAATTTCCACATTTCAATCACCAGATATCAATACAACACATTGACATAAAAACATTATGAAAACCATTTTCAATACCAAAGTAAAACATGGTATTTATTTTTCTTTTAAAAAAGAAGGTATGGCTTGTAGAGGAAGCCAAAACTCAAATAACGGTTACGACGGCGGAGAAGTCGTTGTCGCCGCATACGTACGAAAAAAACATTCCCTTTTGTCGTTTAGTAAACGCTTCGTAAAAAAGATTCATTTTGAATAAACGTAAAAGTCAAAGGGGTTTATACACCATATGAAAGAAAGTTGTGTATAAAATAAAATATGCCTCAATGAAAGGAGATTGAGACGAAGTCCCATACCTCGTATCCGACTTGACCCGACCGTTCTTTAAACTCCTGAATAATAAACTTGAGTTAATCTCTACTTTCTTATGAATCTTTTTCAAGTTCATTATTCCTTTTATACCATGTTATGAACATCATGTAATCATTTAAGTTAATAATGTTCATTTTGTCGGTATTTGGTTCTTAAGTCAAAAATAGACCTCTTACACTTACATGTTGTTAATTTGGTCAAAGGTTCATTATATTCAGAATATTATTCATGATATAGATATCATATATGTCATATATATCCAGTACATTCATGCATTTATAATATTACATAATCATTTAGAGGTAAGAAATGAAACGCACCGTTCATGGAGACGGTAAGCCGTACGTACGCATGAACGCTACTTCCATTTCTATTTCATACTTCATGGAATGGATTCATAATGGTATAAGAGTATGTTATAACTCCAGTATAATAACATATATAATATCATTAACTTTATCCTTTACACATCCCACACAAGGTATTAACGAATCAAATCACTTTTAGGGGGCGGTAGTCCGCACTTCCTAAAATGAAGATATCGTGTTTACCCATAATGGAAACCATAAAGTATGACCAAAATGAAGAAAAACAGAAGCTTAAGGAAAACATATACATATTATATATCATATATAAAAATAGTGACATCATAATGGCCACCTTTGAAGGTTAAAAATGAGTATTGAACAATCATCGTTTCGGGAGGCATAATTTCGCCATCCACGGAAAACGTATGTTCTTTAACCATTTGATGTAGTTGTGTGAGAGTGTGGCTCAAATAAATATTATAACAACATCCTAGTATATTGAAGATACTGGTGATGTTATAAAAGAAGGAAATAAAAAGATTTTAGGGGGTTGGAGAATCAAAATAAAACAAATGAACATGAGAGAAACAATTACCTTTAAAAAGTGTAACTCCTTTTGATTTGAGCCTAAAGGCTTCCTTTGAAAGGATTCTTCCCAAAGGGAATCCTCTAGGATGAGGAGAGGGATGTGGAGAGAGAAAATGGGCAGGGGTTGGCCGAGCCAAAGGCTTGAAGAGTGTGTGAAATGAGGTAGAGGTGGGGGCCTTTTATAAGGGGAGAGGAGGGGCACTTTTGGAAAGTAAAGAAACATTACATTATTTGAAAATGTGTTTCGGTTTTAAAAGGTCCCACATTGATAGAATTCGTGGATAAGGTTATAAGGCATCGAAATCCACTCATCCAATTGGTTTTGGCCATGTGTAGTTTATAGATTTTATATTATCTTTCCATTTTATTTAAATCGTCAAATAATGATGTCATCGCTGCATCATTATTATTTCATAAATAATTAAATTTATTTAATGTATAAAAATTATAAAAGAATTACTATGATGTAGGAAATCTTTTTAGCTTTCCATGTAATATTTATAATCAAAATTTGGACTTGTATAACCCCACTTAAAAATTGTTTTCGCAAAACATATTATGTTTGTGTCATTTTCACTTTAACATTAAATAAAAAGTAATTTATGTCATTTCCCAACAAAAGTGGATCCATGGGGTCCCCAAGTTAGGACATGGCTTGTCTTGGTCGGCCATGACACAACCAATAAGGTTGGGACATGTGTATAGGTCATTTTATATTATTAAAGCATTATTTATTCCTTAAACTACACTAATTACCACTAATCGCGATTAAAAACTTAATAAGTTACTATTCACCAAAAAAATTATTTTAATCTCATTGAACCACATTTTACTTTTTAATGACAACCATGTATGTCGGATTTTCAAAATTCAATACACATTAGTGGTAAACTTTCATTTAACTGAAAAATCAGTTTGCTTGATTACCACTTAGTGGTTTCACTATTCATCAAAAATTGAAGTTTTTCAGAAAATTACCAAAAATTCACTCTAAGCTATATGTGATATTCCGAATTCAAAAATGAAGTCTATTTTACAAAATTCAAATCATATAAGTCACATTAATTAATTTAATAATTAATTCCCGCTGCCAGAGCAAATAGCGTGTTTTTACAAAACAATAAGTATCAAAAGATTGACACCAGTTTAAGCCTAATTTCAAAGTGAAATTGATTCCAATGACCACCATTAGATAAAATGGTAAAAATATATTCTAATTTCACTTCAAAACCAATTCATAACATAATCTAATCATATAAATAAATTATATTAAAAGTAGTTTTTATGTAAAATGCAGTATTTTTCACTATTCATTAAAAAATGAACATTGTCAGAAAAATACCAAAAATTCACACAAGGTAAATTTTGATGTCCCAATCATAAAGGATAAGTTTATTTTGACAAACATAGTTTATAAAATTGTCAAAATATAGATTCAAAAATGGTTTTCCATCAAATGGCACTAAAACAATCTTTTAAGAATATTAGTGTATTCCATGCATAAGATTGTATTTATTTTCATTTTAGGCCTCTAAAACACTATCTTTATCATTAATAGACATAGATAAAAATATCTATTATTCATTACTTACTTGGGATGTTACAGATTCACTCATTTTAAACATCATGAAGTTTATTTTAATTAGTTTTTACTTGTGAGGGTTCTCCATGGAAAAAATGCCATCATATAAATCTTATTAGGATTAATCTAGTTTAGAACAAAATTCACTTTCCAACCTTTTGATCTCAGTTAATTATTATCAAGTTATCTTATTTGAGTTATTTAATTTATAAAATTTTCATAAGTCCATGAACCACTATTAGTACCACCACCTTTTCACACATCATGGATATATCAAAGCATCTTCAACCTGTTTGAGGTTAAAAGGTTTTATGATTCATTGGATGTTACAAAGTCTCAAGTGTTCTACATCATAACATCCGTACATTCAGTATTTTTGAGATTGACATATTATACCCACAATATTTTTCCCTATTAAAAAATCTATTTCACCTCAAGTAATTTTCATGAAATATTGATATTAACTAAAAAATGTATGTTTTCAAGAATTTCTAGATTTTGAAGAGGCTATTATTTAACCTTTTCAACCACTAGTTGCAATATTAATGGTAAACCATAACTCACATTATCTCCCATACCCACCATGTACTCGAAAAAATTAATATCAAAACTTCATATCATGCATATTTTTAAAGGTTAATATTTTAAACCTACACATTTAATGAAAAAAAATCGGTATAATCCTAAAATTTAGATATTGATGATACCTACTTATTTGAGATATATTCATAATTACCATTATATGATGTAATTATAGTATTTCCATATAATATGGGGCCCATAACACATGATTCCACCTTTGAATGTTATATTAAACTAGATTATCCATTATCCATTATCCATTATTTTTAAATACATGGCTTGAGAACATTATAGATTTGAAAACTGAATCAAATCCTTATGAAATTTTATGTTGAGATTGAATTTTTCTTTATTAATGGAATTATCATTGTATCCAAATTTCTTAAACACTCTTAAACCTTATATAATTTATAATTTACTCTTATAGTGTTACATATTTCAAATATCCTTGACCATCTAGGATATCAACTAGAAGCAAAAATTCTTTAAATCAATTTTAGTTACCAAATCAACATTCAAGGAATCGAACTTATTCAAAAAAACATTAGTGGTATCAACATATTAACAGATTATGTTAGGTGACTCTTGTTCAAATATAATGGATCACTCTATAATATCCTGAAAATCATCTTTTATGATAGTAAAATTGTTATATACTAACATTTAAGATGTATGTTTTTGTTTAAATTATGATTTAACTCAATTTAAATTGATTAATAGAAGGGTCCTTTGAAGTATGAGAGGTTTCAAGGGTGTATCATTGGTTGAATATAATAAAATAGAGGAAATTTTTCTATCCAGTTCATAGTTCAGGGTTGTCACATGGTTAGTTATAATTACGTAAAATAACCATGCACCAAAGCGGAGAAAGGTGCACAATTTTAAAACCACGTATTTTGGACTCAGGAACATGTGGAATGAACCCCTTGGATAGATGAAACCACACGAATTTCACATATATTTCAAAACCATGTAGGTTTCTAGAAAACCTATGTGGTCAATAGTATGTACCTTGATAAAAACTAGATAACGTTCTTGCCAGTGACTTACCCATTTAATATATATTGACAAGAAACCCTAAAAATATTCATTATTGGAATAAAGACACAATAGTATTATATATCAGTATGAATATTTTATAGTATTATATGTCTATTAATGAGTCATAGAGAGTATGGTTTAGATGCTATGAATGCTAAATTCCCACATTGTGATTTTAGTTATTTATGTTACATGTGATAATTCAGTTAGATAGAATGCAAATTTTTATGTTTCATTGTCATGTTATTATTTATATGGAATTATTTTATTATCATTAGTCTTACCATAAGATCCTAAAGTTGTCGATTAAATGGAATGTATGTTATTAATTTACTATTCCATGTTTATTATTCCTTATTATTCATATTCTACACCATACATAACCCTGAATGACCATTTGAGACCAACCGATTCTTATGTATTATTTTACCCCATAAAATCAGGATGTGATTCTTGATTTATATGTAAGGTAACATTGATGGTAATAATGACTTACCCAATGAAAATTGTATTTTTATTTTATGTTCCAAATATAATGTGAATTTGAAGTATGTATCTAGAATATGAAGACTACTAAAATATTCATCCCTTTATGAGGTGATTACATTCATCTTATTCCAATGTAATAAATTAAGAATTTATTTTTGGATAATAGAATTGGGTTCTTTAGAATGATAAATAATTTTATTGATAATAGATATTGTTAAGAACAAAAAATTGGGGGTGTAGATAAGATTAACAACCAAAAAATCATAAACTAAAGAGGTATGAGAAATTCATTAATATAATAATAAATGATGATAAATCAAAAATAAATCACTTTAAAAATCTATTCCAAATTTTGAATAATTTTAATTAAAAGATATACTTAAAAAATTTATTTCTATATACTAAGCACAATCTCAACCTTTCCTTGTGCCTTTATCAATTTTTAATCATCTCTTACTCCCATAAATGAAGGTGAATAGCTATACCTGAAGGAATAATGGATTGAAATATATATATATATATATAATGATATTTCTTTATTTCTATCTATTGTTATAATCACCAAAAAATGGTTAAAAACGATTTATACAAAAACATTATATGGTGAAATAATATATTAATCTCTAAATCATTTTCAAAGATAAAATCAAACAACTCCATATACATTCAACATTATAACCCTTATAAAATTTAAATTATAAAGAAGGTCACAAAATTTTCTAAAATTGACATAACATTTATCCCCCATTTAAAAAAATATATTTCACGGTTATCATAAGTGTGACATGTGAATTCCTTAACCATGTGTTATCTTAAAACATGGAAATAAAATTAATTACAATATAACCATGCTAAAAACATACATTCTTAATAATTACCTATAAAAAACATTAATTGTTTGATATATTCATTAAATCCAAAATTTTTGTAAACATCATAAGTGGGCTAATAAATTACTTTTTCAACAAATCATTAATCTGTTCCAAGTTAATTAGTCCTATCCATTTTTCATATTCATATCTAATATATATTTATCATAGAATTATTATATCAAAATCTAGAACATATTTTGTTCTTACATTCCTTAAAATAATATCTTTTCTATAATATTATTTTTCGAGTCAATCTGTAACATTTAACATATTTTTCGTATCTGTAGGAAAAAAATATTATTGAATAAACCTTATATATTTCTTGATTCATATAAAATAATTAATCTCATTCTTAATACATTTTCCCTTAAATATAACATTCTTAGTCACTTCATCAAAAAATTAGAACAATTGCTCAAACTACATTGATGATTCTATTCCTGAGATTTCCCCTAGAGACATTGAATTTTATTATTCGCATACTTTCTACATTTAAAACATTCAACATATTATAATACCTTTGAAATACCAATATTCTCATTAATTTTTTAAACCAAGCATTTTAATTACCATTGCAACTACATTCCTTGTTCACTACTTTAACACAACAAAACATCTTCCATTCCCTTTATGAAATTCCCTTTATTTATTCATTTCACATTCTTGAAATAATTTTAAACGAATATTCTTTCTTCATTGTCTCCATATCATGAGATCTCAAGAAACTATATCCTTATCATTTTTGGTGAGTCTGATATTCTATTAACATGCATGTTGATAATAATTTTGTATGGTGTAAAATTATGAATACTTGAAACATACATTAATCCAATATTAATCACATTTATATGGTAATAAAAAAATTCTATCATATTCAATATTGACAAAATTAATTCTATTCACCACTATTGAAATAAACCAAAAATAATTCCAGATGTGTTGAATGGAAAATTTTCATGCACAAGGTTTTGATCGAGTGTAGCTCAATGTGGTCTTTTCATATTAATTACCCCTCTGTAACTCTATGTCACATTCATATCCACTTTTAATAACCATATAAGGCTGTTATTTCTTGGAAACCGCGCGCTATAACCTTTACCAAAATTTGGGATATTTTCTTATAATTTGAATTATCTTTATCATTCTGATTTGATAAATCACACTAAATATCCAATGAAATATACTAAGAGATGTCAATAATTTTATATCATTTAAGTTTCTAATGGTTACCAAAACCATTCTGATGATACCAAATAAAGTACCACAAGGATTTCATTCATGTATATTACAACTATTTAGATGAATAATTATATTATTACATAAAAAACACCCTTGATAACCACAGTAGTTTGGCTCTATTGGAATATTTGATCACAAATTTCTCAAATTCATGGAATATATTCAATGTCTCTAAAAACGATCATCCATGTTTTTACTCTTCACAAATGTACCCTACTTAATTTATTTCTTTATAACATGAGTAAAGGTAATATAAGAAGTGGTGAGCTTAGATGCTCATTAGGGAAAAACATCAGGGATAAAGAAGGAGTAAATGAAAAATGGGTATGTGACCCTAAGTATAACATATGAAAGCAATTCCCAATATATCAAAGAATATAATATTATGTTTTGGTATAATCATTTATATTCCATAAGACTTATATCAAAAGGGAAACAAATAAAATGATCCATGACGGAATAAAATTTTCATAAAATATATATTTTTGTCATACACATAATCATAGAAATAATTTACATGGTAGTCAAGGACCACATTAAAGGATATCTTTGTGGAATAGGTTCGCTCCCATAACCATCATAATATTCAAGGTTCACTCCTATGAATATCATATCAAAAACCATTCATAGGTCATATGTATTGTTCAAAAAGATCATATAACATTCATTAGATCATAACCCATGAAATCAAATGAGTTTCGTAAACATTTTATCATGTTATAACATGTGAAAAAGATACATGCTTCATTATTATTTAATTATTTCCTCATAGCATAAACCATGAAAAACAATTGTGTTTTAAAAATAATTTTATAATTTTATAACCCATTAGTGGGAAATGGATTTCATAATCATCTTTTCATCTAAAAATATTCAATGAAATAATTTGATTAGTATTTTTGGTTCATAGCCCCATTAAAATAGATGTTATATCAAATATATAATCATATACGGATAATGTTTTTTGGAAAATATATAACTGATGAAACTTAATAATGAAAATATATTTTCATTTAATATATCATTTTATAACATAAAACATTTAGATAATAATTTTATTTTAAAATAAACATGAAAAATTATGAATAGAGCTTAAAAATTTCAAGACATTCCAAGTGTAAAATATTCTTTCCACAATGAAAAAAATTAAAATATAAAACATTTTGAAAATAATTTCCATTTATAATAACCGGGAAATATTATAAAACAATAATCAAAGAAATAAATATTTATTATGGTGGAAATGATAGTTCATGTCAGATGTAAAGCAACCAATTATATTTTGGGTAAAAGAAAAATGGGTATTTTTTTTAAAAAAACATGAAGATTACATTAAATACTGATATAATTTCATATTTGGGTAAAAATTTCATTAAAAATCAAATTATATAAAAGTTTAAAACAATTTTGAAAATTTTTTATAAAACATTGTTTTTGAATAAAAATGGTTTTCCACTAAAAATATTTTTTTTCAAAAAACAAATCTTTTTGAAATATTGGTTACATAAATAATGGAATAAGAAAGGAAAAATGTATTCTAATAAATGATTTATATGAGAAGAACCTTTATGTGTTTATTTAGAGGTGGATCATAATATTTTATCATTATAATCATAATAACAAATAACCTCAATAAGCATTAAGATTGTAATAGAAAACCCTTGACACTTTGGGAACATTGAAACATAATCCCAAAGAAGTAATAATGATAAATGAAACATAAAATATAATTATAAAAAAATAATTCATGATATTACATGGAAATGGAACTTTATATGTGCCTTATAAAATAAGTCAGGTACAAAACATAACAATGGACTCAAGGAAAGAAAATTGTGAAAAAAATGAATTATCGCTTGCATATATTTTTAATCCTAAGACTCAAAAATAAAACCATAAATCCAAGAATAAAATAAAATAAAAATAAATATATTAAAGAAACATCATGTAAAAGGGATAATATATCAAACAAAAAAATGAAATGACTGGGAAAGTTTCATATATATACATGGAATAAGAGATCTCAAATTCATTCATTCATGTTATAACCTCCTATATAACAAATTTTTGTTTATTATAAATATATTAATGAACCATAATTATATATATCATACCATCAATGATTTACTTTTGAATGTTTATTACACATTTGTTTCTAATTCTCTGTTAAAATCATGTTTTAGGTAAAAAGCACTTTGATTTTTATATTTTATTTGATTTTTTTAGATCAGATTATGTTGATCCTGGTTCCATAATATTCAGAATAATAATCAAGAAATAATTATCATATTTAAATATAAATTACGCTCATATGAACAATTATGATTTTTTATGAGAAATGAAGGCCATGATAACCATTGAGATGGTATGCCATACATACACATGAGTAACATTTCCATTTTTCAATGAACATTGGATAAATGAAAAAAAATTATAATATCATTACATAATTATCAAAATATTAGGAATAACATATAATTTTTATATATATAATTTTTCATATAAACCATATGATGTGGGGATGTAAAGAGAGTTCCACATCACTTCATGAAGGTGGAAGTCTAGACATACATTAATGAAATTATCAATATTAAATATGTCAAAATATAAGAAAAAAAGTGACATATTATATTTTTAGAATGATAAATATTTCATGAAAAAAATAATTTTTCCTTGTATATGAATTATGTTTATTAAATTTACCCTTATCATTAAATGTTATGAATGATATATTGACTCTAGAAGAACAATTATGATATAGATATATTATATATAAATTATATCAATCATCATACCCAACAATTGGAGGTTGTAATGAAAAAAAACTACATTGGTTTCTGTGGCGGTAGTCCTCCGTACACAAAAATAATGATTTAGTACCCTAGTAGATGGGAGTCGAGGTTTTTTAGAAAAAAACCATAAAATAAAAAAATCTTATTATATTGAAAATATTTAGAATGTTATATCAAAATGTTTTATTTATAAATTAAGAATTTTTTTGGAAGAAAAAGAATAAAAATGCTAGCCTAATAATGTGGCCTCTTATTTGGGTAACCTCATTTGGTTTTTCCCAAATTAATAAATAGTTTGGATTTATACATAAAATAGGGAGTCTCGGACAAGAGGATGGAATTTGGGTTGTTTGTTTTTCATTTTTTGGTCAAAAAAAAGTTTTTGAAGGATTTAAGAAGACATTGGAGGTGGTATCCTTCTATTAGTTAGGTTAGTGGCACCCCGGTAATTTTAAAAAAAAACATGTAGCAATTTTTTTATCTTTTAAAAAGTCTCCCAAATGTATTATTATAGAGACCATATTATTATATCATATATAAATGGGCATAAAATTTAATTTATAACAATATTTGTTCATTTTAACTATTATAGTATTAGTTTAATCCCCTAGTAAACACATTTCTACATTAACCATGTTAATTAATTTTTACTATTTCACAATTAATTTTCATAAATTATTACGTTTACCATATTATATAATATAAAATATAATAATTAAAAATATGTAATAAATTTTACCAAATTCATTTCATATATGGGGTAAAATTTAATATAAAATAGTTCCCACTTATGTGACGTTAAAGTGGGTTTCCAAATAGAAAATATAGAAATCATTATAGAGTTTTTATAACAAATTTCAGTTTGTAATTGATTATAATAAGATAAATTGAATTAAAATTCATATAATTTAACTATTTATTATTTAAATACATTTGAAATTTTAATTTAACAATATATATATTTTAATGAAAATCATAGTTAACAATTTAATAATAAAGTATTTTTCACTATTAATCTAAAAACCAATCTTTCCAAAATTTTCCGAAATATGTTTTCTGAAAAAACTCTAACATTATGATTTAAAAAATATATGAAATTAATTTTTTTTATTGAAACATATAAAATTTAAAATAGAAAATGCATGAGTAAAAAATGTATTTTTGAAAAATGTATTTTTAGAGCACAAGATTATTTTATATTAAATATATATCTATTTATAAGAAGTTTATGAATATAAATTAAAATTTATTAATATATAATATATATATTTCATTTCAAATAATCATCATTAGGGATTGTTTAAATTAATTAAAATGGAGATACAATATGCAATTTTAAACTATTTTTAGATAAACATAATTTTAAACGAAAAATATACATACACTAAAATCCAATATAAATTTGTCTAAAAATTAAATATGTGGGATAAATATTAATGAATAGAAAATATATTACATTAAAAAATACAATTATATTTAATTATTTTAATTATTGAAATAAAATCATAGTATTACTAAAACCATTATATTTCCCTATACTTTAAAAATTATCATTTTTCGAAAAAATCACTCAATTTCTCCACCAATTAATATCAATATGATGATTTTAAAAAAAGAAGTAAATTTTGTTGAATAAATTTTCAAAAATATATATTATAATTTCACATAAAAATAAATAATTATTATTTTCCCTAAAATAATTTTTTTATTGTGGGAAAATACCCACTTTAATAAAAATTGATTGATAATTTACTTAGATATTATAAATAAATTTATATTTTTTATGAAATTTATATACTTATTTTCTAAATTTGATAATACTATTCATACACACCTACTTAATGGCTTGGTAATAAAAATACTATTTCATGGGTGTTTGATGTTTAATGTAAAGTGTCATTCACCCCATCTAAGAACTTTTATTGTGTATAACACAAACTAATCAAGGTGTTGTGTATAGAGAAGGATATTTAAAAAACAAAACAAATTTGAAAAAACATATTTCATGAAATCTTGAGTAGTTACATGATTCCATAGAAATGAAGGTAAAAGTATAACTTTTTAATTTTAATATCATTTTCCTAGATATAAAGAATTATTTTACCTTATGTACTAAAAACATATGGAATTATATTTTCTTAAAAAGTATAATTTCATTATATAATCAATTTACACCATGATATCACCCTTTTCTCCACGAGATGAGTTTTCAATAAGAATTTTCAATTCTTAAAGAACAAAAATCAACATCCAAGGTGTCACTTAATCTAAAAAATAATAACAATATATTCCATAAGACATTAATAAAAACAAATAGTTCACACAAAGTATGAAAATTCCAAAAAATGATTATTCATTCATATGAATAAATAATACATTGATATCTAGAATATAAAAATAATGATGAAGGATTAACATAGATCAAAAAATATTCCCATATTCTAAATAACCTTATTAAACTCAAAAATTAACTATCTTTTACCTAAAATGATTACATAATATTGTTCATATTACACTATAAAAAATGTAATAGTATTCATCCCAGAAAATCCATTACGTTAAACCAAAATTTTATATATCCCTCACCCGAATAAATTATATACCCAAATAACATTAATTACCTCCTGATCCCAAAAAATAAAAAAGGATCAAATCCTATTATATACATCCCTACGTCAGCTTTATATTTATGCATTAAATTGTTGATAATATTTCTATACTAACAAGGACATCACAATGGTCTGTGGATGGTGATGAACCCCCACCTCTCATTTTTTGTGTGCTCAAGCCCTATAACATTTCAAAATACAATAATTTTCCACCAGTGATACATGTTTCATTTTTTATTAAACTGTTCTAATTTGATTTCTATAACATTCCCATGAATTTTATGATCATACTAAAAACATTAATAACAATAATAATTTTTAACCATTATTTTTTTCTTCACAACTTATTTTTCCCACAAAATCAAATAACATTCATTAACACAAATTAAAATAACCACAATGAGCTCATTAAATGTAATTTTTATTGATAAATTTAACATTGTTTCAACAAAATATAAAATAATTATTCCAAAAATTTCCTTCATACTAAAAGAAATATTAATCTAAATGGTTTAATTTTGATAAATGTCTCCCAAATTATTCTTAATCATGTTAATATCCCAACACAGAAAACCTTAAAATGGGTTTATATTTATTAATTCGTGTGTCCATAAAAGGATTTACCAATATAATACACTTTATATATATTCCATAACCCTATATCATTTCATAGGGTTTCATAGGTTCTATTATATCATTCATCAATATGGTTCATAACACAATAATGATTTATCCCATGCATATCCCTCAAGAGTTTTAAACTAGGAGCATATTAAGGGAACACTCACCATGTATCATAATGATGGATGATATATATTCAAACCACTCTATTGGGTGTTATTACCCCTTGATTAATATATTCCAATGAAACATCCACATGTTTTATCTAAACATTGATATATATATATAAAAGATAATAAATCATTAACATAAATGTATATTTTTGACAATATCCAATACATAGAAATATCAACAAGGATTGTAATATTATTTGTTCCCTAGTATATGTTTCTCTAAATGATGTTCCTAAGGTGTCTTCAAATTTTCATCTAATACCAACTATAATGAAACCGAAGCTAGAATTGTTGAGTCGGTGGTCACATTATTACATTTGAAAAATATACATGTGATATCTCACCAAATGAAAAAATAGTATAGTAGTTTTTGTAAGCTAGATACACAATTAAATCTCATATATATATGAAAATATAAAATAAAACAAATAAATTTATTTTAAAACATATTTATTTTACTTGGGCATCCTTCCATTACCATCATAGTGAACTTATATGAATCATGGGGATAAAAAAAGGACTCGGGTGAGCTCAAATGATTATTAAGGATTATGTAAAAGAAAAACTATCATTTGTTAATAAGGTGAAATCAATATGAACTGTTAAATAGGATATCAATCCAACTAGAACTGAGATGGTGGAGTACTGATAACATGAAATGTGCTGGGGAGGAGCAGTTCCATGTTGTATTGTCTTGGGGATTCCCTCTAAGACCTAAGGGTCATTTAATTTTTTTTAAGTCTTCAGGCCTTGTAAGGATTCCACCAAATCCCATTAAAGTTGAATTATTAAAAAAATGAAGTCCTTTAGGACATTCAGACAATATGCAATGGTATATAACATTAAAAAAGTATATTTAGTCAAGAAATTTATCACGAAGAATAATTTTTATTGAATAAATAACAATTGAATAATTATTTGAATGGAATAAATTACAATAGAATAATAATATGGAATCATTAAATAAATATCAAATAGTTCTATATAAATAATCACATTAGATTGAAGCTTATCCTTGGATATAATAACTAATCAAAAAACCATATTGAAAAGAACAAGTAATTATATAATTATGGAATTCATATTTCTAAACATCATAAACATAGCGTGAAAGACTTGTGGAAACACATATTACATTAATTTGAAATGCATCGACAATCTATCCAAACTAGTTATTCTCTGAAAACCTACTAATTCAACAAGGGGATATAACAAGCCGCATATGTCACATACTAATTCTATGGAATTCATCATATGAAATTGGAGAATAATAATTAAATTTAAAATCAGCATAACCATTAGTATTAAAAAATTAGTACATAAAATATTAATATTTACCACAATAAATAACAACATGAATCATCTAGAAGAATAAATAGGATTTTATGATTAAAAATATATCTTGTAGAGAATAAGTAAAATTAAATATTTTTGAAATTGATGAATAGAAATTTCTTATAATGACCAAAAATATATAATTTAGAAAATAAACATTTTCAGATTAAAATTTATTTTATAAAATAAAGAATTTCTAAAATTTCAGAAAAAAACATTTCCTTTGAAAGGAACCACAGAATCTTGAAAAGGATGATTAAAATCACTGAGTAGTCATAATGGTGGGGAATTCCATCTTTTTTTACCACATTAAGAAAAATATTCATGTTATATTTTCAGGAAAAATACAAAATTTTCCTCATAGAAAAATGAAAAAGGATTCCATATAATTTTTTTTACATAAATCAATATATAAAGACTTTTAATTAATAGTTTTGTGTAAAATAGAAAATAAAATTGGGACAAAAAATTTTATGAAAAATATAGGCCAATTATTATTAGATTCCCTCGGGAATGGAAAACAACATCATGATTATTTATAAAATATTTCCTTCGATTTTGTACATAAAATGAATAATTGAAAGGAAAATTTATTGTATTTAAAAAATAACCATTTTAGAATAAAATATATTATCTTTAATATATAAATATCATATTATTTCCCAATAAAAGATTTAATAATAAAAAATTATGAATAATTATGAGTGTGAAAGTAACCCTCAACGTATTGGTAACTTTTGAGTCAAAATAAACATGATGTAAATAATTAAGTATCAATCATCAAATACAGAATATATAATTAAAATCAAGATATATCATAAATATGAGGTAGTATATACACATCATTTAAGATGAATGTGGTGAATATGAAATAAGTTTATTTAAAACAAAATATTGATGAGAACCGCTTACTATATATTTGACTTGTCCTGTATGTTATGTATAATCATGAATATTAAATTTATTTTATTTATTTACATTTATAATATACTTCTTTATGTTTAATAATAATTATATTTAATTGATTATAATTTTATATTAATTTAATTAATCAGTTAAATTCATTTAGGATGTTTTGATGATATTCTATTCGTATGTCTAAAATATCTTTTGAATTTTAACTATGTTAAAGGTGGTAAATTATTCCATCATATCCATAATTATCATAATGGAAAGGTATTTATTTTTATACATCAATTATTCATTCAAGAGCTATGAAATATGGTTATGATAAGATAATTATGTTAAAATCATGGAGAGGATAAGCTGTAAGTATGCATGAGTAATGTTCCAATTTTTTAATGATCAATAAGGAAAAATTAATTATTATTTTATCTTTTCAGAATAATAATTATATTATAAATGAAATATTATTTTTCAAAATAAAATTCTAAATATCATCTATTAGATGTGGTGATGGAAAACAGTTTATATCACTTTATTAAAGGGAAGTCAACATTTAGAAAATAATGATGTTATAATATTTTAATAGATTTAAATTTAAGAGTGCACTCTTATATCCATGTGAAATTATGGAAATGGAAAACTGTGTGGGTGAATTACATTTCATTAAAAAGTAATTAGAAAAAAAATTATGATTCAGTCCCTCGTTGGAGTAGTCATTTAATATATTATTTTTTGGGTTATGTGGAACCCAATGTTATAAGGGGATTTAGTAAACTGTAACATAAAATGGTATTGAACTATCCCATACATAGTTTTTAATGTATGTATACCACTGTGTAAGATGCACTATGTGAGAAAACCCAACATGAATAGTTACATAATATTAAATGAATTAAATAGTTTAACCTAGTGACTAGTTATCGATTAAGGTGTTGGAATATAAATTATTTCATTCTATGGACCTTCTAGATGTCCAAAGATTTATGTTAAGGAATCCAACAGTTTAAATTAGCATGATGACATAAAATAAAGCTCCATGACTCAATTTTTGATTAGGTACCGAAAAATTATAACAACAAACTTACTTATATCCTCTCTTCACTATATGATTTTGTTTTTTTATCCACTTAATATTCTTCAAATCTCATTCATAAATTCAAAATATAAAAACAACCCAATAAGGTAGATTTTAATGAATGCATATGATATTCATACTCATTTGAGTAATATTGTTAATCTGTAAAAATTTAATCATGTTGTACAATGATACCAAGTTAGTATAATAAATAAAATTAAATATGATAATTATATCCATTATTAATTTCCCTTGGAAAAATACCATAAATAATGGGAGACATACTGTTAACATTCCAACAACATTTAATTTGTATCTTAAATATTCCAAAGAAATTAATATTAAAAATCAAACCTTGTGATTAGAATTAAATAAAACAATTTAAAATCTTTTTTAATTGATTATAAATAATTAATAAGTAATTATAAATCAAATAAAAAATAACTATTTTATATAATAATCTTGCAGCCAATGGAAAAGTGAAATATTATTTAAAATAGTGTGTGTTTATAGATTTTAGAATATCCCATAGAAAATAAAAATTACAGGTTGAACAATACCTATACTAATTTCATATAGAGTATTTTTATAGGGGATCCAAATATCATATATATAATCAAATATACATATTCAAATTCATGTACTAGATTTCATATAGGTGATCTCGGAAATTTTAAAAGAACATAACTTATAAATATTTAGACCTTAAACATTCCTTCCAAACAACAGAATAATTTTTCCCTTTTTTTTAACTTTATTTTGATAAATTTATTAACATACAATAGACTTAAAAATATCCTAAATCAAACTTCTATATCTCTCTTTATCATCAAAATATATTTGAAAATTAGTTCTGAAAAACTATTGAATTCCAAATGAAAATATGAAGTGACTTCAATATATGTCATGCTATTATTGAGAATGATTAGAGATTAATTTCATCAGATTAAATGTAGATAATTTTAATATCTTTCCAACAAAACATTAGAAAAATACTTGTTTTCTATATTGTTATTTTTAATTAACATAAAAAAACGTCACTCATGTTAGGTTCCATGGAAGGAACAATTTTCAGTTTACTAGGTCTGGTGGCATAGTTAGATAAATTCAACAGTAGGTTCCACAGACATTATATTTTTTTTCATGTGGCAGGTTGCGATGGTCATGTGACCTGGTCTGGTTACATGGTAAGGTGAAATAGTTTGCCAGCACCAATAGTATGTTCCATTTCTATTATATTTTTATTATGTAGTAAGTTGACATGATTAGTTGACTACCAGAGTAGGTAGGTTGACCCAATCAGGTGACAAGATTAGTTGACTCCCATTATAGGTTTCATACATGTATAAAAAATTCATTCAATTTTTTTCACAATTTTAGTTCAAAAATAAGTAAAATTATATTATATGGTCTCAAATGACATATTTATCATAGGAACAATTCACAAAATATACAGTAAATGTTACTATATATAATATTTTAAAATCTAAAAACATTTTAATAAATATTATAATATAGAAATGGTATATAATTCCAATAATTAATACTTTTCAAGGAAAAAATTGTAATTATAAAAAATAAATGGGTTCATGGAGCCACCCAACATTACACACAATTTTTATAATTACCAAATAAAATATAATCTCAAATAAAACATCTCTTTTTTTAAAATAATTATAAGAAAGTAAAATTTTCAATATAAAATTTATACCTCTTAAATTAATACATAAGAAAATTAATTTTCTTCCAATAATTTACATGATTAAAAGAATTTGTATTCCATAACATTATCATATATTCATATCTCAAAAACATAAACCCGATATCTAAAATAAATAAATAATTATGAAAATATACATTAAGAAGACTAATACACAATGGGATGAAATGTTTTATAATATAATTTCTAAACATTATTGAAAAAAAATATTAAAATATTATTTTATAAAAAATAAATATTTAGACTATATGTTATAATTATATAGTATATTTCAGATGAATGAAATTATAATAAGAAAATATGTACATAAATTAACATTATTAATATGAAAATATCGATTGTTTTTTTCAATAGAGTTAAATATATATCTGAAAATGTTACAATATAATTAGACTCAAAATCCCCCATAAATAAATATTAAATATGAACCTCCATTATTTTAGTGGTATCAAAATGACTAAATAAAAAAGTTGAGTTTTTTCCATATATTGAATACGTGAAAACTGATAATAACTAATAAAAGCTTCTTTTTTAAGAATAATTCCTTAATTGAAATATGGTATGATCCTCCTTAATTGATGTATTATATAATGATTCATCTAAAGTAATTTTAATTTTAAATGAAATCATTATCCTCAATTCAGGATTCATTTTATGAAAAAAGACGAAGAGTTTATATAGAAATTAAATTGCATCATTGATTAATTGTAAAGACAAAATTGATAAAAACATATTTTACTTGAAAATCATATTTTAAAAAGATACAAATTTGAATCATGAAAAATAATTCTATACATTAAAATAATTCAAATTTTAATGAAATAGATTTTTTAAATTAATTACAAATAAATTCATAATTCAGGAATAAATTAATAAATATGAAACAATAATTTATTCCCAATTTTATATCAATATCCTTCTTTCTATAAAAATTAGAAGTGTTTGAGCATATTTTAAAAATTCAATAAAAAGTACAGATTTAATGTTTTGAAACCTACACATATAAAACATTTGTATAATAGGTATCGATTATTAAAATTTTAAAGATGAATTTGGAATTTAGAATAAGGTTAACACCCTCTAAAATGGTTGTTTCCCATCAAAAAACATTATCAATAGAGTATGAGCATAATTATAATTCTAGTAGTGAACACTTCTCCAAAAACAATCATTAATTTCGTATGGAGACATGAGACATATTATATGATAGATGGATCTATTTATATAACCAAATTATAGTATCATATCTATTTAAATCTTAATTTACAAAATGAATAAAATATTGACTATTCATATATAGATATTAAACAAATTTAACTATACGTCAGCCAATAAAGTTTATAATACCCTAGAAAACTAACCAAAATGAAAGAATAATATTATAGTACGTGGTAGAATATCAAATTGATACTATGTATTCAATATTAGACAAAATAATATAACGTATATTATTATACTTATTCCATCATGCTATTGATAATACTATATAGATATGCATTTTGAACATAAAAATCCAAAAATTAAAAATTTCTTATGTATAAAAAAATGACTATTGTAACATGAATTAGGTATGTAGAATGGGTTAATATTACTAATATTATAATACATAAATTTCGGTACCTAATAATTCAGTAGAATAAACATTTTGTCCTTGAAATTAGCTTTACACATCAACACCCTTTTGTAAACAAAAGTTTGAGTTTAATTCAAAGTAAAATCACATGCATAATGACAACAAAATCCACATTTAGGAAAATTAAATGAGGAAATTATTTAAAACATTACATTAAATGATTACATTTAAACATAATAAGAAAAAAATACTCACTAATATATTCATTCCTTTTATCATTACATTCATTGAAATAAGCATCCTTTCCAGTAATAGTATTTGAAGAAAATTTATGATAAACAATCCTTTTTAAAAAAATTTATATCCATTCTAAACATATTCTAATTAAGTCATCTGCCTTTAATTTTATTTTTGATGAAATTCTGTATCATCATTATCCTTTTCCTATGTAGAATAAGTTGTGTATTTAAGATTTTTTTTACTTTTAAGATTCTTACATTGATCCTCATTTTTATTCTTGTCATCCAATATCAAATTAAATATCCTTTATAGATGATCAATTAATCATAGATGAAAAATAATTATTGATATCCATTTCTACATTAATATTCAATATATTTGAACAATATTCATGTTTCTAATGTTAACAATTTCAAAACACAAAATAATAATTAAAAATTTATAAAGATATAATCCTTTTTTTTCAAAAATCTTTGATTTTTAATTTTTATTTAAATATGTATAAAAAACATTTAATTTATTTAATATTCATTTGAATCAAATATTTTCTTGAGATCTTCAATAAATGAATCATAATTTACCGATATGATAGTTGAATGAGAATCAGAACAAAAACCACAATATTTAGTTATACTTTTCTCCCATATATTTCCTCCTTTTCTAGCATATGCACTATGATATCTTAAAATAGAATTTGGATGTGAAAATGTTACATTAGAATACATTTTCATAAATAAAACATTACCAGTATCCCTTGGACTATTAGCATTATTGGATGAAATTTTAGAATCACTCCATGAAGGCATAGATTTATTTTCTTTCTTTTTAACCTTCCTTGAATTTTTGAGCTTCAAAAAATTGGAGATTTTATTTCCTCCCTTCCAACATCCACAAAAAATAATATTAGAAAAACATAATTTAAAATTTGATTTAGTTGGAATGATACCCCTTTATTAAAATGATTATTTTCCTTTTTCATGGTTGGACACTCGTTTTTCTCATATCCCCATGTTATTTACAAAGAGAGAATAAATTTAATGGAATATCCTTCACCAAAGGTATTTTTCTCAAGTGGTTTTCTAATATCATATGTAGTGTTTTTTCCTTACATTTAGTCAAAAATATTTCCTATAAAATAATTATATAAAATACTTTTGACATTATAATTAAGATCATATTTAACAAAATCCTCTCATTTTAAATCAAAAATATTTTATTTAAAAAAATAATATGATTTAACCAATCTATCAAAAAATAGAATATCAATACTCTTTATATAATAATGCATCTTGATCATGAAAAAATATACGTACCAGCATCAAAATGTGGTTGAAATGTATGATTACAATAATCATATTCCTCAATTATACTATAATTGATTAGATCATTCACTTACACTTGTCAATAACTAGAATAAAAAGTTAGGATAATTATATAATCAAAATAAAGAACAATAAATATCAAATCACCCATCCTATGATATCAATTATCACTTATCAATAAAATTGATATTTTTTGTAATGATTCCTTCAATGATACCATTTTTTAGATAGTATACATATTATCTAAAAATTAATATCCTTATAAGATCCATCCTTATTTACCAATTGAGAGCAGATGGAGAATTGATGGAAATGGACTAGCAGGGGTGAATTGTAATTCATTTAAAAATTAATCAGAGTAAAAAATTTAAGAAAAAATTTTGATTGGTTCAATTATCATATAATTATGACATACAAATATGAGAAATGATATGTAATATAAAAAAGAAAAATTAAAAGACGATAAAATGATATCTGTTTTGTGGATTTGATCCAAATGATCCTACTCCACTCTTCATCCCTCCCACAAATTGAGAGAGATGTCACCCACTATTGTATATCAATATTG
Source organism: Viscum album (assembly GCA_963277665.1). NCBI lineage: Eukaryota > Viridiplantae > Streptophyta > Magnoliopsida > Santalales > Viscaceae > Viscum > Viscum album. The sequence continues at coordinate 796,196,085 of OY728157.1, forward strand.
AAGGAGAGTGAACATTCTTTATAACCTTCTTTTTATAACCTAGAGGCTCAACATAGTACCCTTTTAATTTACAAGTTTAGAAAAAACCAACATTCAATTGGAGAAGACCCAACCTACAATTTTATAGGCTCCATCGTAACGTCATTAATTTTTTTTAATATATAAAAAAAATATTTTATGAGATATAAATTTACCCATTATTTTATAGGTGATGACCAATCATATACTTTCATAGGATCAATCCTAACCTCTTTTATGTTATGAGTAAAGAGGATCTTTGTCTTCTAAGAGTAAAAATAAACCTATACTATTATTGGATAATTCATCTCCCCTATTATCCTATGGTTTTTTAAAAATTCATTCTTCTAAAAGAATATGTTAAATTAGACGTCTCGGGGGAAAGACCAATCCCATAATCATCTTATATTATGGTTGTATAACACTATAAAAGATGTAACATGTGAGAAAAAGGGCCCAGCCAGTTATAGTTGTTACATCCCATATGTGGTGCCATGCACCTGTGGCATTACATGGTTTGCAACATGACGTCAGGAATGCCTCCCTGTACGTAAGAGGATTACAACTATCCGCAAAGGTCTAAAATATATAATGTAGAGACTAATGAAACTTTCTTCAATGTTTTCTTAGAGTAGAAATAAATAATATTAACCAAAAAATATTACATAAGTACCTGTAAAACCAACAAATATTACCAAACCATAACAATTCTAGTACCAGAAGATGACTGAAACAAGAAATACAAAGTCAAAACTACATATTAAATTTGACATTCTAAAATGCATGCCATGTGTCTAATAAAAACACAGTATTAAATAAACCGAAATCTCCCATGTGGGTCCTAAAGCACATTTAGTTCCCTCATCTATACTCTATCCCAAATCATCTATTCAAAACTGGAACTTTACCCTTAATGTGTCCTACAACCATGAAATATTTTTGGGTACTGATCATGGAACCCAAATAAGGTAGGTGTATAACTCATTAGGCCACTACCAAAAAAATAAAAAAAAATCATGTCTATAATAATGTTTGCAGTAATGTAAATAATAAAATACAAAAAATAATGCAAACAATTTATATGTATTATTTTTCTCATTATTTAACCATTTATCACATAGGTTCCCAAGGACACCCAAACTCAAATAATATTCTTGGATGTCATTGTCACCTTTCCTAATTTAAAATTCTTAATTGAATAACCATGTTACCATTAATATATTATAATACATGATTGAATTTCATTGTTACCATTCATAATTACATAATTGAATGACCACGTTACCATTCATAACACTTTTCTTAATTTCATAATTACCATTAACCATTTAATAATACATAATTAAATGATCATGTTACCATTCACAATACATGGACAAATTTCCATGATACCATTCACCATTAATAATAAATAATTGATTGATCATGTTACCATTCATGATACATGGCCGAATTTCCATGTAACGATTCAATATTTAATAATACATAAATGAATGAGCATGATACAGTTCACAATATATGGTCAAATTTCCATAATACTGGTAACCATTTAAAGTCACATATATAATAATTTCACATTAATTAATTAATTAATTATTTAATAAAACTCAACAATTTCATGTTCAAATATTATCGGGAATTAATTGAACAACTAATTTACAACATCAATTTCATAAAAATTCAACAATTAGTTTTTAACTTTATTAACATTAATGTATTCAATAATTAATTAATCACATTAGTCCCATAAATCAATTTCCCAAATAATTAATCATATCACTTGAATTAATTAATTCAATAACTTGTTAAACAAATCCAAACAATTATTTAATTTACCAATTAATTAATCTTATCACTTCCTATAACTATGTAACCTAGGTTGACCACAAACCAGTCACCCGAGATGATCCACAACAAGTCCTGAAGGGTGTTCCCAATCCCCATGGGTTAGAAACTTGTCCTGAGTAAAAAAGAGTAAAAAAGGGGAATGATTTCTCCTGAAAATAAATAGATAAACTAAACAAACAAATATGTAAATATAACATCCAAACTGAACTTCTTTTATACAAATCTATAAATACAAAAAAAACTAAAAACAAACTATACATAGAACAAACTAATCATGGAAACTACAACATCTCCATGTCACCCCAATGGTCACTCTCTAATAACAAACCCAAACATCACCCATGACGATCGATTTCATTCAAAAAAACCTATATTAGAATCTAATAATAATATATAACTATATATGTGGGAATTAAAATATAGTAGGTGTGCCAGGACTATCTATTCCCAATAAAAATCCATTAAAATATAAAGGAACAAAATATTCAGGTATGAAATAACATATATAAATGTATGATTCTCCACAAATTTTACTTTAAAAACTACAGTTTATTTCCATAGTTCATTTCCTAACCTGGTTAGTTTCCAATAGCATGACATTATCACTTTCAAGGGGAAATTAATTATTTCATTTCAAAATGACACAAGGGAGAGAGTGTATAAAAAAATATTAATTTAATTTCTTTTTCCTAAAACATTATAAGAAATGTCACCACATTCCATGAAAGGAACCCCCAAGACAGTACTACAGTAATCACATAAAGTGGAAAATTGAAATAAACACGCTAGTGTAACTAAGTATCTCCATCATCACTACAAGTAGCTAAGATCCAATAAACATGGGTAAAAATTAGAGATCATGAGTAATCTAGGGCATACTAATACATGAGACCCATTCCAAGAAGAATTCCACACATAATGAATTAAAAAGCACCCTAAATACTCTTTTCCAACCAAACTCAGGACAGACTGAGGGGAATATCAAAACAAAATAAACCCAATATATCCCCCTGCTAAGTGCCACAAACTAGTTCATAATTCAACCAATGTAGCAATCAATTCCATAAAATTATATCATTATGATAGGTTCTAATGTTTTGTGAAAAAAGGCGTTAACCAACTGACGCCAACTGATCATACAATTACAAATATATAGATTAAAAATTAAATAATAGGTCAAACCCCGAGTAAACCAAGTGATCGTTCCCATGCCATGAAATAAATAGTAATCATGAAGTCCATACCAAGTAACTACAATAAACATAATGGATCACAAGGACTCCACATTGAGGTATTCTCATCCATTAAATAAAAATAATTAATTAGAATAACCCAATAGTGGTTTTCATATTTAACAGTTTTACCATTGTCATGAAATTTCAAATAGGCCTTTATGAATTTTCCTAATAACCATCACAATAAATGCACCAAGTAGACCTTTTAAAAAGCATGTAAACATGCCATTTTCGACCTAAAAATTATTTTTAGACTCTCTTAAATCTATTCACAACACACATTCATGTCCATACATTTTTTATAAAAATTCAATATGGGACATTATCCATCATCACATGCCAAACCACATAGAAAGATAAATAATTTTTTTATAAAAACTATAAATAAAATTAAAATCACATTAAGTGGACATGAATAATAATTTCTCATATCAAAAATAACATTACATGGCCTCACCATCTTTTTTTTGTCACAAAAACATATGAAAAATCCCATAAGGCATTTCACTAATCCATTGCTGTGGAACCTTAAAAATAGTTTTATTTAACAATTGAAAATGAAAAAATCTCGACACTGTTGAACAAAAAAATATTTCTGGGATCACATGTTACTAATTTATAATCATATATTTTGTGGAATTCCTGAACAAAAGGAATATTAAAATAAAAAGCACGAGTTAATGATAATCCTACCTCAAAACCAAAAGCTTCAACAATGCATAGACGAAATCACACCATGGGGGTTCTAAAATCCAAAAACTAGGAATAAGAACCCTAAACAAAAAAACCCCTTACATAAATCGATGTGAATAAAACCCTAGGTAAACATGACTGTAGGAGAAGAAAAACTCAGAAAAATTAAAAGAAAGTGAAAGAGGGAAAAAGTGGGGGGGAAATACCTTAAAGATCTAACCCAGAACCTTGAATAATCCACAGATCTACACCTATTAGGTAGGGTTGGATTCTGGGATAATGAGGGAAGACGATAACTAGGGTAACACACACCCTCTAAAGAAGAGAATTGGAATTTTGGGTTAAAATATCTAATGGGGTTGAAGATGAAAATAAAAAAATTATATATTTGAGTAACTCACATGGTTGAGATGAATCGTTTATCAAATCATGTAGTATCCACATTCGAAGAGAAGATCAAGTTCAAAACCACACCACATTATTCCACCAACCATGAACAATCATTGTAGTAGGTCTTGAATGAAACCAACCCCTTCTACACAGTTACCTGGGATTGGCCACACGGTTTATCGAAACATGTTCTAACCATGCGCAAGCCAATAACATGCCAAAAATCCCCAAATATTGTTAAAGAACCCTCAAATGAACTGAGTATCATCCATGATAAAATACTAGACATTTATACCCTTCAAAATATAAACAATTCACACCTAGTAATATAGATAAAGGAAAATATCCCCAACAAACCAGAACATAAGATAAGAATGAAAAGTAGGGTGTGATAATTCACCCCAGAAATAATGCTTTCTTCCCCCAAATGACAGAACATTATCTAGTTGATCAATTAAAGCATGAGTATCCTATAACTACATGATCCAACCCCTTGAACAATGAATTTCTCACCCACTACAAAAATGAAACTTATTCCTCTCACTGGATACCAAACAAAAAACTGATATTATATCTCAATAATCAGTGGAAAAGACAACGAAAAAACATCTACAACCTTGCATTGAATCGTAGTCCTTGTCTAATGAATCCAAATTCTCATCCAAAATGAAGTTCACAAACAAAATAATGACATAAAGGGTGACTGGAATGTATTCCACAACATTTGGAAACAACTATAAACCAACATATTCTTAACAGAAAACTCAATGAGGCCTTTGGTGGGTCTCCAAACCATTAAGAACTAACCAGCACCAACCAAACATAAATTGAAAAAGATCCAACATTGACTCATTTTCACATAGGATAACCATAAATCCTCCATATTGAATGAACACAATAAAAATTATGAAATCCTATGAAAAAATTAAGGTGAATAACCCAGCCAATGCTCACTGCACCCGCAACAGTATCCGAGATGTGTAAAATGCTTCACTCTGAGACCTATGGATGGAGCTCTGAAGTTTGAAGCTTCAGCTTCATCGTAATAAGGAATTGATAAAACAAAAAAATAACATGAAAAATTAGGTTATATTAAAATAAAGGCCATCATTTCGAAAAGGAAAACCAGTCTTCATTATAGGAGTTCTTTAAAAGAATCCCAACATTCCCTTAAATTTACAAAAAAACAAGACACCACTGACCCAACCGCCATAAAAAATTAACCCCATCAACTATAAGGAAACTCATTCCAAATAAACCTTAAATGGATCCTATTCATCATATCACTTATTATAATTGACTCTATGGCATATTTTAGCAACACCCTTACAAACCCACTGTAACTGACCTAAGCGTCCAAAAGCTTGGAAGGGATTTGGAGTACTTAGACAATATATTTTCTTGTGAACCTAATTTTCATACTTGTTACATAAAAAGATGTCATTCCCAAAAGAGGTTGACGAAGTATAATGAATCCTTTTGATTCCATAACCATCCCCAATAGATTTCAGATGCTTTCCTACCACCATAACAGAATTTCCCCACCACTTCCTATGATTGAAGGATGGATGAATACCATAAAAACTATCTCCATCATCGATTAAACATTGATATCTTTGTTTACCACATCATAATGAGAGGTTATATTTGAACTCTAGAAACCTTGGATGGCATATTGGGATGAATCCCAAACTCCTAAAATCGAGCCTTTATGGGAACATTCACAACATACAGTATAAGAATAGGAAATAGGTCTGTAAAATGACAAAAATTCTCCAACACAGATCCATATCCCTACTGATATATAATTACATCCCCTTTCTCTCCATTTCATTCTCAAAAATATGTTGACTAATGAATGGATCCTTGAATAACTCCCAGGTATGATATTCATGAGGATTGTTCTGAGACACCGACTTCCACCACATACACGGTGAACCTTCAAGCATGATGTTTTACAAAAAACACCTTCAACAACTCAGGAAACTATATTATGATAAAGTTTATTAATTTATTTTTCATCCATTCTTATTCATAGAGAGTATCCATTTGACCCTAAAAGTGTAGTGTATTTAGTTTCTAAAACTCAAGAAAAATAATAATAGGATGATGAACTAGAAATACTGCTAATTGATAACAACTCATAGTTGTTCCATGATCACCCATAGAAGCTCTATGGGGGAAACTACTGGAGTATAAGAAAACAACGAAAAAAAGAAAATCCATCTCATCAATGAATATCCTAAATAGAAAACACCACATAGGGTAAAAAAATTTATCATAGGAAAACATGCCACTCTTAACATCAAAACATTCCTTTTGAAAACATTTTTGATATAAAACAAACACAGTGGTTTATACACTCACCATGTTCATTCCTTAGAGTCTCACTAACATGAAAATTTCAGTTCCATCTCAAGAACCCATCACCCATGACATATTAGGAACCCGTCTACATTTCAATATATAACCATGCATGTGAGGACCAAGGAGAACCCCGAAGGATAAACCAAAACATCCCCATTTTCCAAAACCAATCATTCCTCCAAATAAAAAATTTCATGAAACCTCTCAAAGGATGAATAAAAAAAATAAAAAACCATTTTCAGATTCCATGTTTTAGTACACATCACCATGTTAAAAAATAAAATCCCATGAATTTCAATCCAAAATTTGGATAAATGTCATTCAATATAATTTGTTGCATCCAATCAAATCTCATTTCATCAGAAACCATTAAATTTAAAACTAAATCTTCCTTATTTACATGAAAATTAAAAAACAAACATCCAGTTACAAACAATAACATTCCATAAATCCCAAGATATAATTATAAAAGACCAATATCATTAATTCATTTCAATTTTACCCCAAGAATTCATTCTACAAAAATTCATTTTTCAAAATACTCAGACAAGGTTAATTCTGAAAATAAATTTTCCCACTTTTTGAAACCCAAACATTAAAACAAAAACACCATTTTCAGAACACCTAAACAAATTTTTTTCAAAAACATTTTTCAAAAAAAAGGAAGACTCAAAATAATTCACAAGGGGGAAACTAGTGATGATCGGTGACTTGGCCATATGTTTGGTCACCAAATTACAAACACAACACCATTATAGAGAGCCTTCTAGAACCATTCAGCCGACTCCCAAAGACTTATATGGCCTTCCGATATCATGTAGAACAATATCCTAACTCTCTTTTCATATCCAGAAACTAAAATATCCTCAAATATCAATGTAGACAACAACACCAAACCTACAATTGAAACTCGGGGATCAGAACGAGAAAGGGATCAAGATGTCCTACATATTCCTACCTCTCGAGTCCAAAAATCAAAATATTTTATCTTCCATGAAATACAACAATTAAAAATGGAACTCCAGAAATAAAGGTCATCTAAAGTGCCTACCCCTTTAACACCATTTTTCATGAGGCATCCCGGGTAGTCCTTGAACCGGTCACCCGATGGGATCCACGACATGGATCTATGGGCATTACAAATCCCAATGGGATGTAAATCTATTCCAAATGCACATCCTTTAAAATATAAGTAAACAAAACATCAAGTTTGAAATATAATATATAAAATTAAGCTTCTCTATAAAATTAACTGAAAAATATATGGTCTATTTCCCTAATTAATTTAAAACCCATATTTGTTTCTAATATAGAGACATTATCATTTTCAAGGGGAATGTGATGCTTTCATTTCAAAATGTCATAAGAGATAGAGTATAAAACACTTTTACATTGAAAAATATTTCATAAAAAATCTGATGAAAACTCATCACATTCCATGAAAGGAACCATACATGAGAGAACTATAATAATAACATAATGAGGCCAATAGAAATAAACACACAAGTGTAACCAAGTATACCAATCATCAATTTAAGCATCTAAGAGACAATAGACATGGGTAAACCTATATGACCATGAATAATATAGACCATACTAATCCATGAGACCCATTATTAATAGCATTCCTCACACGATGAAATTAAAATCACAGTAAATACCCTTGGACAACCTATCTCCAGATAGACTGAGGTAAAAATATATAAAAATAACACAAATATATCTACCTATTATGGGCCAACGGCTGGTGCATAATCTAGCTGGTATGGTAAATATTCTCATAAAATTATCTCATTATGCCAGGTTCCCATGTATTAGTAAAAATGGTTCAACCAAATAATGCCAATTGAGCATCCAACAAAATATATATATAGTAATAATTGAACAACAAGACTCACCCTATGTAACCCTAACGATTGATCAAATTGCATGAAATAATTAGAACTAAATAAGTATGTAATGATGAACTCCAATTAATAGATGGGATCACAAGGATTCCACAGTAAGGAAATACAATCCATCAAACATAAAAAAGGTGTGAGAATAACCCAAGGGAGGTTCCCATATTAAATAATATTACCATTGTCATGAAATTTACAAAAATGCGTTTAGGAATTTTCTACAAAACCATCACTTTAATGAAATCAAGTCCACATTTCCAAAATAATTTAAAAAATATATTCCACCAAAAAATAATTTACATGACTCTTTTATTTCCATTCACACTGCGCATTCATGACTAGAACATTTTAATTAAAATTCCAAATGGATCATTATCTGTCATCACATGCCAAAAAACATTGAAAACCAAATACACATTTCATTTAAAACAAAAAATACCATTAAACACCACTTAAGTAGAACTAAATCATTATTTCCCATATTAAAAAAACATTCTTAGGGCCTAGCCATGATTTATATGTCATAGAAACACCTGAAAAAACCAACCAGACAATTAACAGAGCACGTGGTGTGAAATTTTTAACCAAATATATTCTATTTAACATTAAACAAGGGATAAATCTACATTTTCACACCGAATAATTATTTCTATGATCACGTATCACTAACTAACAATCATAAAAGGTGTGAAAGGAATGAAATCAATGAATCATAAATTAAAATGGAAAAGTGAATGTCAAACCTTCACTAGAACCATGGTGCTTCAAAAACTCACTCCAAAAATCACCCCATGAGTGTTTAAAATCCAAGATCTATAAAGATGAAACCTAATCATACAAAACCAGAAAAAAATTTATTGGAATAAATACCCTATCTTGACATAACATTAGGATAATAAAATATCAATAAGAAAAGAATGAAAGATGAAGAGGGATAAGAGAGGAGGGAAAATACCTTGAAGATCTTGCCTGAATACATGTAAAAACCCTAGATCTACACCAAAGGTGGAGGGTGGAGGATTGGAAAAAGGGGGAAGAGGCTCACTAAGGTCTCAGACACCTAAGAAAAATGAGAAGTGAGTTTTTGGTTAATATCCCGAAAGGGGTAGAAGAGTAAAATCACAAAATATTAGAACTGGGTAACTCACACAGTTTAGACATTGGGTTTACCAAAATGTGCGCCAATCATGTGGTAGCCACATCCCAATAGAAGATCAACCACATGACTATAAAACATTGTTTAACCTACAATGTGAAGAATCTACGGTAGTTTCTGCCCGATATTGACACATGTTGTACGGTTACATGGGTTTGTCCAAATGTTTTTCCAAACCATGCATCAACCATGTACATGCCATTAGAATGCCAAAAATCCAAGGTTTTTCTCCACGAACTCATGAATGAACAGAGGATCAACTGAGGGATCAAACTATTTAAAAATACATTTCAAAATTTAACCCTCATCACATCCAGAACTAAAGGTAAGGAATGGGATCCAGAATAAACCGAAACATAATATAAAAATAAAAAAACATGGGGTGACACTTCTATTAATTAATTCATCAAATAATTAATCAAGTCACTCCCATTAATTTAGTCAATAGTTAATTAATCACATTGCTTATATTAATTAATTCAATAATTAATTATTCAAATCCATAATCACAAAAATATCACCAATTAATTCATCAATTAATTATTCCAATACAAAAAATATGAATATCCTAATAAATAATTAATCTTTAAATTATTCATACTAAATAAATTAATTGTCCCCATAAATAATTTAACATTTAATAATTCCAATCCAATAATTCAATATCAACATAATTTATTAAGCAAATAATTATTCTGACTCAAGGATTCAATATCCCAATTATTAATTCAACTATTAATTATTATGACTCAATAATTCTATACCACTATAATTAAATAAATAATTTATAGTTCCAACTAAAAAAATCAATATCCCCTTAATTAATTTAATAACTAATTTTTCAGATTAAACAATTCAATAACTCAGAAATTAATTTGACAATAAATTATTCTAACTCAACTATTTGATATGCCTATAATTAATTCAACAATTAAGTATTCAGACTCAACAATTCAATATCTTCATATTTAATTAATTATTCAAATCCCAGAAATTAATATCCTCGATAATTTATTCAATAATTAATTCTTCTGATCCAACAAATCAATACCATCAAAATTTATTCAACAATTAATTTTTCAGCTCTTAATCTAAAATATCATAACAAATTCAAAAAATAATTAATCAATTTAAAATCTCAATACCTAATAATTAAATAAAAATAATAATTATTCAATTCGAAGTATCAATATCTCATAAATAATTAAAAAAATAATTATATATATTCCACAATAAAAAAATCTCAATTATTGATTCCACAATTAATTAATCACATTAAATCCGTTCTTTTAATTCACTAATTAGTTATTTACATTAACTTCATTAATAAATTACATACATATGTAATCACATAAAATCTCTTAAATTTATTCACCAAATAATTATTCAACTCAATTCCATTAATTAATCACAAAATTAACTCGTCAAATAAAATCATTTCAATTAATTCACCAATAAATAATTGAAGTCAACTCCATTAATTAATTTGAAAATTTATAAATTATATTCAATCCCTTCAATTAATTCCCCAATTAATTATCCTCACCAGTTCCATTAATTTTCCCACAATTAATTATTCATATTAAATCTATTCAATTAATTATCAAATTAATTGTTAACCTTAGTTGCATTAATTAATTCCACAATTAATTAATCACATTCAATCCTTTAAATTAATTCACCAATTAATTGTTCACACCAAGTCAATTAATTAATACCACAATTAATTAATAATGTAAATCTAATTAGTAAATTAATTAATTAATTAACCTCTCCAATTAAAATAAATTATCGAAAAAATAATTAATATCATCTATTCAATTACTAAATTCAACCAATTAATTTTATCAATTTTATCAATTTCATAAACACAATAATTTCCTTTAACTAATTAACTAATTAGTTAGTCAAAGTCTTTATATTTTATCTTCAAAATTGCCCCCATTAATTAATGCATAAATTAATTAATCGAATTCATTTATTTTCACAACCAAAACATTCAAATAAATAATCTCATAACTATTTAAATAATAATTTCCATTAATTAATTACACAATTAATTAATCCAATTTACAATATCAAAAAACCAATAATTAATTAGAAAATTAATAATTATAAATTTATAGTTTCATTATTCCAATAATTTACTCAAAAATTAATTATTCGTCAAATCCATAAATTCCAATATTCTGATACTTAATTTAAATATTAATTATTCTCGAATCAGATTTCGTTAATTAATTAACTTACAAATTAATTATTTCAATTTGGAAACCTAATTTCTATAAATACCCAATTAATTATACAATTATGTAAATGTAATTGAAATCATAACAATGGGATTTGAATAATGGACCACCTACCTCAATTTTTCGATGTGATCTCGCTCAATGGACAACCCCAATTAGATGCAGATCAATCAAGAACATTGTGTAGAACACAATATAGAGCAGAATTATAATTTCATGATAAAAAAACAAGATCAATTAAATCTAGTTATAGGTCCAACACAGGATTAAAGTCCCTCAATTATATAGGAAGAAGAGAAGGTGAGATAGTGAAATCTAAACTTGAATAAACCACTTATCGAAGGAGGTGAAAATATTCACTCTTGTATTTGATTCACAAAGAACAAATGCTGGATGTCCTATGAATTCTTTTAGAAGCCTTTGTAAATGAGAGAATTTAATTTGGGTCAAGATAGGTTCTATTTGGGGTTAATATGTGTGTTTTGGTTATTTTTAATCCATATTTTATAACATTAATTACCATTTGCATGGTTTCCATGTTCAGTTTACATGGATAGTACTAGTGATGCACATAACCATGCACCCATTGCACATTTAGGCTGTATACGTAGTTTAACCACATGAAAACCTCGAATTCCCTTTCCCATTATTTTTAACTATGCCCAATCCATACAAAAACTAATCAACCCCTTGCACACTTTGTCTAACCATGTGCAAACCAAGCAACCCCAATTCCCAATTTGATAAAAATTGGACAATCCATGAAAAGCACATAGTGTTTCATAAAATATCCAATTTTCAAAAAAAACACCCATGTTAAGACCCAAACAGGTTATAGCCAAAAAAAATAAAAAAGAATACCCCTAAAATAGCCAGAAATATACTTGAAAGGGTCAGAATATTATAGTCTCCCACATTATAATAGGTTCTCCTTTAATTGTACATCCTTTCAAACCTAAGATTCTGAGTCAAAAGGATCAAGCCACTCAGGCCTCATATCCACTTATCTCTCTCGTGTTTCATCATGAACATGGCCACGTTTCCAAAATACAGGAATTATCAATATGATGTTTCCCCTGAAACATTCTCACTGTGATCCAACACATTTATCAAATGCTTCTCAAAGAACACATACATCTCAATCTCAATGTAATAAATATACCTAATGTGTTTCCCAAATCACTATTCTAAAAGACCATAATAACGCCATAAAATATTGGTGCTCAATATTGAAAACAAAATACCTTGAATGGAGGTACATCCACCACTTCCAAAGCTCATATGGACATTCCCCATTGAATTTAGACATTCCCATTACAGTTTCGTTGTTGGAATTATGTTTCCACCACATCAAACCCATGTTCCTGCTCAGGACACCTTCTACTGACACATCTCTCCACTCATTTGGAGAATCAATGACACTGTAGTTTTAAGTAAATCAAATTCCATGAGAAAAACGTAAAAAAATTAATCCCTTAAACATGATTTTGGTCTTCTATTCTTTGATAGGAGAACAAACCAGAATCATCCACTACTTATTCCCATTTTCTGAGTGAGGAATCCATGGTATTAATCGTTCTCTAGTCAATAATGAAAAAATGTTATTTAAAATTTGTATGGCATACTAGCCACCACATCGCTCTATACATACCACTTCATGATAGAAACATCTAAGAGGCCCCATATCCATCCATGACACATATAGATAGCTAGGAGTAAAGTTGGATCCTTTCCATCGTACTTGGGATGATGTCAAGGTATTAGACATGATATTAGCTAATTAATAGTATGAATAAAACATTCTTAGTGAACAACACAAAAAATCATTCATCATGGATGTTACCTCCCACTATGGAAATGCAAAAAATCCACAAATAGTCTTTTCGCCAAACCCTTCTACATTGTCAAAACTGAGGTGCTATCACTACCAATAACCATACTATAACTAGGTGATTGGTAACAGATGGAGAACACATTTTCATCATCTAAGATTCATTAGGGAGTAATTTATTCACATCCTACGTATTTTTTAAAATTTTCAACTTCAAATTAGACATATTTTAATTTAAAATCACATGAAAGGAAAAATATTTGATGTTCAATAACTTACTAAAATCTGGTTTTCCAATGCATTCCTAAAATGATGCATGTCACAAAATAATCCTATGTTTTAGAGAATGATGCATGCAAACTTGACACTCAGGCCATAAATGAACATGTTTAATGTATCAAAAACTAAGGGAAACATTAATCACATCTCATAGAAAGTCCATCACCCAAGGTTAAATATTGTTCAATTGTAACAAAAAATAGCAATGAAAATAATCCCCCCTAGGTACCTAGCCTCTCCCCCATACATGGGTTAGATATTCACATGCATGGGCCTATAACCATGGCCCGACTCTTCTGAGTCTCTTATTTACCATTTCCAAATAGTATGATAATAGAGAAGAGAAAAAAATATTTATTATACCACATTGTAATGTCTAAGCTTGGGTTCCACACATTGGTGCCCCAAACTGATTCCCTTTATGAAAACATGCATACCTCCCTACACACCATTGGCCTATGACTAGTAGAGAGGGTCTAATTCAAATCATGGGGATACTATAAACTATTCTATAAATTATTTCAATAGATGAAATTAATAAGATTAACTAATATATATAACACAACCAAAAATATTCCATTTTCAAAAGATGAGCAAAACTTAAAATACAATATCAAAACTACAAAATAAATATTTATTATTGAATTATGTTCCTAGTGTCAAATGAAAACAAAAAATTAACAAATTTGACAACTCCCAAGAGGGTCCCAAACCACGTCTGGTTCCCTCATCCATACTCCATACAAATAATCCATCAAACATAGTAACTTTACCCTTTACTAGTCCTACAACCATGAATTCTATTCAGGTGCCGATCTGGAAGCCCGAGTTTAGTGTTTTTACTACCCAGTATGCCACCATCAAAGGCATATAAAATAATATAAAGTCAATAACATTTTATAAACTTTTATAATGAATAAAATACGTGCAACAAAGTTGATAGTTTACATTTATTCATATATTCATTATTTAACCACATACCACTTGATTTCCCAAAGACACCCGAACTCAAATCGTATAGCTGGATGTCATTGTTACCATTTTTAACTAATAATTAAATGATCATGTTACCATTCTTATTTTATAATACATGATTAAATTCCATTGATACCGTTCATCATTAAAAAATGGAATTGCCATGTTACAATTCATTATACTATTTGAATGTACATGTTACCATTCACGATTTAATAATTAATAATTGAATGACCATGTTACAATTCATAATTCGTGGTCGAATTACCATGTTAACATTCACCATTTAAAAATATGTAATTCAATTAGCATGTTACCATTCATAATTCTTGAATGAATATTCATATTAAAATTCACCATTTAACAATACATAAATAGGTGAGCATGTTACCATTAAAAATAATTGGTTGAATGTACTAACTACCACTAACCAATTAAGGTCACAAATATCACAATATCACATTAATTAATTAATAAATTAAATAATCAAACTCAACAATTTCATGTTTTCATATTTTTAAAAATTATTTCAAGAACTATTTTACAACATGAATTTCGTAAAAATTAAACAATTAGTTTCTAACAAATATCTTATAAATTAATTCAAGAATTAATTAGCAATGTAAATCCTATTAATTAAATTACCAATTAATTAAACACAACACAATAATAATTAATTAAACAATTAAATAGAAAAATAAACCCCATTAATTAATTTCCCAATTAACCAATCTACAAAATCCATTAATTAATTCGTCAATTAGTTAATCAAATCAATACCGTTAATATATTCAACAATTAATTAATCACATTAGTTACATTAGTAACTTTAGAAATTAATTATTGAAATCCAAGAAAAAATTGTAAAAATAATTAATTAATCAATTAATTATTCCAATTCAACATTCCCAATATTCCAACAATCCTGTCATCAATTAATTATTCCAACAAAATAAATTCAATATATCCATAATTTATGAAATAATTAACTAATTCTGTTCAATAATTCAATATCTGCATATTTAATTCAATAACTATTTATTCTGATGCAAAAAGTAAATATCCCCATAATTAATTCAAAAATTAATTATACAAACTGATCAATTTAATATCCACATAATAAATTCAGTAATCAATTATTTGGAATCAATAATTCAAGATTGCCATGATTAATTAAACAATTAATTATTTAGACTCAGCTGTTCAATATATCCATAAATAATTAAATAAAATTAATTATTATGAATCCACAATTCAATATCCTTATAATTAATTCAAAAATAAATTACTCCAAAAAAAATTCAACATCTCCATAATTAATTCGACATTTAATTTTTCCGATCCAAGAATTCAATATCCTCATAATTATTTCATCAATTAATTGTCATGATCCAACATTTTCATATCCGCGCAATTAATTCCACACTTATTTGTTAACCTCTCAATCTCAACATCTAATAATTATTTTAACAATTAATTATTCAATTTGGAATCGCAATATATCATAATTTATCTAACAATTATTTATTCATTCATAATCCTAATGTCGGATAATTTATTCACGAACTAATTATACATATCCCACAATCAAAATATCACAATAATTAATTCCACAATTAAGGAATAAAATTCAACCCCATCAATAAATTCATAAATTAATAGTTTGAGTCCACTCTGTTAATTAATTCTACAATTAAATAATCACATTTAATATCATTAATTAATAAACCAAATAATTTTTCACATCAATTCTATTAATTAATCCCACAATTAATTAATCACATTAAATCTATTTAATTAATTCAATAATTAATTGTTTATATCAAATCCATTAATCAATTCCCCAATTAATTATTCACATTCAGCATGTTCAAATAATTAACTAATTACTTGTTCATGTAAATTCCATTAATAAATCCTAGGTTTCATTAATCACATTCAATGTATTCAATTAATAACTAATTAATTATTCACCTCAATTAAATTAAATTAATTCCACAATTAATTAAGCACATTTAGTCAATTAAATTAATTTAACAATTAATTGTTTAAAGAACTATATGTGTTAATTATAATGTTAATTAATCATGCCAATATCATTAATTAATTCAAAAATGAATTTATCGTACAAATAAAATTAATTAATTTAACAATTAATAAATCCTTTCAATTGCATTAATTAATTGGACAAATTAATAATTTCAATTTTATAAATTTCATAAAAAAAATCATATTAATGAAGACTCCAATTATTTAATTAAAATCAATCAATTCCAATATCAGAAAACCCCCAATTGATTAATAAATTAATTAATTAATCCAATTTTTTCATTTTTATAACCACAACATTCTATTAAATAATTCCCCAATTAATTAATCCATCATTCCCTTCAATAAATTCCACCCATAAATTATACAAATGAAAATATCAAAAAATAAATTAATTTTTTCAACAATTAATTATTTATAATTAATAGTTTCAATATTTCAATAATTTACTCAATAATTAACTATTCCTAAAATCCCAAAATTCCAATATTCAGATAATTAATTAAGTAATTAATTATTCCCGATTTACAAAACCTTAATGATTTAATTTACCACATTAATTAATCAATTTGGAACAATAATTTCAAAAAAACCCTAGATATTTTTCATATACAAAATCATAGATTAAATAATGACTATAGTATTTGAATAATAGATCTTCTAACTCATTTTGTTGATGAGTTATCACAAAACAGATAACCCAAATTTGAAGTAGATCAATCAGGAAAACGATAAAGAACAAAGCATTAATCAGAAATATAATTATACAATCAAATAAAACAAGTTATATTATATATATTTATATAACCAATAATGAATAAACACCACTCTTTTATTTGGGAAGAAGAGAAGCAGAGATTAAAAAGATCTAAATGGGAATAAACCACATACCCCAAGCGGTGATAAACCACAATCCACCATTACATATTCTAGTATCAATGGTCAATATACCTATTAATTAATTATAGAGCCTCCAAAAATTGTAGAATTTGATTTCTCCTGATCTACGATCGATTTGGGGTTAATATGGGGGATCATGTAAGTTTAAATCCAAATATTGTAAGATTAATCATCATTCGCATGGTTTCTTAGGTTAGGTCACACAATTAGTTCAAACCATGCGCCTCATCATGTGCCCAACGAACACATTGTATACACACTTAGTTTAACCATGTTAATGCTATGAGACCACATTTCCCTGGTTTTTTAACTATGTAGAAACAAAGCTGAATCATGTGACCCCTATGAACACTTGGTCCAACCATGTGAATACCATGAGAAAACCATGAAATCATCTTGTTTTTTTTCTAACCTTGAAAAAACTATTTCCAAACCATTAAAAGTCTATACTCTATCCAAAAGTCCCCAATTTACACACAACTCCCCCAAGTTATGACCTAAACATCTTATACATAAAATCAGGCAGAAGAATACCATTAAATGATCTTGAGACATCTTTCGATAATGTCAGGATCTTATGAATTCACAATAAAACAGTAAAATAGTATAACATAGTGAGTAATTTTTTATGAATTTTAATGAAAGTATATTTGGTATTTGTAATTAAATTCTATATTTTGAAGCAATGATGATTGGGATATAGTAGTTTAATTCAGCAAGCAGGTGAACAATGACACTCAATTACACATTTTCAAAATCTTAAACATTAAAGTGTAAATGTAGAGTCATGTGTGTCCTCAATTACAAAAATGATTTGTCTTTTTACCCACAAAATATCAATTTATCTTTTCTCTATGAAAAAGTTTTAGAATCACCTTAATAAATTACAATGATAAAATCTTCAAATGTTGGAAGATTTTAAAGAATTCACTTGCAATGAATACTAATGTGGGTCACTTCAAAAATCAATAAATTTAAATTCAATATATATTATGAGGAAACATTAGTATAATTAAGAGATTTACAAAAAACTGTTACAATAAATATTAAATTCCCCTGAAAAACACCTAAAAAGAATATGAGACAATCTCTGCACATTCCAATATCATTTTATTTGGAGCTCTCATTTCCACAAAAAAATAATAGTTAAACATAAAGCTATGAGATAATAATGTAATTAAATAATATTTATTATTTTGGAATGTATCTATATAATTAATATGCAACAATTAATCAAATAAAATTTTAATTATATCCACAATAAATATGTAGAAAATGAAAAGGATAAATTTTCATAAAAAATAGATAATATTTCAATATTTTATCATCTATTTCAGAAAATCATAAATCCTTATAAGGAAATCCTCAAATGGGTTTCATATTGAAAAATAAAATAGGGGATTCAAAAGGTAATCCATATAGAAAAATATACATAAATAAATGAAATTAACTGATTTCACAAATGAGATTTTATAAATTTGTAGACAAGATAACATATAAATATTTGGACATTAAACATACCTTCATAAAGTAGAGTGAATTTTGTCTTCAGTTTTATTATAATATATAATTTCATTATAAATCCAATGAATAAAAAATCACTTTAAAAGTAATTCAATATCTCATGTTATCATCAAAATATAGTACAAAATTAGTTCTAGAAATAATCAAAATTCAGGCCGAAAACATCTTACGAATTAAATATAATTTTTTTAATCAAAAATATTGATTCAATGTTTTATTTATTCTAAAAAAAACTATATAATTTTTTTCCATTCAAACATAATAAAAATAACATAATTTAGAGTTCTAAATTCCACATTATAGAAAAAAAATAGAAGATAAAATTCTGACAATATTGCTTCGATTGTTTGTTAAACAGTAGTTTTAAAGGATCAGTTAACTCTCAGAATATGTTCATGATTTAATATAAGTTGTTCATGAAGTAATTTTTTATTTTCAGGGGGTTAGTCCAGGTCACATGGTCAGTTTACTTCAATGGTAGGTTCGAAGGGAAGTACATTTTTTACATATGGTAGGTCATCAAATTTCGTTGACTCCTGTGGTAGGTAGGTTGACACAGACCTATGACTCGGTTAGTTGACTCCCTCGGTAGGTTCTATACTATTAAAAATTCTTCATTTCCAATCTTTTCAAAATTATAGTACAATACTATGTAAGATGATTTTATCTGGTCTCAAATAACATATTTATAACCGTAAGCCTTCATGAATCATATAGTACATGTTATGAACCGTAAACAATAAAAACTGAGACCAATTTAATAAATATCATTATATGAACATGGTACATAATTTAAGTAATTAAGACTTTCAAAGGAAGTAAATTTTTTTTTTAATTATCGCAACATAAAGTTATTCATGGAGAAAATCATTAAGTATATGATATATTATATTTTGAGAATGATAAATACTTTATTAATATAATATTTAACCATTGAAACAATCATTATTACAAAATTCATGAGATGGTGGTGTAAAAATAATTACATGGGTTCACGAGGTGGTAGACTATTGTACATAGAAACGACGATTATGATACTAGTTTGATGGTAGAAATGTTGTATAGAGGGTATTAAATTATTATAACAAAATATCATTTAATTAATTATATTTTTAATATTTTTCAACCTATTTGATGAATATTTTAAGGATGTAAATGTATACTTAAAAATTTATCATTCAGTTAAAATTTAAACCAATTCTTTAAACAACCTCATTTTTTTATAAGTTAAGTGCACTAAGAATACTATTATTCAAAAAATAAGACCTCTAGAATGTGGAATGTGATTTATGGAAGGTATCTACATTGGTATTGGCATATGAAAATTTCGCTTTAATTTTTTATAAAACAATATAGGCGGTTCCCTTTTATATATGAGCGACTAGCATTATTTGAATTTATAAATATATTAAATTAGTATAGGTTAATAATAATTTTAAAATAAAAAAATAAAAAATAATTTTTTATAATACGGGGAAGAGTATAAATCATATCATCAAATAAAATTTGGAAAAATTTATCTAATATTTTAACATGTGTCATTTTCTTAACCGTCATTAGGATTTTTGGAAACTACATGGACAACATATTTTTTTACATTTTAGGGGAAAAAGTAACTATTAATGAGAAATTGACCCAAAAATTGAACAGGGTATATTTTTTCAGCCATATCCAATTCACAAGTCCAAATATATGTTTTCTATAAGTTATAAATCATTTAATGTAATATTATTCCTTACAAAATATCATTAAGGATTTTTTTTAGAAATGCGTGACATAGTATAATATAATATGTGTCTTACTCATATAAAATGCTTCTATAATGACATGTATTGAAATAAATGGATTAAATGTTCTCAATAAATTATCTTAATAGAATTCATATTGGTTTAGATATAAATTTAAAACATATCTTTTGGTTTATCCCCTCGGTTAACCAATTTTTTCATTAACTTTGGTAAAGTATTTTTCAATATTAATGGGTTATAATTTAACATATATTATGATAAATTTATCATTAGTTAAAAATAAGATATAATTTAATATATTACTAGTCCTAATATTCATCTTTTAAGATATTTATAATTTTTAAATAATATAATAATATATATTTATCATTAAATATTATTTTTATAATTTTTTACGGTATTCATATAATTTTACATTCATAATAACTAGAAAAAAATTAACTTATAATATAAATATTTAAAACATATCAAGTATCTCATTTCTATCTTTAAGGTTTTTTAGACACTTTCAATCACACAAATAATATTACATTTGTAGTTTTTAATATGACTTACTAGACTATTATACTTCTTTCACAAGCTCTTTCCCTGGGTTTCTTAATAATTTAATTTTATTATTTGATCACTAAAAATATTAAATTAGTCCCAATGATAAAAATAAAAATAAATCATTAAAATAATAATTTATCTCTAAACATGATTTTTCTAATCCCAATCATAAAATATTATCAATATTAAAATAAATAAAATAAATATTTTTATTTTAACTTTTAATTAAATATTATAAAGGGAAAAATCAATGATATGTGGAACCAATGTACCATATTGTAATAAAATTGATTGAAATTCATGATCACCACTCATCCAACTGGGTAAATTCAATTTTCAGGGTCATTTGATAGTATTTTTCATATTATTTATAGCCACCATTACCAGATTTATCCTTAATGTATAGACAATTATTTACTATCATTGCTAATAATAATGACAAAAAAAATAAAAGGGATATAGTTACTATATTAATAACTCTTGATTACACATATATAATATATTATTTATAATAAAATATATTGATGTGGCATAAATTAATTTAAAATTAATATATAAATATCTATGAAAATCAGTTTTACGAAATATGAATTTTACATATAAAAAAGTTTTAATACCAAATTAAATATTACAATTGATTATAATGAATTAATTGGATTATTAATAATATAATATAAATAGTCATAATTTTTTTTTAATAAACTTAATAAAATGAATCTATTGAAATGGTGAAAAAATATAGTTTTAATAAAAAGTATTATTTTCACTTTTCCCTGGAAAAATAATATTTTTTGAAAAATAAATAACTCAACATAAAAATATTTTAAGATATTTATTTTAAAAAAAATTATATAGTTTATAATAAATAAAATTTCTAAATTGTCCATTAATTAATTATAATGTTTTCTCATTAAAAATAAAAGAATTCATTTTTGGAGAGAACTTATTTTTTGAAGTATAAAATGATACCAAAAAATCATTCTGTATTGCGAAATAAATATTCAATACATTAATATTGTTTTTTAAATTAATTTATATTTCATATTTTGGTGAATAAAATTAATACCATCAGAATTAATGAATATATTATAATGGTAACATTTAAATTAAGATATTTTAATTCTATTTAAAGGTTCATTAAAATCATTTTTCCTGTGTAATGGAAGAAATAAATAAAATAAAAGTTTCTCAATGAGAAATGTATTCTGAATATATAGGTGTTACATATGGCCATATGAGATTCTCTTAAGGCCAACATTTACATGGAGTATTCATAGGGAATGAATATTTCTTCAATATTAGAATTTGTTTTATAAATAGTTTTATATTATTTATTACATTCTCAAACAAAATTTGAAAAATATATATAATGGAATCAATATTGTATTTATATAAAATGTTATTATATAATTGGAATATCTATTAAATTCCTTAATAAATATTTATATTAATAAAAATGAAAACATATTTCATGAATTGTATGAACAATCACTCCAATAATGTAATGAATTATATTCCTTTCCCAACCAAATATCTTCACACATAATAAGGGTGAAATTAAAGTATAAATGTTACATATATAAAATAGTTATGATTATGAAGAGATAGTTTATAGATGAAATTATTTAGATATCATTATTCAAAAAATAAAAACCATAAATACGCGTTGTATACCAACCTATTTAATGGAATAATATATCATTTTCACCTTTATTAATATAAGTTAGATAATTATATTATTTATAAAAATATTATGTACTTTTTATATAATGGATGAAATAGAATTAATTAAACACATTTATAAAATATTTTTATATAAAAGTTTAAATATTGAATTATTGAATTTAAAATTTAAAATAATTCAATTTCTAAATCTTTATACAAAAATTTACATCATGTGAAATTTTGTGATTTTTATATTGAATATTTGGTGTATACAGATAAAATACCATTTTTGTAAACATGTCATTTATTTCGAATAATTTTATTGTATTAGAAGTTACATTATGTTTCTTAATATGATTTCATGTAACATAATTATTAAATATTTATATTTAATTATATTTATTATATTTTAATAAATTTTATATATGATTTGAGTGTATGATTATTTTTTTGTTTAAAAGTTTTTTTTTCTGAAAACAGTTTTAAAATGTAATATGTTTATATATTTTTATAAATTAAAAAATCCCATAATGGATAATTATTTAGAAAAAATTTATGAAATATATATCTATAAAAATTAATTTAATTTCATACAATTGTGATTATTATTCATATAGTTAATATAAAATAACCTATTTTGTCAAAATCTTAATCATGAAAACCATCATTTTTATCGCTTCTGTGAGTTATATTTTCATATATAAGTTATAAAAATTTAGTGAATTCATATTAGTAAAATTTATTCAATATTTTTTATTATTATAATAATTATTATTATTATCTTATAAATGTTAGACAATTTTCATTCATAATAAATAGTGATAATAGGAAAAATAATATTACGATCATGGTAAAAATAGATTTATTTGGGTGTTAAAAAAGTTAATGGTTATAATAATTTCCAAACCTCACTAAATTAAATTCTGTAGACCAATTTTGAATGAATATTTCCTATATCACGAGAATGATTGATTTTTGAGCCAGGTGGCATGTGAAAAATGTTTTTATCACTAATTCTTTCTAAAAATTATATGTTTTCATGTTACCGCACTTATAAAATGGAAACCCTTCTCCTCTACACATCAACCATTCAACCCTTTTGTTTAAATAACTTCAAAAATATCTTCCTTACTACCCTACCGATGACAAAGTTCTCCGGTTTTTACAACCAATTCATCCTATTAGGATTATCAGGATAACCAAATGATGTTTTCTGACAAATTGGAATCATTTTCAACCGTGAATTTTTATTATATTTATTCTTAAACATCATTCTAATATTATTAATGTATGATGATATAATAAATAAATTATCTAAAAAATAATAAAATTTAATTAAGTTAATTTAATAAACATAATCCATTACCTCTTTCAAAATATTGTAAACAAAACCATTATTAGTTTGTATGATTGAATACCGACTCACGAACTGATGTAATTTTTTCCATCACCTTCTCTTATGGATGGTTCTAAAGATGTGATGAAAGTATATATATTATATTTTTAACATATTTAAAATTATATAATTATAATATCACATATTCATTCTTAATTTCCATTCCATAATGGATATGATAATGTTTCCCATTTGGATAAAGGCCAACCACTTCAAAAAACAATATAAAACATTTTTTATTAACACCTTACCTAGAAGGTAATAAGGATAAATTTAATTAATATATGTGATATATATGAAATAATAATAATAATATATTTATCATTCTTAAATTTTAATATATAATGTTACTTCATTATAATAAACTCCATGAAAAATGATAACATCGTTCTTGTGTATGGGTTGACTATGACCCCCACAGACCTATGTGATTCATTTTTATAGACACAACACAGATATGATATATATATATATATGTATGTAAATTTTAAAAAATAATACGGTATTTATGATATTATTATTATTTTGTAAATTTAAAATAAGAATTACCTTTTTTTCATATTGATTGTCAAAAAATAGACACCTTACTCATGCGTTCAAATAGCTCACCTTCTCTGAAATTGTAATGAAATTAATTTTCCATAACAAACTATCATGATTGGTTTTAAATTTATAGTTTATATATATAGTTGATAATTATTTCTCTATTAATATTCTTTATATATTTAAATAATATCCTCATTGAACATATTCAACCTTATAACATAATTTTTGATACATTAGTTGAATGTCATTAAAACAAAGCATGCAAATGTAACTAATTAAGTAATCATATAAAACATGAAAAAGTGAAATTAATAAAATAATTTAATTATAAATTTTTATTAATCCATTATATAATTTAATTAAATTTACTATTTTGGAATATAAATAACATATTTGAAGAGTCAGACATAATGTTAGAAACACCAAATCAATTTCCACTTAGTCATACATATTTTGAACTTATATAAATATATTTTTTATAAGTTGTATATACATGTCCCTTTGACATGTTATATAATTAACCAACTTATTATAATTTTATTTCAGTTTTTTTATGTTATTCCTTCAGGGGGATTCTATGTCAAAATTTTCCAAAGTTATATCAGTCTTTTCATAAAAAATAATCTTTTAAAATTTTCTATATAACTATTTTTTAAACCAAGTCCATATTTTTAAATATATTTGTCAAATGTAATAATATTGAAATTAGAGTAATAAAAAATAAAATTTTATAGTTATTTAAAAAAAATAAAAAAGTTATTTTTTTTCTACAATGTTTGACTTTCTTTACAAGTTCTAAAAAGATGGTTAAAATTTGACGTATAAAGTGACAATAACATTTACTCACACTGTAAATGGTATTTTATGTTCCAATTACATTACAAGTATTAATGTTTTTTACTAAATAAATATCTTTTTAAAATTTTTTCATTATTTTTTTATTGAAAATGTTTTTTTAAATGTGATGTGGTATCCAAAACAGATTTTCATACGGGTTTAAAATAGTTTTTCAGAGGATTTTATAATAAAAATGTGAAAGTGTAAAATATTTTATTGATGAGATAGAACATGATTATTAAATAATAAATATATGATCTTGATAATGATTTTATTAATTTTTTCCCAATTATATTTCACCGGTATACCCGATATAGTATATACGAAGGGTTGAGCATCATTATAACTAATAAAAAACATTTGAGCATAACAATTGTTTTTTAAAAGGTAATCCCCAATGTTCATTTTTAATTAATTCATTAATGGATATGTTCTCCAATTAATTATTCAATAATTTGGCTGTATTTTTATAAAAAATTAAATGGTTATGAATTTATTTTATCAATACGATTCTCTATGTTGAAAAAGGGTATTTATTTGGTTTTTGTAGATTTTAATCGGTTCTTTTATGAAAATATTATGTGTTTTTAATGTAGAAATGTTTTATATCAGATTCTCATATAACATTAAATACAAATGTAATCATAAAATTGGATTTTCATTTTTTTCACAGGAATATATGATTTATTCATTGTATGTTCCTTATTGAGATTTTGGTTTTTATCCCATAAATTTAAAAAAGTTACAGGGTTTAAGGATGGTTATGAATAAGGATGAAGTCGTGTATAATGTTTTAAAGAAATCTCATTAAATAAAAAAACAATTACTTTAGATGTGTTATATTATGGGAAAATTGATACTTATTATAAGTTTAGACATTATATAATCATTGTTTTTTATATAACATTTATGACCTATCTCTCTAAAACTCTGAATTTATAAAATATTTTGTAATATAAGAAAGTAAATTATTGTTTTAAGTCACTATTATATATAATGTTTATGTTTATTTCCTTATAATTAATATTATATAAATGATTAAATAACTCTATATGTTGGATTGATTATAATTACATTCCCATGAATTATTTAACATTATGGTTTAGTTGAAATAACATAGAATTATAAAACTAACATTATTATTTGTATGAACTATTCCTGTTTAATATGGGTTTCCTTATAAGAAATAGTTAAGGAGTATTCGGAAGTACATGAGAAGTAATCCTCCTTCCAAATCAGTACCCTTAGATGTTTGTAATTTTATAAAAATGGTTTTTTGTCGCAGTGGATTAGTTGATGTAGACTATAAATGGTAGTGTAATTCATTCTAGAGAGTAGATAGATCTATCATATATGAACGTGTAAATAATGGTGAATTTTATGAGATAATGTGTTTAATCATTTTGTGGATCAAATGACCATGTAGTAGTCGAAGGATGGATCATCAATAATAAAAATTGATATTATGTAATGGGAGGTTCGAAACATTAAAAATTAACCCTTACCATTTATAATTTTGAAGGTGAATATGATTGATAATGGTCTCCGGTTTAGAATAATAGAGAGGAATATGATTTTGGGCCATATAATTGGACACATTTAAAGAAAATTTCTTTTGTTGTATATTTCACTATGCTTGTACAACATTTAATGGAGAAACAATTTTGTGAAATAATGAAAATTAATAAATATTCAATGGATGTATATGGGGAATCTTTTATAAGATTAAGAAGGTATGAACCTATTTTTAGATGGGGTCATGATATTATTATTAATTGGTTCAAAATATTATTAAATCAAATTTTATGAATATCTTTAGCTTCCATTAAATTTATATTTTTAAGAAAATAATTTTCATATTACTCATAATGTTGAGATGGATTTTTCCATCATGCTCTATGTGGAAAACTAAAGGGTAGAAAACAACTATAAATTCTAGGGGTAATCCCACAACATATACCATGCGTGGTGAAGGAAATTTTTTGGAATGTTTTCCTGGACAAGAAAATTGAATCCGGTGTGGTATTAATTGTCACAAGGATCATAACTACCATAAAAAGAGTCTTAAATAATCAAAGAATGAGAAATCAAATATTAAATCAATGGTCAGTTATTCTAGCTATAATTTTTGGGGATATTAGTATTGTGTATGAATTTATTTATGCATGTTATAAATTACCATTATATGAAGCCCACATGTGGAGAAAAATAAATTACTACATTCGCGGTTGATTTTGGTCTTCATAGTAAAGTTTAGACAAGTATGTTACTGGTTTATTCTATTGATTTTGATGCCCTTTAGGACTTTGGGTCTTCATACTCACTCATTTGTAAAAAAAATTAAAATGGAAATATCACCACATGAAAATAAAATAGAACATTTAGTGAAAACTTTGGGTGGATGTATTTAAGATAAAAATATTTTGGGTACCTTCCTATTGTTAATAGTGGGGTGGTATTTCTTGAGAAAATATTTAATAATATATATATTAGAGTTTTATATTATTATTGGAATGTATTTAATTTTAATTTATCATGAAAAGATTTTTTTAATGCTATGAGAGTTTATTTCAATGATAATATACATTTTATAACCTCCCATGAAGCTAAATAATTGATTATAAATTTGATTTAAATTTAAGAAGATCGTTTTTATGGAAATTAGGAAACTATTAAATTAGGAATGTGCCTATATTAAACTAATATATGGACCTTTTTACTATATATTTACCTAATTTCATTTAGGATTAGTTTTCTAGGTATATTATTATCTTTTTTTATTCTAATCCTATTTCTACACCCCATTATCAAATTCCACAAGTAAAAAAATAATAAATTAAAAACAATATTTAATAAAATTCATGATATGGGTTTCATTCATCCTAGAACATCACCATGGGATTCTCTAGTGTTTTTAAAAAGAAATATGTTTCCCCAAGGATTTTCGTGGATTATAAATCATTGAATGACTTCAATGTTAAGAAAAAGTCTCATTTTCCTGATATTGGTGCTATTTTTCAACTCTGTCAAGCTAATAATATTCTAAAGGATGATATGAGGTTCAATTAATATCATTAGTAGTTGAAGGGGTAAGTTATACCAATGAATTTGTTTTTTAAAATATATAGGTATTAGGAAATTGTAGTTATACTATTTCTATTATCCAAATAACCAACTATATTTAAGGGAAATAGGATTATATTTTTTACATGAGTACATAATATGTTTTTTGTTGTGTTTATTTCTGATACATCAGTATATTTTAAAATTAATTAGTATCATATAGAGAACCTAATAGTTATTTGAATATGTAAAAGAAAATAAATTGTATGGGAAAATTAGTAATTGTGAATTTTTGATTCAATAAATTCAATTCAAGGGAAACATTGTTTCTAAATATTTAATAACTCTAAAAACATCTAATGTAATAGTTATTTATGAAATTACATGAAAAAATATGTTTCAATGATTCATAGATTTTATAGTATAGCAAGTTAGTAGTGGTGGTTTTTGGGAAACATTGCTCAGTTGTCTAGACCATTAATAAAGTTTCCTAAAAATGGAGTTAAATTCATCTAGAAAAATTATTATTATTATTATTTTAATTAAAAATATATTATTTGTGAATGAGGAAATTTTAGACCTACCCATAATAGATGGTTAAATTTTCCCCAATACTGATGCTTCATATTCATATCCTCAGTTGTTTCATAATATAAAATGATCTAGTAATTTATTAATATTCCCAAAACCAAAATATTCATGAGTTAATTTATCTTTATCTATATTTGGATTTAGTTTTTGTTGTTTTTTAATAAAATTATTTTGGTATCATTTATATGGTGTGTGTTGTGAAATATAAACTGATCAGAAAATCATGTAATATATATTTAATCATAATGAATTTAAAATTATCAATAGAAGATATATATAACTAGTAAAACATTATTATTTAATTATTCATTGTTATTTTGGAAAATATAACATGGTGATTGGTGCATTGAGGTTAAAAAATAGTTTTATTGTATCCATGTTACATTTGGATAATGAAACAGTTGTTAATGTTTTGATAAATTGTGGTCCATAAGTTATGTATATAGGGACATTGTCTTTTTTGTTTTATGTTCTAGTGTAGTCAACTCTATCATAAAGAATTAATCATGTTTTAAATGGTGATCATGCTTTCAAGACAACTATAGAATCTATTAATATTTTTAGGTTACATGATATTAATACAATAGAAAATGACTTTTCTAATTTGGAAAAATATTATGTGTTCTATGTGATCATAAATTGAAGAGGATTTTATTGATTAAGTATCAAAGATCTCCCTTTTTCATTCATCTTGGCAGTGCTAAGATACACTGATCCCTTTAGGAATATTGTTGGTCAGATGGTATGAAAATTGATATTTCTATCTTTACCATGATATGTTTTACTTATCTGTATGTTAAATTGGAATGAAAATTAAATAACGTAATTCATCAGACATTCCTCGGTATATATTGAATATGGGAAAATATATCATCTTTTTCACATTGGGATTGAAAAAACATCTAAATTTTACATTATGATTTGGGTTATGGATGATATATTAACTAAATATCTACAATTCATTCCTATTAGAGATACTATATAATTAGATCAGATTTATTAAATATTTCCCAAGGAGATATTCTAGTTACATTTTGTTACACTTTCTGTTCTATATGAACCTGATCCCAGGTTCACTTTAAATGGTTAGAATAGGAATTAAAATGATTTAGGTACTAAATTAAATTTTAATAAATCATTTCTTCCACAATCTAATTGATTGATTGATCGAGGAATATAAAAAATGGAATGCATTATTTTTTCATGATTAATTAAATACTTGGGAAATTGGGATCAACTTTTTTCTTTGGAAGATATTTCTTATAATAGAATTTTTTCATTTATTTTAAATAATGGACATTTTGGATTCATTATTTGTAAAGTAGTTTCAAATGCTTGATTTTTGGGTTGAAGTAGGGTAAATGAACATGATGATACCGTTTTTGGTAGAGGAAAAGGATTAAAAAGTGTAATTCATTCAATAACAAATGATGATGATTCATTGTAGGGAGAAAAGTAATGTTGATGGTTAGAGGAATATTCTATAATTCAAGGTAGGTGATCATGGATTTTTAATGTATATCCATGAGAATGTGTTATATGTTTATTTAAAAAGGAGAAGTTATATCCATGGTTAATTTGACCATATTAAATCGTAGTGAAATTAGGATTAGTTTCCTTTTGAAATGGACTTTCTTCCAAATGTATCCTAGTTACAGAACATGTTTCATGTAATAATGTTAGGAAAATATATGAGGCGTTATTCTCATGTTTTAACCACCAATGTAGTTCAATTATAAGATTTTAGTTATTTTTAGGAATATTCTATTCATAATATTGACCATACAAGGAATTTGTTGTAGAAAAATGTGATTCAAAATATTTTCATTTTTTGGAAAACCCATCTGGTTGAAGTAGAAACATGGGAATCTAAAAATCAGTAACCGAATGATATCCCAACATGTATAATAAGGGAATAAAATTGAGAGAAACAAATATGAAAATGCAGAAATAATTTAACAATCAAATTATTGATATAATATATCAATTTCATGTTTATAGAAATAAATAAGATAGTTATATTCATTATAAAATATTTAATGTAACTTTAAAATCAATAAGGAAATAGTATTAATTAAAATAATTTATAATAATTTTTTATTTAAATCAATAATTTATAAATTATGAAATTTTAATTTTAAGAAAAGTTACATTGGTATTGAATTTATAATATCAAATTTTACATATTGTGGAATTTTTTTTTGAAAAATATTTATTTGTTGATGAATAGATAAAAATAACTATTTTTAAAAAAATGTAATTGAATGTTAATGAATATTTACATTTAAAAAGAAATTTTTGATTATATAAGAATCCATATAAGATGAATATTATTTAATTATATTTAATACAATTTATTAAATTTTAATCATATTTATATCGGATTATAGTGTAATTTTATTTCTGTTTTTAATACGATATTTTTCTAGAAACTATTTTAATATAAATAATGTTTATCCACATTAATTAATTGAAAACACACTATTAAGGAATTAAATAAATAAAATTTACAATATATATATAAATAAGTATTACTATAATTTCATATAATTTTGATTACTATTCAGAGTGTTAATATAAAATCATTATGTACTTTAAAAATAGATTTCTCAAAAAAACAAATTTTCATCATGTTGCTGGTTTCATTTAAAAATTAAATTATTCCAATTCATTTAGTTTAATTTGATAATATTCATTCCATATTTTTAATTAGAATAATTTATATTATCTAATAAGACTATCTTATTTTTTCGGTGATATTGAAAATTGAAAACAATAAAATCGTTCACTATAGAGAAGGTAAAAATTGATTTTTTGAGGTGTTAAAGCAAAACGATACAGGAAAAATGTCCAAAACATGTACAAATTATATTGTAATGACCTAATTTTTCCAAATATATTCCATGCCTCAAGGATAGTTCATTTTGTATCCTTTTTTCTTTTGAATGATCTGGTATCACTTTTTCGTTTCGAAAATTACTAGTGTGCCAATCTACTCACTTATAAAAGGCCACCAACTCTCACATCAACATCACACCATCAACCCATTTTGTAATTGAACATGAATAAAAAATATTGTCAATAAATTCATCCCAATTACCTAGAGTATCTGGTTATATAATTTAACCAAACAATGAAGGCTTTTTGTACTAACTTAAGGACATTTTCCCATGAAAAGTTATCAGGTTTAAGAGAGAATTGTTTTTAATATTTTTTCTCCCACCTGCATCAAATAATATTTCAATTTTATGATATAATATAATAATTATATCCCATATATTTAGATTTTATTATGTTAATTTAATAACCTAAATCCATATCATTTTCCACTAAATGTGAAAACAAAACATTATTCATGTGTACAGAAAACTACCTCCCATAGAATGATGAACTTGTCCTTCCACAGAATCCTATTAAAAATGGTTATATTGATGGATAAATTAATAGTATATATGATATTTTTAATATAATTAAACGTCTCTATTTATTATATAACAAATATATTCTTAATTTCTATTTTTGGGGGATACCCCAATGTCTCTCATGTAGACGGTAGACTACTGCCATAAAAAGTGATGTGATTCATTTTTTAGTAACTCATTACATGGAAGGTAAAATTGATATGGTCAATTAAAATATTTAATATATTGGTCATTATTTTGAGATTAGTTATATATTTATCATTTTTAAATTATAATATATCATATTATTTCTTACCTTTCCACTCGTTGAAAAATGATAATGTTGTTTGTGTGTGTACATGGACTACCACCTCAATAAAGATATCTAATTATTTTTCATCACCAACCCACATAAATTATATGTATAATTATATTTAATGAAATAATATTTTATTTATGATATTATTATCATTATGTAAATAGAAAATAATACATTCTGTCTTTCCATATTGATTATTTTTAAAATGGAAACATTACTCAATTATACATGCATCTGACCCTCATAATGATAACAAAATAGTAAATTTTTATACCCATCTATAATAAATTGGTTTAAAATTATAATTTATCTATAAAAATTAATTTATTAAATTATCATTGTTCTATATATTTGAAATAATGACCACATTGACCATATTCAACCTACTAATGAAAATTTAGACAAATTAGTCAAATATCTTTAAAACTTGTGACATAAACATAACTAATTTTTTCATCATATATAAAAAAGTTATAAGTGAATATAAATTACTAATAAATTTGAAAAAGGTTCATAATAATGTGAATAATTATCATATGTTTTATTTTCTAGGATGATTAATAACATATGTTATGAGTTAGACTCAGGGTAAGCGACTTCACCTAAATTTCATTTCATGGAGTCATATTTTTTTATTACCAATATTATTATATGATTTCTATATAAAGCTACACTGGAAATTTAATATCATTAATATATATATTATCGTGGTATTTAAGGGTTTTTAGTGTTATTTTTTCATAGTTATTACGATTCAAATATTTTAAAAGTGGTAGTGGACTTTTCATTACAAATTTTCCTCTTTTAATGTTATCCATATAGAAAATTTTTACTTCCATTTAATAGTTTTTATATTGGTTTTAGGTTTTTAATTATAAGAACATGAGTGTTTTATAATAGAAGATTTTTAATTTATTTAAAAAATTACATGAAAATGAATTTTTGGTAGAGTGTTTAAAATTCTTGACAAACGACAAAAGGAAGGTTATATTTTGACATATATGTAGTGATATTATTTTCCTATTTTTTAAAAATTTATTTTATGTTTTTATTGCATTACAAGATTTCAAGTTTTATTAAATAAAAACTCCACTTTCCCTTTTTCTGGTTATTTTTCAATTAAAAATGGGTTTTCAAAAATGAAATTATATTTTAATATCTAAATATTTTATGTATATGGGTTGAAAACAATTAATGAAATGGTTTTGAAATGAAAATATGATAGTGTAAAATATTTTATTCATGAACAGTTGTTTATGATTTCTATGAGAAATGGGTGATCATGATATTACCTATATGTAAGGTAGATCTTTGACACCCTCATCGTCACATGAAATCCATATTAGAGATTGGGATTTTCGCATTTAGAGTCCAGAAAGATTTGGGGTATTAGAGTTCGATGAAAATATTTTTTTAGAGAAACCACAAAGTCGTAAAGTTAAGTCACACTATTAGTTTAACTATGAAATTACTATTTGGTATTAATCTATGAGTTTCGATTCATGTTTTTCATGATTTTTTCATGGTTACTTTAAATAATAAACATGCCTAGTTAGCTGTTCATGGAGTCTAGTGGTTGTCCAAGGGTATCACATTGTTTGAACATGGTTTTCCAAAACCATCTGACCCATCAATCGAAACGATTTACCCAATAATTTAATGGAAAATATGGGAACAAGAATCATTTACTATGATAATTTAACTATGAGGCCTCAACCAGAAAATAGTTCAACCCCATCTTTAATGTTAACAAGATTGATTATAAACTTTTAACATTGTTTAGTTTTAAGTATAATCAATGGTTAATAAAATTTTGGATCATTATATTCCTTCACCACTTCATAGGAGGTCTCTATCCTAGGATTATAATTTGTATTTCATTATTCTTGATAGAACACATTGATGAATGTTATTTTTTATCCAGTTTCCCCTTATTTTTGTATATATATTCTAGACATATTGTCCTCTCATCATGATGTGAACCAATCTGGGTTATATCCCTAACTAATAGTTTTAATGAATGATTTATTCTACCTCTTTTGGATTAGGTATTTTAAGGACCCAATCCATTAATCCCTAGTCTCAGAATTTGAAGCTGATTTGTTAGAACACCATTTTGAGGTATGTGTTTTTATCAATTGGTTTATTTGTATGAATTTATTTTCATTCATGTAAAATAAATTTGGGTTATTTATTTATTTTAAGTGAATCTTTGTTTCAATGTATTAATTTTTTAAAGGGGATCTTATTTAAAAATGGGTTTTTTCACACAAAGTGTTTGATGAAATTATAGAATAGTGGTTTGGATTTAGACATGGGCCTTAAAACATTTAATATTATTTCATTGGATTTGAAATTATTTCATAAAACTGGGATATTTGTAAGGAAATTTATTTTGATAGACAAGGAACATTTGAAACCATGGGTGCATCTTGAATGGGACATAAGTAAAACTATTGTGTGTGGCACCACTACGAGTTAATTTTTTATTATAGATGG
This sequence comes from Viscum album, assembly GCA_963277665.1. Lineage (NCBI taxonomy): Eukaryota > Viridiplantae > Streptophyta > Magnoliopsida > Santalales > Viscaceae > Viscum > Viscum album. The sequence continues at coordinate 796,232,114 of OY728157.1, forward strand.
AATTTGAATAAACTAGAATTGGTTAGTACCAATGAATTCCTAGTTTAGTATATTTTATGTTCACTATGTATTACCATAGTATAAGGGCCAATACGTAGTTATTTTTCATTTATTATTTCCTTATAATATTGTGGATTTAGTCATGGATTATTCCTCACATAGTTTCACATGTGGTTTTATCATATGGTTTCACATGATTGATTAATTCATGGATATGTGTTTACTTGATTATATTATGGATTATGGAAAATATTTTTTATTTTATACGATATTATTTTAATTCTCATGACATTGCGGATAAAAAATTATTTTATGAAAATCATATGGGAAATGATTGAAAAATTGGTATGGATTTATAAAAATTCGTTGTAAAACTATTTCTATTTTCAAATAATAAACAAATAGATTATTTTTATTAGACCCCATAAAGAAAATCTGTTTAAATCCTAATAGAATTTGTGTACGTCTATTACAATTTCCATTGAGATTTTTTCTATTATGTTTTAGAAGACTCGAATAAATATAAAAGGAAATACGTAGTATGTTCGATTCAGTTTCCATCATTAACATTGTTGTAGGATGGATTTGAGGTGATAGTTTGTCACATGGATACTTTTTGGTCATGTATCATCATACTTTCTGGTTTAAAATGTTTTTCATTCATTTTATAGATCATTTATAAATCACTCTTGTACTCTAGGAAATATGATTTTATGTATTTTTTTCTCAAAAAAGTCCAAATTTTGTTTTCGTTTTTCACATTAACCATTTGAAGGGATTCATCATGTGGAATTTCTAATTGACATGAGCTTTCTTTTTTATAGAATGATGTCATAGGTATTCTCAAACTATAGTGTTTTAATAATGCATGAGTTTGGTTTTGTGGCTTGGTTTGAAAAGATTATGGACCCTCAAAATTCAGGTATAAAGTTCCAAAGGGTTCTTGGATAGCTCACTTCTTTTTCGGAACTCATGTTACCATGGTGGGTGTAATTTTTAACCATTTTTTAGCCTTTGAGATAGATATAATTTTAGTTTAATGTATGGGATCTTATTTAATGGGCCCTTTTGGAATTATTTTTATGTTCACAAAATTATTGATTTCATTAAAATCGTGATGTTTTAAATCAAATATTTGAATTTCAAATGTTAGTCCAATTACTTTCGAATATTTTCAATAGATTATTTGTTCATATATAATGCTAGACAGACAATTACTCTAGGAAGATATCCTCCAAATATTATAGAGTATGTAGTAGCATTGGATCTATTGGTGAGGCCTCAAGTAGATCATTTTTTCCATGATGTTTTAATCCATTTAATTCTGACATTAGTTTCAGTGGGCGTTGGGAATCTAGGATATGTGGTGGAACATGGATCTGAATTCACTAAGTAAAATCCACCCAGTATCCATGGTGATAAGGTACCCTAGTTAAATGATGGATGTCAAGATTCGTTATTCAACTATTAGAAGACTCACAAGGACTCTAATTTTGGTTTTCCCATGTATATGCTCGATGGACCATAAAATAGATGGTGGTAATATGTTGTGAAAGAAAATTTTAATGAGGAAATTACCTAAAATTATTTCAAAAATAATATTAAAATATATGGTTTACAATGATATGTTATGAGCGCCAATGTCCTGGGAGTTTCAGGCCATATAAAAAGCAAATAATACCATTATAGAGTATTCCACCCATTTTTAAGAGCTGGTGTATCTGGAACTGGAGCTAGTCAACATCGAGTACCTAAAAGCTTGATGGAATGAGATTGGAATGAATCATGATATTATGTCGATGTTGACTCATATGTTCCTTTAGATCATCATGGATATAGTCAATAAAGTAGTATTAGATAAGGAAATCATAGTCAGCATGACTATTTTTGGTAGAACATAGGTTGGAGAAATTATTTATAGGGTGAGTCTTTTGGAAAGAAAATGAAACATTAGAGTTATTTGATTTTATTCATTAATAATTTTAAGGTATTTCTCAAGACAAGGACAATTTATCTATATCAGCATTAAAGGTGTGTTCTTACCATGACTAACTATGTGGAGGCTCCAAATACTTATCATCATTTTATATTATTGTCTCATATGAACTATTTTTTATAAGTATATCTTTGGATTAAATATATGATAATATTTCACCAAGGGTTAGATGGTTTGTAATGATTCTTCCAAGGATGGTGGATTTAATCCTTGGGTTCTGCTAGATAGTAATGTATCTATTACTTAATGTCTTTATATGGTAGAGTTTCAACTTGAGGAATCTAAAGTAAATAAAACTATTGTTAGAGGTATGGAGTTTTTTTCATCTTCTGTAGTTCTAGAGTAGTTTGATATATTTATACTAATTCATTCATATCATAATAGTTAATTTATGTGTTGTTATTATGTTTCAAATTTATGATAATTTATGGATCATTGAACCAATTTTTGAATGTGTTTTATAAATGGTTTCACATGTCTCATCTGTCATGTGGTAACAAAATACTATGAGGAGATATTTCACCTTTTAGTTTTTGATATTGAAATATTTAACATAATATATTGAATGCATTACAGGATATTTTTTAAGGCCAAGATTGAATATTTCTATCATTGGGATCAATTATTATATTTTTTAGAGACACATATGTATACAGGTTTAGTGGGACACTAGATCATGATGGAAGGGGCATGCAGTTTCTAGGGATGGGGTAAATTAATTCCAATTGATAGAGTTATGTATCTTTGTCATTGAACCTTTTTTGGGGTTTCAGATTCATCCAATGGGGTGTGTCTACCCCGAGGTATTTCTAGTTAGTTTTTCAATTTTACAACCACAGATAGGGGTCAAGTTTATTATTAACCAACTCTCTAGTTTGACTCCCATTTATATCCTTTCTAATCAAATTTAACATATTGAGTTGTGGGAATTAATGGATAGCTTTATGTCCTAGATGATAAGGTTTTTATTCATCCTGATTGTTTACCATGAGGTTCATCTATCCTCTTTCCTAATAAAAAATATGATTGTCTCATATATTTCATGGAATATATAAATTTAAATTGGATGCCTATTATGAATAAAAAAAATTTTAATAGGATAAATGATCTCTTTGACCAAATTTTAAAGGAATGTTGGCTTAAAATTATTGACATTCTGTCAGGATACTAGAACCAGAGATTCATAGTAGAGTAGTGGAATATTTCATTGATGGAATCATTTTATTAGTTGTTTCTTATATATTGTTTGTAAAATTACCAACAGAAGCCGTGAATGAGTCATTTTACGAGTGGTCTAGGATGAGTTTGTTTTATGAAAAGATATTTGGAGTTCAAGGGGTGGAAAATATGTTTTTTTCATTGAAGAATAATAAATCTTATATTTATGAGTTAATGTAGATATATTAGGTTATACACATTGAGTACCAACACATTGATTAGCACAATTGTGGTTGGTTGACTTCTGGGGTGTGGTATCAGTCTCCCAATGGAACATTTTATTTCTATATTAGATGTATTTTTTTTATCTATGAAGAGAGGGTTCTGGGAAAGTGGAAACCAGTCATGTTGGTCCATGTGCCAAGGGTATATGAAGATTAATCATGATTTGAGACATTGGTATTGGTGGTAGGGATGAAGTGGTTGATTAAATATTTGGTTTCACAGTGTCTCACTTATCATAAAATTAAGCCCGAACACCAGAGACAGATTGGTTTTTTTAAACCATTTAACCCTCTATTAGGGAAGTGTGATGATATTACCATGGATATCCAAAATTATTTTCCATAGAATCCTATTTTGAATCATTTGATTTGGGATATCATTGACTGAATAAAGAAATATGTTTATTTCTTACCAATTAAGTACATAACATGTAGAATAGCTCTGAGAATTGTATGTCTGAGAGATTTTAAGAATTTCTAGGGTTCCATATATAGTTTTATCTAACATGTAATTGTGGTACACATCTTGGTTTTAGAATGTATTTTCGGATTTGATGGGTTTCCAACTGAAATTGGTCATGGATTATCATTTACATATGGGTGGGTAGTCTGAGCGAGCTATCCAAGTTCTTGAGGATATACTTCGAGCTCATAACTATGATTGTCAGGGATCTTTGGAAAATCATTTTCCTCTACTCAAATATTCATATAAAATTTGGAATATTTTTATTATTAAAATGGTCTCACATGAAATGGTTAGTGGATTCCATGTTTATATCCCTTGTGCTTTAAAGAGATTGGGAAATGGTCCTTATCTTGGATGAGTCTCATTTGGGATATGATTGAAAATGTACAGTTGATCTGAAAGAGGTTGGTCAAATCACTTAGCCATCAGAAATCATTCATTGACCATCCTTATCATCATCTACAGTTTTAGTTTTATGATTTGGTTTTTCATAGATTTTATCCTCACCTGTGACATCATTGGCTGTGTATGTAGGGTAAGTTGTCAGTAGTGTTTATTCGTTCCTTTGAGATTAGGGACAATAATATATAGATGGATTATTGGTTTTACTTATCAATTTTTGTATCTATGATCCATGACAGAATTCATGTTTCCTAGTTATGTAAGTATCACTTCGATCCTTTCCTATGTTATTAAATGGTAGGATATTGATCATTAGCTAAAAACCATAATTTGTTTTAAACCAATTTAGAGTATGAATTGTTGGGATAAAGTTCAATATTGTAAAATCATTCCATTTATCTAGGTACTATTTAAATTTTTTTGGTATATACATGATATGTGGTAGTGGTAATCACTAATGAGGAAGTTCGATAATTATCTTTTTTTATGTCCATAATCATGATATATTTCTAGGGACGTAAAGGCTTAATGATGGGGTGAATTATTATTCCCTCTAGGTCATGAAAATGTCTTACTAGTGTGTTGGGTTTTATATTTTTGGATCCGAAATGATTATGGAGATCAATGGTTGAAAACAATGGAACTTGATAATAACATTAAATGAGTGATTTTAAATATATAATTTTGTTTAAAAATGTGATTTCTATTTGGTATTCCTTTGTAGGGTTATAGTGGTATTTTTTCTAGTATTTTCATATTTATTTAAACCATGTGACACAACCATTGAACTATTCTTTGTGTCTTGTTGATGTGCATCTGGGTCACATGGTTTGAGAACAGTTTTCCAGTTATCTATAGACATCCGACATATATTATGATCCATGAAAAATATTGAAAAAGTGTTTTATATATAAGGAAGACAGTTAGATTAAATGTGTGACCACCTCTAAAAAACACGGTCAAATCCTATTAACTTATAAAAATTGAGATTTATCCATTTTACCCTAGGTTGGATTAGTGTATAATCATCCCTATTATCATTTTTTATTGTCCTAATCCTTTCCCGAGGGGTTTTTAGGACAAAGTTGACCAAATTGTTTTTTGACAGATAGAATAAGTCTATGTTTAATATATTGTCTATTGTTTCAAATGAAAATAAATCAGATCACTTTGAAATATATTGTGATTGTATGAGAATGCCATATATATGCCTCAAAATCAGAAAAGAGAACACACTTTTCATAATAATTTTTTTGTTTCTATTTTTTTAATTGAAGATGTTTTGAAGTGATGTTCTTAGTCAAACTCACATTTGGTTTAAAATAAATTAATTTATCAAAATAAATAATGGTTTCATAGTTTTAATGGATCCAATGTAAATTTATTATTGGTTTTATGATTTTTTTTCTAAAATATCACACATTATCTGTTAAACTTATGGTGAAATCCATACGAAGGAAATATGGGGAATTTTTTTTCTTTTACGTTTGAGGTTTATCTTCGAAGAATGAAGATGATGGAAGGTTGTGATATTATAACACGTTCTAATGTAAGTTAGAGAATTCAATTTTTATCCTCAATTTTCTTGTATTCATGAAAAATTTGGGATTACATGAAAGTATTTGTTGAAGATTAATGTTTTTAATGTAAAATTTTTCCAGTCTATGTTTACCGGTGTGAGGTCAATGAGTTAATAATTTATTGATGGTTGGGGTGGTATGTTTGAAATGTGATAATATGAAGATACATGTCATTAGTCAAACCAATAATCCATTGGATATAAATATTTGTAGAATGTGTTTGGTGAATGTTGGATTCCTTTTTACCGTAATCTGGAAAGGAATGAATTTGCTTCTAACACTAGTACATTGAATGTTGTTTTCCACTAATACATTAAATATAGGAAAGAATAATTATTTAGAAAAGAAAATGGAGTTTTTTGGGACCGATTCATCTAAAATTGTATTAAAAGTATCAACCATATAAATTTAAATAGTATAGTAAACCATATAAATAAAAACATTATATTTCTTGAATTGGGCCAATAGGAAAATGTGTCATGTTTCATTAAAAAATTGGTTAAAGGGATAAATAAGAACTATTGTTTGTTTTCAACTTGGATCAAGATTCATTGGACAATATAGTGGGTTGAATAAATTGACAGTAGGTGACACTAATCCATTTGAGTGAAACTGAGAAAGATCCATCAGATACAGGATGACACATATACTTCATCAAATGCCTGATCATGAATATAAATATATTCTTGAACAATTTAAGAAAAGAAGAAATTTTATAATATATTTTAAAACGTGTTATCAAATGGGGTATGAAAGTTTTTTTTGAAGAGAATTTAAGATTTTGATTTTGATTTGTAAAAAAAGTGTTGATATCTTTAGAAGTTGCAACTATGAGTATGGAAAAAAGATTTTAATGTTTTATTTTTATAAGTAATAACCGTAATGATAATTATTAAGTATGGATATTTTAATAAGTTGTTCAAGATAATTGAAGCAACCATATGTCATCATCATAATGAAGAAATCAGAATTAACTTTTAATCAGACTTAAGAATTACTAGAAAGTACAGTCTAGAGTCAAGAATAGAGAATATTTTTTTTTTCAAGAAGAATAGAGAAGCATTGATGAATTCAAATTTGGAGATGAAATCAAGTGGAAATTACTGTTTTGAGAAATTTTATTAATATGTAAATAATTTTAGATATCTGCCTAAATGAATTTTGTAGTGGAAATAAAAGCAGTAGAGTACATTGTACATTATGAAGCATCTAAACATAGTTCTCTTATAGTTATAGAAATACAAGTAATGATTTTTTAGAGATAAGTTTATTTCAAATTAATAATTCCAGAAGATGATTTCTGGATAGAATAATAATAAGGTATATCATATTAAGTGGTTATCAGATCAGAGTGGATCATCAAACTAGGAATTCAAATTATGATTTAAGGAATAAGGAAGAAGTTGTTCAAAATTGTTTCAGTATTATTTTGGAATACAAATATTTCTAGAATAAGAAATCAAACTATGGAATCATGTTGCAATATCAGGATTATTATCATTACGATGTCCAAAGAAGTTCTCAACTACTACTGTGTAGGATAGTGAATATTTTTTGTAAGGATATCAAAATTGAATGGTGATAAGGCAGCGTAGTAATATGTTTTAAACATACTAGTAATAGATTCATTAGTTGTTACAAAAATATATATTATATCATTTTTTATATAAGAAACACATGGATTTTTGTACTGTTCATAGTTTTAAACATTTGTATGGTTATAAACTACATGTTTGTATCCCATCCAATTTATTATTTTCTGTTATATATTGTGGTATTGGATTGTTTTTTCATACCATACCAAGGATATAGATACTATTTTTGAGTAGTAAACATTTTAAATTTGCGTGTTACCGTAGATGTGTGATTTTTTTTATTTTCATAAAATTTGAATTTATTCTTGCAAGAGATGGTGCTTTTTTCTAAAGAAAGGAAACCAAAAAGAATAAGTATAACTCTTTCCTCACCTCCCCCTCTTAGTGATACATTGATCCTAGTTAAGTAATATTAATTGGGTTCAAATAATTGGTTCCCCTTTTTCACTCTTTCATAATCTTTGGGATATAGTTGGTGTGATAGAAAATCTAAATTCTGTTAATATTAAGTGGATTCTTGTATTTGATTAGAAGAACAATCATATCTAGAATTATTGAAATTTTCCTTAACTGATGTCTCTTATGTATGATGTTCTAGAAGAAGCTACAGATATATTTCATCCTATTGATGAAAACATTATTCTTAAATATGTGTATAAGAAGAATCTTGATAATGATGTGAAGTTATTAATGCATTACATTCATCACATTCTGAAAGATAATTCCAAAGAGTGATGGGTGTTTTCACTTCCAAAGTAATCTAGGATAATATGAAAAATAGTTTTGAAGGAAAAAATGGTAAAAATAAAAAGATAGATATATGGATAGTGAAGTATTAAGATCTAATGATGTGTTAGTATGAATCAGTTTCTTATTTAATTATTGGGTAAATGAAATTGTTGGCACTATATGATATCTGGGTGAATAGTTGAAAGGTTCTCCTATTATAAAAATGACAATGATAATTCTTCATTACATGTTGGATTCCAATGTTTTCTCATTAAAAGATAGTGAAAACAATAAAATATATCTATATGAATTTTATAGCACTCTCATCACTTATGAATGTAGAAGGGTGAATTTTATGAAAGGGAAAAACATAATTTTTTATAGAAATGTTTTTCAAGGACTGTAGGAAATTAAATACTAAGATGAATCCCAATGAAGTAAAAGTTATATATTCTGATTCTAAAATTGAGGAATGTATATAATATTAGAAAATTTTGATACTTGTTTTCTAAAAATGTTGTGATAGGTAAAGGGAAATATAAAGGGAAATATCCTTAAAATTATTTGAATGTAAATCAGTTTGGATATTTTGTAAAAAAAATCCTAGAATAAATAACTAAGACAGTAATGATGAAGATGATAGAAGGAATAGAAGATCAAGGAGGAAATAAGTTTACAAGGATTAATCTTATTCTGAATGGAATGATAAAAAATTATCCAAATCCAAATGGAGTGATTTTTTATTTAATGATGATAAAGTACAAGAAAATAAAGATAAATCCAAAAAGATTATTAATAATGACGGAGATAATTCATTAATTAAAACCGTTAATAATGAATACTATAAAAGAAGCAGTTCTGAAGGATAAGAATATCGATTTGAATATAATATGATATACCAATTAAAAGAATGTATCAAAAATATTAAAAGGCACAAAAATGAGAACTGGGAAATGAAAAATAAAATATCCCAACAAAAAAAATAAATAATGTTTTCTAAATGATAATGTGATGCGACCTAAAAATATTGATGACTTGACGAAATATATTGAAATTTAAAATAATCATAATAAACATCTAGAAGTTAAATTGAATGTAAAATAAAAAGGATTGTAACTCACCCAAAAAAAATTTCTAAATCTGAGAAGAGGGATACATGTCTAATGAAATATATCTCTGAATATTGTAAATGTTTTGAATAGGTGAACATGAGAAGGATCAAAACATGCCTTCAAAGGATGAGAAGAAATTTTAAATTGTTTCTCGGAGGATGAAAGTTGAAAAAGTTATATATGAGGTCAAAATCAATAATATTAGGAGGTCATAATTTTCTAAAAATTTTGAGTTATAAATGATCCCTATTCTTCTAGTTTCGATGAAGGTGAAAATAAAACTGAGGTGAAGAATACTTTTCTGGTTGAAAAAATAATTTTGGAATTAAATAGTGTTCTAATGCGAATGAGAAGAAATTTCCTGAGAAACTCTCTCACAGGTTCAGATTTTATAGATGTTATATAGGTAAATATTTATCCTATCATTAGTTACAGTATATTTTGGGATATATGCATTTTGGAAATTTCTGTTTCTTTAATCCACACAATTACAATTATCCCAATAATTACAGAAGGAAAAGATTGAGTGGTAGTCAATCGCATCAAAGGAAGATAAATGAGGAGTATTTTTTTAAGAAACCTAAGAAGGTTGGTGTGAATTTTTAAAATTGATTACAACCATAAGAAAATATTTACAAAATATGTGAATAACCTAACCATATTGAAAAAGGATCTCTTTCATTTTTTTCCCATATAGAAAAATAAATAGAAAAATTATGAGATTCCAGATGTGAAGAAAAATACATTATAAAAAAGACCTTCTATAGAAAATTCTATCAAATATGAAAAATTATAATGACCTTAGACCTTGGATATTGGGAGTTATTCTCATATGACTGTAGTGTTAAAATTGTTGAATAATTTGAATGAATCCAAATAAATTATAGTAACATTGGAAAATGATGAATCCCAGAGAATAAAAGGTATTGGATTTTCTAATATTTGGGAATACAATTTATATTCCAAGAATTATTTCTACATTGATGGGATGAAACACTACATTTTATAAGTCTCAAAACATTTCTATGAAGAAAAAAAATATAATTTTTAAAAAATATGTGTTTTTTGTGAAAATTGGAGTAGATGGAAATATTGGTACAAGAGGGAAATGTACAAAAGGAAATATGTTTCATGTTGGTGAGGTTAAAAACAATTATTAGCGAATAATAATTGAATTGAATCAGTTGTGGAATAAGATGATAGAAAAAATGTTTCATAGAAACAGAATAAAGATATAAATGAGTATGATGTGTGTGAAATTATTTATATGTCAAGAATAATAGATTAGTGTTGTAAAATTCGTCACAACGGAATTATTACAAACAATGTTCATCAAAATGTTGATTTTTTTATAAATATCCCCTGAAAGTTATAAATTCATATATCTATGATCCAAATGGAAAAAAATAAAATAATTTAGATATGTACTTCATTAGTTCCATTGATGAAATCACTCACATTAATTGTGATATTAATATGAATCATTTCTCAGATGCTCTAAAAATGATTACAGGTTTCAAGAGAAAATATCAGAAGGGATGTTAGTATTCATTGGATAAGTTGAGAATATAAGATGGTGATGAAAAAAATAGGTAGAACAATTCCATTAAAATAATGGAATTACACAATAGTTCATTACACCATAAAGTCTTAAAAAATATGGTGTTTCTGAATATAAAAATTAAAAGTTTCTTCGAAATGGGGGGAACTGCGTTACGTGAACATGGTCTCTCACATTAAATTTTGAGGAAATCCATGAGCACTACTATTTATACCCCAAACTGATGTTTCTCCATGGAATGTTCAGATATGACTTATGATTTTTTATGAAAAATCACACAGTCTGAAACACGTAAGTGTTTATAAGCGTTCATGAATCATAAATAAGAAATATCGAAACCTCTTAACATTTATTGGGATGGGTGAAGGTGGACTTTTTCTTAGCTACACTCATGAATTAAGTAAATATAGATTTTTTAACAATGATATAAGAACATTTCCTTACTATATTGTTGTGAAAGATATTGAAAATGATGAATAATATTTTAAATAAAGTCTTTTATATAAGGTAGATGAATATGATGAATGAATTTTTGTAAAATGTTTTTATTATGATGTAAAAAATATAATCCTACCCATGAAGATGAATCAGACTCATAAATTTCTAGTCCTAAGGGTGAATCTGGAAAATATCAACCTAGGATGGGGAATAAAATCGAGGCTAAAACATAATTGGTGATCAACTTCCAATTGTTAATAGATTAAGATCATATAATTATATTAACCATTCATATTTGAATTTTAATTTTATATCCAAAGATGTGAATAAAGATTTTTAGCTTATTGAATGTGAATGAGATATAAATGAATAAATGGACAAGATTGAAAAGAATGATACTTGGGAACTTGCACCCAAACAAAATTACAAAAAATAATAAGGATAAAAAGTGGGGTTTTTAGAACAATTTGAATAACTACGGGGATTTGATAATAAATAAGCAAATATAAATTCGAAATGGTTAATCATAAAATGAAGCTATTGATTATGATGGGACTTTTTCTACAATATAGAGGTTATAAACAATCAGAATCAATATTTCTATTATCATAAAATGAAGATAACTTTTTTTAGATTGTTCTGAAATCATAATTTTAGAATTTTAAGCTTAATGAGGATGTTTATAATGAACAACCATGTGAATTATTTTCAAGAATAATGATGGTTATTTGATTAAATTGAAAAAATAATTGTATAGAATAAAATAATCTTCGTGGGAATTATATTCCTATTTGGATACATACTTAATAAAGAGTATTTATATGAAAGGAAGGCTTGATAATATTTTGTACAACATTAAATGTTGGGAATTTTCAATTATTTTATTTATTTATGTTGATAATATTATCTTTATAAGGAATGACGAAAAAACATATGAATGATTTACTTAAATGATGAAATTTTTTTTAGACATCCAAGTTGGGTGAAATGATGTACATTTTTGGGTTACAAATCTAAAAAATGTATAAACACATATTTTTTCCCATGGAAAATATGATAAGGAATTTCATAAAATGCATTGAATGGTAAATTAAATATATATTTCCAATCCAATATTAGTGTAAACCATGTTGACTAAAGATTGTGAAGGTAATTAAGTTTATTTTAATGTGTTTTCGATGTTGATTGAATGTGTGTTATATATGACTGCTTCAATACCATACATAGTTTGGGTTGTCACCTTTTGCTCATGATTTTAGAGTGTTCTAAAATAATCACATGTACTGGATGAAAAAATAATTCTCAGATATATCAAAGGTACAATATATTTATGAATCAGGAATGATAGCTCAAAAATTATTGACCTGTTTTAGTATTCAGATGATAATTGGGAAGTAAATATTAATGATAGAGGATCCAAATATGATGGATTTTACATTCTTGGAAGAAGTCTGTTATTTTGAATACAAAGAAACAAATTCAGTAACTCTTAGCATGATTGAACCTATGTATGTCTCTTCCAACAATGATGTTACCAAAATTATGTGGGTTAATAGATAATCGTAATAATTTCATGATGAATTGATGTTACCCCTGGACTTGTTTTGTGATATTAAATGTTCCATCGAAATTATAATAAATCATGTACAACATTATCATTAAAAATTTATTTATTTCAAATATAACTTCATTAATGTGAATGTTATAAATAATGAACTGAAGCTGGAGTATGTTCCAACATCGGAAAAACCTTTTTAAATTTTCACTATACCATTACCAGAGGAATAATTTCTCATACTAAGGATGAAGATGGGCATCCAACCTCATTCTCATCGATGTTTAACTTTATGTTTTTATCCGTTTTAATGTAGTATTTTGAAAGAGTTTTCATGGGGGAGAATTGTTTTATTAATAAATTTATTGATATGTGATAAACCATCTAAGGAATCATGTATATAGGGGGTTGTGGGTAAGCTGTGAAATCAGATTGTAAGAATGGGAACTATTCTATTAGTTTGTTGGATTGTTTTTAGGAATCATTTTTCATATAAATTTGGAAGAAGGAAGTCAATAATTGAATAGAGATACATAGGAGTGTTGGAAAGATGATGATGTTTGATGAGTCTCTTCTTTCATAAATCTTGGTTTTTTATCAACTATTCTTTTCCCCTACAATTAGTTGGCTCACATTGGTATATAATTCATTGTTAACTAAGTCATAGAATAAGGTTTCAAATATAATAACCCAATTTTTTATCAATGGAATTCAATTCTTATAATTATGTATTATATTATAATCATATAAGATTAAATATAAAACACAATACAACCCTTATAAATAAACAATGAGTACAATTGAAGGTATCTCTAGCAGTTATGGAACGTATACCGATGAAATAGTAGCTTTACCTTAGGAATAGTATTGTGACTCTTATGAATATTAATCCCTCCAATTAAATAGTAACTTCACCAATGAGATTATAAATAACATTTATCCATCTTATAAGTGAGAGTATGGTGTTATTATGTCATTTTATAAGTTGATAGATATTTTAAAAATTATTAATAAAGTGATAGTATTTTTATAAATCATTTATTTTTAATTATTATTTTATGATTAATTTAATAATATTAAATAAAATTTATTTTCAAAAAATTTATTTATAAATAAGTATCTTTATGAAGTATGATTATAAGATAATTTTAAGAGACCTTAGTTAATTATTCAATGTGTTATAAAAGAAGTTTTTATTTCCAATAGAGGTTGAATACATGAATTATGATGTCATCACCTGATGTTTGGAAGATGTAAGGCCATTATATCAAACTCACATTCCCACTTATAGTTTTTGGTCACATGAATCATTATTATTCATCTTCTAATAAAAAATAATGAATCAAATGTTTCGAATAATTGGAAACCCCTCCTCTACTCCATTATAAATACCACCCATCTGTACCTCTTCTCTTCACTCATCTCAAGCATTCTGCCTTCTCCAATTTATTTTAAAATATCTTTCCAAGATCCTCCCCTCTTCTAGTAGCACTTGGTCTCTTTAAAAGACCAAATTCTCTCCTTTAAATAGGATCTCAAGTAATATACAATCAAGAGGTAAATTCTTATTACCATTTCTTTTTATTTTCTCCCTTGTTTATTTCCTTCCTTCACATTCCACACCCCCTTTCATCCAATGTTATGATAAATCCATTACATTACTTGTTCTATAATTTTTTTTGATAATGGAAAAATTCATCATCATTTATACTCTCCACTTCTTTTAAATGATAAATTAAAACACCATCTGTGATATGTTATCTTATCACATTTAAGGAGGGTGCGTTTTTAATTTCTATTAAAGACTTTAATTGTAGTCACGAAATCATATTTGTTGTTAAAATAGAAAAGAATATTTTTATTATATTTTTTGTAATGTTATGTGATCTTTTTTAGACATGATATTAATTTATAAAGAAGTATTTGTTCATTGGGTTAAAAACTGCCAATTAACCAGAATAGTTATCCATAATGTTTTATATAATGATTCGTCTTCAATCCAAGACATAAAATAAATTTTATAACCATGTAATCTTCTGGATGTTCACTAATAACATGGAACATACATTTTGGAAAACCATTATCATCTATCTTGTTTATCCTCAAATGCATATAAGTAAACTAATCACGAAAAACTAAGAAACGAACTCTCAAAAATAGTTAAATTGAGCCTCTAAACCCAACAAAAAAGGTTTTCAATAATCTAAATAAGGTTATAATAAATAAATTTCATGATGAATATTTCCTAGAAATAATAGTTAAATAATTTAATTTTATTATTATAGTCAATTAGATCATGTTAATAACACCTTCAAACGTATGGTATGAGATTTTACTCGATCCTCCATTATTCCTTAAGGTTTCTCTATCTTTCTTTTTACCCAAATGATGGTATATGTTGTTTTTATATAAATATTCTAAAAGTTTTTACAATCTCCAAACTCATGTAACAAGGTCCATTTATCGTTATCTTTTATGTATATACATGTTGTTAATTTTCCTATTAACTTTTGGTTTTATAAAAGATTATTCTACTTTCTATTTTAAATGTTGTTTAGTATTTTCCATAAAACAGTGAAAATTTTTTTTCACTCTAACATTTCATAAATACTATTCATTAATATTTTCAAATTAGTTTGACATCACATACCATGATATATTTCTATTTTCCCTTGTGAATTTACTTGTATGTTTTAATTACATTCATTCAGGGACACTTGTATGATATGCCAATTTATTATGCTTTATGCCATGATTAATATACCTATATCCATCCATGTGTTCCATTATGTTGTGTGTGATTAATTATATATTATTTTTTATGTGTAAAGAATATTCATGAACATGTTATGATGTGTTCTCCTAGATACCACACCAATGAATCAGGTAATTTTAGGTCGCAAAAAATTTATATGCTGCAGTCTTGGCGTTGCGCCTTGACTCGTGTTACCAAGTGAAATAGTCTTGGTGGTTAACCTTGTATTATGATCCTCTATGTGAGAAGATTCATGAATCATGATAAAGTAATGTTTTATGATTCATACACATTAATATGACTCCATGTATATACGATTCTATGTTTAAATGTACAGATTCCATATGTTCCTTGCATTTTTATATAATTATGTCATGCCTTATAACCCATGTTCTAAATCATTATTCTTATTTTTATTCACTTAATGGTATTTTTTATCTTATAACATTGTTCAATTTATCCCTAAGATATCATATGATGCGGTATGAGCACAATGAAAGATTGCAGATCTTTATGATGATTTAATAAAAAAAGTTTTATGTCTTCAGTTTTCTATACATAGTCTTCCAAGAAAATAGACTTATTTGTCCTTGTCTTCTAATAAAATATTTCATTTTTATTAAAATACCTTAATGTTATGTGTAAAAGTATAGGGTCACTATTGTTGGTATTAGTGGATGGCCTTGTAATTTTTAGAGAATAAGAATAGAACAAATTTGTAAGAACCTTAATAATGAGACTAAGTATAAGAAAACATCCCTAAATTTAGATAAGTATATAGTTAGTGGTTTGTTATCCAAATACATACTTGTATGGATAAAAACAAGTGGATGTGGCTATAGAGGAGATGTATCTCAGGGTAAAACCCAAAAACTATTCTGTGATCTAGAATCAATAAGAACAATTGCTTAAAATGGGACTTACTACACTCTTGGATTGACATTCCCATGGGATATTCTTTGGTAAATTCATAAGCTTAGTAAAGACCGTTTTTAAGGAAACAAAAAAATAATCCCATTAGAATAAATGTGAGAAAATAGATCAAGGGTAACCAATACTGAATCATTGGGAATCAACGGTTATGATATTCATTTCCTTTAAAAGATTATCCATTTATTTTTAATGTTTTATTTTTTATGTTAAGTATTAAAGATCCCTAATTGTAAAAAAATTTTCACAGTAAATGGTGGAAAATAGAAGAACACATTACAATAATAAATGTGATATGAAATGTGTTGATTTGGTTAATTATAAACCTAATATGATGGGACTAGGTGTTCAACACTTTAGGACTGTACATTCTCATTTGGCTCAAGTTAATAATGATTACTTGAATCAAATGAAATGACATCATCATCCATGGAAAGATAAAGTTGATGTCTAATCCATCATGTGGAAAATGCCACATATGTTTAGTGTGTCTTCTGATCCCCTCATCAAGTAATAGTGGGTTAAAACCATTGAAAATATATTTTTTATCCTATAGTGCTCATATGAAGAGAAATTCATGCTGGAGGTCGATCATTTTGATGGGGAAGCTAATTATTGGTGGAAACGAATTTATAATATGACTTCCAATGAGGAAATTGAATCCATTCTTTGAGTGGTATTCTATAAAATTATTTTCTATAAATATTTTCCATAAACCCTCTGCCTAAAAATGTAATGTGTGTTCCTTAAAATTAATAAGAAGAAAGTTGAGTCCATCAGGTGTATGAAGAAAACTAAAAAAGGATTATAGGATAGGCCTACAGAATTTTCAAGAACACCTAAGGAAATGTGGTTTGCATCATTAAAAAATTAAATATTATTCTACAAAATGTATTGGTGATTCGTGACTTCAACTGTTATGAAGACTTTTTTCATTGTTCCCCCAATATTGAAATAAAGATCATAGATTCTCAGTGGTCTCGTGAGACGAATGATAAAAAGAAGAAAATGGTGTCTAATATGGGTGTTATAGAAAATAAATCCCCTGATGGATAGATGATAAAACATCCCATTAATCAAAATTGTTGGAAGAAGAATCCTGAGATCTTTCTAATGGGATCCAACAATCGCTTAAAAAGTTGAATAATGGAATATGTGGCTAAAAACTACCAAAGGGATATGAATAGTCCCACTAATGTGGAAGAATAATGGAATATTTAGATAAATTATCATCTAGTAGTGCAATATTTCAAATTCATGGAACATAGGAATTAAGAAAACATTTTCCTTAAGCCAAGGATTGTCGGAGGCAACATACAACATCCTCAAACAAAATAAGGAAGGGAATATACAACCACTACTGTTGAGGTGGAGTTTGGAGATGATGTGGTGATAGGTAGGCTAGTTATTCATTTATGAATAGAAAACATAAAATTTTATTATGGTTCTATGAATTCATTCATATCATTCTAGTTTAGTAGAACTATTCAAACATCTCTTCAAAATTTGGTGTTTCTGTTATACATGAGAATAGAAAATGGGGAAATTATCAAATCCAATATTTATAAATACTTTCTAGTAAATTTTTGTCGATTTAACATCGCATAAAATCTTTTCATACTTCTATTCATGGAGTTTAACGCTATTTTGGGAATGGATTGGTTATCCTTATACAAAGACAACATTAACTGTTGGGAAAAGAAGACCACTCTTCACATCCTAAAGCATCCCCCAATTCATTACAAGTGTAAGGAGGAAGATTAATAATTGGTAGAATGATTGTCTCAAGTGTGGATATTACTTCTTTATGAGTGGTAATATCAATCTCAAATTATTGATACAGTGAAGATGACACTTTTCAAATATATGCATTTCGTGAGACATTACACTGATGAATTCCTTGAATAATTGTCTAGCATTCCTCATGATTGATTGGTTGAGTGACAAACTAAACTTATTCCCAGATCCCTACATATATCAAAGAAACATTCTATAATGGCCATCATTATTAGGGAAAACCTAAAGAACTAGATACCAAAAAATCTATAGAAGGGTTTTATTCACTCGACTGATTCACATTGGTGTGCACCGATCCTATTTGTTAATAATAATGATGGATTAATGAGCCTATGAATTGATTATAGTGAAAATCAATAAAATCATGATAAATAATAAGTATCACCTACCTTAGATATATGACTTGTTCGATTAGCTACATGGGGCTATTTATTTCTTTAAGTGGACATTCTGTCGGGTATCCCCAATTAATGACAAGGAAGAATGAGATTCCCATAACTTCATTTTGAATGTGGTTTGTACTGTCTGAGGACATAGTAAAGCCCTTAGAACTCACTAATTCTCCATCAATATTCATGTATTTAATGAACAGTGTATTTAGAGATTAACTCGGCATGTTTGTGGTAGTCTATGTTGTTGATGTTCAAATTTATTATAAGGTAAAGGAATAACATGATGAGTATTTGAATACTGTGTTGATGACTTTGTGAATTGAGAAACCATATGCAATGTATATTATATGTGAGTTCTAGATAGAGTTTCTATCATTATTGGGGATGTTATAACAATCATAGGAAAATCTGTAGACACTTCCAAGACAAAGGAAAATTAATAGTGGCCCAATCCAACATCAATAATGGAGATCTGCAGCATTCTAGGTCTATTAAAGTATTATCAATGTTTTTTTAAGAGAATATCTTTATTTTCAAACCAAATTATTGAGCTGACACAAAAGGGGGTAGAGTTTTTCTAGACTCAAGAATGTGATTAAGGCATTAAGGAGTTCAAAAAATGGCTTAACTCTGCTATAATACTCATAATCTCAATAAGTATAGATATCTCTGTGGTGTAAAGTGTTTATTCGAAGATGTTATTAGGTTGTGTGTTGATGGAAAAAGATAATGTGATACCTTATTCCTCATGCTTGTCAAAAATTCATGAGCAAAACTATCCCACACATTATTTGGAGATTGTGGTTGTGATCATTAAATTGAAAATATGGATGAATTATTTAAATGTAGAGAAGTGTTAGTTATATAATGATCAAAATATCCCAAAATATATATTCATATTTCAATATCATAATATGAAATAATTAAGATGGTTAGTGCTCATCAAGGATTATGATTTCTTAATACACAACCATCTTGATTCAGAAAATATAGTGGCAGATGCTCTAAGAAGAAAGGATCGTGAATTTTTATCAATTATGAGAATTGAAAAGGTTACAATTTCATATATTTAATGAGGGTATAGGTGGGAATAATTGTAGGAGTAATATCATCAATAATTTCTTGTATGATTTCTTAGTCATCCCTCATAGAGAAAATAACAGATGCTCAAAGAAAATAACGGGAAATTTGGGAAAGGTTGGATTCTATTAGAAAGGGGAAATCCTCTGAGTTTAAGATTTATTAAGAAAGAGTTTTTTTATTTGGGTCTAGACTATGTGAACCATACAATCCAATGAGAAATAAGGAGATATTTTATGATCCACAGAGCTCAACCTTCTCTTTTCACCTAGTGAGCACAAAGATGTATCAAGATCTCTAGGAGAAATTTTGGGGGGATAATATAAATATGGTGATTTTTTTGTATTCATCAAAGTTAATGTTATTTTGAAAAGAGAACTATGAAATTCAAAAGTATAAGGTGATGATGCAACAAATATCCATACTGAAAGAGATGTGGGAGAAAATTACCAAAGACTTTCTCACTAGACTTCAATGAAAATCTCGAGGAAACAATGATATATTGGTTATTGTGGATCATCTTACAATGATATCTCACTTTAAGACAAATTGAGAAGATGGATCATTGGATCAAAATGCATGGATATATATCAATGTGGTGGTAAGACCACATGGATTACCACTATGTATTGTATCTTAGAGTGATCTTGGATTCACCTCGAAATTCAGGAAATTTCCCCACCATGCTCTATGGACTGAACTGAACTTCAGTATAACATATAATTCACAAAATGATAGCCAAACTAATTAAACTATTAAGACACATGAATATATGTAGAGCGTGTGTTCTATGGAATTCAAAGGAGGGTGGGACAAACATCTCCATCTGGTCAAAGTCTCTTACAATAGCACATTCCAACCCAAAATACGAATGGAACCATATGATTCCCTTTATGGGAAAAGGTGGAAAACACTAGTGTGTTGGGATGATATTGATGAGAATAAGTTTCTAGGGCCTGAAATGGTCAATGAAATAGTTGACATGTTAAATAACATTCTTCATCATTTCAAGGAATTCCATTGTCAAAAAAATAGTTATGAATAAAATCATTGATAAGACCTTTAGTTCAATGATGGAGATATGATATTCCTCTTCATATCCCTATGGAAAAGGTCTTGAGGTTCAAGAATAAAGGAAATATTAGTCCCAGGGACATCATCTTCTTTGAGATCCTTGATTGTGTTGGAGCTATGGTGTATCGACTTGAAAATCCACTTACCTTGACTAATGTACATGATTTATTCCATGTATCCCTCTTAAGGAATCACATACCATATCCCCCACATGTACTCTCATTAAAGGAGGTACAGTTGGAGAATGATCTTTCTTACGAGCAGCTGTAAGTGAATATCATAGATTATAGAGATAATGTTCTATGCAACATGACTACTCACTTAGTCGATGTACTATAGAAGAACCATATGTATGAAGATGCAAAATGGGAACTAGAATAATAAATAAAGGTAAAAGAACCCACACATTTTTCCATCATAGAATTTAAACAAAATTTCTAGGGGGAAATTTCATAAGGGGGTAAGAATGTAATGAACCAATGTTTTATTAATGGAATTCCTTAATTATAAATATGTCTTATAGTATAATCATATAAGATTACATATATAACACAATACAAACCTTATAAATAAATAATTAGTAAAATAAAAGGTATTTCTAGAAGATAAGGTACGTATATCGATAAAATGGTATCTTGACCTTTAGAATTCTAATGTGGCCCATATAAATAGTAAAGTAACCAATTAAAGTCACTTTTCCAAAGAAATTATAAATAAATTTTTTCCGTCTTCTATGTGACAGTATGGTATAATTATATCATAGAATAAGTAAATGGATATTTTTAAATTTACTAATAATGTGTTCATGTTTTTTGTAAGCCATGTATATATAATTAAAATTTTATAAAAAAATTATTAAAAATTATTATTTTCATAAAATGTTTTCTTAAATAATTATTCCGATTAATGACAATTATATGATAATTTTAAGTGTCCTTAGTAAATTATTAAATGTTTTAGAAAAGCAATTCAAATTTTAAAATTTGTATTTCTAAAGTAAATTATAATTTAATTAAAAAACAAAATTTACATACCTAGAAAATTATATTTGAAAAATGTTATTCATTTTTGAATTGAAGACATAAAAAATGGATAGGGTGAATTTTTCAGATGTTTTTGAAATACATTAATTTTTATGAATAGTGAAATATGATAATTTCTCATAAATGATAAATATATGAATTATGATGTCATCAATGGATGTATGGCTACTGTGAGGTCTTTATCGAGAACTCAAATGCTAATTTAATATTTTTTGACACAATAATCAAGATTATTCATAGTCATGAGTAAAAAAATTAAACTAATGGTTAAAATAATAGGAAACCCTTTCTCTCTACCGCTATTTATACCACCCCTCATTATCTTTTCTCTTCAATCCTCTCAACCCTTGTGACTTCTCTAAATGATACTAAAATAATATACCATGACCCCCCCACCCAACATCCAATATCCCTTTGTCTCTTCAAAATACATAATCCTCTCCCCAAAAGAGGCTCTCAAGAAAGATAAAATTCAGAGGTAAATTCCACTTTTCAGTTCTTTAATTTTTTATAACTTCCTTTATATGTTTTTACTTCCTTACCTCCATTAATCAAAATATTATGATAACTCTAGTACCTTACATGTAAGGGAATATTTTAATGATAAAGGAATAATTCGGCATCATCTCTCATTTACCTTCATTTTCTACTAGAAATGAAAACACCAACCAAGATGTCTTAATTTATCACATACAAGGATGATGTGTTTTAAATTTATATTATGGTCTTAAATTCTATCCATGAAAAAATATTTACAGTTGAACCATACTATTATATATGTTTTATATGATCTGTAATGTTCTGTAATCTTTTGTATACATGGTATTGATTTCTAAATCAAAATGTGTTCGTTGGGATTAAAAACCACCAAGTATCCAAAACAGTCATCATTAAATTTTTATATAATGATTCATATTAAATCAAAATAAACAAATGGATTTTATAACCATGAAATCTTAAATTTTTTCACTAATAACATATAACTCCAATTCTGGTCAACCATTCTCATCTTACATGCTTATCCTCATATGTATATAAGTAAACCAATCATGAAAACCAAAGAAACAAACACTCACAAAAATGAAATTGAGCCTTTTAACCCATCAAAGACGTCATGAATGAACTTGATAAGGTTATAATAAATCCATTATAGGAATTATATGTTTTTTGAATGATAATTAATTAATTTAATTATATTAATTAGGTCAATAAGATCATGTGATAAACGCCTTCAGACTTAAGTAAGGGATTCTACCCAAGCCTCTATTATTCTGTCTAGTTTCTCTATCTATCTTTTTACCAAAATAAGTTTATCTGATATTTTTCATTAAATGTTATAAACACTATTTAAATGATCCAAACCCATGTCACATTTTCCATTAATCATTGTCTTTCTAGGACATACAAGTTTTTAAGTGGTTCCCTCCTCAATACTTGCCGATAAGCAAACCTCTTTTAGGGAACTTCTCGAATTCTTATACAATTTCAAGAGCACTATATATTTTTTTAAGACACATATTTTATGATAAAACAATTTTTTATTTTAAAATCTTCATTGCTTTAATGATGATTTAATAAATTGTTATTCACATTCTATTTTAAATACTCTTTAGTATTTTCTCTAAAACCACACGAAAATGTTTTAATGCTATTTTTTTTAAATAAACTTCTTGCATGTTTTCAATTTTATTTGACATAACATACAATGATATATGCCCATTTTCCATTGTAAATTTCCATTTCTGTTTTAATTCCATTAATTCATGGATACTATTATTATATTCCCATTTATTATGCTTTCTGTGATGATTATGATTCTCATTTCCTTTCATGGGCACTCTTATGTTACATATAATTGATTATGTATTGTTATTAATGTGGAAAGAACATTATTTAACATGTTTTTATGGATGGACCCATATATAACTTCAATGCATTGGTTAATTTTTTGACTTGTGAGACATTATGTGCAACTGTCATAGTAGTTATCCATGACTCGTGGTACCATGCGCAATGGTATTTGTGTTTAACCTTGTGTTGTGCTCCTATATGAGAAATGATATTATAATTGTGATAAATTAATGTTTTATTTTTCTTCAACATTACTATGAATCCCTGTTTAAATGATTCCATGTTTTTATTTCATGATTCCCATTGTTCCATGCCATTTTTATCAATTTTCCATGCCTTATAACCCATGAGGTAAAGATTTATTCTTATGTTTATTCCCTTATTGACCTTTTTTAACTCATCCCCTTGTTCATTTTTTCCTCAGGATATATTATGAAGATATACGAGCACAATGGAAGTTATGACCTCTTTATGAAGATTAAATAATGAAATTTTTTACGCCTTCAGTTTTATGTACCTAGTCTTCTAAGAAACTAGACATCAAAATCCTTGGATTGTAATATAATGTTTAATTATTCTTAAATTCATGTAATTATTTGTGTAGAAGGATACAGTTTCTTCACCAAAGGTACATGATTTTGGAACCTTGGTTGATGACAAAATCCAACGGGGGAGATTGTTGGGACAAAGTTAATAAGAAGTTGTTTTTTGGAATCTAGAAGAATTCTGTCTTGAAAGTTTTGGATTTTGATGAAAATGAAAGGAAATCAACCCACTCTTCCATATTTCTTGATCAGATGATAATAAAGTAAGGATGAATCATAATTAGATAACTATATGTATTTTTTTTAAAAAAAATTTCTTTTGATTTTTGTGCTGAATATGTTTTGTCTGTGAAGATGTTAATTAGACTCAACATGGGTCTGAAATTAAATATTCCATCATAATTTTGAAAATTGTTTTAGTCAAAATGGAACCAATGTAAATATGATGAAAATTTGCTTATTTTTCATTCTAGAAAATGATAAGGTATTTTTAATTCTTATGATTCCAGCATTATAATATAAAGAGGGAGAACTTGTGCTGGAAATTTTATTGAGGATTGGTTGGGAAAGAAGAAGATGTTGGAAGGAGGGGATGCTATAACACATTCCGATGTTATATGATTCCATGTGGATCCTCAATTTTCCAAAATTCAAAATAATGTCATAATTACAAGAAGATGTTTGTGGACACAAAATTTTTTAAAAGGTTATGTTTAGTAATATCAAATCATCAGTGTCAGATATCCAGTTATATAATTGTTTGATGGCTGGAAAGTTATGTTTGACACATGATAAGATGATGATACTGATTTCTAGACAAACTAGTAATCCACATGATATAAATCTTTTTATAAAGAATTTCTAGAATGTACAAATCTTTTTTGAACAAAAAGAAATAATGGAAAGAAATTTTTGCTGACACTGGTGTATAAGATGCGGTTTTCCACCAATAAATTAGAAGAATTATAGGTTTCATGTGAAGATAGTAAAGATTTATTTTGGGACTGATTTGTGCATAAATGTCAGAAATAGATCAACTAGACAAATATCAACCATATATTTTAATAAATCATAACACATTTGTTGGTTTTATTTAATAGGTTAATAGGATAATGAATAGTGCCTCAACAACATGTGGTTTAAGAGATAAATTTGAATTTTTGTTTGTTTTTCAATCAAGATAAGACTCATCAAAAAAATATGTTGTGCCTACTCAATGTAATGGTGGTGACACTGATCAATCATGATGATATAGAGACTGATCCATCAGATGCAGGATGACACTTATACTTCATCAGACACATTATAATTGGTGTGAGGATGTTGTTTAATAATTGAAGAACTGATGAAATGATTTCAAGAAGATGCAAAATTGTTATCCAAGTTGGTCTAGAATATTGTTTTAAGAGTTTTAATTAATTATATAAGAATTGAAAAAAAGAATTGATATATCTAAATGTTAATATTATGTTTGTGGAATAATTTATTCAATGATTTATGTTCAAACGTTTCCATCATAACATGATGTAATCAATTTTTATATCATAACAAGTGGCTCACGAAAATCAGTGTGACTACATGTTTTCATCACAATGAATAAGATGTAATAAAAATTGGAATGTGATTGAAAAATTGTTTAATAGTTCTATGTAGGATGTGAAGTTCCCAGTCAGGATCCAAGTATCACTGAGAGGGGGTGGGTGTGAATCAGTGATATCTTTTTTTCTTTTTAAGTTTCCCCTTTTTGAAACAACCTTCGCCTCTTGTTAAAGAGTTTCTTCCCTGCTGAACACACACAACCACATAAACACAAGATTTGCAAGGTTCACTACTCAACAAGAGTATCTACGTCCTTGGTATGGTACGGAAACAATCCAGTGCCACACAATCCACTAGAAAAAAATCCTTTGATGTGGAATAAAACGAGTAGGATATACCCTTACACTCGTGTAGCACTTTGAAAACAATCGAATTGTGTGTGTGCTCCCTTTTAGCACAAATAGGGTAATACAATGGATAAAGGCTTCTTAATGAGCTTACACAAATCAAATCATTCAAATCAATTCTTCACTTTCCTACCCTGAAACTGGCCGTAACCCCTGTAGCAAAACACCTTGCGCGCCCACTTCCACTTGCGTGCCCTATACTTACATGCCTACAACTTGTGCGGCAGACATTCACGGCAACACTTGCACGACAGACTTGTGTGGAAACACTTGCGCGACAGACTTGCGTGACAGACTTGCATGACACCCCACTTGTGCGCCTTATAAATAACACTCATCTTGCACGCCACTTCAGATTACGTGCCACTTTCAATATTTGCTCATTCAGAGATCAAATTTTTCTCTTAAGGGTTGATCATTAAAAAATGTGGTGGAGGGATGTCTATTTATAGGAATTTTGGTGACTTGTGTGGCGATACACTTGTGCGCCAAGACTTGCGCACCCTGACTTGCGTGCCAATACTTCCACGACACTATTGAATTGAACAAAAATTTCAAATTTGCGCGCCACTTTATTTAATTTTCATATTTTAATTGTATGGTCATTGAAATAGGACTTGTGCGCCACTTACACTTGTGCATCAATACTTGCGCACCACCAATTGTGCACCACCACTTGCGCGACACTACTTGCGCACCACCACTTGTGCACCACCACTTGCGCGCCAGTTTCTTTCCTTTGCATTATTTATGAAATAATTCTATATTAAATATTACTTGTGTGCCTATACAGAACTTGTGTGCCAGCACATGCGCACTGCCACTTGTGTGGCACCACTTTCACGCCTTCTTCTTGCCTTTGACATTTTTTGATAGTATGATATTGAAGTGTGTTTTTCCGAAAACACTTCTTTACTCTCAATATCCTTCATACATCTTGCACCACAAGTTCTACAAACTTGTGATGATTGTAAAATACAAATAATCAAAGCACCGTCTGAATTATGTTCCTTTTACAAAGTGAATTTATTTATCTTATTTGACAACAAAATACAACACTCTGTAATGGCTAACTCTTCAAACATCCTTCTCCATCCAACTTGGTCCCAGCAATCTCCCCCTTTCGATTTTGTTGTCAACCAAGATTCATAAATCAATGAACTTTGTAACCTTATGCAATGGATTACTTATCAACAATTCTAACCCTACGTGAGATAACTCTTTTTAGGAAACAAGAACTATTGACAACCAAAACCATGCTATCCAAATGTAGTGACTATGAAATCTCATGAGCGTACCTCCTCATCCTTCTTCAGAACATCTTTCAAGCTTCTAGTTTAGAATTTTACAACATCATTCAAGATTCTACTTCAGCATTATTCACTTTTCATCTTTCCTGGAAAACAAACAACATTGTTTCCTACAACAACTCCATCAAACAGTTAGAATAGTTCACACACATACATGCTGTATTCACAGCTTACCCACAACTCCCCCTTTGTTCATGTATCTATAAGGATAGATTTATGAAACAATTCTACCACTTAACGACACTATAAAAAGTCAATATGAGATTGGGGACAGAATCATGTACCTTAACATTGATGAGAAGGAGGTTGGACACCCATGTTCAACCTCAATTTTGCAAATAGTTCCTTCGGTAACGATTTTGTGAATATATCTGCAACTTGTTCAGATGTAGAAACATACTCCAGCCTCAATTCATTTTTCTCCACCTGCTCTTTAATGAAGTGGTACTTTATATCAATGTGTTTTGAACGAGAATGTTGTACTGGATTTCTTGTAAGATTTATTTCAATATGATTATCACAACCCAAGAGCAATGGTAGCTTTACTTCAATAGGTAGATATTCTAAATGACACTTCATCCACATTAGTTGAGTTGTAGCTTGATTATTAGGAACATACTAAGCTTCATCTATACTAAAAGTTACTGCATTCTGTTTCTTGGTATTCAAACTAACAGAAATTTTCCCTAGAAAGAAAACTCCACCAGATGTGGATCTTTGATCATCAACATTTCCTACCCTATCAGCATCATAATACCGGAATAGATCAATATTATTAAATCCATACTACCTGATTCTAAAATTTGTTGTGCCTTTGATATATATGAGAATTATTTTTTCCAGCAATCAAATGTGATTTTTTAGGAGCACTCTGAAATGTTGCACATAAAGTGACAGCATAGACGATGTCGGGTCTTGATGCAGTCAAATACAACAGACATCCAATCAGCTTTCGAAACACTTTCTGATCAACTTACTTGCCTTCTCTATCTTTAGACAACATGGTTCCCACTGAAATTGGCATGGAAACTGGTTTCAAATTTTCAATTCCAAACTTCTTCAGAAGTTCCTTAGAATACTTTTCATGAGACAGGAAAACATGATTCTTCTTCTGTGAAATTTGTAGCCTAAGAAAGTACTTCATTTCTCCCAGAATGGACATCTCAAATAACTTCTTCATCTCCTCAGCAAATTTTTCACATGATCTTTCATTATTTCCAACAAATATAATATTATCTACATAAAAAACAACGATCAGTGAAAACTCCTAACATTCCTTGATATAGAGATCGCTATCAACTCTCCCTTTCTTAAAGTTCATCTTCTTTATGAAAGTATCTAATATAGAATACCATGCTCTCAGAGCCTGTTTTAGCACGTATAATGCCTTCTTCAACCTACACACATAACATTCATCCTTTCAAATAGCAAATTTGCAAGGTTGGTCAATGTAAACATCCTCATCAAGGTCACCATTCAAGAATGTGGATTTTACATCCATTTGAAAGATTTTGAAACCTCGTTGCACAACAATAGCAAGAAAGATTCTGATTATTTCTAATCTTGCCACTGAAGCAAAGGTTTCATCCAAATCAATGCCTTCAATCTATGAATACCCTTTTCAATCCAGTCTTGCTTTGTTTCTTATTACTTTACCTTATTTATTCTTCTTGTTTCGGAAAACCCACTTTGTACCAATAATGTTCTTGATGTCTGGCTTGGGTAAAAGTTCCCAAGTTTCATTCTTATCTATCTGATCAAGCCCTTCATTCATAGCATGAACCCATTCTGGATACTCAAATGCTTCATTCACATAATTCGGTTCAACTTTGGAATAAAGAGAAGTATGTGATATAGCATTTGTTGTTCTTCATGTTAGGACCCTCTGATTTTTATCTCCAATATTGTTTTGATCCTCCAATTGCTTCCTCATCCTAGGATGAGTTGTTTGAACTTTATCCTCATTACTTGATATATTTGAGTCGGATTCCTCTTCTTGAGTAGGATTAACACAGTCTAATGAATTATCAGAATTGTTAACAAAATCTTCTCTGTCCTACTCGACTTCGACATCAACATATGACTTCTTTTCTTTCTCATCATTTCAACAACATTTCCATATAATGAATCAATAATTCTTCCAGTTTCTTTATTGAGTCATTTATATCCTCTTCCTTCTAGAGCATATCCAAGAAAAATTCCTTCATCTCCTCTTTGCTCAAACTTTTCCAGATTTCCACCTTTCTTCTTTATAATACATGGACTCCCAAAGACTCTCATGTATTTCAGACTTGGAGTTTTTTCATAAAACATTTCATATGGAGTCATTTTTGAGTTTGTCTTATAGAAACACCAGTTCGAAAGATACAAAGCAGTGTTTATGTCTTGACTCCAATAATAATGAGAAAGAATATGTTCAAGTAACATAGTTCTCCCCATTTCCACCAAACTTCGATTCTTTCTTTCAGCCAACCCATTTTGTTGAGGTTTGTGTGGGGAATTGAACTCATGCCGAATTCCATGTTTCTCAAGAAAGCTTTCAAACTCTTCATTCTTATACTCACCACCATTATCAGTTCTCAACTTCTTCATGGAACACTCACATTTCTTCTCTACTTTCCTTCTGAAACTCTTAAACATTTCTAGAGCATTTGACTTATGTCTCAAGTACATAACACAAGTAATGTGAGTAAAGTCATCAATGAATGTAATGATATAATTATCTCCATTTGTAGATTTCCTGCTCATTGGTCCACATATATCTGAGTGTATGAGTTCCAAGGGTCTTTTTGAGGGAATTTCACCTCTCTTATAGATAGAATTAGTAATCTTACCTTTCTCACAAATAGTGCATCACCAATCTATTTCTCTTGATAAATCAGGCATATCCCAGACACTGTCTCGCTTTGATAACATGAACATATTTCTCTAACACATGTTCCCCAGCCTTGTATGCCATGATTTATTTTCATCCACCACACTCATGTAATAAGAGTTCTACACATCACCATCTTGGAATAGATTCCCTCTTGTACATTGGATTCTTGTAACTATATTTCCATCATTTTCAATTTTCATGAAAAATCCATCTTTTCTGAATATTACTTCATTTACCTCATCACAGAGCTGTCACACAATTAGGAGGTTATGTTTCATCCCATCAACATATAGTTTTTTCCTGGATTTCATCTTTTGATTTCCATTAATGACTGATCCAACACCTTTGATCCTTAGAGATTCGTCATTTTCAAATGTCAATGTTCCTTCTTTAAAGTCTTCCACGTTCTTCAGCAGCTTTAATTCTCCTATCATATGAGAGAAACATCCAATATCAAGAATTGATTCACGTTCTACTTTTGTAGCTTTCAATGTAGTTTCAACAATAACTGTTTTTTGTTCTTTCTTTTCATTCACTTTCTGTTGTGATTCCTCCAATTTCTTAGCCAGGTCAATGTGTTATGGCCAGAGAACCATGCACTCTTTCTTTTCAGACTTATCAGACCTTTCCCTTTTAGATTTTAAAAACTCTAGATTTTTAGAATTATTATGAATCTTTTGTTGCTCTGGTAACACACTAAGGAAACCCTTGGAAAGATGTCCAGGTCGATCACATCTTCCACAAACAGTTTCCAGTGATTGGAACCTATTCCCAACTTTCACACCAGTCTTCTCAGATATCTTCTGAAATTTATTTGGTGACTTTCTATTTTGAACGGATTGACTCCCCCTCAATCAAAGTCTTTCAAAACTTGTGGAATAGTTGTAATGTTGTTGATTAAACTAACACATGTTTGTAGTGTGTACGAATCCAACACAATACCAGCAGTAACCATAGAATGAATATTTTACTTTGAAACTTCTATACTGACCGGAGGTGTGAACATGCTTTTCAACAGCCTTCTTAATAGAACTCTGCTGACAATCAACCTTTCTGTTTTCAATCGTATCTTTTTTTTCAGCTCAGATTTCTGTTCAACCTTATCAGTACCAAAAGTAGTAATAATCATTATGGACGCATGATTTTTATGTTCTTCTGATTTTCAGCATTACTGAATTTGGCCACATACATATCCTTTCAAAGTTTGTTACTATTAGAACCAGTTCCATCTTTCCTCTAAAATTTTGTAGTTAAATTCTATGGACCATTCATTAGTTCAATATTACTAGACCATTCACCAAATTCTAATATATAATGATTGAAACTGACATTCATTTCTTTAGCTTTGGACAGTTACTGTTGGAATGGTTCATAATCTTTTTCTTTTTCTTTTAACTTTACATCATGATGATCATTATGATTCTTTTCATTCTCAAGAGAATTATTTAGATCAGCAATCTATTTTTCCATATTGATTTTCACCTCAGGAAAACATTGTTGATTGTTTAATGTGTAAATTTGATTTATCAGATTTTTGTTTTCCTTCTCAAGCCTTCTCATATTCCACAAACATTCTTTCACCTCTTCTTTCAAATTATATTCAAGTTGAGTTTCTTATTCTTCAGAACTGTTTCTCCCATATTCTTCATTATTCACTTCTTAAATAAAGGTATTCTCTCTAGCTTTCTCAGAAGATGATTTCTCAGATTCAACTTTGTTATCTTTTTCTTCATCTCTAGATAAAAAAAATTTCTTTTTTTGAAGACTTTTTTATCCTTACCCTTTGAAAAATATTTATCGTTGTCAGTTTGTTTCATCCATGACCATCTTGGCCATCTCTCATCATCATCATTGTATTCTTCTTTATTATTTTAAGGAAAGTTAGCCACAAAGAGACCAACATCTCCACAGTCAAAACATTTCTAGGGAAGTTTCCCTTTGTATTTTCCTGTAACTATTTTCACATTTTTAGAAAACAAGGACAAAATTTCATCATAATTTTTACATACCTCATCTTCAGAATCGGATTCACCAGCATCATTTTCAATAAGAGTTTTCTTTGGCTTTTCTCTCTTTGAATCCTTGAAATAAATTCCTCTATCTTCTTTTGTTTTAGTCTTCATAGTCTTCTCCCTTATCATTTCATAAGTAATGAGAGTGCTATGCAAGTCATCCAGAGATAATGTCTCATGGTCCCTATCTTCCAATGAAGACACATTTGCAACAAATTTATCTAGAAGAATTCTCAAGATCTTTTAGACAAATTTAGAATCCTCCAACGTTCCACTAAGACATCTGATTGTACTGACAATGTCATTAATCCTGGTAAAGATGTCCCCAACAGATTCAGATTCTCCCATTTTCAAGTCTTCATACTTTAGCCTCTAGATTTTCAGTTTTACCTTCTTCACTTTTTTATTTCCATCATAGATGTTCTTCAACTTATCCAAGATGCCTTTAGCTATAGAAACACCTTTCACTCTTATAAATTCACTCCCGAAAGAGATAAGAGTAACTTATTTTTATCTCTTCCATCATTCTCAAGGTTCTTCTTATCGATAAGAGTAAGAGGAACCTTGTCATCAATAGCAGAAAATCCATCTGTTGTAATTTCAAGAACTTCATATCCAAGAGACATAAGATAAGGCATCATTATGTCCTTCCATATGTGATAGTTCTTCCCATAAAAAATCAGTATCCCCTTACTGTTCAGGCAATTTAGATTCTCCATCACAAATTCTCTTCAACCACATCAGCAATGAATACACGAAGGGAACCTCCCTTTGATACCAATTGAATTTCCTAGTCAGGATCCAGGTATCAATGAGAGGGGGAGTGGGTGAATCGGTGATATCTTTTTTTTCTTTTTATGTTTCCCCTTTTTGAAACAAACTTTCACTCTTGTCAAATAGTTTCTTCCCTGCTGAACACACACAACCATAGTAATACATGTTTTATAAGGTTCAATACTCAACAAGAGTAGAAACTTCCTTGGTATGGTACGAAAACAATCCAATACCACACAATCTACTAGAAAACAATCCTTTGATGTGGAATACAACGAGTAGGATATACCCTAACACTCGTATAGCACTTTGAAAACAATCCAATAGTGTGGGTGCTCCCTCTTAGCACAAATAGGGTAAGATAATGGATCCATTTTTTTTAATGAGCTTACACAAATCAAATCTTTCAAAGCAATTCTTCATTTTCCTACCCAAAAGCTGGCAGGAACTCCTAGAGCCAAACAACTTTGCAACCCACTGCCACTTGCGTTCCATTACTTGCGCGCCAAAAACATGTGAAGCAGACATGCATCACAGAATTTAACGACAACACTTGCGTGGAATACTTGCACGGAAATACTTGCGCGACAGACTTGTGCGGCAGACTTGCGTGGAAACACTTGCGTGGCTGACTTGTGTGGAAGACTTGCGCACCACCCTACTTGTGCAGCTTATAAATAACCCTTAGCTTGCGTGCCACTTCATCTTGTGAGCCACTTTCTATACATGCGCGTTCAGAGCTCAAATATTTCTCTTCAGTGTTGAGCATTAAAAAATAAGGAGGCGAGTTGTCTATTTATAGAAATTTTGGTGACTTGCGCACCCATACACTTGGGCGCCAGGATATGCGCGCCAATACTTGTGCACCAATACTTGCACGACACTCTTGACTTGCACGACACATTCCAACTTGCATGCAATTTTATTTACTTTGCCATATTTTGATTGGATGATCTTTGAAATAGGACTTGCGCTCCACTTACACATTCACGTCAATACTTGCACGCCACCCCTTGTGTGCCACAACTCGCATGCCACTACTTGCGCACCACAACTTGCATGCCACCACTTGTGTG
The DNA here is from genome assembly GCA_963277665.1 of Viscum album. Classification (NCBI taxonomy): domain Eukaryota; kingdom Viridiplantae; phylum Streptophyta; class Magnoliopsida; order Santalales; family Viscaceae; genus Viscum; species Viscum album. Next base: position 796,266,453 of record OY728157.1, read on the forward strand.
CCACCACTTGTGCGCCACTACTTGCATGCCACTTACTTCCCTTTTCCATATTTCTGGAATAATTCTATTTGAAATATGACTTGCACGCCTATATAACACTTGCGCGACGAAACTTGCACGCCGCCAGTTGCCAGCTTCCACTTGCGCACCTTCTTCTTGCCTTTTTCAATTTTGGATAGTGTGATATAGAAATGTGTTTTTCCAAAAACACTTCTTTACTCTCTATATCCTTCATACGACTTGCACCAAAAGTTCTCCAAACTTGTAATGATTTTAAAATACAAATCAGCAAAGCATCATCTAGCTTATGGTCATTTTACAAAGTGAATTGATTTGTGTTATTTGACAACAAAATAATACACTATGCAATGGCTATCTCTTAAAAAATCCTTCTAAATCAAACTTAGTCCCAATAGTATGAATCTTAGAAATGATTCAATAATTTTCTAGAAGAATCAATAAGATCAGAGAAGCCCTGACGAAGTCAAATATGGATGGAAAATAATGGGTTAATTCAAGTGTGGGTAAATTTGGATAGGTAAGAAAACTATCAATATTCTCACCTAAACTATTTTCAGCTCACCTATAATAAGAGGAGTAAGAATTATCATTTTTGAAAGATCTAAAAAAATCACATGATGATTAAAAAAGAGATGATATGATGTTTTAGAGAAAAGATTTTTCTAGATGGATCATTTGTGAGGATGTTTTACAGAAATAAGAAGTAGATGGATGATAATATTCAATAATTATTTGATAAGAATGGATCATCGTATAGATATTTATGACTGAAATTTAAAGACAGAGGCAGAATATTTTCAAAATTGTTTCAGTAGTATTCTAGAAGACCTATATTTCTTGAATGAGAAATCGAACTGAAGATTCAAACTAGGTCATCATACAGTGTTTGATTATGATGTGTAAAAAATATATTACATATTATTGGGTTAGAAAGTGAATATTTTTTAAGGATATCAAAAGATAAAGTTGATATTGTAGCATAGTAACATGATTGAAATATACTATATGTAGTTTTATTTTTTGTTAACCAATATTTTATTATATCATTTGTGATAAACTAATAACATGAAATATTGTATTGATCATCGTGCGACAAAAGTGTAAGGGTGTATCCAAATTTTTTGTCTCTATATAGAAGAATTATTTTCTAGTGGATTAGGTGGTAATTAACTATTTGAAACCGATACCATGTTTTTATCTACACATTTTTTTAATTAAATCTTGTAAACACTTCTCTTTGTGTGGATTGGTGATTGTTCTACTATCAGAAAGTGATAAATAATTTAAAAGTGGATAAGGATGGGTCTGAAAAAGTAAAAAATAAAAGAAAGAGTCTAATTGAATCACCCCAAACCCTCCCATCGATATTTTTGACCTATTTCTGAAATGTCACATTAGAGGTATCTCCCCTTGGAATAAAGGCATTTTCCTACATTATTTACAGACCACATCGTGGTATGCTGTGTTTTTGATATGGTTTCCCCTATTATTTTTAGATCAAAACCATATCTCTTCCATCCACATATTTTGGAACTCCAATTGGGTAGTTATGCAAGATATAATGGGTTTGATGGAGGATTATAGTTGTTTCATGTGGATATATGATCATAAGGACCTCATTTACTCTTCCCCAATATTTTTTTTCAATATATATTTTTATACCAATATTTTTATATAGGTGTTTCTAAATAATTAATTAATTGTTTTTATTACTTATTGTTCCTTCTAAAATACTATTGGTTATAAATTTAATTAAATTTATTGGTTGTTTTGTGGAATTTAATTTAAAGTAGTATTTTTTATTGTATTTTTTCTTAAAAATCAGATACATCACACCAAATGTTTGTTTAAATTCTAAATGGTGGTTTTTATGAAGAAATGGGGTTTAAAACCCTAAAAAATAGGGGATTTAATTTGAAAATGATTTATAATATTTTGAGCATATTTGTGAAATGTATTTTGGTAATCATGGTTCATAGGGATCCTTGGGGGCATCTAGAGAAAAACACAAGTGACCCAACTGTGTTTGGTATCACAAGGGGTGACTTTTCGGATATAGATGGACTGTGGTAGGAATAAATATAGGAATGTACAAATGTATTATTGGTCTATGATATTTTAGGTATAATATGTATTCACATACTCTAGAGACTAATATGGTGTTCTTTTTGTAATTAACGTTTTGGTTATCACTTGTTGGATTGAGTAATTGATTATTAGTCACATGTTTTATCATGAGGATCTATCACATGGTTTCAAATTATGGATTATTTCATGGATATGTATTGAATTATATACCTTTCCATGTGTGGATATTATTTCTTATTTTATCACAAATATGTTTCATTTTATTTTCATTGTGGATATAAAATTATTTTTTTGGATAACATAAAGAAAAATATTTATAGATTATTGTGTATTTAGAAAAATGGTGTGTAAATGTTTTTCTGTTTTAAAAAGCTTCAAAAATTGAATTATTTTTATTAAACAATATATAGAATTTGTGGACTAAATGGAGTTGTGATGAAACCCAACATTTTCCTTTCTATGGTTGTAGATTTTAGTTTACAGTATTTAGTTAGAGGGAATTAAATTTTATATCTTGGTGGATTCCCTTTTCTCCATTTCATTCCTTGCAAGGTGGTTTTTAGGGGACGATTGGTCACATGGAGATTTTTTGGTCATGTCTGCTCATTAATTGAATATTTTCCAGTTTTCCTATGATCTATTTGATCTTTAATGTATTTATTTATTCCACTTTTTAACTCTAGTTTCTTGTCTTATTTGAGTCATACTAGACAAGATTCCATTATCCTGTTTCACCTAACTACCATGACAGGGAGACAAGGAAGGCTAGTCTAGTTGACTCGGGATGGTTCATTTAATAATTCCATTATTCATCATGGGTGATCCTGATATAGCATATATGAACGGTTTAGAACCATTATAGCTCAAGAAAAATCTGTACACCTGATCTTCATTATATGAAATCTGATCCCTATTATAGTTATCAAATTATTTGGTTGATGATTATGATCTTTGTATAATTATATTTTATGTCCGTCAAATGGTTGTTCCAGTTGAAGTGGTTTTAAACTGTTTTATGTATATGATGCTCTAAGTGTCAAAAATAGTGTTTTCACATTTTATGAGTTTTAATGATTTACTTTGAGAACAAATTGTGTATTTTTCATCTGGAAATAATTTATTTTATACTATCAAGGATCTTGAAATATAATGGTAAACATTATAAGGGGTTTTAAGGTTTTTTATACTAATTTAAATAATATATTTATGCCCATTATTTAGTTTTTTGTGTTCATACCTAGTTTTAAAAAATTATCTGGTTTTAGGATTGGTAAGAATAATGAATTAATTATGTTGAAATACTTGATGATATTTTAAGAAATTTAATTATTTTTTATCATAAAGATTCATATTATTGAAAAAATGTATAATCATTACATGTTTCCACCTTTATTATATATGAGTTGTTGTGTAATATTTATGACCCAGATCTCCAAAACACTAAACAAAAAATATATATTATAATCTTGGAAAGTGAATTATAGTTTATATTCAATATAAAATTTAACGTTTAAGGTTGGGTCCTTACATTTTGTGTGGACCACTACTTCCAAAATGTAATACATTTTTTCATGAAGTTACATTCTTATTTAAAAAAATAAAAATAAATCTACTTAAACACAATAAATTTATATAAATGATATCTACATTTATCTTAAATAATGATGCTATTAAAAATAAATTACTTTGAGTATCTTGATCATCCATTAAATATGATATGTTCATTTTTGACTCAACTTAGCTACCTATATGAAGAATGCTAAAAAATATCAATATATTCTATAAGAATATAACTATTGATAATATATGATATAAAAAATAATTAATTATTTTATTATAGTAATGGAGTGGTAAATTTAATATTAAACTTATTAATTATGTTTCCAACATATATTTATAAAAAATAAATGAATCTATATCATTTTTCAAATCATCTTTAACGTTCATAACCGTAATTAAAATTGAATGAAACCAGAAAATTATGAATATTTGAAAAAATTCTAGTCAATTGTTCAACCCAAGAAATATTAAATATTTTTTATGATTGAATAAAATAACTAATATTATGAGAAAATTTCAAAACAATTATGAATATTGCCGCATGATATTGAAAATATATAATAAATATCTAATATACACAAAGATAATGATTTTAAATAATATTTATGAATGGTTATGTGTATGAAAAATGTTTTTAAATATAATATTCAAATATATATGATTTTTTATTAAATATCATATATTTTATTAATCTATCTTGGGTAACAATGTAAGGTTTCATGTATCAAATTTCCACCCCTTGAGATATATTAGTTCATATACATAATGTTTTTCATAGAATTTTTCATCAATTACACATTTAATATATATTTTTATGATATAATAATTCTTTTAAGTATTTAATGAATCAATTTAATTTATATCCTCCAATTGATTTTTAATTTAATATTTCTAAATTTTTATGGGATACATTGTCTCATATTTAAATCTATGAGAGAAGTATGTTATTGTGCAGAATAATTTCCCTTTTATTTTCTATTCATATCAATATTTTTTTAATTTATAATGAATTTAATTAATTTAATAGTATTTTATTAACTTTTATATGGAATCAATCTTAGGTTCTTTGATTCATATATTACCCAGACTATGAGGGTTTTTGATTACTCAACTCCCATCATTATGTTAGAATGATTCTTCTTGAACTTCGTTCATCCCAGATTGATTTAATCCACCATAATAATGTATTCCATTGTATATTGTATTGTTATATAGATAAAAATTTATTTTATATAATGATATCATAACTTATTGAATTAATTTTTCAAAAAATGATTCATTCATAAGAAAAAATCACATCCTCTTCATTGATTGTTTCTTCTCTATTAACCTATTTTTCTATCCTGCAAAAACTATCCATTATAAATGGAATACTATTATGGGTTTTTTATATTTTATACTTATATATTATAATTTCATTATTTTAAATCTGGTTTTTTTCATACTGTTTACTTTTTGGGTCTTCTAAAAAGATACCTCACTTTATTTAAAAATAAGTCAATCATTTAAAAATTGTATATATTGACTTCCACCACACATTTAATTTTAAAATATTAATGTATTTCAGGTATCGATTATTTAGGAATATTTTTCAAACATAAAACATTTTTAATGATTGTAGCATAATTTTATTAAATAAAAATTTTAATGTGTCTTATAAATTCATCAATTTAAAAATAAGTTTAAAATATCCTTTAAAATATTTTTTATATTCCTACATTGTGAGTAAATAATCTATCAACCATATTCAATTTATAAAAATCTATCCACCCCAATTTTTTTTATTTTTCAAAGAACAATTTTTTCTACATCTTTTATAAAATATTATATTTATATAAATTTGCAATGAATAATGATATTTTTTATCTAGATAGTTATATTTATAAAACTCTTATAAAGTTTTTTTATTGATGGCAATGTCCTTTGATAAATACTATGATTAATAAAGTATATCTTTAAAATGATACAATCCACATACTTCTCAAAATATCTTATGAAATGTTACTATCTGTTACAAAAATGTCCAAATAATACCGTTATAATTCAAAGAAATTGATAGTTTATAAACATAAAAATTAATTCCCTTACATAGATTGTGAAAAAACTAATTTACGTCTCATTGATTAAGTGGTGTTCACCAAGATTTCATACATAAATTTATTCGGTGGTATTTTTGAAATAATGATATACACTTTATCTCTATAGTGTAATTATCTTATACACTATTATTTTGATTAAACGGTGTTTTCATAATATTTAACCAAATATATTTGGACACCCATTTATTTTTCTAGGGGATTTCATGTTATGATTATATAAGAAAATATAATTATATTTTAATATATGACTCCATTCAAATGGTATATGAAATACATTTTTTCCATAGTTTCAATATGATAATGGTATATTTCATAGCACACATTCATAAGGATGATGTTGTGTAGGATCATATATCTCATTATAGTGGATTTGTTTAAGTTTATATCTACTAAGATGATACTGGTTTAAAAATTAGTTTGTTCAAATATCTGTGGCTATAATGACTTTTCTCACATATTTATGATTTGAAACACTGATTTTGTCTGTATATTCATGAGAATGATAAGTTTTCTCAGATAGAAATATATATATAATGAATTTGTTCACATTGATATTAGAATAATGAGACTTTTCACAATATTTTAGAAAGAGTAATATTTATTGATATTAAATGACATATTTTTTAAATCTATAACATTAGTTCTAAATTTTGTAGTTCTATTGTTACATTTCCCAGTATTAAAAATTTTATAATATTTAAAAGTAATGAATAAGGAAAAATATACCATTACTCATACTCATAAAATGGCACTTTGTCTCCTCAATTTTCTACACTAAATGAGGGGTTTATATTGACCATGATTCGAAAAATTACTACACAATATTACTCACCTATCCTAATAATATTTCTCCTCAACATAATTCCCCAATCAAAGGTTAAATTTTTATGCGAAAGGAGTTTTTCCAAAGAGTTGGTATAACTATTTGCTGAATGAATTAATTATTATATCGCATTATAGATCCTTGAATACTATTATTTACCATGATAATATAATGAAATTGGAATTTCAAAAATAAATAAATTTTATTAATTTTCGGTATTACTTATTTTCATATCTTGTTATATCCCATGGAAAATAAAAGATCGCTAATGTGTATGTGTGGATTTAAACCTCAAAAAAAAATGTGTTAATTTTTCATTACCACCTCACAAGGATGGTTATTAATATATATTTTATTAATGAAAAGGGTATTTACAACATAATTTGTATTTTTAAGGATTTGACATTACATAAATTTTTATTTTTGTACCCTTTAGAAAATGATAAGGTCACTCATGCATACTGGTGGACTACCACCTCAATGAAGAAAAGTGATTCCATTTTCATGTATTCCATTAATGGATGGTTATTAATTTTCAAATGATGTATTTAATAGTTAATTATATCATGATCAATATTCTATAGAATATGGAATAATGAAATCAGTGAAAATAATCAACCTACAAGTGTCATGTAAGGGGTTATGAAATGAACATTCTCAAAATATATGATGTGAAATTATTTGGCATTGTAACTATAAAAACATGTTGATATATGAAGTAAAAGATATTATAATAAGGTAATATACATGAAAATTGTTATTATATATGTAAATAATTATTATATATTTATTGTTGAGTATTTATGGAATATATTTTGTGAGACGAACTTGATGTAATTTATTTTTTATTAACATTTTTTAAAACATGTAATGTTTTGTTAATCTTTTTACTCCATATCAATGTTAATTATAAAGGTTAGAGTGTGTGATCAATGTAACAAAATTAATTTTAATGTTCTATCTAATCTACTATTGAATTTTATTATGAAGGATTTTAAAAAACCATTTTATTGTTTTCCAAATGGGTTATTTATGGAATTTCACCAAACTATGGAGGGGTATTTTTTAATTTTTAAAAATGAGATAAATTGAATTCTATCATAGTTGTAATTAATTTTGAATATTAAAATAACTGTTATTATAATAATATTTACTTCCCTTTTTTCTAGGAATATAATATTTTTATAGTTTTCATAGAAAATATAATTTTATCCATAATTATACATGATGGAGAAAATCTATTCTGTATATATGTCAAAAAAACAAAATTAATGATATTTTATGATGGAAATGAATTATTAAATGTTTTTTATATATTCTTAGTCTCTTAAAATTGATCATTATGATGACTCAGAATGATAAAGCTCTCTAAGGAATTTTGAAATTATTTTTTTCATTGGGGAATATGTTTTTGAATTTTCAAGGTCGGTAATCCCATTTTTTTAGATCTCTTGTCACAGGTTTTGTAACTATGATTTAATGACATTATCGAAGTATACCTATATGACTTTTTTATGAGTGTGAATTGATTTTTCATGGAAATCATTTCATTGAAAATTTTAGTATATTGAGACGATGATTAAATGAAATTTTATACCCCATTTATGTGGGAATTGTTTTACCAAAAAATATAATCTCATATGTATTCATGTTTTATAAGAAACCATAGTGATATTGATCTTTCATTTATATTTTTATAAGATTTTTTTATAAAATTATCATGTAAATGAAATTTATTTCTTTAATATGTAAATGATTATTTTTAAATAAATTTTATTTAAATAAATTTCAAATCTGATATTGAATCTCATGATTTCAAATATGATCTAGCATGTGTTATTTTTTTATATCCCTGACTGAAGGATTTTGTGTTCATTCTAGAATTTTAGTTTTTTCCAAAATTCGATAAAGGATTAGTATGAAGATATATCATGCCATATCATTATAATACATAAATTCATTCAAAAATAATAAAATGTTCTCTGAAACAAATTTGGTTTTAAAATTAAGAATCCTAATTTTTTAGAAAAAATTTACACTGACATAAATTCTACACATTTGATGGTAACAGTTTTATATGTAATTTTCCCAATTCAATAAAACACTAGAACTATAATATCATGGTAATGTAAGAATCAATAATTTCTATTAAACTCATAATTATGGGTTGACTAATTAATGAGTTTTTATATTTCACTCTTCTATAATAGGTGGAGGGATAGAATGAAATGTGTCCCCTCTAATATGATAGGATAAGGTGAGGGGACACATTCACTTACATAAGAGAAGATTGGTTGGTAACAAATATGGGACTACCTAAAAAATTATCCATTCATGCAGATGATTCATGTGGGGATGAGTTTTTCAGAAACATATTTATTAGTCAATGGAATGGAGGTAAATATAGGTTTATTTATTATGTTTTTTTATTTATACACCATTGTATGATTGTTACCCTTACTCTATGGAATAATAAATGGTGTCCTACTAAGATTTTTACTCAAACTCTCTATGAGATTATCCATTCATGTGTATACATTGATTATATGATTACAATGATTAGAGAAGGACCTACGTTGGTAAAAAGAAAAATATGTTCTTCTTGTCAGTGGTGGGATTTTCATTCCCTTAACTAAGAACCTTTTCTGTTATGAATTAATTATATTTGTTTTATTCATTATATATTTATATATATCCACCACATATGAGGATCCTTTATATTAGGACATACTAATGAATGTAATTCATTTTAGTGTTTAGTAAAATCATTAAAATTTTTAGCTACCACATTGTTTCTTCATCTAGATATTATTTTTTCTTTATATATTTGTATTAGGGATGAATGGTTTCTTGAAAAAATGTGAATAGGACATACATTCTATGAAATAATCTCTCACTAATAGTCATAATATTTATGTATATAGGGAGGGTCACATAAGGTCACATGTCACTCAAGAATATACCTAGTGATTATGACATCCCAAATCAAGTGACACACACCGGTGCCCTGAGCCAGTTTTCCAAATGACATCCAAAACAGCTACCCATATGTCAGAGGCTTCCGAATCACATTGACGGTAAAAAAAATATAACATTGGGAGACTATAAAATATCTATAAAGGAGGTTAAAAAATTGACCATAAAGAATTAATAAGTAACTAGTAATATAGAGTGGCCAGAATAATACTATAACCACGAAAAACCCAAATCATGTGATGAAAAAAAACAAGAACAATATTAAACACTAAATATATAGATATGTTCGTCCATATATGTGTGAAGTATCAAATGAAAAACCCAGTAACAAAGACACTAAATTCTCACAAGTGGGTTCTTCCAAAATTTTTGATTCCCCCATCTATGCTCCATCCCAACTCAGCAGCCTAACAAAGGGTTTATTACCTTATCATCTCATGAAAACACAAATTCTATTCTGGTCAAATTAGGAAGCTCTTGTAGGGTGTAGATAAAACTACTTATTCCACCCCTGGTGGCATCTAAAACAATATATTGTGAATAATAGTGTACTAAGTTGTATAAAGAATAGATCAAAATCAATAATATAAAGGATTTTCATATTCATATATTCGTTATTTACCTAAATTTTCCATGGGATTACAATGACACCCACACCATCATTACTTAACTTGTCCCATAACAAGGTAAGAACTATCCCTAAGGGATATCACATAGAGAATTAGAATTTTACAAATCAAATGGGTTTTCAATTATCAATTCATTTCAATTTCAAAACCTGACCACATTGAACCATAGTCCATTACCAAAATCATGGGTGTCAATCATCATGTTTAGTACCACCGGGGTAAATAGAGAATCTTTTTCTAGAAGGAGAGAATAGGGTGAGAGAAAATAACATGAGGATCTAGTTCCCTCTAGGATATGTGTATAACCTTTAAATGTAACATCTAATCATAAATAAATTTGTTTATAAGTACTTTTAGTCCACCTAGTTTCTCTATAAAATATAGGGAAAAGGTTTAGCATGAAGTGGTTTGTTTATGGATAATGGATGAAGGGATAGTGAATTTAAAATATTTTTTAAAAGGAAAATAATATCTCATGTAGGGGTTATTTTATGAGGTTCACAATTTTCCCAAACTGTTTTCCTCCCTATAGGGCTATATAGTTTCTACTACGAGGGACCCCAGTTTGAAATATAGTGTGACACCAATGAAATTTCTCTCTTTCCAGGGATGCACAATTTAATAGGGGTACTAACATGGTTTGGCCAAATGGTGTGCCAACAATGCAGTACCCCTATTTATATAAAATTCTAAAAAATTCACCTAAAATATCTCAAAAGAAAATACATCCCAATTTATAAAATAATAAGGGTAAAATATTACTTAAAAATGAGTACAATATATCTTCACAAAAAGTCAGGATTTTATCATCTCCGCACATTTTACCAGATCATTCTTGAGTTTTACTCCAAAGCATCACTAAGATTCAAAGGATAAAATATCTTGCCATTAAGAAAAAATATATTCATATCTCTCCCATGATTTAACTAAAAAACAATCCATGTAGACACAATAATCAAACAGTTGGCACGCTTTTTCCCTGTAACACATTCTCACTATGATCTACAACTTGATCAAATGATCCTAAAAGCACTCATTAGTCCCAAGCTAAAAAACATCCTCATTGATCACCGAAGAAGGTTAGGAGAGATACCACTTAATATAAAACACATGTAAAAAATAATACTTATCATTGTTGCTCTATGGAAGAGAAAATCAGTATGCCACCAGCCCGATTCTCTCAACTTCCTCAAAAGGTCCAAGAATCATGCATGCCAATTTTCTATTTTTCAAATATTATGGTGTCCCAATATATAAAGTACCATAAAGTACATAACATAACCCAATATAGACTAAAGGGTTCGACATAATCTATCTATATATGACTTTTACCAAGCCTGGGACATATCCACTTGCTTTTGAATCAGCTAAACCTACTTCGACATCTCATACATGAGACTCGGTCCCAACAACTCTAAATCATCTGCCTCTGTCTGACATAGTGGTGATCTTCATGCCCTATAAAATGTTCCTAATATGGTTCCTTCTATATAGTATCCTGATAAAAAAATTTAAAGGATAAATTAACAAGAGCTATGTGATTCTACTAAGTCCAACAAAAAACTAGGACACATTCCCTTAACTTGTCCCCTTGAATAGGAATAATAGGATAGGACTTCCCATCTATTTTTGGGTGTAAATGATCATTCAAAACACCTCTATACTCAACTTATTTTAAAACCCTTTCCATAAGCATAGAGTAAAAGGTGATTTATGGCCTAAAATATGCATCGTTACTCCACATGAGGATGGAATATCTCTCGAACATACAAGTGTCACAAATAATCCACATAGAATGTATTTTATATTATCATAATCTGTGATACATTCAGCATTCGGTCCACAACCACCTAAATAACATCATTCTTATGATCCATCCTCAAGACACCCACCAAAAAGACCATTGTAATGCAATTCAAATTCTAATCTGGATGTAACGCTAACTTTGAGGCAAGAAACTCATACATCAACTCCTCATGCAAAATCACAGGAAAAAAACATGTCCCTTGATAGAGATAATCTCATCCTTTTATATGGTCTAACCAGAAGGTGACTCTCCACCTTTATTTTTTCCCCGTAATGTTAGAAACTTTTGATCATCACACAGTCAATGCTAATCTATCCTAAGAGTGTAGATTCCACTAATATACATATGAGAGTAATTTTATCCTATACCTCCAAATATATATCTTGAACCTCAACCAGTTATGTTATATTCTTCCCATCTAAAATAGATTCATGAAATGTTTGAGTCTATGTCTTCCTACTAATTTCATCATCAATACTATTTCACTTCATGGGTGTATATTCAAGCTCAAAATATAATGAATTTATATACTCAAACCATATCCACTACTTATGATTCATGTCTCATTGTCAAAATATTTACTTTAAGCTCTTTGGGTCTCTATATACAGTGAACATCTGAGATAATAGATAGTGCCTCCAATATATGAAGGAATAATCCATTATAGCTAACTTGTGTTCGTGCGTATGGTATTTCAACTCATGTTGCCTCAACTACTATGACACATTCGAAAAAACATGATTTCCCTTCAATAACACCTCCCTAATTCGAATCTGATATATGACACAAAACATTGTATATTCTCCCCCTATTTTGGGTGGTATCAAGCTCGACTCAGTATTCAACCACTTCTTTATAACTTGGAATGCATTTTCACAATCTAGAGACCAGTTTTTCATTAATTTATTATTGTTCAAGCCCGATTGAGGTTCATCCAAGCATGAAATGTTATGGATTAACCTCTAATAGTAGCCTCATGATCCTAGAAAACTACAGATATCGAAAACATTCATGAACTTCTCCAATGAAACCACTGCATATATGTTCTCTAAGTCCACAAATAAACTTTCTTACAAAATTATGTAACATAAGATGTGTAACCTATCAATCCAGGATTAATTTCTAGAAGGATTCAAATATATAATATGCTCTATTTATATACTAAGGGAGATGTAAAGATGTTGGTAATTTTCATTAGAATTTTGGGAGAATAATAAGATGTCATCAACAAACACTACAAAAAATATGATCCATATATGGTTGGAATATTATATTCATTAAGGAAATATACTTGTAGGGGCATTCATCAACCGAAACGACATTAAAATGAACACATAAAGACCATCCATACTTTTTAATGTAGTCCTAAATATATCAGAAGTTCGAACACTGAAATGATGATACAGAAATCTCAAATCAATCTTATTAAAGATAAATGATCCCAAAAATAGGTCAAAGAGATCATCGATACGAAGAATATGATACAAGTTATTTACTATCATCTAACTCGACATCTGATAATCAATAAATAAGTGAAACATACCACCATACCTCTAAGAAAAAATACAAGAGATCCCCAAGGCAATGTACTTGGATTGATATATCATGTTTCCATAAACTCTTCTAGCTTGTTCTAGAGAAATTGAAAATCTATTGGTTCCATTATGTATAGTGTAATAGAAACTAGTCCATCCCAAATAATGAGAAAAATTATAGATCTATATCTATAATTGGTGGAATCAAAAAGAATTCCACCTGAAAGGCATCTTGGAACTCTTCCACTATGGGTAAAAATAAATATTTCTTCCCACCAATGTCTTCCAAAAAAATTCAAGAAACATAGGCAGTGAGCTCCACATATTTTTGATTAACTATCCCTACATGATCTTTATAGATATCCAAATCCCCAATAAGATTATAATTTCACCCAAATAGATATAAAGGTCACTCTCCGATGGGGAAAATATGGGGGTTCAGTATACAACTAATCAACCCATACTAAAAATCCAATCAAAGCCTCACATATCAAGAATACAGAGATTCCAAAAAAACTATACTCCCCAGCCTTTAGAGAACACACATTGAACTAAAATTTGTCTCTTGATCATACTGTCAATACTATATTTATCATCATAACTCCATTCACAAAATCCACTCCCAGACTGAACTCATTCAGATGTTGGGAAGATGTAATGTAATTAGAAGAATTAATATCCAATAATGAACAATCAATTTTAGAATCTACAATAATTGTTCCCCTAACTATTGATGGTCTGATCACACTATAAACAACTAATAATATGGAATCATAGATACATTTTTTCTAACCTTTAGTTATGTTTGTTAGTCTATTTATTCTATAATTCTCTTGGTATATGCGGATTTTTTTAGAAATGAGGTTTCCATTGATCCAATGGAGAGAATGCAGGAAAATTGAAATACTGGACTATTACATATTGTGAATCCTTATTACAAGAAATGTGGTAGGGTTTCACAAAATCCATCATGCTATGAATCAATATGTGAATCAGGTAGTGATGATAAAAACAAAGAAGATATTACTTGTTGTGAGTGACCAATACATACAGATAATAATTAAAAGGACTAATTTTTTTCAGAGATATAATTAGAAAGAATGTATATGTCTGGTGTCTAGGACACATGATATGAAATTAGTCAAATATTTAAATATTAGATGACATATGTGTAAATTCATAATCTGTCGACAATCACAGGGATACTCTGACACAAAGATTTAATCTCGTTAAACATCATGCAATTTTACACATACAAATTAGCATCCAGGTAGTGGATTTAGAGAGCATCCATAGCATGTAACCATAATGTTTTTCATACCATTCTCATTCCCATCTATTTACTATCCACTAAACTCAAATTTCATTATCACTTTCATTATATTATTTTAATACAAGCACAATGGATTTTTTTTCAACATCCTCATCATTCCATTTTCTTCATCCCGACACTTTTCCATCATCAATCATCGATGAAATCGTGTTACATTCATTTTCACGTTCATCTCAATTAAGTAGTTAATCAAATTGTGATTTAGATTTTGTAATTGTCGTTTCATTCTAGTACCCTTTAGTGTCTCTTATATAATAAATGATTGTGATCTATTTAAATCTAATAATTCATATTGTGTTAAATACAATTTCAATTCTTCATTTGTTTACATGCATCCCACCAAGTGTGGCTAAACCACCTGGGTTAGGGATCAATAATAGGTGTATCTGAATATAATAAATCCTTAATTCTAAATTTGGTAATAATATGGATTAGTAATCAGGATAAATAATCATTACCTATCCAATTCAATTGAACATCCATAACCTAGGGATATTCGAGTAATGGACCCTATCATGATTGTAGTATATTTGGTAAAGAAAAAAGGCATAAAATTCATTCTAACATAGATTCCAAGCTTAATGCGTCCAGGTTTTGATGATTTTTCAATAAAGGAATTGTTACCACTAAGGTATACCATGTTTATTTGACTAGAATAGTCTATTGAACTATGAATTATTTATAGCATGGACCTTAGGATCTTATCCAGTAAGAATTAACATCACCCTTTCTATGGATACCCGAAATTGATACTGATACCTATTTCATTCATGAAGAAACCCCTCAATACTCTTGCAATAGAATTAACAAATTAAACCAACTAGTAAGGATTCCCACACCAAAATAACCAAGACATAGGTTGACAGTGTCAACATTATTTCGCAATGTGATCGACCCCATGCATTCACTATACTACGCCCTTGTAGAATGTCATGTTTGGGAAAATAATATAATTATAATTTAACCACAACCCATACAATATCAATGAAATGTACCGGCATGTCATACATTGGAATCATTGTCGGGTATAATTATGTTTTTCATCAAACAATGAACCATTGAAAAAATACATTGGATTAACTTACCCAAACCCCCTTTCTTTTAATTATCGTTTTCTCTAGTGGCATAGTTCATGTACATAGGCCCTTAGACGCTTTTATGGAGTCGGGATACACAAGAATGATTATCCTTCTATATTGATATCAGAAGGTATATTTATACTCTATGCCAGTAAACAATGACCGACCTAAATAATTAAGCTAGAACAAACATGCCAAACCCTCAAAATATACCACAATTTCATCCCGAAGATCACCCATCGAAGCAAGAGAGACCCATCATGGATTATGGAATGTTACCAATACATAGTTCCACAACAATCATAGTGCATACTTTTATCCAATCCCATAAGATTAAAATTAGGATTGGACACATTTATATGACCATGAACACGGGTAAATTCGGAGCACATCATGGAGAAGACTTTCCTGAGAACATATCCATCTTCATGTATGTTTTTGAAACCATTCGTAACAAGGGAATATCATCAGGATCAATCATATGTCATTTCCTTCCATTCACACTCTGAGAGGGAGTCAAGGATTTTCATAAAAGTAAATATCCCAATTAAATCATGACTTTTGATGATCTTTCCATGTTGTTTTTGGATATATTTGTTTCTAACAATCCATACATGAATGATCCTGAATGATATTCTCAAAATCACTCAAAATGATGGAGAATCCATATGGAAAGCATGTGATAGATATAAGGAGATGATGCGGATTTTCCCACTCCATGGGCTACAAATGTGGGTCCAACTACAAACATTTTACCATGGTCTCCACCTAACCGCACAAATAGTTATTGATGTTGCAGCTAATAGAGGGATAATGTTCAAGACACCTGATGCAAAAAGATAAATTTTATATGAATTATCACACAATGATAGCTTGTTGTAATTTGATCAAGGACCATATTTGTGTGGAATCCACAAAGTAGATGAAAATAAAAGGCTTAGAGCGCACATCAAAGCACTCACAATGAAGTTAGAGTCATTCTAGCTACTGGCTACACCACCTCCTCCTTCTCTTATAATGGAAGTAAAATCATCTGAAATGTGTGGAGGCCTGTACATATTCCAATATTTCATGGAATTAGTTGAAGAACCACCATCTCAAGATTGTAACTACGTCATTTAAATTCTGAAAAATCTTCTATTACAACAACAACAATTGTATTACCAGTAGAGGAACACCCAACATTCACTTCATAACAATGATGTCTATAACAAAAATGGGAGTGGTCAAACACCATTTTATAATAAATGACCACCAGGGTATCCTCCCATGACCCCTATTAGAAGACCTCAATAATAAATCAGCAACAACCCTTCCCACAAAGAGCACAACAATATTTTCAAATAGTCCAACCAAGGCCTCAACATCATCCTGCAACTCTCCAAAGTATCTTAGAAAACCTCATTACTACTTTTGTTAAAAAAGAATACTGGGGAATGAAAACTCATGAGATAATGAGGCATATTGAATGATCCTCCTTACATAATCTTGAAGTTCAAATGGGACAGATGTCAAAGAATCTACCGAACATATTACCTTGTACTCTGATGGGTAATATTGAAACATACCCAAGGGAAGAAGCTAAGGATTTAGTGTTGAGAAGTGGAACTATATTGGACATTCAAAAACAAGATTTAAGAAATTAAATACAAAAGGAATATCCTAAAAAGAGACCGCCAAAATTAAAAACAAAATTCAACAAGACCTCACTTCTACATATCATAAGGTATTACCCATTGTAGGATCTCGAACACTATAGTGACCAAAAGAACTATTTTGTGTTTCCCCACAACCAAAAAAGAAACATCTTCCTTTCTCGGAATGAGAAAGAGAATTAATATAGGATTAATAGTATAAGAAGATGTTGAAAATATTCAATAAAAGGTATATCGACACACCATTTTCATATGCCATTTCTCAAATGCCATACTATAACAATTTCTATAAGGATATGCTATCCAACCAAAGGAAAATCGAATATCATGGTTTTATTTCACTAAATGAAGAATTTTATACTGTTATTTACTAGAAAATCACATAGAAGTTGAGAGACCCTTAATGTTTTTCAATTCAATGTTCCATTGAGGAATGAAAATTTAGAATACCTCTATATGATCTTGGAGGAAGCATCAACATAATTCCTATGAGTGCTTTTTCACAAACAGGGACATCATGAGATCAAATCAACTCACGTAGCTCTATTACTAGAAGACTGATCAATGAAGTTTCATAGAGGAATCTAGTATGACATTCTAGAAAAATTCAGAAAATTCATTTTTCCAGTCGACATACTATTTCAAGACATGGAAGAAGAGGCTGATGTGCCCATTTTTCTCGGAAAAGAACTCTTAGCCACATAGAAGGCACCGATTTATGTGAATCAAGGCTGTATGATATTTCTAGTCAGATATTAAAAGGTTTTCATTACCCTCGTCAATGATGCTAAATAGTCAAAGGATATAACGCCATCTATCTTACCCAAGAAGGAAATAAATACAAGGGAATAAAAGAAGACAAGGAGGAGTAATTCTCATATGTAGAAGAAGAGTGTGATTTTGAGGAAGTCAATTTCAATGAACCTCTCAAGAGGGATACATTCACTTCCTTCATCCCCCTCAATTATTCAACCACCAACACTAGAGAAGAAGCCTCTACCCAGAACACATAAGTATTCATACTTAGGTTCTTCAACCTCATTGCAAGTTATCATAAACTTTGAACTATCTCAAAAACAAGAAGAAGACTTTGTTGGATTCTTGAAGATACACAAGCTGTAAATTAGATTGTGAGTTGTACACATTAAAAGAATAAGTCCAATTGTATCAATTCACATGATTTTACTTGGGGATGCAATTCCAAAACGCCAACCTCGGAGGTGGACCACACCATCAATAAATGATGTTGTTAAAACATAATTACTTATATTTATGGATGTAGGAATAATTTTTTCCATATTTGATGGTGAATGGAAATCCACAGTAGAAGTAGTAACCATGAATGGTAAATATAATGTGGAAAATAATGATGAAAATTAATTGATCTCAACACACAATTACACATTATAGAGTGTTTTTTGTGGATTATAGAATTATGAATAGAACAATAATAAAAGAAAATTTTCTTTTACCCCACATGGAAAAAATTACAGAATGACATGTGGGACATGAATACTAGTATTTCTGGGATGGATATTCATGATAATGTTAAATTGTAGTCGACCCTACTGATTACCAAAAACTACACTCTCACACCCATTTGTAAACTTCAACTGCAAGTGCATGTTATTTGGAATGTTTAATGTTCCCATAATGTCCTAAAAAATCATGTTGTATATTTACCGTTATATGGTTGATGGATCCATGGAAATATTTATCGACGAGTTCTCAGTTTATTAAAGATTGTTTTAATCGTACATTAGTAATATGGATCTAGTCCTATGATAATGATAAGGAAAATGATTACTCCTAAATTAGTAAAAGAGTCATTTTAGGGTTCAAGGATGAATATTCCTCACCTATAAAATTTCCAGTGAAGTCATAGAATCCAATCTAGCCAAAATCATAGTCATCACAAATTTACCCAAGCCTTTAGTAGTTAAGGGATTAAGAATATTTACAGGGCATGAGGGATTATATATCCAATTTTTTAAAAGGCATTGAAAAAGATTCCAACTGATTAACTCAGTTGTTTTCAAAATAATCCATGTTTGAATTTTCTGAAGAATGTCTAATGGCATTCAAAACATTGAATACAAGCCTGATAGAATCCCTTGTGACCATTTCACAAAATTGGGACATATAGTTAGAATTTATATTTGATTCTAGTGACTTTGTTGTTCGTACTGTTTTAGGGAAAATAATCAATAAAATATTCACTCCTACCTTCTACGCCATCCATACACTGGATGATGAAAAATTAGAATACACAAATATAAAGAAAAAGCTCTTAGTTTATTGGTATTCAATCATGAAATTCCATTCTTATATGGCCTTATCCAATGGGAATATGCACAATCATCAGACATCCAAGTGGTATCTAATGAAATCGAAGGATTGCAAACTGAGGCTGATAAGGTGGATCCTCCTACTGTAAGAATTTGATATTGTGATCAAAGACTCCAATAACATTGAAAATGTGATTGTGGATCATTTATCATGACTTTCTCTTCCTATCATCAATGATGAAAACGATACTCATATCAAAGGGATTTTTTCAGATGAAACCCTGGTCAGCATTAAAGTTCGAAAATTTATTTCTAAAATTTCAAATTATTACTCCATGAGATTCATGAACATACACCTGTCATATAATCCAAAGAAAATGGATGTAGATGATGTAAAATAGTACTACAATGATGAACCACTATTGTTAAAGCATTGTGCTGATGAATTATCATGACATTGGATCCCCTAAAATGAAATCCTATATGTGATAAAAATGTTTCATACATCACCAACATGAGAGAATCATGGACACGAGTTCACTATATAAGATAACCTATAAACATGAATTTTTTGGCCCACTCTACATCAGGATGCAAGGGAATTTCATCAGAGCTGTGATAGGTTCTAGTGAACTTGGAATATATTGAAATGGAATGAAATTTTAGAAAACCCAATTATAGATGTTGAGATCTCCGATTTATGTGGAATAGAAAACATGGGATCATTTTCCACATCACATGGATAGTCATACATTTTGGTTTGGGTTCACTACATCTCAAAATGAATATAAGATAAAGAAACATCACATGACACAATAAAAATAGTCATGACTTTTATGAAAAAATATGTGTTATGATGAATTGGATGTCAGGACTACTCATCAGTGATCGAGGAAAACATTTTACCAACCAAGATGTGAATGGATCACTCATAAACTATGAAATCTGATACAATACATAAACTCCCTACCACCCTAAACAAAGTGGGAAAGTGGAAATTTAAAATATGTAGAACAATAAAATCTTGGAAAAGATGGAGAACTCCATACAAATCAACCGGAGTTTGAAACTTTATGTTCCACTAGGAGTGTATCGCACTTTATATAAAACACCCACATGTACAACACCATTCAGACAGTTTTATTGGATAACAAGTCATCTTCTAGTGGAATTGGTGCATAGCTCATACTAGACTATCATGTATCAGAATTTAGATTCTATGAAAGATGTAGAATATCACACACTAATGTTGACTTGTCAAGAGAAATCAGTTAGGATTCTTATGATAATGCAAAGATCAAAAAATAATGTACTATAAAAAGGGAAGATAAAATAATTGAAATGTTTTGATTTATTCTAGGGTATAAGGTCATCTTATTCAATTATAGAATGAAATGGTTCCTGGGAAATTTGAAATATTAATGGTCTGATCCATTCGAATTTTTAATGAATTTCTATATGATCCCATTGATATTTAAAGGGAGTAGACCACCATTCTGGGTGAAAGGAAAATCATTTAAAACCTTTCAAGAACACTATTATGAATGATTTTTCATCAGTCTTAAGTTCAATTAATCTTCAATTTACTCATTCTCTTGACCCTAAATGAAGCACTAACTGGGTGGAAAACTAGGGTAGGACATCATAGCCTACGTTAGATTATGATTTCCATAAAAAATGTTTTAGATAAGCTAGGATCCTAATGATATGGTTCAAACATGTTTTTAGCAAAAAATTTCAATTAAGTGTCATGTATCGTAGATACATGACTGATATCCTTTAAATAAAAAATAAATTAAAATAAATATATACACACCATGAACTATTGTTACACATTGTAGAATTCCCTTGACCTTCCTTTTCTAAAAAAACACATGGTCATGAAGCCTATGTTCATGACATGAGGCCCCTCCTCACTCGCCCTTCACTTCCCACATCCACTTGACTCCTTCCCCATCATCTTCCCATCACTTTTCCAACACTTCACCTCCCTCTCACATCCCCTCTCACCTCACTTCCTCCAAATTGACCACCCAAAACCCACATAAACTCATCCTCTTACCCAGCCGTATGCACTATCGATACAACCCTCCCTTATCCTCCTCCCCCTTAACCAAGAAAACCTACACCCCTACTACCACATAACTGAAAAAAACCACTCCTCACCCTCCTTTACGCTCCACTGAACCAAACCCTCACCCATTTGCACCTCGAAATCCCCCTATATTAATGAAAATGACCCGGATGCTGTGGCAGGAGCCTTTATGGTTTTCATTATAAAATGATGAGCCAAAACCAGAAAAATAACCCATTGGATCCATCTTATTCACCTTATACACCTCCAACAACAGACATTGTTTCATCATCTGCCTAAGCCCGCTCCTCATCCTGCTCTGAGGAGTCATCCAGCGGTGATAACCTACATCTACACCCCTCCATGTGCTTATCCCACACGAATAATTATTTCAACATCACCAGGATGTGGGCTCAAACATACAAGGTTGATGAAAACCTTATACATTCATATTATTTCCTTCCAGATCATTAGTATTCCATCCTCAACATCATCAAGACACCATATTCGGACTGTATTTTTGTGGTACATTTGGATACACCAAGGGTTCTATTCTTAGAGTTATGTTTTACATTTGAGGTGTTAACACATAGAAACTTATTATACGTGGGCGTCCAACCACATAAATTTTTTTATTCCATGTACAACATTGGAATGTGAATTTATAAGATGGAGTTTTCTTTATTATAATTATTTTTGACACTTCAGCTTGAGCCACCACAAACCAATTTGCAACATCTTTGGCATACGATTTCATTGGAACCTTAGTTAAACTATGAACCAGGGATCACCATGCATACCATGTTATGTATCCCAAATTTATAGATACTTCATCACTCCATGATGAACACATGGTTTTCCATGGATGAGTCACATGGAAGCATGATCCAGGTAGATGTTCTCTTCATGGAAACAAAAATGGGTGTCCATACCATCTATTTGGATGCACAATTTTCTTACTATTATAATGATCATGCAAATTATACTTTGGGTATTTTGATGGGAAGAAAATCCATTGACCATAGAGATAAATAACACAATTTTTTTAATGCATCCCTCACAATTACCTCCCTAGGACCCATTTAGCTCATTGATTTAATGATACTACATATGATGAAACTATTGGGGAGGTAGGATGATATATACCACTGGGCAATTGACATTCACTATAAGTGCAAGAAATAGACCTGCCACAAGCAGCAGAAGACCTACTAGTTGATCCATCATCAAATTCCCAACCTCCACCACCCTCCCATATTTCTTCCCCTACCACCACCATATCTACCATCCCTCCACCCACCCATATCACACTAGAAGGTCTCTAGGCTATGCAGTTATACAACCTTGATAACCTGCACCAAATATCCACCCATCTTTACCTTCTTTTGGTCAAGAATTTTCATATCACCACTCCACCACCACCATCCCTTGATATCCCGTCTTCCTCTACCATTCCCACATCACCCATATCCCACCCTGACCTGCCCCAAGACATTACAGACCCTTCTACCCAGTAGGAGTACCTAGGTGAGTAGGTCTTCCATGGAAAGTGCTCGGCTATTGCCCCAAACACCATGGTACCCTTCATTGATCGATTTTATAGACCCATGACCACACTATAAATTGATAGCTCTCCACCACCTAACCCATCAAATATGTCCAACTCTGTGACTCCACCATCCATCACTGCCCTAATGACCTCTATTATAGTTATTTCCACTGATCATACTAGATAACAACCACTACCAACACATAACAACCTATTGATTATGGATGATATTTTTGGTTTTGACGACTGGTCATAGTCGACTATTTTTTACATTTTTATTTTTTTTATTGTGATATTGCTACTTTTTTTTGATAGTTTCATCAAATATATCAAAATTTTATATTGTTTCACTCCTAAAAATATGTGAACTTATTCTAGAATCACTTTTACATAGGATGATTTTAATATCATTAACATTTATTATATCTATGTCTAGATCCATTGAGTCATATATGCTTGTCAATTGGCTGGTACCACTAACTATTATGATACATTGAGTTGCATAGCATGAGGCCATAATATAACATCAACTTCAAGAACTCTGACATGAGATCCCTACATAGAAAAAACCACCATGAACTATTGTACAATTTTTTACACTTTTTATTCATGCTCACGTTTCCCCTAATGTCATCAACCCAGTCATGTGACCCTGTGAGTTAGATGACATTACCACTCATAACTGTAAACGTAAGAGGAGAAATTGAGCTGATGGACCGCACTATAGGATATCTTTGTCCTTCAGTCTGGCTAAAAACGTTCAGTTAGTGATTTATGGGAGGCAACCCATAGTAATGTTATTTTCAAGACTGGTTCATTATTCTTCAGTATTTTTCTTTAGATTTTAGTTACTTTATAATGTATTTTAAAATTCTACTACATCTAAATAAAATTCGTTATCCATGCTCATCATACAATGAAGCTTCATTTTATTATTTTTATCAATGTTTTAAACCTATGGACTATTGTTTCATCAATCGTAGGATTTTTTTTCTCACCTATTTTGAAGGTGAACTAGATTTAGCATCATAAAAACTCAAGTTCCCTAATAGAAAACAACTTCTTAAAGGGATCTCGTGATTCCGTTCTTATTTCATTTGTCATTTTTCATTTTTTTTCTTATGATCAATATTTGATTTCCCACTTCCAAAAATAATTCCTTGCATAGTGAGGAAACACTCACCTTTTATGTGTGGGGCTATTTTTCATATGAATTACATTCATTTCAATTAAATTATTGAATGTTTTTATATTTCTATGGGACATTTTTCAAAATTTTAAGAATTATTTAATCATGACCTTCATTATAACCATTTAAAAAAATGAAAATATTTAGCTAGGAATTATTTGAATACATGTTTCATCTATATTTATAATTATATAATGATTTTTGTGCATATAAATTTATTTCAAAGTAAACATTTTCAACGTTATGGATAATTGACTTGCTACTTTGTTTTATACCCTTAGTGATTTCCATATTCAATTTTTTTCTAATTCATGAGAGGAATCTGATCCAATAATTGCATATTCATTCTATGAATTTTTCTTGAGTGTTACCTGGGACATGGAATCCAATCAAAACATGCCATGAGATCTTATTGAGTCCGTTATTGAACATGTATAATATTAAAAATGAATGAGGAAGTTTTTGTTGAGCCTCTTCTTCATGAGAACCACATTTCAAATTTCCTTCATTAAGCATTTAGATTCCATGAATGAATTTTTTGGATGAATCTATTCCAAGAAAATTTTACCTTATGGGACTTCTCTATGTGTAATGCATGATTTTAATATTGAAAAGGTGTGTGGGAAGCAATTAGACAACACGTGATGATTCAATTGGGAAGATTTATTGTGTTACTAATCAGACTATTTAATTGAAATACATTTATAATTTGTGTCATTTTACATCTATTATGGTCCATTACAAAATACACATGAAAACAAATGTCATGTGTTGATTATTCAGAAGGTAAAAAATCATTATTTCCATACTAATGAATCCCATGAAGGATCATATATGGTTTCAGGATGGATGTGAGTTCTATCCTAGACATGAATTCAGAAAATTAAAAATATATAAAAAAGGAATGAAACAAGATACCCTTCATTCACATAGATAACATACACATGGATCCATTTTGAGATACTAGGTGTGTTGAATTTATTAGTGTAGAGGATACATTCTATGACAACTATCAAGACATTCATGCATTATATATTAGATACTAGCATTCTTTTTATCTCGATTTTCACTATTTATCCACCTACCCACAGCCTCAGAGTCATTAAAACCTAATTGATGAATCCCCTATGATAAATTATGTACTGGACATTACAAAGGGAAGATGATATAAACAATATAATACAAGGTTTAGGATCATGTACTTAGGGTAATATCATAACACTAATTTTATTTCAACATTAGTGATGACATAAAATTAATTATGGGGTAAATTACAAATGGGTATTGAATTCAATGAATATAAAAGATATTGTGATTAAAATATTCTATTTTCATTAATAAACCAAGCCATGGGGAATGAATAATTTTTATCAAAGGATGATTCTAGAGAATAAACATTTTTTTCTTGTACTTATTTTTATTTAGCTAAGAATCATGACTATTTCCTTTTTTAAAAATCTCTTTTCGTTTTGAAATCACTGGGGAATCCTTTTTTGATTAAGGAAAATAAATTTCTAAATTGTGGGGGAATTTGATAAGATATAATCATATATATTTTTTCTATAATTTAGTTAAGGATTTTAATTCCTTTATTCAATAATGAACTTTCTATGTTCTGATTTATTTAGAGATGAGGCTTCGATGTTTCCAATATAGAAAAAGCAAGAGAAGAGAACCATTGGCCTATTACACATTGTGAAACCACATTACATTACATATATAAGGGTTTCATAACATCCAGCATGTCGTGAAGAAATTCATGAATCAAGTAATAAAAATTGACAATGGATTAGCCATTACACAACGTGAGTGTCCAATAAATTCCATGAATTATTTAAATGAAAAATATGATCAGATGATATAACTATAAATGTGGTACATGTCATGATTCTAAGATACATGATGAGAAAGTTGTAAAATATTCATCTCAAAGACAAGATATGCATAAATTCCAAATCCATCTAAAATCATGCAGGTCTGCCATTACAGGATGTGAATCTGAACACACGTCGTGTAATTTTCTACTTATAAATATAGAAACTGGGTAACAGATTTAGAGAGATTTTAAATTAGAGAACAATTATGATTTTTATCCCTTTATAATTCCACTCGAATCCATATCCTCTAAATGAAAATTTCTTCAAACATTTCAATATTTTAATATAATTCAAGCATCAAGGATTGTGTTTAGACATCAAATTCATTCATTTTTTCATCAACAAATTCATTCATATTCAATAATCAATACAATCGTGCAGTATTAATTTCCACTCTTATATCAAATGAGTAGTTAATTAAATTCTGATTTGCATATTGAAATTGTTGTTGCATGCTTGTTGAGTTTAGTGAATCCCAATTATTGCATGATTATGAAGTATTGAAATTCAATTGCTCTTAGTATGTAAAATAAAATGCCACTTCTTCATTTTTTTACATTCTATCCCACAATGAGTTGCTAAACCACCTAGGATATGGATAGAGAGTAGGTGTATCTGAATATAATATATATTTAATTATCAATTTGTTAACCTTATGTTTTAGTAATCATGATAAATAGTATTTATCAATCAAGTTAATTTGAACTTACCAAGACGTAGTGTATTCGATTGAAGGACCCTGTCCATATTGGAATAGATAAAGTTATGAAAAATATCCTAAAATTATTTTTTGACTTAGAATCCATGATTAATCCATATAGGTTGTCATTATTTCGCAATCAAGGAATTGTTACCAATTAGGTATAACTAGTTGATTTTAACAAAATAAACTTGTGAAATTTTTTTGATTCACTACCTAAAACATAGGATTATAACATGTTATAATTAAGATCACAATCTCTATAGATACCCTGAAATTGACCCTGATCCCTCTCTCATTCATGAAGCAAATCCTCAACTATATAGTTACAGAATTCCAAAAATGAGCCAACAAGCATGGACTACCTCACCAAAAGGCCCAATACATAGGTTTATTGTTCCATTTATCATTCCCCATAGGATTAACCCCATACATTCACTATACTATTCCCTTATAATAGGTTAGTTTTGGGAAAAAATACAAATATAATATCACTACAACCTACCTGATTTCAACATCAAGTATAAGTGCATCAATAAGTATATGATGAAATACATTAAAATATTCTTCCTTGCATCCTTGTGATGTAATATCAGTCCCCTGAGCTGCACCACTATGCTAATGCAATAACACTTTCCCATAAGAACCTTTTTTTCTACCCCAACCTCATTAGCTAGTGGAACTTTAACATCCTGATTAATATGGGGTTGAAAACCCTCTTTTAGAAACCCAATTCTGAAAGTTTCCACTATCATTAGCTATCGATTGTGGGTTTCTATAGAACTATTGAAAATTTCTCATTCTACCACAAGTCCAACACTATACTGGTGGTTAGATTCATTTCATATGAAAATGAATCAGCCTACCAAAATGGCAGAAGATAACTCGGGTAAGGTTCTTTTTAACTGATCCTTCCCTATGACCACTCTTCTTTCTATATCCCATGATAACATTTTTGAATTTAATCTTCCTACACTTAGAAGATGTATAATGTAGTCAACTAAATAGACCATCTATCATCCATTAGAATTCTCCTTTAGGCTCCCCTCAATTATGAGTATGTGATTCACCACATCTGGTAAATTTTTCACAATAAATTTGTCCACATAGGACATAATCCTATAATTAATCCAATATTTATATAATTTCTCCAAAGTAGGATCATATACTTTCAATAATGGAACATATCACTATGAATTAGTAAAAAACATGCATAGAACATCATATTCATAATCCTCTACGTCAGCCTCATGAACTCTGATTCCCTCTCATTCCTAAGTGTCTCAGGGTAATAGTGATATAATATATTCTTCAAAATGTCCATCCACTAAATATTTACAACATCTACATCCTGAGCATGGATTCCCTAAATATAATTCTCCTAAAAAATAAACAAATAAGAAACCATTCTTATCTCTTCTTAACAGTAGTCTCTATGAATTTAAGGATCGTCTTGATAGACCAAATGATGAACTCAGTTTCCTCAGGTCCACCATTTCTAGTATTGGTCATAGGGTGCTGCATCTGAAATACTTAACTCATGTAAGACCTATAATTCACTACCTAACCAGGGTATATTTCTATAAAACACATAATGAATGAAATTTTATCATGGAACATCTTAGTAACATTCTCAACTTGAACAATCAAAGCCTCATCTTCCACTACTAGGGGATCATTACCTTAACTATCTTTATTTCTTCATCCCGATAGGCGACATTGTTGTGGAATATATCAATATTTCTAACCATACATAAAAGGAAACATAACACACCATTATCACATTTTCAAAAGATGGATTCATATAGATCTATAACAATTCCTTCCCCCAAACCTCACCACATTGTCAAAATTGAGGCACTATCACTACCCTTGACCACCCCTCATCTATGACAGGGTTAAAAATGGGTAAATTTTTTAATTATTAGTGTTTATCATTAAACAACCATTTTCTATTTTACAAATTTTTCATCATTTATAATTTTCAATTTTATATAAGGTTTTTTTATGTAAAATACCGAAACAAGGAAAATCCATTTCAATTAAACAGCTCCCCTAGAAAATTCATTCCCATGTGTTCCAAAAATAATAAATATCAAAAGAAATCCCTAATGAAAATAATGATTTATGTATATACAAATTTTTTTCCATACCGGACCACAAGTTAAATATCATAAAAATATCAAAAATAACAACATTCCACAACAAGTGCACTGGAGGTGAAATTACATTCAACTATAAAAAACCAATAAAAAATCAATACCACCTTCGGTAATTGGTTTTTCCCATATACATGGGTTAGATGATCCCATAAATTAGCTCATGACAAATGCTTGACTGATCCTAATCACATATTGTAGAAAAAATAAATTAAAAGAACACTACCTTTGATACCACATTGTGATGTATTGACCCGATTTCCACACACTGGGTGCCTGATCTGATTGCTAACATGAACTCAACTATAAATCCACATACCCTAGAGGATAGAAAATTGTAGTGAGGGTCAAATAAATAATATTGGTATATTGTACCATATTTATCTAAGTAAATCAGAAGTGGGAAATAAATAATCAATAACCAACTGATAATAAAGAATGACCAGATTAGTATTATAAGTAAGAAAATCTAGTAACATATGATAAAAAAATGGGAAATATATCCAAAACTAATTTAGTAGATATTCTTTCCATAAATATATCCTGATTGAAATAAAAAACACAAAAATGAAGCCAATGAAAACTCCAATGAAGTTATTGACACCATATTTGGTTACCTTATCCATGCTCTTTCTAGACATAATCATCTTACATAGGTATGTTTACCTTCAAATTTCATTTAAACACAATGTATATTCACGAACCAACCAAAGTGACCAAGTACAGTGTGAGTAAAAAATCATTTTCCACCACCAATATCGTCTAAAACAAAATCCGATCAATAAAAATTTATGTAGTTATATACAGAATAACATAGAATAAATAAATTAAAAAAATATAATCAATTATTATTTATTTAAACATATTCACCCTAGTTTCATAATGAAACTAACACGATCAATACCAACGTTTTCCCATGTTGGAGTCTTAACTATCCCCATGGGATATCACATAGTGAATAAAAATTCATTATCTTTCCAGAGTTTTTAGTTATAAATTTATTTAAATTTCAAACGATGGACACATGGATCCATTTTTTCAATTCCAAAATTGAGATAATATATGATCATTTATGTCACTATGTGGGTATTTATATTATTAGTCCATATCCCAAAACTAATTTACCAACAAATCACACATGGGTGTTTGTAGTATAAGTACATGTCACGTACTAGAATATTAGTAAATCACATTTAGGCATTCAAAGTATCAGTCCTTGCCCCATACTTGTTATCACAAAAATCTAATAGAATATATATCACATTAAAAATAGTAAATAAACATTATCCCATTAAACAACACTATAACTAATAGTATCCCATTCCAATTATTATAACAATCATGGTTAAAATCTTTAAATTAAATGTAATAATATGAATAATTCACTATTAAACCATTTTTCAATAATTAGCCACATGGCTCATTAACACTTCATGTTAAAAAACCATCACAAAATTCCCATTATCAGTTTATACATTATCACATTAATTGACCAATTTAATTATTCTTATTCTACTAATTTCAATTTACCCATTATTGGACCAAATCCTAATCACACAATAATTCAATTTAATTAATTTAATTTTTGGATAAAAATTACCAATCTAGTAAATTCACATGTTATAATTACACACATGAAATTTAATTCAAGAATGTGATATTTTTAATTTAAACAACCTTCCTCAAGACTATTGATAAGCTGTCACTAAATTAAAAATAATATAATTAAAGTGGATCATTCAATTGCACAAAAAATAATGAGATCTAGACCCAAAACATCATCCCAATATAAAAAGTAGTTAGATATATCATAACCTAGATGCAATACATTTCTAGAATAAAATATAGAACTTTTATTTAGTTATAAATTGACATATGAGGTAGATGAAATAAACATGGGATGATATTTCATTGCGGGAGAGGTGTATGTTCTTCGAAAGGTCCTTCAATTCATGAGTAATGAAGTCAAAAATTCCTTGAAATATTCCTAGTAGATCTATAAAATGTTGACAAAAATTTTATCTAGAGGAAGGGTGTTTATGAATAATAAATATGTGCCTCAATTAATGGTGGATTTTTTTCAGAGGATTAATATCTAGCTTGCATGGTTTCCTGTACGGGGAGAAGGGTTTTCTTAAATGGTGTGCCTTAACCATGAACCTCCCTTGAGAAACTCATGGTCTGAAAAACCATATGAATTCATGAAATCCCCCACTATATATTGATTCATAATTTTCTATGTCTTGGAACACATTTTTTGGAAAACTAGGCACCAACGGTATAATTCCCCTCTTCTTCCAAAATTTAGAAATACTCCCCCCAAACACCACTCAATCGAAAAAACCACCTACAATATACCAAAATAACAATAAAGAAGTATCTATAATAGTGAACGATACATCTCAAGATAAATTTGGTTTCTTATTGAATTCCAGGTTCAGATACTAAAAAATATTCATGAAAAATAACATCATTATAAATTTTGATTTCAGATTCATTTTATCATGAAGCGTTTTGAAATTAACATAATATGATAATTTTTTTGAGAAGGGAAAAAATAAATGTTTTTATAATTTCTATGACTAAGAATGAAGGACAAAAATTCTTTAAATTTACATTATTATAAATTCATACCATATGTTCATGGAGTTATTGGATTTCAAAATGAATTTAATATAGATAGTAATATTATTATTTATCATAACTGTATAAATCTTTTCGTATTATGAATGTTTACCTTTACCATCAATCAATATTAATTATAAATCAATTATTTTGTTCCAAATTTCCCCATAAATATTTTGGATAACTAGTATGGAAAATATACGGTAATAGTGATCGTGTTTTTTATATATCTAAAAGACGACACACAAATTATCATTGATATTATTTGATATATTTTAGTAAAACATTAAAGGAAAAAATGATATGATATGTAATAACTTCAACCAATAAGAACTTGTTGTAGTTTTATTCCTAATCATGCATTGCATTACTAGGGACCTATGGTTTCAACGTCATCAAGGCCTAGGTGGTCATTTATACATTCAATTTAATATTTTTCCGCACCATTATTGATTACTATTTAAATATTATTTTGAAATAAAATATCAAATTCATTTGGATAGTAATTTCAGGTTTTATTGATTCATATGAGTTTTGATGACTATTTTTCTCTTTGTTTGTTTTGCTGTGAATTTTCTAATGTTTCAAAGTCCTTCCATTTAATATTTGTTCATAATTTCAGTTTCAATGTTAAATAAAGACTCTCATTCCATACAATAGGTCCCCTCAACATGTTTAGTTTTTACAAAAAAAAATCTTTCATTTCTGGTCCATTTTTATAATTTGAAAAAGATATAATGTTATGAAAGATCAAATGTGGGTTCTTTTATCCTTTCATGCCATCATTAAGCTAAAATTTCAATTCCTTATATGGTTCTTCTACACCAAAATGAAATAATAATTATCATGAAATTTGTCCTGATACTATAAAACTACCAGTCACTATGGTATGTGGAATATACCATAAAAATTAATAAGTAATCAATCTATTTTAATAATTCCTTATCTATATTCATCAATTAGAATAGTCATCATATCTCTCATAGGATTCATCCTTGATAACCACTGATTGAGCACAATTATATGATAAAAATAAAAACCTTATGTGCATATCCCATATTTGGATGATATTTTAGTCATCCATTAGAATGATATAAATAAAAATAGTGGGACATAATTCATTTTATTGAGGTTATATATTTTCATATATTTTGATAACCACATCCCATATGGTATAATATTGGCCCAATATTAAGAATAGGTCTATTCTTATGGAAAAAATACATAGTGGCAATTATATAATTTTCCAAACTGTGAGTAATAGTTTGATGTATTGGAATTAATCTTCATGGAACAATATTTTAAATATTCTATGCCCCAAACAAATTTATATAAAATGGACCGGAAAACGATTCCCTTGAACCCAAATCACAATGATCTATCCAATAGTAGTCTATGGTATTATTCTCTAACTATTTACATTCTCCACTCATTATACCGTACATCTATATAGCATGGAATGTCAGTTTTATTTACCCCTCTTGTGTAGATTTTTTTGGAACCCTTTTATCATAAAAATTATTACTCTAGTAAGACACCTTTCTATTATTTAGTCATACTTTCATGAAATGTTATTATTGTATATAATTGTGGATCATATACCATAAAAACATTAAAATTATATTTTACTTCTAGTATAAGTGGTGGGTTATACTTCTCATAAAAAGGTGAGAATTAGGGTAATAAACTGTTTATGTATATTACCTCAAATTATCATATCCATGTCAAAATTTCTTAATCATACCTCCCATTTAAATAAGTAGAATTCATTATCCTTTATGCCTTATAAACACATGTTTTCTAGAAAAAATAATGTAATCATGAATACATTTTTCTAGTATTTCTATGCGGGGTTTTAAATTCTTATTTTATTTGTAATACTTGAATTCCATGAAGTACTGTACAACACATTATGTACTTGATCAAAAAAATTTATACCCACCTATTTTTGATATAATTTATGTATTACACAATAAACTGGTGATCTTCTAATGATAAATAATATTTTAGATTGAAAAAAAGTCAATAACATCAGTCCTTATACTTCTGGGAAGTTCTTATGGTTAGTGATCAAATATCACAAAATGTATGTTTCACTCATTCATTAACCATTTCTGAAATAAAAAATAAAGAAAATGAAATAGTAGGGTGGCCCAATAAAATTAACGATAAATCGGAATAAGGGAAAGTAATAGTTTTTTCTTAGATTGAAATTATTAGAACTCATTTTCACTAGTTTGTGAATCATGATCAATACAACACATAGAGGAAAATGTATACAATGACACTACATTTCATCAAAGTAGAAAAGGAAAAAATATTTTCTATCGACCAAAATAAATAAAAATAGATCGACAATCTAAATTATAATTAGAAGATAATCCAAATTTTACCCACCATAATTTTTTCCCATGAGATATATAATTTAAGTTCAAATTCATAGAGGAAACTATAATGTAGCAGTTTTCCAATCATTGAATGGAAACTATATAAACTAGTGATGTGATATTTTTGAGCGTTAGTTCTGTGAGAATGAGAAAAATGTAGATAGGATTAATTTATTTTATTTTTACTTCCAAATAATCCCAAATTCTATTATTATGTACATAATATTCCTTTTTCATACATATATGGGAAATTTAAAAAATTCCAAAATTGATTTTTCCACCACAAAACTGGATGTGTTTAATTATGATTAGATTTAATATAGATTAATTTTTTATGAAAATATTTTTTTTACAAAATGATTGAAATTCAAGAGGTGATATTCAATAAATGATTGGATTTTATACAATAGTATATTAGGGTCAATTATACGTTCAAAGTAATAACTGAATTTATTTATTTCCAATATCATATTTCATTGCACTCTAGGGTTAAAGGTTTACAAACGAGTGAATTTTTTTAAAAAATTTACCATTCAAAATCCAACCACAAAGAGTAATTTCAAAATCCATGAATCATTTAATATATTACCTCAATATTAAATTACCTTGTATTTTTATAACACTAGTGAAAATATTGAGATGAAAAAATGGATTTTCATATAGAAACTATATTGGTAATGGGGGTATGTGTTTTTATTTCTATTTTTGCCTTTAATAATTCCATGAATGAACGTAAATGAAATTATAAAACTAGAATCAGGGGTTAATGTTTCCCATTCAAACAGATTGAAAACATATCTTGTTAAAAATAAACTTTTCTTAAATCCCTTTAACTGGATTCCTTCACACTATGGACTTTGACTATATTTTTAATCCAATTAAAAATCATATGACTTATACCATAGTGATTCAAAATAATTTTAAACAGAGATATCCCACAACGATAATTGACCATTTGAATGATATAACTATTCTTATAAAAGTCACTTTTCCATGAGAAAATCCATTTTATTACTCCTCAACAAGATGAAAATATACTGGTTTGTTATAAAACTAATGAAAAAATGGTTTAGGATTCCATTATTTGTCTACATTCGTAGAATTTATACCATTAAAACATATAATAAGAATTTTTATTCAAAATAACCAATAATAATTTCTACTTTTTCCTATAACTGAATCTCGAACCAATGATATCCCTTTTCATAGATATACAAAATTATTCTAAGATATTTTGGTATAGGGAAAACACATTGTTATCCTCATATTTTCATAAATTAGAAGAGAATAATTTCATCATAATTATTACACAATAAATAATTTGTTGAATTCCTTATTATATGATATAAAATTTTATTGTAGAGTAAAAATCCATCAATGACATAATCTACATGGATTTACCATGGATATATGACCTACAAAAATAGATTAGGAGACTATATCACATGAAATTTGACTTTATAAAATATCATACATTATGGATTTTAACTATAAGGCAATTATCAAAGAGGATTTTCCTTCTAATATTTAACAACACTAAAAAATTTTAAAACATAGTTCTCAGCATAAAATTCTTATCCATTTTTATGATGGATGAGTTCCAATGAATTATTATATGGAAATAAATATTTACACTCAATAAATATGAATAATTTTTCATATAAATCATAATGGTATGTTCAATTATAAATTTCAAGTACGAAACTATTAGAACCACCCCCACTTTTTTAAATATTTATCTACCCATATTATAATATACATTACATTACCGTCATTTACTTAATATATAACACTATAATATAATTTATCCTGTCACATTCTTAAGTTGTAGTGATCTCTAAAAAAGAACTTAATCATAATTGATGATAATATAAGTTTTAAAAACAATTTTCCATGTAGGACGGGACTTAGATATGTGTAATATTTCCCCTAACATTATAAAAAACTAATAACTAGTGTAACATTTCATCTTAATTATAAGTGATAAAATATTACATACCCTCCTCTTAATATATGTGAATTATGACCAGCAGTGTATACCTCTAGCTATGATGATGATGCTAAAGTCCACATTAAACTTTCATTTTGATGGAAAACGATAATATCTACCTTATAGTTTTCACAATCCTAATAGAACACTAAACTCTATCATATGAATATATATACAAATAAGTAACAAAATACTATTTAAATATGAGTCATCCTATATAATGATAAACATTATTATAAAATTACCTCCTTCTAGGAATGAATAAATTTCATTATTACCAATTACCTCCCTTGATGGAAATAATATATTGTTTAATATTTTATCATCTATGTTGATTGTAAACTCAAATTTTATGTTTTCTTCCATACTAGATAACACTATTCCAAATTATACCACTCTATCATTCCATCAAAATGTTGAGAATTAAAATAAACCTTAAATTTTTCTATATGATGTTAATAAATATTGTGACATCGATTTTAGATTTTAAATTTATCCTAAAATAACTTCTAAAACAATAGTCAAGTGTTAAATGTTCCTTGGTGGATGAATACCATAATGATATATCATGAACCACATTGTATTATAAATTTTCTAAATGGTATTTAGTGGGAAAAAAATTATCCAATGGAAATGGTAATAAACCAAAAAATTAAATTTTACATTAGACCCATCCAATCATAAGAATTGAATGAAAGATAAATGTTGAAATTTTATATTATGTTAATATTATAATTCATAATGATTAATTGTTATGGATAATAAGAAAAAATATAGTCTCATTAAATATTTATAATATTGAAAGAGACAAAGATAGATTAAACATTATAGTTTTAGAAACATCCCAATGGTCACTATATAATATACTATTCTTAATAATCGATCTAATGTGTATAAATTATTTTAATAAATCATGGATAATGATCACTATTTAATCATTCGACTGGTAATGAAACATTTCATAACATTAAATCACATTGTAACACTATATCCTTAATGTTAATAATCATTATCTATTCAAAAAATTTATTTGTATGTTTGGATCTCAATAGAAATCCTAGAATGGTGTTTTAACTGCTTTAGAAAATAAAGATATAATAAATGACGAAGACATTTACACTTTATTTTTATAGTTATTGTATCATTGATTTTTTTAATTAATGACTTTTTTCGTGCTCGATTTTTTTGTTTTAATATATTATAAAAATAAATGATCATTAAAGTAGATTTAAAAATATATTAATAATAGTATTATATTGAAACATATTTTCTATGTATTATATCTAGAGGGTCCATTACTACTGTAGTGTGAAGACCAATATATTTTTGAAAAAAATTATTTCATGCGTGAAGAATTCCATGGTATAGATGAAATTTATGTTCCCACCATTATTTTAATTATTCCATGTATTTGGCTGGGCCACATCCCTTGTTAAAAAACAAAAAGTAAAATACCCAAAACCAATCCTTGAATTAGGATGTAGTTTATAAAGGAGTAACATTATAAATATACTCCCATAATGGAACAAAAAATATCTATTTCTATATATCAAAATCTAAATAAAAATTATTTTAGTTATTTTCTATTAAATAATTTTCTATATCAATTTTATTTGATATTTTCAATGACCATTAGGATTAATACCTAAACTATATCATATTTTATACATGTGATCTGGTACATAGGCTCAAAAGTCAAGATTTTTTATTTTAACGGTGATAATATTATTTTCTATACTATAATATTCCCCATATATATCCTCAAATACCCAACTCTTTGGAACCCAATTTTTTTTATAAATATAATTTTTCATTATGTTCCATAAAATTCTTAAAACATTGGGATTTCTCTATAATATTTTTTATTTATCTTTTTTTTAATAACATAACTATCCATTTCTAAAACATCCATTTATGAAGTTGATCAATATATTATATATGTTAAATACATGCTTAATTTTTTTATTAGTCTCTAGCA
The DNA here is from genome assembly GCA_963277665.1 of Viscum album. Classification (NCBI taxonomy): domain Eukaryota; kingdom Viridiplantae; phylum Streptophyta; class Magnoliopsida; order Santalales; family Viscaceae; genus Viscum; species Viscum album. The sequence continues at coordinate 796,304,874 of OY728157.1, forward strand.
ATTAAAATATTAAGAATTGTAAATTTTTTAAGGATGGGGCCGAAGCCTCACTTTATTATTTAATGAAAATACCTCTTTAATAATTATACTAAAATTTTGTTTAATTATTAATATTATTAATCGATTTTTCACAAATAATATTTTAATATTATTATATAGTCTCTTAATGTGTATAAGATGAATAGTAGAATGTTGTGAAATTATTTTTTTCATCCATATTAATAAAATATTTTAATAATAAATAATTAATTTTAGACTTTTATTCTATTTTATTTTTTTATTACATATTTTTTTAATTGGTATTTTTAATGTTGAAAAGAGGAATAATTTTCCAAAAATAATTGGAAATCATCCTTTTTGTTTTAATATTAAATTTAGTTGTGATATATTGTTTATTAATTATATTTAATTACCTGAATTCATATATGTAAAATTACTGGGCTAAACTAAATATTAGTTTGTTATTTTTGGATAATATTTTGACCAATTTAATAATCTATTTTTTGAATTAAGGAGGTGAATAACTTATTTGAAAACCAACCACTTAACAATTATTTTATACTATAGTTTTAAAATATTATTTTTACGAGGTATAATATATATATATATATATATTGTCTATTAATTTTAAAAACATTTTATATTTAATTTTATATGTGAACAATAAGTTAATTCTATAATCTTTTATTTCATGTTATCATGATAGTAGTAATAAACTCATACATATGATCTTTTTAAAATAACATTTTATCCTTGGAAAATTCATATTATTTTCTCAAAATTTACCTACAAAGGGATTCAAATATGTCATTAGCCAAGTTAGGTTCTTAAAAAAGATTTTACTGAATGATGTGGTAAATAAGAGAAAATTTTTTTATTACTTTTTCCCACACATATTCTATTAAAATTTCTACACATTTGATATATAATAGTTGTGTGATTTATTTTTGATATATTTTCAGTGAATGTGATTAAGATCTAAACTTCTCTCAAGGTTTTTTATTCTTGGGAACCCTTAGAGTATAATCATCATATCATGGTGTTTCTTTTTCAACATTGATGATTTTTTATATAGGAACACAATCCCCTCAGTGAAATTCATGATTTTTTAATACATTTTAAACATGGAGAATTTCATAATAGAGCATAATTATATAAAAATGATAGGATTTCTGTTAAATTTTATTTGCTATCCACTAATAGGTCTGACAGAAAAAAATGACCCTTAATATTGGTGAAGAAATATACTTGAAACCATTATTGTTAGACGTTTTCATAACATGGTATTATTTAAATTCATTAAACACAATGATCATAATAGTTAAGTATATTTTACATGGAAGATACATAGACCATTAATACAAATATACTGATAATGAGTTCCATATGGATCATGTGATTCTATTTTTTTTACTTAATTAATATGTTGTGGATTAGATGAACATTATTCTTGTTGGTAAAATTTTTGGTAATCATATATTGTAAAATAATATTTTGGAAAAAAAATTTAATTTGGTAAAGATGGTAATATAGGGAAATTAAATTTAATACATTTCATAAAGATATAAATAGTTTTCATTTTATGTGAGGGATAAGAATAAAAAATATTGAAAATTATATAACTCTTTAGCCATTATTATTATTATTATAATATTTTGTCTTTTTTTGATGTAGTTTATAGTTTCTGCATGGATTAATTACGAAGGATTTATATAAAACATAACATTAAAAAAATATAAAAATAAAAATAAACCACATCAATAAAATATATACTTAATTAATACATTGGAAATGGAATGGTCATTATCAAAGAGTGTAATTCATTATATTTATAATATAACCCCCATGTCCACAAATGTAAGATATTTTACCAATTGTATGGATACAATTTTTAAAATAGTTTCCACAAAACAAAACCCTTAAAACACAGAATCATATATTATAATCACCAAATATTTATATATGTATTTATTCTTATACAATGTTTTATGCTAAAATAAAGGATAATTTTTTGTCAGCCAACAGTTATATTTTTTGGAAGTGACAGAAAAAATAATTTTAATATAGTTATATATATTAGATGTCATAAATTTATTTCAAAAATCTAATCCATGATGAAATTAAATCAAATGAGGATTATTTATAAAGAAATTAAGGTATACCTAGATAAAATAAAAAATGAAATTACCTGGAAAATTTTATCATGAATGCCCACCCCTAGTCCCTAATTAATGTAGCATCTATGAAAATTATTTCATCTTCCCGAACCCACATAATTTTTTATGTGAAATGTGAAAAAATAATCATAGATAATAATATCAAACCATATTGGAGTTATAGATGAGTATGATACTAATTAATATGGGAAAATGGATGTTGTAATATATAGGATTTGGATCATCATAATAAAAATTATATTGTGAGAAAAATGATAATACATGAATAAACGGTGATATAAAAGTCTAAAATGAAAAAACGGAAAGAAGAGAGAGCGAAAAAAGGGATATTAAAATAAACAAGAACCAGATAAAATAAAATCAGTGTAACAAACTACAAGAATAAATGATTTATAATATACTACAAAATAATAGTATTCGTATTGAGGATATCTAAATGAAGGATTAAAAGTTAATATGAATATTTTCCATAGGTATTTTGGAAATACCACGTCAACCTACCTTTTCATATTGAATCTATCAAATATTAAATAACGTAAACTTCATAATGGAGTAAATTTCTATAAAATTAATATTGTAGGATAATTGAGTGTTATATTTTCTATAAAAATATTCCTCAATTTTTCATTTAAAATTCCCTCTAAAACTAAGATATATAAGAAGAGATAACTTCTTATGCACTGTTATATTATAAAAATATGGGATTAATGTATTTGAATTCATTGGTTCTACCAACTTCATGAATGAATGTTCTTTGTCAAATATGTGGTTGTATTAATATAAAAATAAAAAAGTCACCATTTAAATTTCCAACAATTGTTAAAATATCCAATATAACTATTTCGATTAATTTTTTAAGATATCTAAAAAATCTATTTCCATAAATTTTAAAAATAATAGTGATTTGTTATGAATAGGATAATTTAATTATCCAATGGATACCATTACAAGAAATAGTTATTCCATGGTATATATAAATTAAAGAAGATAGATTTTTTGAATTAATTATGAAGAGATCATTTGGTTTTCATTTAATTTAATATCATAGATGAATTTGGAAACATCACTGAAATTTGTGGTACTGAAGAGTAATCACAACAAATGAGATTGTAATAGTAATATAGGAAAAAAAGATTAAACATAATTAATTCATTGTGGATATAAAATGATAATATACAAACTATTGGTAGGAACCCAAATATCAAACATTTCATTTATAAATCCAAAATCAGCTGACATTATTCTAATCTGATCGATTCTATCACCAAACCACCAATAAATGATATAAATACATTAAAAAATAGTCATTACCTATATGTTGGGAGAATACAAAATAGATAAAATCATATTTAATTTATAATGGATATATGAAAATGAGGATTACTTACTGAAGGTGTGGATATAATGAAATTTTTTAATATCATAGAGTCATTATATTTGCAATGGTACTAACACCATCATTTTATTGTACTATATTACTTTATAATTGTATTCAACCATGTTAATTAAAATATGTAATTTTAAAAACTATAATAAAATATGTAATGACAATGGATTCCCTCATACTCATTTATTTAACAATCATATTTTTTATTTTAGATTGTAAATAGTTAAGACTGCTCTAAGTCAATACATTGACGGTGGTAATGAAAAAAAATGGATGAGGGTAAAGGTATAATTATAAAATGGAAAATTAAGGGATTTATATTATTTATCATTCAATATAAGTAGAATAAATCCCTATATATGGATAACATTCTAATCATGTTATGGATTAAATTGTATAACATTTATCGAAACTCATGTTTCATTGATTTTTCGACACATATTATAGTTATAACCACATATTTGTTTTGTTATAAAACCCTAATAAAAAAACATTTCACATATTTTTTGGATCCCTATTTGTATATGAATTTGTATTTACAAATATGTAGAGCATTACTAACATTTTTATGATGTATCACATATAATATTCAGGATATATTAGATTAAATTCTTGAGATAATTCTAAATGATCTCATTTTTTTTATCTAAGAACCCTTGATATTTTCCTAACAATAATAACATGGAACTAAAATGTTGTTAAAATGTTCATGTTTATGAGTTGGGATTAAAGTCATTTATTGTTCAAGATGGATCCGATCTATGAAAAAAAATATAAAATCAATGAATTGAGAAAGATCTATAAAAATAAAGGGGATATAATAGTTACCAATTACATTTTTATTTAGAATTATTTTAGGATATCTAGTATATGCAATATTCCTATTCAATTCTATGATGGATTTTTTCATGAAAAATCAACAACTTATCAATCCTTCTAAATGGAATTTTATAAACACTTGATTAAATCATCTTAGGAAAAAATTACTAATTTGATATTGAATTTGGTGTTTTCCCAAACAATGGTGACTACTAATATAGATAAAATATTCTTGCTAATAATTTATGAATGTAATTTAATTATGAGATATAGTTTTAGAGAGTATCACAACACAATTTTATCCAATTTAATTGGATAACCACACACATAATTAATCCCAACAAGAATATGACAGAATAGTAGAGGATCTTATTATTATGCTCTTTAATTTAAATATTTTAGATAACATTTTAGAATGAACTAAATAAATTAATTTACTCTTCATATAGTCAACTTTTTTTTTGAATAGAAATAATTTTAATTAGTTACTTCTTAAATGAATTTTATTTTTACATGAGTTTTATTTCAACATAAAAGATATAAAAATGCATGAATAGTATTGTGGATGTATAATTTCAAATGATATCTTTGATGATTTTAGAGGAAGTGGAAGGGATATATATTGATGGATATTTTTATAATTTGAAAAAACATACATTATCATTGAATAATTTCTACTATTTATTAAATGGGAAAATTTATTATGAGATAAAGAATATTCAAATCAAAACACATAGATAGAATAGAAATGATTTGGAGATTATATTGGATACGTTTCATTTATTATCTCTTACAATTCAATAAATTCATCAATGGATTCATTTAAGTATGGGTACCTTTGTAAATGGTTAAGATGATTTTGGATTTTTCTAATTTATAACTATGTAGAGGTCATTTCATACTAATTTTTACCATTTATAGGGGATTAAAAACAAAGAATTTTCCTACTATTTTAAGTTATTTATTGTAATTCTTATAAGGATGTGATTAATCCTAAAGGATTACAAATAATATATCGTAAAATATGATCTCAATTTCCCAATTCTTGATGCAAAACTGTTTTATATGTGGGGAATAAAATTCATGGGACCCTTCATGGACACATAAAGTAACACATGTATCAATGTGTTTTACTTATAAGAATAAGATATTATTGAAACTAAGGTGACATATAGAAACATGGTGAGTTTTGTTATCAAAGATTCAAACAGTAAAATTTTTTAGTTTGAAATCCCTCATATAGTCTATTGTGATCATGGAACTCACATCAATAGTGATTTGATTATTTTTTCTATAAGGTATTATATATTTTTATATAATGAATAAACCCCTAATTACAAACAAATAATTTTGAAAGTGCAATTATTATATTTTTATATAATAAAATTTATCAAGATAAACATCAAATCATGTTGGATATATTCATGACAAAAGTATTGATTATTAATTTTGGGAATATTTAATAATATTTAAAACATTAATTAGTATTTACATATTTATCTTCAAGTATTTTAATCCATATCACAATCATTTGCATCCTGGATATATATCATATAAGGATGTTATAATGGTGAACGTGGATATATGAGAAGATACGTAGCATATATGGTTTTTGTGATATGATTTGGTAGAAATTCAAAGAGATTTCTATGGGAATGCATGAATTTAAAAATATAATACTATGATTTGGAATAGATTACATATCAATAAAATAATATTATAAAATATAGAGAATTTACCACTTCCTAATCATGAATAAAGTTATTTCTTATGTGAAATTAGTTTCAATATTTTGAAGACCCTTTAGGGTGATCAAAATACAAACATGGAACCATAAATATTCTAATAGAACATGAATCATTTTCAATGTTAACAGACAATGATTTAATATCTATATGGTAATATTCCAAGATAGATGAATTCCCCCAAAAAAATTTATTAATAACGGAAATATATATTTAGAAACGTTATTTAAAACTTATCCTTAGTAGTAGAAACCCATGTACATCTCATAAATAGATAAAAAAATTCATTACTTATAAATTATTTATGATTTATAAATAATATATTTCAAAATTTTATTAATAAATGAATATTTTATCTGGGATATCCTCTTCCCCTAAAAAATAAAAATTCATGAGGATGAAAATTAGTTAAAGAGTTTATTGAATTAAAATGATGAAGTGGAAAATAGTGGAAATGTTTTAAAGAAAAAAGAGAACCATGAACTAATATTGTCTGCACTACATCATGGACTTTTATACATCTCCAAGTGAGGAAATAATACCATAATAAACCCATATAATATATATTACCACCAACATTTATATAATTAATTTCCCTCTACCAACTAAATAAAAATACATACCAGGAAATCACAATGGATTAATCAACCAAAATCATGGACTACATGATGATTTTTATAAAAAAATTATACAAAACAATGAAGTACTATTCATTAACATTATTTCCATTAGCTATACCGAAATATTACTTAGAAATTCTAATTTAATTTTTTCCCTCATCCCTTACTTAATAATAAAGAATACTGAAACACAATTCAATTCATCCTTGAAAACGTTCATCATATTTTCTCATTTCCATCTATATTAATTATAAATTACATATAGCCATGAAAAAATATAAAATTTATATTTTATGTTGACCTGTATGTTTCCACATTATATATCAATAGTACACCCAAAAAAAATAACATTCATTATATAAGAACAACATTTTCCTAGAACTACAACCATTTTCTTGTTAATGCACTACCCATTATTTAATATTTTACTTAATTCAACATAATACAACATATATGAGTGTAAAATATCTAATTTCATTCATAAATATATTAATCTTGAATCTTGACCCCTATATAATGATTATATTTTCCAATATTATAGTATGGATATAACACTTTTCAACTGAAAATATATCTAACGATGTTAATTTTTTCAGTAACACAGTGTGGTCATTTCAAATTAAAAAAACACATTACCAAAGCATGATGCAATTTATTATTACACCATGGGATTTTGTGAAATATGTTTTTTAATTAATTTAATCTATTTTCTATTACATGAAACAACATGATTAGGATTAGTTACAAGAATAATTGATCTTGGATTGTGTTACATGAGAAAAACATGTTAATATTATGTTCCACTCAATAGTATGTAAATCTAGATTTACAAACAATCCCCAGTTAGCTCGAACTACTTGACACTGATCTTATAAAAAACCATGTTATATTCTTAATTAGTTATTTAAACATGACCATTATAACCTAACCATTAATCATAGTGATAGGAATCGTAAAATAATTAATTTTAACAAATAAATATATTTTATTTATAAAAATAGAAAATATTTATATTAAAATATATAATTTTTAGTAATCTCATTATAATATTCAAATATACTATTTTCATAGAAATAATATTTTTCTTTATTTATTTTAAACAATAATTTATGAAATTTTTTAAAAAATTATAAAATCAATTTGTTAAAATAAAATTCATTTGAGAATTAATAATTTTAAAAATATCTTAGTGTGTGTATTTTATTGGTTTTAATGTAAGGTTTTATTTTTTGATGAATAGTGAAAATTAATAAATTTTTAATGAAAATTTACTTTTCATTTTAAACATATATATTATTAAAATATATATATATTTTTTTAATGTTAAATTAATTAAATATTACGTCAATTAATACATTTTATGATATTTCAGAAAATTTCATATTGAATTTAAATATAAAAACATTATAATCTCTTGAAAATTTTAACTTAAAACCCGCTTTCTCATCGTGCCTATAGGACAAAATTTAAATTCAATGACATGAATTTTGGGAATTGAGATTGGAAGAACCTATTTCAGATTTCAAATTATAATAATTTATATTGTTTAATAATATAAATTTCATTTTTTTACAATAATTATTAATGAAAACAGTTAAAAGTAGTTACAATGACTAAAAGAAAAGGCAATAACTTGGTTGTTTAATGTATAATTTCTGATGGTTGTATGACCCGAATCATTTCCTAAACCATTTTATAGAAATATTTAAAACCCTATGACCATATTATTTAGTTTTTGAGTTTTTGGGGAAATTTTTCATAATTATTTTTATATAATTCTTTATGTAAGGAAAAGGGACAAAAAAAATACCTTTCTTCCTTTTTAATTTCCTTAAAGCATTGTAATAGGGAAAAAACTACATAGGTTCAGTTATAAATATTTGTTTTTAAGATAAATGATTTTTTAAAATGATAATTTCTTTTATTTTTTTACATGATTCAAATAATTTAAATTCTTAATAAATTCGAACAAATTAATTATTTAGTTAATAATTAAATAAATCAACTGATATTAAAATATTTAAAGTGAAGTAAGCTAAATGAATTATTCTATTAAATTATTATTTTTTATTTAAATACATTATTTAATAAATTTCTTAAAATAATGGATTAATGTTTCATTATTGTATGATTATTTTTTAATTTAAATCAATTGAATACTGTCAAAATAAAAAATAATATCATTATATAATAAATGATATTTTATTAATTTATTTAAAATCAATGAAACACTTAACATATGTTAATTAAATTTTAAATATAGTCAATTAATGTACTAATTTTTCTATTATAATATATATATTGATCATTAAGTATATAATTAATCAGTCAGCACGTTTACAATTAATGATTAGTTTTTACACGTTACATGAGCTTCTGCTAAAATTTATTTTCAAAAAATGTATTTTTATTTTATATTTTTGATTCAATATTTAAAATCAGTGGTTAAAATTTATCAAATACAGTTCTCTCAAATTTATTCAGGAAGGAAAAATCACCAATGTTAGAAACCCAGTTACCATTCTAAAAGACATTGACTGTAAAAAAATTGAAAACATAGAATTTATGTAATTAAAAGATGAAAATAATTTGTATCAATGTGCGGTGGATGTGTGGATTTAGAATATAGTCCCTAAAAAGTTTTATTTTTTGTTCTTTAGCCACCATAGTTTGTTTTGACATCTCAATACTTAATAGTATTGAGAATTTACTATAATTCCACTCCCCGTCAACTATAGAAGGTCACTCACTCTCCTTCCATCATTATATCTATAAATGCATTTGTATCATAAAAATCCTACCAAAAGCACTCACATCATCCCTCACGTGGTAATATAAGTCTATTTTTGTAAGTAAAGAACCCCTTTTAAGGTTTTTGTGAAAATATATGGTTTCTACTAGAAGAATAGGCAGTTTTCTTCTTAAAGCATTTTTTATTTTATTTTTTTATCCACCTCCTTAAATTATTATTTTTCCATGAATGTATAATAAAGCAGTATCTTAACTATAATTATTATTTTTTATTTTAATGGTAATACCTAAATCAAAACACATTGCCATCAAGTGGGATTCAAAATCATCTTTGTGTGTATAGTTGATTACCACTTCACAAACCAATATCCTTCCCTTATCCATTATCACCTTCATGGATGAGAATGATGATTGACATACTATTTATATTTTATATATATGATATTGTTATAATTATTTTTTTATTATATCACACATACCTTCGTGGTTTCTATTTTGTGTTAATATAATAACATCGTGCGTGTGTAAGATAGACTACCACCTCACAAAGCGATGTGATTTCGTCATGATATACATGGAATGTATTTTGGATAGTTTTAATATGTATAAGTGATATATAAAATATTATTTTCTCTAACTTAATGTTAATATGTATACATATTACATTTAATTTTCTTTCTTTTAATATGGCTTGTATAGGGAAATATGGTTCATGCGTATATACAAACTACCATCAACACGAATTGTGTATTTCATTTCATATCAATAATTTTTTCTGGGTATAATAAACAACATTATAATGAATTTATATTATATTTTTTTATGGTTTATATACTTGAAATGATGAAATTATGATCAATATATACAGAACATATATAACAAGTTAAAAACATACAAAAAACAAAGCAGTTATTACCCTAAATGTAACATTTACATGATATTGTTAATAAAAGTGTAGTATAAAGTCATAAATATAATATATGGTAGGATATAAATGAATACGGTTCTATTATAGATGTAAAATAAAAAAATATTTTTTATAAGGTGTTTTTGGATTATGTACGACCGAATTCAAGACTGAAGATAAGGTGATTTCGAGTATCACGTTTATTTCTGAGGGACGTATGCCTTATTCCCCATTTTTCTCTTTTGTGTGGTGTATATAATAACGTAGGAAATTTTTAATCTACAATATAAATCATCTCATGTTAATTATTTTATTTTTTGATGTCATTTTTTCAAGGTATTTATGGTTCAAAATCGTTTAAATCGGTAAGGCATTTTTGTCACAATTCACCTTCAGTGAGTCATAAGATATATTATAGACCTATATTCACGAATGACGTGCATATAAATCACAATTGACATGTAATATCATGAATAAATTTATCCTTATAATATTATATGTTTCATTTTATTTTATTCTTTCTTGGGAATTACGAAATATTATTTCGAATATGGTGATGAATTTATGTTACTCTCTCATCGTTTTTCATGATTATTTATAATTTCGATTCCAATAGTAAAATATTATTATAAATCTCACAGTAATTTTAATTTTTTTCTTATCCTAAAATTTTAAAAGATATCTTAATGTAATGGTGCCATTTTTTCACTATTATTGACATAATATAATGTAAAAGTGTTTTATAGAAAATCATACCTTATTTTTCTCCTTGATAAGAAATATATTTAATTCAATAACCATGTTCTCTAATAATGTTTTAAAAAATATAATGAATTTTAAATAATACTTTTTAATATTCAATGTGGGTTTCCAATATTAGTATTTTCATTTAAAAAAAAATTAAAATGCTTTTCAAAGCATCCATTGTATGTTTTCAAAAATATTTCCAAAGAAAAATGTTTTTAAAAGTATTTATGTTTTCCAAAGATATTTTTCAAATATGGAAGGATATTTTCTTCCTAAAATATTTTTAATTAATTTTAAATAATTTTTATAATTTTCCAAAATTATTTTCAATGAAGAGGATTATATATTTTTTAATGAATGTGATTTCCAATGAAAGTGAATTTTTAATAATAAATGTTCCACATTCCCATTAGAAATCATTCTACGTTGTGAAACCTCATGATTTAATGCTATGTATCATTTTATATGTAAATTTAATATCTAACATGTCAAAATTTTGACAAAACCACCGATCATAAATGAACTCCGAAATATTAGTATTTAATTTTGATAGATATAACATAGTTATTGGAATTGTGGGAATGAATGAAATTAAATAGATTAATAAAATATAATTTATATATATTTATATAAAGAGTTCATTGGAAACCATTAATTATTGAAAAAAACCACTAATTAACATAAAGTATGTGTTTTTTAAAAAAAATTCCCACAATTGAATTATATAATAACTGATCAAATTAATCCCATTTGGTAAAATATGTTATTGAATTTTTTAAATAATTTCAATCAAATATTTTAAATTTATTCAATATGTTCAATATGATTAAGATAATAATAAAACTTATTGTATAGATAAAACTATATTTTTTAAATGGAAATTTTTTGCCTACTAACATCACACATTTTTTTAAAACTATGTTTTGACACTTTAAGAAAAATATATAATATAAATAATATTTTTTGAAATTTTAATTTAAAAATTTTCCTATGGTAATTTTCTTGAATTTTTTTGAGAAGCTTCATTTTTTATTAATCTTGAAATATAATATTTTTTTAAAAATTCATTTAATTTTTATAAATTATATAATATAAAATTTTCTTTAAGTTTCTAATATGGGTTGATTAATATAAGTTTTATTTAGTTATATTTCAGAAACACAAATGTTTTTGAAACAACATTATATTGTTTTTTAGAGTAATTTTTTTTGGATAAAAAATCACTTTCTTAGAAAACACTTTTAAATTAGATAATGCTTTTTTATTTTGAATTAATTAAAATAAAAACTAATTGATACTATTTTAAATGAAATTTATAAATTATAAATAATTATCTCTTATGTTAGTTTCATGTAATGTTTATTATTAGTCAGAGTGTTAATATAACATCATATTTTTCTTAAAAAATACACTTCTTGAAAACATTAATTTTCACCATGTCTTGGGATTTTGTCTATAAATTTTCCAATTATTTGGATTGAATTTGATAAAACTGGTTTGATATCTACAAAAATAAGTTACAAATTAGGTATTGCGGATATTTTTATATCTAGGCATAAAATATTTCTGTGGTAAAATATATTATTTTTCATAGAATAGGTAAAACAATGAAACATGTTAATGTTAAAAGGAAAAGGCATAAAATAGAAAAAACGGCAGCTTTTACTAGATATTTGAGGTATTAATCAACCCTAAACATCCTTTATAACATTATTTTTCATCTAAATTCCTTGAAATTAATTCCTCCTCAACATGGTTGGCATTAAATATAAAATAACCATTATTTGATCACTTAAAACCATCCCAAATCAGGTATAAATAACACCCCTCACCACCTCATCTCTTCTCAAAATCCTTGATGCTCCTAAAATGTCTTCCAAACCCTCCTCTACCAAATATCCCCCTATTCATGTGCTTCTTATCTCATAGAAATTCATTTACAATCTCTATAACAGATCCTTCAAGGAGGTGATATTCAAGTAGTAATTTTCTCAAACCACTAATCTAAATTATTTTTATTCTTTACTTTCCCCTCACCTCCTTCATCCATCATCGAAGGATAAATCCAAAACCATGTATATAATGGAGTGTTATTTTATAATTAAATATATCATAACTATTTCATTTCATGTCTCCTCTTATTAAATAAAACGAAACTATTTTCTAAATTATACCAGTTAATCACATTTGTGAATAATGACTTTTTATTTTCCGAAACCTTATTTATGTCGAGTCCTAATGGTATCATTCTAGTAAAATAATATTTAAATAAGTTTATTATATTCTATTTAATTTCATGTAACTAATATATACTCATAACATTAAATAATAATAAAATATTCATGACATCCGGAAATCGACCAAATAAACTGAACATTTATCATTGACATTTTATCAGATGAATCATACCCATGTAATAAATAAAAATTATTTTTAGGAAATTTATATTTAAAAAAGTTTATTTATAAAATTTAATTCATATATTTTATTTTTATTTCCCTTTGAAATGAAAATACACAATTTTTCTCATATAATCAACAATGAATCCACGAAACGAAGAGACCCAAAATAATGAAATAGTATTAATTTCCTGAATATAATTATCATAATTTTGTTCATTTTACAATTGATAAATATTAATTTTAAGTGGACTATCATTCTACTAGTTATAAATTGGTAAGGTAATTATTTCCACGATTTCCATTCTATTTGTTAGCCTTATAGTTCATTAATTATTTCTTTCTATGATTATGCGTGTGATGAATATAGATTGTATTATATATAATTTAAATTTTTTTATGTCTATTTATAATGAATAAAAATCATCCATTAATTGTGTTAATTCTCCCTTAAATGATGTGATAGCTATAAGGGGATTTTTTTTAACAAAATATATTTTTAAAAGCATCCATTAAAACAACATTTTCCTTCCAAGCCCATATTTTAAATAAAATTATCAAAAAAAATTACAATTCTAATTGATTATTTAAATTATTTTTTAGTTATTTTTTAATTTATAAAAAGTGTTTTGATAGGGTTACTAATTTCTATGAGAGGCTCAATATAATGTTTCGAATAATATTTCAGAATGATTTTTTAAATTATACAGCTAGGGAGTCATTTACTTTAATCATGAATCTAAAATTACTTTGCATGTAGTTTGATATCATACAAGGTTATTTTCAATTTTTTTCAAAAATTTGTGGCCGAAGCCTCATTTTTTTTAAATAAAATTAAAGAAAACATTTAACGGGGTAGAGGGAAACCCATTACATATCCCAATGCCCCAGTTGGCATGTTTCCCATTACATTGCTTGTACGCCCATTTTTTGGCCCAAAGCCCATTCTGTGAATAGTACTACTACAATACCCACCTAATATAGTACCCTCCGCTGCTACTGGGCCTTCGCTGCTATAGCACCACTACCATATTGCTACAGTACAATCACCCAATGGGTTTTGAACCCCCATTTTTAAAGTAGGATTACGGGGTGCTTACCACTAAGCCAAACAACAACTACAAATCGTGTGTAGGGGTCACACGCCTAGGCCCATTGGGGGATCCTCTAACCCAGTGTGTGCTGCATGTTCCCCAGCTAAGAAATGACTTTGAATCATCATGTGAAAAATATGCACAGTGTCCGAGTCTGGCAGGACTCGAGGCTGAGCCAGTTTCCATAGAGAGCAAGATGACCCAACCAATGAATCAATCGACCTACAACATGGGGGATAAACATGTGTAAGGGTAACACGCCTAGGCCCATTTGGGGATCCACCAAGACAGTGTGTGCTGCACGTTCCCCATATAAGCAACGGCTTCGAATCGCGTTATGCATAATATGCACAGTGTCTGAGTATGGCGAGACTTGAGTCTGAGCCAGTTCCCCTAGAATTATTTGAAGTAATCATTCAGAATTACAATACATATAAGATAAATTTATATGATGTTACTTATTATATTCTTGGTATATTTTTTAAATGATATTGTCCACATAGATTTTATGGTTTTATAACATTAAGGATGGAATGTTGTTTATGAATCTTTTTTTCATGATTTATGTTATGATGAATTGTTTATGAAACTCATTTGACAATATGGGTTCTGATATGATGAATGATTTATATTATTGTGTTAGAAAATGTATGGTTTTCATTTTTTGATGGTTGGGACATATATATCCCTCTAATTAAATGGTTTATCATTTATATCTCCAAATATAAACATGATTGAAATGGGAAGTGAATTTGTTTCACTAATGAAACTTTTATGCAATGATGGTTTGTGGAGTGAACACAATAATCTATGATAGTCATGGGAGTGAAAATTTTCTACAATGATGGTTTTGGGAGTGTACCAAATCCACCATGATAGTCATGGTGTAAACCTTGCCTAGTATGATAGTTCAAAAAGTGAACCCATTCCACTATGATTTTCTTTCTAATTATCCTTTACTAAAGAGACATTTCTATATGATTTTATGTATTCCCCAATTCAATTAATTATGAAAACATAAATCTCCCATGTTCATTTATGATTATTTTATTTTGATCTAATATGTTTTATTCTATGAATCATGATTATCATATTTTTTATATAGGTTATAATTTTGAAATGTTATGTCCATTATATTATGATAATGTTATATATCTCTCTTGTTTACCCTTACTAAGAATCGGAGATCACCCTTTCATTATGATTATTTTCCCCTAGATACAAAAGAAGTTATAATATTTGACATCTAAATAGGAATCTAGTTTTGAAATAATTAGCAGGAGATGATGTAGATATTTTTATGAACAATATTTTTTTGTTTCCAGGATTCCAAAGACACTAAAACCATATAATTTTGGTGTTTTTTTGGTAATGAATATTCATCTATTTACATCTTATACCTATGTATGAAATGTATGGGTAATTATAGTTGGTATCATAGAATGGTTTAGCTGGCCTTTGGAATCGTGGATGAGAAAACCATGGTAAGAACCCTAAGGTAAAGACTATGTAAAGGTTATAATCCATGAATTTTTGTAACAGTCCTTAATAACACAGGTTTAGTCAAAATATTTTATAGATTGATAGTAATTTCTCATTATTATGTGTTTTTTTCAATATAATTAGTGTTGATTACACTAAAAATTTGGTTATAGTCAATAGTTAATACTTGATGAAATTATTTAAGAGATAAATATGATGAGAAATTATTCATTGTCTTCCAAATAAAGAGAATGTTAACAGAGAGGGATTGATAAATATTATTCTTATACACACACATTCAATGAATCGTAATGGGATTAAATATAATAAAATATTTAAAATCATTCTATTGAGTCCTTCCGGAGGAAACAACATTCTACTTTTATTGTCTATTCTAATTCATTAGTTGATGATAAATATATCAACACCATTAAAAAAAGTATATTTTGTCCTTAAATCATTAGGACATGAAAATGTTGTACTATCTATTTATTATCTGGAATGTAAAGCAGACTAATGATGACATCTTATCATGATTATGAGGTTAGAAGAAAAAAATTTGTAAATGGAAAAAGATATGTTTAAGGGGATATTCGTCAGTACGTACTTCCTTAATATTCTATAAATATGGAGAAGTAATTTCTTTGGGTTATGAAAAAGGATGATGTATCCATCGATATAAATATCGAAAATTTTATATAGTTTGAAATGGGTGATTCAGTTTTAATTATTAGTCTGGAAATTATAATTGATTCATTCTATTGGGGTTTAAAATAATCTATTTGAATGGAAATATCTATAAGAGACCTCAATACCTATAAAGAAATTGTTCAGTGGTCCCTAAAGGATGAGGTCAAAAGTGGAGTTACCAGTCTTTCTCATTGTTTGTACATGAAAGTATGAATAGAATTTAAATGCAATTCTAAAACCCATTGATAAATGAACATTATTTTTTATATATGTTCAATGTGTGGAAATAATCATGGTTTGAATTTCATTATGGGGACTAGTAAATGTTTCAACTATGGAATGATATGTCTTTGGGAAAATAATTTCTAAAGTGCGGAAAAAAATATGCTAATGATTTAAATTTATTAAAGAAAAAGCTGAATCCCACCTCCATATTTCAATACATAAAGTTTATATATAATATGAATTTTTCTACTAGGTTCCCAAAATACAATGGTTAATAATGGTGATCAGAATCATCAGTCTCTTAAAGAAAAAGGAAAAGGTAAATCTCATGAAATCACTATTTTTAATGTGGAGTACAACAACAAAGTGGTGGAATGATTTTGTGTTTAAATATTTAACTTCTAAAATAAATTTAGATCTACTTTCATAATATTGTGATATGTCTAAGGATTTTTCATATATATTATTTCCCAACATATTTGAAATTGTATGATGAATGGTAGTGGTAATAACGAAAATTTATTTGATTGGTAGTGTGATATTTTTGGAGAACACATGATTATGTGAAAGGTAGCCCCTAATATGGGAATGATTGGATAAAAATATTTTTTTCTAATAAAATATATGGAATATGATATCATGGGTGGATTATTTATAATTTTTGGATTTATTAGGAAATACTTATTTTTTGAAAGAATTTAGGTCTTCACTATGATTTTATGGTAATTCATGTTAATTCAATGTTTCAATATAATTCATGAGAGAGATCTTCAATAGATTGATGCGTGAAAATTAATAACTACATCAAGATATTTTTGGGATTAATGATATGTTTATTTTGAAAATTTAGTGACCATAATTCAAATGTCTTGGATTTTAATCTTTTATATGGTTCACAAGGGAAATAATTTAAGAATATTTTTATATAGAGCATTTGATGTGGATTTAATTTTAATTTATTAATTAACTAGAAGAAGATTTATGAATATTGAGTGACATGTGATAACCATTTTTATGATGATAACATAATATTTAAGGAATCAATTTTCATCTCATTAAGGATCTTATTATACACTTCTTTTGTAGGCATTATAATTTAAACTTCATATCACGGAGTATGAAATAAATTAAAAATTGATCAAGGCACAATAAAATTGAGAGATTTTATTTATCAGATTAAATCAATTATGTATATCATTTATTCATATTTTTAAATTAAAATTTATCTTGTTATAATCATTTATAATTACATCAATGTCCTTTTCTATCCTATTTGGTCTTTAACGTTTTGTTCATTAACTATCTTAGGTCCAATTATTATATCATTATCCATCATAACAAGATTGTTAAAGTTATCTTCCATGTATAATTGTCACCTTTCACTAATTTTCCCATTATCATAATCAATGTTATTTGGTTATCTTCAACTTTAACTCTGAATCTTTATAAGAGGAAGCCTTAATGACCCCATTTCGGATGTGGGGTTCCCATAGAGGAAATTTTCAAACATGTTTTTTTGATTTTCAAAAGAAATTTAAAATTTTCAAGGCCACACTTTTTTGAAATTCATGATTACATCTGGATGGTAGTTTATTGATTGGATATTACACTTAATATATCTATTATTCATGATTTTTTTCATGTACCTCTAATGAGGAAGTACATACCTGATCTTTCACCGGTACTAAACTCCAAGGTATAACTATTTCAGAATGATCTTTCATAGAATGATCAAACAATTGAGATTGTGGATCATATAGACAAAACGAAACTGTGCCACTCATATTCTTAATACCATTTGAAATAACCATGAATTTAAGGATGTTATATGGGAACCCAAGGATGTGATGAGGTAGAGGTGTCCTCAACTATTTATATCTAAGTAAAAATTTATCTGATATAAATTAATTTTTGGTGGGATAAAATTTAACTCCCCATGATTTTACCATATTTATCATTTCTAAATTTAAATTTAATATTGTGAGTGTTTATTTTTTACAAATCCCTGAGTTTAGACAAACACATAAATTTTATTGTTTAATTATTATTGTTATAACCTAGATATTTTAATGGAAGGAATTGAAGAGAGTAACAAAATTAAAATATTATATGTTTACACATGTTCATACAATTAATTCTTTCATTTCCATTTAATTAGAAATCAAAATAGAAGACAATTGAACATTAAGGATCTTTTTTTTATAAAAAAACTATTATCATGTCTGTAATTCCATTTTATATTTATAGATTAAATTAACAACTATTATTAAATTATATTTTTGAAATTTATATTTTATATAGAAAATAATTTTGTAATTCATAGATTAAATTTGATAGGGTTAAGAAAAAAATGAATCATATTTTAAGATTTAAAATCCAAATGTTCTAAAATGAATTTTCACCGATATTTAATGGAACACCCATTTTAAAATGATATGTTGAAACATTAATAATATTTATTTGAAAAAATTTACCTAATTTTTGATAGTATGATGTAAAATTAGTTAATAATAATTTTTTTATTTTACAAAGATGATTCATTTTTTATGAATAGTTTGAAATACATATTTTGGTAAAAAATGTCATTTCTATTGAACAAATTAACCAATTTAAATTAAAAATTGGGTTTAATTTTTTAATTTCATGATAATAATGATTTATATAGACATTTTTAATCAGAATAATTTTTTTATTCAATATTATATTAATTTTGGAATATGACTATTTTTGTGTTCAATAATATATTTTTTTTAAAAAAATATTTTAAATGACATGATGTTTCTTCATATTTAATTAATTAAAATAATAAAAAATGGGAACTATTTAAATTAAATGAATTTATAATATTTCATTATCTATTAATTTAGGATTGTAAATATTTATATTCTTCATCGAGTTAATATAAAATCATTACTTTCATGAAAAATACACTTCTTGAAAAAAAATTTCCCATGACATCTACAGGTATTGCTTTTATTTTTGCCAATTTAATTTGTTGAATTTTGTAAAATAGATTCCATATTAGAAATCATAAATTTCAAATTAAGTACTCGTGTCATTTACATTTTTTGTCACACAATGTTACCATGGACAAAAATTATTATTTACCATAGTATAGGTAAAAAATTAAATATGTCAATGTTAAAAGGTAAAGGAGTAAAATAAACAAAAAATAAAATGTTTAATGGGTGGTTGATTAATTTCTCAACACTAAGAAACCATTAAGAAAATAATTATATTCCATGTTCTTGTATATTAATTTCACCTAAATGGGATTGGATTTAAATATAATAATCTTATTATTTATTCCCCTAAACCACCCCTCAATAATTTTAAATAAAACCCATCACCAACTCATTTTTCTTCCAAAGAAATGACACCCCAAAAATAACTACCAAAAACCTTTCATGTTCTTCTGGTCTCACCAAATGTCCATTTCTTTGACTTTTAAGGGATCTTTTAGGGATGTCATATTCAAGAGGTAATTTTCATTAAGAAAATCTCTTGAATTTTTTTCATTATCTACTTGATCCTCACCTAATTCATCTATAAAGTAATGATAACTTCTATAACAATGTATATAATAATTTTTTATATTTCTAATTTAATATCTCTTAAAAATTTAATTTATCATTCCCTCTTATTCATAGAAAAATATATTTTCCAAATTATTTTATTTAATAATATCCATGAATAATGATTTTTATTTTTCAATTACCACCTTCACAGACGGTCATAAAAATATACTTACAGTTAAATAATATTTTAGTAGGTATATTATATCTTATTTCATATTTTATAACAAATATACACACAAAAAAATATATAAAATGAAACATGTTTGTGGGGTTTGTAGAAACCACCAAAATAAACTAAACATTTTCATTTAAATTTTATAAAATGAATCACAATTAAATAACAAAGAAAAATTATTTATGGGATTATTTATAATTATTAAATTTTAGTAATACTATTTTATTCATGTTTTGGGGTTTTATTTCTATTTTACATGATAATACATAATTTATGACCAATGAAAAAAATTATTAAACCATGAAACTAACTAACCTGGAACAATGAAAATATTGAAATATAACTAATTAATTTGTGGTAAGATATTATAAAAACATCACATAAGGTATTTTAAATAATATTATAGTCATATAAATAATTAATAACACTATGTAATCCATTATAAAAGAGTTTATTTCATGAAAAACTAACCAGAAGCGTAAAATAGGGTTTCTCATCTATCTTTTTATTCTATGAGATAAATTCCATAATCACCACTTGTTTATTATTTATGGTGTAGATACTAACATTTGATATATAATATCATTAATCTCAATATATTAATGTCACTCATTTTTTAATAGATAATTATTACAATTCTGGGGCATGGGTTTTAACTAATTATAAAGTGGTAAGGGAATTCATAACTACATTTCCACTCTTTGGGTTAAACGTAGACATCATTAATTATGTCATGATGTGACTATATGTGTGAGGACTATTTATTATCTTACGTTAAATTTGTAGTTTTTAGGTGTATTTACATTGAATACCTATAATATATTAATTTTACTAATGCACACTTCAATGATATGATATTTATATGTAAATTTCTATTAGAAACAACATCTTCAATAATGATTCCTTTAAAACACCATTTTCTTCCTTTAATATGGTTTTTAAAACAATTCAGAATTTTTTTCAATATTATTTTATTTTTTAAATTTATGTTTAATAATTATTAAATTTTTCAATGTGGTTTGAACGAATTGTTTTACTATTTTCTATATGAAGATATTTATGAAGTTTATGATAAAAATAATGATGGGATTTACTTAAGTTATATAGAATGATTAGATTTTCCCGCTATCAATATTATTTATTTCCTCAAATATTACATTACAAGAATATATGGTTATTTTAAAATATTATTTATTATTATATAAATGTGTTGCATTTTTAAAAGGTATTTCCAAAACTAAAAAGATATTTTCCACAAGAATTATTTCCAGATATCATTCAAAATTAAATTCCATTTTATATAGAATTACTTGATACTAATAATTATTTCATGGGGATATTATTCAAGGATAAAAATATTTTTTATTTCCCTTGATTTATTTTATGAAAAAAAACAATGAAACTCATTTTTTAAAAGGGTTCCGATGTGATGAATGAGTTAGGTTTATTTGGAACCAAAATATATGATTTTCATTGTGTGTTGTTTGGGAACTATGTATCCTTAAAATTAATTTTTCAATGATTTATATCTCATGTGATAGACTAGACTAAAATGGAAAGTGAAAATGGTAAAGTATTGTACTTTATCCACTATGATGGTTTGGGAGTGAACAGAATCCACTATGATAGTCTTGGGACTTAACCTTGGCTACTACGATAGTTTTGGGAGTGGAACCAGTACACTATGATAGTCTTTGGAGTACAATTTCGATATTATGTTGGTTTTAGTTGTGAACCCATTCTGTTGCGACTATTTTGTAAAAGAGCCTTAACTGCTAAGGAGATGATTTTCTGTGATTATGTGTATGCCACAATTCAATTCCTTAGGCCAAAATTTTTCCATCATGTTCTTTTATGATTCATGACTTATAAAAATATGTGTTTTATTCCATGACTCAAGATTATTATTATTGTTATTAAGGGTATAATTTTCAAATGTTATGTTCATGATCTTATGATGATATTGTATGTCTCCCTAGTTTACCTTTACCAATCTTCGAATCTAACCATTTTAATATGTTTACATTTTCCAAGATATGATTTTAGGTATTGAATATGACATGTTAAAAGTATTTCAATTATGATTGACAAAGTAGGAGATGGTTTATATGTTTTTTGAACTATTTTTTATGTTTCCATGTTTCCAAATACAATTAACACATATGATTATAGCGTGGTTTTGACATATTATGTAATGAATATTCATCTATTTAGTTGTAATATCTATGTGTGAAATATATGGGTTGTTATATCCATATAAGATGAAATCCTATGATATAGTAAATTATTTATTGTATATAATCCAAATAAACCATTATTATTCTTCATTGAATGATTTAGGTTTAATATGTCTTGATTTTTATGAAACTTTCTCATCTTCTATGGGTTATACAATGATAAAATTCATATGAAAACTCGTGATTTTAATGGGCTATTCAATGATGAAATGATCATGAAATATTTCAATTTCCCAAAAGTTATTATTTGATGACATGTCTATGATACCAATATCACTTCATGGATTTTTCTATGATGATTTTTTATGATCTTATGTAACTCATATCTATGATTTAATTATATCAAGGGTAAGAAAAATATCTCCCTTTAATAAATTGGGAAATGATAAATGTTTAGTGTTCTCATTGATTTCTTGGGAGGATAGTGTAAGCCCACAGATGATGGTATACAAGTGATATTCTTATACATGAAAAAGATGTTATACGGGTCTTTAGACCATGCCTCAATTAGGTACACAAGTGGTCTCCCAATACAAACATGTTAATGAATGTCTTGGTTGGAATCCTTGACATAATATATTCTATGATTTTTCGTATTCCAGAAATCCATATATTATTCAAATTTATTGAACTCATTAATCATGTTCTTTATATATTTATGATTCAAGTGTTTTGAACATCAAATATTTACAACTGGATTCATGTTTATGATCATTGAGATCCAAGGTATGGTCTTCCAGTGTTATTATCATGTTCTCACACTCGTATGATTTTGTATATCTTACACATATTCCTTTTTTACGAATAATAAGCATTTTTACTCCAACTTTCTTATGTTTTGTTTCCACATGTCATGAAGAAAAGTATTCTGTAGGGTTTGTTTCTGAACTGTACTAAAGGGGAATATTTCTATAAATGATGTGGAGGATATTTCATCAGATTATAATACGATATTCCATGATTCCAAAGGAACTAAAATATTATTTTCATTAGTCATGTTTTTGTTTAACATTATGAATATTCATCTAAACAGAAGTATTATACATGAAATATTATATTGGGTCTTTATAGTTGGTATCAAAGTAATGGTTTTCTCAACCAATGGAAACTATAATTAGAAACCCTTAGTGATACCACTAGTGATATTTCTAATAATATTTCTAGGTATGTCTCTAAGGATATGTCTATTGTTGACTAAAATTGTAGGAAAATATAGTGGAACTTTGGTAAAGGAAATAGCAAGTGGTTTCCCAACAACATATCCATATATGAATTCAAAAAGTAGAAGTGTATCAGGAATAGACGTACATAAGGGTAAAATCCCATAAACCACTATATTAGTCTCGACTCGATTGGGAACTCATTCTTGAAAAATGGCCTTGATACACACGTAGTTTGACAATCCGGGGGTTATTATTTTTATATTCACAAACTCTTTATAAACCATCATGAAGGATTTAAATAGATGAAGACTATGAATGACCATGATTAATACAAATGGACATATACTGAAAATAGAGATTCTAGATTTAGTTATCCTTTATTTTATTTTTCATGATTATGTTGATTTCAACTATGATTAGTGTTTCTAACACTATTCTTTATTGTCTTCGTTAATGGAAGGATCTAAAAGTAACTCTATTAACATTTATTATCATGGATGTTTTTCTAATGATCAACCTAAATTGGTTTATGAAAATAGTAAATTATGTATTGATTATGCGTAATTAATTTTCAAAGAACATAATAAACAACGTTATCCTAAAACCACTCTTAGACAAATAAATTAATGATGGATAGTGTTTGGTGACATTTTAAATAGTGGAGTCCATGTATGAAATAATATTCATTTTCCCATTTGTTTATAATCTGGTAACAATAACCCCATGAGAGGTGTCAAATAAAAAACCAGATTTTTTTATATGTGGAAAAGACGGTCATTGAGTAAGAAATTTTTGACGAAAATGAAAATTTCATTTAATAAAATGGATGTGAATATTGGTCATCCAAAGGTATTATCAATGGAATATTTCATTAAATGTTTAATGTATATGAATTATGAAAAATGATTTCATCATGTAAAATATCATGATGAGAATAAACAAGGTGTTCTAAGTAATGGTTATACTGATGATGATGAAGAGACTAATAATGACAGATGAAAGATATTTGTGTTACAAAATATAATGTGAAAGACTAATTGATGGAGTTATGATGAGGTAGAATAATTGATTCTCTTATATATTTTGATTTAATAATTATGTTATATTAATTTTGAAATATATAATGATTGTTTAGTATATGTATTTTGTTAAGGACTTGAATGATAATTTTTAATGATGTAGATGACCACATAAATGGATTTAATAGAAAGGTTATATATTTTTTGGAACAGATTACTGATTTGCTGACAATTTTTTTTATTCTATCTGGGATAGAGTTTCTAAATGTTTGGATTTAAGGAATGTATCCATTAATATGTTTTTATAAGCAATGCTGAATCATTCATGTGTTTATTAATGTTTTTTGGTAATTTAGGTTATTAAAATGTTTCAAAAAATACATGAAGAAATTTTTCACATGATAGATATTTGAGAATAAAGAGTCTCTTTATGGTTTATGTTTTTTTAATGATAAGTTGATTTCTGAAATTTAGGGCCCTTATTTAAAAAAGATTGGATTCTAAAATTTTGGAAGGTTCATAAGGATAATTATTTATATAATTGATTTAGATGAATTTTTTATGGGGTTTTATACGTTAATTTATTACTTCTCTATAAGAATATTTATCCATATTGGATAATCAATGTTAAATTATAACTAGAGATAATGGACTGACATATTAATATATAATGGATGTTATGATCCATTTTTTCTTTAGAAATAAAAAATTTACCTTCATTTATTTGATAAATAAATAATGTTAAAATAAAATAAAGGATAATAAAAGTGTTAGATATTGATGAAATCATGTAATATAATCTTTCATGAAAATTCTTCAACTTTAGGGAAATGGACTTATAATAAAACATTGTTATATTTTGATCATTTTTAATAATATCAATTAAAATTTTCATGCCACATTAGTTTATGGTTTTGTTGCTGTTAACCAACATTGGATAACCGTATTTTTTGTGATAAATTTTTTATATCAATATCCATAATTATTTGGGTTTTAGTTATGTCTTCAATGTCCATGTTTTCACATACCACCTTTAGATATCCTATTTGGAAACCTAATATGTGTTTCTCTAGATGTCTGACACACATGTATATAAATTTTTTAAATGCATGTTTTATTAACCATTATTATGTTGTGGGTCTCTAAGAGGGAATTTTCTTGTTTAACACCTTTTATGATAGATATGAATTTTTATGGATAAATTCATTTTAACGGGATAAAAACTTAATACCTCGACATTTTGTGAAATATATTTTTCAAATAAATTTAATCATTTTCATTATATGAAACAATATGTTTACTACGAGTATCAAGGAAATATAAGAACATATTCAGATACATTAAACACTATGTAAATCATTCGTTACCTAAAAGACCAAGTCATAATTTCATTACTTGTATCCCTAGGATAGCTAGCACTAAATGACATTGAGTTGTAATAGAACCCTGGTATATTATTAAAATAATTATTTAAACCTAAATATTATTACATATACACTTAACGTGATTATAAGAATAATAATAATCTAATTATTAAATATTATGTGTAATGTTTTTATAAAAATAAAACATATATATAAGAGAATATATAATTATCAATTATTTTTTATACATTTGAAAAATAATAATAACTAAAAACATATATTTCTGAATAATTTTGTGAACCTTATAGAAAATAATTTTTAAAAAATTTAGAAAGAAAATTTGAGAAAATATACTTCATTTCTGAATATATATATTCATAATTATCTTAGGGTGAATTTATGATATTTTTTTAAAATATTTACTTTTATGACGAATAGTGAAACATATGGTATTTCAATTGAAAAATAAATTTTTATTTAAAATATTTATATTACTAAAATATATTTTAATTTTTTATTAAAGTTAAATTTGTATATATTTATTTCAATTAATAAAAATTTTCACTTTGTAATTAATTTCATATTGAAATATTATTTTAAAAACATATTACCTTTTTACCATTTTTACATTAATAAAACCCTTCTTTTCATCATGCCTATAAAATTTAAATTGTAATTAAAATTTTCTAATTATGTTAATTATGTTTAAAAAAATAAATTCCATATTTCTAATCATAATCATTTATAATTTCTAATAATTTTATCACAATATTTTAACATAATGACTATTGAAAACATATAAAATTAATTATTACAATTATAGAAAACTTAGTTTACCTAGTGGTTAAACATTTAATATATGATTGTAAAAAGATCAATTGAAAATACCAACCCATTTTATGGACATATTTATAACATTATGACCATATTATAGATGATTATTTGTTTTTGGGAAAACATTTCCATGAAAGTGACCCATATAATTGGTTATGTAATGAAAAATGAGTTTTTTTAACTTTATCATTTTAATATATATAATTCATCAGATTAAGGATGTAACAACCAAGGTTTAGTTGTAAATATTATTTTGAAATATCATTGATTATTTTTATCATGATAATATATATTAATTTTTAGATAATATATAATTGCAATAAATTCTAAAAAACTACAACGTGATTTATTTAATTAGTAATAAAATAAATTAAATGACATTAAATATAACAAAAGTTATGTAAATTAAATAAATTCTGGTATTACATTTGTTTTTTGTTGAATATATCTTTTTACACAATGTGAAAATAATATATAATATATCCTTTTTTTTCTGGATATTTTTTTAATTTTAATTGAATGAATAATTCTTAAATTTATTCTATTGTCATTTGATAATAAAATATATTTTATTAATTAATTTAAAATTAAAAAATTAATATGTAATTTATAGTTATTTAAAAAAATAAATATAAAATATGGTATATTGATTTTCCATTTTTTATATAGTGATTATATTAAATGTTAAATTATAAAAAACATGGTTAGTATTGTTATAATTAAAGAGTTGGTTGGCCGTGTTACATTAATTTTTATGAAAATTTCTTTTCAATACACAAAAGATTTTTATTTTACAATTTTTTTTTACAAATTTTTAATTTGAGGTTATAAATTATCTATTAATTATCACTCAAAAGTATTAATAAAATATAAGTTACCAAGGTTAGAAATCTAGTTATCATAGTGAAAAATGTAAACGGGGGATCATTCTCACACCACACCATTATAGGGTTTTCTATGTGGACATTCGGAGGGGGAGACCTGTGTATACCTCATCATTGAGCTAGTGGTTCATTAGTTTTGCCTCCACATTTTATTACTCATGTCCATTTATTTTTGTAGGTTTTGGGAATGTTTGAAGGGTATGGGATGGATGCTCTGTGGGTATTCTTGGGCCGATGTGTCATCAAAGATCTATTTTATATCCTATAGGCCCATTATACTTTAAATGGTCTAGCCAGTTTGGAATCTAGCTAGTATTTCATTATGGTTTTGATTTACCCTTCTCTAATCATAGAGAGGAATTGTAGGATCATATCCTCTCGATTTACTACAACTACGATGCTCCCTTAAGGTGTGGGTGTGGATTACAGCTCTTGGATATGATGTCTCATCAACATGATCCCTGGTTTATATTCCTCTCTGGTTTGCTACGTTATGGGGTATGAGGGTTTCTTGCCGATGTGGAAGAGTATCTGGTTCTAGTTCCAACTGCGATTTTCATTCTCAATGGGTGTTTATTTTCTTATTCGAAATTTTTTGGTTCAATGTGATTGGTTTTATTCATATGATGAATATGTATTCCATTTGGGGTTGTGTGGATTCTTCCTAGTTTGGGATTATTGAATTGGAAATGAAGGATTTTCCTCAATATTGGTTGTCTTCTGTATTGTGGTTGTTTCTAGTATTTATGTGTGTTTCTTGAAGCTCTTCACATCCTCTCTCTAAATAATTTCTTGGGATGATGGTTTTTTTTCTACTTTGGGGCTTTTATTTTTGGAATGTGAATTTGGTGTTGGCCTCAATGGTCTAGTGCTCAAGGGTTTCTGAAAATTAATTTTCTACAAGAATTTGTTCCAGATTAGGTGTATGGGAAATGGATTCTCATTGTTTCATGGATTTTTTGAATCAAATGATTGAGATGGTATGGCTTCTCCCATTGGTACTAGGCCAATGCGATTTCACACGGGAAATCTATTTATTCAGCTCTGAGATTGTGGAAAGTGGACTTAATGTTTTTTGATACTGGGTGGAGCATCCTTACTATAGTGAAGGTTGTTTGTGATCTTGATCCATTGGACTATTATGGATTTATTATTTTCTATGTTAATTATGTCATCAATGGATCCCCCTTAGACTTTAATAGGGGTTATAATCAATAATAAAATTCAGTCAGTAGTGAAATATAAAAATGGTATAAAACTGAAACATATAAATTATAAAATGAATTGTTAAAAACAATTTTATAAATGTGTGGTTCTAGTTTAATAGATAATATAATCCCTAAAATCATTTATTTATTATTTTTTAGGTAATTTATTTAATGTTTACCTCCCAATGGGGATTACATTTGAGTATTTACAAGAATGTCACTCATTCTCTCCTATAAAATGACACTCACTCCCCTCCCTTAATAACATATCTCAAATAATTTTTATAAATATATACCCTATAAAATCACTTTCAAATATCCCTCACATGATCATATAATCCTTATTTTAGGACTAAATAAAACATTTTGAGGTTTTTGGGAAATCAAAATGATGATACCCAAATAGGAAGTGATATTCTTCTAAAAGAATTTTTATTTTATTTACTTCCCCAAGTCACTCAATTATTACTATAAAATGATTATATAACAATCTTATTATAAAAAAATATACTTTTATGTTTTTATTTTATGGTTATTTCATTACAACACACACAATTCCATCAACTATGTTACAAAATCATAATTTGTTTGTATTGTAGACTACCGCCTCGTGGACTGATTTCATTCTTTTTTCATTACAACATTTAAATGTAGGGAATGATTATTTTAATACTATTTATAAATTATATATTGGATTTTTATCATATTATTATCATTATGGAATTATTATATCAAATATACCTTCATGGGTCCCATTTTTTTGGAATAAGAAATCATCCTTTTGGTGTATGGAAGACTACCACCTCATAAAGCGATATGATCCCCATAGACTTCACTTTTAATATTTTATGGGTGAGTTTAATGGAAATATAAGTATATATGAAATAATATATTCAGTGCTATTACTAAATATATATATATATATATATCACTTACTTTTCATTCTTTCAATGTGCCAATAAAATATAAATCTCGAGCGTGTTTGGGTATAAAAACCTGTCAAAATAAATGGCCTATTTCATTTACTATCACTATATTTTATGGGTAACCATAAATACAAATTGAATGAATATATATTATTTTTATATCACAGTTTAAATTTTGTAAATGACTAAATTATCATCATTGTAAGAATACTATAAATAATCAATCAAAACATATACGAAAAACACAATGCTTATTACATGAAATGTAACAAAAAAATGGGATTGTTAATAAAATAGTGATATAATGTGATAATAAAGTAATATATGGTAGGATATATATGAATATTTTTCTATTATTTAGGTCTTATAAACATATTTTTATTATATCTAATTTTTTAAAATGTACGAAGAAAGTCTATAATTAATGAAATGGGATTTGTAGTCTCACTTTTATTTTTGAGTGTCTTATTTCATATTAACCAATCATTTATTTTTTGTGAATTATATAATAACCTATTCCATGAAATATCATAAATATGCTTCATTTAATGACAATTAATGTTTTCATTGATTTTATTCCTTAATGGTATTTACTCACAAATATCCTTCTTTCAGACATATAATATGTTATAGACCTATATACATTCATGAGGTATATATACAAAACCTATGACATGTAATATCATGAATTAATTCATCCTCATGATATTATAGATTTAATTTTTTATATTCCTCATGTAGATTATGATTAACTGTTACAAAATTTGTAATGAATCTATTTTAAAATATCATTGTTTAAAGTGATTTTTTTATGATTATTTTTCCAATGATAAAATATTTTGATATATCTCTCAATAATTCTCATAAAATTTATTATCCTTTAGTATTTCATGATATAGTCACATAATGTTACTATTTTTACACTATATTATATATTATATAATAAATATATTTTTTCAAAGATATTTTGACCTTATTTTTCTCTTCAGTTGGACTTCTGTATTTCTCAAAAAACATGTTTTTGAATAATGATTTCAATGTTTTTTAAATTTTTATTAAGTATTACTACATAATATTTCTATTTTTTTTAAAATAATGAAATTTTAAACAATTATCTTTTAAATGGTATTTTAAAATATTTTTTAACCTTTCTTTCTATATTTTCGTGGTTCTTTACAATGAAAATGATTTTAAAAAGTTTTTATTCTTTTAAAGTATTTTTTCAAAGAGTAATGTATATTATCATAATGAAATATTTTAAATTAATTTAAAAAGATTTATTTATATTTTCCAAATTTTATTTCCCCTAAAATGTAATTATAAAATGTTCATTAGTATTTTTTCAATGCATGGTTATTTTACATAATATATGTTCCAATTGATATTTAAAATTTATTCTCCATCTGAGATGAAATAATTTCATATAGTTTATGATTTACTGTAGATATGATCCATGAAAATAGTTCTAATGCATCTTTGAATGGTTTTTGTTTAAGATATTTTTTCCAAAACATGTTTATCATTCATGAGTGATACATTGGTAAAAATATTATGAAACCCGCATCATTTCATGGGTTATACTTTAAATAAATTATAATGAAACATGTCCCATTTACACGTGGTGTGACATGGTGAGACATTTACGATACCCCTTCCATTTATTGGGTTGTGATATGTTGTTTTATTATGATATTATGGAACAAAAAAACTTCATTTCATTACATGAAGGGTAGTACCTATAACATAACCAAATACATTGGGTAATGATAAATGTTCAATGAGCTCGTAGGGTACCTGGTTGGTCATCCTAAGCACAAATATTATGATTTATTTGTGGTCATCTGATTCCTGGAAATGAGGTTACACCCATGTTCATCCTATTCCCAAATATATAACAGTAGTGGTAATCCCATGCCAAACATGTTATGAATGTCATGATGTGTATCCTTGAAATAATATTTTCTATGGAAGTGGGTATGAAAAAAAATATATTTTTTGACAATGTTATGCTCTCAGGGAAAATTTAATTTTATTTCCTTCTGATTTATCTCGTATGAACTTCCAATATTAATGATGTTACTAAAGTTCATGGTCTTATAGATTTGTTGTATCATTTTCCATTATTATAATCATTTTTTAGTACACTAATGATCATATCATGCATACATATCTTAATGTTCTATCGTTACTAACCATTTGATATCTCCCTTAATTATGTTTATTTTTCCAATGTTATAATGAATGGTTTAAATTAGGGTATGTTTTTAAATATTACAAAAGAGTGATATCCTTATGGGAGATATTTAAGATAATTTCTAAAATTATTATATTGTGTTCTATGTTTCTAATTTCACTAAACTATTACGGTCTCCACACATGTGTTTGTGTAATGTAATGAATATTTATCTAAAAATGTGTTATATTGATGTATCAGAAGACTAGGTCACTATTTATGATCTCAAACCACTATAATAATCCTTGTTCCCTTATAATCAAATACTGCATGATTCATCCCTAAAGAATGACTAATTTATCTTGATAACTAAAATTCTTCTCATCAATTAAATATATACCAAATGAAACCCTTCCAAAGTACCTTGAGGCATCACAATATTATTTCACACCCACAAAAATCCCAATTTTCTACCTCCCGCACCTAATGTTTTCCACAAATGATTCATTAATCCCTAGTCCATAATTATTTTCCACAAATAAGGCACTACAAAGTATCCCTACATCGATTATATCTCTCTAATATGAAATAAGTATTCTACTTCATTAGGAACCCAAACCTTGTGATCAC
This sequence comes from Viscum album, assembly GCA_963277665.1. NCBI lineage: Eukaryota > Viridiplantae > Streptophyta > Magnoliopsida > Santalales > Viscaceae > Viscum > Viscum album. The sequence continues at coordinate 796,338,108 of OY728157.1, forward strand.
AATCCTTTTTACAAACATATCCACCCAAAATGCATTAAACAAAAATTATATCATATGAAAACATTATAAATTTATCATTAACACTAGTAAAATACTATAGATATCTTTTAAATAAAACCCATAAATATCTACAACACTTAGAGAAAAATTAATCACTCTACCACCACCAAAGACTATATACAAAAATAAATTCTAAAAAATGATAATATAAAACTATCTATACTATTTGGATATATTATAAACTAGAATAATGAATGAATGAAAATAATAAAGCCCCTATTTAATTGAAATTATTTTATAGTTTCTGGAAATGAAATATTAATTATAGATTTAACATTTTGTGGATATTTTGAATTTTATAAAGGAAACCCACTATGAATTATTCCTTGATTTTTTTAGAAATTGGATATCAAATACATAGTTTTTTCTCTTCATATTATGGTAAATGAAAATATAAATCACACTATCCATATTATGGTGAAATTATATAAATTTTATGGAATTTTTTGTTCCATTTGAGTCAAACATCATGTTGATACTTTTTCCAATTTTAGAAACACATTTACATTAATTGAATCTATAAGCATGAGATATAATGTTCATTCATTATATGGAAAATTTAAAATCCCACATTGGTATTTTCCAACTTGTCAGTAAATCAAAAAGAGATAACCACATAATAACACCCTATATTGGATAATCAAGGGGTGGCGAATCAATAAGATAAATTAGTACTCCACTTTATCCATAATGACCTCTACCCAAAAAGGATATAATTTTAATTCTTCACATTTATATCATGATGAGTACGTTGAAAGAATTTTCAAGGAAGGCCAAATCATCCGAAGAATGTTCAATGACCCTAATATTTTGGAATCATGAAAGCTAGTTACATCCTTTTTGAAGATATTGATTATAGATATTTAGACAATTCAAATTATTAAAATATACACCTAGGTGTATAAGGGATTTTTGTTAATGGGGAGAACCACATTACCCAAACAAAATGTTGATGTTTTTGGTAACCGTATTTGGTATCCATTAACTATGACAAATTAAATTTCATAAAATATATCAAAATTAACATTTAGAATATTCAATTATTGTTACATGAGTGAAATTATGGCCATGTATTAACTGAAAATGGTGCTACAGGATAACATTATAAATTTTATCTTATTTTTTGTTGAAAATGATATTGTTAGGTCTCACCATGACCCATTTCCCTATGATCACCAATATAAAATGAGACCTTTCACAGATCATTTGATATAATTATTTTATTATATAAAATGTTTCAATGATTCACCACTCATGCTTCTATCCATCAAAATATAATCCATTGACCTACAAATAAGGCACCTATGGTACATGACAGTTATTTTACTAATACTAATGTATCTCAAGAAATTTTATTTTTAAAATGGTTAAAATATAATTGATTTATACTTCTACAGACTGTTATATGTTGGATATGTTTTCCAAGGGCCTAAAATTTTTACGTATTATTCAACCCCATCCTATACTTGTGGATAATAATAAAGAATCATATTTCTTATCCCTCTTGATATGTGAAATAAGAATTATAAGAAAAAAATTAATATTATAATTAATGAAAAAACAAAAAGTATGAAATGTGAATGATATCAGAAGAGGAATGGAAATTAATTGAAAATTAAGGGGTATAAGGTCATTCAAATATAACTTAATGGAGTAAGCCTAATATGTGATGTGACACAACTACCCAAGTAAACCAACCAAATTTCTCATCCTGAATGATTATAAGGACCCGAGAGACCCTCTACATATTCAAAATGTTTCAAATGAGATGAGTGGGTATAAATGATATTGTATAGAAACTGTACACATGATAAGATTGGAATTAATGAAAAATAAAACTCATCCACAACATAAACATTGGAATAATAAAAATAAATAACTAAAACACTAGCAAGATATGAAAAAATAATATTTGATATATAATAATATAGAATCACAAGAATGGAACAAACCACAATAAAAGGATTAGTGACCCTAATTTTCATTACATTACTATTATATCATTTTTAAGATGAACAAAATAATAGAGATTAAAATGCATGATGAAAAGGGTTGGTGTATTTGGACTATTAGAATCAAATAGAACTTGCACATAATAAAACATAAAGATTTATTTAAATCCTACATCTCTACCCTTCAGAGATCACATTCCCCATAGTACATTTAGCAATATAAGGATATACATAAATTAATTGTGTGAGATAAAAAACTAGAAAGTTGGTGAATAAGGGGCATGATTCAATATAACATGGGTGAGCATAATAATAATCAAGATATCATACGAATATGATAATCATTTACATCATGATGGAAATAAGTGATAATGTCATGTAATATTGAAATTAATAAAAAATATTCCACATGTCATAGTATTCAAATACAATACATAGTTGTGAAATAAGACTGCACCATGTCCATGCATAACATATTTTCATAACAATAACATCATCATTGTGATAAATTTTGGCATCATGTTCACTCATATTACATATTATCTCATGAAATACATCATATTAACCAATGAATTGGAGGTATATATTATTCTAGTCCCACCTATCACATCATAAAATTTATATAATAATGCTTGTAACATAAAACATATAACAATCATACTTATGAAATAAACCATTGAATAAAATGTGTTTCATTATAATTTCATAAAATATACAATAAATGGTTTTAATTGTGGTTCCCAAATGAAAATGGGGATCCTAATTTGGTATAAAATATCAATTTTTATAGGATACAAAATAAAACATGAGGAGTCGGATATTTATTTTTGAGTAAAATGTCTTTTTGGAATATTATTTTATAGCTTATAAATCAACATGGAAACGTATATATACAAAAATTAAAAAGGTAATTATAGTTATGGGTAATTAAGGGACAATATATTAATATAAATCACAATTATGACAAGAAACATGGATTACCTAAGGAAAGGGAGTTGGATTCGAGAATCCACATACCTTAATTCTAGTTCTAATTGGTCACTTTTACGCCTCATGAATAATAAACATTGATTTACTAAAAAATTGATCTTGATTTTGATTATTTTATTTTTTAACACTATTTATCAACTAAATTAATTTTATTATATTTATCAATATACTTTTTTTAGGGTAGTAATTATGGTATCATGATTTGCTTAAATGATATTTTTGTTTTTCCTCGATTTTTCTAATTTTGTCAATGTAATTTAAATATTATAATAATTATTTTAATAATATTATAATAAATATAATACATGATTATATATTTTTTATTTTTTATAATAGCAATAAATGGGGATTATTATATTTTTTTACATGGTAATGTCTCAATAGGTGGTCAACTGAGATTTAATGGGACATTGTCGGGAGAGCCTGATAGGGAAGTTAGAAATTTACACATATATTAAATATGATACTTATTGTAGGATAAGATCAATAATATAATTTCCAAATAAATTATAATTATTCTTATATTGTTTTTTAAAATTAGGTTGTTAAAAAAAGAAAGAGGATAATTGGATGAAAAAAAAGAGTTAATTGAAACCTACTTAATTATTGGTGTATCTTCTCTTGAACACCACTACAAATCTCTTGATGTTTGGGGTTTTTTACTCTCTAAAATCCATATTAGTTAAAAACTTATTAATAGGGATGATTTTGGGGGAGGTTTTCATTTGTGAGAGAGGTATAAGGGATTTTCCAAAGGGAGGGAGAGGGGTTATTTATACTTGAGGAGAGGGGAATTTTAATATAAAATATTATATCAAATGTAAGAAATTAAGTAGTAATTTTTTGAAAATATAAATTATATATAAATATAATATAAGGTTATTTAGTTTAAAAACCCCTTATAATTTTAATTTGTATGTTTACAGGAAAATAATATAGAGAAAAATAGATATTTTAATTTTAAGAAATCACTTTAGGATTTTGGTTTTGGAATGATATTTTTAGGTTAAAAAAATACTTTTATTGAACTATAATGAATACCTTAAGAAATAAAATATATCATGGATGAACCTTCTATTCTAGAAAGTATTATTTCATTATTACATCATAAATGATGTAATTTAAGATACATTGGTAATGTAAAAAAATTTAATTTTGTTGTTCCACAAAAAATTGAACTATTTTATAATATCAACAAATAATAACCCTTGGAATATTTTGATATGGGGATGTAAGAAATGAACTTCATATTATCAATGTAAATTACGGGAATATTTAATATTAATTTTAAATATAAAAAATTTGGATTTTTACAACATTCTTTAAAATGGATTTAATGTACATTTTCCTTGTATTTTCATTGAACATTTTAATAATGGTATTGTTTAAATCATTGTAATATTTATATTATAATTTATAGTCTTTATCTCAAATTACTATTCCAATGGCCATGTTACTATTCCCAAAGATTAGGATTCTATTCCAACAATCAGATTACGTCAAATAGATACCTACAATTTCCAGCACTCATTATTAAACTCTATTACTCCAAAAATTATATATTTCCATTTTATGTAGTTTTAATTGATTAAAATGTATTTTGTTTCATTACAATTTTTTCAGTTGTAGAAATGATTCATTTACTTTGGGAAGATTCATTTTTTCCCATTTTATATTTACTATTTTATATTTTCCCCAAGTGTATTGTTTGGAATTTTGATTGTATTCATTGATGATTAATATATTATTATTTAATAATGAAATTAATTTTATATTTTTCTTTATTTATATTGTTCAATATAGTAGGTTATAACACACATTTATTTCAACATACAGATATCATTCATAAACAAATTTTGGTAATATTCATCCCGAATTTAAAATTTTCATCCCTAAAATTTCAACTCATATTATAAGTTTAAAATTTGTTTGGGTACTTCTTTATAATTTTTTTCTCAGGTTCCAATCTCACATATTCATATTTATGGTTTCTCCATATCACATTAATAAGAAGAGTTTTCTTGTTGTGTAGAACATTGTATTTACATTCCATGGTCTTCACATGATGATCGTCATATGACTGGTCATTCTCATGTTATTCCACCACATTATTTAGTACATGTGAGGGATCAGGTATGTACTTCCAAAGGAGTGATACATGGAACACTTCATGAACTTAGGCAACACTTAGTGGATGTGAAAGATGATAGTCTACTGCCCTTATGACACCCTGGATCACAAAGGGGATGATGTACCATGGGATGAGATTCAATTTCATTACAATGTGTTGGCATCTATTGAATATGGACAATAAAGGAAAAAAATTATCTGAAATATAAAAATCTAGGTCCCTTCATCAGTTTCCATCATAGCTATTTTGGTCACTTTGAGAAACTTTTATATGATGTTGGATGGACTAAACCATCTCTAACATCACATGAACAATGTTTGGTCCATGTAGAATTCATTCCCCTACTTCAACCCAACAAGTTGGAGTTCTACATTACTTCCCATATAGAGATTCATAGGGATCCATTATAATACTTGAGTGAAATCTATTTCTAGATGATAACTCTACCAATGGGAAATATTGATCCCATACACCTTGTTATTCCATGAAGTATGATCTTAGCATTTACCTATAAATCTTATCATCCCTATTATATTAGTCATCCATTTTGTGGGAGACAATCCATGATGAAATAAAATTCAGTACTAAAATATTGATGAATAGTTTTCTATGATTTAGATATAAACCATATATCATGATTAGATATGAATGAAAGTGGAACCTAATACACATAAACACTACCATAAAATTTATCATTGAATGTTTTTACATATACAAATATTCCCAAATAGAAACAAAGTAAACAGAATTGCTGAGGTGATCCAGCAAAACCCATACCACATTGTTTCCTTTGGATGTTATTGGGATACACGTGAAAAATTATATGGTTACATTCTTCCATTTCCATGTGGGTAAACGAAATGGTTTCTTCATCCCTCTATAATTATTTCCCGATACTTCAACTTTCTTACATACCAAACACCTTGATATAAACTCCCATGACTCCTTATTTATGTTATACGACAATAAGTTTTATCGATGATTTGGGTTAATCATGGAACTTTTAGGATGGATGGATAATGATAAGGTATGTTAATTATCAAGTTACCCATTCTCTACCTTATGTGATTAATGCACAGAGAGAATTATTAAATAGAATCACACTATAATCAATGATGTGGAACTCATGTAGATTCCCCTCATTTACTTCTTTCACCTCCTTTTCCAGCTCCAGATCATCCATTTATTCTTCCTTTATCTTATTTTGGATAGGTACCAGGGAAATCACAAGGAAAAAGGTTGAAATTTTTCCATTTCATTATTATTTAATGATCCATCCATTTAATATATATGAAGACATGTTCTTTCTCAATATTCATCCTTGATAGAGTAGCCTGTTCTTTTCAACTAAAAGAATTATCTACCTTTGTATCATTTCTCGGATTTAAGTAAATAGAATAACGATAGTCCTTTATTACATATTAAAATAATTATTGACTAATATTTGGCTCCTTTTATGTAAATATATTCTTTAGACACGGCCGATCATTATATATATCACACTATTCACTATAGAGGTCATGCACCCAAATTTTTAGAGAAAAGACCAGAGCTACTAACACCAAATCATGTTTCAGGTAGTTATGCTCATGAATCTCCTACAACATTATATAATAGTGATATTATGTTATCGTTATGAAAGAGTACCAAACACAATCCTTTCTTTGATTCATCAATGTATGTCATAAAAAATTCATTAATTATTGGTACTGTGAGTACATGTACAATTATTAGCCTCTTCATAAGTTCATTAAAGATTAATTCACACTATTCCTTCTTTCCGTACATTAACCCTTTTTGTTAAAATTTCTATATAGATGGAAAATCATGATAAATTCTTCATAAAACATTGATATTACCAATCTAGTACATGAAATTTATAGATTTATGAGACTCAAGTGGGTCTGCTGCATTACTCAATTGCCTTTTTCTATGAAGGGTCTATTGAAATTCCTTCACTTGTTATAATGTAACCGAAGATTTTAAATTTTATATCCAAAAGATAGACATTATAAACATGTCATACATTTTAACCCTCTTTAATATCATGATAACTTTCCTTAGATTCTCATCATATTTCTACTTTATCTTATAGTAAATGAGAATGTGATAAAAAACTACCAAAAATTTGACAAAGTAGTCTCCAAATATTCTATTCATGAAATAAATGATAGTATCAGGGGAATTAGTAAGTATTAATTGCATTATTATGAAATCATAGTACCCATACCATGAATGAAAGTAAGTTTTCTAAATATCTTCCTTCTTCACATTTAGTTTATTATATCTCGAATGAAGATCCACCTATAAGAAGTAATGGGCACCTCATTGTTGATTGAATAGTCATTAATACATATAAGATGATACTTTTTCATTATATCGATCATTTTGTGGTCTTGATAGTCGATACTCATCCACATTAATCCATCTTACTTCTGAAAAAAGTGAATTGAAACACCCCATGGAGATGCATCTGTGAATATAAACCCTTTTTCCTTATTTCTTTTTGGATTCTTCTTTGACTCCTTTAGTACAATTTAGGACATTCTATAGTGGAATATAGAGATTATAGTGGAGTCAATTATAAGATATATCTATAATTATACCTTATGTTGGGGGGGTGTTAGGGTAACACTTTGGTAAATACATCAGTGAATTCCCTCACAATGGGAATTTATTCTAGGTTGATAATATCTTTCGAATCAACCATTTTGGGAAGGTATTATCCTTCATTGGTTATTAACACTCACACCATTTATGGATTTTACAATAGAGATTCATTTTCTTTATAGAATTTAATGGGGAACATAAAAGTAGTAGGAACACGAAAATATACTTCCCATAAGCAATGGTTTATGTGATCTATATATACTGAGAGAGAATACAATACATGAATAGTGTTTAATTTCACAAAGGGAGTTATTATGTTATTTGATAGAATAATCATACAACACAAAAATATAAAATAAGATTCAAACATTTTTGATAAAATTATTTCACCACTAGGTGTTTTATAGATATCTTTATTTGATGGTATCGGGGCTTCGGTTAAATAGTTTTAGAATTCATTCAGGATAAAAAGGAATGCATAGAATTATAACGAAATAAAAATGTCTCTTTTATTAAGTGAATATTAAATATACCATATACAATATCATTTTTATGACCCTCTTCAGAAGTAGTGATGTCATAAGATTTCCCTTCCCCCTTTGTAATTGGTGGTTCCTAATGCTGATTATCCTTAGGGACCTATGGTTTTGTGCACTAGATTTCATAGTGACACTGCACACACCAATTTAATAATTTGACCATGTCTGGTTGATAAGGAGGATCATTAACTTCCTTCATAATGTTGGTCAACATAAACATATCTCTTTGAAATTCATAAGCATAATAGACTTCTCTCCAACATAAGATGAATTTCCACATCCCCTTTAAATAATTCCCACGACATTTAATAAAAAAAATTGACATATGGGTATTTCGATCATCATTCTTACCTGTTCATTTATAAAACCATATTAAAAATCTATTCTTATTTATGTATCACCAAGACCATGGGATTAGTATCTATACTCCATCCCATCTTTTATAATACATAGAACCACTTCTTCATAACACTTGATTCATAGATAGCCAAATACATTAAAATGGGTTTTTTAACAACAAAATAATCTATCAATTTAGCTATCATTGTTTGAAACACTACATTAGTAATATCTTTCAAGGATTGTGATATTTTCCATATATTCCAATATTGGATCTCCATTCATTTTATTCATCTCCAGAAATTCTCTCTCAATCTTTATTTGAAGAGTTTGAGGGAAATAGTTGTAAAGAAATATTTTCTTCGTATTTTCCAAATCTATCTCCTTTATTTCTTCCTTTATATTATTTCAACAAATAAAGGTTCACCATTGATTGGATGCTCTATCTAAATAATATACTTCAAGAGTCACATTCTCTTTCTCAGAAGAATGGATCAGATAAATGATTTTCTACATTGAGTTAACCCACTATTCCATGATAAGTGTACTAGAAGTTCCACTAAATGTCAGTGTTCATTGACATATACAGGACTTAATGGATAGATGTTTTTCCTTAGATGATGATGGATGTTCCATGTAGTGTATGTTATTGTTCATATCCTTAGAAAGTTGGTTAATCATCATCATTATGTTTTGAACTCCACCACCCATGGAATTGGGGATATTTTCCATAAAATATTTAAAATGTCCCCCACATGGTTTTATTGAATGGTTTATTCTAGTGTTAACTATTTTATAAAATATAATTTGTTTGGACAAAATATAATTCAACAGAGCATGAATAAATTACTCTTTTACACAATTAACATTAAATAGATTTTTTATAGGATTCCAATGTCTATACTTTTCAAAATAAATTATTGGATGTATTACCAATATAGAGAATTATATATATGGTTTTCACTATTTTAATTATAATCCAAACATCCAAATTAACTAAACTATGATCTGATTCAATAGAAGGTACATGATTCAATATAACATGGGTGATAATAATAATAATAATCATATATTAATCATAGGATCATCATGAACAACATTCTGGGAATATGTGATTATGAATTGTACTGTGTATATTCCTAAAAATGAAACAACTTGTCATAGTTTTCCAATACCAAACTTAGTTTTGAACAAATATTATGTCATCTTCATGCATAACATATTTGCATAATCATAACATCATCATTCGAAACAAATATAGAATAATGTTCATGAATATTAAACATTATCTAATGGGGAACATTCCATTAAACATTGTATTTGAGGTCTCTATAATTCTGGGACTACCCATCACATAATAACATCATGACTTACCATAGAATTTATACCAATCGTATTCATGAAATAAACCATAGAAAGGAATATTTTTCAAAATAATTTAAAAAAAATACATTTATGGAGGAAATTTGGGGTTCCCAAATGAATAATGGGGATTATACATTGGAAAAATTATTATTTAAATTTGGATCAGAAATAAATCATGATGAGTCAATAAATTTTTTTTGGAACGAAATGCATTTTGGAAAATAATTTTACTTGATTATAAATAAAGATGGAAACATGTATATACCTAAATTAATGGCCATTAATATTTAAATGAAATTTAATTTCTATTATTTAAATATCCATACCAAATATTATTTGAAATATGGATGATCTAATTATTGGATGTACGGTTCTAGAGTCCCCTTGCCCTAATTCCTACTTTATTTTGTCTCTTTTAGGCCACTCGAGAAATAGAAAACTATTTACTAAAAATTGATACAAAATTCAATTATTGAATTTTTTACCACTATTAATAAAGTATATTAATTTTATTAGTTTCCCTAATATCCATGGATATAATAATGTCATTTTGATATTGTGTATCACATAACAAATAATCAAAAAAATTTCTATTTCACTAATTTTTTCTGTGTAATTTATACATTTGTATAAAATATTCTAAAATCATATTATATTTAGAATTAAATTTTTATATGTTATATATAGTTTATAATATCCATCCATCATTAGTATTATATGTTTGACCTGGAAATGTCTCTTTATGTGGTTATTGAATATTTGATGGGACATTGTTAGGAGAGGGGGAAAGAAATGTTTGAAATTTATATTTATATTGACTATGATGCTTAAAGTAGGTTAAAATCATTAACATAATGTTATATCACATCCACCTTAATCATAGAATTTTTTGTTCGTAAATGGTAGATGAAAAAATAAAGATAATAAGAAGAATAAATATAAAATATGAGGAGTTGAATGAAATATACTTAATAATCATTGTAGAATCTCCTATACCCCACAAGAAATAAATTAATGTATGATGTTCGAATACTGTATCAATACCACATGTATTATGAAGGTCTTAAGACGGATCATTTTTTAAGATTATTCACTTTAGAAAGATATGTATGATTAATTTCCCATGGGTATAACATGGAGAATTTATTTTTGAGTATAGGATTATTTTTTGAATAAAATATGATATCAAAGGTAATGCACGTAATAGAGATTATTTGACAAATATTTAATTTATAAATATAATATAATTGGTTTATCACTAAAAACCCCATTTATAATTCTAATTAATTATGTTATTTAAATGGAAAGTGTAAACAAATAGTAATTTAAATTTTATGGAATAAAATTTGACTTTTTGTTTTTTTAATGTTCTTTTAATGTTTTTAAATATTGTTTTATTATATTTAAATGATTATTTATGAAACAAAATATATCATGTCTGGACATCAAGCTATATAATTTTTTTATATCATGAATAATTAAATTTTTGATACACTAGTTATGTGAATATTAAACATTTATTAATTACCATAAAATTTATGCATTTCAGAAAATAACTAAAATATATCCCATACAAAATATAGAAATTCAGATTACAAAAATTTAATGCCTCAAAATTTTGTAATTTTTTTTATTTTCAATATAATTATTTGACTGCTCATGTTTCATGCTACACCAACTTAAGCACTCACTACACACAAAACTGATTTTATCTTTCGATACACATAACAAAGAGTTTGACATGTGTTACCTGAGATTCCAATATTATATTTCATTATACACAGTAAATATTCCCTTCCATGTCTTGTGTTAAATTAAATACCGAGTGTTACCAAATTACAATATATTATTACTATTTTTATTACAATATTTTGAATATTATAACATAGCCTTTTGAATGGTTGTTATGAATATGAATAAAGAAATTTTTAAAATATATATTCCACATGAAAATAAAATGAATCATTTTTTACCATTTAGTTATAAATGAATTATGGTCTATCTGAAAATAATGAAAATCATTTTTTATGAAAACTAATTTATTATGTACAAACACGTTTTATACCAATAAATTGATAAAAAAATTATAAATTTTTTTTAGAAAAATTAAATATTATCATTTCAATCAATTTTTTGACCCTCATGAAACATATTTTATAGGAATAAGAAAATAATACAGCCTATTTTATTAATTAAAGATATATTTTTCTAAAAATAAAATTTATAATCTTTTTAGGTGAACCTCTAAGAAAACTAATTTTTTTCACATTAATGATTTTTATTTGAAAATATAAACTCCAGTTGTAAATTTTAATATCCAATATTTTTAAGGATATTTTTTTGTATTTTTCTTGGATGTTTTATATTTATTAAAAGTACAAAATAATTAATTGAAAATTAAAAATTAACTCTTCTTCCAATTTATTTATATAGATAAATTCCATTGTCATTTGGTTTTAAAGTATATTTAGATCAATTATAAATCATTTAATCCAATTTAGATCATTGGAATCGATTTGAAATTGAAATAAGATATAAAAATATTTTTTCTGACCATTTTAACTATAAAAATATGTTATCTCACCCCATATACAGGTTTAATTTTAAAATAATTTCATTCAATTCTATTATTTAATACTTGAAAAATAGATTACACAATTTAAATAATAATTTTTTATAATTTCTATTATTGTTAAATAAGTTCTTTCCCCAAAATATTGGTGAATTTATTAAAATTAGTTATAGTGATTAAGGTAAAATGATTTTATATAGTGGTTGAAAATTAAATTAAGAGGAAAAAATGCATTTACATATATCCATAACCTATGTTATGGAATAATATCGACTATACACCTTAATATCTAGAAATATATCAATTATTGAGGGAACATGATTTAAGGGAGATCTCTCAATAGTGTCCACCTTTTTGTTTTTCCTGAAATTTCATTCCTCCTCGACTATAAAAGTGAACTCACCCAACACCCACCTCTCATTACACCAATAAATACCATTTACTCATACAAAACCTTTCTATATATCCACCCAAATTTCTTCCCCCCATCCTAGAATCATCCCTTTTCGGATAAATCCAACTAAGTAAGTCCTTTGGTACAAACCAAAATGAGTTACCCAAAGAAGATGTAACACCCTTCAACATGTACCTTTTTTTAATTCATTCTCAAACTTGTAAATGATTCTAATTTAATCACTAAATAATAAAATAGTATCCTAAATAAACTTATTTGTTTTCATGTCAAGTTTATGAACTACACTCATGCACACACCCATCAAATGGGATACGCAATCAGTGTTCATGTGTAAGGTGGACTACTAACCCGAAAACCGATGTTGGTTGTTCTTAATTATAACCTCTCCAGGATGGTAATAATGATGGGAATTATATTTTTATATTATATATATTATAATTTTTATTGAATTGTTATTTTTTAATAATTATATAAGACTTAACTTTATGCCTTCAATTTTGTGGGAATACAATAACATTGTTTGTTTACATGTGAACTATCACATCCACAAAGCAATGTGATGCATTAATACATTACATGGAATATATGAAGGATGGTTTTATTTAAAATATATATTCTATATGAAATAATAATTCAAATAGAATTTATATATATATATATATAATTTAATTGTTTTCTTTCAATATAAAAAGAAAATGGTAACATTATTCATGCATACTTAGGGCCCGTCATCTCCATTAATGGTGTATTTAATTTCTTATTTCTATATTTTATATATTATTTTAAATACATATATTATAAATATATATTATATTTATATCATGTTTTACATTCCTTAAATAATGAAATCATTATTAATTTATGAGGATCGAGAATAACATGTCCAATCATATAATAAAAACAAAGCAATTATTACCTCCAATGTAACATTTGCATGGAATTAATAATATATGGGTGATAAAAAGTAATAACAAAATTATATATGGTATTATATATTAGAATAGAATTTGGATTAGGATTTATAATAAAAATTTATTTATTATACTTAAGGTTTTAACATATAAAATGAAATTCAATACATAGTGTAAGAGTTTTCTCATATCAGTTTAATTTCTGTGAGATATATGCTATATTCTCATCAAAATATTATTTTGTGGTGTATAAAAATTCATATTACATGTTTTATAATATATTTAATTTATCATGTTTTATTAAATGTTTCAATTGATATTATAATTTCATGTATATCATGATTAATAAGTTACTCAAGTAGTAAGGAGATTTATAATCTCACATTATAATTTGTGAGCCTTAAGAAATAATCACTACTCATTTATTTTTTGTATTTTATATTCAAAACATAAATTTATTATATGATTCATATCCTTAAAATTATGGGAATTTACATGTCAATTTTTTATCATTCTTTCAAGGGTTTTACCATTCGAAAATTACCAAATCAGTAAGGTAATTTTGTTTCAAATTGACTTATCTTTGACGCATGCTCTGTTACACAAATAAATTGTTTTATGATGTGTATATACATCCATTTGACTTTTAATATCATGAATAAAATTATTTTAATGATATTATAAGATAAATTAAATGTCATTTTATATTTTGGATCATCATTTCATGTTTCAAAGGTGGTAAGAGTTTACTGATACAATCACATTGTTATCACAATTATTTATGATTTTTCTTCTATTGTTGAAATAATATGATTCATATATTAAGAAAACACATGAATTTTATTTTCGTTCGGTTTTTTGTAATATATTCATGTAATGGTACTATTTTTTTACTCTTTCCTATTGATTTAATTTAGTAATTTTTTAAAGAAAATGCGACATTATCTATCTCTTCAGTCAGAAATCTGTGTTCTTTGAAAAAAATGACATCAAATTGTTTTTTAATAAAAATATATATCATTTTAATAGAAAAATTAATTTAAAAATGTTTCAGGTTTTAAAAAGTGTTTTAAATTATTTTAAAATATTCTTAATTTATGTTTTGAATTTTTTTCTAAAAGAAAAATATTTCACAATGTTTTATTATTTCAGAAGATTGATTCAATATAGAAATAATATTTTCCACAAGATATGATTTTAATTATTATTACTCTTTATATCATTAGTGTTTACAAAAAAACTATGAAATGGATTTCCAAAAATATTAATGTTTGAAAAAAATATTTTCAATAAAATATTACATTCCTTAATGAATGTTCCAAGAGATATTTAAAAGTCATTATCCAACAAAAACACCACCCTTTGATAATGTTTGTGGTTTAATAGGGATATCACACTAGGTCACCATTATTATTCATTCATTGAATGGTTTAATTTTTGAGGACGTTTTGTTTATGAAATAGTTTTCTCTTACATGGATTGTATGCTTATGAATAATGATTCTTTTCATGGGTTATACTATGACGAACTGACTATGATACCTTTCTATTTTCCATAGGTTATGATATGATGAAATTCCAATCATACCCATTTCAATTCATTAGTTATTGTATGTTGTTTACGAATCCCATATCTTTTTATTGGTAAAGATATGAGAAATGTTTTATTATCTTTATTAGTATATATGTATGGTAACATTATGAGATAGGTGGGACCTATATCTACCTCAAGATCATTAGGTACTGATTGATGTATCATGAGATTGTCATGGACTGAATGTAGAGTGAATTAGATATAGTAATGGATCTTGTCTACCCAGATGGTCTTTGGAGAGATCCCTGACAACTAAGATGGTCTTGTGAGAGAACCTTTATAATTAAGATAGTTTGGGGAGTGAACCTATTCCACTACGATGCCATTTTCTACAATCCTTGACTAATATTGAGATATTTTTATATAATTATGTGTCAGAAACAATTCAATGTGTTAATACTATGTTATTCTCTACTAAAATATTCTCTTTATTTCCTTATGATTATTTTTTTACGAACTACCAACCATTATTCCATGATTCTATGTTATAAACATTTATATGAATTGTATTATTATCCAATTTTATGCCCTTTTTCCCAAAACATTATTCTTATGTCATGCTTACATATTATCCATGTTTAATCTTATTAACAATTTCATTTCACTCTTTATTATGATTCCTTTACCCAAGTTATAAATAAAGGATTTATGTAGGGTATGATTATGAAGAGTACCAATTAAGAAGATAATTATATGATATATTGATGGTTATTAACCATGATTTATTATTCTCATACCATATTTCCAAATAAAATGATGGAATCTCCATATATGATAATCCTAGGTTTCTATACTTGGTATAAAGATAAAGTTTCAGTTAACCTTTTGAAACATGGATGAGAAACTATTAGTGAGATTCCTTGGAATATATATCATATTATTTATAGAGGTGTCTTTAAGGTTAGGTCTAAAGATGATTTAATGTTTAGAAAACATTTCATATAATGTTGGTAAAGGATAGAGTGAATTGTTTCAAGGAAATACATAATTATCTTGATATTAGAAGTGGATGTTGATTTTGAAAGGCGATACATTTCGTTTACAACCCCAAAACAATATATTGGGATATATTCGATCGAGAAGTGGAACCCAAAAATGATCCTTTCTGCAAACCTAGTTTTATACTCCCAGTGGATATTCTTTCTCAAATCAAAAACTCATTATAAACCACAATGAAGTATTACAATACGAGTTTAGTATGAATAACCTTGGATAGAAATTATCTTTCATAGATTAATGATTTAAATGCCATGATTTTGAAATCCTATAAGATATTTTTAATTATTATGAGGTTTTTACTTCGATAAGTATTTCTCACACTGTGATTTCGGGTTTTAGTCAATGGATGGTACCAAAAAGAACTGGGTTATCATTGAACCTAATAGAAAATTTTTACATTATCTAGTAAATGGGGTGATTATAATATTAAATGATGTTCTAATTATTCCAAATTAGTATTAATGTAACAGGATTAACAAAATTTACCATAAAAAACTCTCAGAATCACCAAGGAATATATGAAAAGAGTTCCATAATAGTACTTTTAATATGGAAGGAGGATGAAAGATTATATAGTTTCCTTCTTGTAAATATTGTTGGGAGAATCACCCAAGTGAATATCTATAAGGAAAATGATGATTTTTGAAATATAGTAAAGAAGGACCCAAAGAATGTAACTATAATGGTAAAATGAGGGTTCTATTTACATAATTATTGAGAATAATGGCATACCTAATACATTATATGCAGTTGAATTCTTTATATGTGGAATGAATTGCAATTATCAAATTTTATGCCCTTTTTAGAAATTACACAAAGAGAATCTGGAAGGAGGTATGATTAATGGTTATATTACTGATGATGAAGAGATTCCATGTTAAATTGGAAAGGAAAGAGGTATTAAGGAATAGGATGATGAAACCATGTTAATTTATTAAGTATAAAATGGAATACTCGAAATTTTTATGTATTTAGATTCAAGAATTATGTCAAATAAATTGTGAAATATTTAAGGATTTCTCAGTTTACATTTTTATCTATGGATTTACTATAATATGTTGAATGGTTTGGATAGACTAAAAAAGTGATTTAGTGGCATGGGGATATTTAGAGAACATCTTTATTTTAATAAATTTAACACTTAATATATTCTTAATACTGATATAATGATATTTTAATAAATATATGTAGTATATGAATAAGTTAAGTGGATGGTACTAATTACATTGGATATAATTTAGAATTTAATGACTGTGATTTATGCTATCCGGGATGGAGTCTATTACATTTTTTTGATTTAAGGGATATATCCAATAAACATTAATATAAAGAAGAATGCATGTTTTCAATATTAATTTACTGTAATTATGGTTATTAAAATGAGAATTCATGATGATGGTATTCATATGTTTCTCATGTGAAATCCTAGAGATACATTATTAAATATGCTGATCAATGTTAAGCTGATTTTGGGATATATAGTGGCCTTTTTTCATAAGTTTTAAAAATTCAACTTTAACCAAGTTTGTATTGATAAAAATTTATGGAATGGTATGAGTATAACATTGGATTAGGTCTTGGTTATTAACATACTACAAATTATATGGAGGTTTTATCTTGTTGAATAACATGTGAAAATAATTTTCTAGGATGATAAGAAATGATAGAAAGAATGAATTATTGGTCGATCTAGGGATCTAGGATCCATTAGCACTTCTGGGGAACAATATTCCCCATTATTTTTTTGGAGCATGATATTAAGTGGAAAATTATTCAAGGAAGAACAAATGTGGAGAGTGTTCACATAAAATGTATTGAAATCAAGTGAGTATATCTTCTTGTGAAAATTTATCAACTTTAAGAAATTTGGGGTTGAGAATGAAATTTATCTTTTTATCATTAATTTTCTGATATCAATTATCCTTTCCATGGGTCTTTGGCCTATGGTGGTATGATCACTATCCTTCTCTAAATCATTCATATTATTTGGATTAATATCCTATATAACACTCCATAATTATTTATTTTGTTCATCCATGACCATATCTTCACATTGAACATATGTTATTCTATGTGGAAACATAGTTATGAGTTTATTTGGGTAATTTTTAGGTTTCCAACCAACATTTTAAAAATTATTTTTTGTATTCCTTTTTAGGATGCATTTTTATATGGAATGAACATTATAGTATTAAACCATTAATGACCCAGAAAAAATATCTGGGGAGAAATTCATTTTAAGCAACGTATAATGTTACACCATGATTTTTATGAATTACTATTTTTCAAACTAATTAATATTATTTGATGGATTGCATTTCACACAACACCATGAAATTATTACACAACAAAAAACACTGAAGATGCCATTTTTTACATGAAAAATTAAGTTTTTCATGTGTTATATCCAATACCTAGTTTAGATTATGTTATAAAAAATATCATGTCTCTTTTATAGCTTGTGTTACATGCAATTCAATGTTTTATTATACTATAATGTACAATTAATGTTTATTTTAAAATAATATTTTTTGTACCACATATCCATTGGAATAAAATTTATGAATAAAATTAAATAAATTTTGAAAATATGGATTACACTTGTGTATAATATGAATCCATGTGTTACCAATTAGTCAAAAGTTAATGTTTTAAATATTTGAAAAACATTTCTTGTATAAGAAAACTATTTCCGTATAGGAAAATCATGGTTTGTCTCAATATAAAATAAAAACACTTTTAATGAATTATTTTTATAATATTTATAAATAATTTATTTAATGAAATATTTTTGACACTCATCGAATATATTTGATAGGCATAAGAAAAGAATTAATCCAACACTTCGAATAAAATGATGAATTTTTAAAAAATGAATTTTTAAAGAATTTTTTCAGGTGCACATATTTAAAATTTATTTTATTACACTATTATAATTTTCATTTGAAAAATAAACAAGATTTTTCATTTTTAATGTAATAATTAACTTTACGTGAATTTATTTTATGGGAAGATTCATTTTTTAATTATTGTAAAAAATACTACATTTTTAATTGAAAATTGATTTTGCATCTAAATTATTTATATATTTAAATTATATTATTATTTAGTTTTAATGTATATTTATATTAATAATAAACCTATTAATCCAATGTAGTTTATTGAAATCAATTTCAAAATAAAATAGGATTTTAAAAAATTTAAACTTTTCAACATTTTCACATTAAAAACCCATTACTTTTCCCCGTATCTGAGATTAATATTAAATTAATTTATGCCACTTATATGAATGTAATTTGGAAAATGGATTAAGTAATTAAAACAATCATAATTTATAATTAGTATTTTTTTCAAATTAATTTCTCCCCCAAAATATTAATCAAAGTAACTAAATTTAGTTACATCAATTAATCTAAAAATATGATTATTTAGTGGTAAATATTTATATAAACGGACAAAATGACCTAGAAAAATTTCCAAAAACCTTTTTTTATAAATTTTTAGACCATACCTCAACCATTATTGGTGGAATTTGATGTAATAGAAACTACTCAATAGTGATTACCTTTTTTATTTATCAGAACGCCACTCCTATACTATAAAATAGAACACATGCCCTCCCCCACACTTAACACATATCAAGCCCATTATATCATCAAAAACCAATTCTAATGTCATCTTAAATACAAAAAACTAATTCTAGAATAATCAATATAGGTTGAAATCCAACAGATGATGTTCATTTGTGAAAACCTAAAGGAGTTACCCCAAGAAGAGGTAGCACCCTCCAACAAGAATTTTTTTTATTTCCTTTTACACCCCTTAATTCATCTTATTCCATTGTTATATAACAGCATAATTATATTAAATAAAATAATATTTTTTGATGGTATGGTTATAACCTGTACTCACACACATCCATCAAATAGGTTTCACAATCATTATTCATGTGTACATCGAACTGAAGCATCACGAACCGATGTCGTTCATTATTCCATTACCACATCTCAATGATGAGAACAATGATTTACATTAAATTTTTATATGATATATTTGATATATATGATTTATTTATAATTTTATTATTTTTTATTTCTTATATAATACATACCTTATTGATTTTCTTTTTTTTGGGAATATGTAACATAGTTTTTGGACGTGTGGACTAACGTCTCCTCAAAACGGTGTGATATGTTCACGCTTCTCGTCAAATTTGTTAAGGATGGGCTTACATAACTTATAAGCTATATATTAAATAATAATTATACTCTAATAATTATATTTATGAATACATCAGTTTTTTCTATATCAGTTAATATGATAAGAAAATTGAAATAGTGTTCATGAGTGCATAAGACCTACTATCTCACTGAATAGTGAATTTCATTTCATATTAATATATTTGATGCAATTTTATTAATACATATATGATGAAAATATGATATATTTATTATAATTTTTACATTATTTAAATAATTAAATCATTATCTAATTAATAGGATCAATAATAAGAAGTTGAAAAAATATTAGAAACAAAGGGGTTATTACTTGGAATGTATGTTTCACATTAAAATGTTTATAAACACATAATATAAAGTAATAATAAAATAATATATGATATGAAATATAAGAACATGGTTTTGAAGTAGATTTATGATCAACATATATTTATTTTATAGGAGGTTAGAACATATAAGAGGAAATTCAATATGTAACGTTAGGATTTTCTTATCTCTCTATTATTTCAGTGAGATAAATTCTATATTCATGAATTCTTCATGTTGTGTGGTGTATATACTTCCTTATGAAAGTATATGTCTTTAATTTAATTTATTTAATTAAATTTAATGTTTTAATTTCTGTTATTATTTGATGTATTTTACTATTAAAATGATACTTGTATGGTAATGGGTTTTATAGTCTCACTTTTATTTCTACGAGACTTATTCCATATTCACCGTTTGTTTCATTGGTGTATTGTATATGCTACCCATGAATGAATTATATTATTATTATATATAAAATTATATTTAATTTTGTATCTATGTGAATATATATATTCAAAGGGGTTAATGATTCAAATAACACCAAATATATAAGGTAATTTTGTCTCAACTGGCCTTCCTCGAGACACATGTTATGTTATGCACCCACATTCCTTTACGTGGTGTATATACGAATCATTAACATGTTAAATCATGATTCTAATTATTTTTATGATAGTATAAACATCTAGAAATGTTATTATCTCTAGGGTATTATGACTCCATTATTTAGGATTGTTCATCCATTGATTAAATATTATAATCAACCCCACATGAACTATATTGAATTTTAATAAACTCTAGTTTTTCATTATATATTAAGGTAATAGTACCATTTTACACTAATTTGTATCTAATATAATTAAAATTTTGTTTTAATAAAAATTTGACATTACCTCTCTCCTCTGTTGGAAATCACAGTTCTTTCAAAAAAATTATATTTTTTTCAAATTGTTCGTAAATTATATATTCATATCAATTTCAATAAAAAAAATTAAAAAAATATTTTCTTTTTTAAAAAATATATTCAATTATTTTCAGGGATTTATTTATAGATTTTGATATTATTTTCAATTAAAAAGGCATTCAATATTTATTAATATTTAAAAAGAGTTATTCAAATATGAAAGGATTTTATCCTAAACCAAATTTTTAGAGGATTTTTAAAGTATATTTCAAGAAGTGGTTTTCAAAGAAAAGGATATTGAAAATATTTCATTTCTTAAATTTTATTTACAATGAAGATTTATTTTCCTTATGAAATTTTGCAAGTGATATTTCAAAATACTAATTCATCTAAGCCACCATCCTTTGATATAGTTTATAATCTTCTAGAGATATAATCCAAGTTCACCATTCTAATTCATTATAGGAATAGTTAATGTTTTTGATGAAAATAATATTATGAAATATATTTCTCTTTAATATAATATTTGATTATGAATCCCACTTTTTCATGGGTTATACAATGATTAAATGATTATAGAATAGGTCTCTTTCCCACTGGTTATGATATGTTGAAATTTTTATGATTCCCATTTAATTTCATGGGTTATGATATGTTGTTTATGAAAATAATATCTTTTTATGGGTCTTGATACAATAAATTTTTTATTATCTAATGGAACACATATGTATGGTTTTTTTATGATATGGGTGGGACCTATATCTCCCACTTATGCATTGGGTAATGATTTATATCTCTAGATATTGACATGGCATGAACATGGAGTGAAATTAGTTCACTCAAGTACTTTTCCAGCTAAGATGATTTCGGGAGTGAACCATGTCTATTGATATGTTCTTTGGAGTGAATCTCAATTAAAAATATGGTTTTTGTAGTGAATAAATTCAACTAATATGGACTTATAAGTAACCCGTAACCAATATTGAAATCATTTTATATGCTTACGTGTCTTCCAAAATACCATTTCTTATTTCTATGTTATGCTCTTAGAGATTATGATCTTGATTTCCTTACGATTCATGTGTTGTAAAATGAAAATATTTATTCCCTGATTCACATATATAATCAGTTATATGAATTGTATAATTATCCAATTATGTTATCTTGTTCTTATACCCATATGACCATTTAATTATTATTTATATTACTTTTTTACCCTTACTGATTATTTGAGCTCACCCTTTCTTATATTTCTTTTCCCATGGTTATAATGGAAGATTCCAATTATGGTTTCAATGTATATAGTACAAAAGGGAAAGATCCTTGTGTGAGATGTTGAAGATATTTCAGGAATTTAGAAGATCGTGTTACTAAGATTCGAAAGACACTAACTATTATGGGCCTGAGGCATTTATGTTTATAATGAGATGAATTTTCATCAAAAATGATTTAATATCCATTTTTTATAACACTCCGTAACTATAAAAAATTCTAATTATTTTATCAAAATAAATTTATATCAAATGTAATATTATTTTTTAATTTAATCGTTAGGATTTTTATGAAACACTTTAAAAAATATATTCTTAATAATGTTCTTATTTTTTTTTGTTTTCTAAGACGGTTTTTATTTTTTGGCTCTAAAATATTTATATTTACTTATATATATCATTATAAATAATAATTTTTTTATTTTTTTTTATTTTTGAAGACAAATTACTATTAAAAATGCTAATTTTCTTCAAAATGGTAAGGTTACATTTCCAACCATCACAATACTACCTATAAATAGATATGTTTTTCTTTTTACATTATCCAACTCAATTCCTCTAAAGGTTTTATATTTCCATTTTATATAATGTAGATTAGTTTACTAATATATTTTTTCTTTTCTATGGTGTTTGCAGTAGGGGTGATGATACTTGTAGATTAAGGTGATCCATATTTTCCCATTTTAGATTTTCAATTTATATGTTCTCCAATTGTAATTTTTGGAATATGAATTGTGTTTGTTAAGGATTATTTTTATATTAATTATTATTGATATTAATTTTTTATTTCTTTATGTGTATTACAATATATTGTATATTATTATACAAAATTATTTCAAATGATAAAGATCTTATATAACCTCCATAATTTAACATTAGGTCACCCACTGAGTCGATAACATATTAGGAATAAATAACATAAAAATAAATATATTAGGCTGCATTTATAACTCTGAATTGTACAACATACTCATTCTACATAATGTTTTAACTTCCATAGATCAACCTAGGAACTTTATGGGATCATATTTATGAAATCATGCAACCATGGGTATCAAATTATTCAATTATGCATTATTTTCTAAACATGAAATATGAAATAAGGTATGAATACCTCCCAATCTTCATGTAGAGTGGGTGGATAACATATCGTTATCCCTCCCCCAACTATTAACTTAATATGTTTTGTTAATTTTTTTACGAGAATGGTTTCCCTATTTTGTAGAAAATTAATTATAATTAGCATTAAAATTTCCTATGTAAGAGTGGATAATCCAATATGGAGACAAAAAAACACAACTCCAGGATCTAGACTGACAGCTAAGGTAAATATACAACTCCTCTAGCGAAAAATAGACAATATGTTATAGTTGTATCACCATTAAAAAAGTCATTAGAAGTGTTTTTGACATTTAGGTAGGAGTGATTATAGATTCAATGTGATGACATTAATGAATGTAATATGTTATTGAATAAACAAAGACATCAAAATTGATTACAAAAAACTCAAAAATTATTTAAGACTATAATGGTATGATCCAAACATGTGATGAGAACTCAACTAACACTGAGAGAAGACATCCAAATCATGATATTCTTTTATAGACAATCTCTTTAAAATATTATTCCATTTAAAGGCATTACTCACAATACTGGACCATCAAATAATCTATGAAAGTAGACACCAAAACACTACCAGAGTAATAATCCTCTAAACTGCAATAGGGTTTCACTCATCTAGATCTTCAATTATATCCCTATACCATCTACAATAGCCAGTTGATGGAAGAGTGAACTAAATAAATCTCAAGGATAATAGTCGATCCATATATGTTCTCAAGGCCTCCTACAACATCAAAAAATTATGAAGACATGTACTAAAAAAATATTGGCATAGAACATAAATGAATGTAATAATAAATTTGTGAACCAGTTGTCCAATTCTATGAAACCTCATCATTTACCATCTCATGGTCAATAGAGCTCGGTGATTCCACAGTCCCCAAAAAAACAAAGATATTCATTATAAGCAGTCACACATAGTCTCATGGTTATAAGAAGACACATTATATTTCAAACATATAGACTATAAAAAATCCTAGTAATACCTTGATATATTAAAAAATGATTATATTCTTGATATCATATAACCCAAACATCATAATGATGAAACAAAATGTGAAAAAATATTATTTTAAATATATCCACCATAAGCTATCAATAAAATGCGAGTTTTTGAATAGTAATAACTATATTATAAAATATATTTTTATATATTCCCTAATAAGTATAAATTTATAAAAAAATTCATAGTAAATAATAAATAATTTTTTTGTAATGTTGTTTTCTTCATTAATAGATTAGTTTTCATCAAAAATGGTTTTTTAATTTATTTATGATGAAATATTATAATTAATTTTTAAGAATATATAGAAAATTATTTTATTAAATTAACCTTTTCTTTGTATTAATTGTATAAAAATTAAATTACGTTGAAATTTTTGGATTTTCAGAAAATATTTATTTTTCATTGAATTTTGAGAAATAACAATTTTTTTAAAACTATCAATTCATTCCAATAAATTAAATGATTTCAAATTACTATTATGATTTTAATAGGGTTTTATGTAAAAATATTAATTATATAGTTACATCTAACATAATTAATTTCATTTCAATCGTATTTTGACTACAATTTAGTATAATTTTATTTTTTTGGCTCAAAATGGGGTTTTTCTAAAAACTTATTTAATGTGTCTAATGTTTCTTTATTTCAGTTATAAAAATCAAAATATATTTTACCAAACCCATTCTTCTTCATGGTATAAATGTATCGACACTGGTTTTTGGCCCTTTTAGGCTTTGGATTATTTCTACGAAGAATTACAGAGCTAGGCGTGAAGACGGCGTGCGATTCCGAGCCCCGGTGTGCCCATAATTAATTTTTATAAACATATTAAGTATTTTTATACTGTGCACATGGAAGAGGTGTGATATCTTCTAAACGGTAGCTCAGAGCGGGAATAAGAGGTCATGGTTGCGTCCGAAACATGCCGTTTACCCTAGGCAAGGTGTAAACTTTGCAGGCGTGGGCCTGTGGTGAGAAACGCCGCAAGGGGTATTTTTGTAAATAAATAGAGAAGTTAGTGTGCGAGCATCGGCTCGAATAACATCTGAACGATGTCTCGGATGGAAAATCTGAGTCTTCCATTGTGTTCAAAATGATGCGTTTACCCTAGGGGTGACCTTACCTATGTTCGCATCGGGTGTTGGGACTGAGGCGGGTTTTGCGCTGGCGGGTGGCTCATATAAATATCACCCCCCCATTATCATTCCTCTCAATGTTCTTCATCGTTCTTTGTCGCCGCTCCGTTGAATCGAGCAAACGAAGCATCCACGAGCTCGGATATTGATGGTAGACATTCCAGGAGCGTGCTTCGGAAGCTCTGGAGCGCGGATCTAAGGCAGAACATCGGCGTTTCGCCCTCGAGGTAGGCGAATTTGAGTTTTAACCCCCAATCCCGTTTTTGCTGCGTTTTTCTGCAAATTGAAGCCGTAGCTGTGTAGATCGGGTCCCGAGGGTCATGTAGATGCCTATGGATCATAAAACAGACCTCCGGGGTGCCCCTAGCTGTCCGTGGAAGATCTGCCGGCCCGGTGGAGCCGTGGCAGCCGGCCGCCCAGCGCGGCAGTGCGCCGGGGAGCGTAGCGGCGGCCGGTCCAGGCCGGCCGGCCTCTTTTATGATACGGGGGTCCTTAAACCCCCGTATCTTGCTATCCGGCAGCCGGATTTGCGTGTCGTTTGCGGCGACGTGACCCTGGCGATGAGGCGAAACCTCTGGTGTGGGTTCAAGGATTTGAAGGTTCTGGATCGTGGGCCGGGAGCTAGAAATGTTGTATAAAATAATATTATTTTATTATTTTATGACTTATGGCTATTGTAACTTCTACCCGGAGTGTCCGAATGATGTGCCGTCAGTGGCGTTGAGACCTTGATGGTATGATGGACTTTTTGATATGGTATCTGGGTGTTGGGACTGAGAATGGGGTGTGGGCCCCACGAGGCCGAGTTTTGGCATTTGCGGAGAAACACAGCTTTTGCACTAAGAGTCCGATTTTGGTGGATGATTAGTCGATACTGTGTATTTTTTTCGAAAGGATCGCAATGGTGTGATCCATTCTATGTGTTTCGGAATCGAGGCATGGGCCCCACCAGAGCTGGCTTTTGTGAATAGTACCTTTTTCACCGGGTGTCCGTTTCGGACTAGCGAGTTGTCGATTCCGCTTTCTTTTTCAAGGGGATTGACATTGTATGGTCCGCACAATAGGTTTCAGGATCGTTGTGTGGGCCCCGCACGAGCTAGCTATGGTTAATAGTGCCTTTTTCTCCGGTGATCTGTTTCAGGCGAGTAAACAGCCTATCCTGCATGTTTTTCCACGTGGACCACGATGATGGCCTCGGTTTTGGCCTTGGAGGTGCGCAGTGTGGCGTATTTGTGGGTCGCTCAGGTTAGCGATGTTTTGGACTAGCAGTGGTTGAGGGTACTCCATTGGTTCGTTCCCATGATGGTTTGTGTGTTATCACCACATTCGTATAGGTTTGTGACCCTCTCGATGGGATGTTTAAACTGTTAGAGTTGTGGCATCCCTCTGGTGGGCCCGGAGTGGGATTCTCTAGCAACTTTTCCCTAGATCGGGTTCTTTGAATCGCTGTGACCATTGATACACGGTGGGAGATCCTCTATCTAGCAGGTTAACCCCATAGGGTTTGTGGCATCATCGGGATTATGATCCCCTACGTGGTGGGCCGTACTTAATAGGGTTGTGGCATCATTGGGTATATGATCCCCTACTCAGCATGAGGTGTATAGTAGGGTTGCAGTATCATTGGTTATGCGATCCCCTACTCAGCATGTGGTTTCGCTAGGGTTGTTTCATCATTTCTTAGATCCCCTACATCGCATGTTATACGAGATAGGGTTCTGGTATCATTGTGACCACCTTTATATGGGCGATGTTCCTCTATCTGAGTGATGTGCTTCTTTTTAGCGCCAGATCAGGTTGTGGTATCCCCCAGTGGGTCCTAGGTGTGATCCCCTATCTGTGAGAACTACGTATGCAAGATCGGTTCATGGTATCCCCCAGCAGACCCTGGGAGTGATCCCATATCTGTGAGCTTTGTATAACGGATAAGGTTCTGGTATCCCCGAGCGGACCGTAGGAGTGATACCCTATCCGAGGAGTTTGATGGATCTGTTGTTTTAACGAGGTTTCCTCAGTGATTCTAACCGATGAGTGTGATCTCTTGGGTGAGCATCTGAGGGGTTTTCAGAAACCCAATGGAGTGTATCTCTCATATGAGTGTAATCTGGGATGACAGTGATCGTGGAGTGTGCTCTCTTGGTTGTGGACAGTTGCTCGTAACGAGGTTGGTACCTCTTGTGTCTTGGTGCGTGAGTTGAGTATATCTGGATTGTTCAAGGTGTATGTATGGGCATACACCTGAGCTGAGCTGACTAGTTGTGTTTAGCCAAGGATGGTCACGAGATGGAGTTTCACTCTCGTCTGGGTTCCCTCTGGATGGGATGAGATGACTGTTTCCTTTCAGTTTCTCTCTTTTGTTTTGGGTTTTGGGGTGCCTACTGAGTATGTTTATACTCACCCCTACACGGGCTTGCCCGCACATGTTTGTTTCTTGTGCAGACCACGTGCCTCTCAACAGAGTCCCAGGAGGACCCGGAGTAGGAGTAGTTGAGTGAGCGAGAGTGACCGGGGTGTTTACCGAAGTGGTGCAGAGGGAGCTTTCCGTCGGGTGTGTGGAAGCGTTCCCCTTCTTCAGAGCAGGTTGGGAAGGCTTTGTAGTTTTCTTTTGGTGGGACCTATTTTTCCCTTTTGTGCTTTTGCTGTTGCACTACGGTTTGGGATAGATTGTATGCATGCATTTACTTTTCAGTTTTATATATCTCGACACTATTTCATGGAGGTGTATGTGGGTGTGTGTGTATAGGTACCTTAGGCTAATGCCTCCCATGTGTGTGATACCCTACTCGGTGCTAGTCGCCAGCCCCAGGCCTATTGAAGGCGTTCTTGGGGAGTCGCGGCTCGAGCCCTGTTGGGTCGGGTCGTAATAGAGTGGTATCAGAGGAGGTTCCACCTTTGAGATCTCAGAGCATAGCTGGTTTAGCTGTGAGTTTGGTTGGGGTTTGATAGCGGCTGTTTTAGGATGTTTCGAGTTCGGATTTCAGGCCAGGGACTCTAGTGTTGGTGCGGCGGTCGACGTATCTATACACCTGGATTCTGATAACTTACCTTTCGACTCGGGACATTCGTACACTATTCGGAAGGACATAATGGTACATGAATTATATAGGACTGGGTTTTTGTGTTTTTCCTTGTCCCTCTTGATTCATCTCTCCAGATAAACTCTTTGACTGTGGTGTGCCTTGAATGTATTTCAGGATGCCTCCACTACGACAGCTAGCGAGGGTCCCACATTAGGAATGTGCTGATGATCCTCCCCTTGTTGAGGCTGTGGAGCAGGGCACAGGTTCTGAGGTTGCACCTCCAGGTGGTCTGCCAGTTGAGTCTCCACCTGTCGAGCAGCTGGTTGTGCTGGTTGTGCAGGCTGAGGTTGCGCGCAGGCTGAGTGTGATGCATGAGTTCCAGAGGTAGCGACCTCTGAGGATCCAAGGTGATCCAGATCCCCAGGCAGCTGATGACTTGATTGAGTCAGTCACCCGAGTTTTCTGCCTAGTGAGTACACCACCAGATCAGATGGTGGTCCTAGCGGAGAGCCTTCTGCAAGGTTCGGCCGGGCAATGGTGGAGTTTGGTGAAGCAGTCCCATGATGAGGAGACGCTCACATGGGCAGAGTTTGATTGGCTCTTCAGGGAAGAGTTCTATCTGGTGACACTGAGGTCAGTACGGATTCAAGAGCTTCTACAACTTC
This sequence comes from Viscum album, assembly GCA_963277665.1. Taxonomy (NCBI): domain Eukaryota; kingdom Viridiplantae; phylum Streptophyta; class Magnoliopsida; order Santalales; family Viscaceae; genus Viscum; species Viscum album. The sequence goes on from OY728157.1 coordinate 796,368,255, forward strand.
GGAAGGAGGTCTTGATTGTGTCGGAGTACTCAGCGAGGGTTACGGACCTGTCGCACTACTCCTTGGATATGGTTTGAGACCTGTTCATTAGGGCTCTAACTTCAAGCAGGGCTTACACAGGGACATCCAAGTAGGTGTGGTTTCCTTTTGCCTTCCCACCTATGCTGAAGTGCTGGAGCGAGCATTGGTGGTGGAGAGTTTTCTGGCTGAGCAGCTCCCCCCTGTTAGTGTTGGGCACGTGAGAGCTGAGATGTCGGCATCTGGTAGCCGACGACAGACTCAGGGGTTTGGACGTGGCCGATGTTTCAAGAGGCGACCCCAAGATGGATGATCTAAGTCTCAGGGCTCATAGGGCACACAGGCTAGTTTTGGTCAGCCGTAGGAGAGGCGGTGTTATGCTTGCGACGGTTGAGGACCTCTTTCTAGAGATTGTCCGACCCGTCGTGCTGCTGAGAGAGATCCGGTCAATGGACCGCCTTGGTAGAGGCAACGTCTCGAGCAAGGAGGTCCGTAGGGCGGCGGACGTGGCGGCGGAGTGGGTGCAGCAGGAGGCGGTGGTAGGCGGTATCAGTTTCCACCACCCCCACCCCTAGGTGGTCAACTCCATGCTCAGGGAGCTGGTGGCCGAGGGCGAGGATAGCTACATTCCCTCGAGGTTGTTGACCTTGAGGCTCCACGGATGGTTAGAGGTACGCCTTGTGTATTTTCCACTTTCTGCAGTAGTTTGTTAGATAATGTTTAGCAGTACTCTTTCCTTTTTTTCTTGCTAGAGTTTTGTTCAGCGCGTTGGTAAGACCCTGTGTGAGTGTTGTTCAACGTGCTTCGAATGCATGAGGTAGAGGGCTCCTTCCCCCACCGAGACACGTTTATGTGACACGATTAAAACCGTGCAGGCGAGTCAGTGCCGCCCAAAGCGGATAGTATCAAGGTGTGGTGGATGAGTCTCTCTGACTTATGTGTTTTGGCAGGGGTGTTAGTTGGTGAACTCGCTGGTGTGTGAGACCCAATTGAGAGTCAAGTCGCTTTCCTTGTGCATAGGGATTTTCGGGGACGAAAAGTTCTACGGATGGAAGGAAATAGCGACTGGTGTTTTTGGCCCTATCAGGCTTTGGAATATTTCTAGGAAGAATTCCAGAGCTAGGCGCGAAGACGGCGTTCGATTCCGAGGACCGGTGTGCCCAAAATTAATTTTTATAACAATATTAAGTTTTTTTGTACTATGTATGTGGTGGAAGTGTGATATCTCCTAAACAGTAGCTCAGAGCAGGAATCCGAGGGCACGGTTGCGTCCGGAACGTTCCGTTTACCCTAGGAAAGGTTTAAACATTGCGAGCGTGGTCCTGTGGTGAGAAACGCCACCAGGGGCATTTTCGTAAATAAATGGAGAAGTTAGTGCCCGAGCGTCGGCTCGAATAACATCTGAACGGAGTCTCGGATGGAAAATATGAGTCCTCCGTTGCATTTAGAACGGTGTTTTTACCCTAGGGGTGACATTACCCGTGTTCGCATCGGGCGTCGGGTCCAAGGCGAGTTTGGCGCTGGCGGGCGGCTAATATAAATATCAGTGCCCCCCCCCTTATCGTTCCTCTCAACGTTTTTCGTCGTTCTTCACCGCCACTCCGCCGAATCGAGCAAACAAAGCGCCCACGAGCTCGGATTTTGATGGAGGACATTCCAGGAGCGTGCAGCGGATGCTCTGGAGCACGGATCTAATGCAGAACGTCGGCGTTTCGCCCGCGAGGTAGGAAGATTTGAGTTTGAACCCTCGATCCTGTTTTTGTTGTGTTTTTCTGCAAATTGAAGTCGTAGCAGTGTAGATCGGGTCCCGAGGGTCATGTAGATGCCTCCAGATTGTAAAACATACCACCGTGGTGCCCCCGGCAGTCCGTGGAAGATCCGCCAGCGTGCGGCGCGCTGGGGAGCGCTGCGGCGTTGTGCGCCGCACGGCGGAGGGCGGGCCGCGACCTGCCGGTCCGGCCTCTTTTATCATACAGGGGTCTTTAAACTCCCATATCATTCAATCCAAGAGCCGGATTTTCACACCATTTGCGGCGACACGACCCTAACGACGTGGCGAACCCTCCGGTGTGGGTTCGAGGGTTTGAAGGTTCGGGATCGTGGCCCGGGAGCTAGAAACATCGGTGAAAAGTACCTTTTTCACCGGGTGTCCATTTCGGACGATTGAGTAGTTGATTCCACTTGTTTTTCCAAGGGGATCGCCGTGGTATGGTCCGCTCGATGGGTTTCGGGATCGTTGTGTGGGCCCCACACGAGCTAGCTATGGTGAATAGTGTCTTTTTTCACAAGTGCTCCGTTTTGGGTGAGTAAATAGCCTATCCTGCATGTTATTCCTCGTGGAACGCGATGGTGGCCTCGATTTTGGCCTTGGAGGTGCGTAGTGTGGCGTTGTTGTGGGTCGCTTGGGTTAGCGATGTTTTGGACCAGCAGTGGTTGAGGGTACTCCCTTGTTTCATTCCCACGAGGGTTCGTGTGGCATCACAACCTTCGTATAGGTTTGTGATCCTCTCAATGGGTTGTTTAAACTGCTAGAGTTGTGGCATCCCTCTGATGGGCCCAGAGGGGGATCCTCTAGCATCTTTTCCCTAGATTGGGTTCTTGGTATCGTTGTGACCGCTTATTCACAGGCGGCGATCATCTCTCTAGCAGGTTAACCCTGTAGGGTTTTTGGAATCATCGGGATTATGATCCCCTACGTGGTGGGCTGTACTTAGTAGTGTTGTTGCATCGACGGTTATAAGATCCCTTGCTCAGCATGAGGTGTATAGTAGGGTTGCAGTATCATTGGTTATGAGATTCCTTACTCAGCACGTGGTTTCGGTAGGGTTGTGGCATCATCAGTTCAATCCCCTGCATTGCGAGTTATACAAGACAGGGTTCCGGTATTGTCGTGACCACCTTTATATGGGCGATGATCCTCTATCTGAGTGATGTGCTTCTGTCGAGCGCAATATCGGGTTGTGGTATCCCCCAAGAGATCCTGGGTGGGATCCCCTATCTGTGAGAACTATGTATGCCAGATCAGGTCGTGGTATCCGCCCAGCGGGCCTTGGGAGTGATCCACTATCTATGAGCTTCGTATACTAGAGAGGGTTCTGGTATCCCCTAACAGACCCTAGGAGCGATCCCCTACTAGAGGAGTTTGATGGTACTGTTGTTTCAACGAGGTTTCCTCAGTGATGCTAACTGACGAGCGTGATCTCTTGGTTGAGCGTCTGAGGGGTTTGTGAGAAACCCGATGGCGTGTATCTCTCAGATGAGTGTCATCTGGGATGATAGTGATCGTGGAGTGTGCTCTCCGGGTTGTGGAAATTTGCGGGTGACGAGGTCGGTACCTCTTGTGGCTTGGTGCGTGACGTGAGTATATCTGGATTGTTCAAGGTGTATGTATGGGCATACACCTGAGTTGAGCTGACTAGTTGTGTTTAGCCGAGGATGGTCACGAGATGGAGTTTCTCTCTCGTCTGGGTTCCCTCTAGCTGGGATGAGCTTACTGTTGCCTTTCAGTTTCTCTCTTTTGTTTTGGGTTTTTGGGGTTCCTACTGAGTATGTTTATACTCCCCGCCTACATGGGCTTGCCTGCAAATTTTTTTGTCTTCTGCAGACCATAGGCCTTTTGATGGAGTCCCAAGAGGACCCAGAGCAGGCAGAGCTAAGTGAGCCAGACTGACCGGGTTGTTTACCGAAGCGGTGCTGAGGGAGCTTTCTGGCGGGTGTGTGGCAGTGTTCCCCTTCTTCAGATCAGGTTAGGGACACTTTGTAGTTTTCTTTTGGTGGGCCTTGTTTTGTCCTTTTGTGCTTTTTCTATTGCACTCTGGTTTGGGATAGATTGTATGAATGCATTTACTTTTCTGTTTTATATATCTCTGCACTGTTTCATGGAGGTGTATGTGGGTGCGTCTGTACAAGTACCTTAGGATAATGTGATAGCCTACTCGGCGCTAGCCTCCAGCCCCTGGCCTATTGGAGGTGGGCTTGGGGAGTCGCGGCTCGAGCCCCGTTGGGTCGGGTCATGAAAATAAATCCTTTTATTTCTGTCCATCTCAGTTTAAATGTTTATGTGTGGCCTAATGTGAATTTATTTTGAGGTTATAGTGGTTTCGATGGTGTCTAGGCTATTTTCAAATCCCAGTACCCAATATTTTGTTTTAAATTGTCATGGTTCATAGTTAGATTAAAAATTATGGGGTAGGTGACATGGATTAACAAGCCACACAAGGAATGGGATGATAGTATATATGGTTCGTACAGTTTCAGACAGACCATGTGTCTTGGGTCACACAGCTATGCGACAGGCTCTGAAATTTTGACATTGGCTTTCTGCAGGGTTTACCCACAGTTAGTCAAACCAAGCAGGTTCCTCTTGCCTACAAGTAGACGTGAATTATTGGTGCATGGTTTTCAAAACCATGTTCCTAACCCATACGAATAATATATTTTTGGTAAAATGACGACTATTTAGAAAAAAAATTTATCACCAATTTCTATTTCACTAATCTTCCCCCTTAAAAACAACCTGTTGTGAATGTCTCCCTTGGTTGACTAATCATTAAGTCAAGAAAAAATCACAATCTAATCTCTGAATTTGTGGTCGTTCGTCTCGTTCGTTTGGTAATGGTAATACCTCGATTCTTTTTTAGTTGGTCTCTATTCATCTAGATATTGGTTGTGCTATTTATGTTCTAGATTATTTTCCCGTATTATTAGGTTCTTCATTCTTACATCGAATTTATGTCAATCTTAGATGAATAATGATCTTTTAATAGATGATCAATCGACTACAGGCCAATGTTTGGTGGTCTCATTCCATATACATAATGTCGAACTATTTTTATATGCTATATTGCCATGAACCCAATTTCTGGGCATTTCAATAAATTGGAATTGAATTTTGGAAGCACTTGAAATGGGATATTTGATTATGGAGGCATGTTAATGTTTTATTATATGATAAGGTTCTTGAAACCAAAACCTCCAATTTGGGTGTTTTGTTTAATTAAAGGGATATTATGATGGATTATTCTTTATACCCCTTGAGGTATACATTTTTACCTTATTTCATGGGTTTTTAATCATTTAAATGAAAATTGTGATTATAATGATTTTATAATTGTGAATTAATTTGATAATTGAATTGGATAATAGGAATGGGATAAATTACATTGGAAAATTTCCCATGAGATGTAATTTCATGTTCATGATTGATCTTCTCAATTTATTTTTATTCCCATGTGAGTTAAATTATGTGTATTCCATGTAATGTCTTGTTTATACTTGTGATTCTTGATAAATTGAAATTCCCATTTGAGTGGTTATGAGGAAACCATCAAATAAAATTAATTGTTATGAATGTTCTTGATTATGAATGAATGTACCTTTGTATTGTTATGACCATGTGAGATAGATAAAGACTAATCCATGTAACAGGAAATTAATGATTGAGAATATTATTATAAAGATACGCCCATGTGGGCATTTGGAAGTGACGCCTTCTATGCTTGTCCAGTCACATGGGTCACATTTCTCTGTGAGATTGAAATTAAATGTTCTTGGTTATGAAATTTACAGGATTTAATTTATTAAATGATTATATTCCATGGGTTTTATATGTATTCAGATTATAATTCCCTAAATACAATCGATTGTCTTGAACATTGATTATGCATGAGTTATAATTGGACTCCCTAGTTGACTATTAAGGATAAAATCTGAGACATGACTTATAAGATGAGTGATAAATGGATCCATATGATAATTAAATGAGATGTATCAAGAGAATTTATTATATTTTTATAGGTGATACTTGGTCACCCATCGTTTACTGCCAAGGAAGGACTTTAATGGTAGAGATTCCACAAAACATCTCGATTTATACATGGGTTCTGGATAGGTTCTCCATGGGCGGTCATGTAGGGTATTGGTTTGTATTATAGCTTTAGTGATACTTGGTTTCCTACATAGGACATCCATGTATGGAATAAGTAACATGAATTAATAATTAATGAGTTGAATTTTTTGTTGCATTTTCATAGGCAATTCAAAATCAATGATTCAGACTTGACTTACACTTTCATGATGGCATGTTTTGGAATCAATTTTTACAAGTGCTTCTAAGGAACAATGGGATTTATGAAAGGATCCAAAACATTTTTACTAAATGGACCGTTTAGTTAAATGATCATGTTGTAAATTACATAAGAATTTATGTTTTATTAGAGACATATCTTTTAAATGAAATTGATTAAATGAATTGTTTATAAAATGACAACCTAAATTATAGGAATTTTAATTTTGAGTACCTCTTTTTCTTATCAAATTACTACCAGAACTGTCATATATATATATATATTCAATGAATGATTCAGACATGATATTGGGTGGTTTCCTGTGGGAATATCATCTCACACCCAATTTGGGCTACCATTGGGGACCCAAACAGATTATATGATTTTAGGTATTCATAATGGAAAGATCCCTACAACAAGTTTGTGATTGTTACATCAAATAAAGGGCTTGTGATGCTAATTGGATACTTTTGGACTTTTTTAATTTTTTTACCTGTAGTGTGTATCTTCCTTATATACACTTTTTATTGATTTCTTAGAGAAATATGAAATGTATCATCGTTTTGTTTATGAGATGACTGTTTCCATTGTTTATATTAGTATCCAGTTGTTTACCTTATTATTTGTATGATTTATTACTTTGGATATTTAATTTTTGTAGAGATTCCATTGTGCTACTCTCATGTAGTGAGGGCATAGTTTCCCATTGACTCACCTATGCCATTGCTACTTGTTGGAAGCCTTTAACATTTCGGGAGATTCACTTGAGGCCATTTGACCCACCAGGCAAAGGGTTCCTTTTTTGGAATCCAAGTCCGATAAATTAAAAAGATATATTATAGTATTTATTTTTTGGATGACATTACTATTGAGTGACAATGAGAAGGGATTATAAGAGAATGGAGTTTGGTAATGATTTATGTCTGGGCATAGCTATTCTTCATATATGAAAAATCCTAATTGCCTGGAGTCAAATTATTGCTTTTTGGATTTTGACTATTACAAATGATTTGATTACACCATTGGGTGATTCCCATTATTTGTGATGTTATTATTGATATGAAATTTGGTACTATTTTATTTAAACACTATAAGATGAAGGTGAATCATCTAATGTATCTTATATGGACTTGCTAGATTTGATATTCCATGCATTATTCCTTGAAATTTCGGATGAATTACCTATTTCATGTTGTTTTGAAAAGTTTCTTGGTAGATATCTATATTGTTCTGATATGAATAATATTATGTGGTGTGTTATGGATTTGATGCAATCCACTATTTGGTCTTTGGGGAGTATGGTCCCTCAAGGATTTGAATTTGGAATACCGTAACTTCAACCTTTCAAATGACTTATGATACATGGTTAATGAGTATAAATTCAAATGTGAATGAATTTGTGACCTCAAATGGAACGATATGAAAATATGAAATCTAGTGAAACTAAAATTTCATATAGTAGAGAACATGATGGATCCTGATATTAGTATTGGGAAATTGGTAGTTTCACTTTCATATATGATCTATATGATGCCCAAACCTGACTCATAGAGTTAGTAGAGGGGTGCGTTCTTATATAGGAAGGCTTCACTACGGGGAAAAGGGGTTTTTGCGACGGGTTATTTGCGACGGGGGTATTTTCCCGTCGCAAATAACCACTTATTTGCGACGGGAAAATCTCACCAGTCGCAAAAGTCTTGGCGCGCAAAGCGCGCCAAACCGCGGGAAAATCATTTGCGACGGGTGGTTACCACCCGTCGCAAATAACCGGCGGCGGTAAAAACTATTTGCGACGGGAATATACCCCGTCGCAAATACCCGGCGGCGGTAAAAACTATTTGCGACGGTAATATACCCCCCGTCGCAAATAGTATGTCGACAGGTTAATATTTGCGACGGGTCCCGTCGCAAATAACTATTTAACCATTGACCGTGATAAATGCGGGCTCAAGTATTTGCGACGGGTCCCGTCGCAAATAATCTAACCTATAAATACCCCCACCCGTTTTTTCCATTCATTCTCAACTTCTCTCAAAACTCTATTTTTATAGTTCACAGTTTCTTAAGTTTAATTTTTATTTCCAGATTTGATATTGATGTATTCAACAATTATCGGAGATCAACCTCAGATCAATTTTAAAGGTATTTATTTTCTTTTTAATTTAATATTTAATTTAAATTTTTTATTAGTTTTATTTATTTATAATTATTTTTAATTTAATTGTGTTTATATTGTTTTGTTATTTAATAAATTTAAATTATTAGTATTAATTGTTCATAGTTAATGGTAATTAGTAGTAATTAATAATAATTAGAAATAATTAATAATAAATAGGAATAAACCTCCCCCATGCGCGCATTAACCTTTACAACTAAGCCATTTCATTTTTTTATACATTTAATGATCTATATATATATATAGTTATATTTATTCGTATATTAATATAGATTTATACTAATATAAATATATTTGGTTATATAAATATATATATATATATTTATTTATTTTTATATTAATATATATTTATTCTATATATATATATATGTAGTTATAAGTTTTTATTCGTATATTTATTTGTATATTAATTAATATATATTTATAAGCTTATTTTTAAATAAATTTATAAAATATGGGTTTTTATGTATATGTATAAATAAATAAATAAATACATATATACAATAGATACACACACACATACACACACATATATATATATATATGTATAGTTATGAATGAATACATAGGAATGACGGGGGTGAAAATCCACCGAGAATGTTAAAACGGCTATAACTTCTAATCCGTAAGTCCGTTACAACTCCACAACCAGTCAAATCGAAGAACATGAAACTATCTTCGATATGATATGCGGTAAAGGCCAAACGGACATCCGGATCGAATGTTATAGCCATTTGAATGTTTAAATGACCATAACTTCTAATCCAGAAGTCTGTTTCAGCTCCACAATCAGTAAAATCGAAGAACATGAAACGATCTTCGATATGATATATGGTATAGGTTTATCGGATATCGGGAGCAGAAGTTATAGTTGTTTAAACAGTGAAAAATCGGGGTACCCCGACTAAAAACTCAGTTTTGGAGGCATTCTAGGCCTTTGTTGGCCTTGAAACAACATTGTACGGGTTCCGCCCATCCATAGCGCTGTAGAGATCGTCGCAGGCTTCGATTTGATATGCTGTGGAGCTCAAACGGAGTCCCGGATCAAAAGTTATGGTCGTTTGAAATTTGGGTTTCATTTTTATCTTATTTTCCATCTTTGATTACTTTTTTTAATTTTTTTATATTCAAAGAGTTATTAAATGACTATTAACTGATAAAAATTACATAATTACTAATTAAAAATATTTTTTAATTTATTTTATAAGCCTCCTTTACTAAACATCTTATACATTCATATTTGATTTTCATTCTTCCATTCTAAAACATATTTAAAAAATTAATATTATATTTATATCAATATAAATAGGTTTATTGATTTATATAATAATAAATAAATTTGTAAATTTTTTTTAATTTTTTTATTATTATTTGCGACGGGCCCGTCGCAAATACCCGCTTCAAAGCAACCATTTGCGACGGGAATATGACCCGTCGCAAATACTTTTTGCGACGGGCCTGTCGCAAAAGATTTTTTAAAAAAAATCAGAAACCTATTTGCGACGGGTCCGTCGCAAAAAAAAGTAGTTTCGACGGCGTTTTCTGCAACGGGCGATTTGCGATGGGGCCCCGTCGCAAAAGGCTATTTGCGACGGGATCCCGTCGCAAATGACCCGTCGCAAATATCTATATTTCCCGTAGTGCTTGCAGCTGTCCTATTTATTTTTTGTTATTTTGAGTTGTAAACATTGTAAAAATCTCAACTTGAGGCATGTGTTGTAAATTTTAGAAGCTTGCAACCATGATGACATTGAGTCATATTCCTGGAGGGTTGAAATTACCACACTCTGGTGGTGGTGGGCCACGGTATACTAGAGTATCCTCAATTTGTTATAGCTATAAAAAAAAATTTTACTGGGCCTATGGATATGGGAAAAGATATGTGATGGGTTCTTCAACTTTATGTAGACCATTAAAGGTTCACCGCAACCTACCCCGACATGGTTTGAGTTTACATGTGAGCTTCAACAGCAGCATCATCCAATTTTTTTGGGGGACGACAGACACAAGGCTACAGAGGCATGGATTGAGGCCATGTTATCTTTCTTCGAGAACCTAAATGCACATCGTGAGAGGGATTCTATTTTTTCTATGTATTTGATGCCAGATTCTATCAATAGATGGTGGGATGTTATCACTCTGACTGATCATCATCAGTAGACGGCCTATATGGATATTTATGTAGCCTTTTTGATTATTTGTATCATGTATTATTGAGTATTGATAAATCTGGAGGGTTACCCCATCTAGGGAAATATGCACAATCTGTATCAGCTTACTTGACCCATTTTGATAAGATCCAGGGTTTGACGTCTATTATAATAGGGGATGAGTTATCGAGATCCTGTAAATTAATGGATGGTATTAGGTACTACATATAATCACAAGTTATTGTTTACAGATTGACTACCATTTCTAGAATAGTGAATCGATCTCTTATCATAGAGCATAACCTGAGAATGGTTGGAGGTGTTGTAACGCCCCGACCATAGTTACCCAGAGTCGATGCATTATTACATTACATTAGAATGGTCAAAAGGAAATCATGTATTGAAATACCTATCAGTTTTGTATTATTGGAAACAAGATTCATACATAAGTTTAATTTTACAACTTGAAAAGAAATAAAACACAAATTTATTCCGTAGGAAACATCCAAGACTCCAAGATAATGCCTGAAAGTCAATCATAAATAACTTCTTCATATCATGGGAAAATGAAACCTACGAAAGGGGTGAGCTCAAATGCTCAGTAAGGGTAAGCAATATTGTGGATGATAACATAAATATTAAGCTTGGTGAATAAATTAATCCTCATGCCTTTAACAATAATAAACATGAATACTTTTATGGAAGGAATATGAGATGAGTAAATAATGCCATAATAAAACATAATCATGGTTATTCTACTAGTCGAATGACCACAAGAACCATCAATATTATTTTCATAATGAGAGCATTTATACTGCTAGACATTCTAAAATATTTTGTCAAGGCCTCAACCAAGAAATCTAAAAATGATTAAGTCTTCGACCAAAATCATATATCAAATTGGGAATGACCTCGACCAATTCCATGTCTAGTTGTCTAATGATACCAACCGATACATCAAGGAGCTATAGCGAGCTCCACCCTACACTTAATAAGTCCAATACATTCCTTATATGAAATGGATGAAATATACCATAAACATTCGTATTAAACCTATCATACAAAATGTCATTACTTTAACCATAAAACATGACTGGTATAAAAATAACACATCCACAGTCAAACATATCATAAAACCTTCAATACAATATGGAATATTTGTATAATAATGAATCTACTTCAAACAACTATAAAATCCATCAAAAGATGTTGACAAAGATAAAATCAAAACTTTTTGAGAGAAATATTTCTTTGTTTTTTTTAAATCATTTAAATTTACATAATTATAAAAGAATTTTTTTAAAAAAAATGTTATAAACTTTTAAGGGAAGCTTCGACGATATTATAATGGAAGAAAATAGCTGCACCCTCCGTAAAAGTTGAAAAAACATTCTTACCTTATTTTTTTTTTAAAGGTCAAAAGGTACCTTGTTTAAAAATAAGGGAAGGATTCCTTTCAAAAAAATTTATAAAAAGTCAAAAAAGGGTAAAAATGACTTTAATCCAAAGTCTAGTAAATAGTAAAAATGTATTGGAATGCGTTTTTAAGAAATGTGGATGTTGATGACAAATATGCACCAGTAGATACTTACATAAAAACAACCTCGGATAATAAAGAGATTGTAGAATTAACCCTTACCTTGTACTTTTCCTTGGTCGAGGGTAGGTTAACCTCATGTATAATAAAGAAATAATTGTTATTAAATTATACAAGAATCATATATTTTAATATTGTTTCATATATGATCTTTTAACATTTCATTTTTAATAATATCTTAGTATTATCGTCATTTCGGGTGTTAACTGATTCGTTTTCCATTATATGATTTATTACATAAGTAATGTTTGTTATGGATAGGATGTATCTTATTCATATTTGGAATGATATTAATTCTTTAAACATTATTTTTAATCATATAATTAAAATTAGTCTTGAATGGATACGATGGGGAATGAATCTCATCTCATTCATGGGGACTGCAATCCGGACGTACGCACGTGCCACAATATCATTCTTTTGATATCAAAATAATATATAATTGGATGGTATATCATATATAAAGAATCATTATCATGTTAGATTTATTATTTACTTCAATTACACATCATTATTATACCCATCCAAATAATAATGTATTGAATAACAATTACACCACGACGTGGAAACGGTAATCGTACGTACGCACGTATGGTGACATGTCATTCAAAGAATGGATTTAATAATGAATATGGTTGTAACATAATTATAATAACATCATAGTGTATATAAGATACTGGAGTTGTTATTTTATAATGGAAACAAAAAAGAAATAGGAAGTGGAAGAAGAAATTATCTTGAAAGATGTGATGAAATATTTACCTCTTCTTCGGGTTTTTCCTTTTGATTTGATCAAAAAGTCTCTTTTGGATGGATTTATGTCTAAAGTATTGCCTATAGGATGAAGGGAGGACAGCTGAAAGGGTATTTGGGTAGGGTTAGGCAGAGCCAAATGGCCTTGAAGGTGTGAATTAGATATAAGGGTGAGGTCCCATTTATGAGAGGAGTGAGGGCACCTTAGGAAAAGTTATAAATATTATTTTATAATAAATTTATTTTCGGTATATAATAGATCCAAAGAGGATAATTTAAATTCTAAGGTGGTATGGGTCTAAAACCACTCAACCAATAGGTTTTCTACAGGTTTTGGTCAAAATATTAACATTATCTTTTAGTTTTAACTCTTAGTTAAATATTTTCACATTTACCATGTATCTTCCTATTTTTATATTATATGGTTAATAAACATTCTATATACTTACAAGAGAAATACATGAGGTTCATTAATGATACACCTATAATTATATATGTCTCTTTGAATGAAATTACATTTTTTGGAATAGAATTTCAATTAATAATATAATATTTGATTTAAAAACACTTTTATGTCAATTTTGACACTATTTGGTATTTTGTTTTTTTCTAAATTTATAACAGCATTATAACTATAGAAACAATTAATCTAAACAATCATAACAAGTCATATTAACCAATAAAATTATTTTAATTCATAAAAAAGTCTAAAATTCATTTATTTGGGTATTTATAATATCAAATATTTTAATATTTCATTAATTAGGTAATTACTACATCATCAATGTGTTATAAATAAAATAAAGTATTTAAGGTCTAAAAAATATTAATAAAATAAAATTATTTACGAAATAAATTTATCATTTTAATGAATATTTATAGTATAATTTATCTTATGTGTATCCCTATATTAAAAATGGTTTAGTTATTAAACATTGAATTTAACACTTTTAACACTTCATTGAATTAAATAAAAATAAATGTCCTAATCTAATCCTAGTGGACCAAAGAAGTTCATATTTTATACCTAAGGTTGTTTTTGGTAGAATTATACTTATACAACAGAATTAGGACATGTGTTAGGGTAATAATAATATCATTTTTACCTTTTATTAACCTATTTACTTTTAACCGTGGTAAATAAAACATTAAAGTTACTATTCACCAAAAATTATTTTTATCTTATTGATCCACATTTTACTCCTTAATATTTACCATGTCTCTTGGATTTTCAAAATTCAACACACAAAAGAGGTAAAATTATGTTTTATGTAAATTTTCCAATGCTCCTAGGAGGTGGGGAAAATACGATGAAAAGTTCAATAAAATTTTATATATCTAATATTACTAAAAAATGACTCAAATTAATTTCATTAAACATATATTGGTATCATGTATCTATTTTGACCTAAGATAAATTTAAATAAAATAATTAATAATTTAATTAAAAATTCGGTTTTAAACTATAACTCCGTGTTTTTTACTATTCATCAAAAATTGAATGTTTTCAGAAAAATACCTAAAAATAACCCTAAGAAAATTTTGATATTCATAATCCATAAATTAAGTATATTTTCCATATTCAAAACATAGAAATTGTATTTATGAATTTAAAATTAATTTCTGTTGTCAAAACCAAAAAGCGCATTTCTAGAAAATAATAACCATAAAAAGATTAACACTTGTTTATGTACAATTTCAATGTGAAATTACTTATAATGACCAGAATGGGGTCAAATGGTAAAATATAATCTATTTATATGTCAAAACCATGAAAATTTATAATTTTACACTATAAATAATATTGATTAAAAAAGTTGTTTTGAGTTAAAATATAGTGTTTTTCATTATTCACCCAAGTATAAAAGTTATCAGAATAACATTAAAAATTTATTAAAACAAAATTCTTATGTCCCAATTCAAGATAATAATTTTATATTTTCAAATTTAATATATAAAAGTTTCAAATATAGGATTTAAAAAGGGTCTCCATTAAAAGGCGGTAAAATTGCATTTTTAGAAAATTGCTTCTTTTATCTAGAAAAATGAATTTGTTCTTACATTATGTCTAAGAAACTCATAATATGTATTCTAATATAATAAGGATTATATAATGTTCATGATTCAGTTAATATTATTCATAACCACTTTTGAACGGCTAGTTTTTTTAGTCATGGTTCACTAGAACTCAATGTTGCATGTAGTGAAAGTTATTGAATTACTTTGATGAAAAAATGTAATATGAAATCTTGGGTTGTTACATTCTTCCCTCCTTCAATAAATTTCATCCTCGCAATTTGAAATTGTATTTTGAAAATAAAAGATCGATAATAGAAAATACCTTTGTGGGAAAACCCACATCGGAAATTGGGTTAATAAAATTTAGTCTTTATAGGAGGAAAAGGGAAATAAAAGGGTCACCACCAAATTATAATTTCAATTAGAAGAACATTGGTGGAAATTAGAGACACATAGTTGGAGGAAAAAATTAAATATTTATAGGGAGTGATTGAGGTCATCAGATACAAACAATTATATAATTGTGTGCCTCAAAACCATCAATCTGTGATGATTTAAAATATCATCGGTTCAAAATAAACATAATTTATTAGGATAATACATTTTTTTTATGATATCTTACCTAAAGTTTAAGAATTAATTTCATCATATAATAAGAGAAGAAAAAAATATATACTTAACAAGTAGAGTTCAATCCTTTAACTAGTTTCTACCACAAAAACATCATTCACTCTAAAATATAATAGAACATAAAAAATATTCTATTAATACTATTCTTATAGGGTTCCAAAAAAAAAGAATTTATAATTAATCTACCAGATCCTTAAAAACAAGACTACAGTATTCAATCCAGGACATCACGTGGGCATGTGGTAGTTGATACACCCTTGTCTCCCTACGGTTACTGGTTCAACTCTCACAGCCTTGCCGGATGCGACGGGTTGTCGCCCGACCTTCGGGTTTTCCTTTTCTTCGAAATCGAATAATAATCATCAACTAGATTTATCCAAAATACATCTGTCCAAACTCACTATCCAAAATTTATAAAGAAGGCAAACACAATGAAAATCATTTTTTCCATGTAATAACATGTGAAAACCTGCATCATATATTCTTCTAAAACACTGCAACATCCTGAATTACTATAAAACATTATTGATTACATTCAGGCTCCCTTATTTCTTATAGAATAATGGATATACTCCTTCTATCCAAATTTTTTTAAAACTCCAACAATTATGGAATATACACATTATTAATTATTTTCAAGGTAGTAAAGAATATTCAATATAATTTATCCAAATAAATCATGTATTATTTCAAAATTAAAACCTGAGTATTAGAACCATATTATGGTTTATCTTTCTCTCAAAAATATATTTTCCAAAACTTTAACCTGCTATTGGGTCACTTTTCTTACTTCCACACAATCTCATGTCCTTAATTAAATAGTATTGCAGTACAATCCTTATATTCTCTATAATTCTTATGAAATGTACATCATCAATACAATAATCAAATGACACAATAATTTAATGACAACGTAAGAAATTTAATCATTCCTCTTCATCTTCGGTATAACATAATTATTATCTAATAGCAGCATCTGGGGTATGCTCTGATGATTTAGACATTGATTTTCATAGTGTCCCAACTCCTTATAGATAAAGCATTTTATATTTGAAACATTTTCCCTACCCTTCCAATCACGTACTTGCTGTTTTTTTCTCTACACTTATAACAAACTCCTATTCCCTTCAAGAATTTCCCTCGGTGATTGTTTCTACAGTTTTCACATTTGGTAAAATCCTTCTTTTCCCTCTTTTTATTTGTCTTTGTCTCTTTCATCCTTTTCTTCTCTTGGTTCCCTTCAAATCCATTGAACTCAAATAATTCTTTACTTCTCTTATTAACACATGATACTATTTCTTCATATATTTACAATACATTAGAGACTATTTCCCATCTAAATGTTAGTTCAATATAATGAAAGATATGATTATTCTTACTATTTGGAACATATGAATTACTATAGTTCACATTCCTTCTATTGGGTGTCATTTCTATAAAATGGAATACACTAGGTCCGTTTATGAATTGTAATGAATAATTCCAAACTTTTAAAATAACTAATGTAAATTTAACAGTTTATGGATATAATCCATAATCATAAAAATAATTTCTTTGAGGATGTATATAATTGTAAATCCTTCATAATGATTTGTAAAAAAATGATACTTTTCCTAAGCATATCCCCCAAGAGTGTTGTAACCAAGAGTGCGGCAAGGCCTGTTGCCGTGCACTAGTTCCTGTTCGAGTCTAGCTCAAAGCAGTGTTCTCGGGTTTTACCCCTAGGTAAATTTGTGCCAGAGCTACCTGTACCTACTTGTATCCAGACATGGATTTATTTTCGTTGAAAACTCAAAAAATCTCTACAGTTCCAAAATTCTAGGAATTTCTTCTATACTAATCCTAAAAGTCTATCATAGGGTAATGTTCTTTAAATAGAGTTTATTTTAATCTAGTTTTCAGTATTTGTACTAAACTACTCAGATACCAACTGTAACGCCCCGTCCCTAGTTACCCAAAGTAGGAGTATTATTACATTAAATTGGCATGATCACAATGAAATCATGTCTCGAATGACCGATCGGTTTACTATTATTGGAAACAAGATTTATACATAAGTTTAACATTAAAACATGAAAAGAAATTCAACACAAATTTATTCCTTTGGAAACATCCAAGACTCCTAGATAATGCATGAAAGTCACTGATAGCTAACTTCTTAATATCCTAGGAAAATGAAACATAAAAAAGGGGTGAGCTCAAACGCTGTGTAAGGGTAATAAATACATTAGAAGATAACATAAATATTAAGCATGGTTAATAATTGAAACCTCGTGGATTTACCAATAATAAACAAAAATAATTTTATGGCAGGAATATAAGATAAGTAAATAATTCCATAATAAAACATCATCCTGGGTATTCTACTAGTCTAATGACCACATGAACCATCAATATATTTTTTCATAATGTGTGAATTTATAATGCTGGACATTCTGAAACATTTTTTAAGGCCTCGTCCAAGGCGTTTAAAAATTATTAAGGCCTCGTCCAAGGCGTTCAAAAATTATTAAGGCATCGGCCAAAACCATATATCAAATTGGGAAAGGCCTCGACCAATTCCAAATTTTGTTGTCTCATGAGACCTACCGATGCATCTAGAAGCTATAGAGGGCTCCACTCATCACTTACTATGTCCAATACCTTCCTCATATGAAAAGGTTGAAATGTAACAATTACATTCGTATTAAAACTAGCATATGAAATATCAATACTTTAACCAGAAACCATGAATGGTATAAAAATAACACATCCACAGTAAACATATCCTAAAACCTTCAATACAATATGGATGATTTTTATCATAATAAATTGACTTCAAACAACTATAAAATCCATCAAAGGATGCGCACATAGATGAAATCAAATCTTTTTGGGATAAATATATCTTTCTTTTTTTTAATTCATTTAATGTTACATAATTATAAAAGAAAACATTTATTTTAAAAATATTATTATAAGCATGTAAGGGAAGCTTCGATGATGTTATAACAGTAGAGAATAGCTGCACCAGCTGTAAATGTTTAGAAAACACTCTTACCTTCATTTTTTTGAAAAGGTCATAAGGTACCATGTTTCGAAAACGAAGGAAATATTCCTTCCAAACCATTTTATAAAAAGTCTAAAAATGGGTATAAATGACTTTAACCCATATTCTAGTAAATATTACAAATGTTTTGGAATACATTTTTAAGAAAGATGGATGTGCATGATAAAGAGGTCCTGATAGATACTTACCTAAAAAGAACCTTGGATTATAAAGGGATTGTAGAATTAACCTTTACCTTGTACATTTACTTGGTTGATATTAAGTTAACCTCATGTATAATTGTGAAATAATTGTTATGAAATTCTACAATAATCATATATATTAATATTATATCATATACGATCTATTAACACTACTTTCTTAATAATATCTTACTATTATCGTTGTTTCATGTGTTAACTGATTCATTTTCCTTTGTTGGATTCGTTACGTTAGTAATGTTTGTTATGTATAGGATGTATCTTATTAATATTAATAATGTTATTAAGTCCTTAAAAATTATTATTATTCATTTAAATAAAATTATTCTTTAATGGATATGATGGAAAATGAATCTCATCGCGTTCGTGGAGACGGTAATCAGTACGTACACACGAGGGACAATACCATTGTTTTGATAATAAAATAATATATGAATCGATGGTATATCATATATATATAATAATTATCATGTTATATATTTTATCTAAATCAATTAAAAATCATTATTATACCCATCAATATAATAATGTATTGAATAACAATTACACCACGCCTTAGAGACGGTAAACCGTACGTATGCACGTATGGTGACATGCCATTAAAATGATGGATAGAATAATGAATATGGTTGTACCCTAATTATAATAAAATCATAGTATATATAAGATACAATAGTTATTAATTTAGAAAAGAAACAACAAAGAAAGTGGAAGTAGAACAAGAATGGAACTTGAAAGAGGTGATGAAATATTTACCTCTTCTTCGGGTTCTTCCTTTTGATCTGATCAAAAGGGCTTCTTAGGTTGTCTTTATGACTAATTTAAGTCCTCTAGGACGAATGGAGGACATTTTAGAGGGTATTAGGGCAGGGGTTGTCTGAGAAAAATGGCATTGAAGGTATGAATTAGAGAGAAGGTGGAGTTTCCTTTTATAAGAGGAGTGAGGGGCACCTTAGGAAAAGCTAGAAATATTATTTTATAATAAAATTATTTTCGGATTCCAATGGCTAAAAAGTGGATTATTTAAATGCTAAGGTGGGTATGGGTATAATACCACTCAACCAATAGGTTTTAGACAGGTTTTGGTCAATATATTATCCTTATCTCTTAGATTTAACTCTTAGTTAAATAGTTTGACATTTACCATGATTTTTGTATTTTTATATTTTATGGTTAATAAAATTACTATATATATATTCAACAGATCCCCAAGTGGTTCATTATTGATACAATGATAATTATATATGTCTTTTGGCCGGACCGTAGATTTTTTTGAATAGAATATCAATTAATAATATAATATTTGTTTTAAAAACTCTTTTCTGTCAATTTTGACACTATTTGGTATTTTATTTTTTCAAAATTAATAACAGCATTATAACTTCAAATATTTTTCATCCCAACAACCCTAACATGTCATATTAACCTATTAAATTAGTTTAATTCATAAAAATTATCAAATTACATTTATTTGGATATTTATAATATAAATTATTTTAATATTTCATTAATTACGTAATTGTTGCATCATCATTGTGTAATAAATAAATTAAATTATTAAATGTCTAAAAAATATAAATAAAATACCATTATGTTGGAAATATTTGTATCTTTATAATAAATATTTATAGTCTAATTTATCTTATGTAAAACCCTATATTAAAAATAGTTTAGTTATTAAACATTGAATTTAACACTTTTAACTCATCTTTGAATTAAAAAATAATAAATGTCCTAATCTAATCTAAGTGGTCCAATGAGGTTCATATTTTATAAATAAGGTTGTATATGGTATAATTATACATATCCAATAGAATCAAGACATTTTTTAGGGTAATAATAATATCATCATTACCTTTAATTACCATAATTACTTTTATAGAGTTAAATAAAAGTTAAAAGTTACTTTTCTCCAAAAATTATTTTTATGTTATTGAACCAAATTTTACTCCTTTTATATTAACTGTGTCTCTTGGATTTTTGAAATTCAACTTACAAAAGTTTTAAAATTAAGTTCTATGTAAATTTTCAAATGCTCCAAGGAGGTGGGTAAAAGACGGTGAAAAGTTCAACAAAAATTTATATATCTAATATTATTACAAAATGACTCCAATTTATTAAATTTAACATATATATGTATTATGTATCTATTTTAATAAAAATAAATTTAAATAAAATTACTAATTATTTAAACAAAATTTTGGTTTCAAACTATAACTTAGTGTTTTTCACTATTCATCAAAAATTGAAAGTTTTCAGAAAAATAAAAAAAATTCACCCTAATATAATTTCAATATTTCGAATCCAAAAATGATGTATATTTTACCTAATTCAATAATAGAAATTTAATTTAGTAATTTAAAATTAATTTCTGTTGTCAAAACCAAAAAGCGTATTTTTAGGAAATAATAACTATCAAAAGACGGACACTTGATTGTGTCCAATTTCAAAGTGAAATTACTTATAATGACCAAAATTGGTTTAAATGGTAAAAACATAATATATTTATACTTAAAACCCATTATAATGAATAATTTAACACTATCAATTATTTTTATTAAAAAAGTTGTTTTCAGTTAAAATATAGTATTTTTCACTATTTTCCCTAATGTGAAAGTTATCAGAATAACATAAAATTTTTTTGAAATTAAATTCATATTTCCTGATTCTAAATAAGTGGTTTATTTTGTCAAATTGAATATATAAATGTTTTAAATAATCTATTTGAAATAGGTTCTCCATTAAAAGGAGATAAAATTGCAATTTTTTTAAAAATGATTCTGTTATCTAAAAATTGAATGTGTTCTTAAATTATGTCTAAGAAACTCATAATATTGATTCTCAAATTATAAATATTATATAAAGATCAATATTCAGTTAATACTATTCATAAAAGCTTTTTAACGGCTAGTTTGGTAAGTCATCGTGCGCTTAAACTCGGTGTTGCGTATAATACAAGTTATTGAATTTCTCTGAAGAAATAACATACTGTGAAATCTTGGGGTGTTATAGGTGTGAGATAGGGCCTTTAGCACTGATTTATGGTAATAAATCATCTAGTAATAAGGATTGTTATATAGAGATTCCATTTAGTGATACCTGTTGACAAAGAAAATACTCATACAGCCATGTGAGGTGCTACCAGTGTGGTAGACAGGGAAATTCAAGGCCATATTGTAAAAGGGACCCAGTCGAGTGCTAATAATGTCACAAGATGGGCCATATAAAATGATTATCCATAATTTTTCCTCTTTAATCTTGTGATATATGGTCTACACTGACTTCACATTGAAGAGGAGGGATATAATCTTCTCAATAGTTAGGGTGTTGGAGTATAGATGCCCGACAGTGTTGAAGTGGCAGTAATTTCCATGGTAGTCATACCCCATATTTACAGAGATATCTATGTAGATCTTCTTAGGGTAGCCAGGTAGTATCATATGGATGTAGTTTAGGCTAGTTATATATAATACAACATAACCATCCAGAGAAGTATTTTGGGCCCTATATTTTTATAGGTTCTATTATAGTATCCTCTACTTTATCATATACACTTTTTGATATAGGGGATTCACATAGCTTTATATCAGTGCCAGTTGTGGAGAACATTTGGATAAGTGTCTATAAATCTTGATGGTGTTATGATTCCATATACTCTATTAGGAATTACAATAGAGGATGTTTGTCAATGCATGGAGTTCCACCTTGTGATCGGTGGGTGAAAATTCATATGAGACATATTTTCCTTCGAGATGATAGGTTTTCTGGTCATTGAAATGATGGAATTAATGGTTTTGTTTTTTTAATTAATTAAATGATATCTCCACAGAGTGACCACGACATCACAAGAGGGATTTGATTCCCTTCACATGGTTGAATAGGATTTCTAGGTGATTCGAATTAGACCACAACATTGTGGGCTAGGTGAAATGATATCCAAGTTTGCAAGATTGTATTTGGATAATCAGGGAACAAGTTTGAATTATCGTTTTAGAGTATTTTATATATTTAGTGATGTCATCTGAGAATAATTTTCTAGGCTACCGCTAGTGAAAGAGGTAGAATTTTATATCAATATAATTAAATTTTTTTCACATGTATCTATTCATCCTTAGAGGATGGATACTGCTGAGATATAGGATCTCCATTGGTTCTAATAGGATGTAAAGGGAAATGGTTTTTTCAGACCCAGTTCTTCTCCATGGGGGTCCCAAATACTTTTTTGTGACAAAAGAAGACATAAATCTTAGTATATGTGTGGATTAACATAAATTTATCCATCTTATGGTTAATGACTATTTCCATCTATCAGGGATAGATGATCTCTTTGACCATCTTTCAGGAGATTTGGTTTTTGTAAAAGATTTATTTAAGGTATAGTTATCATCAGGTTCATGTTAAAGCATTGGATGTACCACTAACAACTATTCATAGAAGGAATTGTCTATATAGGTATTTGTTTATGGATTTCGGTCTCATGAATACTTTAGCGGTCTTCATGGAACTAATGAACTGAGTATTGAATCCTTATCTTGATTAATTTGTGGTAGTTTTTGTGATTGATATCTTGATGTATTCAAAAAAAAAATTAGAAACTTGCCAAATATCACGAGATCATTTTCAATACCTTGAGATCGGATCAGCTATATGCTATTCTCACAAAGTGCCACCTCTGGATGGCTCAGATTCACACCACAGGTAATATTTTCTCAGAGATATTAGTATCAATATACCCAGTGGAAGAGAGTTCTTTTGTTTCATAGCCGATAACATATTTGGCGTCAAGGTGTTTATTAAGACTTTATGGTTTCTATAGATGTTTTATATAGGACTGTTCATGATCAGAAGAACCATTGATGAGCTTGACTATGAAGGGGGTGAAGTTTGTATGGGAAGATTCCCCTGATATGGTCTATCAGGAGGTGAATGGTAGATTTAGTTCAGTGTCCATATATAATTTTGAAGATCAAGGGAGGATATCAACGGTTTACTATAATGAATTTGGTATGGATCAAATATTACTTCTTATGTAGGTAGATAGGTTTGTTTCATGCATGTATCAGTAGATCAAAACACATGATAGGAACTACCAAATGAATAAATCTCAATTTAGATACATTTGTTCATTTTATTCATTATTTGAGACACTGTTTATTGGGAGAGTGTTTTGTGGTGTGAACAATCCAAAAAGTACTCAAATACATATTTAATGAATGTGATAAAAATATAGGGTAGTGATGGAGGGTTGAATACCTTCATTCTATGGAATTCAAACGTTCTTATAAAACTATTAAAGGTAGTGTAGTGGTTGATGCACCGAGAAAGAGTACTCAGATACATGCAGTGTGGTAGGATAGTAGTGAATAAAATCTTATATATATGTTCTCCAAGATGCACTTGGAGGTTCATTACTATCTAATACAAAATTTTTTGTCATCAACAGTTATGACCGGTGCACTTCTGGATAGAGTGGGGATGAGGAAACAATCAGATTATGTGGTTTTATTAGTATGATTGAGTGTGGAAGGTGAGTTCCCTCCTCCATGTTTAATATTAGTAAGGTATGAGATACTATATGTAAATGGTCATATATGGGTCTCTTCTAACATACATGAGGAGATGATTTGGTATTTTCATACTTTAATGGGAAATTCTCCCCGGAATCACCATAATTTATCAGGATTAACATCGCCAGTAGTGGTGGCATAGTATGAAAAGTTATGTTGCTAGTTTTTTCATTAGATTATCCACCTATCATTATGTAAAGGTGAAACACTAGTGACCTGCAAGTCTTTTACAGTAGCTACCCATCCCTGAGTGGATGTGGGGGTGATGTTGGGTTGGATTTTATTACAGGTTTATCAAGTTTTCTATTAGGTAAATATTCTATATGGGTTGATGTTAGTTGGATAAAAAAGGATTCACATTTCCTATCTATGAAAGAAAACATCAGTGTTGATGAGATTGACTGGATGTATATTTGTGATATCATAAAACATCAAGGGGTTCCACATTCTATCATGTTAGATAGGAACACCAGGTTTACTTATCAATTATGAAAATAGATATAGAGGATGATGGGTACATATGTGATTTTAAATAAAATATACCAACCATATACAGGTGGCGATTTAGATAGAATGGTTATATTGATTGAGGAAATGTTACAGCCATGCATCCTTCATTTCAGGGGCTCTTGGAAAAGGAATATACTCCTAGATGAATTTACCTACAGTAACAGCTTTTATGAAAATATTATGATGGTTCTATATGAGGATTTATATAGTAAGATATTATTATCACCCATGTGATGGTTAGATGTAGAAGAGGAATCTATTCTTATACCTCATATTGTTTAGGTGACCACAGTGAATGTGCAGTTGATTCTGAAGTGAATGGTGACTGTGTAGTCTCTTTAGAAATCATACATTTATCACCAAAGATGATCTATGGAGTTCATGGTATGGGATATGGGTCTCCTACATTTTTCTCCGAGGTTGGTAAAAAATGTATTAAGAGGGAGGGTATGCTTTTATGATGATATTTTTTCATTTTAGGGATTCTTGAGAGAGTAAGGATGATAGCCTATCAGGCATAGTTTCCATAGAGGTACCGGTCCTTCCATGACATCTCACATGATTCTTAGCTGAAATGTTACTATTCAGACCCATATCATCCCTTTCTTCTTAAGTAGGTTGAGTTACATTTATATTTTTCATTTGAAGAGAATCCTATATAAATTGATGATCATAGAATAAAGGTTTTATGAGGTCGGTCTGTTTCTTTAGTATGGGTGATATCGTAGCACAACTGAGAATAGGATATGAATGGGGAGCAGGAGGATGATGTACAATCATTGTGGCTATGGTTACTCTTGAATCATGCTTCACTACCCATGGATGGTCAATTTAGGGATGCAATTTCATTAAGGTGAATCTGGTAAGAAATCAGTTCTTCTTCAAGGTAAATATCATTTAATTTCCATCATCTCTAAGTTTAAATTATTAAATGTGGGCTAATTTAAATTCTATTTGAGGTTTTGGTAGTTTTGGGTGTATTCGTATTTAGTTAATTGACCATAACCCAATATTTTCAGAAAGAAATGGCATGGTGAATGGTTAGTTTAAAATATGTGGGGAAGGATGCATGTTTTAACAAACC
Organism: Viscum album; assembly: GCA_963277665.1. Taxonomy (NCBI): domain Eukaryota; kingdom Viridiplantae; phylum Streptophyta; class Magnoliopsida; order Santalales; family Viscaceae; genus Viscum; species Viscum album. Next base: position 796,394,073 of record OY728157.1, read on the forward strand.
ATGCACGACATGGGTTGAGAGATAATATGGGAAAAGAAATTTTTAAAAAAAGAGAAACTTGAGTAACTAATAATGTGGCCAGATTTGTAGTTTTTATAGTTGGTTTTGGGATGGTTTTCATATGGTTAGTCAAACCATGTGACGAAAAAATTTGGGTGCCACTTTTCAATAGATACAGATTTATGGTTGGCACATGGTTTTCCAAACCCTACACCTAAAAAATTTGAACCATATATTTTAGGTAAAATATCCATTATCTGTCACACTTAAATTTTAAAACCAATTTCTATTTCACTAATCTTATTCCTATGGATAACAATACTTTGTAATGCTCTCCCTTGGTCAACTAATCTGGGAATCAAGATAACATCTCCATTAAATCTATGTTATAATGGATGTCCATCTAATTGGATCCATAATGGTTACACGTCAATTCAATTTTATTTTTTATCCCTTCATCTAGATATTAGTTACGCTATTTAGGAGTAAGTTACTTTTACCTTTTATTATTTTCCCTATTTTTTCATAAAATTTCTCCGAATATGGGCTGAATCAGGAGCTGATATTGGATGATTTATCAATTTCACAAGTAAGATAGATAGTTTCATGAATTTTTCATAAATTAATGATGTTTATATATGTCATCAGGAATGCGCCCAATTTTCAGGAATAACTGAAAATAGAAATTGAATCTTCTAATCTCAAGGAATAGAACATTTTATAAGGAGGCTTGTAAATTTTTTATTATTCAATAAGGACATAAAAACTAGAACCACCCCTTTAGGATTGTGGTTTATTTAAATTCCCATTAATATTTCTTATTCATGGGACACCCCTTGAGGTATTCAATTTTACCCCCATGTGATAATATGTTAAATATTTAATTACAAATTTCATTATACTAATTTTATAATTTAAAATTGATAGGTTAATCAACTATTGATATCAATTAAAAATGAATTAGATAATGGGAATGGTGGAAATGACAATTTCTTATATCCCATGACATAAAATTTATTCTTCAATTTTGAATTTCTCTTTATATTATTATTCGCAAGTGAGTTAGATTATGTCGATGACATGTAAAAGATTTTTTTGTATGTTTTTATTGATATATTAAAATGAGCATGCAATTTATTAATGGAAAGTATTGTAATATTTTTTCTTGTTATGTATTTCCCCAGTTAAAAATTAATTCCCATTTATATTTTTATGACCATTTGAGATAGATGAAGAATATATTGTGTAATAGTTTATTAAAACTTGAGAAGCTTCTTATAAATATATTCCAATGTGAAAATTTGGAAGCCAAGACTTATATGCTTAGATAATGGCAGGATTCACATTTCTAGGTGAGATTGAAATGAGGTGATATTATTTTTTACCACGACATGATTGAATTGAAAAAATGATTATATTATTCGGGTGTTATGAGGATTCACATTAGAATGTTGGGGAGAGAAGTTATTGGCCTAAACATTGATTATGCATGAGTGATACTAGGACTCGCTAGTGGACTTCATAGGATAAACCCTGAGGCTTGACTTATATACTGAGTGATACATGTATTAATATTATAATTATGTGGATAGACTCGTAATTGATTATATAGTCTTGGGTTATATTGTGTGTCACATAGTGGAATGCCAAGGATGGATAGAAATCACAATGATGTTATACCACACATAGAGTGATACACTATTTCTTGAGATAATCTCCATGGAAAGGCTTATTGTTTTTTGGTTTATATTATAGTTGTAGTAATACATGGATTACAACATAGGAATTCCAATGATGGAATCAAGTTCATAAATGAAAAATGATTCGGATTAATTTTATGATGCATCTTGTAATCAAAAGAAAAATCATGAATTCAGTCTTAACTTTCACTTTTAGGATGACATGTTTAGGCATCGTTAGTTTCATGTTCCTATGGGGAAACCTGGGCATTATTCTAGGTTCTGAGAATTTGTTATTATATTATCCATTTAGTTAAATGAGAATTTTATAAATGAAACATTCCTATATGTAAAATGTTAAAATTTAGTTTTAAATGAAATTGAATAATTTAATTGGTTATAAAATGTGAATTGGGATTATGTGACATTAAGATTTTGGTACCAACGTTACACATTTCTTTATTGCTAGAACTATCTTTTATATATATTATTTGACTAATTAGAACATAACCAAGGGTGGTTTCCTTTTGGTATTTTATCTCCTGCTTTGTTTAGTAAAACTTTGGCAACCCAAATAGATCATATCCTATCATGTATTGATAAAGGAAATCACCATACTAATGGTTCTTGATTGCTACACATGAGAAGGGGAGAATGAGACCAAGCCGATTATTGCTATTCTACTAGGATAATTTAGGAATTTTTTAACATTGGTTACATATATTTTGTATCTTCCTTGTATACATGTTTTTTATTCTCATTTAGATACATATAACATGTATCATCATTTTTTGTTTGAGGTGACTTCTGGAATTATTTATATTACCCATCCCCTATTTACATTTTTCCAATATGATTTAATGATGATTCCATCTTTTTTTATTAACATTATATATTGTTATACTTTAGTAATGTGGTCATTCTATCGCCATCAAAATTCCAAGGCCCTCACTACAATTCAGAATCCTTTGGAATTTGTGGAAATGCACTTGAGGCCATGTGATCCACCAAGCTTGGGGATTCTCTAGTGGTATCCGGATTTAGGATGTAACACATCATTAAAAATAATATGAACAAAAATTATAAATTATATAACAAATAAATATTGATTTATATTTATATAATGATTGTTATTAGTAACAATGTTAATATAAAATCATATTACATTTGAGTAATACATGTTGGAAAAATTTATTATTGTCACATTTGTAAGTTTTAATTTTAATTAATATTCGAGTAGTTATGAAAATTTAACTAGGTAAAATGGATTAAATATTTATAATAAAAATAATTTAATTTATCAAATAATGTAATTTTTTCATAATTTTTATTCAGAAAACAATAAATTTTTTACCATGGATAAGGTAAAAACTGATTTATCTAGATAAAACATAAAATAAATGTGTTAAAATTACCTAATGATTTTATAAATTCTTTTTTGGATAAATATTTGGACCATATAATATATTATTCATGGGAATGTTCAATTTTTTTATCATTTTGGAAAGTTAATAGCATGGGTTAAACTTTTTATTTTCAAAAATTACAACTCTGCGGGTCACCTCACATATTAATGGACACCCCAATCCTCAAATATTCACACAATAAAATCCCAAATCATCCCACAATATATTAATAAATTATTTCCTTGATTCCCTCCCCAAGAACTATATCCCATTTTTGATCATAAATTCTTCATAATAAGGATTTTGATTATACCCAAAAACTGATTCCTAATGAATGGGTATCATGCTTAGATGAGAAACTCATTAAATGAATAAATCAAAAATTAACAAATATCTACCATATATTGATATTTTTATATATTTTTTTAATAACAAAAATCCATATCCTATTCCATTAAATAGAAAAACCCATCATTCATTGTAAAATAAAGTACCACCTTGTGAACCGATGTAATTGTTTTTCATAATATATTCTCAAAAATTGCTATAATGATATATATAAAGTATATATATGTTTTTTATAAAATATTTATACTTTTTTAATCATTATATCACATATAAATTCATACATTATATTCAATGAGGGAGTTGATAATTTCTCTCCTATGAATAACATACAACTGCCTCAGGAACAGAAATGATTCCATTCCCACATACACATTACAAGGAAGGAAATAAATATTGTGGTAATGAATATATGTGAAATACAAGATTTTATTATGATATTGATTAATTATTTATAATTATTAAAAATATTATATAATTCTCTTTCTTACCATTACATTGACAAATAAATTATAATTTCTTTCATGGATATGTATAAACTTCCTCCTCCCTAAATATATGTGATTAATTTTCAATCCACAATTACCATGGATTATATATATAAGTATATTTATATAAATAATTTGTTATTTATGGTATGATGATAATTATATTTGTTTAAATTACTAATTAACTTCATTGCATAATGATCACTAAGAAATTGAAATGTTACTCATGCATATGTACAACATACAAACTCTAAGATCATATCCTAGAACATTTGTCTTAATTACAATTCACTATTTAATTTAAATGTATATGTTATGAATATATATGATAAATATTTCGACATTATTATTCTGTATATATTGAAATAAATACCCTTTTGACCTCTTTCAACATACCAAATTCATTTTGAAACAATGAACAAAACATCCTCAAAACACACGATGTGGGTTTAACAAATTAAATATTTAAATATTTTATTCAAATAAATAGTATAAATTACTCTAGTATAAGATATTAAAAATGGAATTATTTATCAATAAATATAATAATTTATTTAATCTTATCTTAGTGTAGTTAGTGATCATTCATGGAATGTTTGGAATCGAGGTAAGGGAATCCGTCTCAATTTTCCTTCATTGAGGAATATTTTAATGTTATTAAATAAATTTATTTTATATTGAGTACATATACTACACCATTTACATGTAATATAATTTATCCTTCATTCATAATTATATTTTTTGTTTTAATTTTAATTATTTTATCCATGGGGATTTGACCAGAATAAAATCATCTAGTAAGAATATCATAACTTGATTTAGTTTCATTGATCTATATTCATTCTTAATTGTTTTTTTATATTTTATTGTTATGTTTTTAAATAAAGTTAATTATATTTTTTTTTGTATTTAAACCATTTTACATAAAATTAAATTTTATACAGACAATCAATTTATTGATTAATTATCACTTTGATGTTCTCATCATTGTAAGTGTTTCTCATGTAAAATATTCTTACTTTTGGCATACGTTATGAGGTCTATCAACTTCCCTTTTGATATGTTATATCATGAGTGACCATATGTTAATGATATTAAATGTTCAATTTAATTTTATTCTTTCTCGGGAATTAATACTGAGTAGTTACCAACGTGGAAATAGATTAATGTAACAGTCTCATTTATTTTTTGTGTTGTTCATGTTGTCAGTTATTTTGAAGGATATTATATTATATTACTTTTTGGAACCACATATCTTTTCTCTGCATCTTTTTATGAATGTTTTTATTGTGTTTAAAATAAATTTCCTCCCTTTTTGTTTATAAAATACCAAGAATGTTGTTTATAAGTAATATTAACAATGTATATTTATTTTAGATCTGGAATATTTTTCTTCCATATAAAATTTTACTAATATCTTTTCTAGAGTTCATTTATAAAAAAATTAGTTCTGAAATATTTTTTTCATGATATTTTACACTCTGTTAAAAGGATTTCAAACATTTATTTATTAAATTTTTCAAATGGGTCTCTTTGGCTCCATAGACAAAATTATTAAAATTAATGTTTAATTTTAACATTTAAAACATTAACGGATTTTCCCACCACCTATAAAACATAATGATTTAAATCATTGTTATTTTGTTTCAAATTTTATTTCTAAATAAAATGTTTTCTTTAATGTTTTATATTTTTAAAAATTGTTTTCAAAATTGGATGGATATTTTTTATCATAAATGTTCCATGTGATCTTTGTAAATTATTTTCAATCTAAGAATAAATACATTGATATTACATAAATTTAAAAGTTTATATTATTAAATAACATTTTCAATGGTATTTTAATAGTATATTCACTCATAGATGTCGAAAACCCTTGATGATACTTTTTCTCCACTAGTATATATTGAAATGATTCCAAACATATGATTTCTCTATAAGGATTGTTTTTATTATATTTTTAGGGAACCCATTTCATTTCCATGGGTAGGTGAAGTTATTAAAGGAATTATTATTGTTTTTTTGTTTTTTATGATTAAATAAAATAATTATATAATTTATTTATTTTTTCGTTCTTAGAAATTGATTGTGAAGGATTGGGACTCATTATTCCTCATTGGTGGGCCCAATACATATTATACGACAGGTTGAACCCCAATTAAACTCAGTATAAGAATAATTGATCCCCATTATATCTCAAAGGTTATCAGGATACAATATATAAAAAAGTTTTATCCCCATTATAGCTCAGATACGACCCAAATATAGATTATACAATAGGATGAAACCTATTACAGCTCTCTAATTCTTTATTCAATGTTCCTTGCATTTATACACAATATGGGGGGACATACTAGAGGGATTTTCCTATAGATTTATCTTAGTCATGTTATTTATTAATTGGGGTTAAAATGGTTTATGAAGATAATGGTCCTTGAAACCAACACATTTTAATTAGGATTTATAGGGGATATACATATTTCTATTATTTTGGAATAAGATCACATCACTCAAAATTATTGATTCTTTTGAATATTTCAATTGTTAAATGTTTATTCAATGTTTCTTTATTGATGATATATTTCTTAATAGATTTGATGTATCTTATGTTATGCTCATGAAAAATAATTATGCTATCATACCCTTAAGCTTATACTTTTTTTTTCAGATGACATTCAATTTCTTTATGTTCATTTCAACCCTTACAGACCATTTGTGGTCACCATTCTAATGATTACTATTCACCGGGGTTAAAAGAACGATGATTAATAGACTATATAATTTATTCTAAAGTGATTACATTTTCATGTGGTATTTGTGACATACTACGAAATACGAAAATGTGGGTATAGTAGGTAAGGTAGTCCCTTGAATTCATGGGTATTTTTAATGGAAGGGGATGTCCTAGTATGCTAAAAATCAATTATTAATGGTCTATGTGTATGTTTGTGATCCATTATTTACTTTTTATGTTGATTGTTTTTTATGGAGAAAATTGGGTCACATTGATCTGCAAAAAAAAAATGATGTATTTTAGAATTAGATCCATGAGCACAAGTTTAAGGGTGTTACAGTTTATAAAATGGTTTAGATAACATTATTGATTATGTTGTTTTTGTTAGAGTTTCTCTTTGAGAGATATTGATACAATTATTTGTTTATAAAAATAAGGACAATAAAAAATTGAATGTCTTATACTCCCATTTTTAGGTTTTATGTGGTGTAATATTTAAGTGCATAATGACATTTTATGAGATTTTTTTTGGATAATATATATATGAAGAATTGGATTAATTAAATTTATTCACTCAATAGTTATGGACAAGCATTTTATGGTATTAATAAACATTTGGGTTTCTATGATATTGGATATGAAGATATTAATTTGGCCATAAATTTTATCATATAGATAACCATGAGATTGAAAAGTGACTTAAAGTCTGTGTGAGTAATTTTAATTCAAAAAAGATATCAATATTTTTGGGCTTCAATGATGAAAGGTAAGAGAAAAAAATTATGGTTAAAAATCATTAATGTTGATATTATTGAGTTCATGTTGGATAAATGGATATTAATTTATGTAGTGATTTAGTTTTAACTTTTTTATTTTACACTATAATTTTAATGATTATTGTATTATTTCATTTTATGAGTGTTTATACATTTGGTGAATTATATTTCTCTATGCTAACTATTTTTGTTTTGGATAATGTATAAATACATGATAAATATCTTGTTATCATATTATGGTTATGTTATCCTAGAGAAGTTTATTTTTTTCCTTCAGGCTTAATGAAATCATATTGAATTCTCATTGTTTGGAGTAATTGTTGAAATTTTTGTATAACTTTATTAATGGATAATATTTAACTTATAATTTAAGTATATTTACTTATATTCCTCATTTATATTGTTAATATTTACAAAATTAAAAGAAAAAAATCCTTAAATTGAAAATATCAACCAGTTACATTCATTTCTAATGAATGTTTTTTATTTTTTTTTCTTCATTGGTTTATGGTATTGTGGTTGTGGACTTTCTGAATATTATTCATTTTATTTTGATCAAGGATCTCTGTAAATATCCATCATTATCTCGGAATTTATTTATTCTTCAATTTCTATATATTCACTTCCTACAAATATTTTCAAACTTGGAATCCCATTTATGTATTTTTTTTGTATGAACTTCCTACTTTCCCCTATCTCTTTTCAAGATTATGTATTATTAACCCTTCTATATAATGTGGGTTTTCATAAAACATATGTGAAATGAAAAAATAATAATTATGGAGATTCTATTCAAATTGTGAGGTTGTAATTTATTAAACTATGGGGGATTATGTGACACCATAATATTTGAGAAATGTAATGCATGCTCGATAGCATACAAGACATGCAACATTGAGCAAAAACGAACCATGAAATAATATTATTCTTAATTTGATCATTATAACCTATCGTTAAATTGGAGGGTATGATTAATATTAAATAATTTATGATATATATTTATATCTTTATTTATTTATTAACCAATATATATTTAACTATAAATTATTCATAAATAATCTATCAAATTGTAGTAATTTTTATTTATTTATTATAAATAATATTTCATTAGAAATGATTTATTTCTTGATGTGAGAAAATATTATAAATAATTTTAATAACATTTTAAAAAATTATTTTATAATTTTTTTAAAATTGGAGAAAAAAATTAACAGAACAAATATTTTGTGCATTTTTAATAAAATATTGGCTTTTCAGTTAATAGTGAAATTTACAGATTTCAGGAATCTATCATTTCATTCTAATAAATTATGTAATTGAAATTTACCATTACGATTTGAATACTATGTGAGAAAATATAAGTGTTAATGATTTATATTTAATATAATTAATGAAATTTTAGTTATCCTGACTCTATATTTAATTATATGTTTATTTTTGGGATTAAAAACTATTTTTTCTAAACAATGCTTTTAAGTGCATATTGTTACCACTTTTTAATTAATTAATAAAACCACTAATGAGTTATAATAAAAATTAAATTAATATATTATAGATTAATAAATATTATTTTAAATTCATAAAATTACTATTACTATTCATATAGTTAATATTATATCATCTTGTGATAGAAAAGATCATTTCTGAAAAAACTGTTTTCTCATCATATCTGTAGGATTTATTTTTATATTAAATTACTAAACTTATGTGAGTTTAATTTCAATAAAATAATATAATATTTTTAGTTATAGTAATTAATTTATCTGAAAATTTTCATATATTTTTTTCCCATTATTAATAGTAAAAGCAGTACTATTCTTTTATTGCGATTAAGGTATAATGGATTTATAGGTGGGTTAAACTAAAAACATATATATTAAAATTTCCAAATAAAAATTGTATATTATATTGGATGGCTGTATTTTGACCTTGTAATAACTAATAATCACTAAAGGATTTTTTTTTGTTCTTTTTTTCTTGTGAAAATTGTGGGTAAACTATTTTAATTGGAAAAAAATTCAATTATTCCATCCACTTCACAAATAAATATACAATACATATCCTCTATTTTTCACACCATCAAAGCACAATTTCATGTAAAATAGCTACCCAAATACCTAACTTAATTCCCTATCCATGAAATATATCCCCTTTTTTAACATCAGTATTTCATATGAAGGATTTTTGTGCTAACCTAATAACTTTTTCTGAAAATGAGGTATCGTTATTAAATGAGTATTCTTAAATTATGACTTATTCCAAATCCCTCTATTTTTCATAAATTATTATGATTTCATAACACCATTATAATCCATATAATTATATTTTATTATATTAATGTAATAATCTAATTTAATTACTTCTTTCATCAAAAGGGAAACAAAATCGTCTTTCATGGGTGTGGAGAACTAAAACCTTGTGAACCGATGCAATTACGTTTTCTTCAACAAATCTCAAAAATAATAATAAGTATGTATTTAAACTATATTAATAATATTTTTAAGATAATTATTTTTATTGAATTAGTATATCCCTTAATCATTATTACTTTTTATTCTATAGGGGATGCGATAACGTCACTCATTTGTACGGTAGACACCGACCACACATAGTGATGTTATTCGTTTTCTCCTAACACTTTACATGTATGGTAATAATGATAAATTTATTGAATATATGTTATATATATATATATATATATATATATGAAATTATCATTATATACATGTTTTATGTATCATTATGAAAATATAATTTATAATTTTAGGTATTTCATTTACCTAATTGAAAAATAATAATTTTGTTTGTGTGTACGTGTGGACTACTACCTCCATGAAGTGATGTGATTATTTATTGATCCCCACATCACATGTATAGTACATATATGTATATAAATGGAAAAAAATATTGTATTTATTAATGTATTGCAATTTTTTAATGATAAAATATTACATGACTTCCTTCCACAATTATAATTGAAAACAGAATCGTTACCCATGCATACATAACACCTACCATCTCCATGACCATAACATAGTACATTTTTCATATCCATAATTAGTGATAGGATTTGAAATAATAATTAATTAGTATATGTGATAAATATATTATGATTATTATCTTGGATATGATGTAGTAATTTCCTATCTTAAATCGTTCAACACACTGAATTTGTTTTAATACAATGAACAAAAAGTCCTCAAATCATACAACATGGAAATAACTAATTAATTATATAAATAGTTCATTAAAAAAATTATGTAATTATATTTTATTAAACATTAAAAAGTTTTTTAATAAAACACAAGATTAATATAATATTATTGTACGATTGTTAATGGACATTCATCGATATTATTTACTCGAGGTGAGAGAATTAATCTCAATTTTATTTCATTGTGGAATATTTTAATGTTTTGCACATAATTTCATTCATGTGGTATATAAGCCACCCCTTTTAAATGTTATATCATGCATCACTAAAATATAATGGTATTTTATGATTCCATTTGAATTATTTTATCCAAATGGATTTCATTTTAACGTTAACAAGTGGCGAAGAATTTCACAACTAATATAATTTTCATTATCATACATTACATCTAAGTTATAATTATCATTACATGATTATGTAATTAATTAAATTTAATTATATTATGCTACACTTACAATAGAAAAATGTGGATTAAAATTTGATTCATGTGTTATAAGGGGTCTCTAATTTCCCAAAGATATGTTATATCATTAATCACCTTATATTCATTTGATATAATTTTCATTTAACATTATTATTTCATTGGTCTTACAATTTAATACATACCACTGATTCAAAGGCTTTATGTTAAAGTCTCATTTATTTTCTAGATTATTTTTCTTCAAGGATCTTATAAATGAAATAATATGACATTATTTTCTTGAACGATATCACTTTTATTTTTCTGTTTTTATGAATGTGGTTAAAAATTTTAATTTCCATTTACTCTATTATTTATTTAATAATTTTTTAAAATTTTATTTTCATTTGATATTTATCTATTTCATTATTTTATATTAAAAATATTTCTCTTAAATATCATTTTTTTTCTAAAATTTTATCAAAATAGTTATTTTATGAACTTAATTGTTTTCTGTAATATATTTTCCATTATGATTAATATTCTATTAAATTTTTTTAAAAATGAAATTTGTTAATGTTTTTCAATTCGCTCACTTCGAATCCCATTAAAAATTTTTGAAAATAATTTTATTTAATAGTTACAAAATGAATGTATTCTCCCACCATCATGTACACCTTTTGTTATAAAACAACTTTTATAAAAATCAAAGGTTGTTCTAAATGAAACTGAATTTTATGATGTCTTCTATTTTTTTTAAAAACATCTTAATATAATGGATATTTTTCTCAATATCTTTCCTAGGTGATCTAAAAAATTCATTTTCCTTCTATAATAATATCCCTGGTTATTAATTCAAGTGGAAATAATATTTCCTAAAAAATTAAATGACATTTTAATGGTATTTACAATAATCAACATCAATAATCCTTGATGGTAGTATTTATCCAATGGGATATGATGAAATGAAACCATCATAATTCTATCTATAGATGTACACTGTTTATTTCAGGATATTTTCATTGAACTAATTTCTTTTCTATTGGTCAATGAATTTATAATGTGAATAGTTGGTTTTCTATGATTTTGATGATGACATACAAGATATTTGTTCTTTATTTATGTTATACTTCAAGGAATATTTTATGAAAGGTTTTCCCCAATATAGACAATTAATGATCCTAGTATAACATATATGATGGGTTGATCCACATTATAGCTCATGATATGATGGTTTGGGACCCAATATATCTCCCAGGATAGCTTAAAATAGGTTGTACGAAGGATTGATCCACATTATAGGTCATATGTGAGAATGATTCAAATTATTAAAACGGTTTATCCCAATTATTTCTCAAAGGTGAGCCTGATATAGATTATATAAAGGGTTGTTCCCAATTATAGATCCTTAATATCCTGGCTAATTTTCCTTAACTTGAGAGACCTGATGGAAGGAGTTACCAGAGTGTTTATCCTATAGATTTAACAAGGATCCAGTTATTTATTACATGGTTTTCATATGGGTTAGGAAGATAATGTTCCAAGATACCCATAATTTTATATAATTCGTTCAATGGGATATAAGTGATTCATTTAATCAATATTATCATAACATAACTCGTGATTATGGATTCATATGGATTTTTTATTTTTTAATGCCTTATGTGTTGCTTCATGATTGATGATATTGATATTCAAATGTATTATTTCCCATATTTTATTGTCATTCAAATTGATTATTCCATAACACCATTTAGTTAATTATATTCATACAGATGTAATTTAGTTGTTAATGTTTTTTTTCATTATTAATATTCTGATCTCACCCATCATATGTTTCATATTCCTTGTTTTATGAAGAATTTTAGTCGAATGGATTATGTCTAGAAAGGTTTCATTATGATTGTGTTTGTATGATATGTTGTAGAATTAATATAGAATAATAAAAGGCAGGATATTATAGAAAAATACTACATCAAATTGATCTGTGTTATTTAATAATGTTTTATTAATAATATTCTAAAATACAAAACCTAAAAGGATCTTGGGTTTGTAATTAACCCAATATGGGTTTTTGATTGTGACATTGTTCAATTAAAATTGTGTCATGTTCATTGGTATTAATGAAAAAAATGAAATGATCATGTTATTAGTACTATATTCAAGAGTGTGGGTTCGGGGTTATGATAACCCTCGATAGGTGAACAAAAAAGGGATTTCATCAGTCCACTAGTTCTCCCCTATAACTAACCAACATGGGACATCCATTCATTAGGCACTCAAGTTATCCCTCCAGATATGCCAAAGAGTATCCCAAAACCCCATGATATTGATAAGAATCAAAGGTATAACACAGACCATTTGGGATGTTATCACAATAAAGTAGCCAAATATAAACACCCAATGAATGAATATCCTAATAATACACGCAAATACGAAAAAACAAATTTCAAATAGATAAAACATTACTACTTATTTATATTACTATAATAGAAGATATAAAATCCAAATATAATACCTCGAATATGAAAAAAATTATCCAACTATTTGAAAGAACTGAATTTTTTATCACTATCTCCTCATAAAACCCCAGTCACAGACATGATCCCATGAACCATCAATATTCATGAAATATGGTACTAGATCCAACATGAAATCCATTAACTAAAAATACATGAAAAAGGAATGAAGACTACATACCCACCATCATGAGTATATAAAGTGTGATCCAAAACCCGTATTATACCACCATGAGTCTATTTCATATATTTTATTTATAAAACAAATTCTAGTAGTTTGAAAACAATAAGAAGAAATATTTTTTTTATTTTTAATTTAAAATCATAGGAGTATTTTTTAAAAAAAATATAAACTTCCTCAAAGAAAAAACCCTTATAAAACACTTCACCAAAAATTTTGATATTTCAAAACTAATTGAATTTATAGGAAACCCTTAAATTTTTCATTAAAAGTAATTCATATGTAATAAAGCTATAACAATGTTTAAAATGTTTAAAAATCATGCATATATGAAAGTCCCAAGGAAAAAATCCAACCTTCCATTAAAATATTACACATATAACCAACTTAGTGTATAAAAGTATATATGGTTTGATAATTTGGAATAACATGCCGACTAAATAGATAGAATAACGCTATATAAAAATAGTTCTAAACCATAAAAGGATCAACACTCCATGATTCTCACACACGAAATAAAAAATAAATAAGTATATTATTTTAAAATGGAAGCATAAACATAGAAACATAGCCAGAGTCTGAAACCACAAGGAATAAGATAGCCACACAAGATATGAAAAAAACGACCTAACTAAAGGTAGCACAATAGTCACAAATTAGTCAATCAAATGACAGTAAATAATCTCCTCAGTGAAAACCCACCAAACTAGGAATATAAAAAACTATGGGTGTCGATCAAGTGAAAGAACTCAGCTAAATATTTATTCTCCCACTACATCCCCCATTGAAAGGTTCGTCTCCTGAATGAATAATTATGGTCGTGGGACATTAATAGTTACATCATCGAACAAAAAATACAACCCCATAGTTTTACCACTAAAATAACATCATTCCCACCTCTTACACCATCCTCAATGTGATCCCAAACACACAATCCCAATATGACTCACATAGCTAAGAATATATCACTTGGACAAGTACAACATCAAAAAATTAAAGGGGACACAACAAAGGATCAATAAAAAAATTAAAACATTACAAGGTGTCAATTAAGTATTCACATGAATACATAAAAAATATACATTTTAGAAATCCATTTCAAAACAACCTGGAAGGAAAACACTATTCTAAAAGAAAACATAAACACCAAAAAGTACAAAAAAAATGTAATGTAAACCACTTTTATCATTTTGACACTGGAACACCTTATTAAAATTTGAGATTAATCTTTTATAAATAAACCACAAATTGAGAACCACATAATCCTTAAAACAGATAATATAAGTTTATTTTTATTGAATCTAAACATCTCATTTTAATAAACATTAGGATTTCATGAATTACAAATTTAAAAAAATGAACCATTTTAAGCATGATATTCCATTAATCATCAACATTAAAATGTAACAAATTAAATGAAATATTTAGAAAAAATATGATAGATTGTCCATGACATGATTATATAGTCCAAACATGAAATTTAAAAAATATTAAATAATGGATCTTTTGAATAAAATTAAATGTAATGAAAAATCATATAGCAAGTGGCGGAACCATGTCACATTAATTGAAATCCACCAAAAAAGGGACTGCCACAATGGCTCACAACCAATACAAAAAAATACCTAAATCCATGCAATTTAGTCCAAGAAAATAAAACAAGAATGATCATTTGGGTTATAGGGGTTTGATATAAAGAGAGAGAAAAGAGGAACAAAAAAGGGGGACTCATATCTCTTGGTTTGGATAAAGAATCACTAAGAAACCATCTAGAATCTTATATAGAAAGCACAAAGGCAATATGAAATTCCATCGAAAGAGTTTAGGTCGTAGAAGATGTTTGTGGTTGTATTAAAACAGATGAATAAAATATTCATAATGAGACCCAAATAATAAATTTAGTGCTGAACATTATGAAGGATTGAAATTCAAGTCACAGAATCTCAAGGCATTATTAAATCTATATGTATATGAGAAAATTCATGCATCACTAAGAAACATTATGTTTCTGGCTTAAGGGTTGCAACTATCATGAGAGGGTGTCCATATGATACTCTCTAGAACACCATTCAATGGTAACTCCGATGGAGTTATATAGTAATGTGGAATAGACATCCAAATGAAATATGAAACCACACAATATGTATTTAGGCATGGAATCCAGATCACGACCTTTTTTTGACCAATAGACAAAAAACCATTGTTTAAACCGAAAAATTGAAAATTAAAAAGAAATGATTCTTGAAAATCCCCAAGATATCAATGTAGGAATTAATATATTTAATATATTATAAAAATTAAATTTATGTACATGATACGAGGAAGAATCCTCAAACCAAAAAGAAACAATTCAAAAAAAGTGAAGATATAAAACAACACTGAATGATCAAATCTCCCATAGAATAAAAAAATATAACACTAATAACAAAATTCATTATTGGAATGGAAAATTTAATTAGTATGAGAAATAATTTCAAAAAAAACCTCTAAATGTTAATAGGATAGCCACAAAGATGAATGGTCTTCATATACAACAAATAGAAAGTTTAAACATTCTAGTAATTCCAGCAATACAAACAAAAAGCTAGATTCTGGTTCACTAGAACTACAATAAGTGGATTTGAATATCAATTATCTTCATTATCACATTACTTCACACCTTTCTTTCTTGAAAAACAATCATTAGTTATACAATGATAAATCTACCATCACATGAGATAGCTTTTCCTGCAATGATTTCATTGACAAAAACCATTTCCTCAAGGGTATCTAGGACCCACTACTGCATTGATGATGAAAAATATAAACATTGTCCTCTTGAAAATAACTACCCCACTTTTCCATAATTATTACATAACTAGAATGGTTAATGATCCAATCCATGGAAATAATCAATATATTATTTCATTGACTGACCATCGTTGAGGATGCAAAAAAAGGTCAAATCATTCTCAAACCTTGCCAAATTAGGAAAAACTACTATATAAAAGAAGCTGGAAAATGTAGCCAACATAGATCCATGGACATTTGGGTATTAACAATGTGCTTCCACCATCCTAGATTTAACAATTATAAAAAGGGAACATTGGACTGCACCCTATAGGATCCAAGAGTCTACAGTGAGTCTAAAATCTCATCAACCTTTCTTATCCAAATGGTGGCCACATGGGTTCCCAAATCACCATATAAACATGAATAAAACAATTCATTAAATCATGTTGATGACCCAAAAACATGTTTTAATACCAGTCTTTCATGATTCTGGTTAGATTCTGACACTAGTTATACAATTGATTGAACACTAGGAGATCTCACCTTGGTATTCCACATCTGATATATTTATCCTGTTACGAAATACTCCATTTAAAAAATTGTGGAAAAATAAATGTGCTCAATTAGACATTTTTAAAATGTCTCATCACATGGAGAAAAAACAAAATCAATCCAAATAAATTTAAAAAACTCTACAAAATTATAAAAAAGGGATATAAACCTCAAAAAAATCAAATAAATGTCTGAAACACCACTTTCAAAAAATTTAGAAACATTTCACACTATAAACCCAAAGTAATTTGAATATAACACAAGCTTGAAGTCACTTTTATTTTGAAAAAAAATTACATCATATGTAAAACTTAAAAAAAACACCCTATACATTTAATGGCCTCCATCATTTAAGAAAATATGAAATTCTATCTTTTAAAAGAAATAAAACAGACAATGAATTTCAACAGTCCAAAAAAATATCAACACAGATAAAGTGAAGAAATAAAAAAATAGATTCCTGAATAATTTCAAATATTAATTCATAAATAATTAAATTTAAAAAACATTTAAAATACATGAAACATCATATAAAAATGAAAAAAAATCCCAAATAACATAAAACAAACAAATGTAGGAAATATAACCAATATTCTCAACCCTCCCCACTTCACATGGTTTAGGCATATGGTTTTTCATACCTTCCACAAACCATGGAAGAACAATGTGATGGTAATACATAATCATCTGCATGGCATGTAAATAGATTGAATGACAATTTCCCATACCTATGTACTTTTTAAAACCCTTCCAATTTCATCTTTGATTCGATGAATTTCACATGACATCACATAATATCTCCCCACATCATAGGAAAACATATCTTTATAAAAAAACATCTCAATATAATCCACCATAATCTCAAAAAAAAATTCAACCGCCCAAGGAAAATTGAGATATAACATAAGGAAGAGATAGAAAAGAACATTACTGGACCTACCAACCAATTCCCAGTTGTCATAAATAATTTTAACCACTTATTCACATATAATAAGATGGTGATTCTCAAGAACCTTGTTCCCATCATAAGAACCTGAATTATTTGACATGATTTTGAAATGAACTAATATAGGGGATCTACTGATCCCCTGGGTGATGACAACTGTCAAGGGGTTTCAAGCATAAACATCTGGGATTATTTCACCATAAAGTACCCAAATATAAACTTGTATAAAAGAAATAATATAAATATACATGAACATTACCATTGGGAATCTCGAATATATATATAATTAGAAAAGAGTTAAAAATTTACAAAAGAATATAGAAAAAAAACAAAGTACCCTAGGGTCCAAAAAATCATGATCCAACCAGTTGAGAAAATGGATTTATGATCACTATCCCCTCATGAAAATCTAGTTACCATCGTGATCCCAAAACCAATCCACTTCCACCTAAAAGGAAATTGAATCAAGCATAAAATATAAGATCTGATAATTCATCACAATACATGTATACTACATTCCCCATCATGAGTATTTTCTCTATGAGATGAAGCTAGCAGGATAAACCCATGAATCCATTTAACTTATTAGATTTAAAAAACTAATTATGATTGTTCAAAAAATGGGTGTGGAAAAAAATATGTTCCTTTTCACTTTAAAGGCCTAACATTAATGGTTTTTTAGACCATGTAATTCCTCAAATATAACCCCTTTTAAACCCATCTCTCATAAATGGTGTTATTTAAAAACTATTTCAATTACAAGTATAACCATATATTTTTTTAGTTAAACATCATTCCTTTGAAATTAAACCTACCCATGTTTTAAGAAGATTCAAAAGAATTCTAATACAAAAGAACCATTGAAAAATTTATTCCCTTTTCCTTTAAAATAATATATACACACCCATCTTCGGGTAAACCCAGGAAGTAAGGGTACATATTATAGAAGTAATATGATGAATAAATAAATCGAATAAAACATTCCAAAAATACTACTAAACCAAAAAAGGATCAACACACCATGCAGCCTATCCACAAAATAAAAAAATCACCTTCCAATATATTTAAAGATAATCAATAAACATAGATAAATATAATGATTTGAAAACTATGAGGACTCATAGGACTGCACGATACATGAAATAATGGACCTTACTCAGACCAGGGTAACATTCATTCATCTATCAACTGAAACACTCTATGATGTATCCTTGGTGAAAAACATCTGAGCCATGAATATGTACATCTAGGTGGTATAGCCAGTGATAAACCAAACTAGCCACGAAATGTACTACTTCTTTCAATATATAAACCTTGGTCTCTATAATGAATTATAATTGAGGCGAAACATTAATAATAACATTGCCACATGAAAATAAAAACCTTATAAGGATAACGCCAAAATCAGTTCCTTCCCACCACCCAAAATACCCCAAAATTAAACACAAAGACATAATCACATCATGACTCACATATGAAAGATTCCATCAAAGGGATATGAAAAACATTCAAAAATGGAATTGGGATAAATAAAGGAATAATTAATAATTAACACATCAAAAGGTTCCAACCATTCATTCAATTTTATAGGTGTAAAAAATAATTTTTTCAATCAATTTAATAAACAATAAAAAATACTAGAAAAATATCAAAATAAAAAGAAAAATAATCCGGTAGAACAAAATAATACATGAGAACCCCCATTTAAAATAGTAACACTAGAACACCCCATGAAAATATGAAATCCAGCTTTAACACAAAATGAAATGCATATTAGAAAACATTTTTTCATAAAACAAAAAAAATGTTTTTCCTTACGAAAACCAACGTTGGTATTTCACCAAACTTAGGGATGCATACATACCTTTTTATATCAAAACACAATTTTATCCGGATATTCAATCAATTTTAAACCTACAAATCAACAAATGTTAATTACTATATTAAAAAAATAGTCTTATATAATCCACCCCATTATTAACTCTTCCAAACAAAATTTTAGGAACCTGTGAAATATTGTAACTCTTGAATACAATAAAATAAAATGGAAACAACTACATAATGTTGTGGAACCATGTCTTCTTCAGTAAAATCAACCGAAAATGGACTCCTATAATGGATCACAACCAATAAAAAATATGAAATAATTGAAACCCAATATGTGAACAACCATTAGGGATAGAATGATTGAAGAAAAAGAGAGATAATAAGTAGATGAGAGAAGAGGGACTGAGACCCCTTAATCCAAATAAAGAATCACCAAGAAACATCCTAGAATCAGTTAACGAGGATATTTGAGGGAGTAAAAAACCCTATAAAAGTTTTTTTTCTATGGGATTTAAATGGGGTTATCAGTAGAGATGAAAAAAATAAAAATAAATGTAAAATACCAAAAATACCACCATATGGGAAGGATACATGGTTAACATGAAATGTTTCCCAAACGATATGGAAACTTTGTGGATCACCTCTTTTAAGAGGTGCATAGATACACACATGGGATTCATGGGAACATAACATTGATCCCTAATAGTTATCTTCCAAAAAAATAGAAAACATATCACACAAATTCCCATTGGGATCCCATAAGTGTTAGAAACCATGAACCTTAACTTTTCACCCCTGGAAACCCCCCAAAATCCAAATTTCTACTTAAAACATCCCCTAAAATAGAAAAATAATTGACAAGATTACAACCAATAAGGTATGACCTCGGTGTGTCCCAATACCCATACAATATCACGATCCACACTCAATAAAGTAAAATTTAAAATGATGACACAACACCCATCCCAACCATGATAAATAACAATACCACATATGCACCCAACATGAAATGATATGAATCTCTATAGGGTTATCCTCTATTAAATATGATGAATGAGACATTTCCTACATGGGAAACATTTCCAAGTGTCCCTCAACTAAAAAAAATTGATCCATAATCAATACAGATCTTATAAAGGAATCCAAAATAATCATCACATCCATAATTATATTTTTTATGGACCTTATAACCAAAAAAATAAAAAAAAACCTATAATGGGAACCACTATAAATATTGAATCCCTATAAAATGACGATAAAAACCTGTATACATCTTCCCTGCCATACAAACCATTATCTTGTATAATTTTATCTATAAGGATATCAATAACGTGTATCTTGGGACCATATCATCATTTTCTCCTTTAATACCAACCATAATTGACCACCCATGGTGTCATTGTAGCCCAAAGTCCCATATTTAACAAATCTAAAATAATTACATCTAAAACCCCATGGGATATACATAGACTTTGACACTATGAAAATTTATAATATTTTATAAAATCCTATTCTGGGTCACTAATTATTCGAATTATCAAGAACCATCTTAAAGAACCCCAAATAGATCACCATGTAATACATAAGGAATGATTATAACAAAACTCACAACACTAAGTCATCCTTCACATCTCACAACCCACCCCATTAGAGAAATTTTGATCCAAAAAACAATGGAAACCTCTTACAAACACAAAAATTGATGAAAATTCAGTGCATATGACTACTAAATGGAAAAATGATTCCACTATCATGATCTACGATGAATGATTCTACTCAGGGACTACTCAAATTTTCATTTAGGTCTCTAGAGATAGAAAACAAGTAAAATGCCTAAATTGAATATGTACATGGTGTAAAAAACATGTACATCGTGTGTACCCTCAAGCATTATCTTATTCTGTGTTCCAATAGAAAAGTAGTACTTTACATCCCCACATACATGATGGGTAATATAGCCACACAATGTTTCACCCACATTTGGTGCCGAACTATGTCCCTGATCGTATACCCTATAATGGTTATGTAACACCACCATACGTGGTCACTAGTCATGCTACATTCAAAGGGAATGGATGTGGAATATATACATCCAAACTCTCTCACACTATTTGATAGTCTTGGTTCTCAACAATACCCAGATTTGGCATTACATGGCATGACATAGACACAAATTTCATGCAACCATCTTCATATACCCTTAAACCAAAAGGAGTAACCCATGGTTTCTGTTCTATATTCCAAAACATGTGTGGATTTTTTCCAAAACAAAAACCTTGATATCGTCCCAAAACACTAGTTTCTCTAAAACATTATCAACCCACATGGGGTCCCTATAAATAGATATAATATTTTAAAAAGAAAACAGACAAATTATATAAGTCCTTGTAGATTAAATCATTAAAATAGAATCCTTATTCTTTTAAAACACATTCAAATTAGTTGAATATTTTTTATGTTGTAGCCACAATATGATTCAATGTCATTAAAGCTTTTCTATAATGTCCCAATGTCCCTCAATATCTCTATATGTGTCCATATTTACTATAATAGTTGAGAACTACCAAAGGGGGTCATTAGGGAGAATACACAATAGAATGATGAACATAAAATTAGAAAAATAAAATAATAATGAAAATGAAAAAGAGAAAGAGAAAAAATGAGATCATGTATAGTCCCTTTACTATTAAGACAACATTCCTTATGGTGTCCATTTAAGATGGTTCTCTCACTCTCATCCTCTAGGGTTTCCTCCCTCTATCTTTCTTATTCTATTACTTCATCAATTCCTATGACTATCTATTTTGAAATGATATTGGGATGTTTGGGTCATATAATTTATATTGTTTCCTTCTCCTCCTTCAATGGTGTAGCTTCATTTCCACTTAGTGTGTTGGTTCATACGGAAGTTTAGTTTTGATGGCTCAATATAGGTTGGATGCTCCCTGCTACTTCAAGTACCCTAACCACTATTTCCACCTCTCTTATCACTAGAACCATTGTTATAAAATACTATATTTTTGTGTCACTAAGAATCTATGTTGGTTTGGGTTTTAAGTGGTAGCCGTTCCCAAAGGCTTCTCCTTGCATGATGGACTAGCCTCCACTTACCTTGCTAAATAGGCTCTTGTAAAGGACCAATTATCCGATTTGCATGAATGTGTTTTTAGTGTCTTCCTATGGTGCTAGGGTTTTTGTTTCATGTAGAGGTTTCATGGATCCCAGTGGAATTAATTTCTATGGTTTCTATTTGAATCGGACAATCATGTGGTGGTTTGGTTTTCACATACTTGTCAAAAACTTTTTCTAAAAGTTATTGGTCCTTTTAAGTGGTCTTCTAATACATTACACCTATTAATATAGTTTTGGATAGATGGTATCTATCTCAGTTTTTATGGTTCCAAAGAAACTGGTTAGTGGTACTGCCAATATTCGATGCATCCTAATTAGGCATGCCCTCTCTAAATTCTTTTCTGGCCTCCGGTTCCTTCTCTTCAAGCTAAGCGAGCTTACTTTAAAGGAACATGGGGTGGATTTCGGATGGTTCTGTTTGAGATATGGTTGGTGTTTCATGAGGTGCGAGCTGGAAGAAGGTGTTCACATTGATCCTTGTTTTTTGTATCTATATTTCAAAATTGTATCAGGTTTTTATGTTTGCTTCCCTGTGTTGATGATTATTGATGGAAGGGGTGCTGCGATGGTGGATTTTGTATTCCAAATAGTGATGGTGGTTTTAGGTGGATACATTTCACTGTGTTTCTACATCCTAACAGAGATGATGTTTAAATTTTATCTAGTCCTTTATCATGTTGTGGTAGTGATGAGGATGATCGTCAATAGTTTTTAGGTTGTGCAACTATTGTTGGCTCATCTTCTGTGTTGATTTTGACATGAAATGATTTTGTTTTTTAAATTTGAATGTGTTTTTTGTGGAGTATAATGTTTGTCACTCATTTTTTTTGTATTATGTATTTATTTTTTCATAGCGGTGTTGTGAGGTTCCCATATATCCATAGAAGTCGATTTTATTTACATAATGACAAAATATTTAGAGGATTTGGAGTTAAGTCATTTCCTATGAAAACCCACCAATTTTTCACTAATCCATAGAGTCATAATATCAGTATAATACACTTAAAAGAATATATAAATTTTTAAAAAAACATGTAGAAATTAATATTTTTAAAATAACATATTAAATTGAGTGAAAATTTATACAACTATAAATTCTTCCAAATTCATATACTTGGTTTAATGGCCAATTTTCTGAAAAACAAAGTTCTAGGAAATGCTATCATATAACATATATTATGAAAAAATAACCTTTTATACATAATAATATCATGATGTTTTTATTAAAATATCTTTATATTTTATCAAAACATAATGATTTATGTTTTTAAAAACACCCCTCAATAGTTTTTTACATCCTCAAGAATTTGTAATGGTTATCTAGGATCCATGCACTCACCTCAATCATTAAAGAGAACCAAAAAATCTCAAACATAATCCATCTAGTGTCTTAGCTCAAAAAACCCTCCCAACCACAACCAATTACATTCTTCATATAATAAGAGGGACCTTAGAATCACATTCCAATGGACACCCTGTACCATGATCCATGATTCATCCGTTTTAAAACACAAAAATAGTATGACACAAAGTCCCTAATGCTTGAAAACAAATTGCTAAACCATTATAACCACATATCATTGGCTAACGTAGAATATTTTTTTAAAAACTCAATAGCCCACTAAAAATAGGGAACATATTCTCCAATTTACTATGGTTTTATCCCCGTTATAAGTTTTTATCTACCTTAAATCTAGATAGGTAACTTCAATAGGTCCATCATGAGTACATCAGTCGTGCTCTCCGAAGAGAAAAAAAAACTCAATATACCTACACATGATATATTTCAAAAAACTAAAAACCATTTAACACTATAAAAAAAACTTAGTTCACGTGCCCCCCTGAAATAGGGCTTTATCCCTAAAATCAATGCCAATTACCATTCACCTTCACAATGTAGATTTATTCCTCAAGATGCTCAAACATGTTTGATAAGAAATGTTAATGAATAATACTTTTTTGATTGAAATGATATAATTTAATGACATTGTATCATATTTTATTCAATTAATTTAGATATGTATTATATATTGAATAATTGAAATTTCCTGTAAATTATCTTGTAATCGTTTTTGCATAATCTTAATAGTTTTTATATAACATTCATTATTTTATGAATTTTGATTCGAAAATTCATGGTTATATTAATTATTATTTTTTCTTTTTTCATTTACACCATGAAATATAGACCACACTTTTAGAGGCTACAAATTTTACAATAATTCTTTCATGGATTGAATTCAGTATAATGTATCCCTCCTCAAAAAATTAGATATAAAAAAATTAAATAAGAATTTCAAATTTCTAAAAAAAAATTTGTTAATGTAGTTGCATCTGATAATTTTATTCATATATAGTAGAAAAAATTTATCAAATAATGGTAGTATAAAAAAGAGATAGAGATGAGGTAAATTTTGGAGACTAAATGATGTATCTTCGCTTTTTGAAATTTGAAACACTATCACTCCCTCACTCAATGTAAATGATATTTAAACTCATTTAGATATTTCTTTGATGATTTTTCGTGGTTTTTATAGTGGTTGGAAATAAGAAACATCTCTATAAATTTGGAATAAGTAAGACATAGTGCAATTATCTCTTTCAAGAGGGATCTCTTGTCCCTCTTATACATTGTGTTCAATCAATTTAATTCTTATGAAATATATTTTTATTCAATTATAAATCAATGTTATTATACATTAATCTTTTTATTTTTATACTTGGTTTTTTAATATAAGGATGGTTACAAGATTTGGTGTTTTTCTTTCAATACATTTCTTTTATGAATCATCTCTATGATGATAATTCCACCTATGATAGAGTTGTTCTATTATGGTTGGTCTTTTTATTTCCTACATTATATGGTGTTATGAATCAATTCCTTAAATATTATTCCTAAAATTAATGAGTGTGATTGGATTATATATAGTTACGATCTATTCGACAATAGAACCATTTTCTATGAGTTTAGGATTGTGTGAATCATTATAATGGTACATTAATTCGATGATATAATCTAGGTGGGATCAATTTTTTATGTTTATAGATAATAAGAAATAATAATAAAATGAAATTTATTGTGTTTATAGTTTTCCTAATTGTAATATAATGATATGTTTTCATTTCAGCCACAATCAAATAATGGTGCAGCAATGGGTATTCTCAATGTTGACATATTATTTATGGTCATTTTATCATATAAATAATTTTGGGTTAACAAATTACGGAACAATAATTGAATTTACTTCTTATTAAGAAATAATGATTAATTATTTAATAAGGTATAAGTTAGATTGTCTACGATCAATTATATTAGTTTTTTCAATGTATTTTTTATCATATGTCACATTTTGTTTTGAAACCACAATATAAGAACCCCCTATTTGGAACAAATTTTGATATCTTATCATTATGTATTATTACATTTTATTTATATTTAATTTAATTCATTGTCATGATATATGAAAGAGGTCTACTTTTGTGATTTGGTAATTGAAAAAAAATATTTTGAGAGTGTGTGTGCCAATACACAACCAATTATCTTTAGTTCTTAGGAGGTAATATTTTTATTTAAACCCTTTAAGGATTTTATCGATATTTTATATTCAAATTCATGATATTAAATAATTATAATTCATTATTGATGTACCATCCTTGTGTGAAAAGATATAACTTTATCTAAAAAATTAAGAGGGTTTTGTATATCTTCTTGTAGGGGAGACATGTTTATTGATTTCATTAGCAACCTCAAGTAGGATATCATGTAAAAATAGAATGAATCATTTTCCTATGAACTCATAGAATTATACAAATATTTTCATGTATTACATCAACATGAAACAAAATATCAAAAGGAGCTACCTATCATTTATGAATTTGTTAGAAATCTGAAAGATATTGTAATTCCATGTTACATTTTATCTGAGGTATGCATTTTTATTTTATTTGTTGTTTCATTTTTTCATTGTTATATAGTGTCTTAAATGAAATAAGAGGATACATATAATGATGAAGTCATGGATTTTATTGTTTTTTCAGAAAAATCCCTTTAATTTTTTGTTTTTCAATAGGCATTTACATTTTTTTGTAATTGAAGTACACCTCATGTAATAGCTTCTAGATAACACCCATGAATTGGAAACACAACAACATAATTTTATGTTCTTTTTAAATTTTACACATCATTTAATTAAAAAATATGGAGTTTTTTAAAATGATATGGTTTCATCAGCATATGTGTGCTTTGAATAATTTATAATGAATAATGGGATTACATGTTGTGTAATTTCATGAGAAATGGGTTTTAAGGTGATGTATGGGTGTTGAAACTTCATATGTTTTTAATCATTATCATCATAGGAAAATATCTCTCCCTAGGTGATTTTGGGTTACTCCCTCCCATCCTAATTGCTACATTCAGTAATTGGTCACCATTATCGTTGTATTACATCACTCTATTTTTGTAATCCTTCTAGTAATTCATTACTTTTGGTTGTTTATATGGTTTTAATATGTTTTTATGATAATATAGTGTATTCTATCATTAAATTTTATTTTTGTGGAGTGTCTTTTCTATTTATGCCCATTATCTTGGTTTCTACCATGTTGAGGTATGGGTTTCAATAAAATGGGTTAATTTCTTGAATGTTGTACCATTATTGATGGATTCCTTCTATCTCATCATTGATTTTAGGTAAAATATCGTTTAAAATTATTTCTTGAAAAAGAATAATGTTCTTAAAATGCCACTTTTCTTGAAAATGTATTTTCTTTTTCTGAAATGGGTTTTCAATCCCCAATGTGGTTTGGATTGGCTTCTAAAATTCGTTATAAAATTGTGAACATGGGTTTGAATTTAATTTGGATAAATAAAAATAGGGAAATTTTGGTGGATCAGGATAGTGTCACGAGAGGATTAGTGTGGGATACACTATCAGAAGGTATCTTTTGAGTAGTCAAATGGTATGACTCAATATCTATTGGATCCAATGTATGCATATTTAGGCTTCTGATTGTTTATTCGGAATTTTATCATAGTCTAGATCCCATTATGTTTTAATTTTTTATTTTTTATTTACCATTTATTATTATTTATGAAATAATTGTATTGATCATGGAATATTTCTCACAACCATTTATATGAGGTTGTAACACATTACTTCTCATGGTAGGTTGTTTCATGAAAATGGTTTTACATATTTACCTGATAATTCTTTGATATGTTTTCATATTTCTATCACATCGACTTATAATATAATCGGTCAAGAGTATGAGATGTTATTATGAAATGCAATTTAATAAAAATTTTAGATGATTTATAGATGGATTGTAGGTATTAAATGGCATCATAGAACAGTTTCTTTTTGAAATTTTATAATTTTTTCATTCCTAATATTAGATGTTATATAGAAACAATGGTGGTATGTTTCTAGTATTTTTCTTACATATTACATTTTTTTTTTGTTTTTATATGTTTTATTGGATGATTTATTTAAGGGGAAGAGCATATTGCAGCATGTTGGATTCTCTTTTTGGTGCAATTTCGGTTTGATGTGGTTTAAAGGTGACTATTGGTCATATAGGGACTTTACATAACTTCTAGTTTATAATGTTTTTTCATTGATTTTATTTCTTTTTTTTATTTCATCTATTTTCACATAGTACTCTAGTTTCATTCCTTGTTTTTATTATATTTAGGACTGGTCTTTATTTTTCTTTCTACCAATATTATGTGACAAGCTCATTCAGGTGGCTTGGCCAGTTAACCATAGATTTTTCATTACAGTTTGGTTTCCGAGGGGATATTATTACTAACGTGTTTAGGAACCTACTATGTTTGGTTCTCTATAATGGGTATTCCAGAGTTAGGACCATCAGAGATTGAATAGTAGGTATAGAAAAGGGGGCTGGCCAGCTCGCTTCGATGACATAAGATGGATTACCATGTGTGGCGATGGACTTTTAGTAGGTTTCAGACATAGAGATTGAAGTAATTTAAATAAAAAGTTTTGGATGTTTATTTTAATTATGCCTTTTGGTTTTTATTAAGTATTTTCATGGAAATTATTTTTGGTTTTCAATAAATTCATAATGTTTTAATGTTTTATTATAAATTGTAGAAGACAGTCTTATGTTTTTTTTAAATGTTTCAATAAATTATTATTATTTGTATTTTTTAAAAAAATTAATGAGAATATCACAACCAAATTCATGAGAGGATGTTTTTAAATATGTTACATAGGCTAATCGTCCAAATGACCATACATTGGTTGAAATAATTATCCACACTATTAAGACTTTGGGTCTGGTGGGTGTGAGGAACCAAGGATGTATAGTGGATCATGCCTTAGAATTTACCAAGTAACATCCACCCATCATTTGTGGTGAAAAGGGACCATAGGAATTTCAGGAGTGTCTAGAGAGGATATAGAGAATATTAGACTTCTTGAAGACACCAAATAACCCTACGATAGGTTTTTTCGAATATATTCTTGAGTGACCATGAAAGAGATTGTTGGACTCTATTGTGAATGTTTTGTTTAATGAGGGATGATTCCAGATCTACCATTAATAAAATAATTGAATGGAGGATTTATCCTAAGACACATATTATTGAAAAAACCTAGCCGTTTTTAACCATAGAGTAGGGGGCATATACCATTCATGTGCATTATACCTATTTTGATGAGTTTTTTCATCAGGAATTATATATTTTGACTAATGATAGCCTGAATTCATTGGGGGTTTGAGTTAAGACTAAGGTCCAATATTTGGTCAATATTTATACTCATGCATCTTATGAAATTTTTAAATGTATTTGAGAAAATATATTTATATGAGGTAAACATAATTAGAAATAATGGTTAGGCAAGATCTTCAGTTGCATTAGGGGTCACCCTGGGTGTACCTTTTGGATAGAAAATGAAGCATAAGAGTGGGATGTTTCCACGTGAATAGTCATAGGGGTGATGATAGGTGAGTAATTGGATTTTTGATAAATTTTGTAAGGTGATGTCTTACCAATCGTAATGATGATAAGGTTCTAAATACTTCTCAACGTTGTGGATGATCTGGTAATATTCAACAATTTTGTGAAAATATATCTCAGGGTTGTAGGGTATGATCCAATCCCATAACGGGGTTTGAGGTTCATGAAAATGATTACTAGGTTGGTGGGTAAAATCTTATGTCCACGATAGTTGTCAATGTGGATAAGTATAAATGAATTTATGCAGCAATGTATGCACAAGTCGAATTTGAAGAAGGGCCCACAATTGTTAGAGGTATGGTGATTATGCCATATATTATGGTTCTAGCTTGGATTTTTATGGATGATAACCATTATTTTATGTCAAGAATGATTTTATAAGTGTTTGGATTGAGTTCAAAAATTATTCCATTCTGGATGGATATTTCCATTCCTTTGGGAATGATGTACGATAACAGTTTCTGATGTCTCACATTTCTGGTGACGATAGTCCACATTTAGTTTCAGTGGGAATTGATTGTGTTTTTTCATGACATCATCGACATGATGATTAGTATCGGCTTTAGCCTTAGTGTTATGGCCTAGATAGACTATTATTTTCATAAATTTCAGTTATTATCTTCTTATGGAGTCACTCTTCTTTTCCTGAGTGGGTGGAACTCTAGATTGGGAAGGGCATGGGCCTATTGATCCTTATGGCGGGGTAATATTGTTCTGGTTTTCCTAAAAAAAATTTGCTTGGGTTTACCCTTTCTTGGGTGTTCAAATTTTTTTATTTGTGTGTGAGAACCTAAGGTATTTATGGATGATTTTTGATGTTTTCATCTTTAGATAGAGATTGAGTTTACTATTTACCTGGTCACTGGCATGACACCTATTTCTATATCTTCACACAATATGGAACCTATGGATTTGGTGGAACTTAAGGTCAATATTGATGAAATAGATGTCAAAGTATTTATTCTTCCTAGATTTTTAGCATGGGCTTCACAATTTCACTTTTCTAAAAAGTATGAGAGGTTCCTCAAACATTTTATTAATTACCAAGAGTTGAATCGGGTCATTTTCAAGAAAAAATATCCTTTTATAAGGCTTGGTAATCATTTTGATTATAATTTATGGGCTCATATGTCTCGAAAGAATGAGATGTAATCAGGGCATCACAAGTTCATAGTTTTTGAAAAAGATATACATAATACAACATTTAGGAGTAGATGTGGGAAATTTTGATTTCTGGTTATTCCATTCGTGCTCACCAATGGTACTATATTTTTTATGGATCTGGTAAACCAAACATTTCATCAATTATTAAAAAAGTGTTTTTGTTATAGGATGATATTTTGGTGTACTCCAAGTTAGAGGAGAATCATATGGACCATTTGGATATCATTCATTGAACCCTGAAAGAATATCTAACATATAGTAAGCATTCCAAGTGTGAGATTTTGATTTCATATGTGAAATTTTTGGGGAATGTCATATCTCAACGGGGTGTCTCAATAGATCATGAAATGGTATAGGTTGTTATGTCATAAGATTCTCCCAGAAATGTTTTTGTGATTAGAGCCTATTTTGATTGGCTGGTTACAATAGATTGTTTTTTGAGATATTTATCAAGATCAGTTTTTTATGATAGCTTTTACCTGTAAGGGAGAAAATTATGAATATATTGACATGTGTTAGAGTTATTTTGAGGAGATTTCATTAAGATAGACTTTTTTATATGTTTTTATTCTTTCAAAACCATAGTCATTTTTTGATGTATCCGGTGATGAATCATGTATGGTTTTGTAATGTTTTCACAAATCGGGGAATCATATTGTCTCTTATGGAACTCCCTAATCATTCCCTAATGATAATAACTACCCATACCATACTTTTTAGTTATAATATATTATTCATGAACTCAAAATGTGGTGTCAGTATCTCTTTGAGATGAGGTCTACGGTATATTCTGATCAGAATATTCGTAAATATATTTTGACATTCAGATAAATTATTTTTTGACAGATACATTGGGTTGAGTATCATAATACATTTGACATTGATATTTCTTATACTCATGGGAATTTAAATACAATTTCTAATGTTTTTAGAAATTAATTAAAAAATATTACTTGAAGGAGTCAATTGAGTAGTAATATATAATTATTTTATATTTAGAGATGATCTTGGATGTGGAAGAGGCCGGTGGATCAGTTTTCCTATCTTTGACAAATGTTGAGACACCTTTTGATAAGAGAGATCAGCTTCAGCAGGTGACAGACACGAAGTGACAATGTTTTAGTGAATTAAATTATGAAGGGTAGACCTATGGTAAGTGGTTTCTTTCTCCCTGTGATGTGTTCTGATTACACAATGGGTTGGATGTCCCATTTTCATTGAGACCGGAATTTTCGAATATTGGAAATAATTCTTGTTGTTCCCTACACCATGGGGACACCCAGAATTATCCAAATTTATGGCACTAATACCCGTGTTAGTGGATAATATGATCGATATCATATTTATTTTCATGATGTCTCACATTTCAGAGAGTTAAGGTGAAAACAAGAGACTATCATGTTTTTTTAGCCTTTAACGATTCATATATTGATGGCATATGATTTTTTCATATATTTAATCATTGTAATTCCATAGTATACTTGTGCAAAATGATGATATTTCATTGTTCCTTGATAACTCTTTAATTTTTCAAATTTTATAACAAATCACAAAGATGATTAAAGTGAAAATTCTTGGGGACTTGTATGTCTGAGTGATCATGTGTCTTTACAGCATTCCCACTTGTAATGATTATCATATATATTTGAGGTCCACATCTAGTTTTTGGAATGTTTGAAAAAATGTGATGGATTCCTAGATTAAATTAATCATAACTTATCATCCACAAACTGATAGATAGATGGAGAGGTTGATCCAGGTTATAGAGGATATGCTCACAAATTTTGTGATTAATTTAATAGGTTTTGGAGAAAATTACTTTCTTCTGGTAGAGTTTTACTATAATAATATTTATCTGGATTCAATAAATATTAACCCCATTGAGGTTATTTTGATAAGCCATGTAGATATCCACTGGTCTTTGTATAGTTGGGAGAGAGTTCCTTAGTTGGGATGACCATTGTTTAATTGATTACGATGACATTTATTTAGACCTAGATGAATTTGACCATGGGTCAAAGTCATCATAAATCCTATGTGGATCATTGATATCCACTGTTGGAGTTTGGGGATAATGATCAGGTCTTTCGCAGGGTTTCACCTCACATTGGACATCACTAGGTGGGTAGGTATGGTAAGAGGGCAGAAGTTTTTGTGTACACTTTTGAAATTATTGGATGAATGGGGTAGGTTTTTTATCAATTTCAATTTCAATCTAGTTTGATATCTATCCATGATGTGTATCAGGTTTCTTAGTTGAGTAGGAATATACCAAATCCTTTCCATGTTATTATATGGGGGGATTTTGATTTTGATCATGATAATACATTTGTTGAATATCCAATTCAGAATATGGATCTCCGTGATAATGTAATGGGTAGTAAAATGATCCATCTACTATAGGTACTGTGGTAGTGTAGATTGGGAAGCCATGAATCAATAGACCGGGGTTCATTGATGAGACAATAATGGTGTTTTTTATTTTGTAGATCTTGGATGATGTGGGCCTTATGGGGGGATAAATCATTTATAGTGGGGAGATTGTAATTCCACATTACATTTTTTCATATATGTATAAACTATTGATATAGATTTCTTTTTTTTCTAGGAGGATTAATGTGAAAATGTAATTGGTATGATAGTTATAATGGTGAGTTAATGCATTCTATATAAATTTTACAATAAAATAATAAGTTTTTTCTATTCATTTAGTAATTAAATGAAGTTTAATGAGTGTACACAATTTGTAATGACCCCCAGACAGATCCCATGAATTTGATACACAACATGTGAGGTTTACATTCCATGTAAATTTTACATGACATTTAACAAAGAAATCTTGCTTTTAATAAAAATGGATTATTTTTTTAGAGTATATATTCATTGGGGATTTCACAATGTATAATGGGATTAAATTCAATGCAATTTGTTAGGGTTGTTTTTTAGTAAACCGTTTAGGTTTTGACAATTCAAATGTTTTTAAAGCCTTATCCTCTCATCCAAATCTCTTCCCCAAGTTAATTTTGGTTGAATCTTTTCTGTATAGATCACTTAGTATGATGATTGATCACCATTGTGGTTTGATTACATCACTTTGGGATTTTAATAATTATATTTCATCTGTAGTCTGGGTTTTGGATATGTTTTAGCTACTCGTGTGTATCAGATAGTGTTTTTTAATTTACGTTTTTAGTATCATGGTGTTCCTTGTCATTCGAAGGTAATTCCCTTTTCTTTTAGCCACCATTTTCAAAAGAATATATATTTATACCATGTTGATTATGGGGTTTCTATTCAATGGGTTTATTCCACGAATATCATATCATTCTTGATATATTCATATAGGGTTTCTATTGATTTTATGTGAGAAATGTTTTCAAATAAGTTCATAGGAAGGTAAATAAATTTTCAATAGGGATTCATTTAAAATTGTATTTTCTTGATTTTGAAATGGGGTTTAAAACTCTGAACATATTTTCCTTCGATTTGAACAAGATTCATAAAATTATTATCATGGTTTTGAATTGAAATTTGAAAAATTCACATCAGGAACCATGGATTCACCATGATTGGGACAAAGATACCCTTAGTCTGTGATACAGAACTGGGAGGTAAAGTCTTTTTTTTATTTTAATAGGTATAACTCAATATCTATTGGATCTAACATATGCCTATTTTGAATTTTGGTTGCCTATTATTCATTTTCCCATAGGCTATATCCTTAAACAAGATTCTTTTTTATATTTTCATTTATCATTTATATTTGTTTATTACATGATTGTTTTTATCAAGGAATTTTTTACATATAATTTTTATGAGGATGTAACACACAGATTTGAATGATATGTTGTTTCATGTATATGTGTTTACCACTTCATGACTTGATGATTCGATATGATTTACTATTTTCTCAATTCTACTTTTATGAAATGATTTTTAGAAAAGAAGAGGAACAAAAGGGGAAAATGATTTATGAATGGGTTGGTATTATGAATATTATTCAAAAAAATACTTTATTTTAAAAGATGTTATTATTTAACTCTTCATATTAGATCAGGTATAATTACTATGGTGGTATACTATTGGTATCTGGATCACACCCTAAATGTTCCTTTAGCAATTTAAATATGTTTTATTGTTGGATTAACGTAAAGGGAATAACACATGATATTATGATGGATGCCCTTGTTTTTGTTTCTTTAGTTTGGTTATGTTTGTATGTGGCTTTATCAATTCCCCATCCCTATTTTTCATATACAATATAAAATCCTATGTTTTATTTGGTATGTGATTATGATAAAGATAAAGTGGCCACAATTATTTAGTTGTTGGTGGTTTAATTAAATAATGATGAAGTCACATGGTTTTTCCTAGATGAATATAATGTTTATAAAAAATTAGGGGATCATGAAGATATGAATTATCCCCATTTTAATATATACCAAATTGATTTTTTTGTCATTTTCATTGTTATCTTAATATAAAATCAATAATTTTGAAACCAACTACTGATATAGTCAAGGAAACCACACCATAGGTGGTGATTGATGATGAAGATCTCAATAATATTTTGGTGATGTGATTTCCTACTTTCTATAAACATTCACATATACTATATGATGATACCACAATATTGGATAAGGAGTCCCCTATAATTCATTTCCCTCCCCCAAATGAATAATTATTTTTGGTTCATATTCAAATGTTGTGTTTATTTTTATCTTTTCTTAGTGGTCACCACTATTATTACCCACTTATTGATATTAGGATAAACTAAATGTTGTGTTATATTCCACATAAACATAATCCACCATCAGATTGGGGATGAAAATCTATAAGATACTGTTATACGAACTATGAAAAACACCCCATTTATCTTTACATTTTAAAAATTAGATCCTTCATTAATTTTATTTATTCAATTCTTTAATTTTTTAGTTCGTATAATGTGGTAATTATAAGATTTACTCAGATACACATATGAAAAAATATTCTTGGTTGTATGTATCCTTATTTGATTGCTATTATAATGTAGCTCTACTATATTAATCCATATCATTAGCTTCATTTAAGTGTGTGGGGATTCAATTTTTGTTTTCATGTTTATTATATTTCTTTTTTACCGATTTTAATTATTTTAATTTTCAAAAAATAAAAAAACAATACAAAAAAATTACTCATTTTAGAACACATTCATTCATTGAACCAATTGAAAATGAATGTTTGAATTATTCATCCTCATAATGATAATGTTAATATTGGGAATGATTTCATCATTGGTTCCGGGTTATTTAGGAAATGGGTATTTATCAGAGATATGATTGATTGTGTCACTATAAAGCCTATGAATTTTTAAAATTATACATTTTCGTACATTTATAGGAAAATTGTATCATTTAATCTCCATACGCAACTTCAAACACAATCATGAATTGTGAATTTTTCGTAGATAATTAATAGTATAGTCATGTGATGTAACATTTTACAACATATAAGATGGTATTGACACTAATTTTTTAACATAAGATTTGTTCCATTACTGTATTGGATGGATCTATGTGTTTGTACTCAATATTCATCATTTTTACGCCCTAAATAATCTAAATAAAAATACATAATAAAATCCAAAAAAAATAATGATGAGAGTGATGAAATATAATACATGTGTATATATATGGGATTTGTGCTTATGGAATGACTTTCAATTATGTTTAAAAGAGTGGGTTTTGGAATTTATGTGTAAAAGACCCTGAATAGATTTTTTTGGAATAGAATCGAGTTTGAGAAAATATTTTAAATGATGTGAATATATTGTATAAGGAGTATAGAGACAATCTAGAAATGGTAATCACTAAAATAGTTAAGTAATTGTTTTTTAATTGACCCGTAATATGACTCCACACGATTAGTTTCATTATTATAATTTGATTTCATATTGATAATATTTTTTATATAATGACTTAAATATATCCATACATTGTAATTTTCTATTATTCTTACCATAAACATATTTTCATCATTCATTCATAAGATCGAATGTGAATCAATTTAGAGATTATGTGACATTGTTATTTTTCTGGGAGTGAACAAGAATATGTGTGGTAGTGTTGAGGAGATATGTTTTTTTATTAATGTTATTTTGATAATAATTTATATAATTTTCTCATTTTGATCCTTATTTGAATATCTAAAGAAAATATATGTTTTTATATTGAATTTTGAAATTTCATGAAAATTATTTTTCACATACTATAACACGTCCATAGTAATTTAGTGAGGAAGTCTTTTTTATGCTTAATTTTTTTTTCTAATTTTATGTTCTTATTATTAAATAAATTTTCTATATTTTTTATTTAGATCATCAAATATGGATTCAAAATGAGGGGGGGATTAATGTTCTCATCAATACATGGATGGTCTGAATTCCATAGAATGTGGCACACCTAAGTAATTTGGCCATAACATCATCATTTATACTTGGGGTTTTTCAAATATTTTGAGTGGTTTCAATTGAATATAGTCTGAGAATTTAATTCAGAAATGGTGACACATATTTCTTATGGGATGTTGGTTGAAAATAGCAATGAATATATAGTAACTTTTGGAGATAGAATAATGAACGTACATTTCATAAATATGAAAACCTAGCCCAAAAAATCGAAATAAATAATATTTTCACAGAATATGAGGGTTTTTAGATTTAATGGAATGGTTTTAATGCATGTTTTTTCCAAGAATCATCTTTATCGACATTGATGATGTATGTTTTTTCTTCCCTTCCCATTAAACATTATTATTATTTACTAATGTTCTTTTAAAATACCTTTTATTCAAAAAATTCCATTGATTTTTATATTATAATTATTTTATTTTGGTTCACAGAATGTGGATTTAGGAGCGTAGGTGAGATTGAGTATTTCCCTTTTAATACTTTTCTTATCAGAATAATATCTAAAATGGTAATTACACCCATTTATGTGTAGTTATTTTTTTGGATGATGTTACTATTACCTCATTTATTTGATTTTTTAATTTATATTGAATAAAAATTATAAAAATCATCAATTAATTGAGTTTATAAATTTAAGATCACTTCATCAACATATAGATTGTGAGGCTGGGATTGTGTGATTCGTTATAGAAGATATATTATTGTTAATTGTAATCAATATTAGAGAAATTATTTTTATTTGGATCTCATAACCACAATCAATACATTATATTTTTTATTGTAGGAGGATTACAAGGTGTATGCTGATTACATATTTCATTTTGGACCACAATCAATACAGGGTTCCTCGAATAGAATTATCAAAGTTACTGTAGGGTTTGTGGTCGCGTTCTCTCTTATTAGGCCTAGGGCTAACAAATTAAAGAATAATCATTGAAATAATTTCATTTTATGGGATATTTATCAATGAAATATTATGGGGGAAGTCAAAAAAATAAATAATCATACATATTTTTTATTTTTATTGTATGTATTTTATCATTTTTTTAGAAATCACTCAACCAAAATACACTTTTTTATACCAATTTTCTGTCTCATTTATTTAATTTTTTTTTTTTTGCATTTTTTTTATTTCACTTCCACTCAATGATAAATTTCCTAGGAAATCCATTATGCTCAACCAAATAAAAAATCACAATTATGTTGAGGGTGAATGGAAAAATGCTAATCTAGGATCCCACGCTCACACATTCCATATATTAAAGAATATGTGATAACACGCCTAAACCACTGCCCATGTTTCTAAATATAAGGCAATAAAAAGTTATTGACCTCACATAGAGGTACATCTCAAAATTATGGCATATTTCTTATTCTATGATAAACCACATGTACACCCCACACATGGGAATTTTTCTAAATCTATAAGTGTATACTCATTTTATCACTATTCTAACCAATGAAAAAATAAATAATATGATTATGTATCCAACTAAACTTATAATATAAATTTATGTTCACTATAGACACTCCACTTCTTGAGAATAATAAATTCTAAAATACTCCTACTTGTACAATGTCCTCAAGTTGATTGCAGACCCTAATAGGGGCCACCAAAATAATGATCGACTCCATCCAATCTATATAGTGGTGATAACATGTACACAAGGCCACACCAAATAACCAGAAAGAATTCATAATGTGAAAAATTTTCCCATCCCTAACAACTATGACCAAAAACATCAGGGAAACCACAACCTTATGAAAATCCTTCCCATTTAAAATGCCTCATTGTCATAATTTCCCTCATCAAACACCTAATATTAGAAATGAATCCAAAAAACTACACAACCAAAAAATGTTCACTATTAATCCCATGATGATGTTACTTCTATTAAATCATTGATAAATACCACAGCCTTAAATCCACATGGTCTTCCATCAAATGACTATAATTGTGGTTAATTTGACTATAATTTTCCCAAGGTTATATACATGAAAACACAATATAAATCATTGAAGAAACATTATGTTAGTGAAATGACATATAAATAGTTATATGATATGTAAATCCTACATTTCTAGTATGATATACGGATACATTCCTCTAACAATCAGTCCAAGGGGAAAATATCAGTAAATGAAAAATCCAGAAACCCATGTTTTGAAAACCTACTGGAAGCACACTAATGTAAAAATAGTAACTAGGAATATATATATCACACCATGGATTCATAGACATAATATTTTAAAGTGTATTAATGACACACCCATATGATATATGACACATATTATGACACATCCATAAAAAACCAATAATCAACCTCCTAAAATTGAAAATATACACCTCTGATCTCATTTTACAATGTAGAAACTCATTTTTAACAAACACATTACCGAATAAAGCTTACAAAAAATCATGAATCAGGTATCGTCACAAAATATAGGATTTCAACTGACGGAATGGATAAAAATTATGTAGTGTAGAGAATATATTCTAGATATGACTGAAATTGAAGTATAAATAAACCAAAGTTAACCCGAACAAAAATATAAAATTAGTAAAATATAAGTCTGTTATGATATATTAGAATGTCCTATAAAGTCAAAAAACTCATAATCATGATTAATCATACCTAAAAAAAATTATATGGGGATAATCATAACTAAAAATAAATACACCATGATCCACATTCAAACATGAAACATCGCATCAGCTGTACAAATAGATCATGATTCATTGGGTCTTGAACCTATTGACTGTAAAACCTAAGCTCATCTAAAGTTTAGAATTTTTTTTTGATTTCACAATATGGTTAACATGCCTGATTTTAGAAAAAACAATATCTGAAAGCAACCACAACAGTGAACCACATACCAACTATCATAAGAAGTGCATGGAAATGTGATATACCCGGTCTATTGAATCCTTAATAAAAACTGATCGAAATAAAAAACATGGACTAATTGTAGGGATAAAAACATAAAACAACAAATCCATTTCAATATATATATATATTTGGTAAATATACCACCACATTAGACCACATTAGAGGATTTATAGCACATGGGTCACATAAAAATGTGACATTCTTCTCATATACTAGATCTATAATAGAGCTCTAAGATGTCCATCATTAACAAATATATGAATTTTGGAACCTACGGAATTAATTTATTCATTCAAAATTTTATGATAAAACTATTTTGGGATCATAGACTCCAATGACATGATCTGAACAAGAAACATGAACCACATTAACACTGGGAGATCCATGTATAGAATCATAGAAATTTAAAACAATTTAATATTATAAAATTTAAAGTATAAAAATAAAGAGATCAAAATATGGCCCCTAAAAATGATTTCTACAATAGTTACTCAAACCATTAAAATTTATGAATCAACTTTTCAAGGGGAGGAATGCACTCCTTTAGATGATCCATTATATCCATAGGCATGTCTAAGCATAGGTAACCCATAAATTTGAGAACAAGATAAATATTAGTGCCAAAACATATTAAAAAGTGACCATATAGCCTTTTATAACATCAATGTCCTAAGAATAAACTCTCTAAAAAATCCTTGGAAATTGGAAAATTTTGATCAAATCTCGATCCAATTATCCACAGTATTAAAACAACAAAACTGAACACCTCATGGTCAAAAAAGATCAAGGAAACCATGTACCCCTAAAAAATATTAATTTTACTAATATTTATTTCTTCAAGTCATTGTGTAATAAAGAGACACCCTATTTCAATAATAATGAGCTTGTACTGACTGCTTAAAGGGAAAATAAAAAACTAGGTCCCCCTCAGTCCCATACATCAAATACATCCCATAACACTAGCCACCCACGATACATGAAATATAAAATGTTGAATAGACACTATACCCATCCAAACCCATTAAATATACCAATACGGGAAACCAAAACCATATAATATGGGACCTTATGAGGGGCTCCTCTATTGCATCCAAATTTAGTGACACTCCCAACAAGAGAAACATCCCATGTGAACCTTAATGCCCAACTACCGATCATTGACCTATAACATGCTACATGGCCATAAATAAGAATCAATACTTCTTTAAGGCATTTACCAATAGTCCTTTTGAGAATAATAATACAAGGATACCCTATAAGGGGCTCTAATAGAATGAGAGAACCCCTTGGAAATGTATTCATAATGAAAATTCATCTAGAATCCTTGTCATAAAACCCATCTTTGGGTATTATCTCACCAATATGTGAATCCAAAATAGGTCTCTTAAAATTATGTTAATATAATTTTAAAGTCTTCTAGATGTACTAAAAACCCTACTGTTACATCCATGAATGGAGTCCCTAAAGGAACTAATCATAATACATTATATTTAAAATAGTAATAAAGTGGTTGAAAACATTGAACACTACATCCTTGACTAACCTGGGAAAAAGCCTCATAAAAGATATTGTTGGATACCATATTATTGTACCATATTAATAAAATTACAACATCTATCCTTAGAATAATTATTCGAAACAATCACTAATATAATTATCATTACATGGGTCTCACATCTTCAAAAACATTCCCATAAGAGGATTTTATAACAAGACCTCAATCAAAACATCCATACAACACTCTCCAATCAGCAACCCCAAAAAAAGATAATTTAATACCAAAAGGATATGTCTAATTCTATCATCAAAGAAAGAAAATAGGCCTAATTATTAAACATGTAAGGTGAATAGTTAGAACCACATTAAAATGGAATGTACCCTCAAACATTAACCCTTGTAGAGTAGTTCTAGAAAATATATCATTTACTTACTTTTGGTACATGATGTGACATATGGAAACGTGGTTTGTCACCCATATGATGTTCTCAAACATGTTCATGTCCATATATGCCACATGGGTTTAGGATTACTAACATATATAGTCATTGGTTTTTTATATTAGAAAGAGTATGTTCATGAATTTTACCTAACTATATTCCCTGAATTAGATTGTCTGGCCCAGTGTCTGACCACACACAAAGTTGTTTCTAAATGGCAGGTCCTAAATTTCCATGTCATGTAAATAACATATTTTTCTTTTATCTGGAAATTATTACCATGAATTATTTTTTCCCTAAATGAAACACCATTTTAAAGGGTTTTCAGTAACAAAACTCAATTAATCGTCTCAAAAGCACACATTATTTCATTCAACAACCATACATGGACCCCCAAAGGGTTTACTACAATTGATATACATCATTAAAAATATAAAACAAATATTTGGTTATATGAGGGAAAATATAAAAAACAGACTACCTATAGGTTCATAACATCTATTATTAACCTAAATCCATTCTCTTCTACAGCATATAGTGATCTAGTGTTGATCGAGCTATGTGGTGGATCATTCCTCTACTCCATCCCACTCTATCTCTATATTTCTCTCAATCTCATATCATTTGGTTGAGAATTTCCAACTATTGGCGGTTTATTTATGAAGATGCCTAAGGGAGAAGGATAAGAAAATAAAAAAATGAATATAATAAAAAAAGGAAAAAAGAAAAGGTTAAAAACATATATGACATAACCCAAGAGTCTATTAAGATTTTTTTTTATTTTTTAGGAAAATAACCAGTTTTTTAATTAACCATAATGGTAGAATCTAGATAAAATTATATGAGAATAATATATCACCATTCAAATTTTCACAAATGAGTTAATATTTTAGTAATTTAATATTAAATATTAATAAAATTGAATGTCCTGAAATCCCTATAAACTCATGTGTTACTGCACACATTCTCTTCAATGACCAAGAGTGTTTTTGAAAAAACAATCTGAGAATGTAAGATACTTTAAATTTTTATTTTCACCCAAATCCAACCAGATTATTTTAAGAAATCTATTGATATTCATAACACATAGTGACATGGTTCTTTTAAATGAGGTTTCCCATATTGACCTGACCAGTCCATATATTATCATAAAGATCATTATATATCACACCCACCACAACATATTGGAAATACTTAATATTTTAATTTATTCATTGTTCTATTGATTATAATGATGGTTCCAACAAAAATTGAGATATTGCCTATAGTGGTTGAAAGAATAGATACCCCAGTATTAATTACTTTTCATGAATTTAGAATACCTTTTCCAATACATCTTCCATGGGAGGTTATATTAAATAATATTCCAAACTCGAATTTAATTATATCAATTTATCATTTTCTAATTTTTTCCATTAATCCCCATTTTTATTGAAATGAATAAATTACGTCTTTATTTTCTAAATTTTCAAGAAAATGAGTGGCATGAACAAACAAAATATTATTTTCTAGAGGGAAATATTAAAAGGACTGTTTATAAATACCATGGAGAACCTAATAATGAAAAAAAAATTATTTAGTCCCTTTAGTTATTTTTCAAAATAATTTCTTATTTTCTATCATATTATCATTGTATAATCATTTTAGTTCCTCATTAAAATATTATAAGTGTGTTATTCGATCAGTAAACTGAAATATTTATTTAGATTCTCATAGAAACTAAATATTTCTATATTCATATATTCTAATATAGTATTGATATATTTTTAGATAATTGAAATTATTTTTTACTTATATGACAATAAAATTAAAATTAAAATTATTTTCTTATAAAGATATACTATGATGGATGTTTTAGACAGATTATTCCAAAATTAAATTTTATTAAATTTTTTTAAAATCCAATCATGATTTAAACCATTATGATCTCATACATCATAGATAGTATTATGTTTTAACTTTGGTGGTGGTTGTGCGTAACAAATGTGGTCATTTATTCTCTAATTCTATATTCTAGGAAAACATTTTCTCGTGAATATTCTAGTAATCTTTAAAATGTAAATTATAGGTGGAAAATATATTAATTGATTAAAATATAAATTAATGGACACTTTTTTCATGTTTATTCTTAGAATCATACATAATATTGTTTTAAATAATACATATTTTATATTTCAATTTTTTATAGTTACCATAAATTATCTTTTTAGATAGTATTCTTATTTCAATTTTTTTTTAAATAAAAATTACCAAATAACATAGGTAATGTATTCATTATTTTCCGATTCTATATAATTCACAATTTCATTTGGGATTTGACGAATATCTATCAATAATAGACCTTATATTCTATTCTTTGGCAAATAATATTATTCTGAATCCATATTGAAAGGAGTATGGCCATTTTTTAATTTTGATCCACCCTAACAATGAGTCTTATATTATGTATAATCATTTAATAGGAATCTAGAGAATATGAATTTTACTATAGAATTA
This sequence comes from Viscum album, assembly GCA_963277665.1. Lineage (NCBI taxonomy): Eukaryota > Viridiplantae > Streptophyta > Magnoliopsida > Santalales > Viscaceae > Viscum > Viscum album. Next base: position 796,438,971 of record OY728157.1, read on the forward strand.
TGTCTAACTCACATGTATAAACTTAAATAAAATTATTTCTTATTATTATGTGATTACAAAGGACAATCATGCGGTTGTTTGGATATAATTATATATGTACATGGATAATATTTTATGATATTATGAATGATTTGGGAAAATATATCTATAATTTAAATATAATAGTTATTAGTTTTTTTATAATTATGTTAATCCAATATCATTAAGAAAGAGGGAAAATGATAAATTTAATCACCTTTTATTTTTTATGTGATATATAACTTCTTCAATATTATTATGACTAATATAATTATATTTATGAAGATATTTGTGATTGAGATATACGTTCCAGTTTTATTTTTAATCCAATAGTGAGAGGGAAATTCCTTTCATTAATTATATTGAAAAAATATACTATATTATGAAAATTTTATGATTCAAAACTATATTTATGAGAATGTTTTGAAAAAATTAAGAAAAAATATTGGAAATAAAAGTGAAATATGGTGATATTTTTTGTGAAATGAATGATATGTATATTCACTCATCATAATTGTAAATTCATGCAATTTAAATTAATAATTAGGTCCCCTTTTTGATTCATTATTAATTATATATGAAGAATTACTAAATAGTAAAATCCATCCCAATTAAATGTCTAATTTTGTAGGTTGACATCCTTTCTAGTACTAAAAAATAATTAAGACTGTGTATTTGGTTTAAATAAATTATATCGAGCATTAATCCATTATTAAGAAATATTTAATATTGAGAAAATATTTTTATAAAATGTAATATGACAAATTATGAATGATAATTGAATGAAAAATTGAAATTTTATTTGGGAATGGAATTGTTTTGGGAAACTGAATTTAATAATGAAGTCCCTTTTATATAAATATATAATATATTTATTTTTTAAATTAATTTATTTTAATTATTCATTCCTAAATGAATAAATTATATTGATTTTCATTGGTTAAGGGTATGTTTTATATTTAAAAAATAATATATTTGTAATTTATTAAGTATATTGATTGTATTTCATGTGGATGAATTCGATTCATTAATTTCAAGCACACTTTTGGACTGATGTTTTATTAATGAAATAGAGTTTTAATGGATTTATATTATTTTATAATTTTTTGGAATAATTTATATGTTGATAAAATTTAATGAACATTGGAATATAATATTGAGTGATAATATTTTTTTATGGTTTGTTCTAAACCAAATCATGTTGTTACTATGTGATGACCATATGAAGTATTAAAAACATTAATCCATTAAAGAACCATGAGATAGTTGACAATGAAATTTCATTTACAAAAACATATTAATCATGTCAGGATGTTGTATATAAATAATATAATTCCAATTATAAAATACAAAATTATATAGAATGTTCTTTATGTTTCATCTCATTTACTGAGGAGTATCATGATTTGTATTTCAATGTGGCGACATTAAACATGTTTTCCCATGATTAAGTGATTAATAACTAATTATTTGAGTTCTATAAAGGTTCATTACTTATATAATTCAATTTCATATATTTTAATAGAAAATTTTGATATATACTATATAAATTTTTTGGTTTTTATATGTGGGTTGATATATATTTCATTAAGTTTCGGTTTTTGTAAATTTGGGGGGAAATTATATCATTTTATTCTATATAATATAAAAAAGATGTAATTTTATTAACTCACATATATAATAAATTATATTCATTTGTAAAAAAATAAATAACAGAAACATGGGAATAATCTCATAACCCAATTTCAATTTATTTTGTAATTTTCTATGTAATTTTTTTATTATATATTGTTTCTTTTCAATCACCAAAAATAATCCCCACATAATTTAATAGTACAATCATTTATGGATATTATCTCCTAAGGAAATGAAAAACCAAAAAAAGTGTTCTAAGACAGTAAATAATAGAAAATCATATCGATTATTCATAGAAAGCATAGATCATGATAATTATAGACAAAAATAAACATGTGAGAAATAATTGACTAAATATGAGATGAAATCGTAAGAACTGATGATAAAGAATGATAAAATAACATAGATTATGGAATAAAAATAAATATTATAAAAATACACCATCAAAATATTATAATATAAAACATTATTTTTAATTTTACTAAATTATAAAAAAAATATGTCAAGGATTATAATAGAGGAATGTGGTTTAGATAGAATAATGATAATCCAAAACATTATTCCATAACTGACCAGAATCATGTCCACGGATAAATTTTTCAAAAATATTGTTGAAATCAAGTCCAGGTTTATGGTTTATGAACATATATATTTTAAATTATGTTGAGGTATAATGTTTTGAGCATAATCAATTGTTATCATGTCCCCACATGACATCACTATTAGATGATATATAAATCATTACCCAATGAATTTATGGGATATATTAGAGAAACACATCATATAGTAATAGAATATAAATATGTTTTATATGTGAAATATATAATATTTATTTTATTTAAATCCCCATTTAACATATATGGGATACATAAAATTGAAAATATTATTCTATAATAAGAACTCGATAATTGTTTTGGCAGACACACACCATTCCATCAAAAAATGACATAGGAAATATGAACATTAAGGGTGATGCAAAAATCATAACTTCAAATATTATAGAAATATTATAGATAGATATGATAAATGAAGAATAATATGATAACACAAATATGTTGTATGGAATATTTATTCAATAAAATTTAATTTCATTGATAGAATGAGTTATAAATAACATTGAGTTTAAACGAACAATGTTATACTATTAAAATATTTTTAATTAATTTTATTGATATCTTTTATATGAGTTATTATTGTGTAGTATTAGGAATATTTATTTTATAACAAAATATATTTCTAGGTATTTATAAAATTAATTCATTTGTCACCAATTAATTATAAATAAAAAATCATTTACAAATAAAAAAGATATTTTTTCATAAAACATTTTTCATACATGTACTGAATTTTTACCGTAATAAATTAAAGTAATCACTATTGTTTAATTTTTTAATATGGATATATATATTTTTTATTTTTTCAATTTTTTAACCTTTATCAAACATTTCAATTTTAATGATATAAAAATAATTCCATTTTTTTACTTTAAATCATTATTTTTTGAATGTTTTTTCATCCATTTTTTCCATGTTATTTTAAAATTAATATATGTACTATAAAGGTATATAATTTTATTATATTTACTCCACATATAGATTCATTATGTCCATACATTGAAATTAGTATCCATTTTATTAGTCTATATGATTAATAATAGTGGTAAAATTTATCACCGTGATAAAGTGTAAATCGAGGTAATCATGGTCAAAAAAGTTATAAGGACATATATTTTCATCTATATTATTATGATATTAATATTATTCTATACTTATGACCTTTTTACTAAAATTTAATTATTAAAGTGACACTTTTCCCTAAAAATCACTTATAGACTATTTAATGAAAAGAAACATACAAAATGTCACCCTCATAATTTAAAATCTATCCTATGTGTCCGCATAAGGAAATGAACAATTAATAAACTAATATAAATGAATATTATCAGACTAATGAATTTAATTTCTTGTTTTAAATTGATTTATACTTTTTAAAAATTATATAACTACCTTCAATTCATATTCAACACCGACACATTATTTATATAATTATACGAAATATAAAACAAATGAATTTAAAAATTCGAAAAGTAATATAATTTGAGTGATTTAAAGCATTCGAAAAATTCAAAATATATGATTATGATGTATTGTTATTATTTAAAAGGATTAAACTCTAACTCTGAATTTATTTTATGTCTCTTATGTTAAATTAGATTAATCGTGTTAAAATTGACATTAATGATATTTTATTAAAATATTATTTTATTTATATAGTCCAAAATAATAAAAATGAAGGAAGAAGACAAATGGTATATTATATGGTTGAAAAATTCATCCTTTTTACCATATATAATTAAATTTCTAACTTTTAAAGAAAATTATAACATTTAAGTACTGAAAATGTTATTAGATTGGTTAATGTGAAAATATGAATACTAATGGGTTAAACCACCATATAAATTTCAAATTCCACATAAAAATATCCAAATTTAATTTTTTGAAAGGGGAACACTCCTTTATATTAAAAACACATTGATTATCCATATTTACCAAGCAAAAAAAATACAAAATCTCTTTCTAAACACACTATCCTTGTTCTAGAGGTGCGGGAATTCCCAAAAGACCAACTATATTTCCATTAATAGCATGTCATCAAGAGTTGTTTCAAAGAAAATGTAGTCACCTAAACCCCTCACATTGTTTTTATTTCTTCCTATAACTCCTCTAAATTAGTTATATTCTTCATAAAATAATTTATTCTATATCCTGAATATGTTGAAATGTTTTTATTATTATGAAACTAGAAAACTCCATGATATTAAAATAGCAACATAATCTTCAATAGTGTGTATGGAACACAACACAAAGCTTAGAATAGAATTTATCTCCTATATACTATGTGATATATTTATTTGTAAATAAAATAAATCCCATCAAAATTTATTGAAACATGAAACCATGAATCTAAATGCACTTTAATATAACTTATCATTATAAAATCTCTCTTAATTTGGAAGATATTTATAGGACTAATAAAAATATGATAATTTTATGGTATAAAAATATATAAAATACATTCAATGGTAATATATGAGTAATAAATAAAATAAGAACCATAGAAAAGAAAAAAATCATTTCTGAAAAATATAAATTTTTTAAAATGATGATTTATCGCTCTTTGTGAACATAATTTAGATATATATTTTACCATTTTTGAATATGAAATTCTATCAAAAAATCATCAATTTTTTAATCATCATTTTTATATTAACTTATGGTGAAATTTTGTGTTAGTTTGTAAAATATTAATTTTCAAAAAATAGTTAACAAAATTTGGTTTAAATCCATTAATGTTTGTTAATTAAATGTATATCGAGAGCATGCGGATGCTCTGGGGTGTTCTAATGGTTCGTTACAAAAAATAAAGGGCAATCATGATATCCAAGGCATGTTTCACAATTGGCACATGGTTATAGTATATCGTGAAATGGGGAAGACAAATCATGCGACCTTAGACATATTCCTTTCGCATGGTCACCTCATGGGTTTTTTATTCATCTATGTGTCCCGAGGAAATAGTGTGGCTTAGCCCCTCTTGCAAAAATGCGAGCACATGGTATGGAAACCCTTGTTCCCCAACCGTTTCCCAATTAAAAGGTAAAAAATGACCAAATTCCCCCCCTCATGATTTTATGTTCATTACCCAATTTTCTGCCCATTGTTTCCTCCTCCCAGCCTAGTGACAAACCAAAATGCTCCCAAACATACAAGGATTGAACTCATTCTATACTATGTAGTTTTGGGCACATTTGGTTGTGAATCAATGAACCAGGTGTGTTTATTACTTCTCTTTCTAATCTTTTCATGATTAGGGATTTTGGTTTTGGACTATTATATTTTGAATCCCTAAAACCTACCTTTTCTGGTGGATATTAGTTTGGGGCTTCAAAGGGTTCTTAAATCTAGATCTAAGGATAAGGATTAGGGTGTGTTCATATTCATATTAAATGTAGGTGGTATACAAGTATTATCCCATAGTTGTTTTATCAATTTGTGAATGTAGAGTTATGTTCATGGTTTTATATGGTTGTGCATTTGATTCCTTTGATAGGTATTGGTAAAATGGTAGGATAAATGGAAAAATAAACTTATCACAATCCCATTGGGATGTGTTGAAGATGATTTTAACAGTTAAGGGCCACCCATGGAGTGGAACAACATTCCCAGACAATGAACATGGTAATAATAAGCATTAAATTGTCTTATATTGAAGTAAATACCCTGATTAATGTGTTTACATGTTGGTTAAAATTATAAAGAGGCACTAATGGTAGTGTGTTATGTTGTTGGAAATGGAACAATTTATTTTTTGGCATGATGAGAAAATGGTAAATGGATTAGTATGAATGTGTCAAATTCCATATAAATTGTCTATGGATATGTGTGAATGGATTAAGGATTACAAGTTGTTGAATGTGATAAAGTGGATTATGTATTTAAATTGTGAAATGGGAAAAATTGGTTACTTCATTGGAATTGTTGAATATGATATATTTTTTATGGTACAAAAATGGAAATGGGTTAAATGGGAACAATTTTATAAACGTTAAATGTATTAAAGTGTTGTGGATAGATATTGTGTCATATGTAAATAAATATGAATCTTGATTGTTATGTGTAAGGACTATGTATTCTTCTGATTTGGTATATATGTTTAGTCGATAAATAAGCATGTCCACATGGCATGGTGGTGTGGGATAATAGACATAGGCTCCCCCACAGGTCTGGTTGGACTATGGTTGTAAACCCAAGCCCTGAATGCACAGGTTAGGAAGATGGGATGATGCTCTGGGACCATAATGGATGCATTATATTAGAGTAGGTAGACTATGGATATGTGACAACCCATCCTATTGAGCCATGTGTTTTGAATCGACATGGCTACCTCTAATAGGTCAGGGGCATGTGACTAGCATTAAGTAGGTAGATCACAAAAATGGGAGGCATCTCCTATGCACCTGTATAGACACACACATTTCAAATATCATGAAATGATGAAATATAAAAACCACTAAGAACAAAATACATGCATACCACTATATCGCAACCAGCATATGATAGGAATGTGAAGTGCAGTATAGTAAATTGGGCGAGAATACAAACCCTAAAAAAAAGTCATTCACCACTAGTACACTTTAGAAGAAGAGGTTCCGATACTACTGTCTATAGTCGTAGGAATACATGTTCGCCTTTCTGATCTCACAAGGCACCGTCAAGTCTTATTCCACCAAGGATTCCATCAAATGGTTTCCCATTTTCACAACACACAACATGGGTGAAAAAATCCCATTCAAGGGTGAGTATAAAAGTACTCCGTAGGAAACCATGAAACCACAAATAAATAAGTAAAAGAAGGATACAATCATATCTATACATTATGTGTCTATAAAAGAAGTGAAATTCATAACCATATATACTCAATCCATGACATTCAATCTAGAGGTAAGTCAAAAATACTACATACCAATACTATGTATTTAGTTCAATGATTCCATGTAGCACTCACCTGGGAGAACACACTCCTTAGTATAACAACATTGATCAAATATGATTGAAATGTACAATTAGTCCGGAACCATCATGGGGGAGATACACTGATATATATATATATATATATGATACAACATATGAGGATCACTTCCACGACCATGGGGTGATACCAATAACTCCATCTGGATTTACCTAATATGTATAGGATCAACGTCTGGTTGGATTGGTCATGTCAATAACAAGGACTCTTCTAAGGGAATGATGATGAATAGAGGATCTCACACCCGGCTTCTTGGAGGATTACAATAACTCTTTCCATGATGTCTTTCTGAAGGGATCATACTCCTATGCATAAGAAATGATACCCACCTACATTTAGGGAGGAGTTAACCGGAATGAATCATAATGAATCGGGGCTAAGATACAGTGTAAGATAGATGTAATTCATGTAGAAAGGGGGTACATGGCATGTTGTAGGGTCACAGATTGTGTCTTTTGACCATAGGCACTGCCTGTGTACAATGGTTCATGTCAATAAAATTGTGTCATGTAAAATATAGGTACACTGCAAGAAGAAGAAGTCACATTCCATGTCCTTAAATTAGTGTTCCACTCATGTACTCCGACCATGTTCATGTACATGGTATCAACAAGGGGTATATCATCCCCTATACTAGTACATGGGGGTAGTCTGTGTACATAGTCCAGGACTAGTTGTGTGGGGGAATACACACCATGTATGAAACTATTTTACTCCTCCCCATGCATGTTTACTTATCTTGTACATGCCTAGTTATCTCAGAAATACCAAAGGAAATGTAGGAAGAGCCACAGATCATGCGATACTTATCTCAAACCTGAAAACCTAACTGCCAGTTAGGGGGACCAAAATGCCATGGAATCTCGAATTACGCACTATGTAGCATAGGGTTTTCTAGAATCCATGGATCATTCTATGTTTCTCTCCTCTATTACTCCAACCACTATTTCAGTTTTTACAATTTTGGAAACTCACGATATAGCCTTGTTTGGTAACACAATCACCTAAAAACATGTTTCATCTTTCGATCTGGTCACACAATGGATTAAAATTGTCATTATTCATTCCACCGATGAACTTTGAGGAACATAGATTTAAGGGATCCACCATCATCCAAATCTCTATATATATGTCTTATCACCTTCAAAATTTTGTGCCAATCCCAGATCAACAATTTCATATTCTTGCACCAAGAATCTGGTGGGAAAAGATCAATTGATCCGAATATGTCTATTCATAGTCTAAGATAATATTGCCAACAAAGAATGATGAATAGGGGATGAAACTCATAAGTAAAATAAGATGACTAAACCTTGATCTATGTACCTATTGATCAGGATTATTTTACATTACAACTCCTGTCGAATTAGTCAAAAAAATATTCACCAGATCAAAATTCTAATAAATCCCGAAGAAATAAAACCCATCCAGCAAGGTTACAAACACACTGTGGATTATCCAATAGGTTTCTTAGTCCAGAATAATTTTTTTGTTCAATAATGATGAAAAAAATTATGGTAACCTTCCTTTGATTTGGATCGTTTGTTGACAATGGTTGGGCATTGTATCACCATCGTTGGAATTATCTTCCAAGAACGTTATTTGTCGATCATTGATCTATGATTCCTTCGATGTTTTCATCAGAGGTTTCTCGTAAGCTCTCCCTTTAAATTCCCCAACATTACTAGGGTTATGTATCTATCCCTAGGATTTCTACAAAAGTATATTTGTAATGGAAATCAGTGTGTCAAAAAAAATAATTGTCATTTAAAATATTTAAGGATAATATTGTCCTTTTCATGTTTTTTCATATAATTTACGCACCGAATAATGTCAAGTCATGCCAAGGGAAAACAATACATTATGAACTCAAATGTGGTCTAATATATCCAACCTGGGTCACCATTTATGAGTAAATAGGATTAAAAATAATAATAATTTTATTTATTTATTTTATTAAAGATTACATACTTGGTGAATTTTTCTATAGATTACTCATGCTGAAAAAAGTTAGGTCATATTAAAGGTAAAGCCTCCATTCTGAGCTCAATAGTGAAATATTATTTTTGATCTTGTCACCTGTTTAAGAGTTATCCCACCTATTCTAGAAATCTATGTTTCCACACTATTCAATGTTTAATATTTTTCAAGAAATTGTTCCAGGAACACTCAGTATCAAAATCACATTTCATCTCCTCGTCTGATCTCAAAATTATTCCATATAATATTTAAAAACAATATTTGGAAGAATTTGAGACTTTGAATTCTCCCCACCATGGGGCTTTATATCCCCAAAAAGAAAAAACCAATGACACTCATATAGATGTCGATACTGAGTTTGAATATGATCCACCTGCTCTCCTGAGTTCTCCTCTAGATTCATTTTTTGCTACCAGACATGCATTAGATGAATCATTTTCCCACGAAGGATCATCTCTTGTCGATCCTTGATCTTCACTGGGTACTAAGCAAATTTTCTTCATTTTCTATGTCTTGTTCTCTCCAGTCGATGGCGTGTAATGGTTCATGCACATACATCCTTATCTGTGGCCCATGGAACATATCATGTATCTAGTCCAACAGTAGGATTAGAGATAAGGGGTACACAACCGAATCAAATAAACACAGTATCTGAAAAGGTCCAATAAACATTAGATATAACTTGCCTCCCCGGGAAAATGTCCATATTTTTCATTGAGGTTAGACTCAAAGGAACATGTGGTATCCTTCCTTAAACCCCAAATACTTCTACTACAAGTCAATATAAGACATATGATGGCTCTGTGTCAGCTCTATTTAGCCCTGGATGATCTGCACCTTCTATGATATAGCACACAGCATCTCTAGGCCCTTGATTGTGGACACTACTAGGTTAGTCCAAAAATGTGGTGACCTATATCATCGCATGTAGAATGTCTGTAATGGTTCCATAAAAATAGTGTAATAGTAGATGTTGTTGTATCTGAAACCCACTAATGGTTGGCGATTCTCTCAACTATGGATGATGTCCAACATGAAATCCCATAGCATACCCCCCTTAACTTGACGGTTTATCTCCATTTGGCCATCCATCTATTGGTGAAATTTTTTTGAAGAGTTTTTATATCCCAAATGCCTCTTATAATTCCTTACAACTCTGAGTTGTAAAACCATCATCACCATCTAAAAAACTCAATGATAGAAATCAATAGAGTTGAACTATCTCCTACACGTATATGTGTCCCAAGAACTATAATAAAATCATCACTTGGATAGCTATGAAGTGGGATGACATGGTATGTCAGTCAATGATCACCCATATTGCATCTGGTCCCCTGGATGTACACGGTACACCCCTGATGAAGTGCATTGATATCCCATCCAAACTCAATTCTATAACCTTAAGGGGTTGAGATAACCTAATGGAACATAGTTATAAACCTTCACTTGTTACTATGTAATGCATCGAGAAACAAACTCTCAAACTCCCTTCTTATTCATGACCATCAAAACTAACATCTGAGCTCCTAATACATCTTCGCCACACCTAGAGTACAACCAAAGAGGACATATGAAATTCCTTGAGAGCATCTACCCAAAATTTCACTAGTATTAATATACATACATTGAAACAAAATACATGCCCACCACTATTAAAATATCCATCAGTAGCATCCCCGATGCATATATGAGCATGTAGAGGATCACAGTCAGTATCCCTAAGTTGTGCCTCCATGACTTGCTATAGGATTGGAGGGGTAACAACTATTGACTAGAGGTAAGATGTTATATCTACATCTACTAAGAATAATATTAATGAGGCAAACCGCTTTAATGCCTCATTCAGCAACTACATACTAGATCTCCTATTTAGAGCATCTCCCACCCCGTTCCCCTTCCTAGAAGTACAGAAAATCTGAAAGACATGTTTGTAATTACCCAAATTTTCTATGTAATTATTTTTTATATTATAAAATTATAATGAGTCTGTGAAAATTGATGGCATGTGATTCCGAAAAACCAGTGTCCCCAGAATGAATTTCCGAACTTTTTTTATGGTTCGTTCAGTAAACGCAAGAGTGGAGTTTCCTAACATTTAAACTAGTGCTTGAAATAAATACCCGAGAGCATCGATGAGTTTGCACTGTCGAGATTCTCTTAAGGGAGGATTCACTTCAACAGTATTAGGTCATGAGAAAAAGATATATTTTGCGACATTTAAAATAATAATAAAATAACAATGTAATTTTATTTCCATTCTTCTTTTTCCTCCAAAGGACAAGAGGAGGTGGCGGTACTAATGATGTGTCAATCCATTAAATGGATTGAATCCTCAATTCTTGGTAACAACACTTTTATAATTAAGAAGGTTCCTTAAATAATTGAACCCTATTAATTCCACATGTGTTACTCACCATCCCCCTATCCTATTTATATGGAGCTTGTGGAAATGTTTTGGTAGGACTTCAACAAGCAAAGAATTTATAATAATGTGACGCGATGACAACCACATTGAGGAAGGGACCATTTTTGGTGAGAAGTGATGATTGGCACTGTATTACGAACTGGAGAATGACGATTGATTAGCATCATAGAGGCTTGTTGTTGGAACGGCGAATGCCGACTCTTCCTCAAACACGGACGTCCTCCATGAACCTAAGGTAGGGTTTTATCTTGTTTTAATTTCAAGAGTTGATGTATTATTATACTACCCTCTTTCAATCAAGCTAACACAAAGGGTGCATGCCAAAAAAATAAGGCATGAACCCTTCACATTTTGTTGGAATTTGGTGTGTTATTTGTAGGCATTTTTATTCGAGTTGGATGGAACCCAGAACAGGGGGTGATGGCGGTGGAAAGATACAGTTGGCTACAGAGGAGAGAGTGGCATGCCATCGTGTACCACTGAAGAAGAAGGCCGCATCCATAGTCGCGGCAGGTGGAGACAGAAGCCGGCTCGGCCGATCATGGGAGGCGGAGTGTTGCAACAATGTGCCACCATAGTGAATTCTGTTATGGACAGTAGCATCCACCAAAAAAATTGGTGGAGCGGCGCCCCATCGCACGCCGCTAGAGATGGTCGTGGCATGAAGCCACGGTGGTGGAGGAGGGAACCGCCCCTGTGGGTCCCACGACGATCGGGCGATGCCATGTGGCGCTGCGACATCACAAACCAAACATCTATGGTTGTTCGGGAAACCAGGGGGAGCCATTCCCCCCCCCCCCCGTGCTAGGTAGGGCGGACCACAACCAGTGAGCCGCGCCCCACCATGGGTCGGGCCGCATGAGCATTGCGGGCCCCACCCTATGCGGGCCAGTTCGCATGAGCCTATTGGGTTGCGCCCTTCGTGGGTCGGGCCGCGTGAGCCCATTGGGCCATGAAAACCCGTACAGGCTGGTTTATGCCCCCTAGATCAGCCCAACCATACCCAGACCGGGTCGGGCTAGGTCTGTCTGAATGGGTCGGATCAGACCCAGATCCTTCAAGGCCCAGTTTCGCTGAATGAGTCATAACATGAAATTCGGGCCTCCGTTAGATGATAATTTTGTGGTTCTTGGACCCTTGTAGCGAGACGGACCTTTTGGTATACTCCACCTGAGTTTTGGAAAATGATGGAGTAAGGTCGGGTTGGATCGGAGCGAAATCCAACCGGGCCCTCGGATCTAAAATTCTTATAAGTCACAGATCAGGTGCCCGATTGATGCGTCGTCTGTCACATTTGAACCCTTACAGCATGGCGGTCCTTTGACATAATTTTTTGTAGAACTTCGTGGATGTTGAGTTAAGACCGATGGCTTGAACAATTAATCCTCTCAGAATTAAGCATACTATGAGCGGGAATCCAGTGACTGGCAGTGAGGTGGAGGTTGGAGACCAATCATATAGTGGGTAGTACCTAGCTATCATGTGTGGATCATCTCTGATTTTCTGTTGGTCAAATCCTATGTGGGTCAGTGCTCCGCAATCCTTTGTGAGTTAGTGCATACTGGTCCTCTGTGGGTCAGATCCTATGTGGATCAGCAAGGGTTAATACCTATCAATCATGTATGGGGGCAGACATCCTATGGTTAACAGTAGAGCCTCTCGATAGTATAATATGATATTGATCTACGACTAATCATTTTTTACGTCATTACTTATACCCGGGGTGAGCTGAGTCTTTTACCTTAGTGGGGTTACCTTAGTGGTAATTTTACTTTTGTGGTGTTACCATTTTGGTACACTTACTTTCGTGGTGTTAAATTTGTGGTAATTTTACCTTCGTGGTGTTTCTATTATGTTACTCATACATTCTTGGTGTTACCTTTATTGTGTTACCATTGTGGTATTCTTCCTTTTTTGGATCAGTTGTTCTAAAGGATTAAAAGTTGGAGCCTTGTGTTTCCTCATGTATGAGACGAGTATCTTTTGATGACTGAGGTATATGTATGGGAATATACATAAGTAAAGTTGATGACTGCTTTGTGCTATGTGATTGAGGCCTCGCATAGAGGTTTTATCTATTGTGGAACTCTAGGAGTCCTTCAGGGGTCACAGAGTCCCTACTGAGTATTTCTATACTCAAACCTACACAGTCTACGCCTGTACCTTGTTGTGTCTTGTGAAGTTGACAGACAATGTTGATCGAGGCTGAGGGATCTAGGACTGGATGGTGACCAGAGGTGGACAATTTGACATGATGTGTTTCAGTGACTACAGATTTTGAGTTATACCTACCCTTCTGGTAGGATCTTTAGTCGATGATCCAGGATCTGTTTTCTATTTTTATTTGTACATTTACTTTTAAGTAGGGCTTGTATTCCGCCCCCTTTACATTCAGTATACTTTTAACTACGGTAGTTTACATTGTGGATGTTTCTTGTTCTACTCTTGGATAGTGTGGTTGTATATAATTTTAAAGAAAATTCCATCCTGGTATATTGATATGCCTTTTCAGTGCTAGTCGCTAGTGTCAGGCCAATGGAATCTAGGCATGGGGTACTCATGGTATGGGCCTCAGGGAACAGGTCCTCACAATGTGGTATAAGTGGAGTCGGTTCTATTGAAAAACTAGGACTCTAATCTTTTCATTGTGACAATAGTGTGAAGTGTTATGACTATGGTTTTTGGTTTGGGGAATCCAGCATTGTTGTGGCAGTCAATATATCCATACACCTGAACACTGAATTTTTATTCCCGACTCAGTGCATGAATACACTAATTGCGCGTGTTTTTTAAAAGTTTCTATTTGAAATCATTGATTCATCTCACCAAGTATGACTTTTGACCATTCCACACCTATTTTATTTCAGGATTCCTCCACGTAGAAAGCCTTCCAAGATTCCCGAGGGAGTATGCGATGATGGCCCACCATGTGATGAGGCTTATGTGCAGGTCCCTCTTATGGTGATAGTACCATCGGGTGGTGCACCCGTAGAGGCACCACCCATTGGGCAGCAGATTCCACCTTCCCCACCACCATAGGGTACATGACGACAGAGCACACTGCACGAGTTTCAGAAGCATAGGCCTCTGAGGATCTGAGTTGAGATGGATCTGCAGGTGGCTGAGGACTGGCTGGAGGTTGTGGCTATAGTTTTTCTCTTAGTTGGTACACTAGTTAATCTAATAGTGATCCTAGCCACCTGTCTCTTCTAAGCAGAAGCTGGGAAATGGTGGAGTCTGACACTCTAGTTGCATGATGTGGAAACCCTCACGTAGGAAGACATTGAGGGCCGTTTCAGGGAATGTTTTTTCTCAGCAACACTTTTCTCAGTTCTTATAAAAGAGATGGTGCACTTACAGCTGGGAATAATGAGTGTGGCCCAATACTCTGTGAGGTTCATTGATCTATCCTCTAGTCCATATACATGGTATGTGACCTATTCATTAGGGCCCAGACCATTAAGAAGGTTCTCCAACGGGATATCAGAGCATCGATGATATCTATCATCATTCTGATGCAGGCTGGGGTGCTAGAGCGAGATATTTTCGTAAAAATATTCCTAGCTGAGTAGGCACCGACAGCGAGATTCACCACCAGATTTCAGGTAGTAGATTCATTTGCTGTAGGAAGTAGACGGATGATGCAGGGTCCCAAGAGGTCCAGTCTATCTGGTGGGTGACTGCAGGATACCGGGTCAGTGGTGTGGGGCTCATGGACAGAGGAAGACATGCGAGAAGCAGGAAATGTTACTCGTGTGGCGGGCAAGGTCACATGGCTTGTGATTACCCGACCCGCCGTACGGATGACCAGAAAACAGTCGAGGGACCGCCGATGCAGAGGATCGATAGAGGAGGTCGGCAAGTAGTAAAATGTGGCAGAGGATCTAGCAGTGCAGCAAGTGGTGGGTGGCATTCAAGGTTCTTCTGCCACCACCTCTAGGTGGTCCACCCTGACCACAGGGAGCAGGTGGAAAGGGACGAGCACTACTCCAGGTAGCTGAGGCCTATGACCACGGTGCTCTAGAGATGATTAGATGTATGATCTGTGTTTACTCCACCATAGATGCAGTACATATTGATAGAGGATCCAATCACTCTTTTATTTCCATGCCCCTTGTTTGGAGCTTAGTGATTTTGATGCAGTTTTTGGATCAATCTTTGTTATTAGAGACTCGTACTGGAGAAGATTCGATGATTACAAAATAGTTCCGGTAGGGTGAGCTTACTATAGGAGGTGAGATATTCGGATAGAATCATCTAGTAGCAGCATCGAGTCCTTATGACTTAATCTTGGGTACGGATTGGTTATCCACATTCCATGCTCAGATTGACCTTATTAGTTCCAATATGTGGTGTGTACTCGAGGATGTGACCAGTTTTTTCTTCACCGAAGAGAAGGAAACCATTGAAGCACATGATGGACTTACCCAAAGGAGGGTGCAACCAATCACTAATATGTTGTCTAGACTACCCCTCAGAGCAGTTGATGTTGAGCGTTTGAGCTATCCTATAGTGGTGGACTAGTATATCGTTGTCTTAAATGATGATGCTTCAGGGCTAACTTTTCATAGAGATGTTGAATTATGAATCGACCTATACCTGGGATGGCCCTGTTATATACTCCATAAAATCGAATGGCTCCCATGGAGCTTAGTAAGTTACAGGTATATCTGGAGGACTAGAAGATGACGGGGTTCATAATTCCTAGTGTTTCACCTAGGGAATCCCCTATTTTGTTCGCCAAGAAGGCAGATGGGCATTTGAGACTCTGTGTGGACTATCAGCACCTAAACTCGATGACTGTAAATAATAAGTATCAAATTTCAAGGATTTATGATCTCATCGATTAGTTAGAGGTATCTCTATGGTTTTTAAAGAGATACCTCATGTCATGATATTATCATCTTAGGGTAAGAGATGAGGATGTGTAGAAGATGATGTTCAGATGTCGGTATGA
Source organism: Viscum album (assembly GCA_963277665.1). NCBI lineage: Eukaryota > Viridiplantae > Streptophyta > Magnoliopsida > Santalales > Viscaceae > Viscum > Viscum album. The sequence goes on from OY728157.1 coordinate 796,455,575, forward strand.
CAACTATGTGTTCTTGTTTATTCCATTCAGCATGAACAAATCCCCAACAGTGTTCATGGGACTCATGAATAGGATCTTTCCTCCATACCTCAATTTCATTGTGGTGTTCTTCATCGATGACATCTTGTTATACTCGGCATTTGATGAGGATCATGCCTATCATCTGCAGATAGTTCCAGATACACTAAGAGAGAACAAACATTATGGTAAGCTCTTGAATTTTCTGTTCTGGATAAGAGAGGTCCACTTTCTGGGAAACGATATCTCAGAGGCTGGGGTTGCAATGGATATAGAAAAGATAGAGGTTGTGCAAGATTGGGAGCCACCCAGGATTGTGACCGAGGTTCGGAGTTTACTAGGGTTGGCGGGGTACTACCGGAGATTTGTACCCAACCTTTCAAGAGTTGTGGTTCCCTTTTCAGCATTGAAAAAGAAGATACAACCCTTCATATGGATAAAGGTATGTTAGTATAGTTTTCAGGAGCTAAGGAAGAGACTGATATGTTTTCCAATCTTGAGTTTACCTGAATAAGTCAATGGGTATGTAGTCTACTGCAATGCATTAGTGACCGAACTTGTATGTGTTCTGATGTAGGATCGAGCAGTGATCACTTATGGTTTACAATAGTTTAGGAAACATGAGAAAAACTATGACACCCATGACATGGAGTAATTAGAAGTGGTATTCACCATAAAAATGTCGCAACAAAATTTGATGGATGAATGTTTTTCAGTCTACTCTGATCACAAGAGTCTCAGGTATATCTTCTCATAGAAGGACCTGAACTTGAGACAATGAAATTTGCTTGAGTTCCTCCTAGAAAATGACTTTGAGATAGTCTACAATCCTAGGAATGGGAATGCAGTAATAAACACACTCTGTAGGAAGTATGCTCTATAGTTGTTGAGTAAGGCGATAGAATAGCTTGTCGTGTTGCAGATATCCTTTATGGATAGAGATGGATCAGCTTACATTAGGTCTATGAATATCACTCCCACACCACTTTGTGAGTTTGGGAGGCACATCTTAGGACAATTACTGTGAGGCTCGGCGTGCTCATATATCCTCAGTACATGCACCATATTGATTTTCTAAAGGTGTGGAGAATGTCATCCTCTTCAAGGGATGCACCATGGTAGTAGTGGCTCTATGTGAGTAGGTGTTTATGGAGTTCCATAAATCCCCTCTGGGGGGACATCCAGGTCTGGCGAAGATGTACTAGGACTTCCAGTGTCAGCACTAGTGGCCAGGGATGATGAAATAAGTGGCAGTGTTTATTTCATGATGCCTCACTTTTCAGCAAGTGAAGGCTTGTCATCAAGTTCTGACATGCGTAGCATAGCCACTAGAGGTGCCATAGTGAATGTGGGATGGTATCTCAATGTAATTTTTGATAGGTCCTCCACATATGTCCAGGGGAAATGATTTCATCTTGGTGATTTTTGACAGACTAACCATGTCGTCCCACTTCCAACCCATTCGAGAGCAGGGATCAGTAGAGGGCTTGGGACGCCTCTACATACAAGAGATTGTACGACTTCATTGGGTGCCATCAACGATCGTCTCTGATTGTGATGCACATTTTACATACTGGTTGTTGAAGAGATTTCATGAGGTTATTGGGACTCAGCAACATTTGAGCACATCCTTTCATCCACAAACGATTGGTCCGATGGAGTGGACCATTCATATAGTAGAGGACATGCTTCATGCATGCGTTCTAGATTCTGGCTGTAGTTGGGAGGATCAATTTCCCTTGGTGGAGTTCGCATACCTAAACCACTATCACTCCACCAATGGTATGGAACCATTTGTTTCCTTGTATAATCTCCTATGAAAATCACTTCTATTTTGTATAGACCCAGGGGAGTCAACACTTATGGTCCTATGGGTGGTGCGGGCTACCACTGAGAAGGTGGATATCATCTAGGAGTAGATGAAGACTGTACAGATCATGCAGAATTCTTATGCTGATAGGAGACGAAGACCATTTGAGTTAAAGGAAAGAGACTATGACTTCCTATGGGTCTCACATCGATGAGTTTTGTGGAGGTTTAGCCGAGGCGACATGTTATCACTACGGTTTATTATACTAATTATGATACATCATAGTATTGGAAAGGTCACATACTGCTTAGCACTTCCACCGCAGTTGTAGAGGGTCCACGACCTCTTCCATGTATCCCATGTGAGGAGATACATGCATCACCCATCTCACATCATCGTCCAGAAAGATCTGGTCTTTGACGATGGGGAGACCTTTACGGAGGTTCTAGTAGAGATTGAGGACCAACAAGAGTGGTTCCATCATGGATGATCAATACCTCTTTTGCACGTTCACTGGCAGCACCAGAACCTCTAGGAGTGCACATGGGAGTGGGAGGCTCAGATTCGTGCTTATTACCCCCATTTGTTACATTTCCTTATGTAGTGGATTTTGGAGATGAAATGACCTAAGGTGTGCTTGAAATAAATTTTTTAACATCTTTTAAGGTACGTTCAGTAAACGCACAAGCGGTGTTTTGCAATATTTGAACCGGTGCTTGAATTAAAAATCTGAGAGCCCCATTGAATCTGCAGTGCCAAGATTCTCTTAAAGGTGGCTTCACTTCAACCCCATTACGTCGGGAGAAAAAGATAGATTTTGGGACTTTTAAATGAATAATAAAATAAAAAACTTATTTTATTTCCTTCCTTTTTTTTCTTCCAATGGACAAGCGGCAGAGGCGGGACCAACGACGTGTTAAGCCATTAATTTTCTTGACTCCTTAATTCATTGTAACAACACAGTTGGAATTAGATAGGGTCTATAATAAATTGAACCACATTAATTCCACGTGTGTTACTCACCCTCCCCCTCTCCTATTTATATGAATCTTGGGGAGGAGTTTTGGAAAGACTTCACCAAGAGAAGAAGTTCTGATAAAGTGTCATGATGCCAACCACTTAAAAGATGAGACTAGTTTTGGGACGTAGTGATGAGTTCCATCGAATCAAAAACTGAAAAATGTTGATAGAGCGGTGTTTTTGGAGGGTTGTGGTAGGAATGAAGAACACTGACTCTTCCACCAACACGAACATTCTCCAAAAATCTTGAGGTAGGGGTTTATCTTGTTTTAATTTCTAGAGTTGATGTATTATTATACAACCCTCTTAATATAAAGTTAACACAGAGGGAATGGGCATAATGAACATGGATCAGACCTTATTCCTTTTGTTGGAATTTGGTGCATTCTTCATGAGCATTCTTATTCAGGTTGGATGAAAATTGGAACAGTGGGTTATGGCGGTGGCCGGAAAGGAATGTCTACATAGGAGATATAGGTGCACTATCGCTCACTGCTATGGAAGATGGCCATGCGCCGTTGTGGTTTAAGACGGAGGCCGGCTGAGGCTGACTGTAGGAGGAAGAGCGATGCAATAGCACACAACCAGAGAGAAGGCCGCATCCGAAGACGTGGTGGACAGACATGAGAATCATCAGCCCGCTAGGGTAGACCCCTACCGGCAGGCCGCATGGGCCCCACAACCCATGCCCTACCACATGTCAGGCTGTGCGAGTGCAGCGGGCGACACCCTTCATGGGCCGCACCACGCGAGCCTCATGGGGTCCACCCCTGCAGAGGTGGGACTGCACGAGCCCAGTGGGACTCACCCTCCACGGGCCGTACCATGCCCCCTTGTGGGTTGGGCCATGCCCCACACAGTTTTGGTTGGACTACGGCCCAGCTTAGCCAGACCCAAACCAGGTCTGGCAGAGTCGATCTGACTGGGTGGGGTAGGGTCAGTTCGACTGGGTCGGACCGGACCCCATCCCTTCGAGGTTTAGTTTCGATAAGAGATATATAACATGAAATCATGTCATCCTTTTGACAAACCATCTACGTCACTGGAACCCCTGGAGTGAGGTGGTCCTTTTGGGATACTCCATATGTGTTTTGGAGAAACTTGGAGTAAGGAAAGATTGGAACTGTCTCGAATACAACTGGACCCTCAGAAGTGAAACGCTTATAAGTCGTAGGCCATGCATCTGATTAATGTGTCATCTGTCGTGTTGGAACCCATAAGACATGGCCATCAATTGGGATACTTTTTCGTGGAACATCATGTCAGATGAGATATTAATGAAGGCTCGAATATCAAATCCTTCCAGAATCAAGCGCACTATGGGCAGGAATCCAGTGGCTGGCAGTTTGGCGGTGAATAGAGACAGATCATATGGAGGTTAATACCTAGCGAGCATGTGTGGATCAGCACCAACCATGTCTGGGTAAACACCAATCATGTGTAAGTCAGATCTTGTGTGGGTAAGTGCTCAGTGATCCATTGTGGGTTAGCACATACCGATCCATGGAAGGTTAGCGGGGGTTATTACCTATCGATCCTCTGTGGGTCAGACTCCGTATAGTCAACAGCTTATCCTCTCAATAGAATAAAAAGTTCTTGATCTATGACAAATCATCTATAATTCCATACATATACTTGGTGTGAGATGAGTCTTTTACCCTCATGGTGTTACCTTTGTTTAACTTTTTCCTTGGTGGGGTTACCTTCGTGATGTTACCGTTTTGGTACTCTTAATTTTTTTGGTGTTACCTCTATGGTAATTTTACCATCATTCCTTTTTGGTACACTTACTTTCATGGTGTACCTTCGTGGTGTTTCATTTTTGGTATTCTTCTTTCGTGGATCAGTTTTGATAAAGGCTTAAAACATGGAGCCTTATGTTTCCTCATGTATGATATGAGTATCTTATGATAAAATAGGTATATGTATATGAATATACCTAAGTAGAGGTGATGAATTCTTCGTGATTTGTGTTTTAGGTCTTGCTTTGTGGTTTTTCCTTTGTGGAACTCTATGAGACCTTTAGGGGAATTGGGGTTCCTACTGAGTATTGTTATTCTCAACCCAGCACTGCCTGTACCGGCACCTTGATGTGTGTTTTGCAGACGACATACAACATTAATCGAGGATTAGGGATTCAGGACTGGATGGTTCTCAGAGGTGGACCATTTGACGTGACGTGCTATTGTGACTACTGATTTTGAGCTATACCTACCCTTCACGTAGTATCCTCAGTGGATGATCCAAGAGATGTTTCCTCTTTTCATTTATACTTGTAATTTTCAGTTGGGCTTGTATTCCGGACACTTTACATTAAGTACACTTTTTACTATAGTAGTTTACTTTTTGGTTTCCTCTAGTTGTACTCATGGATTTTTTGTTTGTACAGGTTTAAAGGAAATGCATTCCCATTATAGGGATACGCCTTTCTAGTGCTAGTCCACAGCCCATGGCCTATCAAATATGGGCTTGGGGTAGTCATGACATTAGCCTCAGGAGATGGGTCATGACAATAATCCATGAAGAGCACTATCCATCACCTCTATCTAAAGATAAATTCCTTCTGAGAGAATATATACTTTTGACTATTGTGACCTGAGTAGATGATAAACTGCTCGCCCATCATGTATTTTTGACACATATTCAATATGAATACTACTAATACTAACTCAAGATCATAGATTTCATAGTTTTACTCGTTTGATCTCAACTAGAGAGAAATATAGGTTATCAACACATGTATTTTCATCAGGACACAATCATGACAGGTTCCTAATGTATCATGGGGTATTATGTATAAACACCTTCCTCTTGAAAATCTAATAGTTGGGTTCTTGTAAAAAACATCCTCATATCCTAAATGAATTGACATTTGTCACAATTTGAGAACCATATTGAATCTATTAACTGATTAAATGGGCCATCAATCCTTGGTAGTGGATAATTGTTCATTAGGTTCAATTGTTTAACCGTCGGAAATCCAGACACAACCTCATGATCCCATATGCCTTTTTAGAAAACAAAATTGGGGCTAACTAGGGTGAAACATTGGGCCTCATGAATTTGTTCCCCTAAAAGTCCTCCAATTTCATCCTCATCCCATGAATCTTCGATGAAGACACCTGATATTTTGAAGTTGTTATTGGAGTCATCCCGAGGAGTACGAAAATGCAGAATTCTATCTCCCGATTTGGGGGTGAACTTGAAACATCTCCAGGAAAGACTTGATCATACTCGACCACCATTATAAGAAACTGGTAACACATAAAATCCATTGCACCAAGGGTTAGGATAGCCAGTTGATTAGTAAATAAATGCACCCTATTATACATGAGTTCATCATGTGCTGCCACAGTTCCCTTTTCACTAACACAGAAATACATGGTTTCAAAACTACATACATACAATACAATTCTCCAAAAATAGACAATCTAGGCATGTTTCTTCTATAAACAATCCATAACATGAATAAACTCATAAATCATCAACGCTACCACAAAGAGGATCAAAAATTAACTCTCTCCTCCAAGGGGTAGTTCAAAATTTCGGCCTAGATGTTTGATCACAAAATCTCCTCATGATTGTGTCTCTAAGCGTAAGGGTCAGGATAACGGTTCCACTAGAATCTCTCAATCTCTAACAAGATATATTTTTTAAAAATTAATGACTAGAACCTATGTTAATAAATGATGCATCTAATGTATAAATGAAACAGATCATACCACGAATCAATCCTGGACCCCCAAGGTTATATGCCTTGACCACATGTAGTTATTCCCACCCCTTCCCTAAGGATCCTTAAGCCTGACGTACACTACCTAGGGATGGGGTGGTATCATTTTGATATGTCCACCACTACCTCCATCCCTCCCATCCGCTCTACCACATCTACCACCCTATAAATTTTCATTCTATTATCATTGTCTCTGTCTCAATGGTCAATCAATTTTCTCACTATCAGTAGTAATATGGTTTGGATAGTCTCATGTGTGATACCCCATGTCCCCCCATGAGTATCACCAATTCTTTCTAGGATTAAAGGACCCACCATGTAATCTATAAACTTCATATGCTCTGTTCAATGTCTTCCTATGGTGACGTATCCTATATCCAAGTCCTTGAGACTGAGGTTGGCTCCCTTATGCTGAGATCTCTATTCATACATTCCCAATATTGACTACAACCAAATGTTTCTACTTGGATTATGTACCATATCTATTGATTATTTGTAGAGGTTGGCATGCATCCATTAATACTCAGATATCGACATGTCATCCTATCATATCTATTTAAGCTCTTAGATACACATCTCCCTTAGAATATGGGGTGAGAACTCCTCTCTGAATAGGTGCGAGAACTAATTACATGAATGAGTAGCCCTGTCGTAAGATTAGGTATCTAAACCACACCATCATTCTACTATGATATGTAGAAGGCTTCTCACCTGGACTACCATCTGACTTGATTGTGTCCTGATTAGATGGAAAACTCAAGTCACTACCTCATGTCAGTCCTCAATCGCATGAGGGTTGGGCCTACCATGAAACCTGATGGATTTTTGATACTAAAAAATTTGATGAATGTTGAGACTTCTCACCTCATATTCTAGTATTGTGAGTACCATGTGATGTCCTACATAGTAGGTTAAATAAGATATATTTGAAGGTATCACCACATAGACCTAGTTGTGATTATAATCTATTGTATCATATCTCTCTCTCATCAGATCTATCAATGTATATCTCTCATGATGTTTCCAATCGAGAAATATTTCTCACATCATCATTGTTATCAGACTCCAGAGTGTGTTCTCCTAGATTATTACCTCATTGATTATTCACTCAATCACGACACATCCCAGTGGGGCCCATACCATAACTCCCCAAGAAGGCCTCCAATAAGCCATGGGACGGTGAGTAGAACATACTATTCATATCAACAATAAGAGAGTATTTGTCTATGTACCCATACACATGCACACATATCCAAGCTCCCAAAATGATTGAATATAAAAATCACTATGAACAATGTTAATGAATACCACAATATCCCAAATAGAATATGAAATGAATGCAATGTTAAATAGTGTTATCCCGGATAGAATACATGCCAACTAAATCGAATTTTGTAACCAAAATTCCATCCACTAAGAAGAGGTTCTGAGAGTACTGTATGTAGACGTAGGAATACACCTCATCTTGTTTGATCTTAAATGTTTCAACATTGTCGTATTATAGAAATGACTCCAACAAAATGTCACTAAACTACCCATGAAAAGACACATGAATGTAATTACCATGAAGGGTGAGTATAAAAATATGTAGTAGGACACCACGAAAATGTAAATCTATACATTAAATAAAAGGTGCAGTAAGATCTACACAGTATATGATTACATCACATATAACAATGATATACAAATATACACAATCCAGGACATGAAATCTAGAGGTAAGTCATAACTAAAACATACTGACACTGGGGATTCAATTTGGAGATTCAACGAAGCTACTTTCGGGGAGAAAAAACTACTGAGTCTAATATCGCTGATGACGTCCACTTGAGAAATATTGTTCATCGAGAACCATCATGAGAGATATAAGATGATAGATCAATAGAGAGATAGATATAACAAACACTATATTAGGATTAAATCTTGGCCATGGGGTGATACCGGCGACTCTAGATAGATAAACCTACTAAGTAGTGGATCAAAATCCAGTATGATTTTTCATGTCAATGCCATGGAATCGACCTAGGGCATGAAGATGAATAGAGGATCCCACACCAAGCGTCTTGGGGGATTCCAAAAACTCTATCATATAAGTCATTATGACAGGATCATACTCTTATGAGTAGGAAATGATACCCACCTACATTTAGGGAATAGATAAAGGGAACGAACCCTAATGAAACACGCCTGTGAAACAGTGTACAAGAGATTCAATCAATGTTGAAAGGGGATACACATCATGTAGTAGGGCCACACACTATGTCTTTTGACATCAACTACTTCCCATGTACAATGTGCCATGTTAAAAGAACTATGTAATGTAAATATGGGTACAAAACAAGTCGAATAATTCACACTACATTTCCTTCTATTTGGGGTCCACGCGTGTACTCTGGCCATGTTCCAGTCCACGATGTCAACCCGTGTATATTTCCCAATGTTCCAGTAATGGGGGAGTCTTTGTACATGGTCTAGAAGAATTTTTGTGTGGGAGTAAATATTGTGTAGGAAACCTGTGTACTCTTACCCTTATACACGTACTTCCCATGTACACACCGAGTTATCCATGAGATACCACACACCGTGTAGGAAGAGACTCATGTCATGTGATACTTATCTCATAATTGAAACCCTAAACATTTCTCAGGGGACCCCATAGGTCATGTAATCCCAGATTACACAATATTTAGAGTGATATTTTCCAAAATAACTTTTTATCACTCTATTTGTATCATCCATTTCTCTATCCACCATTCCATCCACACCTTTCCATGATAATCATGATCTATACTCATTAGGTCAAACAATCACCCAACATACCCATTTCTTCTTCTGATTTGGTCTCAAAATTGTTTAAAAAAAATTTCCTTCTTTTTGCTGAAGAATTTTGATATACGTGGATTCAAGGATTCACCTTCTTTTGAATCTCTCTATGGCTGTCTTATTACCTTTGTAGTGTTTCAATAATCGTAGATCTGTGATATTGGATCGTCACACAAAGAATGATGTGCACAAAAATTTATTGATTGGGATATTTAATGTCGTGGGACAACGAATAAATCCCACAAAGAATGATGAATAGGGGAGACAAGAAAAAATTAAACAATAGAAATGGTGCTAGATCTATGTTTATGTCACTCATGGTTCATTTTTGTTAGAATAAAAATTGAATTAGTAAACAAATAATCACAAGATCAAACTCCCAATAAATCCTGTAGAAGTAAAACTCATCTCGAATGTTTATGATAGAACAATGTATCAATATATTTGTTAGATTGTCTGTATTCATCATTTAGTTAATGAATGGGTAAGCATATCAAAAATAACTAATCCTATCATTGATTTGGATCACTATATAATGATGGGAGGTCATTATGTTGCCATCTTTGGATAGATCCACCATGAACGATGTTCATCGATCGTCATTCTAAAATCCCTTTATCTTTTTCTTGAAAGGGTTCATTCATGATTTCCCTAAAAATTATTTGAAATTAAAAGAGTTATCTGGAAAACCCTGGGTTTTTTTTTTCATAAGTGTAATTTTAAATGGAATAATTTTGTAAAAAAAATATTTTTTATTTACATTATTTAATAAAGATCAAGTCCTTTTTGAGTTTTTCCAGAAAATAATTTACTCACTGTTCATGGGTTATTAGAATTTAAAAATAATATTACTGTTTAATTATTCTATTTACTGTTTCTACCTTGGTTATATTTTCTAAAATTCACCTGTGCTGAACAAATTCAAGCCACTCTAAGGGTAAAGCCTCAATTTTTTCAAAATTATGTGAGTTTCCTATTAATAGTTTAATATTTTCCATGAAATTGATCAGCGATTACCAAGCCTCATAATTTCACCTCCTCTCCGCACATGGTCTCAAAATTAATCTAGATAGTATTTAAAAATAATACACATAAATTTTTTTCATGTTACATGTTATGAGGTATGTGTGTGAGGATTATTTATGAAATGTTTTTCCTAGTGAGATTGGGTACTTGAATTATATGTTTAACCGTGAAATTTGACTAACTTATCCCATTTTTAAAATGTTGAAAATGCTTAACCCATGGAATATATTATGAAGGTATATTTATTAATGAAGATGGTTTAATTTTTGTATGTAAAAATGATTTTGGATATGGATAATGTGAATATTGAAAATAGATGGCACCAGGGTTGTACCTTTTTTACCTAATCATTTATTTCATACATTCATGCACGATCTGTTAAACATGATATTATTTAGACACCATTGGTGGTGTCGTCCTAAGTTATACTCACACCCTAATTAGTTCTCTATTGGGTAACCAATAAAATTTCATCGTGGTATGTAAAGAAAATTATAAGGGCCCTATACTATGGAGTTGAGTTGGGCATGGGATGTGAACGAATGAGGATGTCAACATGGAGTCCATATATATTGAGATGATTTAGCTTCTTGTCTTCATTTTGGGATTTACTTTTACTTTTGGCACAGTTAGTATGAAATTGAATATTTACTTAATGATTATGGTCATACTCATGTTTGGAATTGGATGGTAATGAATGTTCCTGGTTTATTTACTATTGTTTCTTTTATGTTATATGATATTACATATTGATTACTCTTGTAAAGAGAATATTGACTCCTTAAATGATCTATTAAACCCATATTTCTATTTTAAAAATTCTTGTGAATTAGGAGGTGTGGTTGATGTCATCTGGTAGCCCAAATCGGAGCACCAGTTGAGTGACTTTTCCCTTGGGGATGTCATAATATTGAACCATAGTGGTTATTTTTTCAGGCCTTACTATTTGGGGTGGTAGAACGAATATTAGGATGTGTCAGGCCTTGGAAATGAGCTCATTTATGGGATTACTAATCCATTTATATTGAAATAACCCAGAACAAAGGGTGAGGATTGTTATTCAAATTTTGTGTTCTTAAAGATGAATGACATTTCACCATTGGGTGATACAATTGTTGTATTATGTGATCATTTAATGATATTTTCCACATAGCTAAAATGGAAGAGGAATGTGCATTCATTCATCATTATATGCACATTGGAATATAGTTTTAATACATCATAATACAGACAGATGGGATGGGTGTGTAGGAAATAAAAAAGTTGTATTAATTTTACACTCATTAGAAATTGATGAAAATGGTGTCTATGATATTTGAGACAAATGGGTGAGAAGGAAATAATGTAAATGAATAGTTAATTATTTTTGGATAATTAATGGTTATAAATGAGTTAAAACATTGCTTTCAACTTGATATTAAATGAGAAATGAGACTAAGGGGAAATATTTACATTGTGAGTGTGGAAATGCTCCAAAAAAGTTATCCAACGAATGAAATATGACTACATATGATTGTTTACCCTATATTGGTTCTGACCCACAGTAGGGATCATTGAGTGTGGTTTTTTATATTTTATGGTCTCTATTGTGATAGGTTATATGAAATGGCTTCATTATGGATTTTGAAGAGCCTTTTTTATTTAAACTATGATTGTCCCATGTTATGTGTTTTGAGGTGCGGGATTGGAATTGTAGGAAGATTTTTCTGTGATGACATGTGCTAGTTTGTAAATAAGAGGATGTGACTAAGAATACTTATATAGAAATGGACCAATGGAACCTGGTGAAACTGGGCAATGAATGAGAATAATAGTTCTATGATAACATCTATTTTTTATGCATATGATGGAATAAGACCTAAGGTGGGTTGTGTCAAATATGTTTGAGTAGACCATAGAGTTATAGCTACAATGTATTCTAAACTTTTTTGGAGTTGGTTGATCATGTGTAGGTGAGTTCTGGATGAAGTCTATCCAAATGATTATTGATAACATAGTGACCCCTCTTCCGAGGATGGTCATGCTAGTTGTTTCTATGCAGCAGGATCAAGAAAATCACTACTGGGATGTTATGGTTTAGACCCTACAAGCTAAAGGTATGGTATGGAACAATTTATCATGAATTTTCTTTGTAAACATTTTATCCAAAGTCCATGACAAAGGTTAAGGATGCCGATATTATGAGGTTGACACAAAGATCTATGCCAGTAAAGGATTATGCTGGCCATTTCACTGAGATGAAATGTTTTGTTCCTACATTGGTAGAGGATGAAGGGGTATGGATAGGCATTATTAGGATGGTTGTAGACACGATATTATGTCATAGGATAATATGTTCTATTTAAGGAGGATAAAGTTATTTTGGATCTAACCATTATCTCAGATGGAAGTATTGTGGAAGATTATAGTGATGGACATGTAGAACTAGTTGGACGAATTAGTGGAAAAAATCACAATGGTAAAAATAAATTTCAAGAATTTACAAAAACACCCTATGGGATATAGTCTTCCAATGAGAGAATGAATTTTTCATAATGGTGGTCATGTTTTCGGTTGATCGTGAGGCAGGCTGGGACACCTGCACATCGAGTGACCCCACCTTCCGACAGAGTGTAAATCAAGGAAGAATAATGGGGAATGTGAATAGGCTATGTAATAACTTATGATTGCAGGGAATAGTTGGAGGATCTAGGATTATTCCATGTGTAGGTAGGGGGTTGGTTACCCCATATCACGTAGGTAGTAGAAGCTTGAGTGGCCATATAGGTAGACATGGAAGATGAGGCACTCCTAGATGAGACAATTAATCTCAGTAGGGTACTTCATCAATAGGATTTCAGAATAGAGATCAGGGTAGAGTGGAAGGCAATCTTCATGCAGTTCTATCTATACATAGAGGTGACGAGACATGACCATCGATTGATCAATGTAGGATTGTTTATAGCTTCCACAATTTATAGTTCTTTGTTTGATATAATGGATTCATATAATTTTATATCTTTTCAATTTGTTAGTATTTTGGGACAAGTGGTGAGGCATTTTTGTTGGGTCGTGTCAATAAATACCCTATCAATGGAACGTGTAGTAAATAATCAGAACTATAGTGGGTGTTCACTCAAGATTGGTGTGTACCATCTTCTATGGAACTTGTATATGACAGAGATGAACTTTTTCTATCATATTTTGGGAATGTAATGTCTAGTTATGTTCTAAGACCATATTTACTATTACTACCATAAGGTAATGTTCACATCCAATAAGGTAGAAATTTATTTATATCATGGGGAATGGGACATCCGAGAAAACCTAGAAGTGCTATTTTTTTAGTAGTTTTGTGAAATTATTTTTCAAGTGGATTATCATTTTCTTCTTTATGGGGGATTAGGGATATTTTTCCTTCCACTTGTGGTGGATAATTTCCAGGATGTGTTTCTTGTATAAAATTCAGGGTTACCTCCCGAGAGAGGTGTTGAGTTCAAAATAAAATTTCTACAAGGTGTCAAACCAGTTTACAGGCCTCTATTTAGGATGGCACTAGAATAACTACAAGAATATAAGGATTAGTTATACAACTAGGGAAAAAGGTCCTTTCTCCCTAATAAATTCCATTGGAAAACTTCTATGTTTTTTATTATATGGTAAATAAATAATTTCCATTCTATATCAGTTATAGGAAACAAAATAAGTGGAATATTAAGAATTTATACCCAATTCATCATATTAATGATATATTAGACTAGGTTAGAGGTGCATCTGTATTCTGCAGGATTGATTTGATATCAGGGTATCATCCCCTAAGGGTAACACCTACTGAAATTCCACAAGATGTGTTGAGAAGAAATTATGGTTTGTATGAGTTTATTTTAATGTCATTCTGCTTAAGTATTATGAAGGAAGTGTTTATGGTTTTAATGAAACAAATATTTATCCCTTACCTAGATCAATTTGTATTTTCCTTTGTTAATGACATCTTGGTGTACTCTATGTCTTTTAAAAATCATGCCAAACATCTTTCTATTATTCTGAGGACACTAAGAGAGAATATGTTATACTCCAAGCTATGAAAATGTCATCTTGGGATCCAAAAGCATAATTTATTGGGCCAAATCATCTCAGTGGAAGAAGTGTCAGTTGACCCAAATAAAGTGATATAATTTGTTCCCTCAAAGAAACCTAATAATGTTTCTGAGTTTGATGTTTTCTAGGATTGTCCAGCAACTATCTATGTTTTGATAAGGACTTCTTTCATTTTTCAGCACCACTTTTGGGGTTAACCAATAAGGGAATCAAGTATGAATTTTTTGATGCATTTGAGAATGGTCTTCAAGAGATAAATAATTGGTTGAGTACAACCTAATTTTTATCTTCCCTAATCATTGTAAGGGGTAAAAAAATTTCGGATGCTTCACGTGTTAGACTCGAGGTGATATGGATGTAGAATTATTGGGTGGTTGTGTATGGGACATGAAAGTTGAGGAATCCTTCATGAAATTACGCTATACATGATCTTCAACTGGTGAAATAGTTTATTTGTTGATGTGTTTATAGAACTACTTTTCTAAATAATGGTCTATAGCGTATAATGATCATAAATGTCATAAGTATATATTCTCTCAGCATATTTTGATTCATTGTCATTGATGTTTGGTCATGTACATGTCTTCATTCAATTTTGAAATAGTTTACACATCAGGAAATGCGAATAGTTTTACATATGATTTATTTTGGATGTCTCAAAATCATGCAGTTCGAGAATCTTGTTCAAAGTTGATAATGGGGGAATTATTCAATGAGATTCACCTAGAGGTATTAGATGGACAAGGGAATATAAAACTTATTTCCTTGGAATTTGAGTTCACACATATGATCCAGATAAAGGTGAATCATAATGATGATTCAGAATTTATGGCTTTGAGGTAGAGTATTAAATGTGGGAGTCATATTCTATTTGGACTGTTGGGGATGATTCAGTCCATTGTGTTCATCGTCACGTGATTGTGAAAATGTGTATGACAGAGTAGTTGATGCATGTGTTTCATTAATCAAAGTTGAAAATGCATAATATGTTGACCAAAATGTATCGTGACCATCATAGGTTGTATTGGTGGCATGGGATGAATAAACAGGTTATGGGTTATGCGTTGCGATGCCTTACCTACCGGCAGGTGAAGCCCAAGCATTAGGAAAAGGTGGTTTTCTATAGACATTTCTCATTATGTAATAGAAGTGGGATTGTGTAACAATGGATTTTAGGGTGGTTCTTCCAAGGACACCATGAAATAATGATGAAATATAGTTTTTTGTGGATCGGTTTACTAAGGTGGCTCATCTCCTACCAATCCAAGATATATACACAATTGATCAGCTGGGTGAGTTGTATGTTCGGGAGATAGTTTTATTTTATTGAGAACTACTGAAGACAGTTTCATATCATGATACATGTATTAAATCTCACTTATATAAGGGATTATAGACAGATTTATGTACCATTGTGTTTTTTATACGACCTTTCACCTGCAAACACACTATGAATTAGAGTGTACTATTCATGTACTATAGGACATGTTGAGGGCTTCTATTCTATATTTTGGTGGATCTTGGAAATGGAACCTAGTGCTAATGGAGTTTTTCTATAGAAATGGTTTCTAGGATATGATTCATATGGAACTATTAAAGACAAATATGGTAAAATATGTAGATATATATTGTCTTGGATGGAATCTTGTGAATTATAGTTGTTTGTACTAAGTCTCATGCAGAAGATGTCGGAACGAGTTCAGTTGATTCAAAACTGCATGTCTAGGACTCAGAGTAGGAAAAAATAATATGCATGTAAGTTTCATTGGATTTTTTGGTTTAGGGTGGGTTATCTTGCGTTTCTTCGGGTTTCACCAAGGTTGGGACTCTATCAAATTTAGAAATAGGGTATGTTGGAGCCCATGTATGTGGGTCCGATTGAGATTGTGGGGTTGATCAAAATAGTGGGGTACTGATTGAAAATTCCTTAGTGGTATAGTGATATGCACAATGTTTTACCTATGTATTAATTTTTCTCTATCAACCTAAACCATATCATGTTATCGATGTTGGTGATGTTGGGAATGAGGCTGATGCATCCTTCGTGGATCAAAGTGAGAAATCCTTTTATAGAAAGGCTATGCCTTTAGTTTGAGTTTTGTGGATGCATTGTATTTATCATGAATAATATTGGTATGGGGAGTAATATGTGATGGTCATGTGTACCAATTCCTACTCTTTGGAAGATGCTTGATGCTTGAGAGTGTGACTTGAGGAAGATCCATTATTAGGTTGGGAGGATGTAAGATCCTAGAATTTATGAAGTTATTTTCTGGTTTAAATTTTTGTTTAAATCCATAAATATTTCTTAATTAAATGTTTACCATGTGTATTAAGAAACATGGGTGTATTTTGGGGGTTTGGGACCTAAATTAAAGTGGAATCCGGCCATCCAATGTAAGTTTCATGCTTGGTGAAATGTTAGAGTAAACCATTAACGGGGGAACCCCAAACCTTGGGACCTCGGACAGAGGAATTTTACATGGTTTGTTCATGGGTTTTAAATCTTTGTGATTATACCAAGGTATCCAAGTGACCATTACACTCTTGTACAGAGGCTAACACATAATTTGGCAAACCCTACGGCCAAACCATGTGCCCCATTTAAATGTGTAAAATTAACAATTTCCAACTCTATATTTAAAGTTACTCACCCCATTTACTCCCCATTTCATTCTGATCTAGACCAAGAGATTACGAAAAACTTTACCAAGCTTTCAAATACCAAACAACATCAATTCTAAGATTTTTGGAGTGCTGTTGGCTGTGAATCAATGCTTTGGGTGAGTGTAATTCTTCTCTTTCTTCTCATTTACAAATTAGGTCCTAGGGTTTTGACCTTCTTCTTCCAAATCCCTATGACCCTATTTTTCTTATGAATCATATGTTTGGGATTGAAATGGTGAATGAATCTAAATATAAGGCTATGTTTAAGGTTTTATCATCTTTAGATTCAAGTTAGTTGGTCTATAAGTTATACCTCATAGATTTATAGTCGATTAGTGCATGTGAGGTTGTGCTCTTGGTTCTATCATGTTTTGAATTTTATTATTTTTATATGGTTTGGTAAAATGGATGGAACATTATAAAAGGAACCCCTCTTAATCCTCATGGGATGCAGTGATGATGATTTGACTACTTTATGGTCACCCATGTGGTGCACCAACATTCTTGAACATCGACATTCAAAATTTTACACATTAAATTAACTTATATTGAAATAAATCCCATGAATTTTGTGTTGAAGTCATGGTTCATATAATAAAGAGGCACTAATGGTAGTGTGCATAGTCATTGGAAATGGTATAAGAGATTGTATGGAATTATTTGAAAATGGGTTATAACGATTAATGAGAATGTTTCAAACAACATATGAATTTGTAATAAAAATGCATAAATGGATTAAGGCACATGAATTGGTGACTGTTATGAAGGGGATAATTCATGTAAACTGATAAATGGGTTAAATGTATGATTGTATTGGAATTATTTAATATTTTAAATTATTAATGGTATGAGAAGGGGAATAGGGTAAAGGTGATAAGAGTTTTAAATGGTAAATGTATAAATGGGTTAGGAATTCATATTGTGGTTTATGAAAATTAAAATGAATTTTCATATTTATCTATAAAGACTATGTGTGTTTGTGATGTGGTGTACATGGTTAATGGATAAATAAGAACATGAAGATGGATTGGTGGTGTGGGATAAAGGAATGAGGCACCTCCAAAATGATGTGTTGGACTAAGGTGATAATCCCAACCCATGAATACACATGTTAGGGAGTCAGATTAGTGCTCTAGGTTCCTAATAGTTTCATTGGATGAGACTTCCCAGAATGAGGCTTCAAGTAAAGTGTGCTATGATAATTTCTGAAAGTTATATCCCTAATGATATTGGAAACTTGACATAACCCATTATTCATGTCAAATGACCGACATAGGCCATTGTGGAAATGATGTAAATTCCTAACAAAAGGAACAGGCAATGAAAATGAATTTAGTAAATAAGATTGTATTAGTGATGAATTTGAAAATGATGATTGAAATGGATATAATGATTATTTATAACCAATGGTTCCCATGTTTTCCTTTTTTATCCACTCTATTTTTTTCAAAATAAAATGCACTATCTGTTATACTGGATATTTTGTAGACACTATTTGTGCTTTCCTACAAATTTGTACTCACTACCTTCTTGGGCTGCCGTTTGGTACCTGATATGATTTCATTGTTAGAGGTCCAGGGTAGGGAAATTGAACTTTGATAGGGAGTTGAGTTGGGATTTGGATGGGAATGGACGGGGATCTGAACATAGAGTTAGGTCCTATTATGATGATTTTGTTGTTGGTCTTAATTTTGGGATTTCCATTCAGGATGGTCATAGTTAGCATGACAAGGCATATTTACTAATTGGTTATGGTTTTACTATATTTGATAATTTTTTTGTGATGCATGTTCCATGTTTACTAATTAATGATTATTTTCTATTATATGATATTTTTTCTAGACTAGTCCATATAAATTTGTATATTCTCCCCACGAGATCCATTAGACCCTCACTGCTTGTCAGAAACCACTAGAATATAGAGAGGTGGTTTTGAGGTCATGTTGCTACCAGTATCAATGATTTAGTTTAGTGGATTCCATTTTGGGAACATCACATTAACTCCAATTAATTAAATTTAAATCATATTTATAACTGTTTCTTGTATAAGATTATTTCTAATATTTAAAACCATTTTTTCTAAAAATTATTTTAATGCACATAATGATTATCCATCTTTAAAAATTAAAATAACCCATAATTTGGAATCATTAAAGTGGTATTTATAGATAATAAAGCTAAATATATGAGTTTTAATTCATATAACTAAGATTAAATTTCAAATAATTAATATTAGATGAACTTTTACGTAAAAATACATTTCTTGAAAACCTTTTTTTTCATCACATATGTAGGTCTAATTTGAAATTAAATTCATCCACTTATATGATTTAATTTTTTGTATTGAATTCCATATTTTAAACATTAATAATGAATAATATATAAAATGATTTATTTTTTACCATAATGAATAGTGAAAAACATTACAAATTATTTATTGTGACTAAGGTAAAAATGGGTTTACTAGGGGTTAAAAAATGATTAGGGTTAAAACAATCCCAACTCATGTATGATTCCTATTACCCAATAATGTTCTGACATTATACACAATAATTATTGATAATTTTTAATTTTTAGTGATATTTCATGAAAAATAATTTGGTGGAATTCCTTTTTTCCCAAAATATTCAAGTGCTTCTTCTCCCATACATAGAAAAGAGTCATACCATCCTCTCCTTTTAATACGTCCAAAAACCAAAATAATTTTAATTTAATATCCAAATCACTTCCTTAATTCCCTCATCTCTTCATTGATTCCTTTTTTTGGTACGAAATCCACCGAGGTAAGGATTTGTTTTGCAATTCAAAATATATCCTCTAAGGAAGAGGAGGTTAAAGAGTGATCAAATAATGGGAAACAATATGCAAGGGGTACCTTATCTGAATTTTTATTCATTGGGATATATTTATACTTCTTTATTATATAGTTAAAATATTATTATATTTGAAATGAATTTTTATTTCATTATTTTTTAATTTATCTATATTTTCATGGATCTATATTTTCACACATGATCACCACATTTGTTTACAAACCTCAATAATATTAACATTGTAAGGTTGTCATCTCAAACTTTTGACTTTGAGACACATGTTCTAAGAAGAAGCACATCCCTTTTCAATGGTTTATAAACATACCCTTTACATGATTTTTCATGAATCCTTCCTCAATGATAAGATTATAAATTACAATAAATCTATTCTTTTTGAGGGATGTTATAATTGAAAATTTTCCACTCTGATAAGGGTTTATTTTTAAATCTCCTAATATTTGATAGTGCATAATCATGAATTTCCTATGATGGAAATTTATTGATCATTGTCTAATAAACTCCTTAAATTTTATTTTTCTAGTTTTATTTATGATTTTTTCAAGAATAATTAACATTTACTCATTATGTGAGATTAAAATGATTGAGAAAATGTTTTTATGAAAACCCAACATCATATATATCTTCATTCCAAATTACGTTTTCCTTAATATCCATGATCTCTTGAAAAATATTAAAAATAATCATATTATTCCACTGTGATTTTTAAAATTTCATTTTTACCAATATATGAATTTATAAATTTTTTAGAAGGAATGTCACACCCATGAATTTTTTTAATTCATTACTCATTTAATTTCCATTACCGATTTGTTTTCGCGGTTTACCACTCATTTTGGTGAAAATGGTGGGTTTTGAAAATTTGGGCCAAACCGTGAGCCCAAATCCGGATTTAAAAACAAATTTTGATTCTTCTATAACTCCTTCAATTTTTACTATTTTAAACCCATTCCACTTCCCAATTGGCATACCATAATATATTAAAATCTCCATATCCTTTTGAACCACATAGAAATCCCAAAACATGATGGACTTGGGTTTTTAATTAAGGTAATGGGCCTGCCCGTAAGCCCAATTCCTGCATTAAATTATTTTTTTAAAATTTCAATAGCTCATTAGTTTTTTACTGTTTTTCGGAGCTTCAACCTCCCACTAGAAGCCAAAAACATCAGCCTCACCCCCTGAATCTCGTTTGCCTCTTTGGAGCTCATATACCCCATGGATGTGGACGATCTTTCTCAATATTTATCAAATCGACCAGATTTGATGAGGTAAAATGAATGTTTCATAACTCCTTCAATTTTCATACTTTGCCCCTCATTTTAGTCCCCACATGATCTAATATGACTCCTTCGGACATCCATATCACTTTTGGGTACTTGGAGATTCATAGTTAGGTGGATTGGGGCCGATTTCTTCAAGATATTTCAAGTAAGGGAATTCCTTCTTGGTTCCTTCCATCCTCTTTTAGTTTTATTTGATATTTCTTGAAGTTCCTCATGTCCAAAAGTTAGGTTTAGATCCTAAGATCTGATTTGGTATCTTTTGGGTAAATTTTAGGTGGTCTAGGTCTGGATTTATATTCCTTGTGGTGCGGCGGTGGTGCGCTTAAGGTTTCGCACCAAGTTTTGAGGGTTTCGACTCAAAAGGTAGGTGATTCCATGTGTAACCATTTTATGATGAGTTAGCTTGCTTGTTTAATTAAATTAGTATGTTTATAATCTGTCTTGTGTGGTTTGAAAACTGTTTTTGATGAATTTGGTTAAACATTTAATTTTTAGTTGTATTTTAGCGTGAAATTGTGTACTTTTCATGTGTGACTCTTGGGGTAATGTTTGGGTTTAATTTATAACATATTAAAGTGATTTATTAGTCTTGAAAGGGGCTGCCAATTCTATTTTTTTAATTCCTTATTATCATGTGGGCCTTGAAAAGAGGTTTTTTTAATGAGTTTAATGTGTAAAACTGTGTTGTACTTTTTGAAGGAGATTTATAAAAACGTGTGTTTTTCATGTGTATCTTTGTGGTATTATTTGATGTATTTTTATAACATTTGGGGGTGCTTTAATAATTGTTTTAGGGCTGAAAATTCTTTTTTGGATTGTTATTGTTATGATTTTGTTTTTGAATGAGGGGTTTGAAATGGGTTTAGTGTGCAAACAATGGTTATACCTCTTGGGTTTGTTTTATAAAAATTGCAAATGTTTTATTTTGTTAAATAAAGTTGGGAAAGGGAGTATATGTACTATTTGGGTGAGTGTGTTCACCTAATGTGGGTTTTTGAATGGTAAAGTGGTGATTTGAGATGTCAAACATTTTTAGAATGTTTTATAAATTGCCGTAATGTTTTACTAAATTGTGTTTTGTGTGAGAAACACGGGTGTGGGATGTTTCGTGTGAGTTTATTGATAAAATGAATTGTGAATGTGAGAATGGTATTATGTGACATGTGTGTGGGCTGTTATGTGAGTTCAATATCTTGTAATGGTTTTATAAAATCGTTTAAAGGATTTGTGCAAGTGTTAAAGAAATGTGAAATGTGTCGTAGGGAATTTTGATGTGAGTTTGATTTCAAAATGCATTTGAATGAATAGTGTAATTTTGGACTTGTGTGATGTACATGGGGATGTTTGGTTAATGTGTGATGTGGAATTGATATTTTCATGTGAAAACTATACTTCTTGGATTGTTGAACTTGTTTGAGCACAAAGGGAAAACCCGGGTATCTAGGTGGGTGGACGTGTACTAGTATGCTAGTGAATCCATGGGGTTTGGCCTCAGTTTCACTAGGAAAGATTGACGCTTACAACTCTAACTAAACAATGATGATGATGATTGGGGACCACTAGGTTATGGGTATGATCCCTACTAGTGGCTCGTGCACGAGAACAGATATTTTTTTGTTGTTACTCTCATCGAGACGAGGTACCTGGGACCCACAGCTAGCTAGTTCCTAGGGGTTATTTCCTATTACTTGTGCTCATTAGATCCTTTGTACTTACCATATGTATACGGAATTGTTGGCTGGAAAATTCAGTAGCTTTGTTATTTATTTTAAAATTATTTTTCCATTAAAATTATCTCACATGAAAACAGTTTTCATTTATTATTTCATCCTTTAGAAAATTGTAACTAGCATTTCTTATTTACAAAACATGCAATGATTTTTGTCATGAAATGTTTATCACATGGAATCTCATAGAGGTGGTATCCTACTGGGATTTTTCTCACACCCTACTTACACCTTTGGGTGTAAGTAAACATTCTTATTTTATGTCACAGGTTTGGGTACAGGTTTTATGCCTTTGGTTCGGGTTTTTAGCGGTCCATCGTGATGGAGTGTCGTGGAGATTGCTTGAGGGCGGTGACTCTTTCCATGTGGAGGATCTTGGGCTGTATTTTCATGGGTTTGTACCTTTGTAATGGTCTTTAAAAATTGTTTAAAATTGTGTAATTCAGTTCTGAATTTTTGAAAAAGATTATTTGGTTTGAAAAATCCAGATTCGTTTCATTGGATTCTTTTGTCGTTTTAATTTTATAAACTCGGGTAAATCGTTCCCAACTATCATTTTATGATACCCGAGCACTTGTTCCAGCCTGTGGGGATCAGGAACGCCCTTCGGGACTTGTCGCGGTCTGGGTTTGGTGCCGGTTTTGGCAGCGTCCAGATTCGGTTCGTGACGAAATGGTATCAGAGGAGGTTCGCTCCATTGGAGTCATGTTATTTGGGAAATAGTCGGGATAGTCTAGAGTAATGATTGTTGGGACATGGAATTATGGTTATGGGTAGTGTGCTAGATCACCACACCACATTTCAGGATTCAAGTCACAAGGGGAAGTGGGGATTTTTCTAGGTCTTTTGGTTTTCCTGGATTGATGATGATTAGGGGAAATGAAAAGAGAGTTGGGTTAATGGTGTCAATGAGCTCACAGGGTCTGGAAAGCCATGTGGAGCCAGGGATATTCCCTAGAACAATCTCTGTGATAGTGAAGTGATTGGAATATGGCCGCCAACCATATGTCCAAGTCACCCACTGAAACTAGTTTCCTCTCGCCTTGTCTGGTGTTCTATAGTTTTGAAATCTTGGAACATTGGTTTTAGGAAGTGTAATGTTTTTGTGAAATGATTTTCAAATAAATATGGAATGTTTTGATTTATGAAATGGATGAACTGAATATTCAGAATTATTTTGAAATGGAAAATTGTGTTCTTACACCTCTTTTGAAAGCAGAAACTATATTGAAGTTGGTTTTGAAAAAGTGTTCCCATTAGAGTTTTCTAAACTATTAAATATTTTTTTTAATGGGATGAGATGTTTTGAAATTGATGTAAATAAATTGAATGTGAGTTTTCATTGGAGAGATTGTGCCTTTCTAAAAAGTTTTTTTTAATACGGTAATTTGGGTTCGACCTCCTGGTTAGCGGTTCTGATAAGAATGGTGTGTTGGTTGACCGTTTTGGTTTTGAAAAGTGGAACGAATCAGTGCATTGACCTTTGGTATTTCCATAAGTGACCACATGCATGGGGTTATATGGGATGATAGATGGTTGAAGGCATGACTGGATGAGTTCCTGGACGGATATATGGAGGGTGCCTGGTGTGGCACAAAAACATGCATGTGTGAGGCCCATGGGGTACCATTGGTGGATACGCTCACCGCTGAACCGTTTTTTTTTCAAAAATGGTTTTAAAGAAAAACATGTTTTCTTGATGAATAGTTTGGTATGGTTTTTATTATGGGTTTTTGAAAATGTTGATATTGTGGGATGTTTTGAGTCCAAGAACCCCTCCTGTTCGAACTGTTTTTTTTTTTGGGGTTGTGTTTGGTCGGAAAGCTGGGTAAAAGGTCTGGTTAGTAGTCTCCTATGATATATGTTTCGGGACACCATTATGATGGTTCCATTAACAAGTTTGGATCTATTTTGTGGTATGTTTTTACCAATGGACCAGCTTGGTTGGGTCCTTGGGTTCTCTCTTTGGATAAGGTACGCCCTATTAAGATTTAGTGCACAACTGAAGTGCAATGCAGATTGTTTCACCATTAGAAAAATCCTCCATTTGATCAATGTAAGGAATATTTTCTTGAGATTTGTGGAATGAGTCTATACCATTTACTTTCTTGGTTTTTTTGGATCCTCTTGTTGCGTAAGAGTGCTCGTGGATGGTTGAAAGAGACCTTAGTTTCTTAAGCTACCTAAATCGTCGAAGGTGAATATTGTCTGGGGATGTCAGTATGGATAGTGTCTAAGAGGGCCTCTAAGTCCTTCATAGTCTCTTCGTAGAAGGGGTTTATGTTAAAATACCAGTGTGGGAAATCTGGACATGAGAGGATATTATGGACACTTTCTGGAATGCTGTGATATTTGGTGATATTGTATAAGGCCCCCCTCCTTGTATTATTTCTCTCAGTCGCTTTGGTCTTGTTCAGTGACATGATGTGATGTAACGTGCTCGTTTGATTGTAAAGGTAAAGTTGTACAATATTATGTGAGTTTTTTTTTTCAAAACTGTTTTTCCTTTTGGGAGATATGGACATCCTCTATTTTAGAGGAAGGTGTTTATATGTGTCCTTTATTTCTGTTGTTTCTCACCCAACGAAGCAGGGTGTGATGTTAGTGCATCCTCTAAACCCTTATTTCAGTGAATTTAAAAGATAGGGTAAAGTGAGTTCTGGAGTGTGTTATGTCTGGGTGAACCCATCTCAGATTGCGTGTAGTTTTTTTTAGCATCGGAAGAAGAAATTCTATTCGGGGGTTTCCAAATCCTAACTGCGAGGCCGAAGATGCTTCAATCATTCTAGCTCCAGCCATAGGTCTCGGAGAGAAGATGGCAAGTAGTCAAAGGAAATACCATGGTAGTTTTTAACCTTGAACAAAGAACTGTTCTTAGTATGAGAGATGGGAATAGTTTAAAAATTTGGTGTTTTCATCTTTCTTCTTTTGTTCCCATTTGGTGGAAAGAGGTGGAGTGCTTCATCCCCATGTTATCTCCCAATGAATTTCTTTTCCCCTTTGGTTTCCTTAGGGTTTGGGGAAAGGTTTTGGATTTGTCTAGATGTGTTGAGTGAACATTTATCAGTAACCATTCACCAGAAAACCATGTAGGTATAAGTATCCACATGGTTAGAGCACAGTTTCCCAAACTGTGCGGGTTAACCGTGTTGTTGTCCCAACACTTTAATTTTTGGGGTTTTTCTATGCCGGCCCATATTGGTTAGTTAAGATGGATGGTTCTTATAGTGGGGAGAAACACTATGAGTCTCATGTATATTATTTTGAAAATGCCTAATGGGATACTACCCCTTGTACTATGGAGTTTGTTCGGGGCTCCCCTGTTAGTGTCTTGATTCTTTCTCGGAAAAAAAAAATTAAGTTGTCTCTTATGGTTGGGGGCCCATTTGTGTATCCTTGTACCAATAACTAACTTTTGTACATGGTATTGGATTGGATGTGGGTAGTCTCGTTCGGATCTATATAACCACATACATCATCCTTGAGTAAACATTGGGATTGGAGATTTCCCAATTGTTTAGTTATATCAAGGTAAGTGTAACCTTGTTCGATGTTCTTGTTTGTTTGGGTAAATTTCTTAAGCCTTGTTCAGATAGTGTTTGAGGAGTTTTGTTTTAGGATATATCTTGAATGTGCTTGATAATTTATGTAATGAGGTGTATTTTTTGGTTGTGAAGTATTCCTTCCTTAATTGATCACTGGAGGTGTTTTTACCTTTGGGGGTGAAGCTTAGCAAATGAGTTCATTTATGCCTTTCGGCTGGGTTTTGTTTTTGCTTTATCCGTGATGTGGCTTTCCGAGGGTGGAATGTTTTATGGTGGGGAGAATTTTCACACCCATGATTTTTTTTAAATGCATTACTCATTTAATTTCCATTACCGATTTGTTTTGGGGGTTTACCACTCATTTTGGTGAAAATGGTGGGTTTTGAAAATTTGGGCCAAACCGTGAGCCCAAATCCAGATTTAAAAACAAATTTTGATTCTTCTATAACTCCTTAAATTTTTACTAATTTAAACCCATTTCACTTCCCAATTGGCATACCATAATATATTAAAATCACCATATCCTTTTGAACCACATAGAAATCCCAAAACATGATGGACTTGGGTTTTTAATTAAGGTAATGGGCCTGCCCGTAAGGCCATTTCCTGCTTTAAATTATATTTTTTAAATTTCAATATCTCATTAGTTTTTTACTTTTTTTCGGTGATTCAACCTCCCACTCGAAGCCAAATACATCATCCTCACCCCTTGTATCTCTTTTTCCTCTTTGGAGCTCATATCCCCCACGTATTTGGACGATATTGCTCAATCTTTCTCAAATCGACCAGATTTGATGAGGTAAAATTATTCTTTGATAACTCCTTCAATTTTCATCCTTTTCCCCCCATTTCAGTCCCCACATGACCTAATATGACTACTTCGGACATCCATATCAGTTTGGGGTACTTGGAGATTCATAGTTAGGTGGATTGGGGCCGATTTCTTCAAGATATTTCAAGTAAGGGAATTCCTTCTTGGTTCCTTCCATCCTCTTTTAGTTTTATTTCATATTTCTTAAAGTTCCTCATGTCCAGAAGTTAGGTTTAGATCCTAAGGTCAGATTTGGTATCTTTTGGGTCAATTATTGGTGGTCTAGGTCTGGATTTATATTCCTTGTTGTGCGGCGGTGGTGCACTTACGGTTTCGCACCAAGTTTTGAGGGTTTCGACTCAAAAGGTAGGTGATTCCATGTGTAACCATTTTATGATGAGTTATATTTCTTGTTTTATTAATTTAGTATGTTTATAATCTTTCTTGTGTGTTTTGAAAACTGTTTTTGATGAATTTGGTTAAACATTTAATTTTTAGTTGTATTTTAGCTTGAAATTGTGTACTTTTCATGTGTGACTATTGGGATAATGTTTGGGTTTAGATTATAACATATGAAAGTGATTTATTAGTCTTGAAAGGGGATGCCAATTCTATTTTTTTAATTACTTATTATCATGTGGGCCTTGAAAAGAGGATTTTTTTGAATGAGTTTAAGGTGTAAAACCGTGTTGTACTTTTTGAAGGAGATTTATAAAAACGTGTGTTTTTCATTTGTATCTTTGTGGTATTATTTGATGTATTTTTATAACATTTGGGGGTGCTTTAATAATTGTTTTAGTGCTGAAAATTCTGTTTTGGATTGTTATTGTTATGATTTTGGTTTTGAATGAGGGGTTTGAAATGGGTTTAGTGTGCAAACAATGCTTATACCTCTTGGGTTTGTTTTATAAAAATTGTAAATGTTTTATTTTGTTAAATAAATTTGGGAAAGGGAGTATATGTACTGTTTCGGTGAGTGTGTTCACCTAATTTGGGTTTTTGAATGGTAAAGTGGTGATTTGAGATGTCAAACATTTTTATAATGTTTTATAAATTGCCGAAATGTTTTACTAAATTGTGTTTTGTGTGCGAAACACGGGTGTGAGATGTTTCGTGTGAGTTTATTGTTAAATGAATTGTGAAGGTGAGAAGGGTATTATGTGAAATGTTTGTGGGCTGTTATGTGAGTTGAATATCTTGTAATGGTTTTATAAAATCGTTTAAAGGATTTGTGTAAGTGTTAAAGAAATGTGAAAAGTGTTGTAGGGAATTTTGATGTGAGTTTGATTTCAAAATGCATTTGAATGAATAGTGTAATTTTTGACTTGTGTGATGTACATGGCGATTCTTGGTTAATGTGTGATGTGGAATTGATATTTTCATGTGAAAACTATACTTCTTGGATTATTGACCATTTTTGAGCACAAATGGAAAACCCTGGTATCTAGGTGGGTGGACGTGTACTAGTATGCTAGTGAATCCGTGGGGTTTGGCCTCAGTTTCACTTAGCAAGATTGACGCTTACAACTCTAACTAAACAATGATGATGATGATTGGGGACCACTAGGTTATGGGTATGATCCCTACTAGTGGCTCGTGCACGAGAACATATATTTTTTTTGGTTACTCTCATCGAGATACGAGGTACCTGGGACCCACAGCTAGCTAGTGCCTAGGGGTTATTTCCTATTACTTGTGCTCATTAGATATTTTGTACTTACCGTCGGTATACGGTATTGTTGGCTGGAAAATTCAGAAGCTTTGTTATTTATTTTAAAATTGTTGTTCCTTTAAAATTATCTCACATGAAAACAGTTTTCATTTATTATTTCATCCTTTAGAAAATTGTAACTAGCATTTCTTATTTTCAAAACATGCAATTATTTTTGTCATGAAATGTTTATCACATGAAATATCATAGAGGTGGTATCCTACTGGGCTTTCTCTCACACCCTACTTACACCTTTGGGTGTAAGTAGACTTGCTTATTTTATGTCACAGGTTTCGGTACAGGTTTTATGCCTTTGGTTCGGGTTTTTAGCGGTGCATCGTGATGGAGTGTCGTGGAGATTGCATGAGGGCGGTGACTCTTTCCATGTGGAGGTTCATGGGGTGTATTTTCTTGGGTTTTTACCTTTGTAATGGTCTTTAAAAATTGTTTAAAATTGTGTAATTCAGTTCTTAATTTTTGAAAAAGATTAATTGGTTTGAAAAATCCAGATTCGTTTAATTGGATTCTTTTGTCGTTTTATGTTTATAAACTCGGGTAAATCATTCCCAATTATCATTTTATGATACCCGGGCACTTGTTCCAGCCCGTGGGGATCCGGAACGCCCTTCGGGACTTTTCACGGTCTGGGTTTGGTGGCGGTTTTGGCAGCATCCAGATTCGGTTGGTGACAAGGAATATTCTGGTTGTTTTTTGGAAATGTTTATTTTTAATTTTTATGTAAAAGTGAAAGGAATAATTGTTTTAACATGAACGACATAAATGAAATTTTCTATAATCATGAAAATTATTTTCCTTAAATATATTTCTTTAATTTTACAATGACCATTTCAATGAAAATTTTTATATAATATTTCATTAATTTTCTTATTCCAAAATTAATTTTAATGCGGAATGATTATTTTCCTCAAAAATATTTTTAATATTTTTATTGTATACGTTTTCAATAAAAAAAATAACATTTATTGTTTTGGAATTATTAGAAAATTTGTATATATTTTCACTAAATATATACCTATCATACTCTTACATCCATAGATATAGTAATAAATATCAAATGTTCATATATAAAATTAATTCATTATTTAATTTACTTTGAAAATGGAATGGGATAAGATTACGTAGGCCATTTTCATTACAAGTGTAATTATAACTTCTCATTATTGATTATTAATATCTTTTTCTAGAATGAATATGCATTTAAACAAAACTAATATAATGGGTGGCCAAAAAATTTATATCCATCCACTAAATTAGATATTGTGTCTGTGTCAATCATTTTCATGTATGGGATTAGAATTTGAACCCTATCCATTATGGGAATCTGTTGACCTGGTGAGGTTGTATTGGATGTTATCCATGACTTCTGCTTATTTCAAGTTTTATATCATATCCAAATTTCCTAGGATTCTATGATCTTGTGATATCAGGTATATTACATAAGTCTTATATGTTATTACTCATTTACTTCAATGTTATGATATTATGCTATAAATGTTAATCACATGTTATGCTTTTTGATCAAGATTATTCCTTAGATTGGGTTTTTATCATTCCCATTTATTTATGTACCATCTATGTTATCCCATATATATTTAGGGGAAATAATGGTTTTTAGGTTGTCACTATGGAAAATAAAATAAATATTATATGTTTGATGTATTTAGATATTATTATGGAAAAGACACTAGGACATTACGATCTATGTGATGTAATTATATGATATTTTTGTTTATGAATAATTCATTAATTTTTAAAGAATTATTGGGTAACCATATTTTTATTATAATAATGTTTTAGTTATTATTACAATACTAGTATGATAAAAAAAATTTCCAAACCCTTGGGATATATCTAACAATATGATTAAGGATAAGGTTGAGTATATAAAAATACCTTTGAATATTGTTGAAGTATAGTTCGAGTGGTTTTAGAAATTATTTCCTTTTATTGATTCTATAAGTGTTTGTGGTTTTGGAAAAAATATACCTACTGGAAAAAACATAAAAAGGAGTCATGGTATTGACTTTATTGTTTCTAGGTACATGAAAATAAGACATACTACCCATGTGGTCTGAAAATCTTAGGGGATATGTTTTATAAAATAAAAAAAATCAAAATGAAACTTAAGGAATGTAAATAATATATATTAACAATGGATGAATTATGTTTAACCTAATGTTTAATTATTTCATTATTCTATGGATTATCAAATGTTTAATGGAATAAATACCCCTTTTTGATTTTTTTTCCTTATGGAATCCTATGATGATTAAGGGTATTTTGGTTGAAATTTTCTAGTAATGTAACCCATGGTGTAAGTCTGGATTGGAGGATAACAAATTTAAATAATGAATAATATATTATATTTTATTTAAATATGTTTAATGGTATTTTTAACTCTAATGATGTATCCTATCTTTAATGTTAAGTTAATAATATTTAATTATGATAATTTTATGTTTTTGGAATAGAAATATGTATATAATAAAATAACATTTCAATAAATAATATCATGATTAACAATAATTTTTTTATTTTTAACATATTTTGGTGGAGTTTTTTATGAAATTTAAATTTAGAAAAATTATAAAAGGTTTTTTGGGTGACAACTCATCGTGCCCAGCAAGGTCGATGGGCTTGTTCCCAAAAAATAAGAACAATATGGGTAATGATCATATACATGGACTATGTGATATACTTAATACAATGACATGTTTCACATATATGATTTGATGAATAAATATTAATATGATAATTTCATTTGGAGTTGATTAATTATATTTCATGAGGCATTTGATTTTGTATATGTATGTATAACAGTGATGTTTATTATAAAGGATTATTTTATATAACTGTTATTATTTATTTTGGGGATTTATTATGAAGGTTTGTAAGGGTATGTAATTATCGAATTGATTATGCTGAACATTTACAGTTAGTATTAAGGTATGATGGATTAATGTATTAGAAAACAACATAATACCATTTTGGTTATAGTATTTACTGGTGGAATATTTTATTTTATTTTATAGAATATGTGATTCATAAGAAAATTATTTTAGTGCTTTAGGAATGTTAAAAAATTATTATTAATACAAAATGTTCAGATAAAATATGAGAATGTGGTGAAAATTGGATAAATGTTGAAATTATTCATATCAACTATGTATCATTAATTTTTTCGTAGTCTATGATGTAAAAGGAACCCTTATCTCATAGAAAAGGTAATTGCATAAATGTAATCCTATTACCTTTATGTAAAATTATTCAATAGTGATTTATCTCATCATATATTTCTAGTTTTGAGGTCCCCCACATTCCGATAATGGTCTAATTTCTTACGATGAATGTTATATACCACTCTCTATGATTATTTATTTTTTTTCTTTCTTTTATATATATTTTGATTCCGTCAATGTTCTTCTATATGGAAACATAGTTATTTGGTGGATTTAAAATTTGCCATTCCCTCATATTAAGAGAATTTATTTGTTAACCCTTTTTATGATATCAGTCTTCCCACATCAAAAATTTCAATTGTCAAACCCTTTACTTCAAAGATCAATATTAAATTATGAGGAGGTGATTTATTTAAGTGGTTAGAATATGAAAACTCAATATTTCAAAATTTGTTTTATAGTTAATATGATGTGAAAAACCTGTAACAAAATAGAATTTAATACTCAGAGACTTTTTGATATTTTTCATTTTGAAAAAATTAAATCTCATTAATACATTGCATAACAAACAGTCCTGATTCTAAATTGATGGTAATATAATATATTGTTATAAACATGTTGTAAATTTTGTAGATAATATTAGGACCAACTAATTTATTAAAATTATATGTTATAAAAACATATAAAATAAGGTAAATGGTAATTTAATGGTTATAAATAAAATTCGATCAATTTTAATGAAAAACAAATTCAATCTCGTGAACTATATTTTTCTAAAAGGATTTTTAGTTGTGAATTGAGAAAATAATTAATAATTATTTATTACCAATTTTAGAATGGTTATTTTATAAAGTAATAATCATTTTTTAAAACACATTTTCTATAACTACATTGGGTGGAATTTTGCTATTTTTGTGATAATATTTTGTTTTCAGTGAATAGTGAAAATAATTTTTTTATTAAATTTTCATTATTTTCAATAATTAATGGAGAAATTTTATTTACATATGATTTAAAATTTATATATGTATATTGTATTTTTACTAAATTAATTAAATAACATTTCTTTCATATTTATATCATATATTAGTACGTGTTTATTTTTATGTTTGTAAATAAATTTTTTTTCTCGGAACTGTTATAATTTGTATAATGATTATCAATTTAAAATAAATAAAATAACCCAAAACTAAGAAAGATTTAAAATAAAATTATTGACTATATATATTTAAATTTGAATTTAAATTCAACTAATTCTGGTAAATTATAAAACATCTCATATAATACCATATTTTCTTTAAAAATATGTATTTCTTGAAAATTGATTTTGTAAACAAATATAAAAGTTCTATTTTAAATTTAAATTTCCCACTTATGTCACATTAATTGGGATAAAAGTTTACTATATATGGAATAAAGATAATTTATAATACTTAATAAGTTCAACTAAATATTTTACTATAATGAATATTGGAAAAGGAAAAAATCTAATCACCACAGTTAGGGTAAAATGGGTTTACCAGGGTTAAAATAGGAGGATAAGGGTTAGAAATCACCCAAAAAAAATTTAAATCATATTATATGTCCATGATATGAAATTATATCATCTAATGTTTTTAAATTTTCTATTTTGGATCCCTTTTCCATAGAAATATTTGGGTGTAATTATTTCATTTAAAAAATTCCATCTGTGTCCACTCCCCCACTAATAAAAAACCAACCCTCAACTCCCATTTACAAATATTCAAAAAAGGTTTTTTCAAAAATACCAAACCATATAATATTCTGAATTCCATCCCATAAACCTAGAATCCATGTTATTGTTATAAATCCATCATAAGAAGGATTTTTATTAATACAAAAAGAAATTTTCTGAAGGAGAGGAGTATAAATGTTTCTAAACCAAATAGAATAATAGATTATTGGGTATCATAACTAAATTATAATTATTAGGTTATACTTATACACAATAGATTATACAATGAAAATATTTTTTGAATTTGTTTTATTTTAGTTTTTTTATTACCACTTTCATTGGGTGGATCAACATTTCTTATATATAATCATCCAATTGATTTACAATAACCTCAATGATAAAAAAATTATAAGGGTTTCATATCAAACATCCTTCATTGGGATACATTTTCCTTTAGGAACCTTTTTTCTTTTGAATGGTGTATATACTTCCCCTATACATAATATATAATGAATCCTTCCCATATGATGATATTTTATGTTAAAATTAATCTACTTCATTCATGGGATGTTATTATTTGTATCTTACCAAAACGATAAGGGTTTATCATTTAATATAAATTTAATTGAGTATTTTAATCTTGATAAACCGTTGAAAAAAATTATTTGATAATTTTATAATAAACCCTCATATTTTCATCACATCTAAATATATTTAATCTTTCATGTGTTATTACCATTTCCCCTTCCTTGGTACATATAATAAATGATAATATGGTATTAATAATATTTAACTTCATATCCCAATTTGGTTAAAAATACATTAAATTGAAAATCCTTGTTTTATAAAAATTATTTCCAAAATGTTTTTATAATTAAAATATGGTAGTAAAAATTCATTTTTACCCTTATTTTAATTATAAAATGGATTATACAGAATAATTCTTTAATTTTATAAAAAATTTAATTTTTCACTTTTATAGGAATTTTTTTCAATTTAAATGTTTATGTCATGAATGGTATTTTGTAACATCATGAACATTATATTTCATAAATATAAGTTTATAATTTTACATGTATATTTTCAAATAAAATGTGTTTTCAGAATTTTTTTTTGAATTCTTTTTCTAAGTGTCATTCAAAGTGAAAATATTATTTTCCATTATAATGTTGTTAATAATTTTAAATTTATTTAAAATCATAGATGAAAATAATCACTAATGTTACCGAATCCATCTAAATTATATATATTTTACCCCCCACATTTATTCCTTGGATATTAGGTCTTCCATTAATCGAGTAATACATGCCTTATGTTTATTTATAAAATTACATAATTATGTAATCTACATTGATTATGATTTGAAAAAAAATAAGAAACACATTATATTTATAGTGGAAATATTTATCTTCAGAAATTATGATTGATATCATTATTTTTCCTGTATATTAAAATACATGAAATAAATGTGATGAGTGGTTCTAAAATTATATAGATCTCCAATACAATGGGTTGTGATTTAGTCTCATGAGAGGTCGTGTAGGGGATTAAGGAGTGAACCAAATCCATTTTGGGACTCTATCCACCATGTGATAATTTATAGACCAGTAGCCTTGAAATATGTTTATGTCATGATTGGATTCATTTCAAAATTATTTATTTTTATTTGATCTTGTGATACTATGTTTTTATGTTAGGATACAATGTGATTAATCATATTCCTTATAATTTATTATATCATGTTATACATTTTACTCACCGATTTTCCTTTTTTATGTTGTTTAATCCCTTACTGGGAATTTTATCACAACCATTTCTTAGTGCAATCCCATGGTTAAAATTGGAATATTTGAATACTGGAATGGATTTTTCTAGGTCACTTGGGAAAATATAATAATGATGAAATTTTTTATTTATTATGAACCTAGTCCCACAAAGGCACTTTTATTTTTAAAATCCTTATGTTGTAATTTTTATAAATTTATTCTTACGAGTCACATAATATTATAGGACACCCCACAATTCATCCACATTAACAATGGGAAGTGAATGTGTTGGTCTTGTATGCGTGCAACTCATCGTCACCATGTGGTGACACAATTCGTTATATGTCACCATAATTCATGGATTTACATTATGATGGATTAAAAGATTTTATGTGACACCTATGAAATAATTAAAATTTTTAATAATAATATCACTTAAAATATCATTCATTCTATTATATTTGAATAAGAAAACATTACTTATGAGTACTGGTGGAATACCACCTCCATTACGTGACAATTATTTTTTTTCTAATTTACATGGATGGTAATAATAATGGATTAAGGGAATATATATGAGATATATGATATTTTAATTATTATATAGAGGTTAATTATTATTAATGTTTCTTTTTTATCAACCTAAATGTTAAAACAACATTTATTCAAATATATGGAATACCATTTCAAGGAATGATGTAATTAATTTGTCGAAAAAATTATTTTATTGATGAATATAAATATTTAAGTAATGAATATTTAAATTACTTGTATAATGAATAAAATTATTTATATTATGAAACAATGATTAAATTATATGGATCAAAACTAATAAACCAAAACATACATGAAGAACGAGGTTGAAATCAACAAGAATAGGGAATTTAATGTAGAGTTGTCAATAAATGGGTAAATGATGCTATAATTAAATAATATATGTTTGACATATATCATTAATTTTATGAATTATATTTATAAAATATATATATATTCCCTATATAGGTGGTGGAATGATTATAGAGTAAAATGGAATTGAGGTAAGGGATTTTCACCCACTTTTATTTTTATGGGACCCATGTCACATTCACCACTTGTTTCTTTTTGGTTGTGTATATACTTTCAAAAAAATTATTTTACTATTCTTTTCTAGAAAATTATATGATGTATATATATCCATCTATTTTTATTTCTTCCACCAGTATTAGGAATAAAATGTTACCAAATAAGTAAGGGTTTTATATTAAAATCTCATCTTTTCTCATCATTACTTATGATAATGTTTTAAAATATTTAAACCCTAAATAAAATCACGACCTTTATACCCCAATAATTATTTCTTGAATTTAATTTTTTTTTTCATTTAACATTCCTCTTTTTATTTACTGAATATACAAGAATAATGTTTTTAAGGAAATAATTTATTTCCCTCCCCTGTTGAAAATCCTTTTTCTCTCATATCAATATATTAAAAAAATATTGTTTTTAATATTCTCATATGACACTTTAATTTCAATTTTATTCATTATAATTTTTTTATAAAATAGATTATAAAGAATTTTCTTGTCGTTTTTTAGAATTGTTTTTGTAATTTTTTAAAAATGTAAAGGGAATGTGTTCTTTTTAATTATACTACAATAAAATAATTTTTTACATCCATTATTACCAAAAAAATTTCAATATTTCATTATATGGTTTCAAATTTATTTTGAAATAATTTAATTTTCCAAATTTTCTTTTCTTTTTTATGGAAGGTTATTTTCAATGTCATATGTGTATTTTCTTCATGAATGTTTTAATTATCTTATAATAGTATCACTATTCATCAATGTCAACAAAACATGATTTCACTTTTGATTTTCTAGTTATATGACCAAAGTGTATCACTCTCATTATTTATCTATTATGTTTATGTTTGTGACAAAAATAGAATTATGAAACATGTTTATTTTCCACAAGTTACACAATGATAAATTTTCATAAAACTCATTTATTTTCATGGAAAATTATATGAGGATTATTTAATGATATTATTAAAAAAAATTATTATATTAATTATGTGGTTTGTGGGAACATAATTATATATCCCATGAATTATTTTGGGTAATTTTTCATATTACACGAGATAAAAAAATTGGGATTGGGAGTAAGACCTATTGAGTAAGTGACACAATCTATTAATATTGTCTTGGGAGTAGACTTTGAATATTTTAATAGTTTAGATTGTGAACCAAAAACACTATAATATTCATGGAAGCTATCCTTTACAATTATTAAAGTTATATTCTATGATAATATGAATCCCCCATGTCTATGACTTCTACGGATGTTATTCTCTCATGGAATATGTAATTTGATTACTTTATAATTAATATATTATAAACCAACAAAAATTATTCCCTTAATCAAGATTATGATCTATAATATAAAGGTTTTTAATTTTCAGTTGTTATTAATATGTTCTCATTACCTCATGCTCATTTTTTTATTATGTGGTGATTACAATATAACATTTTTAACCTTACTTAGCATTAGAGATCATAGATTCTTATGTTTACTATCCCCATTATATAAATAAAGGTATTTCATATGATATATGTAATAAGGGTGATAGTTATGAATAAATAAGTGGGAGATTATATAGTTCATTTATTAACTGGTTGTTTATCTTTTTACCTTTTCATGGATATTGTACCAATATGATTCTGGCATGGATCATTATGTTTTTTAGTGAATATTAATCTAATAATATGTTATATCTATATATGAAATGTATGGGATGATATAAATAATAAAAATAATTTCATTGATACCATTATAAATTTTTCTGGTAATAATATAGTTTCAAGCCACCCCCAAAACAAATTTTCAAATAGATACTCACCTATTTTTTAAAGAATATTATGAAATGTAAACTAAAAAATTGACCCTTGAAATAGTAATCCATCACAAATACTTGATTTTTCTATTTTACCATAGAAAATATATGGAAATATTAACCAATAATTTTTTAATATTTGAAAACCTTTATAAATAACCTCATGTGTATAAAAGGAATTTTGAAAAATGCCTTTGAACCATTAAAAAAATATCAATGGAGGGTAAAAGAAAATATACATTCATTTCAGAAATGTTAATGAATTAGTATTTAATATATTTAATATAAACATTGGGGGAGTTATAAAATATAAAAAAGGATTTCCCTACTATTTCAATATATTTTTTTAATGTAAAATCAATCAAAAATGTCATTTTGGAATAAAAATGAAATATTCCCAAAGTGAAAGAGAATAATCAAAATGGATTTGAGATATTGTAGAACATTAATGGTTTTAGTAAATGAAAATATTATCAATGGGATGAAAAAATGAAAATATGTTTGAGTTATAAAATCTCTTACAAGAAATTTTATCTTGTAATGAAAATTTAAATGTCTCTATATAATGAATTTTTTCATATCTTTAATATATATATGATTCTAGTTTATATTTATTTCACATAATTATTGTAATTAATAGTTATTATAAGCATTTTTTAATTATGATCTATTTACTTTAATATTATCATATCAATTTTAACTTTTTATTCCATTATTTAATTGGTATGGAGGCTCTCATTCTTGTTCCTTTCTCATGTATTCATCATTCAAGAATTCTGATGGAGATGATATAAATGTATTTCAGAGTGTTTCATACTTCCAATATTTTTAATGTAATTTACACTAAAAATTCATAATGAAATTTTTGAAATTGTCCAATATTGGAGTAATGAATTGTTAATAAAAATAGAAATTATTTATGGGAATATTTATATATATTAGTATAATATAATTAAAATCATATAATAATATTATATTTTTTAGAAAAAATATATCAAGATTAATTTTTTCATTATTCATTAATTGGGGAATTATTTTAAAAAAAGTATTATAGAAGGTATAACTGATACAATCATCATTGGAGTATTGTTCATGAATAAGTAAGAGTATGAATAAACATTTTGAAAATTTTATTTTCACAGAATAATTTCAATGTTAACAATGCATCGTCATATTCAAGAATGATATTTTAGAAGATTGAATAAGAGAAGGTTATGAAAAAAGATAGAGAAGACTAATGATATAAAAAGTCCTCATTGGGGAAATATTGGATGATATTCAAGATAGAACTATGGTTTAGCATTAGTTTTCAGATGGTGTTGAATGGATCCTTTTATATGATAAAATGGGAGAAATTTCTTAAGTATCTTTTTTCATGTGTAGGTTAAATATGAAATAACAATGTATTTAAAATAGTTAGAAAATAAGATGCTTTTTATGAATTTACAATTGATTCAAAACATAACAATGTAATTCATGAAAGTAAGAAATATATATTTAAACATTAAAAATTCATTTCATGTCAATTTAAAAACATTTTTAACTCTTTCTAAAGTATTTATTTCTTTATTATGGTGAATATATTTTAACTAAAAATTTATAATAAGAAATATTCCCTTAGACATTTTCATTATAATTTCTTATTCCATTTGGACTAATTTAAAATCTAAATATGCAAATTTCAATATTAAACTGAAAGAAAAAAAATTTATAATTTTTTCAAAAAATCACATTTTTATGCATTTGTTATTATTATTATTTTTTCAATTTTTTTTCTATTTAGTGATTTAGAACACATCTTTAATCCTTATTAAAATTAAATTTTAATAAAATCATTCTTATCATATTATATTTTTAGTTTTATAGAATTAAAATTAAAAAAAAAGAAATAGATTTTATGAAATTGATATTTATAAATATTAAATATCTTTACAATTATTTATAACAAATTACCATTCATTGATGTACTTTAAAATTTTTTAATGTATATGGAAAATGTTAACATCTCGGTTTCAGTTTTTTCCCAATGGTGCCCCGTACCTGATTGGTCGCATGCTCTCAAACGGATTTCCCTGAAAGCCAATGGCAATCGACTAACAGTAAGGGCCTTGGATGTGATAGTGAGAAACTATACCATCGTAGTCAGAGTAACACAACATAATAACAATAAAATACAATAGATGAAGTTGTAACACAATACAATAAGCAAAAAAATGAATAATAAAGGTAAATAAACAACTGGATCACATGTAGAAATGATGATTACCATATATGTCTCAGAAAGTAGCCAAAAAAGTCACAATGCTTGAAATTAATTGCTAAACTAAGGTATGAAGAAAACAAGTAAAATCGAGCAACATTGCAAGCCTCATATTGGTTTCATTCTCTCCAACTCCACAAAAATCATGTACTTAATGTATAAAGGAGATTTACAATATCTATACCTGTGGTAGGACAATCTTTTTGGGCCAAAAGCCTTACCCAAACTGGGTGTGAAACGAATCCCACAAGGAAACCACAAAAATACATGTTCCTAACTTTCAGTGAATATATATATATATATATATATAGCAGGAAAATATGAAAAATGAAGTAATAAATAAATAATTACTAAATGAAAACAACCCTACAGTTTCAAATAAAATCATTTATATTTTCCAATTATTCAAAAAATCACTAAGGAGAAAACCTCAAGGAAATTATCAGAGTCCAACCCCTCTGATTCATCTTAAACAAAGAATCTCTAAGGAAGAACTCACCATCAATTTCACATGTGGTCTTTTATCGTTAAAATTTAGACTCTCTGTGGAAGAACTCATCGTCTAATTCCCTACGTGGTATCTCAACAGTATACTAGAGACACTCTGGGGGAGAACTCAACATCAATATCCCCAATAGTCTCGTAAGGTTAAAAGTAAAAAATGCTATAGGGAATCCCTCAGTGTACATTCTCCCTATGGTCTCACTATACCAGGTCCCCACATCTCTGTGTAGTACAATAGTTAAAATATGATATCCAGAATCCAAATTAATCTCAACTAAGACAAGGCTAAGCCGCAATAATTCATATCACAATCATGTCATATAATATCAACTCCATCCTAACAACCCTGGGAATGAAATAATAACAGCTAAACAAGATGTTCTAGACCAAATGGCCAATATCAAAGAAACTTGGTAAAACATATCCATTGCAAGGTAATAAACCATATTCAAAATCAAAATCCATTTCCCAAGAAAACAACACATAGAAAGAGAACAAAATTTTTAAGTTTACTAAATACACAATATCCTAAATGAGGGTATTTGAAACTTTTTTCACATATAAATCAAATACAACTACGAAAAGGCCCAAACCACATAACATGACATTGTATGGCCAATATAGTTAAATCTATGCCTATGGTTCACCTAGAACGTCATAGATCTACAAAAATTTCAAAAACTATCAACCAAAATTGTATCATGAGAGAAGAGAAATCAGGAATAGCGGCACTATAAGAAGGAAGAAAGCACTGTGGTGATTCTAATGCAATTGGCGGTGTTGGATTCGGAGGACGGACAACGGCTTGGGGGCTCAGATAATATTCAGTGATTCCCTTTGTACATGGAAAAACAAGGATATAATTAGGTGATTCTAGGGATTCTAGGAAATCCTGGCATGTTTAGTGAAATAAAATTAAAAATACACAACATGTACTATTAATGAACATGTCATGTATTCTCCTCAACTGGGCCCCAACATTAGCTGTTTGCCACATCACCCAACACAACCATGTCTTTTCTGTTACATGCCCATGATGCAGTCATACACGGTTAGAGGGTAAAATACGTGTACTCATATGTACATGATGTGTACTCCTAAAAATTCCAAAAAAAATTCCACTTTTCTTCAAAGACACCAAAAAACAAGATCCATACATGAAATGAAGATCCATTTTCTTACAAATGTTCCCCCATAAATACATTCATCCTCGAATTTCCCTAAGAAGGTGGAGAAGAATAATATTCCTGGAATAGCATCAGCCACTATGATTGCACATTAGCATCCCACTCCCAAGTCTTGCCTTGTAGTCGGATGTGCTGCCACAACACCCATACTAGTAGAATAGACCGAACACAGAGAAATTTCACACTGAGATCAATAATCCTGATAGGCTGCTCCTCAAATGATGTGTCCACCTCTATCTTATCCTCTGTGGGTTGAAAAACATTAGATGGGTCTGAGAAGTGACACTGAAACTGAGAAACATTGAGGATGTCATGCATAGCTCGGTAAGTCTGAGGAAAAAAAATTTATTGGAAACAGGACCAACTCTCTCCAAAACCTCAAACAGAACAACGTATCTCGGTAAAAGCTAACCCTGTCTCTTAATCCCCCTTTGTCCCAACATCAGAGTGAAACATTGGAAAAACTAATATCTGACCTCAAAATCCAAAGGTTGTCTCCATCTACCAACATAATTCTTCAATTAAGACTGTGCATTAGCCATCCTCTTCAGAATCAACTCCTCCTGCTCTGTGGTCTACTAGAAAAGACAAGGTCCCAATGCATCTGCTGCTCTAACTTCCAGCCAACATAGGGTTGATCGACATGGCCTACCATACAATACCTCATAAGGTTCCATTTGAATAGTTTCCAGATAAGGTTCCATTCTCGAATAATGTTTTATATCACCTGAATTGTGGGATCAGACTGGACATCTTCTTAGAGATGGTAAGTTATACTCAGAAGTACATGTGTACCCAATTCCCTTTGTAGTCCCTTCCAGACATGAGAAGTAAAATGAGAATCCATGAATGAAATTATGTAGTATATAACCCCATGTAAATGTACAATCTTATGGATCTACAACCTTCCCATATCATCAACATTGAGGGTCTCCTTGAATGGGAAGAAGAGTGGCAACTTCTTGAGTCTGTCAATGACAACAGAAAAAACATAGTTACCTTGAGCCGGCCACCGAAAACCTGTCACGAATTCCATCACGACGTCATTCCACTTCCACTCGAGAATCGGAAACTACATCAAAAGCCCTACTTGTCTCTAATTCTCTACCTTCACCTACTGATAGTTGTAACATCTAATCACAAATCCAATGACATCACTCATAATACCTGGCCACCAATACTGATGATGTAGATCTCGATACACCTTGGTGACACCATGATGAACTTCCCAAACCAAATAATGAAAAACCTTCAAAATCTCCCTGTATATGTCTACTAACACCCATCCGCGTCCATGGAATCACAATATCTCATCATCACATACGGTCCATCTAGGAATAGGTTCCTCTTATTACACACTCCACCATAGAACTAGGCCTTCATAATCTGATATCTACTTCATTTACACTCGATCTAGAAGAGTATAGATATAAGATATTGAAGAAAAAAATGTATGCCCCTGTCTACCGTGCACCTCCAAATTAATCACATAGAATAGAGCCATAAGATTCCACTCATTACTAGCCTCCTGAACAACCTAGATCTAAGTCCTACATCTCAATGTATCATCCATTATATTGGCTTTCCTAGATGTGTAGTCAAGCTCAATGTCAATGGACTGAAGGTACTCAACCCACATTTTCTATCTCAGATTCAGGTCACACTGGGTGAAGATGTACTTGAGACTTTTCAGATCAGTGTACACACCAAAATGATCTCCCAAATGGTAATATCTCCAATAGTGAAAGGCTTGAACAACTTCTGCCAACTCAAGATAGTGTGTCGGGTAATTCATCCCATGGTGCCTCAAATGTCGATCCCCATACGCAACAACACCTTCCCCCTATATAAGCATTGCTCCTAGACCGATTCCTGATGCATCACAGTAAACAGTATAACTCTTTCTCAGTGCGAGAAAAACAAGTATCAGTGAAAAAGTCAATCTCCCTTTTAGCTCTTAAAAGGCTGAATCGTATGAATATATTGATAGGTAATTCACACTATTCTTAGTCAAGCCCATTATTGGCGGTGATAAGTGTGAAAATTCTTGTATAATGCACATGTAGTAACCAAACAGCCCTGAAATTCTGAAAAAATCAAAGACGTTCTTTGGCTACTCTGAGGAAATTAATTCTCTCACATTATCGGGGTCTACAGATACTCATGTCTCTAAGGCTACATGACCCAACAAGTGAATCAAGCCCATAAAAAGGGGCATATTGAGAGTACAAGAAGATGTCCTCCATGAAGACTTCCACAAAAGAATCTATGTGTGGATTGATCACTCGGTTCATTTGTGCCATAAAAAATGTGGGTGCG
Organism: Viscum album; assembly: GCA_963277665.1. Taxonomy (NCBI): domain Eukaryota; kingdom Viridiplantae; phylum Streptophyta; class Magnoliopsida; order Santalales; family Viscaceae; genus Viscum; species Viscum album. The sequence goes on from OY728157.1 coordinate 796,500,467, forward strand.
TTAGTGAGATCGAACAGCATAACCACAAACTCGTGTAGACTATACCTACTCTCAAAATCTATAAGAGGTATATATAATGGTCTAAAGTGAAACTGATGATAACCAGATCTCAATTAAATCTTTGAGAACACTCGGGATCCTCAAAGATGATCAAATAGTTCTCCAATCCTCTGTAAGGGATATCAGTTCTTGACCATCAATTGAATTAGATTCTGATAATACACACAAAGTTTGAGGGTATTGTTTGAATTTTTCTCAAATAGGAAAAGAAAACCCCAAGGAGAAGTACTGGATTGGATGAAACCCTTTTCTGGTAACTCCTCTAACAATATCTTGAGCTCCTATAACTTTTATGTAGCCATCCTATATGGCAGAATGGACAGCAATGACGCTAATGGAATAAGATCAACAGATAATTCTACCTCTCACTCTAGAGGTAAACGTAAAATATCCTCTAGAAAGACATACCTGAAATGATCCACCACTTGAGAAAAGAACTATCATTGAAGTCCCTTTGTAATCTGTATACAGACTGGCAATCTAGGTTGTAACTTATCCCATCCCATTATTGTTGGGACCTGCACTGCATGCCTAGACATCCCATTTTCACTTATATAGGAACAAAACACGCTCTAGTGATGTGAAAATCACCCTATGGTTATAGAAATTTAAAACATCCTATAAAGAAACTAACATATCAATTCCAAGAATGAAATCATTGATTTTCATCTCTAAGACATAAAGGTCCCATAATATGTGACACCCACCAACCTCAAGAGAGAACTCCTTGCACTGATGCACACTAGTCATTCCAGTCCCCAACGGAGTGTCCAGCATCAAGATATCGTTACAAGTAATGATAAAGATCTCAATGATCTCCACAGAATACAAATATATGAAACTATAGGAAGACCCTTTATCAAAAAGTGAAGAAGCTAAAACCGAGGTAAATGGAATTGTACCTCTAACTGTAGAGGGTCTGAGATCCTGCCCATGTTGGGTATTCTCTATCAAAAAATCTTGACCTACGCTACAGCCCTGTGAAATGTATGTGATCCTAGAGCAGATCCACCCTACGACTGTTGAAAACCCGGTGTCTTACCACTGTGGCCACGACTTCCACCTCAGCCTGAACGACCTGAATATCTCTAGTTCCCTGATTGATGTGGGACTCGTGCTCCTGCTCTAGTACATGGAGTCAAAACAGAACCCCTATCACTAGCTACTGGTTAGAAAATATGAAATAAACACTAATTATTTCCCATCATACTACAATATCGGCACTCATCTGGGTCTATCAGGAATGAAGCCTCACATTCCCAATCATTATGAACAGGTAGCATACCACATGGAAACCTTAATAGGTATACCACCTAATCCGATCTCCACGCATAGACTCCATGAGGTGCTTTTTGTTGTCAGTCGGAGGGGTACCAATTCCAGGGTTCGAGACTCCCTGAATCACTTCTCCAAAATCCCTCAGGTTGAACTCCATAATCAGTTCCTAGTTAACTGTAGAAGTGATTGAAGTCAACCTGAATATATTCACCTGATATCAGATTCCATGTTTGATATCATCCTTAAAATTCCTCTCCAGAAATAACAAATCACCCCCTAGAATGGATGTGAACTGATTCAGCTCTGTGAAGTAATAATAATACTCTATGATTGAGAATGTACCCAACTCCAAACTCATGAACTATTGGTCTTAGTTGGCCTCAAAGTCTCTAGGTAGAAGTATTCAAAGAAGTTACATTGGAACTCATCTGAAGCCATGATATGATGGCATCCCTCCTGTGATACAACATCCCACAATCTCTTAGAAGAATCTGGAAACATGTACATAGAGAGATTCACCCTCCTCTATATATGCATCTCTAGATGCTTGATGATAGGCATCAGGTATTCCAACCCTTACCATATATATTGGGGTCCTCCATCCACGGATAAAGTGGGAGGATGCTACTACTGAAAAACCAGTGTCAAATATTCCTTAGAAGGAGTAGGATGTGGTTCTCCCGAGAAGTTCAACATAAACCTCATGGAGCCTTCTCAGAACTGTACATCAGCACCGGTATCTAGAATGATGGTTGGTACTAAGAAATTAATGACAAGAGGATCTACTGGAAGTCCATGATCTTCCATGTCTAGTGTTTCATTGATGCCCTATATCTAGCATACAACCGGAGGATGTCTAAGTGGCAAGACTCTGCAAGTTCATGTACACACCTTAGTTTAAGATTACCATTGACTGAAACATAGATGTTCCTGAAAAAAACAAAATAATGAAAACATTAATGATTTATAAAACATGGATGCATTCCATTTATATCCACTACACAATGTGTTACCTTAATCCTTAACATGGTTGTGTACTTCGGCTAATCATGGTCGTGTAGCACCCTTACACACAATGTGTTCTCCTTGAGACACTGCATGTACATGAATCATTGCACCCAAAAATGAGTTTCTCTACATAGAAATACACATGGCTCCTACCTGGGTAAATCTACACAATGTGTGCTCCCTAGAAACAGCAAGTATCCCTTATGTCATAACCATCCAAGTATTCAGTGACATAGTCGAGTACACAGTCGACTCAACACGATAGGTAAAAACAGAACATGGATTCTACAACCTGAGTTTCATCCAACCATTTCATTGGTCGCACTGCTGGACACAAGGCTCTTATAACATAGTGTGTACTCCTAGTATACATTGTGTTCCACCAATCAATTCCCAACCCCATGTTCCTACTCACATAGTTAGTAACATAGTTAAGGACTACACGGCTTATACATATAGTACACGGCGTGTACATACAAAAAGTTGTTCACTCTGAAATAGAAGGATACATGGAGTCTATTCATGAATACACACCCTGTATTCTGGGTTTTTTCAAATAGTAAGACTCAGAAACTACTCTATAACCCATTAAAAACAATGAAATGAAAATTAATGTGCCAATTTCAGATCCGTTGGGCCCATACTCCCAGTGAATCAATGCATGACATCATATTCATGTCACGTAGAATGTATAACAGCGCAAGAAAACACATGATCACCGAATTATAATCCATGAGGCCCCAAAACCCCTTAGGGATCAATGTAAGATGCTCATTAAAATAAAGACTTGCACAATTAGTAATACCCTATCAAATAGAAAGTATTATATTTTGGAATATATCAAAACAACATGCATATCAAGCACCACATCTATCACAACAACATGCAATTGATAATTCACCCTATATGGCATGACACGAATTCATGACATGTGATCTCTAGAAAGTTCGTATATGATGCATGAGATGTCATACCCTCATCCCATTGGGTTGCAAGAGTAAAATAACCTCAATAACACAAATGATAACTGAAAAATACATGTGAATCACCCAATGGTGAAATCAAATCAATTGTAATAATTTCAAAACTAGAAAAATTTAAATATTCGAGGCATATTGGATTTTCCTTATACATGGGTTATCTACCCTCAGGCACATCTTATTACAAACAGCGTATTCCTTCCCATCCCTGTCTATATGCACCAAATAGTATGTCAATGAAGAAAATAATTTCCCTAATGCCACTTTGTAATGTCCATGTTCTGTGTTCACCTAAAGGTACCCTATACCTAGTTGGCCACATGGCCACAAGAGCGTTTCCCCGAACGCCAGATGCTGCGGACAAGAAGTGAGGCCATTGAGTGGGATTGTGGGAAAAAATTCCATCATCGGCAGAGTAACACAATAGAATAACAATAAAATACAACAGCAGATGCAGTAATACTATACATAAATAAAATAGCAGAAGAAAAATGTAAATAATAACTGGAGAACATATATAAATGATGATGTCACATATGTCTTGGTAAGAATCCAATCAAGTCACAATGATATAAATACAGTGTTAAACCATGGTACATAGAAAAAAAGTAAACTCTGGAAACATATCAAGCTTCATCTTGGTCCCACGCTCTCCAGCTCTACAATAATGATGTACTTAAATTAGAATGGTGATTTCCATTATCTATACCAGAAATAATATAATCTATTTGGCCCCAATAACCTAACCCAAATAGGGTGTGAGATGAGTCCAAGTAGAAAACCACCAAATGGCCTATGCCTAACTGTCATTGAATATATATAGCAGGAAAATATAAAAAATGATGTAATAAACAAGGAAATACTCAATATAAAAAATCCTATAGTTTCAAGCACATTCATTTACATTTAAACAAATTTCAACAAATCAATCACAAGCAACCCTATGGGATGTTCTCAAAGTCTAACCCAACTTATTCATCGTAGAAAAAGACTCTATGGGGAAGCCCTCACTGTCAATTCATCTGGTGGTATTTTATTAGTAACCTATAGACTCTCTGACGAATCACTAAACGTTGAATTTTACTTGTGGTCTCGCAACAGTATACTACATACACTCTGGGGGGCACTCAACATCTATCCCTCTATGGTCTGGAAATGTGAAAGGTAACAGAAACCTTACAAAAGGCCTCAACATCCATTCCCCCTATGGTCTCACTACACTACATTCCCACAAAACTATGTAATAAAATCATCAAAAAATGATATCCATCAGAAAAATTAATCTCAACTCGTATAAGGCTAAGCATCTATAATGCATATCACAAGCATTTCATATAATATCAACTCCATCCAAACAATACTAGGCATGGAAAGAATAACAACCTGACATGAAATTCTACACCCAATGACCAATATCAAACATACATGGGAAATAAATCCTTAGCATGGTAACAAACCATAGCAGTAAAACAACAAGGTTAAGTTTCATAAACACAAAATACCCTAAACTAGGGTATTCAGCAGTTTTTTAACATATAATTCAAAGACAACTACGAAAAGGCACAAACCACCTATTTTAATGTTGTACGATCTATATAGTTAAATATTGGCCTTTGATTTGACCTAGAATGTCATAGATCTAAAAAACGTAAAAAATGTTCACCCTTGAATATCTCATGAGAGAAGAGAAATTAGGGAGAGAGGCTCTTGAAGAAGAATAAAATCACCTAGGCGATTCAAACACAATCAACGGTGTTTGATTTGGAGGACAGAGGGCATGTCGAGGTCTCAAAGATGATTCGGCGATTCCCATTACTCCTAGACGAAACAGGGCTAGAAGAAGGTGGTTCTAGGGATTAGACGCAACCCCAGTCCATTTAATGAAATAAATGAAAAATTACACTACGTGTACTATTAATCAACATGTCTTCTATTCGCCTCAATCGGCCCATGACATTAGAGTTCTACCACATCACCCCACATATCCATGTCTCATCAGTTACACGCCCATGAAGTGGTCATACACGGCAACAGGGAACACGGTGTGAACTCTTAAGTACACAGCGTGTACTCCTAATATTTGAAAAACCCCAGTTTTCCCCATAAACACTAGAAAAAAATATCTATATATTAAAAAAAGAATCATGTTATTACAAAAATAAATATCATTGAATTTATAAATCAAAATATAATTAAATTATATAAATAATAAAAATAATTTATGTATATTAGAAAATGATTTTTAAAATAAAACAAATTTATTTGAATATGAATCTCTAATGATTTCATCATTTTAATTTTTAAGGTATTTATTATATTTATTTTATATAATTTATTTATCATTCTATAATTATTTTGAATTTATTTGGAAAAAAGTTCATTATTTGAGATTAATTAAAAATAAATGATATTTGATGAATTAATTTCTTAAAGAAAATATATTTTTAAATATAAATTTGGTTAATATTTTCACACAAAAATATTCATTTTTTATAAATTAATTGTCTAGTATGTAATGTGAAACACATCGATTTCATTTAACTGTAAGATACCCTAAATTTTTATATGAAATGTGTATAACCAACAAACACATATCTAATAAAAATATATCCAATGACTACAAAGATAATTACAACATATTAAATGACCATATTAATTTATTGTATATATTTTTTTCATTTTGTAATAAAATTCATTCATTAGATTCATTTTTTTATCACAAAAAATATATGTTACATTTAAAAGGCTCCCTTCAATCACAGTAATAATTTGTGGTATTTTTGTCAAGGAAACACACAAGGAAAATGATTTCATGTTTGAGGTCTTTTTTTTAGTGGTCATTTTTTTCAAATAATTTTCAGAAATATCATGCATGTTACATTCTAACAATGTATTAATTTTTATCTTTTTTTGTATATTTTTTCCTCAAGAAAATATTTAGTGGTTATGTTTAATTAATTATTTCATTTGTATCATTCTATTTAGAACCTAAATGGAATTAAAAATCATGGTGTTACAACCACCATGATGTTATATGTGGTGTTTATGTTTTATTCATATATATTTTTTAATTTTAAAACAAATAATAATTATTTAATCTGGAATTTATTCCAAGATATTATTTTCTATATTAATTTTATTGTTACTATGTTGAAAGGTAATTTTTTGGAAAGACAAATAATCCATGTAATTTTTTATATTAAAAAGAACTTAAGGATGAAAATTGGATTATTTTATAGGATGTTGGAAAACATATAATGGTATGGTTACTGCATAAGAAGTAATTACGTTACAAAAATGATCAGACTATTATTTTTGTATTTGTATTATTTTTGGGACCAAAATGAAGGTGTTTTGACATGAATAAGTTTGATATGAAAACCTATGTAAGGGTCCACAATTATTAAAATATTTTATTGAGGAAAAAAGCACATATAAATGTGTTAATCTTACGTGCATTAAGGTGAATTGGATTGCTATGTAAATTAAAATGAATCTGGTTGAGGGTATGTGGGATTTTTGGAAAGTCTATATAAATTATTGTGGGGAGTTTAGGAGTGTTAATAAATGATATCCTATGAATAAAGAAAACTAATAAATGGATTATAAAATTGAAACTATTGTGGTATATGTTCTTTTTTACACTACCAACGGTGGAAATAGAATATAAATCACTTTCTGGGATCCCAATTTCTCATAGGTTGAGTATGAATATAAAAACACAACTACAATGGTGTGTATGTGGTCATGTTTTCATTTATATTAAGGTTTAATGATTATTTATAGGAAAATTAGAAGACAATGACCAATGAGAGTTTATCCATTTCATATATGGAAATTCAAAACATGGAATACCCCCCTTGGTGACATGGTAAATTAGTACATTTCATATTAGTTTGTGCGTGTTTGGATTTCAACCACTGAATTGAAATAAGAAAATGTAAATAGACTATAAAAACTATAATTCAATATAGATATTAATGGGTGATGATATTCAAAGAGATTTATTTTACCCTTTATATAATTGTGGAGATTCATACATTGGTTGAGAAATCATTGACAACATGTGATGTCGTAGAAAATTATAGTTAATAAAAATTGATATTAATGGATGAAATTAATGTGATACAAGACTAATGATTTGAGATTACAATGGAATAAATAATAATATTTTCCTTTAAATATAGAGTCCTCTCATAAAAGAAGTTGGATATCTCCACTATATGCTAAAGGACTACTTCACGTGGGAGGTTAGGCTTCTAGTGAAAACAATTACTATAGATTTTATTTCATCTATTTATTTTACCCTCAAATGGAATAAATTATTGGTTAACCTTTTTATTGTGCCATGTATCAGAATTTAATATTAACTAATTTTACTTGAGATATTGATCTTGTTTATTAAATGTTGGGTTTTTTAAATTTTCAGAATAATCATTCTCTTTTTTTTTCTATTGATGATCACTGAATAGTGAAGTGGGGGAGATTTTCCTCAAAAACAATTACGAGAGAAATAAAAATTCAATTTTAATAGTATGCCATAAGATCCATATTTAAATATAATTTTTAGTTTTTATCTTTCATAAATTTTCCATTATCATTAACTCAGACTATGTGGACTACTAAGATAAATTAATGACAAAAATTAGATGGAATTATCGACTATCCCCCATTATTTAAATAATTATCCTAGACCCCCAATTAATTTTAGATTATTTTAATTTTCTCCCCACTCTATATAGAAGTCAATATAAAAAGTATTCTTTTGGTTTTCAACAATAGCATTTTATGTATTAAAATATTAAATTATATTTTATTCTCCACCCATGTTATCATATGATAAACACTGGAATAATCATATATATAACACATAGTTGATCAGTGATTATTAATTGGATTTTATATTTTATAATACTTGTAAAACATGGGGAGGTAATGATAACATCTCATAGTACCACCGTGTCCACAATACAATCATTCGAATAGTTGTATAGACACTAATTGTTTGATCCCTTGGAGGGAATACACCTTCTTTTTCATTTTATTAGAATTTACATTGTTCTACAAAGACCATTAAAGTGTTTTTTCATTATAGAAACCCACTTCTATTCATATGATCAATGATGTTTAAAGGTTTAACTATTCTAATTATTTTTTATTAATTTATTCTATGTTTTATAAATCATAACTATTATTTTTTTGTTATTATGAATGTTTTTGTGTGGAAATTATATTCATGGATGATGTATAATTGATCATAATTGTATATGTTCATAATAAAAATAAAATAATGAGTAATATAATGGGTATATAAATTTTTAATTTCATTATTTATATAAAGATTTCCATTATTAATTATCTACTTAATACATCGAATCTACTTCACTAAATAAAATATTAACATTATTAATATTTATATAAGGTGGAATCCAAATCAGTTGAGTGGAATGGACTATGAATAATACTTTTTTTCAAATTTTATTTATATTTTAATGTATAATTTTTTTTGTAGTGTATTGAATTTGAAAAATGGATTTAATTGAAATAAATTAAATTAATAGACTTGAACAGAAGTTATTAAGTTATATTTGGTAAGTCATAATACTAACTTAAAAAATTTATTAATACATGAATCATATAAATATATTTATTTAGAAAACCACACTTTAAAATAGATTCTATACATTATTATTATAAATTGATTTTTTTCAATAATAATCGATTTAGATTTTTATTACATTTATCATTTGTAATATTGAATTTGAATGGATACAAAATATATATCTGTCTTCTCAGGAAATTTAATTTTTTTTACTCATGGGTATTATCTCTTACATTTGTCAGTATACACAATAGTAATTTTTTCTGGTATCTATCAAAATTATTTTCTAGGCATTTTTACCATGGAGAACTAATGACTCAAAATATTTGGTAAGTCATGATTTTTCCAAAAATACATTAACTACCATATACTAATTCTTTACAAAGAGGATTCTAGTATGACATGGACTTGTTGAAAACTAATTAAAACATGTCTTCTATAATTATTGATCTTTAGTTATCAAAAAAAATACTCTTATGTATATAAAACTATTTTACTCAATATATAATGGTTTACATCATGTTCTTTATCAATAATATGTGTTACAATAATACCATCCACCTGTTTATCTTATATATCATTCAAAATATTATAATATCATTTAACCTGATATCGTGTGAGAAAAAAATGAAACTTTTGTTATTATAACATAGACTACTCACATATTTATAATTATTCAATCATATATTGACTATAAAAACACTTTTAATTATCCTATATTAACAATAACTTCACATGAATTTCATCTAAATAGGTAACCTCATAAAAATTATCATAACATGTAATGTCTATAAACATCATAGTTTGAGTATATTTTATGGATCAAATGACATATTTATCACACAATAAGATAGGTTACATATCGTTTAAAGAAAAATATTAAATTTGAAAAAAATATACCCATTCATCCCCATGATTATCACATATTCAAGTTTATCATAAGAAATATATCGACGCGTGAAGGTTATTTAGCTACAAAATCAATCAACCAATCATAAATATCAATATTGTATAACATAAATGTTTTATTTTTATAGGAAAATTATCATTTCACATTAGGATACATATGCACCCCACATAAATGAACGATAATAGGGAGACCAATTTTTTATTATTTGACACATTCTATATAATAATAAACTCCAATAAAAATGTAAAAAAAAATTCATATCAATATGTCTAATCATATCTGAAATGATAAAACACTAGAGAGATGTTTGTTTTATAATATTTCTAGATTTTTTATTAATTAATTTTATTGATATCTTATTACTACAACATATCATTATGGACAACTAAAAAATACACCCACTAAGAGTAACTAAAGGGTATTATATATGATGAATTATTTTTAGAGAAATGAATGGATATTGATTTATATACATTATTTTAACACATTTTAGAGAATATTTGGTTGTTTTTTCCTCTAAAAATATAATGTTACAATAGTAAATTATTCTTCTTCGTTAATGATGAAAAATAATTAAATGTTACTCATCATAATTAATATAGAATTTCATGATTTAACATTTAAATAAGAAATATTATAAGAATAAATAAAATTTTATCTTTTAAATTTATAACATTTATAACAACCATATCCAAAATACCACAATAATGTAAACATACTTTTACATTGAACCAAAGAAAAATAATTAATTATTTACATCAATTGAAACTCCATAAGTAAATATAACAGTACAAGTAGTCACAAAGAAATTATATTATTTAAAATATAAATATTATTTTTAAACAAAAATATTTTTTTTATGAAATACAACCAATAACTTTTTGGCGAATTTTTAATTAAAACTGTTAAATAACATATCTGTATTAATATTCAAAATGTATAGAGAAAAAATTTAGAAGAAAGATTTTATTTAATAAAATAAGATATTATTGGATAGACGGAACTCTTTACCATATGTTTTAACAAATAACATGTTGAAAAAAGTTATAATTCATGAATAAAGTTTTCTATATAATATTGTAAATAATGATATGTAAAACAATGAATTTATAATCATGTGCCTAAAACTGTTATATTAAATTGATCACAGAAACTCACTATTTACAATAAAATTCTCTTATCTAGTAAAAAGGATAACATGGAAATTTGAATCCTTTATTATTGTTTCATCAGAGAATTAAAACAATTAGTTTACCCCAATACATTAGTGTCATGGCTATTTATTTGTAATTTGAATTGCAATTTTTTTCTTCACAATAAATCATGAAAATATTCAAACACATATATATTTTATTAAATTATAAAATATATTATTCATAACATAAATAATTGAAAATAAAAGCATTTATATGAGTAACACAAAAAATAAAATGTGGACACTCCATGGTGTTATTTCAACCTATAAGGGTTTTAATTAAATTCCCCTACTATTTACACAATTTTCATAATTGATTAATTTACCCTTTATCTTACCACATTATATATTTTCAAAGGACAATGGGTGGATATTTGAAACTCCAATCATCAACTATTATATTATTATAAAAATTAATATATTTATCAACTCAACATAAAAAAATGTACTAGAAATATCTAGCTTATAAATCATAAATATAGAGAAATTATTGGGAAAATTATTATATAACCAATTTATGTTTTATATTACAATATATTATCAAAATAATTCTTTAATAAATTTTAAGATAAATTATGTTTCCACATCTAGCCTTAAAATACAATTTAGCTTCTCAATATTGGTAATATACCTTATCATATTATGTAAATGACTGAATAAAAAGAATCTTTCATTAATATATATCTAAAAAATGAATTTTCTTCCCCATAAATTAAAATATATCATTGTTATTGATAGATCATTTTTATTTGTCCATAATTTTGAACACATGTTTTTTTATTTCATTTTAAACGTAGACTCTAGGGATATATCTACTGTGAATTTAATATCTAGACAATATTTTAATTCTATCCATATGCATCGTGATCCATTTATCAAATACACATCTATAGATTAATAAGGTGTTTTCAGAAAATATGAAACATTCCTCCACACACATATTCTTGTATTAGAGTCTAATGTTTCACCAATTATACCCCACTGTTTCATGAATTGATATCAATGTATTTTTTATGAATGATTAATCTATTTAATATGTAATTTAATTTTCACCATACTAGTATCACATTTTAGAATAACCTAATAATATATTTTATAAAATATTCTCCAAATTTAATATGGCCCATTTTAAAATTACATCATATTAATTTGTATCTAATGAAAAATAATAAATTATAACATATCCTATATAGGCATTTAAAATAACTTATGAATATATGTAACAAATAGTCATTTCAAATCATTGACTAAATAAAATTTTACAACATAGGATACCTCTCATTTCCCAAATCTATATATAGAATATTTTGACATCACTCCTGATGAATGTTATCTATTAGAGTATTTCCAATATTTTAGGTATTAATCAAATAATGAATGAGAATGGAACCGTTATTGTCCCTTGTATTATAAATTTCATATACAGGATGAACAATGGGTACCGATATTTTCCATAATCATACAATTAGGATGATTGGAGTCTTGATATTTGTTCCCTTTTATTGGAATCAAAACCTTAGTATTTATAAAAGTTTTTTTATGAATTTATTATCATATATCATTTATTTCATATATGTATTAATTATTTTTTAGTTTTTACACCCTAAACGTTCTATGAAACTAATATACCAATGTAATATTAATTTGTATCATATTATATAACTTATTAATATTATGTCATGCCTAAGAATAGTGTGTAATTGTACTCTAACATATTTTAATGCTTCACATTAACATGATTGATGAAACTCTTTCAAATATTGATTTAGAAACATATAAATAATTTTACCTAGATGTGTATGTAAGGTGTGATATGTACCTAAAACCCATATTTCTTTATATATTTCCTACCCTAGGCTAGTTACTAGAAAAATTGAATTCACCCATATAAATATATCATTTCCATATAAAATCAAAAATTGAAAAAAAATTGAATTACCTAATATAATAAATTATAATAAATAATTTGTAACACATTATGATTTTATGGTATGTGTATTTTAAATTTATCATCTTAGATAACTAATATTTCATGTAACACCAAATTCAAAACCATGATATACTATTAAATATTAACATAACTATTGGAAAATTAATGTGACCATTATAAAACGTAATATGCGAATTAGAATAATAAGCACTCCTATGAGAGTATAAATAAAGTTTAGGTTTCTAATAAATGAAAATATGATATATTTATATCATTGAATATGTAAATAAATGATTCAAAAATGATACATTAGGTGTTAGTATTTTTGTGAAGCGTAATTATTTATTCTTGATTTGATAATAAATTTGATTATTAAATTAAAATTTATTTTCAGAATATAGATTCATAAATATATGTTTGGTTATATTATAATTATAAGATAATATAATCACACAATAAATAATTTTTCAGTGTGTTGTAAAATGATTATAATATTAAAATATTTACTTTTTGTATAAATGACGATTTAATATAAAAATTAAATTTATCATATTTTAAAATTTAGTTTCATAAAATATAGTCTCTTTTTTAAAACTACAGATCAAAAAATTTCATAGTTAATTTCTCATATTTTTCTATAACAGTTGAATTTTTTATAAGTGGTGAAATATGGTAATTTGCTGTATTTAAAACTATCAGCAAAATACAAGAGTTTTTTATTCATAGATGTATTATGGATGATGTAAGAACTATTATATGGAATGAACATGCACTAGTAACTATATAGAGTCAGAATAATCAAGCCTATTTACAGTCTTGATCCACAATAATAAAATAATGAATAAAACAATCAAGAAAACACCCATGTACTACATTATACAAACAAACCCTCCCATGTTTTTTAACTCACACATTCTATGAATTGGATACTAATTATATTTGGATCAATTTCTCTCCAAAACATATTCCCCACATTCTATTCTATTTTGACTCACTACAAGACCATTTTCATGTTTTTAAGGATGTTCTAAAGGAGACGACACACTAGAGTTAAAACACTCCATCTTTTTCTTTTAATTAATTTTATTTTCTTATCCTTATCTCACATTAGATATCCAAAGTAACATGAAAAATATAGTATCATATATATTTTGTAACATTATCTTTTAAATGGAATTTCCATCATTAGTTCTCTCCCCTTCTACCTTAATATTTCTAAATGAAATCATCAACCATGATGTGTTGATTTTCTTCCTTTATAGATGAAATTTTTTCATTTTCTATTAAAGTCTTCACAGCTGTTCATAAAAGAAATTTTATGGTTTAAGAAATTTTTAATATATATATTACAACTTCTATAATGTTAGATAACTAAAATATTAGAATTTAATAGAAAATAACGATACAAACTTTTAATGGTCATAAAACCCACCAAGATAAATTAAGACATTTTCATAAACAATTTATCTAAGGAATCATCCTAAAAAAATATAAATGAATGATATATGTTACCATTTAATAATATATAATTTAATTTATAATAATTTATTTCTCATATATATAAGTTTTTCTTATTTGAAAATGACTCCCATAGATATACACGGGGAACCATAACATTAAACCATAAAAGAAAGTTCTTTAAATAAATGAAATTAATCATTATATCCCATGTAAATTTACATAAATGAACATATATAAATTATAATAAATAAAATTTCTTTGGAATAGGTATTAAGTTATGTAATTAAGGAATATATTTTCATTATATGGAAATTTAAGTACAAGTGCAGAATGCTTTCGGACAAAATGTCATGGTTTCTCATCGCACTTTCATTTAAATGAGATATTTCTTGTTAACCACCTATTTTTTATTTGTGGTGTAATTATGTTTTCTTATGACATATAATATCATTAGTAACATTATCTTATTGTAATTATATGATTCATTTCATTAAAATTAATTTTATGGGGTATAAGGTTTGACTGATTTCAATGTTGTAATGGAATTTTTAATCGATGTGCCACAATTTGATTAAAACATTTACCCCAATTATTATTTTATTCTATGAATATGCTTGAAATGACTTTTTATTAAATAATGGTTTAGAATTTACATGTTTTATGTGTAATTAAAAATGATATAAATAATCGAATCATTTTTAATGCATACAGTTTCTTTTAAAAACACTCTTTTAAATATATTATTTCAATATTAAAAAGAAATGATTTTTTAAACATTTAACGAATTAGAAAATTTTCCCACTATCAAGATTCAATAATGATTTGAGTAATCCATTAGAAGTTCAAAATTTCATTTTAAAATAACATTTTTTTAATAAATGATTCCAAATAAAAAAATTATGGTTATCTTAAAGAATTTTTAATGATGTTATTAAAGTATTTTCATCAATGTTAACACCTTTTGTTGAATCATACTCTTAATTGAGGTTTATCTCTTATTATATCATCTACCATATTTTAATTGATGTTTTACGATGATTTTAATAGAGGATGTACTATCTTTATACCAATCTCTATATTACATTAGATAGTCTGTGATAATGTTTACATATTGGGGAAATTATTTAAATTACATAAAATGGTTTCAATATTAATGTATATATTGATTATTTTTCCCCTTTTTGATTTGAGAATTCATTAGACATAGTAAGTGTTAGATGGGGAATACTATAGAACATCGATGCATCAGTAGTGATCATATGACAACTAGACCACTTTTGGGTCAAGGCATTACACATTTATGTATTCCTCTTGGATGAGGCCTTGATGATATGTTTATGATGTACCATATTATGAATTACCTCAAAATGATATATTTTATCGACAATATATGTGGTTATATTACTATTAAAATACCAATGGTTATGTTTCATTTTCATGTGATTATTTATATGGAATAATTTAGTCATCTTTTATTTCTTTCATATTTTACTAAAGATTATGTTCTAGTTGTGGGTATTTTTATTAATTCGCATGACCTTATTGTTTATATTAGAAACCACTATATTCTTACTATTACTAAACATTCGATCTCACCTCTTCCTTATGTTATATATTCCTTATTATCACAAAGGAATATTATGTTTGATATGCATGTATAAGATAAAAGAATATGAATTTTATCAATGTGTTTATCTATATTATTTCAGTTCATGTGGTAATGTAATACTAATGTTAGTATCTAGTTTTCCAAGACTACATAACTATTCATTCCATTGGGATGTGATATCATTATTTATTATGCCAATGGAATAATGTAAGGCACCATCTTTGGTATACATGGGCCAAAGTATTTACAAAAATACAATATAGTTCTGATCCCATGAAAAAAATATTATTTTGGTTAAATGTTACAAAATATTATATCTTCCGTAGATAGTTACTCATTATACTCAATGTGTGGAAATTATGAAAAATATTTTATCCGAATAATCTAAATGGAATATTATATTATATAAAAACAATTATTATTGTGCATAAAATAATGAAATGATTTATATTAAAAATGATAAACAAATAGATGTAATCATATGATAAATAAATATGGTCTTTTAGTTAATAAAAACATATTAATACACGAAAATTAAATATTTATTATTGATAATAATTAGTTAAAAATATATATTTCATATTTATTTTAGATATAAATTATTGAAATTTTTATTTTATATGTTATTCGATATTATATCCTTTATATTGAAAATATATAATATTCATTTGAAATAAAATTTATATATTTCTTAAAAAAATTTATCATTTTATATAAAAATTTAGATATTTATTATATCTAATAATTTTATTTTATATTGAACTGATTTTATTTTCAAATGATCATTTTTTAATATTCCAAATAAAATAAATATATGTTTTTATAATATAAATTCTTCATATTATTATTTATGAATGATTCATAAAAAACTATTAACAAATTTTTATTTACCATATTTTTGCCATATTTTTAAAATAAGAAAAATAAATTATACTACATTATTCCAAGAGAAAATATAATAAAATTTACATTTTATTATTTAGATCAACTTCAAGATCTGATCTATATTCTTTAATAATTCATCATAAATATTATTTATAATATCAAAAAAATATGGGTTTTAATGAAAGAAAAATAGCTTGTAATGGTTTCCTATAATTCAAGTACATATTCATCACATGAAATAAAAATTATAGTAGGAACCATGGAAATTATATTTAGAAAGTATTTTAGTAAGAATCATGAAAATGTATAAAAATATATTCATTTCACTGTTTTAATAATACATGTTGTTATTTTCTAATATAAATTTTATTTTTAAAAAAGTTGGCCATTGTTAGATAAATTCTTACAATAATAATAAAATTTATATGATTGTATACTTTTGGGAATCTATTTCATTGATATATAATATTAATGTAAATAAAGTTTTATAAAATTCATAACCAACATAACTTTTATTATAATATCATTTATGTTATTAAAATCAATGCATATTCGGATTATTTGTCATAAAATAAAAAAAGTTATATATGTTTTTTAATAATATTTTTACAACACTTGTAACGCGAATCTAAAAATATTGTAATACACTCCAATAAAATTACTGTAATGTAAATGGGTTATATCATATATAAGGATCCCATTAACTATCCACATTAAAAATTTCACCCAAATTCAATATTTTTTTAATTGAATAAAATGTGAATGATAAATGAGTAATTTCACAGAAGAACCATGGTTTATATTTTTATTCATAAAAAAATAATTAATATTACTTGGATTATTCCAATAATCTCATTCCTCCACTAGAATCTATGTGATATAATGACTCTTCCAAGTCTTAGTAAGTATTCTCTCTTCTCCACGGTCTATAAGAAAAATATTCCATGAGAATGAGTAAATTATATATTCTATTAAGAATTGCGAAACACATTCTAAAAAATAATTTGGAATAATTTTTTCCAAAACCATTAAAAATTACATGTTGTTGTTCCATTTGAGTGAAATTTCATTTTTTTTAAAAGGGCGATTTACTTGATGTGAAGATGGTCTTAATATGTGAGTGATAAAGATCTAATGAAGAAGAATATGGAAAAATCCTCAACGAAATGGGATGACTATTGAACAATTTATAATATATACGATGTGGGAATGATCTGTTTATAAAGTGAAAATTTTTCGTCTATTGTTTAGTGTTCATCGCTTTTTATTGATGATTTTTGGAATTTGTAGTTAGATTCAAAAAAAATATAACAGGTTGAATATATTTGATGAGAAACTTGGATTCCAAAATTATAATTATATTTCTATGGAATATATATTTAAACTATTCAAATAAACAGGAAAAATAAATTTATCCAACCAAAGGGACCCCACATCCACTACATAGGTTGGAAGGGTCAACCACTAGTCATATATAGTGTTTGTAGGTGGTATAATAGCACATGAATTGTTTGAAAGTGTTTATGAATACATAGTGTTCTTCCTATACAATAGTATAGAACTCGAGTGAGTGAAAAATTGATGTTTGTATGTTGGAACTGACGACACAATTTTCTTATTAATTAATGTTATTCTATATTGATGTAACACATATTTTTAATTACATTAATAATGTCCATCCAATCTAATATAGAATTATATTTTAACATCAATCAAGGGTTTCTCTCTTTCATCTATAGTTCCACATTCCACAACACACAATTATAAAGATGTATCATTTAAGCACCATTTGATCGACCTGATGACTTCAACATGGTTTAAAAACCATTAAACATTGATTTCAATAATAAAATAAAGTCTAAAATTATGTACTGTAAAGATATAATAATTTTTTAAGGTGATTAAGGAAATATTTTGAATTCTTGTAAGCAGTTGAGGTAGTTTTTATATAAGAATGGATGTGTACATATGTGCTGACATGATTGAGTTATATCTATGGGAGTTATATATAAATACCCTTGGATGTTACCATTCATGTGTACAAGATAATAAAATCTATGATCTCTATGAGATCAAAACATATACTTGAGTAGGCTCATATATTCTTTTATGGGTTCCATGTATTTGTGGGGGGATTTACTAGACATTCACTTTCACATGATGATATTTTCAATCCTAATGGTTTTTTATACACTCACAATGTGTTTCATGGTAAAGAATATGAATAGTTTTCACATGTAAAATTATTTGAAGAATTAAGAAATAAAATTATAATCAAATACCATTTTCACATAATGGGATTTTAGAGAAATACTTTGGAATATAAATAACCAATTCCATTCTATTATATACTTGTGTGAATGAGGTGGGGAATTATCAATATTCCTTGAAATTTAATATGAATTCATAAAGAAAATATAGCAAGGAATTAAATATATTTTCTTTTAATATACAATATTATCATGCACATGAAATATTGAATGCATATTGTCTATGTGACATTAATGGTGATAATATTTTATAGTGAAGAAAAAATTTTAGTAGTATAACGTCATTTAATTATTGACATTTCTGTGCACAAGAAATAAAACATGAATAAATGGTGGGTGAAGGATTTTAATTCCTCTCTATTGAAAAATGTATATTGACAATATCTCTCATTTTGTAATTTATATATTATTTCCGAAAAATACATTAGAAATTTACACTTCATGAATAATGGGAAATGTATTTGAGACTCATCGAGGCCGAGTATTAGACCATTTCATACCGGATAAATTTTTCTATTGATATTAGTTGAGATCGTTAATATATTATTGAATAGTAATTATGGATTGAACATGATTGATAGATTTAATAATATCTCGATTAGTGTATCAATAGGGATAATGTTCATTCAATTGTGATAAAAATATCCATGCAAGACCAACATGATGTAACTATTCTTGAAGTGTACACATGTATGTCTAATATCATAATATCACGGAAGATGATATTGATCAATTGGATTACAATCATTGTATAGGTGAAAAATATAGATTTATTGTTGATATAGACATATGGAGAAGAATTCAGTAGTATGGTCTAACCTTTTTTTGGAATATTGTGTTCGGTGTTTCTAAAAAATCATTGGAGAAGAAGGTGAATTTGGCGGTTCGAAAAAATTGTTAATGGTTTATTGGAGCTTATGGTATAACCAACTTGTTATTCAAGAGACTAACTAGTTACAATTTTTACCAAAATTAGTTAGTGTAAAATCCATATTGGGGGTTTAGAAATCACAGAAATGAGTATCACTTTCTACCAATCATAATAATTCCATGTCTGTTGTTAATTCCATATTATTGTCTCACATATTTTCGGGATGAAAATTAGATATAAAGGATCGGTACATTAATCGGTTATAATGGAAAAATAAAAATATAAATTCCTTTTAAAAATAGTTCACCACATATCCATCCCCACTCAGTGGTATCTAATTGAAATATTATTACATTAATTGGTGTTTGATAAAAAAGGTAACCTTAGAATATCCAATACATAGTTGAATAATCTATCTTCTAACCATAACCATTAATATTTTTGACAAAAACATTTAATCATGTAATAAAGCCATCAATAGTTTCATCATCATCTATTTTAATGTATTCAGTATTTCTTCTATTAATTTATAAAATGGATTATTTAACATTATGATTTCCGTCATAATAACTTCTGATATAATCCTGAATATCCATGTCAGATTTGAGACCCATAACATTAGTGTATATTTTTTTTTGTAAATACATATTGATTTCAGTTTTATTCTTAATATCAACTTTAATATTTATCTTGTCATCAGGATTCATAAAAACATCTGTAAAAATTTCAAGCTTTCTACATATTTGCCATGAACTAAGTTGGGTCCCCATACGACTCGATGCCCGACCCAGTCCGATGTAAGGCCAGAAGGTTTTTCCCAATCCCCACTAGATGGAAACTATTGACGGGCATCAAATTGATATTGTTGGGAACACATTTACTTATAAAAAAGATAGATAACTTAAATAAAACAAAAAAAGCAAAAAAAAACTAGCATCAAAATTGAAAATAATCTTAATAGTGAAACATACCACAAGTGACCTAATGAGTCACCATCGAATATAAAAAACCACAATCTCTCCTAGAGTGAACCATGACTAGAGAACACTGAAAAAGGAAAACAATTAATGTAGGCATGAGCATCGGGATGCCCAGTAAGAATTACAGAGTACAACAATAAACTATTAAGTTATTTTTAAAAAGAATTCGAAAATGTACTAGTTTGAAAGTAAGACATAATAAAATAATGTGTTCCATTATTTTCAAATTCAGTTAACAAGCAATCATTTTCAAGAAAAACATTGTTCTTCCACTTTGTTTTCAAAATAGGTTCCAAGCATGAATTAATATTTCAACGTGAAATGATACCAATATAGATAAAAAATATCATTTTCACTAAAGAGGGAATAAGCATGAAACAACTGAATTGAAAATTATATCACATGTACCATGTGTAATCCCTATAAATCTAGAGTTAGTTAGGTTCCTAGGATCCTCATACCTAAGTGAAATGACATATAGTAACCACAATGAACTATGTTCTCATGAATGAGCCACTAGTAGGAATCACACCCATAACCAAGTGGTCTATAATCATTCACCATTATAATGAGTTTGTGTTGTATGCATCAATATTGATAGAAAAAACTAGTATTAACCACATTTGTAACATCTTGTGTATTAGTCCCAGTCTACCCCAATAGATACCCAGGTTTCTCATGTACTCCATTTCTAGTGGTGGTGATTTTTTATCAAGAAAACATATATGAAATTATCATTTTCATTACTAAAAAATAAATCCCACCTCTCACCACTGATCCCCCTTCTTGTGGGCATCCCCCATTATAAGTTACATAACAAAACACAAGACTCTAGATGAGTAACATATCAAAAATCACATATTTAACATACACATCTTGTTTCTAAAACAATAGTGTATGCCTCAATAGAGTTTTCCAACATTTTGAAATCATTTTCAAGGAGACAAACATGCCTCATTACATCACAAAGAATAATTTTTCTTTAGGAAAAAATCTAACCCAGTACATTGAATTTCTAAATCCATTTGAATTTCCAATTAACAACAAAGGATTCACACATTTTAAAACAAATTGAAACCCGGATTAAATAAAAGAAACCCATTTATGAATGAAAAATCACTATTTATCATCATATGCACATCAAATCCCATATAATATTCCTAACTAAATTGTGGAATTTCTTCTCTTTAAAATCCCACAAGAATCCATATTCATTTAAATAAACATTCACAACTGATATACAAAACAACATTTTATGAGAAAAACCCACCACACACCTAAAACAATTTCTTTTTACTTTTAAATATTTAAAATGATAAGTATTATAAAATAATATTGGGATCATATTTTATTGAAAAATACATATGTCAACCCTTAAAGTGAACCTTAAAAATGAAGGAAAGTCCAACATCCAACATCACCGTCTCATTGCATAACATCCATATAATATTTAATATAAAACTAATATTTTTTAAAAACAGTCATGGAATTAACGAATTCAATTTAATGGTATAATAATAGAGGGATTACCTCATGGTGGAACCAAACCGAACATCTAGCCATTAGATAATTCTAACTAAGAGCTTCTGTTGGGATGCACATACCTGCATATATATATATATACCATTTTCCTGATAAACATATTCCCCATTCCATGAGGGAAAACATTCCTGAAGGATATAAATATATATATATATATATATATATTCATACATTCGTACCTGCATTCACGCTCGGTTAATGTCGACCAAAATATCTGGAGAGGCTACGACAACCCAAAATCACACAAAACAACCCAACACAGTACACAACAAGGGCTTACATAATGAACACACCAATTTCACATGTAAAGTCCATTTTAAAATCAATTACATATAAAATATTTTCAAAAACAATTTTTTTCAATAATTTTATAATTTAATAAATAAATTAAACAATTAAAAAACATTGAAAGGAAACCAAGAAGTCATTACACCAAAATATACCCGAAATTACCTTTTTAAAACCAAAATAACTTCATAACCTTTAAAAAATGTGATCCACATCACGTACACAATCTAATAAATTATTTAATTTTTAAAAAAAAATTCTAAGGAGTGATCTAACATAGGATTAAACATAAACTACACCAAAAATATAATACAATATCTAATGGAAACCTAAAACCTCATGTAACATTAACCAAAACTCTAGGGAAAACAAATAGGGGCTTTTCAGTGGAAGGTGCACTAGAAGAGGAGTCAGAAACTGGGGTCACATTTCCAAAATGAGGAACTGAAAAAAAAAGGATGTGGGGTTAGGGAGGTCTGATGTTACAAGGAGTGTTGTGATGGGTTCAGGGTGGTGTGATGGTGGTCGCCGGAGAAAGGAAGGGTCTAGAAAGCCATGGGAGGACGAAGCCAAGAGAACAATGCCACAGTAGGTAGCCACAATGGGAGAGGAAGGAGAAGACGGAAATAATGAAAAAAGAGAAGAAAATGAAAAGAGGGAAAAAAGGGGAAAAATTAGAAACACTAAAAAATTCCCATGTGAAATAATAATAATAATAATAAGGATTATAATAATTAAAATTATAATATTTTTAATAATACAAATAATAATAATGAGGCTAATAATATTAATGAGAATTTTAAGAATTATAATCAAAATAATTTTCAATATATTATATCAATATTACTAACTATAATAATAAAAATAATAATATAGTACTAATGTAAACAATAATAATAATAATAATAATAATAATAACATTCTTAATAAAAATATTATCATTATTATTATTGTTGAAATAATTCATTAAAAATGATTTTTTGAACATCAGGAAGGCTGCATGATGAGCTGGGTGAAGATGGGAAGTTTTCTAGACCTTACTCTTCATGTGCACCTGATGTCGTCACGCTCAAAAGGTGAGTTTTTTTAATAAAATCGAAAAATATAAATCATGTTTCAACCCGAACAACTGGATATAAGTAAAATTAAATAAATTATAAATTTAAAAAGTTCATGTGTGAAAATTCTACCCACCATAAAACATTCGACCACTAGACATCCACAATAATGTCTAAAACAAAAACAAAAATGACATAATTTCATAGCTCAAGGAGGTCCCCAACATAAGATGATAAAAATAAGGCAATAATAATACCGTCAAAGGAGGGGACATTCAATCCAAATTCAGGAGACCCAGAATGGAGTCCACACCAAGTGTCCCCCCAAAAGATATGAAACCTATATTTGGTAGTCAAATGATTGTAAAATTTACAATAAACCATTTGAATATACTTAAACAAAAATCCTAATACATTCCCAAAGAGGATCACAAACTTAATGAGAATCAAGTGATCAATTAGAATGATGCTACCACAATAGATATGGTATTGGAGTTAGATAGATATGAATGAGACCACCTATTTCCCAGCTAACACAAAAAATATAACGTAATTACAAAAAGGGGGATCCAAAGTGGAATACCCCACAGAAGAAACATCTTAATCCTTGATACAGACCTGAGACACCAACATGGGGAGGCCCAACCGAACTCCCCACCACAAAGAATAGGTTGACACCTTTTCATTTCAATGGGACTTTCAGTGAGACCCATAATGGGTCTCACAACCATTAGAACTAAGAAGCCTAACTAAATAACTCAAACCGATGCAAAAACCCACAAACACCCAATCCCCACAGCAAGGGGACTGGTGAAAGATACTCTAAAACAAATAGAAAAATTTAAATGGTAAATCACTCCTGAGGATCATCACTATTCTTAGATGATCCCTAATAAAAAATTAAATCAAAACGGACTTAAAAGGCTATACTATACAAAGATAACCACATTGAGATTCACTCCCACAAGGCTATAAGAACTTTTGTTGAAGGAAATGAGAAATTTATGACTCATTATAATGGAGTAAGAAGTCTTATACCCACGCAGATCATAATATGAAGATGATGTGTTCATGTTTTCTTTAACTGTAAAGAGCCCTTAAAATAGAGGTGACCCACAGAAACCAAAAACAGTCTCCACCTCCCTCTCCAGAGAAGGGAGTTACCCCTAAAATATTTTCACCCCTTTGGTTTCTTGACTATGTTCCTAGTTCACTTCGAGACCAATTGATGGAGCTATAGTGTTTGAGGCATCTTCAGCCTTGTATTTAGGTGTAAGAAACCCCCAATAGATCATCTTTCTTCGATAACACAAGAAACTACACCACATATTATATATAACCAGTAGAACATAACACACCCTAGGGCCCACATACTCTTACATCATACTTTATAGAAAAATGGGTCTTCGAAAATGCACATACATCGAAATGACCCTTTCATTTCAAAGAGAACCCATACTATAGGATGTCATTGAACATGACCCTTGCAACTGACATATACATTATAAGAATGGAAACATTGAACCAAGTCCCTAATAGTGTAAAATTATTTTGAGCGGCCATAATATCCTCTCATGACTATATGTTTCACACACGAGGCTTAGAATTAACCCTTTCTTAGGTGAATCCAACAGAAAATCCAAATACATTTTCTAGATAATGTCCAATAGAATTAACCTAGAACACATCCCACATTAGACCACTGTATTTACCTTCACTACTTCTAGGTGGGAACCTCATACATAACAATGTTGGACTCCAAAGTCAACAACTAAGTCAACCCATGAGACCAAAGTTTACTCCAAATCCACCCGCATATGCTTTCTCACTGCGAGAGGATCCACTAGAGTGCTAAAAAGAGGTTGATTCATATTCTAACTATCAAGAAGAAGAAGGTTCTTGCACTGATGAACTGGAGGATCTTCCAATAGATAAACACTTATGGCCACACTTCGACATGAACTAACTCTTTTTGGGGGCATACACTAGGATTTGGGGAGACCAATGAACCCAATAAACCCATTTTTATTTTAAAAAACAACTCCCATCCTTTTCAAACTAGGGTTATAAAAATAATTTTCCAAACCCAAGGAGACACATGATTAGTCAAGTGGGAACTAGTGCTGATGGGTGACTCAAACATATGGATATTCTCCATACTCTAGTAACCCCACAATCACAATGAGTGTTCTTGGACCATGTATCTAGGTCTACATGGTTTTCCATACCTTGGGACCTCTCTAAGACTAATGGTCCAACCCTCTTTTTATTTCCCAATAAATGAATAACCACAAGGTCCCATAGACTCAAATAAAACCCAACATCCCCTGGTAAGTTTTGTCTCTTTACGAAGTGTGCTGGCTAGACAACATACTCATAACTAGAAAATTGAGTTCTGATAATCCTAGCTTTAGTCTATCGTGACTCATTCCATGAAACACGACCCAAAAGAGGGAACATCCTCTAGCACCATTTTCTCATGAACCAAGTAGGGTCCCAATCCGACCTAGTGCCTGACCTATTCTGTGGTAAGGTTTGAAGGCTATTCCTGATTCTCATGCGCTAAGAACAAGTTCTGGACATTAAAATAAGATAACTGAAAGTGGTTTAAACCATATTCAAAAGAAACATAAAAGAATAAAAACTAAAAAAAATACCTTCATTAGCTACTGAAATAAAAATATACTATGTTGAAAAACATAAATTAGGTGACCTTGTGGGTTACCATGGAACATAAAAAACAACACTCCCTCCAAGACTATACACTGGCCAGATAAACCTAAAACTAGAAAAAAGAATGCATGCATGAGAACTGTGATGCTTAGTAGGAATTCCAGAGTAAACCTACACCCTATTCCCATACCTTTAAAAAGAATCTCAAAACATTCTAGATTGAAAAAAAAGATATAATAAAATATTTATTTTCATTAATTTCAAATTCATGTAACTATCTTTCATTTTCATGAGAAAAAACTCTCTTCCACTTCATTTTCAAAATAGGTTCCAAGAATGAAATATCATTTCAAAATGAAATGATATCAATTAAGATTAAAAACATATTTTTATATCAAGTGAGAACAATCAAGAAACAAATGAATTGAAAATCAAATCACAAGCACCATGGAAGATATGTGAGTATATAGTGTTATTTGGGGAAGTATTATCCTCATTACTCGGTAAAACATTGTATATCAACCATAAAGAACTATGTTATCATGCACAAGACACTACTAGGGAATACACCCATAACCTAGAAGTCCAACAAAACATCATTATGTTTTTTTAGTGTTATAATCATCAATCCTGCAAGATGAAACTATGATAAACCACTTCCATATCATCTAGTGTGCTAGTCCTAGTATGCCTACCTAGACAACCAAGTTTCTCATGTGCTAAATTTCATTTAGTGGTTAGTTTTTATAAAAAACATATATGAACTTCAAATTTTATTTTCTCATCAACACATCTAACCTCTCACCACTAATAGCAGTTCTTGAGAACGTCCCCTGATATGAGTCACACACAAAAACATGAGCCTCTTCACATGGCACATATCACAAATTAGATATTTAATATACACATTATGTTTCTAATACAATGAGACATGAATCAAGAAGTGGTTTTCAAATTTAAAAATCATTTTCAAGGATTCAAATTGGCCTCAATAAATCAAATAGAATAATTTCTCTTTTGAAAACATTCACACCTAATACTTTCAATTTCTAAATTACTTTTCAATTCCAATTGTCAACAAATGATCAAATGTTATAAAACAAATTTAAATCATGCCTAAATACAAGAAACCCATTTTAGAAAGGTAAATGAATATTTATCCTTGAACTAATATCAATTTAAATAAACTTTTCCTATCAATTTCGTGGAATTTACCTTTTAAAAAACTCATAACAATCTATATTCATTTAAATAAACTTTCACAACTAATATACACACCAAAATATTTGAGAAATATCTACCACAAACCCAAAACCATTTTAGAGACTACTTTTAGGAATTTAAAATGTTAAGCATTCTAAAACAATATTGGGGTCATATTTTAATGAAAAATACACCCGTCAACACATAAATCGAACCTAAAAATGAATGAAATAACAACATCAAGCATCACCATCACATTGCATAGCATGCATATACTATTGAATAGAAAAGAATTTTTTTAAAACTGTCAAGAAATTAAGGAATTGTATTTAAATGTATAGTCATAGTGTACCTACCTCTGGGTGGAACCAAACTGAATATTCGGCCCTTGGCAATTTCTAACTAAGATCAATAGTTGGCACACACATACCGGCATATATATATATATATTCGACTCAATGCATGTATTCCCCGATCAATGAGGGAACACATACCCATAATATATATATATATATATATATATATATTAATATATTTTCGTACATTTGTACATGCATTCATGCTCCATTAAAGTTAACCATACTCAATGTAGAGGTGGTGGAATCACAATGCCGCACAGATCATCCCAACACACTACACAACTATGGATTAAGTCATGAACACACCAATTTCACATATAAAGTACATTTCAAAATCAATTTAATATCAATTCATTTAAAAAACTACTTTTGCAACACTTATATAATTTAATAAATCAATTAAACACTTAACAAAATATTTCAAGGACACCCAGAGATCATTACATCCAAATATACCAAAAATCTCTTTTTTAAAAACAGACACACATCATATCATTTTCAAAATATGATAAAAATGACATTCAAAATCTAATAAAATAAATTAAATGATTTATAAAATTGTGAATGAGTTATCTAACATAGATTTACACATAAACCATGCCCAGTTTCTAATGAAAACCAAATTTTTGCACAAAAAAAAAGTTCAATTTTTCACCAAATCACATTCCCACCTTGAAAATAGATTATAAATCATATTTATATAATAAAATAATCATATTAAATAAAAATAATAATGATAGGTCATGGAACCACCTACCATTGGTGTTAAAAACCCCAAGAATATTTGTGAATCATCAACCACACCCAATCCGCACCACAAAAAAATCATATTCAACCCAAAATAGAAAACCCTATCCAAAATTATAATTAATTAACTCTAAATATAATACCCTACCCTATGGAATCCAAAAACCCCAAGTAATATGAATACAAAACCAATTAAAAAAGGTATATGGGCCTATAGGGGTAAGGCACACCCAAAGGGGAGTCAATGGATGAGGTTATAATTTCTGAAAATGGGGTCAACAGGGAAGGGGGCAGTATGATGTTAGCCAAACGGTGTGACGGTTTTAGCGAGGGAGTATTGGTTTTGCAAGTGAGTTCACTAGAGTTTGGCGCTGAAGCAAGGAGGGGGCATCATCTAACCATGGGAGGTGGCAGCCAAGGGATAATCACGTATGAGAGATAGGCATGACGAGATAGGAAGGAGAAGAGAGATTAAAAAAATGAGAAATTGAAAAGACTGAGAAAAGGGAAAATTAAGAAACCCTTAAAAATACCCACTTAAAAATAAAAATAATAAGGATTATAGAAATTAAAATTATAATCTTCTTAATGAATCAAATAATAATAATGAGGTTAATAATATTAATGGGAATTTTAATGATTATAAACAAATGAATTTTCATATTATTCTATAAATAATAATAATAATAATAATTTAATAGTAATGTAAAAAATAAATAATAATAAAAATAAAAATAACAAAAATACTCTTAATACTAATATTATGATTATAATTATTGTTAAAGTAATTCATTAAACATTAATGTTTTTAACATCGTGGATGTCAAACGGTTACATGGGTGAAGCCATGCAGTTTCCCAGACCATCCTCTACCCATGCGCCCGATGTTGTCATGCTAAAAATGTAATTTTTTAATAAAAACCCAAAAATTTAATCCCAGTTTTAACCTGAGATACCCCATTCGAAGAAATTAAATGAAATTAATAATTTCAAATTGTAGGTGTGACACTATTTCCACTAGTTTTTTTGTAACTCAATATGATAAATAAAATATATAAATTTATAAAAAGGCTCAAAATGGAATCATGACGAATTTATGAAAATACTTGAATACTCTAATGCTATGGGTTTCATAACTGAAATGGATATCTGAGATAATATAAAATATTGTTATGAAAAAAATCATAATGTTATAGATGCTATTTTGAAAATTTATAGAAGTATTTTTGAAGGCATCAAAATTGCTGATGATGAAACTATAGATGGCTTCATTACAAGAGTAAATGTTAATGTGGAAAATATTAATGGTTTTGGTGAGACACAAGATGGTGATAGTAGTTAGAATATTCTATTGAGAACATTACCTATTATATTTGTTCTTGAGGTTTCATATCTAAAAGATCAATAAGATCTATTATTTGATAAATAATATAATAAGATCATAGAATATGAGATTGAAAAATAACTAGAATTTCAGAAATTAAAAACATATGATATATCTTATGAATACTTGATAAATGGAAAATCTAGAGTTAATGAATAACCACAATCATGTGATTTTTTGGATGAGGATGATAAATAGGGATTCCAGAAAATTATGGACTTGTTTAAACAAATGATCAAAAGGGGAATATGGAAAAGAAATTGTAATAGAACACCTAGTTTATTAATTATAAATATACTGGTCATTCTATGGTAAATAACCAAATAAGAATGTTTTAAGATTGGCATATATAAAGAGGATATGAATTCCTAGAAAATAAGATCATTTATTCATAAGAAGAAGTTTACTTCCATGATGATGAATACGATAAGCGTGGAAAGGGATGAATTTTCATAAATAATATGCAAGTCTAATGAAGAATGATCTTTTTGGAATCTTATTTTCATTTCTAGGGAATAAGAATAAATCTTGAAACTTATTATACAGTAATGAATACGATGACATGACTAAAATAGAGGTGATATAAAATGAAAATATTAAAGGTAATTATATGTACAATGTGAACCCCGTCAAGGAAATGGAAAATATTTGAATGAAATTAACAATATATACTCTATGAAAAAACAATTCAAAAATAGAAAAACAAATCAAATTTAAATAAGGGCAATTAATATGATGATATCTTAGTTAGAATGACAGATATTTTTTTTGAATAAATACATGTTTGAATGGATGTTCATAAGAAGGATGAAACAACACATGTTGAATAAATTAAACTAATTATATTTAACTTAAGTGAGTTTGATCATGTGATTTATGGTATAGGTGAAACATTTGATGAAAAAGAAAAATAATAATATAAAACACAATAAATGAACAATTAACCTCAAAAGGCGATGAAAAGGATAAAGTAAGGATTCCCTAATGACATTGAATGGAAAGGTTATTACTAATAATCCACTAAGAATTAGAGTTTATAGTGGAAATTTGATTCTAATGTTAAAAATTATCAATTAATATTTATTATCTATAACAATTTTTGTTCAGGAGAAAAAACACAAAATTTTACGAATAATTTAATCAATGGGAAATAATTTCCATAATGTAATAAGCGGTAACTTCGGCTATAATGCTTCCTTAGAATAAAAGCACCAACATTATATGAATATATAGAAAAAAATACTTAGAGAAACACTATTTTATTTCTTGACGATAAATTATTAGATTCTAGTTCTACTGATGTGATGTCTTTCTTCGTAATGATGATTCATGCTAGTATAAAATTTAATTTTTAGTAATGATTCTGAATTATGGGGAAGCAATGATATATATATGATATCATATTCACATTAATATAATCCTCTACCTAATAAATTATCTCATCTATCAGCATATAACAAATATGAATTATATAATGAATATTTTGGTAAATATGGTGAAGAAGGTCACCAAAACAATTTATATCTTACCAAGTGATATTCTCAATGTTGAAAAAGAGTGGAAAAGTATGATATTGAATAAAATTTTAGTCACAATTTAGTTGTGCGATAATAAAAAAAATACAGAATGATTGTAATTGTGATGAGGAAGAAAGGAAAGAATGTCATGAAAGTTGAAGAAGATAATGATGAAGTGAATTATTATATAAGGTATAAATATTAAATAATTTTTTGTGAAATGTTAAATTAATTCACCATGACACAAAACATTACACGTCAATCCTAATAGAAAATAGATCAAAGTGAACTCTTCCCTGATTTTTTCAATGGAATAATGAAAATGAAATGCTGTGGGGAAACGTTGAGACTCAGGTCTATTTATGTTGAAAAAACATGTCCATATTTATTCACTTATATATAGTAAATTTAAATTATATTGATATAATTTAAAGATAAAGATTCATTTACCTAGGGGTATCTTGGATGAATTTATGATGTTAAATATTCACTATTTTGTGAAATGATAAACACTCTTAAATTCATTATTTTAAAAAAAAAATTATTTGAATAAAATAATATCAAAAGAGAGTTTTTATTCTGCCAAAGGGGGGCTATATGTTTTTTCACTATAAATTTTATATTTGTTTATTAATACGAGTGAAGGATAAATATTTTTATTGAATTTAGTGGTAGAATAGTTGCAGGGAAAGGAGAGAGAGTTATTTGATATTACTATGATATTAATATTTTTTTCATAAAACATTGATCACTATTGATATAATCTCTTAATTTCCTCACTAAGTTCGTCCACATATGTAAAAAAATTCTTAATAATGGATATCTATAAAAGTAAATTTGGTGGTATCATATTATATGGAAAATAATATGATAAATGAGACAAAGATAAGATGATATTCTATCTATTCGTTAATTGTTTTCATAGCAAATAATTGTAGAATGAAAAATTGATATATTTGAAGATATAGCGTTTGTTGGTATTGATAAAAATACAAAAGGGAAGATTATGTTCACATTGAGTTGAATTTCATTTTTTCCATAAGGATTATTTTCTTATTGTGGTGATTATTTTAATATGTGAGGGATGAAGTGATGATGATTGTTATTATTCATTCATCATCAAATAAATTGGATAACTGCTAAATCATTTCTAATGTATAATATATTTTCAAGATGGGTTTTGAAAATACATATTATGTTTAATAATTTCTAATTTGAATATGATATCTTGTGTAATGTTTTTTTTAATTTCAAACTAAATTAAAAAACAAAAAATGAATGGGATGTTGATGATACTTGTTGAAAAATTTGGATTAGAAAATTAGTTTGAAAATTCTATGTAATATATTTTCTATGTTTTCAAAAAAAGGGAATAAAATCCTTGCATTCAATGGGTCCCCATGACCAATACATAGGTCGGTAGGGTCATCCTCAAGAATTAAATGGTGGAAGTATTTATTAGCATAGTTCCCATAGGGTGGGTACATGGAATTATAAGCCTAGTGTCATGGCCATCCCATAATAGAGAACTATGTTGAGCCTTTTAATGTGGTGTTAATTCGAGTGAGCATATGGGGGCATGGACAGTGTGAATCCCATATGTGTGATATGTTTCCAGGTTCTAACCCATGTACCAACTTTAGAGATCAATGGAATCACTTTTATTATTATGCTTAAATATATAGAATATAAGTCATATCTGTGACTTGGATGTATGAGATACCATTCATCCATGTAAAAAAATACACTCAGAACCTAATATTGTGATTTGATTAAAAAATAAAAACTAATCTATGATTTGATAATATTATAGAATCATCTGAGAGTTATCGACACAAGTTAGTAGCTATTTATTCCACAATGTCTAATTAGCAATCCAAAGAAATGAAGTTGTATTTCATCATCTTGTGGATTTAAACATGATGGATACCTAATGGAAGTTCATATTCTTGAGTAAAACAAAATAAAATATATGAATGTGAGAAAATAGATTCATTTATCAATGTGATGATAGTAACATTTGATGTTACATAAGCATTTGAGGAATTTCTCATAGATAAAAAGCTATATAGATATCAGTTGAGGTGATAGAGTTAAATTTGTGGTATTTTCCCTTAAATACACTCATACCTAAACATTATATGGTATTATCTAAATAAAAATATAATTTCACCATTATAATAAAAAATATACTTGAGAAATATAAATATATTAACAAATGTGTTCTACGAATTAATGATATTATTTATATGGAATTTACATTCACATAATGATGGTCTGAATAGATTATATAGTGTAATGACCCACACTATCTTTCAAAAAAGTGTTTAAAAAACATTTTCTAGTACATAATTATGTGATGAAGAAAGAATGAAAATTGTTTTTGAGTACCTTGTTACACTGATATTTTATAAAGAAATATTGAATTACAAGAAGATGTAGTTCCATTATGTGACATACTTGCATGAAAGAAGTAGACATTTTTCTACGTTCACTTTAAAATCTGTATTAATTAATTACAAAATTAAATCTAGGATGTAAATCTACATTCATCAATTATACATTATTTTCATTCCCATGAAATAACAAATGAATAATGAGATTGTGGCTTTCACAATGGTAAATATGTATAATGATAAAAAAATTAAGATAGCGCAGTCAGATTTCATTATCTTCATTTCCATACACATGAAATAAAATATGTACAAAAAGTTTGTGAAGTTTAAGAATTTTTATTTTTTAGAAATGATGATGAAAATTTAATTAATTTCCTTATATATTAATTACCATTAAGAAATTCAAATGAAATATACATTGCATGAATAGTGTTCCATCCATTTGAGACATTTCTATGTAGTGTATCAAAAGAGATCATAAAAAAATTAAAATGGTATTGATATTATTTCAAATAATTTGACAATTAGTGAACAGTAAGTGAGTTCTATACATCAACTATAGAAGGATGAATTTCCCATGTAATGTTTCACTACAACAACTGATCTTTCTCTGATGATCATAAAAATATAACAAATAACATTTAAAATCCATGAATATATAAATGTATATAGAAAAGTAGGATATAGTAGGCTCATGGAGAAGGATATCATTAATTTTAATGAAATATTTCAGGAGGTGAATAAGTCCTTTATACAATGGATTTGGCCATTTGAATAAGATAGTTGAAATTGGAGAGTTTAACCCAATTCTTAAAGATTGTGAATTTGGGGGGGGGGGTATGGGCAATAAACATATAAAAAGGTAAATTTGGGGGTTTAACCAACTATTAAAGGGTTATTGGAGATTATCTAATTTAACTCGAATGTAATTTGTGGATCTAACTAGTTTCTATTGTAATAACCACCATTTATCATTTAGAATCTATGTTGGGATGTCTGACCAACCAGGAAAAGTGTTGGTTTTTATAATGAACCTGTAAATCTCTGTGTGATGTGATTTCATTATTATTATACCTTATAGTGGAGGATGGGAATTAAATATTGTCATTTTAGACATTAATTATTTATAGATGTTGTAATAAAAGTGAAAACATTTATGTAAACAATGTACCATTGATTTACAGCCCACTTA
Source organism: Viscum album (assembly GCA_963277665.1). Taxonomy (NCBI): domain Eukaryota; kingdom Viridiplantae; phylum Streptophyta; class Magnoliopsida; order Santalales; family Viscaceae; genus Viscum; species Viscum album. Next base: position 796,535,865 of record OY728157.1, read on the forward strand.
TTGGTTCCCAACCGGTATTTCATACAATATATATAGAAAATGGGGATGCAACAATGATCACAAATATTTTTTTAATGTTAAAACCTGAAATGATTAGTCAAATATTCTTAAAATTAAAAACCATCCTATAATTAGATCATTATTGTCATCATTCCATTATTATTTAAAAATTATTGAAGAATTTGAAAAATTATAAACATGATCACTAGATTTTTTAATATATCATAATTTCCTAGATTTAATAAATGATCAAATGTTTTATTATCATTTAACTATTAATTTACATTCACCCAAAAACAGTGTTATTACATTCACTATGAATTTTTTAACTCAAACATTAGTTATAACATGTTTAATATCACCATTCCATGGTTTATCTCAAGGGTATATTTTTTATCAATATTATCCCTTTAATTATGGGTATCCACAATTATATATAATGAAAATTATTTTTTTATATACCCAATAATTCCCTTATGTTTGAATTTATAAAAAAAATCATAAATCAATAATTGATTATAATATTTGAAAGAAATTTACTTTTGTGACATCTCGTAGTACCCAATGATTTTCTTATATATCATTCCATTAAATAAATTCAATATTGAATAGATTTTATCGAAAATAAAATTGATCTAAGACATAATAGGATATATTTTGGGGGAAAAATATTATAATGTGTGATAGAAATCAATATATTATATGAATTCAATAAGAAACATCATTACTAAAATTAGTAGTGGAATAAATCCTCTAGTACATAAAAACACAATGGACATGAATTCTTTACCATAATGGTCTTATATAAAGATCATAAACACAATTTTGACTACATAGTGGTGTAATAATTTTAGATTTATAATAGACTTGGTGATAGAGGTGTAAATAAAGTGAATTATTTTTTTATTATTTTATGTCTGGTTATTGGTGTGAAACATTAGTATTTTATATATTCAATTTTGAAATATAGACATTACAAATATTGTTGTAAAATATATGTTAAATGAGTATCCATGTATCCAATATCTATATTTATGTAGAGTAATCATTAGTATCAAACTAAATGTAATATAATTAACAAATAAAAAGTTACTCAGTAATGAAATAACGTTATAATATTAAATTGAATAATTTTATTGTAAACATTTTGTTTATGCACTACCTATTGTTATTATTAATTAAAAATTTCATCTATATATAATATTCAAATAATTATTTTCACTCCTATAGAAAAATAAAATTAAATGGTTATAGGATAAATTATTTAATTTAATTTGACATGTCTAAAATTGTTTCATGTTGAAAAATATTATTTTTAAATGATTTGTTTTATGTATTTTGTATCTTTATATTAGTAAATGAAATTAATAAATTCAAAATGGATAGTCTATTTTAGTTGTTAAATTTATAAATAATATTTTTACAATTATTTATGGAGAAATTAATAAAAAGTAATATTAAAAACCGTTTTGGTATAAAATATTTTTTCCTATTGTAAATGTTATATAACTATTTATAATATTTAAAAAATATATAATATTTCATATGGTAAAAATGAATTATAATATTTTTTTGAAATCATTATTTATAATTTTGATAATATGTAATAATGATTATATCATTTTAAAACGTACCGAAGTCAATATTGAGTTTCCACAGTGTAGTTAAAACCCTCCATATATTAAACTTATGTTTTAATCACAAAGAAATTCATACAATCTGATCTTCTATTTTTTATGATAACAAGAAAGCTCTACTTCTACTATTTTCCAATTTTTGCTAAAATTATTTGTCAAATTAAATCTTTATACATTATGGAATGACTATTTTTAGAATTGCCACTAAGAACCCCCTACTATTCCTAGAATTCTCAACCCAATCTGATATGTAGTAAATATTTGTCCATTATACCTCTCCAAAATCATACTTATATTTTTGGATCATTCTGAATCCATGTTTGAAGCCAATATCCAACCTTCCCTTGGAACCAATTAACAAAGGGGATAATTAATCAAAGTAAAAAACATGTAATTAACTATCATTTTCAATTAAATTCCCAATTACACTTTTTCTATATACAGTTACAAACTATAATGATTTAATATTAAAATTATTATCCTTATGTTTACATTTTATTACTATCATGTTTATGTATACCCTTACACATTCCCATATCAAAATTGTTCTTGATTGTGTTTTTTTACTATATATAAGAGCAATGTTGTAATATCATCACAATAACCCATGCGAAATAATATCATTGAATTAACATGAATAATATATTTTATTAAAGATAAATATTTTCAATTACTTGTATTTTGTAATTGTGGCCAAAAAATTGAATGGTCATTATAATCTGCTTACTAAAATTATTTTCCCTAATACATTTTCATCATATATTCCCTTATCAGGAAACGCAACAATAAAATTCATAAAATTAACATGGGATGAGATAAATTGTTAGAAAAAAGTTATTATACTATATTGAGAAGTATCTGATTTTTTGATTTCCTAACATTGAACTTGGACCAACATATCTATTATAGAACTTGGGAAAAAACAATCCTAATTACTGACATGTAATTATGTTATAAAATATTATCTAAATACCATAACTATAATAAAAAGTAATTTTTTTATTGAATAAACATTAATATATTCATATATGTTTCTAATATATGATATTATAATGGTTATGTTAATTATAAATATTTATAAATTTCAACCATGAATATTGGGATTCAAGGTAAGGGATTCTTTAATAATCACATTATGGAATATAAATTGTTTATATTTGATCATACATATGGGATAAATATATGTTCTTGTCTGGAGGGATTTTTTTCAACTCTATTTTTTCATTGGGATCCCATTTTTCGATACCATATTACCATCCTTTGGTTCCAAATCCAATAAAAATTATTTTTTATATATATTATACCTATGTTCTTCTTATTATGGAATATGTCTCACACATTTCAATATATATTTTTTAGTCTCATAGATATCTTTATTACTTAATATATCATTTTTTGGTATATCTTGAATTAAATTTTATTTCTTTAAAAATTTAATCTGATTTCAATAATTTCATATGGTCATTTTCTACATACATTGTAATTTTTTAGGATGTTTTCAAAGGAATTTATTTATTTTTTTATTTTTTTCTATACAATGAAATTTTCACACAATCTTCATGAGTTTCCATTACTAAACATCACCTGTAATATTTCTTGTTTTTAAAAAGAAACTTTTACTCCTTATATTTTATAAAATATTTTAATTCAAAATAAAATTTTTTCAAAACTGAAAAGTTATTTTCTATTATTTCTAATTTAAATTTTAGTACACTTGAAATATTTTTTATATCTATGTCCAAATACATTAATGTTTCTTAATATTCACTGAGAATATTTTTTAATGAAAACATATATTTTTGGAAATATAAAAGTTAGTAATCTAAACGAAGGGTTATGAATTGTAGTTATAAAAACAAACAGATAAGTTCCATATATCCCTCAAATTTTATGTGTACTGGATTTATAAAATTCCATTTAAATCAATGTACAAGAGTATAAAAAAAATTTAAACCAAGTGGTAATTCAATAATGAATAAAAAAAGTTAAAAAATATGAATGGAGTATTTTTTTAGAAAACTAAATACTCAACTGAAGTATATATATACAATCCTCAGATTAATGTTAAATAGCATGGTTTATCAATATTCCAGATCTATAGTATACATCAATTTAAATTTCATTTTGGTATTCCAATTTTTAAATGTATTAGAAGGCCTTCCTTCTAATATCTAAAATTTGACCATATAAATATTACTATATATTTATTTTTCTATTTTCAAATACTATGTATTCAAATCCCATGGGATCCTTGATCTTAAAATATTGGTAAACACTCTATTTTCATATACCTAAAAGACCATGATCATGAATTATTGGTAAGAGAACAAATACATGAGAAATAATAAGACATTTACCATGAATACCAAAAAAGAATGGATAATATTAAAAGCTCAGAATTAAAATGAACACTAAATTAGAATGAATTGGATGACTTAAATGGATTATAGTCTTTCTATAGTCCTGATTTGTTTATATATTCATTTGTTATGAATCATGATAATATGGATCTATATATTGACCTCAATGTAAAAAAAAATCAATGCTCTTAATTTTAAAAAATCTAATTTTCATTTGTAACATAATCTACAACAACTTCTTAGTCTTTCATTAATATTTTCATGATTTAGTATATATTAATGAATATTTTATATACTATTATAGTTCTCTTGTATCTTATAGAGCTATACGTTAATGCATGTTCATATTAACATATTCTAATTTTCATTATTGTGTTCTTAAATATTTCAGTTAATAAAAATACATTCATCATAAATAGAACATATAATTTAAACTAAACTAATATATTGTTTATATAAAATGTATAATGATTTTAAATATAAATAAATTAATCTAGTCATTGATAGAAAACTATTCCACTAATTAGACACCAAGATATATAAAAAAAATTAAAATTTGAACTAAAAATTATTGAAAAATTCATGTGTATTATAGAAACGAATCAATAGTGAATTTCCCATTAATGTTTCTAAAAAATCCCAATAAACTTATTAGTCAAAACCAAGATTTTAAAATTACAACAGAAATATGATTGGATTATAAAAATAAAACCCCTTTTAATATTTCATTTTTCCTATATTTCTCAAACTTTTTTATTTTTAAAAATAAAAATATATCTATGAAATAAAGTTATATTTATAACTTATAAATTGTTTTCCCTCATGAATTGTTTCATCATATGTTTTTTAGAACTTATTTTACAGCAGATTCTCTTCAAACTTATATGAAAAATACATGAAACATAGTGGATTTAATCACATTTATTAACATTTATTAAGTCTAAACATTGTTTTCATATATATTAATATAATTTAAAATGATTTCATAAGTTGAACGTCATATTCTAATCCGGTATTTCAAATAATATCAAAATTGTATGTAAAATACAACATATCTTTCTTTATTATGAGACATTGATCTTCACCTACATCAATATAGATACAGTAGAGGTTATCAACTCTATCTAATGTGATGAAACATTTCATAGATATATAATTGGTCTTTGTATATGAATTTTTTGATTTTTTATGAAAATATCTCTAATTGATTATTTCTCTATAGTCTATTTCAGCATATATAAGATACGTATGATTATGTTAAATTGAGCCTGAAAAAAAGTCTTTAGATTACCGAATTTTAATAGGCATTTGGAATGTTACCATAATTATTTTATCAACGTAGTCAAATTATTCTATTAGAAATATTTGGAGAAAACATTTAGAATAAAATATTTATGAAAAGTATATTTATACATTTTATATAATGAATATCTATTATTTTATGATGATATTTTAATTAAACAAAAATACATCCACCTATAAAAAAATTAATAAAAATTCATTAAAACGAAATTGATTATACCATTCAAGAATTTTTAACATCCCCCAATATAGTAATTATTGTTTGTATAGGGAAAAAACATAAATGTTTTAGATTTAAAATGTATGTACCCGAATGTTATATTCCAATAATACTAGATATTCTTTATTTCATATTTAGTGATCATGGAAATTTTTATTTGTGAATGTAGATCATTATTATAAATATAAAATTGTATTTAATCAATATTTGTATAAGTATAATGTAAAAAGGTATAAATTTGACGAAAATAAATGAAAAAACAATAAAAATATGGAATAATTATAAAATGAAATAATTAAAAATAAAATTAATGAAAATAGATGAACATATAATATAATTGAAATGAAAAACATTAACCAGAATTTTCCTCCACCTCATTAAATGATATTTTAAAGTATAATATGAATAGTTTGAATAAGATGTTATTTGGAGATAACTTTATATTGATCCTTAAAAACATATGATTAAAAATTTTTATTTTATAAAAATATAATGGTTTCATAAAAATATTATAAACATATTATTTAGTTGTAAGAAATTAAAGAAATATACGACCATTATGTGTATGATCCAAAAAATGGTTTCTTATATATATATATATATATATATCTCAAGGTTGATGTGTTGTTTTGATAGAAAATAATAAATCTTGAATGATGTTATAAAAAATTTTCATTCAAACGAAAGTCCAAAAACTCAATGATCGTCCATTGTATTCAGAAAAAATTATAATATCAACCTCCATCTACTATATAATATTAACCTATATTGAAAAGTGAGATAAAATATTGCAACATTAATGACCTAGAAAGTAATTATTTTTTTTATAAAAGTTATTTTCTATAGAAATATTTATTTTTAATATATAATGTCCATTTTCAGCATCTATTTATCTTTTAAAAATAAAATAATCTCGATATGTTAAAAAAAACAATATTTTATAGTGCCTTTAAGGTCATATAAAAAAATTTACATATTATAAATGTGGGTAAATATTACTCACATAAAATATAAATCAAAAAAATACTAGAAAATTTATTTCTTGTTACATTCCATAATTTATCGTAATATTTTGATCATACTACTATAATCTTTTTGACTATTAATTTAGAGAATTCATTATGATCATGATTTGTAAACGTTTTTACTAGAATACTTATGCTCAATAAATTATCTAAATAAATCACTTTTTATTGTTTTTTTATTGTAACTCCCAATAATTGAAAAACACAACCATTGTATTCAAAAAAATATGTTAGTTTCTCCATTGTTCTTAATAAAACCCACAAAATATACTTCATGAATATTTATATCTTGAAATCTGGAGGAACATTTTATTGCAAATATAAATGAATAGAAATAGGCTATACCATTATAACCTAGATATATAATTCGTGGTAATGAATAATACTAAATAAATTATGTATGTTATTGTAATCTATTTATTCTAAATAAAATAAGAATCTTTTATATGGGGAAACAATTTCTAAAAAACTGTATCATTCAAATTAAACATTTTTCATATCCTCATTGAAGATATTTTAAAATTAATTATTGTACATATGTTGAAATAAATTTTAAAAACTAATCATAATTATTAAAATGTTCATATCATAATTTTATTTGAGTTAATATATGATAATTTTCTAAAAACACATATTTTTCATATAAACATAAAAATAGTAGTTTTTATTAAAAAACATCATTTACATTAATGACATTATATAAATTAAAATTTTTTAAATAATTTTTTAAAAGTAAAATTTGTTCAATTAGATATCTATTAATACAATTTAGGTCATTTGAATCAATTTAATATTTAATTTTTTTACAGAAACATTTTAAACATTTGCACATTTTTAATTTGAAAACTCACTTTCCCATCACATATATGAGTATAATTCTATATTGAGTTCTACCTCTTATATGATTTGAATTTGGAAAATTTTATTTCATATTTTTTAATTATCATAATAAATATTATATAATATGTTTATCTAAATTTTATAATTTAATGAATCGTAAAAATAATAAAAATTATATACCCTGGTTAAGGTAAAAATAGAGTTTTTATGGGATTAAACTAAAACAATTAAAACATAAAATGAAAAAGAACGTTTCAAAAACAGTTTCATGTCAATATTTTTACCATATATGATATATGATTTATAATGACTCTCTTTGGTTCCTCTTTAAATTTGAAAAACATGGGTACTTATTTTTTTATTGGAAAATACAAGTCGGTCACCCACTTCACTTATAAAAGGCCACCAAAAATCCCCCCTTCTTCAAATGTCCAATTCCATTTGGTTTCTAAATATTTTCAAAAATAACAACCTCAAAACCCTGAGAAATTCATATATCCCTTGATTTTAACATAAATCCGACCATGGAATAGTTTTTCTTCAAAGGTAAAGTTATTTTTCAAAAACAATGTAACATTCTTAAACGATGATTTTTATTTAGTTTCTTCTTCCATATCATAAAATATAATTGAACCATTATTATATTATAAAGTAACAATTTAAAAAATAATTTTATTTTTTATCTTATTTTAATTACTTGTGTCCCTCTCCACTTCCACCAAATGGGATATAAAATCGTCAATCGTGTGTACGGCGGACTACCACATCACAAACAGATGTAGATAATTGTGCATAACCACCATTCATCACTAGATATAATAATTAATTTAAAACATGTATATGATATATATTATAATATTATACCTATGTAATTTTAGTATGATATATAAATTTATAATTTCTATTCTGTTTTAGTAATTATAATGCCACTCTTGTGTACGACGATCTAGAGCCTTGTGAGGCAATGTGATTCCTTATTCACATATTATTTTCATAATATGCTATAAAAATAAATTTCATTAATTTATGTGATATATATTATAAGTTATAAATTATTTAAAACTAATATAGCATAAAAGTATTTACCCATTAACCAAATATGGTAATGATATCGTCACTTGTGTGTAAATATGGCCTTCTGTCTCCACGAAGCGATGTGATTAATTTTACGTGTAACATTTTATGTACAGTTATAATAATGTATATAATGGGTAAATATGATATTCATAACATTATTATAACTTTTTAGAAGAATTATTTTTATCCTATGAACACTATCCTAAACATTCATCCCAAAACACACATGAGAAATCAAGACAACTGACACCAGAAACAATGAAAATAATGATATATTATTTACAAAAGAAGGTGGTAAAAATTAGTTAAAGGATTATATAAGATACTAGAAATATGATAATGATTCATTTTTAAATTAATAACATTCATAAAATCAATATACGTGAGGTAAAAAAATGTTAAACTAAAATAAATCATGTTGTATGGAACAATGTCTCAACTTCCTTTTATTAAGGTATATTTTATTATGATAAAACTAATTTAATTTATATTCTGTACTTACATCAACATAAACATTTAATGTCATAAATAATTTATAATTAATGGTATTTAAAATTCATATTTTAATTAATTCATTCAATATTTTATTTTAATATCACCAAGTGTTAATAGAATTTGTCTCAATTTACATTAATTAAGACATTTTGTAATGTATTTCAAATACTTTATTTTTATGTTCTGTTTACATTTCCAGATTTAAATGTAATATCCTTAATCTATAATTTTGAATATACATTTAAATTTTTATTTTTTTTCAATGTGATTTAAATTGAAAATTACCAAGTGTCAAGGAATTTCATCACAATTTGGATTTCAATGAGGAATATTTTTTAATATTTACATATTCACTTTTATGGGTTGTGTATAATCCTTATTTGATATAATTATCACTAGTAAAAATTTATTCTTGATGATTAATTTTTCATTTCATGATTATTTTCTAATGGGCTAAACTTTTATTGTTACCATATATGTAGAAGTTATTGTACAGTCACTATGTTTATTGACTAAATTTTTTATGTTTTTAGTTATTTATCTTGACATATTGATTTTACCTAATCCAATTCTGATTTTATTTTTATTTGTTAAATAAATTTTTTTCACAATTTTACCTTTACATATTGATTATTCTTTATTGATTCATGATATCATCCACTAAATTTAATTCTCATTGATCATCTGAGTTCACTGTTATTTTGTTCCCTTTCATATGATATAAAGAATATTTTTGAGAATGAGTTCATAGTTTAAAATTTTTTTCAATTATTTTTATTTTATTTCTCTATTTAAAATGGATATCATTAATTTATATAGATATCATTAACTACTAAACTGATTAGTCTTTCCAGATTTTACACCTTGTATCTATGCCATATAACCAAATCTAGGCACACCATTAGGGATAATATGGTTGGGATTGTTAATTTGATATGTTTATTATGAAATAAAATGTTGACACCTATTTTATTATTCGAAATATAATGATGAAGTATAGTTAACCAATCATTCTCAATTAATAACCATTTCACATGTATTTAGATAAATACATATAAAATTATTTCGAATTATAAAAATAATGATATAAACCTAAATTTAGAAAATGAAGATGAAAAAAAAAATTTAATTAGAAAAATTGTTGGATAAAAATTCCTTATAAAGAGATTATTTTATGTAAACCCTTGATGATTCACTCACATTATTATATTCTAGCTTATTTAAATACATAGTGTTATTTATTAATATTTAATTAATTTTACAAAATAATATTATCATGGAAAAAATATTTTCTTTAATGAAAATTCATCTTGATAATAATAATTAAGAAATGAAAATTAAGTATTTACTAAAAATAAAGTAAAAGTAAAATGTTTTGTAGAGGCTATTAAGACTTTGATAGATTGAAAGAAAATATTATAGAATAATTTATACTATAATATATTCCTTTCTATTTAAAATATCCATTAGATGCCAGAATTCATTTATTTATAACAATAATTTAATTTTTATCATGTTTTTTAATAAAAACCCATTGAAATCATATGTTTGGTAATGAATTTAGTCATTAATGTATGGTCCAAATTGATTCCTTTTGAATTAATTTAACTATTCTTGAATAAACCTTATCCCAAATTCTACACCGAAGTGATTTTCAAATATTATGGAAACTAATTGTGGTAAGAATTCATGCCGGTTAAATTAATTTTCTAAGGAACACATAATTATAATTGGTTGGATTATATCAACAATAATATTATTTTTAGATGAATCCATAATATTTAAATGACATTATGTAAAGAGGTGATACGATCATCATCTATCAAATATATGTCTTCTGTTTAAGTAATTTCTAGCAATTGATAATATGAAGGATTATATTTTGTAGAATTTTCTATTAGTAGTTATGAATTAACATCTAATGTACTAAAATTCTCATTTTTCGAAAAATAACATAAAGGAAGTAAATATTTAAATATTTACTAAAATCTTATACTATTTCTTCAACACCAATTATTATTTTTTAAAAAATTATAATCATAAAAGGTTGTAAAATATCCATTAATTTTTTTCATCGTCCTTCATATCAAATTTATGAAGTATATTTTTAGTATCTTGGATTAATAAATTATATACATACACTCTATTGTAAGAATGTTTATGCTTTATTTTTTTTTCTTAACATTGAGAAGTTATATTATGAAAACTATGTTGTAAAACACTACATAGAGTACAAAAAAGTACTCTTAGCTAGAGCCAAAAAATGCTGAGAAATAGAATATGTACGCACCAATGATAATTTTTTTAGAGAGTTTTATTTCTACATTCATCAATATTAATTTTATATTATCTTCTAGGTGATGAAAATTTTTGATTAATAAATTTTTTTCTATAAAATATTCTGAATGTAGACAAAAAAAACTCTCTATGATGATCAATATGAACAATATTATAATTTATTTTTTTTATATTTTTTATAACTATTATGAAAAAATTTCTATTGATTTATTATATTAGATATTCGTGGGACATAATATACCTATGTAATCCTAGTGTAATCATCAGTAAAAGAATATAAATTTTCTTTTCCACTAATACATAATATCTATATCATATTAAATAAATCAATTTTCACTATAATTGTTTTTCATATTATGAAACATTACATTTAAATTTATAACTATAAAAATTATTTATCTTGTTGATAAGGATAATAATGTTTTGTTAGAATCACCTTATGATATAGTAAATACCTAAAATATCATCTCCTATAATGAATATCCAAATTCAAAATGTTATAGTGTTTTAGACTTCTATATTAGAAAATATTAATCATAATTTGCACATAATCGAGGTAAATTTCATTGAATAAATTATTATATTATGAGTATATAAATTCCAATGCCTGATGGTGATATAATTAATTTACATTTTAAAAAAATTCTAGGGAATTTATCATTCCATAAAATTACTTTATATCCCTAATGGCATAGTTTAATAATACTGATATGGTTCTTCTTATGTCCTCAAACATATAAAATCATTGAAATTAATGTTTTCCTAAAAAATGAAACATCAATAATTCTATTGATTTATCCCTTCTCATTATCTCTAATAGTGAGCCATCCTCCATTCATCTAATTAAATTTCCCAAATTTGATTTTATCTTCTTCTATGTGTCATGAAAAAACACTACCCTTGTATAATTTAATTCCATATTTTTCACTTTAAATATTTTCTGAAATAATGTAAAAATATGATGTTAATTCTGATTCACGATTAGGTATAGTAGTATTAGAAAATAAATTTTTAGGAACCATAATTTTACTGAACCATCTATGTTGAAAAGATTTCAAGTTTTTCATAAAACCAATTTTATTTAAACAAAAATAGTCACCATTTTTAATGATAAATATAAAAGAAAAACAACCACCCCATTTACATTTAATAAAATATTTTTCTGTTGGGAATCTCAAAAGATCTTATTTTATTTTTTGAAAATAAGATTCTTAATAATATGGAAGATGACTATAATGAGAATTAAGAAGGTGGAGGCGATGCTTGGGTAATTAATAACAATGATATTGAATTTGGGATGATTTTATTCATTGTCCATGAGCCATGATTTATTTTGGTTTATAAATTATACACACAGAGTAATAATGGAATAATAGAGGAAATATTAATTTCTAGGCAATAGAATATATCTTCATATAAGTGAAATAAAACATTCCAAATAGGCCAATGTTTTTGTGGTGATAATTTTACAGGTTGAAAAATATATTTCTCTAGAACCACATGTAAGAGCATGATGTTTTGGAGAAGGTATTTTCCAATAAGGGAAGGATCAAAACTTATTCAATGGATATGTGCAATATGAAATAGAACCTAATTAGATCTATTCCCAATTTATAGGGTGTGTCTATAATTATATTAAAAATATGGTAAACATGATCCAGACCACACTATAGTGGCTGCTTCGGTGATATTCTAGAGAACCCTTCAAAAATGATCCCAATGAGACTATAGCGGTGGTTGTAGTTGATGCTATGTAATGTGTTGAATACCATAAATGAAAAAGAAAAATCAACATGGATAATTCCGTCACGAAAGGAAATGTGTTTAAGGGGGATCCCTGTAAATCATGGGGAAGCCCATTATCGGAAAGGTGGTGTTCGATGTCTTCATGGTCAATGGTGGAGTTTTAAGACAAAATAGAAAACAAAATAAGACAACATTTAGTTTTTCTCCATATTGCACCAATTAAGGGAATGTATGTTCTATTAAACTTTTTTTATTTTCATTTAATAATGAAAGAGTTCCTCTAAAAATAGGGTCTCAGAAGTGTACCACTCCACTATTATTAGTGATTTTTTATTAAAATGGCCAATGGGTTTTTACCATCCCATGTTGAATGGTGTATGGATGGATGATTCACATATTTTGAGGAGAATCATTGTAAATATCATTTTATAGTTCTTAAAATATTCCATAATAATGTGTACCTATTTTATCCCATTATTCTAGCATTAGGAAAATTATATTCCACCATTACACAGGTGAATTAAAGGGATAATTATTTAACACTCTAAAATAAAGACAGATTTTACACATTGTGGATACAAAGGATGACTATGAATACTGAGGAAACTATCGGATGTGAATAAGAAATAATGGGTTGTTTTCATATTCTATAAATATGATAAAATGTGACTTACCCAGCTGGAAATTATCTCCCTTTTATACAATGGTTGACTAGATGTATGATCTACAAGATATCTCAGATCATATCATATCAATACACAATGTAGAGTGTGAATTTCCATGTGGGGTGAATGAAATAGAAAGGAACAGGTATTTGAATCCCTTGAATATATTTCTAAATTATTAGAAGAATATCTTTATTTTGACATAATAAAGATAAATGGATTTTTTTTAAATTATTGAAATAAGAATGAATTTTTTGAGGAGATATTTAGTGTTTTTTTGGAGAAAAACAATGATACGATAATAGAGAATCTACTTATTCTTGTATTTTTTATTACACAAACTTATTCTAAAGTGTTTTGTAGTGAAATAGAATCTACAGTGAAGTATTCAGTTTTAGATTGAAGTCAATGTAAGGAATATAAAATGTATTTTATTTACTTGATGGAAGATTCATTCAAAGTTACATGATACACCCTAGAGTAAGGAATTTATCTACTATGATGATATAATGTTAGTTATTAGATAATTAAAAGAAAAATTAATAATGATTCTTTAGTGAAATTGAATTAAAGTATTCAAACACAATGAAGTATTTAAAATGATGGTTTAGTACAAATGATGAGGTGGAGAAAACCATGATTCACTATCAGTGTATACTCATGAATTTCCATATAGAATATCTAATGCATACATAAAATGGAAGAACGCATAAGAATAATGCCTAGTGATTATTATGCATTGATTGAAGATCTATCCATAAAAAATAATATTTTAAAGTGTGATAAGGTTTCCATGAATTTATTCATATTTAAACTTTAAAAAAAATACAATTAATAAATAGTGATACAAGATTGAAGACCTCTCTGTTGAAATTTTGAAGAAAATGTACACAAAAACTGAATTAATTTAAGGAATAATTCCTCTAAATTAAAAAAATTAGAAAAAATATAATGGATTTTAATTAAAATTTATGTTGATGTATATATATTTGAGATAAAAATATATGAATATAAAATAACATGAGGAGAGGATAATCACCTCAAGTGAGAAGAAGAAATTCTCAATAAAAGCCACCTCATTATAAAATAATAATCAAATGTAAATTATTGATGAAAAATGATGTTCAATAGATATCCTCAGGAAAGTGAACCTCAATAGAAAGATGAAAAAATGTGATAATATTGTGGAATAATTTTTCATATCAAGAGCTGGTGTGTTGTTGGCTAAAAGTCAAAAAATATGAGAGGAACTATTTTAATTTCAATATCTCAATCATATTGAGACCATAAGAGGTATTATTATTATATTATATGTTTAATTTGTCCTACTTATAGTCATATTTTATGGTAAGTCAATTTGGATAATTCATGTAAGTGTTAAGATACCCGAAGTAGAGATTATTTAAGAGAATTTCTAGATATGGTGAAAATATATTTAATGATTTAAATAATGAGAAATATAATCAATCAAGGTTTTCTTAAATAAATATATTGGGATAATAGAAATATTAATTATTTGAATAAATTAAATTATAATAGTAATAAAATAATATTTTTGTTTCAACTATGCTAAATTAGGAATGATAAGTAAAAGTAAACTCAACAATGATGAAGAAGTATTCAAACAGAACACAGATGTATATTAAGAAAGATGTTTCCATTTTATGTACCAAAACAAACAAAAAATAGTGAAATATAAAGATCCAATGGAATAAAATGTTGTATGTGGGGTCTACTAATTATATAACTAATGAATATAATTCATAAAGTGTTATCAATTATATGATTATGGAAATGAAAATATTAACGACGGATGAAAATACTAACATCAATGAAGTGATATTTTCAATTTTTTATCATATAAGGGATACCCTTTAGGATGTGGTTTAGGAGTATGTTGACTAGATATTTTGATGATTATATAGAAGATATTAATTCATTATACCATTAAAAGTAGAAAAATGGATAAAAAGATTAAAGGTAATGGGTTTCTCTAATATGGATAACTAAATTCATTCAATTGAAGAATATTTAGTACCCTCACCTCATATGCATTATTATATCATAATATTTTTGAATAGGTACATAATTAAATGGGATCTTCAATCCATGAATTTATTGTACTATAAAAGTAAATTTTAGTATATATAAATATATATATACTGAAGATGTTTTAATCCAATGTAAAATTGAATTCAAATAATTAATATTTATCTCTTTTATTTATATTTTCATTAATTGAAATCAATATCTTCATTAAATTATATAATCATAATAAAATATCATATTTTTCTTATCTAATAACATGTTGGTGTTAAATTGTGTCAAAAATCACATATTGTTTTTATGAAGAGGAAAATCCCATGTTTCGTGATATTTTATTATTCTTCAAGAGTAAAAAATACAATATTGATGATGTTTTTATAATACTATTGTTTCTAGCCAAATATCTATCTTTGTATAACAATAATATTTGTTAAATATAATATTACTACTTTTGGGTCTCAATAAATAAATTTCATAATGATTGTGGTTGTTACAAAAATTGACATATGGATTTTCTCATAGTGGGAAATTCCAACCATAAATTTTTATCATTTGGTTTTAGTTGATTTGGAAATTCAACATTCATTGGATTCTAAATTATAAAAATATATTGAAACTGGTGTAGTAGATGAATGATGAAGTATTCTTATGAAACCTAATAGGATGGGTTAATGAATAAGAGGAATACCTCTTAAATTTTAAAAAAAATGGGGGATATAATAGTTTCTGACATCCCCATTCTTGTACCACTAAACCATTGCTCTGTATCATGTCGTCACATGACCTCACAAATGCCTCCCTCTTCGCCATTGGTTACCAACTATAAGAGATGTTGTAATAGGCAATGTGGGGAGACTATATACTCATTACCAGTTTATTCCTTAATATATAACATTTGAAAAAAACAATAAAAAATAAACATGAACATGGATTAGTAGTAACTTTACAAATATGGTATAAGTAATAAAAGTAAAAATGTTATGCGATGATAATTGTTCCACAACAACTAAAAATTACAAATAATGTTAACAGACATAACTCTAAAATGGGTTCTCCCACTATGTGGGGATCCTTATCTATGAAAGTCTAAAGCCCCACTCAATTCCATAGAAAATTTAATTTTCTATAATGCTGACCTATAACATTGAAATCTTCTTGGGTACGAAACATCAACCCGAGCAAGGGTTTAGTACCCATTAGCAGGCCACCACCAATGGTGTCTATGAAATATCTATTATAAAAGTATAATTCATGTAGGTACTAAATAAACATCATGATAAACACAATAAAACTAATGATCTATTTTGTAGCAATATTTAATTTTTTGTATTCATTATTTGTTTCATGGGTTATGCCTTAAAATCATTTGTACAATAGACCAAACCAATTTATTAACAATAATAAGTGACAATACTTGTTCCTTCTCTCACAATTGAAATCTATTTTACAATCATTTACATCACATTTATGTCAAGAATCATTCAATGTAGATGAATCCAATGCATCCATTAGGTCCTGGTGCATCATTCTGTAACCCTATCCTTTGCAATCCGTGGGTGGGATAGAGCGTATGTCAAACCTGACCCATTGGTGGGGCCTCAATCCTTTATGCTACCCATGAGATGATCCTCTGTATTTTATCCCATACCCCCAATCCATGGGCTTATACATTTCCATATGTTCACCATATATTAAATATCATAATCAATTAACATAACATTCACATTTCATTAATCATTCAACAAATAAATCAAAATTAAGCATTAACTCCCTTATCTCACTTACAAATTACATTTCACCTACTATTTAACCCATTTTATATCAACATTTCTTATCCCGTTAAATAAAATCGAGATTTACCATACCTTATCCCATTTAACATATCTCAACAATTCATATTCCTTGATCCATTCAAACATTCCTAGTAAAAATCTATAAGATATTTGACATATTCACATTAAACCATTTTATTCACATTAACAATATACCAAATAATTAGTTAATCCATTCATGTTCAAGACATAACATTTCATTTTACCCTTTTTGACAATAATTTTTTTTAATGTATGTTCATACTGGGATGTACATTATCACTAGTAAATTTCTTACTGAACATTTCAATTTTGAATGCTTGGGAACATTGGAACACCACATGGGTGGCCCTAAATTGGTTCATCCAACCCAAATGGTTTCTGCAAGGATATTGAGGTGTTCAATTCATCATTAAACCATCCATTTTACCAAATATTACTATAGTAATAAAATTCACATCAAGAGGAATGGAATTTGATATCCACACATGCACAAATCTATGACAAGACAATGGGATGCAACTTGTTGAACACCGACCTTGAATCTGAATATGAACACACCCTTAACCATATCATTAGTTCATGATTCAATAACGTTTTTAATCCAAAACATAGGATCTAATGAAAAATGGTATTTTTTGTGCTTTAGAAGAATAAAAACAAATCTACAACCACTAATATGTAAAATAAAATAAAGGGAGGAGTTATAAACTCCTATAGCTTCGATTTGAAACCAACAATACTAAAAAAAGACTATAATCGGAGGAGAACCACCCTTTGGAATATTTGGGTGGTTGAGTTATTCACTAGGGTTCTAAGGGAGTGAATGGTTATAGAAATGGGGTGGGAGTCTTCAAATCTCAAGGGATAAAATTGGCAATTTATCACTTTTTGATGGTTTACAAGGTTTGGACACACTGTTTTTTAAATCATACACTAACCATGTACCATCTATTGTCCAAAGAAAACCAAAGTTGCATTGTTTACAAGGAATTATACACAGTTTGGAAAATTGTGTGCCAACTGTGAAAAATGCATTTGCTTGTGCCCACATAGTTTGGTTGTCCCCCATGCATAGTATCACAAACTATTGACCCCTCCTTCTAACTACTAGGGATTGGGAACTTGGTTTCCATTAACCATGTTCCAACCATGTAGTATATACAAGATGGCCATTTTCCCCCTTTTTTCTATGTCCCAAACCCTCAGTACACCAATGATCTTCCTCAAACAACCGGTAATCACCCATTAACCAAAATTAAGAGATGTAAACAAAATTTTAAATTAGAAAATACATTTATTTTGCATCTAGTCTTAAATCCTCCTCACTATATAATAGTTCATCCTCGAGGAAATATTCCCATCATTACTAAGTTTATGTAGCAAGTTGATTGGGTCACAAAGCCATCATACATGACTCTCCCTCCCATGATTATTCGGGACATTAACATTCTCTCATAAAACTCAAAACAACGAAACAGACCTTCCATGAAATAAATTCTCACCATGATCCATAATATTAACTATATTTCCATAAAGGAGGTATGAGGATTAATCTCATTAATTTCATCATTGATCACAAGTGATGGGTTAGGGAGACACCACAATATCTGTAACATAATAAATATTTTGTGGATTCCACTATACAATTTGGGAAGAGGAAATCTGTATTCCACCAATTCTCTCCTCCACACAATCTCAAATAGTCCCACAATCATGGGTGCCATCATACCCTATTTCTAAATCTGAGGGGGACCCAAACTTAGAGATATAAGAATAAATAAACGGTCACCCATTGTAAACTAAACTAGTTGATGGTGCCTATTTGAATATTACATATAAGAACTCTAATTCATATAAATAAAATTTCAAATCAATTGGATCTGCTCCAACGTAACATGGATGAGACTCAGTACCAATAATGATGACTCAAGAGCATCAATCCAACACAATTGATATATACAATGTCTACCATAGAGTGCCTCATATGGTTCCACCTAAATCATATCATCGTAACTATTTTTATAGTAAAAATAAATTAGTTCTAAATGATTTTCCCATGATCTAGAAAAATATAGGACACAAAAATATCCTCTAATACATGAATATTTCACTTTGAATTTCCGTCCTTCTGTGGGTGTAAAGTTGTATGAATAAACACCTGGGTACCAAGAAACTTATCTAATAACTAATTGAAGAGATATGTAAAACATGGATCATGAACTGAAACAATATTTCACAAACCCCATGAAACCACAATAACTCTCAAACATACAAATCACCTAATGGGTCCACGCTGAAAGTTTCTCTAATCAAAATGATTTGAGCAACATTAGTCCACTCGACCAAAAATTCACAAATCACGTCATTCTTCTATTTAATAATCAGGATACCCAGAAATAAATCCATAGTTACATCATCCCATTTCCTTTCTAGAATGGGTAATGGCTGTAAAAAACTTCCAGGTTGCAGATGTTCGACGATGACTTACTGATATGTAAGGAATCATTCCCCAAAACCTACAACCTACTTCTTCATCCATGGACACCAATACTGCCTATGAAAATCGCAATGCATTTTGGTCAATCATGGATGTACATCCTACATCAATTCCAGAAACATGAATACCAACTATTCCCACAACCACAACATGGACATGAACATATACAACACCATAATAGGCAATAGTCCCACAATAAGGTGACTTCTCACATTTAAAACCATCCCTTAAATCTAAACATTCTTAATCCTAATTTTGGTTCTCCTTAATCTTTTTTAGAAGGAAAGAATCGTCTTCCATGGATACGAGGATCATCTTCCCTTGTCCATTATCTGCCTCAGGTGCATGTCAACGAATAATTACATCATCCTCCCCTGGGAACAAGAATCATGAAATACTAGATCATGTCATACGCATCGATAATTCCCTTTCACATAGTGTAATCAATCTCAATATCGAAGGACTACATGTACTCAAACTGTCTTCAATGGTGATGGTTCAAATCATTCGTTGAGAATCTGTATTTTGGGCTATTATGATCCGTGTATACCATAAACCATTCTCCTAAGCTTAATACCACCACACTATATTTCATATACAACTATACTCAATTAAAGATCATTGGAATGTAATCTATTTCTTGTGGACATAACTTCCATGAACAGTATGCAACAACCCAATCAACTTGCATTAATACCACCAAAGTACCAACACCAGAGGCATAACAGATCAAGGAATACCCCTTTGTTCACCCAGGTATGTGCATAATCTGTGCAATAGTAAACCACTTATTTAAATCTTGTAATCAATTTTCACATTCCTCATACCATTAAAACTTGATTCCAATTTTGGTTAAACCTGAAATTTTTTCTTCCAAAAGAGAAAAGTATTTAACAAAACATCAGTAATAGCCATCAAATATTAGAAAAATCATGACATTAGGGACATTAATGGGATGATCCCAAGACACAACAACCCACACTTTCTCTAGGTCCACTAGCACGCCTTCCTCTGAGATGATGTGGCCCATGAAATGCACCTTATAAATATGGGAATTACAATTTTAAAGATTGGCGAATAGTCTCTACAATATCCGTTCACTCAAGATGATGAAAATATGTTTCACATGATTGTAATGAGTTTTAGGGTACGCCATGATATAATTAATAAAGAAAACTACAAATTGATATAGGTATGGGTTAAAAACTCAGTTCATTAGAGCCATAAACACTATTACTGCATTGATCAACATGAATAGTATAAAAACAAACTAATACAACTCGTTCCTACTCCTAAAAGCATTTGGCAGTAAATCGGCAGGTCTTACTCATAGATGATGATACCCCAATACTAAATCAATCTTAGTGAACACTAATCAACCTCTCATATTCTCAAATAGATCAATATTCAAGTAATTGGGTATCAATTTTTCACTATCATCTGGTTTAACAACCTATATTCAACACATAGCTGCAATGGTCATCCATCTTTATTTTCAAAAAAACATGATATCCCCATGGATATGTACATGTAATAATAAACACAATGTTCTCCAGTCCATCCATCTATTTTTGAGCTCCCAATGTTGTTTTGATTCCATTAAATATTAGAGAAAAGAAACTATTTTTACTCCTGGTAGAATCACAATTATGAACTAAACATGATTCTTGGGCCTTATCTCCTTGAAGTACTTAGAAAATTAATCCTATACCCAATCCACTAGAGGATAGAAATGCTACACTAATCCCACGTTATCAAGCCTAAGAAAAGCCATTTGGGTTATGAGTTCTTCAAACTACTAACAAAATGTCCCTACATGGCCTGCCCGGACATCCCATTCACCATCGATGATATAATTTTTAACCCACAAGATATTTTAATGTTACCCTGTTACAGTAATAGTCAATTTGGTCCTAGTACAACACTATCCAATAAATTTATAAAATCGTGTAAAACCCCGACATCTCAAGAACATACATGTCCCATAAGAAATGATACCCACCAACTTCAAGGGAACACCCAATACTCTGCCTAATATATTGTTATTGCACCTCGAATAGTGTCTCAATTGACATATCCTAACATATATGCTTCATTGTAAATCCAATCACAAACTCAAACCGAGCATAAATTCAATAATGTGTCGTAACTATATCTAATTGAGAAATTGAAGGGATGGAACTATAAGGAATGTACCTTGAACAGTCGATGGTCAATACCGATCACCTCAAAAAATTGGTTGAAATTCATGAAGATGACTTGCCCCTTTTCCCTTGAACTTGGTCTATGTTCCTAGAAAAAAAACTAATCTGATTATATGGGTTCCCTCACCCTAGAGTACCAAATCCATCACCTCGACCAGTATGACTAGTCAGGATCCATATTCCTCCTTGATATGGGGTAACCAACCCCATACCGTCACTCCATATTTGTCTCTTCCTTCCATTCATGGTTAGCTATTTGGGGTTTCTACATAATCCCTAGACGTGGCACATTTAACTTCATACTCATCATTCAACCAATGGTTAGAATGGTTGACCATGAATATTCCCATAACTACCACACTGATAGTAATAAACATAGTCTCTACTATTTCCATCCTTTAATTATATTCCCAACCACCTCCCTTGTAAAGACTCTCAAAGCATCGCATCCTACCATAGAATGTTACAACATTAGATCACCCAACTGGAATGCCTTGATCGACGCGAGAAGCCTCATTGAGGTCCCATTCTAATATAAGGGCTCGATCCACAACATAAAAAACTCTATTCCAAAAAGAATATACTTATATATAAATTGATATATTGTAATATCCCATCTTGGAAACACATTATCGTAGGTGCATCATCAACTACCAATCCTGGAATGAAGTATTTAAATTTAGTGATGTGGATGACATACTTCATAATGGACATAGGTCCTTCATTCAACCCCAAAAATTATGCAACCTTATCTTATGTCAGAGTATCTGGATAGAAATGTTAAAAAATCATTTTATAGAAATCATTTCATCTCATACCATCAGCATACTATGTCTGTTCCAAAACATCCCAACAACACTTTGCCTGAACCCGTTGTATGTCACCCTCCATGTTGACTCTCTTCTCAAGAGAAGTATCTATGCAGTCAAGAATATCATCAATGTACTCTAAAAAATATGTATGTATCAGGTCCACCCTCTCAAGAAAAAATTAGTGGGATTTGTAGTTTTAACTCCTTCGTCAGCTAAAAAAAATAGACACAACCTACCCAGGGTCCATTTCCGTTATCTCCACAAAATGAGTGAAGTTATCATAGATCTTCTCATCCCCCTTATCACCTTAGATCACCAGGTCCCCTTTCTCCCTTTCAATATGATAATTCTATGGAAATATTATATTCTACCAACCAGCATACAACATCGTTGTGGAATCATCCTATAATTCCAAACTCGCACCTCTAAACTCATGCATAAAGAAATTATAGTTTAAATGGAATGATTCTATCCAATATAAGTAGGAAACCCATTAATCATCCAATATTAAAAAGGATATCACCACACCCCTTTAACCAAATTCATTAATAACAATGAAATTTTATTCCACAAGTCACATTTTTCATTTCCTAGCTTCATACAACCCATATTCTAATTCATTTACACCCTTTCATTAAGAACACTTACTTAAACATCCTTTTAATTTATATTTATTTTTCCACTTATTTCATCTATATTAGACCTTATTTTTCATAAAAATTATAGAGTAGTGGAATGAATTCTACTATTTATGTCCAACGGACCCATCCTATTTTTGACAATCACGATTTGTACCACCGATATATTTAGGTTCCTAAAATGTTGCATGAATGAAAAACCTTATGTCATTATATCCACTAGAAAAATATATTGTCACATTCACATATCAAAAAACAATTCATAAACCAATAGTGAAATATATTATAACTATAACTACACATATCATGAAATATAATTACTAGCATGGTTACTCGGGTTTTCCCTCATACATGGGTTAGCTACTACCATGCATGAGCTCATTTCCCAGACCCTGACACATTATAATATCATTCATAGAATTACTAAATAGTATTTCATTGAAATGTAGTTATAAAATACCATCTTGTGATGTCACTAACTTAGAATCCACTAAAAAAATGTTATGTCTCGTGTCATCACTTGACCACAAGAACGCAACATCATATACCAGAGCTTGATGACTAACAGCGACGGTTTAATATGTGTTTTGGGGAGACTATAGACTATTTACTAGAGTATTCCATAATAGATAACCTATTAAAAAAGTAAAAAATAATAAAACATATACCAGAACATGCATTACAAATTATTTTACAAACATTGTATAAGAAACAAATAAATAAGTAAATATGTCATTCCATAGTAACAAGACATTGTGAGTAAAAATCAAATATAAAGGTAACCAGTTGAACTCTCAATAGGGCCCTGACACCATGTATGGATCATAATCCATGTGTGTCCCATGCCGAGATAAACTCCCTAGTATATTTTCTTTTTGATTTTCATGACCTGAAACTAAGAAATCTACTTCGGTACCCAACAACTGGTAGATTAGGGTGTGAGTGCAACTCAGTTGGCCACCCTAAACCGTGTTCATAAAATATCCAATCTAAACAGATAGTGTATGTAGGAAGTAAATAAGTTTCCTGCTTAATAAAAGACATCTATTTATATATTATGTAACAACATTTAATTTAACAAATATCAATATTTTTTAATGGGTTATGCATTTAAATTATTTACAAAATATCCCAAAATAATGGATTACCAAGCATAACGGATAAGCCTTGTTCCCTATCTCACAAGGGAAATATAACTCACTATCATTTTCCACAAACTTCTCTGAGAGCATCAGTCTAGGTAGTTTAATCCAATGAAACCATTATGAACTAGAGTATAAGTCTGATACACTAACCCACGCATTATAGTTGTTTGTTAGAGATTCAGTACGACCCGACCCATGGGAGGATCCTCAGTCCATTATCACACATGTGGGATGGGCTTAGGTCAATTATACCATACCACCAAGCCATATGCACATGATTTTTCTTCCACTCACCTATAATACCATATCATAAATAATAAAAATAACATTTTATTTCATTAATCACTCAACTTGTAAATCATCATCCAGTATTAAAACCCTTGTCTCCCTTACCATTTACATTACATATCTTATTTAACCCATTACACTTCCTTTTTTCTTATCGCATTAAGAATAATCATGAATTCACTACTATATCTCATTTAACATATATCATGAATTCATATGACCTGATATATTCACGCATTTATATTACAAAATCCATGATCCATTTGACATATTCACCTTAAACCATTTTGGCCACTTGCACACCATGCCAAACAATACCTAAAGCCATTCATTGTCTTCAAATAACCACTCATTTCCCCATTTATATCCCAAAACAACATGAAGCATGTTAATCTTGGGCTCCACCTTATCACAAATCATGTTATTACTCACATTTCAATTTTATCTTCTCTAGAAATTTGGAAGATCCCATGGGTGACCGTAAATCAGTTACGTTAATCTCAATTCATCCAATGAGGATCATAAGGGGTTCAATTCATCATTTTACCAAATATTACTAAGGGAAAAGATGGACATCTGAAGTGAGTAAACATCATTACCACACATGAACAACTATATATAAAAATATGTGATATAAATTTTATACTATCTACCTATAATTTTATGATGATCCCAACCTTAACCATAGACTTATATTTTCATAACATGAATCAATATGTTCTAAAACTTGTTTGGTGCATCATTATGTTCCACATTCAACCACTTCATGAATACCAATTTACCATATATATGATGGAAAATTCCTTTTGGTTAATACAATATTTTATTTTAGGAAAACATTTGACGATTATTGTGAAATGATACCAACTTATGTGAAACATGTTTTCATTGTCATCAAACAGCTAAACTATAGGTAACTTTTTTATTAACGCAAAACTCCAAAATGCCTACAACTCCCTTGTTCAGTGAGAAACAAGTTCATTTCTACGTATAGTAAGCATTTGAGTCACTTATAAGAATAAATCACCATACATTAAACTATTTTTCATTAAGCACAACTCTTACATGATTCAGATAGCCTATATTATCTAAGGGATGTGCTACACAAATGTGAGGGGTAGTTGCATATTTATAGACCCAGTAGAAACTGCACAAAAAATATTTAAACTCCTTCCTCTATGGATCCAACATTTTTGAAAGCACTAGAAACCTAATATTGATGTTGTATTTGGAGTGTAACTCTATTAAACATCATTAAAAACACTATCTCCTAGTTTCACATAAAATCGCTTTCCGTGAACTTTAAGAACTTTTATGCAATACTAGACTTTTTTGTATTTTGATGTACCGATCCTGAATGAAAACTGTCACAGAGTTTTTCAAATCAACATCACCATTTTTCATGGTTAATTGTCAACATACATTATTATAAATCTATTGAGAACTCCAAAATGGACCTTGAACACCTACATTGTCCATAAATATAATCGTCCAAAAAACACTACAATGTTGCCTTTAGGGATTTTTTCAAATAATTAATTCTTTTTAATTTCGAAAAATTTAAATTATAAAATAATATACTATTTCTAAATCAACAAGTAAAAAATTATCCTATATAAAATTTATGATAATTTTCAGAAAATATTATCTTTTTTATTAATACTAGTATACAATGATTTTTATTGAAAATTATATTTCCATATAAAGAATTTACAAGTTAATTTATCAATGTGGTTTTAAATAAAAAATTTGTTCTGAAATATTATAAATAATAAAATTAGTTTCATTTAAATTAATATCATAATAAATTTTGATATAAATTTATTTTATAATTATAAAATCACTTTAATTGGAAAACAGTTTTTTAATATGTATATGGGATTAATTTAAAATTTAATTCTTCAAATTATGTGAACTGAATTTGAAAAAATAATTCAATATTTTCAATCATCATAATTTATATTATATAATATGTTAAACTTATTTTCTTGTTATATATAATTGTAAAAAATAGTAAACATTATTTAACAGAGTTAAGGATAAAACCGGTTTACTATAGAGATAAACTAAAATGATAAGTGTTAAAATGACATAAAAACATTTCATTTTCAATTTTTTTATCCAATATATAGGTTATCTAATATAATTATATATAATTTTACATTTTTTATCCTTATTTTGTTTTTTAAAAACATGATAATGTCATATTCTTTTGAACAATTCTAATTATATCATCTAGCCCACTTTTATAAGGGAACCCTCCATACTCTCCTCCTAACAATCACATTTACTTTTTTTTTAGAAAATTCATCTCCAAATACCTTCCTAACATAATTCCTAACATAATATAGGTATTATTTCAAACATGAGACTTTACTATTAAGCCTTTTGGTCAAAACCAAGTATGTTTTCCAGAAAAAAGATATTGTTCTTTAGGAAGTTTTTTTATTTATTCTTCCACCTCATTAAAATATTATTAAAATACTATTATATATCAAAATCAGTATCTAAACTACACTAATATTATATAATTTTAATATAATAACATATTTCCATCTCCTCTTAAATTAACTGGTAAATTAATATGTTGATCGTGTGTTTGTAGAACTACCACCTCGCGAATCGATGTAATTTTTTTTCCATGACCACATATCCCACGTGGATATAATGATTGATTTAAATATAATTTGAGATATTGATGATAGAATTATTCATATTGAATTATAATATCAAATCAACCATCTTACCACCCAATTAATTGAAAAATGATAATGCCACTCATGTGTATGTGTGGACTACTGCTTCCACAATGTGAAGGGATATGTTTTTTATATTATTTTTACATGTTTAGTAAGATGGACATATATATAATGAATATATATGATATATATAATAATTTTATTATTATTTAATGTTAAATTAATATTTAACATTCTTTTATTCTATCTATCCAAAAATGGAAACAAGATTAATGATTACATATGACTTATTGTCTCCACGAAGGACATAATTCATTTTAAATCTCTAAATTTTAGGGACGAATAAAAATATGTATCTAATATATATTATATGACATTTATGTCTTGATAAAAATTATTTAGATTTTGGAAGCATGCTCAATGTACAGGAACCCTAACTATCAAACCCTAAAATAAATTAAAAAAAAATAGTTATTACATGAAATATAGATTTTAACAATGAATTATTAAATAAATATGTGATAAATGGTTGTCTGTAAATATTATATTATATTTTATATATGATAATTTATATTTAATATATATATAATAAAAATATATTTATTATAATAGTTGTTTGAACCTATATAATGAAATTAGAGCCTTGACGTATTGAATATTCATCTAATTTTTTTTTCAGTTTGTTAAATGACACATTAAATACATGTTTATTTTATTTGTTGTATATTATCGACATTAATGAATTTAATGAATCTTATTTTAAAATTTATTCGGATTTATATATATATCTATGGTTATTTATTTCATGTTTCATATGATTCAAAAGCTACAAACGTTGTAACAGTTTTATGTTACAATGTCATTCTCTATCGAGATTGTTTATGATCATGCTTCCGATGATGAAGAATTATGATTAATAGTTAAATAATCCCATTAATTCTATTATAATTTCATTATTTCATCATTATAAATGTTTTCAATTTCATATTCCTCTTCTTAATAACTCGTGTTCTAGAAAGAATTAATTTTTCAAAAAAAGAATCTATTTCTTTCTTTGGTCGAAAATAAATTCTATTTTATAACAATGATTGAAACATTTTTAAACGATTGTTTTAATATTCATATATAAATGTTTGATTTTTTTTACCCATGTATTAATTATTAAAAAAATGGGTTTTATTCATATTTCCTTCTTTTCATGAATGATTTAATTTTATCTTTTTACTAAAAATGTGAATGGAATATAGCATTTAACATATATGTCATGAAAATTATTTCCTTTCATACAGAACACTAAAATATTTAAATATTCCATCAAAATATTCAAATTTTATTTTCAAAGAGAATTTTCCCTTTATATTTGGAGGGGTTTTATGTGTTACAAAAGTTTTTTCAAAATGGAAATCATATTTTCCCCTTGGAAATTTTATTGATTTTTTTTTGTTTTTTTCAGTAATTTAAAACAACACCCACATATGTTTCCTATTATTTACAATGAATATGATTTACTTATTCTTTAATTATACTTTATCAATATTGATTATTATTATGAAGATAATAAAATTTTAAAAACCGTTTATTTTTTATGGTTTATTATATGTTGAAATATTTATGAAACTAATTTCATTTCCATGGGTATGCCATAATAAAATGATTATGAAACCAATTTACATGTCCTGGGTTATGGTATGATATAATAGAAATGAAACACATTTGGTTTTCATGGGTAATTCAATGATTATATGCTCATGAAATCAATTTCCTTTTCATGTGTTATGATATGATGGAATATTCCTAAAAACGATTTCCATGTAATTGGTAATAATAGAATTAATTTTTTAAGATCTTGTGGCACATATATATATGATTTTAATTAAATGATCAGTGGGCCATAAATTATATACCCCACTAAATAATTTTTTGGTGATCAATATCTCATGAGTTAAATAGGACTATATTGGAAAGTGAACCCAATTTAGTAATGAACCTTTTATACTATGATATTCTTGAGCATGAACCTTGACTACTATGATAATTTAGGGAGTGAACCCATTAACATATGATATCCTTGGAAATGATCCTTTATTACGAGGAAAGTGATTTTTTATACTTATGTGTATTACAAAAATAAATGTCTTATGCTAATGATATTCTCTCATTATTTATGTTCATTGATTTATTTATGAATAATGTATTATGAAAAACTAGGAATAACTACATGTCTCATGATTATGATATTTGGTATGAAATGTATTTTTTAAAAATTCTAATCACATGTTATCATGCCCTTATACTCATATTATGTTTGTGTGATCATTGATATATCCCTTTTTAATCCTTAATGAGTATTTTATTTCACCCATTCTTTTGTTTCCATTCCCATAGTTTGAAAATAGGTATTATTTTTAAAATATATAAATAGGTATATAGTTATTGAGATCATAGTGAGAGATGATGTAGTTCTTTAATGAACCGGTATTTTTATTATCCATGTTTCCAAAGGAAATAGAATAATTCAATTCAAATATAGAATATTATGTTATGTAATTATAATTAATCTATTAGGTTTTGTAAACTATTAATGGAAATTATGGTTCTTTATTGTCATTGTAATATAATGGTATAGTTAACTATAGGAAACTAGGATGAAAACACATTAGTGTAAACCCTTTAGGATAATTTACTGTATATAGAAATTTTAACTAATTTTAGTGATTATTTTTAACACCCCAAGATTTCATTGTACGTTATCTCATTAAAATAATTCATTAGCCTACACTACACGCAACACCGAGAACGAGTGAACCACAACTTAACAAACAAGCCATTCAAAAAGTGGTTTTGAAAATTATTACCTTCATTTTGAATCTTATATACTATATATAATTTTAACATCCACATTATGTGTTTCGTAGACATAATATAAGAACAAATTCATTTTTTTAGATTAAAGAAGTTTTTTCAAATAATACAATTTAACCACCTTTTAATGGAGAACCCTTTTTAAAAACAATATCTGGCCCTTTTATGTATTCAATTTAATTTAATTAAATTCTTCTTTATAATCGGGACATAAAAATATATTGACGATAAATTTTTGGTACTTTTCTGATAACTTTCATATTTTCTTGATTTGTGAAAAATACATTGTTTTAATTAAAAACAACTTTTTTAATCGAAATAATTTATAGTGTTAAATTTTTAATTTTAATGGTTTTGTTGTATTATTATATAATATTTTTATCATTTAATAAAATTTAGGTCATTATTAGTAATTTAACATTTAAATTTGACATAAATACATGTCAATCTTTTGATAGTTTTTACTTTTCAAAAACACGCTTTTTGGTTTTGATAGTGAGAATTAATTTTAAATTAATAAATGAAACTTATATGTTTTGAATTTTTAAAATAGAATTAATTTATGAATTTGGAATATAAAAATTTTATTACGGTAAATTTTTGGTATTTTCTGAAAACATTCAATTTTTCACGAATATTGAAAAACACTACGTTATTATTTAAAACTGAATTTTTATTTAAATAATCATTTATTTTATGTAAATTTATTTTATCTCAAAATAGATATGTAATACTTATATACGTTCAATGTAATTTATTTGTGTCATTTTATAATAATATTAGACGTGTAAAATTATATTGAAATATTTATCATCTTTTGCCCCCTTCTATGAGAATTTGGAAATTTCCATAAAACATAATTTTACCACTTCTGTGAGTTGAATTTCAAAAATTATAAAGATATGGTTGATATCAGTCGGTAAAATGTGGTTCAATAAGAAGAAAATATTTTTTTGTGTGAATAGTAACTTTTTTACTTTTATTTAACATTGTTAAAAATAAATAGGGTAATTAAAGGTAAAAATGATATTATAATTACCCTAACATATGTTCTAATACTATTGGATAAGTTTATTTTGACCAAAAAAACCATAGGAATAAAATATGATCCTTTAGGTCCACTTGGATTAGATTTGGACATTTATTATTATGTTATTTAAAGAAGTGTTAAAAGTGTTAAATTCTATGTTTAATAACAAAACGCTTTTTAATATAGGATTTCACACAATATACATTCTACTATGAATATTAATTAGAGATCTGAAATAAATTCCTATATAATCACCCTTTATTTATAATTTTTAGACATTAAATAATTTAATTTATTTATGAAACAATGATGATGTATTAATTACATTATTTATGAGAGAATCCCATAAATGGTATTATAAATATTAAAATAAATAGAACTTCAAATTTTTTCGAACAGCCAAGAATTTTCTAGGTGACTATGACATGTTAGGGTTGATTGAATGTATTTTTTTAGAAGTAATCTTGTTCTGATGACTTTCACATAAACCAAATACGAAATAATTTCAAAATTGACATAAATTTATTTTTAAAACAAATACTATTTTATTGGTTGATATGATATTCCCAAAAATATAAGGTTCAACGAAAAGGCTTAAATAATATTATTTATGTCATTAATTAAACACTCGAGGATTTATTTGATGTCTATAGTTAGTTTATTAACTATATTGTGTTAGAATACAATAAGAGACAGTAAAAGTTAAACTATTTAACTGAGAGTTAAATCTAAATGATAAGGTTAAAATGGTAACCTAGACTTGTCTAATACCAATTGGTTGATAGGATTTCAACCCATAACCACATAAGGCTCGAAATAAATTCTTTTTTAGCCATTATAAAAAGAAAATTATTGTATAATAAATTACTATTTTAATCTTTTCATAAAGTGACCCTCACTCCTCTTATAAAGGGGCACTTCCCCTTCTCTCAAAATCAAACCTCCAACGCCATTTGGCTCAGCCATCCCCTACCCAAATATCCTCCCAACTTCCCTAAAATCAACCTGTAGTCCATAATTTTATCAGAAATCCATCATAATGAGCCTTTTTATCAAATCAAAAGGAAACACACATAAAAGAGGTAATAATTTCATTACCCTCTTTCTAGTTCTTTTCTTCTTCCAATTCCTCTTTGATTGTTGTTTCCATACCAAAATAATAAATCTAGTACCTCGTACATACTATGATGTTAATATAAATATTTTACGACCATATTCATTACTCCATCCGTCCAATAAATGAGTAATTCACATACTTGCGTACGTAGTGCTTACCGTCTCCACGTCATGGTGTAGTTTGTTATTCAAACAATTAATTATTTGGATGGTTGTAATAATGAGTATAACTAATTTAAATAATAAATATTACATGTTAATAATTCTGTATATATGATATACCATCCAATTAAATATTATTCTACCATCAATATAATGATATTTTCACTCATGCGTAGGTACAGATTACCGTCTCCAAGACACGATGAGATTCATTCCTATGTTCACCATTCAACGATGATTACAAAAATATATATTATTAATAAGAATGTACTATATGAAATAATAATGATACTGGAGATATATATATATATATGTATGTATGTATGTTTGTATGTAAGTACATATATCTTATTCACTTACTTCCGTTCAACAGGATATGAAAAAGTAAACAATGTTTATGAGTACATACGGTATACCATCTCCATAAACGGTGTCGTACTATTAAAATACAAATCTATTAGAAATATTTATATTTTAAATATATATGATATATAAATAAATTATTATATTCTGTATGTATTTAAATCATGATCTAAATGATATGATCAAGAATAACAAGGTAAAACACATACGATAAAGAAAGTTATTAATACCCAAAATGTTAATTTAACAAGAAAATCATTATTAAATGGGTAGTATAAAGTCATAAATGAATCATGTATGATATATTAAATATAAATATTGTTCTGGTATAATTTAATAGCATACTTTGGTCATTATACAGGAGGTTAAACGTACCCTCGACCAAAGGAAAGTGCTAGGTAAGGGTTAATTCCTCAATCTCAATATTATTCGAGATTGTTTATGGGTAAGTTTTTACTAGGGCATATTTATTATCCATATCCATGATTCCTAATAGATTTTTAAAAGGGATTATTTTTAATGGACTCTTATATTAAATAATCATTTTAAATGGTTTAAATCATTATTCTTCTAAATCATTCTCATTAATGTCCATGTTTTCAAAAAAAAATTAAGGATTTATTTATATGGACATGAATGTTTTAAAAATATTAATTCCATTCAAATGTTTCAAAGTGGTATGAGACACATTTATTCAAAAATTACTTCAAATGTATTCCTTTCTAAACTGTGTGACTTTTAAATGTTTTCATGAAAAACTGATACTTCTCTCAAAGAGTATTACAAATCATTTTCATCTATGTCAACATCCATTTATGGATTTTAAACTTGTTAGAAGTTGATTTATTATGATAACAATTTTCCATATAGTAAAGAAGATTTTGTGATATGTTTGACAGTGGATGTGTTATTTTTATACCATTAATGGTTTATGGATAATGTATTGACATTTTTTATTCTATTTTTAATAAAAGTGATATGTTATGCTTCATCCTTTTCATATGAGGAATGTATTGGACATAGTATGTGATGGATGGAGCCTTCTATAATTCCTCGATGCATCGGTAGGTCTCATGATACAATTATATGTGTAATTGGCTATGGCTTTCCCAATTTGATATATGGTTTTGGTAGAGGCCTTAATCGTTTTTAGACATCTTGGCCGATGCCTTGAAAAATTGTTTCAGAATGTCTGGCATTATGCATTCCCTCATTACGAAAATAATATTGATGGTTCATGTGGTTATCCAACTAGTAGAATACCAATGACTATGTTTTATTGTGGAATTATTTAATTAGCTCATATTTATTCCATAAAGTATTCGTGTTGATTATTTATAAAGGCATGTGTTTTTCAATTATTCACCATGCCTATGGATTATGTTATCTTCTGCTAAATTGTTTACCCTTACATAGCATCTTAACTCACACCTTTTTTATGTTTTATTTCCCCAGGATTTCCAAGAAGTGTATTATGATTGATATGTAGGGTTAAGATAAAAGGGAATAATGGTGTTCTTAAAGAACTATCTATGTTGTATTTTATGTCTAAAATTTTAATGTGATGTTGATGTTTGTAATCTATTTCCAAGACTGCTAAACTGGTCGGTCTTTCAGGACATGATTTCCTTATACCATGCCAATGCATTAAAATAATGAACAAACTCTGGGTAACTGGGGTCAGGGCGTTACATTTGGTATCAGAGGAAGTTTAAAAAAAACCTTAGAAACTAGATTTAGATAAAATTTGATTAGGAAACATAACCCTTAGATAGACATTGATGATTAGTATAGAATAAGATAAAAAAAAATTGGTAATTTAGATATTATGTCGGTTTCCCAAGAAATACATCCCTGTCTGGATACGATCAGGTAGGGGCAGCTCTGGCACATTTGTATCTAGGGATAAAACCCGAAAACACCACTTTGAGATACACTTTAATGGGAACCGGTGCATGACAACGGGCCTTGCTGCTCTCTTGGTTATGACACTCACAATGGATATGCTTTGGATAATTATCATTTTTTTACAAACCATTATGAAGGGATTATTCATATATACATCCTCAAAGAGAATTTTTTTATGATTATAAATTATATGCATAATCTTTTCAATTGACGTTAGGTATTTTACAAGGTTGAAATTATGCATTGTGATTTATAAACTAACATTGTGTATTCCATTTTTTTGAAATGGCACCTAGTAGATGGAATAAGAACACCAATAATACGCATGATCCAAAGAGTAAGAAGGATCATATCTTTCATGGTATTAAGCAATCATTTATAATAGAAATAGTCTCCCTCGTATTATCATCATATGATGTAATAGTAACGTGTGTTAATAAGATAAGTAAATAAATATCTAAGTCTTATTGATTTTAAGGGAAGAAATAGAATAAAATAATGGTAGAAAGAAATATTAATAATGAAAATAAATGAAATAAGTATTTTCCTATAAGTGATAACTAGGGAAAAATCACCTTGGTAAATGCTTGAAGGCATTGGATGTTTGTAATAATTGTGGAGAAAAAGGACACCAAGTAATTTATTGCAAGGGTAAGAAAAGGGATTCAAATGTACAATGATTCATCTGCAAGGAGTTGGGACACTACGTGAATCAATGCCCAAATCTTTAGAGTATATCCCAAATGATGCTATTGGATAATAATCAAGTTGTGATACTACCGAAGATAAAGAGGAATTCTTAATAGTTTTTATGTTGTTATTAATGTATTGTGTCATTTGAGTATTGTATTAATGATGTACACGTTATAAGAATTATTGAGTATATAAGGATTACAATGAAGTACTATTTCATTAAGGACATGAGATTGTGTGGAACCATGAAAAGTGAATTAATGGAAGGTTAATTGTTTTTTGGAAAATATATGTTTGAGAGAAAGATAAACCTTAATATGATTTAGATACTGATATAGTGATTTTGGAATAAGATATGATGGATTTGGATAAATTATATTGGATATTCTTGACTACCTTGAAACTGATTAATGATATTTATATTCCAAAATTGTTGGAGTTTACAACATTTTTGGATATAAGTAGTATATCTACTATTCTATAAGGAATAAGGGAGCATGAATGTAATCAGTACTGTTATATGATAACTCATGGTGTTACTGTGTTTTAAAATAATACATGATGAAGGTATTCACATGTTATTATGTGGAAAAAATGATCTTCATTGTGTTTACCTTCCTTATAAATTATGGATTTTGAGTTTGGAAAGATATATTTTGGATAATTCTAATAGTTTGAATCGATTAAATTTGACATTGGATACTATTTTTAAGGTTAAATCATTTCTTGATATTATTTTTGGATTGTCATAAAAAGGACATTCTGGAGGTCGGGCGACAACCAGTCGTGTCTGGAAAGGCCGCGAAACTTGAACCCACAACTGAAGGGCAACAAGTGTGGATCTCCTACCACTGGCAGACGTGATGTCCGGGTTTGTATATTGTGGTTTTTTTAAATATCCAGACAAATGAATTATAAATTAATTATTTTTGGAACTCTATATGATTAGTATAAATAGAATATTTTTGCATTATATTATCTTTAGGATTGAAAGATGAGTTTGTGGTAGGGATTTGTTTAAGCATGAAACTCTACTGGTCAAGAATATTTTTTCCATATTATTCTATGAATACTTTAATTCTTGATCATTATGGAGGGGGTCCTAAAAAAATGTATTATCGTAATACATTATTTTTTTTGAAATAACAATATTTTAAATCATCAAATATTTATGGCTTTGTGGCCCCCAATTTTACACTTATTTGTGATTGATGGCCTCAATCACTACATATAAATATTTATATTTTTCCTCTTGTTAAGTGTCTCAAATTTCCACTAATTTTATCCTAATTTAGATCATAATTTTGTAGTGACTTTTTCATTTCCCTTTCCATTTTATTAAGACTAAATTTTATTAAAAAAAATTTCGATGTGGATTTTTCAAAAAGTTATTTTTTATTTTAAACCTTTTATTTTCTAGGAATAATTTCAAATAGCGAGGACTCAATTTATTGAAGGAGGGAAAAATTTAACACCCCATTATTTCATAATACATTATCTCGTTAAAATAATTCAATAGCTTGCACTACACACAACAACGAGATCGAGTGCCCCACAACTTACCAAACTTACCTATGAAAAGGCGGTTATGATTATTATTGTCTGCATTTTTCATCTTACATACTCCATATAATTTTAACATCCACATTATGTGTTTATTTTACATAATATAAGAATAAATTTATTTTTTTAGATAAAAGAAGTATTTTTCAAATAATGCAATTTTACCATCTTTTAATGGCGAACCTTTTTTAAAACCAACATATGATACTTTTATATATTAAATTTAAAGAAAATTAAATTCTTCTTTATAATTAGGACATAAAAATTTAGTTTTCATATATTTTTGGTACTTTTCTGATAACTTTCATATTTTCATAAATCGTGAAAATACTATGTTTTAATTGAAAAAATCTTTTTAGTCGATATAATGTAGAGTGTTAAATAATGAATTTTAATGGTTATTAAGTATAATTAGATTATATTTTATCATTTAATACAATTTAGGTCATTATAATTAATTTTACATTTCAATTTGACATAAACACATGTCAATCTTTTGATAGTTTTTACTTTTTAAAAACATGCTTTTTGGTTTTGACAATTCGAATTAATTTTAAATTAATAATTGAAACTTATATGTTTGGAATCTGGTAAAATAGACTTCATTTTTTAATTTGGAATATCAAAATTATCTTAGGATGAATTTTTTGTATTTTTGTAGAAACATTCAATTTTTGATGATTAGTGAAAAACAATGGGTTACTATTTATAAACGACTTTTTATTTCAATTCTTATTTTGTTTGTTAAAATTTATTTTAAGTTAAAATCGATATATAATGCAAGTACAAGTTCAATTTAATTCATTGGTGTCATTTTAGAATAATATTATATGTATAAAATTTAATTGATCTTTTTAACCTTCTTTACCCACCTTCTAAGAGCATTTTCAAATTTTCATAAAACATAATTTTACTGCTTCTGTGAGTTGAATTTCAAAAATCTGAGAGACAATATTTATATCAATAAGTAATATGGGGTTTAATAAGATAGAAATAATCTTTCGTGAATATTAACATTTGACTATTATTTACCACAGTTAAAAGTAAATAAGGTAATTAAATGTAAAAATGATACTATAATTACTATAACACATGTCATAATTTTATTGTGTAACTGTATTTTGACCAAAAACAACCCTAGGAATAAAATATGATCCTTTAGGTCCACTTGGATTTGATTAGGATAGTTATTATTATTTTACTTAAAGAATAGTTAAAAGTGTTAAATTTGATGTTTAATAACTATACCATTTTTAATATAGGGTTTCACACAATATAAATTGGACTATAAATATTCATTAGAAATATAAACTAATTTCCTACATAATGGTATTTTATTTATAATTTTTTGACATTAAATATTCTAATTTATTAATGACATAATAATGATGCCGTAATTACCTTATTAATGAAATAATCAAATAAATGGCATTATAAATATTAAAATAAATATAATTTAAAAGTTTTTATGACATCCAAGAATATTATCAGTGAATATGACATGTTCATGTTGATTCAATGTATATTTTTAGAATTAATGGTGTTTTGATTACTTTCAAAAAAACCAAATACAAAATAATGTCAAAATTGACATAAATTTATTTTAAAAACAAATACTATATTATTGGTTGATATAATATTCCCAAAAATATATGGTTTGTCCAAAGAGCTTAAATAATATTATATATCTCATTAATTAACCACTAGAGGTTTTCTTGGTTGTTTATAGTAGGTCTATTAGCCATATAGTGTATGAATACATGAAGACACGGTAAAAGTTAAACTATTTAACTATGAGTTAAATCTAAAACATAAGGTTAAAATGGTAAAATAAACTTGTCTAAAACATATATTTTTTAGTGTATTTCGACCCATAACCACCTAAGGCTTGCAATAAATTCATTTTGAGAAATTATAAACTCAATATTATTGTATCATAAATTAATATTTTAATCTTTTCCTAAAGTAACCCTCAACCTTGTTATCAAAGGGCACTTCCCCTTCTCTCAAAATCACACCCCAAATCCATTTGTCTTGGCCAACCCCTCAACTAATATCCTCCAAAATTACCTCAAATTAACCTATATTCCTTACTTTGATCAAAAATACAACCTAAGGAGCCCTTTTGATCAGCTCAAAAAGAAAACATGGAAAAGAGGTAATAATTTCACCACCCTCTTTCAAGTTCTTTTCTTCTTCAACATCCTCTTTCTTTGTTTTTTCTATACCAAAATAACAACTGTGGTACCTTATACATATTTAGATGTTAATATAAATATTTTAAAACCATATTTATTATTCTATCCATCCTATAAATGAAAAAATCAACATACATGCGTACGTACGACTTACCGTCTCCATGTCGTGGTGTTGTTTTTTATTCAAACAATTCATTATTTAGATGGTTATAATAATGAGTATAAATTATATAAATGAAAAATATAACATGTTAATTATTCTGTATATATGATATACCATCAAATTACATACGATTTTACCATCAGTATAATGATATTGTTTCTCATGCGTACGTACGGATTACCGTCTCCACGACACGATGAGATTCATTCCCCTGTTCACCATTCAACGATGATTATAAAAATATATATTATTAATAATTATGTAACTAATGACATAAAAATACTACTGTATATATATATATATATTCATGTACTTGGATATATCTTATTCACTTTCATCCGATCAAAACGATATGAAAACGGAAACATCGTTTACGCGTACGAATGGCCTACCGTATCCATAAATGGTGCCTTCATTTTAATATATACATCTATTATAAATATTTATATTATAAATATATATGATATATTATACATGGTTTATATTCTAGAAGTATTTAATTATTATCTAAATGATATGATCAATAATAACAAGTTAAAACACATACAACAAAGAAAGCGATTAATACCCAAAATGTTAATTTAAAATGGAAATAACTATTAAATGGGTAGTATAAAGTCATAACTGAATCATGTATGATATAATAAATATGAATATGGCTATGTTATAATTTAATAACATAGTATAGTCATTATAAATGATGTTAAACATACCCTCGGCCAAAGGAAAGAGCAAGGTAAGGGTTAATTTCTCTATCTCATTATTATTCACGACTGTTTATGGGTAAGTTTTTACTGGGAAATATTTATTATCCATATCCATGTTTCATAAATGAGTTTTCAAAAGGATTCTTTTTAATGTAATCTTTTATTAAAACATAATTTTAAATTTTTTAAATATATATTCATCTAAATCATTCTCATTAATGTCCATGTTTTCAAAAAAAAATTAAGGATTTATTTATATTGTCATGAATGTTATTAATATTTCAATTACATTTAAAAAGTTACAAAGTGGTATGGGACAATTTAATTAAAAAATGTCTTTAAATGCATTCCTTTAAAAATTGTGTGACTTTTAAATGTTTTCATGAAAAAGGGATACTTCTCTCAAAGATTTTTACAAATCGTTTTCATCTATGTCAACAACAATTTGTGGATTTTAAACTTGTTTGAAGTTGATTTATTATGATAAAAATATTACATATTGTATTGAAGTTTTTAGATACGTTTGAATTTGGATGTGTTATGTTTATACCATTAATGGTTTATGGATAAAGTATTGACATTTCGTAAGCTAGTTTTAAATAGAATTTTATGTTATATTTCTACCTTTTCATATGAGGAATTTATTGGACATAGTATGTGATGGGTGGAGCCCGCTATAGCTCCTCGATGCATCAGTAGGTCTCACGATACAATTAGATGTGGAATTGGTAGAGGCATTTCCCAATATTATATTTGGTTTTGGCTGAGGCCTTAATCATTTTTAGACGTCTTGTTTGAGGCCTTGATAAAATGTTTCATAATGTCTAGCATTATACATTCTCCTATTATGAATATAATATTGATGGTTAATAATGTAACACCCGAGATTTGTTTGAGAAATATTTTATTTTTATGTTATATAAATAATCAAAGAAATCTTTCACTACACACAACACTATCTGGGCTTGCTTTGCACACAATCGCTGCCTTCCTCGATAGCTTGCGTTGTATGGAATACTGAGTTTCACTAAACAATGATATGCTATTAAAATATTATTAAAACTATCCGTTATGAATAGTAATACCCACTTTTTGGAATTTTGTAAATTTTATCATTCAAAATGGACTTCATTTTTGGATTAGGAATATCGAAATTATCCTAGGGTGAAATTTTGGTATTTTTCTGAAAACATTCAATTTTTTATGAATAGTGAAAACACTGGGTTACTATTTAAAAACCGACTTTTTATTTAAATAATTATTTATTTTATTTAAATTTATTTGAGGCCAAAATTGATACATAATACCTATATAAGTTCAAAGTAATTCATTGGAATCATTTTATAATAATTTTAGATATATAAAAATTTTATTGAACTTTTCACCGTCTTTTACCCACCTCCTAGTAGAGTTTGAAAATTCACATAAAACATAATTTTACCGCTTCTATGAGTGGAATTTCGAAAATTCAAGAGACATGGTTAATATCAAGGACTAAAATGTGGTCCAATGAGATGAGAATAATTTTTTGTGAATAGTAACTTTTTACTTTTTTTAACCACGATTAAAACCAAATAGGGTAATTAAGGGTAAAAATGATATTATCATTACCCTAACACATGTCCTAATTCTATTAGATAAGTTTAATTTGACCAAAAACAACCTTAAGAATAAAATATGACCATTTTGGCCCACATGGATTAGATTAGGACATTTATTATTAATTTATTTAAAGAAGAGTTAAAATAGTTAAAATCAAATTTTAATAACTAAATCATTTTTAATATAGGATTATACATAAGATAAATTGGACTATAAATATTAATTAGAAATAT
Organism: Viscum album; assembly: GCA_963277665.1. Taxonomy (NCBI): domain Eukaryota; kingdom Viridiplantae; phylum Streptophyta; class Magnoliopsida; order Santalales; family Viscaceae; genus Viscum; species Viscum album. The sequence continues at coordinate 796,578,273 of OY728157.1, forward strand.
AAAAATATTTCCTACATAATGGTATTTTATTTGTAATTTTTAGACATTAAATAATTTAATTTATTTATGACACAATGATGATGCTGTAATTATCTTATTAATGAAATATTGACATTATTGATGTTATAAATATCCAAATAAATGTAATTTGAGACTTTTTATGAATTAAAATACTTTTATAGGTTAATATGTAATGTTTTTATTGATTTAATTAACTTTTTTCAAACTAATATTTCTCTTATGATTTTCACAAAAATCAATAACCAAATAGTGTCAAAATTGTCATAAAATAGTTTTTAAAACAAATATTATATTATTAATTGTCATTTTATTCCTAAAAATTTAAGGTTCATCAAAATGACTTAGATAAGGTTATATATATTTATAATAAAAACATGGGGTTCGTTTTCCTTTTTATAGTATGTTCATTAACATTATAGTGTAAGAAAACAAGAAGACACGTTAAAAGTTAAATTATCTAACTTAAAGTTAAATATAAATGATAAGGTTAAAATAGAAACTGAAACTTGTCTAAATTCTATTGGATGAGATTATTTCGACCCATACCCAACTTATCTTCAAAATAAATCAATTTGGAGCTATTAAAATCTGAATATGACATTATAATAAAATAATATTTTTAGTTTTTCCTAAGGTGCTCCTCTCCTCCCTTATAAAAGAGAACCTCCTCCCTCTCTTCCTCACACAACTTTGAGCCTTCAATCTCGGGAAAACCCTGCCAATTTATCTCTCCACTTACCTAGAAATATCCTAGAGGTCCTGGTCTTCTTCGAAGACCATCTTTAGTGCCCTAAGAGGAGGTTAAGAAGAGGCACTTCAAAGAAGAGGTAATGTTCATTACCGATTCTTTCAACTTTATTTTTTCTTCTACTTCATATTATTTAGTCATTTAATTATGAAGTAATAACATAGGTATCACTAATATACTGATATTTTATTATAAGTATGAAAAACCTCTATTTCACCATCTATCCATCCTACGGAAAATGAAATCATCGCGCGTGCATACATACGGAATACCATCTCCACGCCGTGGTGTAATATATTTTCCACCACCACCTTACTTGGATGGGTATAATGGTTTAAATAATAACTATATATGAATATTGTAAATTTATATTGATTCTAAAATAGTATACACACACTCCAACAAAATTCCACGATCATGGGAATGATATCATCTCTCGTGCGTACGTACGGAATACTGTCCCCACGATGTGATGAGACTCATTCTACATGATCGTCATTGCATAATGATTATATAAACGAATTGAATGAATTAATATGATATATATTACACTAATACCATTCTTTAAATTAGGTATCTATAACTTAAAAATAAGAATAAAAATTTATCCGAGAAAACACGCATAAGAACAAAAAGTAATAAACACCTGAATAACAAGTAACAATGAAATATTACTAATAAGAAGATAAGAATATGACCATATATGATATCATAAAAAGAATTATGATTCTGGAATAAGTCAATTACATTATTTAAATCATTATACAGGAGGTTCGGACACTTACGAAGCAAATTGGACCAAAGGTAATAGAAAATATCACAATCTCATTTTTATCCGAGAGTGTTTATACTTCAGAATTTATTGGGGAATATTTTTCAACCACATCCAAGTTTATTAAATATTTAATATTATTTCTATCCTCCTACAATTGTTTAAATCCAATTTTCCCCTTCGGTGCGTTTTTAGTAAAAGATACGAAAGGAATCTTTGGTCATTTTTTGTACGAGGTACTTTTTGACTTTTCTGGCCAATGTAGGAGAAGAATGTTTTTTTAACTTATATGGAATGAATGGATTTTTATGATTTTAGAGAACATTATTTCCATGAAGCTTCCTTTACAAGTTTTCATGTTTATTTCTAATCGAATTCTTTTAGTTTAAAATTATATGACATTTTATGAAAGGAAAAATGTTTTTTTGAAGTAGAAAGGAAATTTTCCTCAAGAATGAAGATAAAGTGTTTTATCAAAATTATTTTCCATCTAAGATAATATAGGGTTCTGTTTCTATACCTATTTTTACACTGATTTGATTATTTTTTAATGGAATTATTTTTATGATGTCCTTTTATCTTATATGGATTATGTTATGATGGAATGATGTTTAAGAATCCCATTTTTATTACACGGGTTATGCTATGCTTTAAGATTTTGTGGCACACATATGAAAGGTATCATTATGAGATGGGTGGGACCTATATCTCCCTCCAATTCATTGGGTAAATATTTATATCTCATGATATAGACATGGGTGGAACTTTAAGTTAAACTGGTTCAGTGAAACCAGACTGAAATGAGGAGTGAACTCGGTCCCGAAATGGACATTGTCCATTAAGATAGTATTGGATATGAGTCTTGACTACTAAGAAATGATTCTCTATGATTTTGTGTGTATGCCACAAAGATTCATGTTTTATGTTATGATTATTGGGATTACATTTCACTACTATGATTTATCCCATGTTATAAAATTATGATCTCTTTTGGAGGTTAAGATTTCCAAAATGATATGTTCTTATAAATATGATGTGATTGATATTTTTTTTTACCCTTACTGAGAATTTGAGCTCATCCTTTGGTATGTTTTCATTTCCCCAGGTCAGGAAGAAGGATATTAAGTAAGATGTTCCTAAAGGGACTCTAGATATGAAAAAATAAAAGGGAGACAGTGTAGATGATTTATGAACTAGTTTCTTATGTTTCCCAGTTTCAAAAGTCTCTACCTATACGGTCCTTTCCTAGTTTTTTTATATGTTGTAATAAGTGTGCTTCAATTCTGAAGTAATAAAAATGTATGTAATGTATGAGTCGTTATAGTTGGTATCAGAGGAATGGTATAGTCAACCTTTGTAAACTAGGATATGAAAGCCTTAGTAAGAACCCTAAGGATAAGTCTAAGCATAGAACACAATCTTTGTGTTTTAAAAATGGCCATGAACAACCTATGATAAGACCTTAAGTATAAAATTTTATTCTTGATTATGTGGTTTTCCTATTATAATTAATGTTGTTCAAACTATTCTTCTTGGTTTTAGTCAATGGATGGAACCCGAAGGAACCATGTTAATTCAGAATGTGATGGGCAATGCAATGATTGTCCCCCTGAGCAACCAAACGTTATGGGAGCTGGAATAAAAAATCTTGTAGCCATGCTCACACAACATTCTCAATCTATGAATCATGTAAGACTTCTAAACGAACAATGGAAGGAGCAACATTCGGTTGAATCATTCATGAGGCAGCGTCCACCTTCATTCAGTGGGTCTACTGATACATTAGTTACTGAACAACGGATCAGTACTACTGAAAAGATATTTTCAGTTCTCCAATATTCTGAACATGATAAATTCATCTTAGCAGTTCATTGTTCGGAAGGGGATGTTGATCAATGGTGGAATCTTATCAAGAATACGAGTCAAAGAGATGAAATTGAGTCCATGTAATGGGACGAGTTCAAGAACTTATTTTTCAATAGGTACTTCCCTCGTATTATTTGAACAAATATGGAGAAGGAGTTTCTTGAACTGAACCAAAGGATGATGAATCTGTTAGTACCTATGAAGAAAATTTTACAAGACTTTCAAGGTACGCTTCTAGTATTATTATCCAACCTGAGAGTGAGATCGATCGATTCTTTAGTTTCTTAAAACCAAGTCTTCTAAGGTCATTAGCCATAAGGGACTTAAATAGCTACGAGGAAGTCATTCGATGTGCTCTCAAGGTTGATATGGATATTGGAGTAACCCATCAGTCATATGGGTTTGATAAGAAGAGGAAAATGGAATTCAAAGGAAAATCTAAAGAGCACACTAAAAAGGATTCATACGCCCAACTGTGTCACCTTGGGGAGCACCTGTTCTGTTTGTTAAGAAGAAAGATGGATCAATGAGACTCTGCATTGATTATCGAAAACCTAACAAGATCACGATCAAGAAAAAATATCATTTCCCGCGCATTGATGACTTATTTGACCAACTACGCGGAGCTTAATACTTTTCAAGGATTGATCTTTGTTTAGGATATCATCAATTAAGGGTCAAAAGGGAGGATATAACAAAGATGGATTTTCGTACAAGGTATGGACACTATGAATTTATAGTGATTCCATTTGGTCTTGCTAATGCTCCTGATATCTTTATGGATCTGATGAATAGAGTCTTTAGAGACTATCTTGATCGGTTTGTGGTAGTATTTATAGACGATATTCTTGTCTATTCAATGATCAAGGAAGAACATGAAGATCACTTGAGAATTATATTGAAGACCTTAAGAAAGGAAAATATTTATGCCAAATTTACCAAGTGTGAATTTTGTCTTCAAAAAGTTGCATTTTTGGGTCACATAATCTCAAAGGAGGGGATATCTGTGGATCCAGCAAAAACAAAGGTTATTGAAAGATGGTCGAGACCAACAACAGTTACAGATATCCGAAGTTTTCTTGGTTTGGCTGGATATTATCGACGTTTTGTGAAAGAATTTTCACGATTATCTAATCCACTCACCAGGTTGACTCGAAAAAGAGTTAAGTTCGTGGGGACGGAGGAATGTGAAGAGAATTTCAAGGAGTTGATACGAAGGTTATCCAGTGCACCTGTACTCACACTTCATTATAGTGGAGAAAGGTTTGTGATCTACAGTGATGCATCCAAGAAGGGATTGGGGTGTGTTCTCATGGAAAACGATATGGTGATAGCTTATTCCTCACAACAGTTAAAAATACATGAACAAAATTACCCAACTCAAGATTTGGAGTTAGCTGCAGTGATCATTGCATTAATGATTTGGAGGCATTATCTTTATGGAGAAAGGTGTGATATTTATACTGATCATAAAAGTTTAAAGTATATTTTCACACAAAAGGAGCTGAATATGCACCAAAGAAGATGGTTGGAGCTGATTAAGGATTATGACTGCTTAATTCATTACCACCCTAGGAAAGAAAACAAGGTAGCAGTTGCATTAAGTCGAAAAGTCCATGCTAGCTTATCCATGATGAGGATCACAAAAGATCCAATATTTATGGATTTAAAATGGATGGATCTTGGAATTATAATGGAAGGGGAAAATCGTATCTTTCTAAAATGCATGTTCAACCATATATACATTTGAATATTAAAGAGGCACAGAAAGACGATGTAGAGTTACAAAAGAAGGTGAGAAATGTTCCTGAATTCAACCTTGATTGTGATGGAATAATAAGGTTCCGGAATCAGGTTTGTGTTCCTCCCATCCTAGAATTAAAGAAAGAGCCGCTGGATGAGGCTCATAGTTCTTCATTCTATATTCATCCTAGAATCACGAAGATGTATGGGGACCTGAAAGAGTGCTTCTAGTGGGATGACATGAAAAGAGATGTTGCTGAATATGTCTCTCGATGCTTGGTTTTTCAGCAAGTTAAAACTGAGAGACATAAGTCTAAGGGGATGATACAACCATTACCCATACCTGAATGAAAATGGGAAAACATCACTATGGACTTTGTCACTAGACATCCTAAAACATTCAAAGGCAATAATGCTATCTGGGTCATAGTTGATCGTCTTACAAAGTCTGCACACTTCATTGCTATTAGAGAAGATTTCTCTCTGGATCAGCTTGCCAGAATATATGTAAAGGAAGTGGTAAGATTTCATGGAGTACCACTTTCAATTATATCTGATCAGGATCCGAGGTTCACCTCATAGTTTTGGAAAAGTCTTCAGCATACTCTGGATACAGTGGTGAGTATCAGCATTGCTTATCATCCTCAGACAGGCGGTTAGTCTGAGAGGACAATTCAAACTCTAGAAGATATGTTGAGAGCATGCTCTATGGATTTCAAAGGTGGTTGGGATCAACACCTATCTTTGGTGGATTTTTTCTATAATAATAGCTCTCACTCTAGTATTCAAATGTCTCCTTATAAAGATCTCTATGGAAATAAATGCATGACTCCAACTTGTTGGGATGATGTTGGGGAAAGAAATCTATTAGGACTTGATCTTGTTGATGAGATGGCAGAAAAGGTCGGATCTATTCAACAACACATAAGAGAAGCTCAGAGTCGACAAAAAAGTCATGCCGACAACTGAAGAAAATACCTAGAGTTTGATGTGGGTGATAAAGTGTTCTTACGAATATCTCCTTGGAAGAGAGTAATGAGATTTGGAAAGAAGGGAAAGATGAGCCCAAGGTATATCGATCCTTTCTAAATACTGGATCGTGTTGGGAAGGAAGCTTACCTATTGGCGCTTCCACCGAATCTCTCTCAAGTTCACGATGTGTTTCATGTATCTCTCTTGAGAAAGTACATACCTGATCCTTGACATGTACTCATCTCAGACGTTCTACCGCTGGAGCAAGATCTTTCTTATGAAGAACAGCTGATAGAGATTCTTGATCGTAGTGAAAAAGTCCTACGGAACAAGACCACTCACTCGGTGAAAGTTTAATGGGGCAACCACCAATTAGAAGAAGCTACATGGGAGATTGGGGATATGATGTGGGAGAGGTATCCTCGTCTATTTGTTACAAAGTGATGAATTTCGAGGGCGAAATTCATTTTAAAGGGGGTAGAATGTAACACCTAAGATTTTTATGAGAAATATTTTGTTTTTATGTTATATAAATAATCAAAGGAGTCTTTAACTACACACAACACTATCTTGGCTTTATTTCCACGCAATCATGACCTTCCTCAATAGATTGTGTCGTACGCAATACCGAGTTTTACTAAACAACGATATGCTATTAAAATATTATTAAAACTAGCCGTTATGAATAGTACTACCCACTTTTTTGGAATTTTTTTAATTTCATCATTCAAAATGGACTTCATTTTTGGATTTAGAATATTGAAATTAGCCTAGGTTGAAATTTTGGTATTTTTCTGAAAACTTTCAATTTTTGATTAATAGTGAAAACACTGGGTTACTATTTAGAAACCGACATTTTATTTAAAAAATTAACTATTTTATTTAATTTAATTTTAGGTAAAAATTGATACATAATACCTATATAATTTCAAATTAATTCGTTGGAGTCATTTTATAATAATTTTAGATATATAAAAATATTATTTAACTTTTCACCGTCTTTTACCCACCTTCTAGGAGAGTTTGAAAATTCATATAAAACATAATTTTACCACTTTTGTGAGTGGAATTTCGAAAATCTAAGATAAATAGTGAATATCAAGGACTAAAATGTCGTTCATTGAGATGAAAATAATTTTTAGGAAATAGTAACTTTTTACTTTTTTTACCACGGTTAAAAGTAAATACGGTAATTAAGGGTACAAATGATATTATTATTACCCAAAAAAATGTCATAATTCTATTGGATAAGTTTAATGCGACCACAAACATCCTTAGGAATAAAATATGACCATTTAGGACCACTTGGAATAGATTAGGACATTTATTATTAATTTATTTAAAGAAGTGTTAAAATTGTTAAAATCAAAGTTTAATAAATAAATTATTTTTAATATAGGGTTATACATAAGATAAATTCGACGATAAATATTCATTAAAAAGATAAAAATATTTCATACATAATGGTATTTTATTTTTAATTTTTAGACATTAAATAATTTATTTTATATATGACACAATGATGATGCAGTAATTATCTTATAAATGAAATATTGACATAATTGATGTTATAAATACCCAAATAAATGTAATTTGAGACTTTTTATAAATTCCAATAATTTTATAGGTAAATATGAAATGTTATTATTGATATAATTAACTTTTTTCGAACTAAACTGTCTGTTATTATTTTCACAAAAATCAATTACCAAATACTGTCAAAATAGACATAAAATAGTTGTTAAAATAAATATTATATTATTAATTGTTATTTATTTCCAAAAAATATATGTGTCGAAAAAATGAATTAGATAAGGTTATATATATTAATAATAAACAACTTGGGGTTCTTTTGTCTTGTTATAGTAAGTTTATTAAACTTATACTGTAAGAAAACAAGAAGACACGGTAAAAGTTAAATTATCTAACTTAAAGTTAAATCAAAATGATATGGTAAAAAAAGAAACCTAAACTTGTCCAAATTATATTTGATGAGTGTATTTCGACCCATCCCCACCTTATATTCAAAATAAATCAATTTGGAGAAATTAAAAACCAAATATGACTTTATAATAAAATAATATTTTTAGTTTTTCCTAAGGTGGCCCTCTCCTCCCTTATAAAAGGGTACCACCTCCCTCTCTTCCTCACACCACTTTGAGACATCAAGATCAGCCAAACTCTTCCAATTTATCATCTCCACTTCCCTAGAAACATCCTAGAGGTCCTGGTATTATTCGAAAACCATCTTTAGTGCCCTAATTGGAGGTTAAGATGAGGCGCTTCAAAGAAGAGGTAATGTCTGTTACCGATTCTTTCAACTTTATTTCTTCTTCTAATTCTTCTTATTTAGTTGTTTCATTATGAAATAATAACATCAGTATCACTAATATACGGATATGTTATTATAATTATGAAACAACCCTATTTCACCATCCATCAATCCTATGGAAAACGAAATCACCGCGCGTGCGTACGTACGGAATACCGTCTCCACACTGTGGTGTAATCTATTTTCCACCACCACCTTACTTGGATTTATATAATGGTGTAAATAATAACTATATATGATTATTGTAAAGTGATATTGATTATTAAATAGTATACATAAACTCTAATACAATTCCATGATCATGGGAATGATATCATCGCTCGTGCGTACGTACAGAATATCGTCTCCACGAAGTGATGCGAATCGTTCTCCATGATATTCATTGCATAATGATTATATAAATGAATTGAATGAATGAATATGATATATATTACACTAATAATATTCTTGAAATGATGTATCTATAACCTAAAAAGAATAATAAGATTTTATTCAACAAAACATGCATAAGAACAAAAAGTAATAAACACCCGATTAACTAGTAGCAATGAAATATTGCTAATAAGAAGCTAATAATATGACCATATATGATATCATAAAAATAAGTATGATTCTGGAATAAATCAATGACATTATTTAAATCATTATACACGAGGTTTGGACTCTTACGAGGCAAATCAGACCTAAGGTAAGGGAAAATTTCACAATCAAATTTTTATCCGAGATTGTTTATACTTCAGAATTTACTGGGGCATATTTATCATCCACATCCTTGTTTCTTCAATATGTAATATTATTTATATCCTTATACAATTGTTTAAATCTAATTTTACCCTTCTTTTAGTTTTTTGAAAAAGATACTAAAGGAATCTTTTGTCATTTTTCATACGAGGTAGTTTTTGTCTTTTCCGGCCAAAGTACGAGAAGAATGTTTTTTTAACTTATACGGCATGAATGGATTTTTATGATTTCAGAAAACATTATTTCTATGAAGAATCATTTACAATTTTTCAAGTTTATTTCTAATCATATTTTTTTAGTTGAAAATTATATGATATTTTAAGAAAGTAAAATGTTTTTTTAAGTAGAAAGGATATTTTCCTCAAGAATGAAGATCAGGTGTTTAATCAAAATTATTTTACATCTAAGATAATATAAGGTTCTGTTTCTATACATATTTTTACATTTATTTGATTATGTTATGTTGGAATTATTTTTATGATTTCCTTTTATCTTATATAGATTATGTTGTGATGGCATGATGTTTAAGAATCCCATTTTTATTACATGGGTTAGGCTATGATTTATGATTTTGTGGAACACATAATAATGCTATCATTATGAGATGGGTGGGACCTATATATCCCTCCAATGCATTGGTTAAATATTTATATCTAATGAGATAGACATGGCAGGAATGTCAGGTTAAACCGGTTCAGTGAAACAGGACTAAAATGAGGAGTGAACTCAGTTCAGAAATGGACTTTGTCTGCTAAGATAGTCTTGGATATGAGTATTGACTACTAAGAAATGATTCAATATGATTATGTGTGTATGCCACAAATTTTCATGTTTTAAGTTATGATGATTGGGATTACATTTCACTACTATGATTTATCCCATGTTATGAAATTAGGACCTCTTTTGCAGGTTATGATTTCCAAAATGATATGTTCTTATGAATATGATGTGATTGATATTTCTTTTGTTTACCCTTACTGAGCATTTGAGCTCGCCCTTTTGTATGTTTTCTTTTCCCCAGGTCCGGAAGAAGAATATTAACTAAGATATGCCAAAAGGGACTCTATATTTGATAAAATAAAAGGGAGATAGTGTAGATGATTTATGAACAGGTTGTTTATGTTTCCTAGTTTCTAAATACTCTGTACCTATATGGTCCTTTCTTGGTTTTGTTATATGTTGTAATAAGTGTGCTTCAATAATGAAGTAATAACAATGTATGTAATGTATGAGTCATTATAAATAGGTCTATCTGAGTAGTAAAATACCCATGACTATGTTTTATTATTGAATTATTTACTCATCTCATATGTCTTCCATAAAGTGTTCATGTTTATTATTTGAGAAGATAGATGTTTTCAATTATTTACCATGCCTATTGATTATGTTATATTCTGCTATATTTTTTACCCTTACTAAGCTTGTGAGATCACCACTTTCTTATGTTTTATTTTCCAGAATTTCCAAGAAGTGTATTGTGATTGAAATGCAGGGTTAAGAAAAAAGAGAATAATGGTGTTCTCAAAAATCTATCTATGTTGTATTTTATGTATTAAATTGTAATGTGATGTTGATGTAGGTAATCTAATTCCACGACTCCTAAACTAATCAGTCTTTTGGGACCTGATTTCTTTGTATCATGCCAATTTATTAAAATAATGCACCGACCCTGGATAACTGGGGTTAGGGAATTAAAATATTAGTGAAAGTTGTTACTATGAGATTACATACCTATATAGATAATACACAAGGATGTGTCTAAAAAACATCTCTACAAATTGGTAATATCTAAAAAAATGGTGTATTGGTCACTGACATGATCATCACATAGTGTACAGCAATACGACTACCATCACACATTGTTTGACACTCTCTAGGGATATGTTTTGGATATCCACAAACTCTCTATGAACCATCACGAAATATATTTTTATAAATTGACTCTGAATGAAGTAGTGTAAACCTAAGGGGTTATATAATAAATTTAAGTTTCAATGATTTACATAAAATATAAATTTTTTACAATGATTATATAGATTACCATTATAATTATTGTTAATCACATTGTGTTTTTTGGTTTTAGTGGATGGATAGAAAATTAATTAACGGTGATAATTATGAAATTGATGAAAAATGAAATGATTTTCATTGTGAGAAATCAAATTTTATGTGCATGGACTGAAATTTTCATTATTATGCTCACATAAAGTTCTAAAGTTATGAATAATACTGATATTCAAAATGATAAAAATAGGGATCAACATTTTGTTGAGACTTTCACAAGGAAACGTTCACCTTCGTTCTGTGGTTCCACTAATCTACTTATTAATAAGAAAGTCCCCAAAGGGAATTTTACATAATTGAATTCTTAAGATGTGAAAAAATATTCTGATGTGAAATGAAGGTGGAAAAGAGACTGAAGTTACACATCAATCACATGGTTTCAATAAGAAAATAAGTATTGAATTCAATGGGAATTCTAGAATATATTTAGACATGAAGGTGAGATTTCCTTGATGCTCAAATTAATGAAGTGAACATGGTGGGAAATGTATAAAGTGGACTGATAAATGTCTTAGGTGTAGAAATGACGGTCATTAGGAAATATATTATTGACGTTTCATGAATATTATAGAAAATTATGAAAATAGAGTGAAATATCTACAAAATTCACCACACGTAATCTAATGTTCCAAATTTAAATATTATGATAATTATGATAAATAGTGATAATATATGAAGGTTTATAATGATAATTGATCTTATCACCGACTAATTCTATTAGAAAAATTGAAATCTCATGTGATTACTTTTTGAAAAATCATATGATAATAATGGGGTGAAAGGTATAGATAAAATCTACTCTAGAATGATTAATTTCATATTTGATTCTTGTTATGCCTTCTCATTAATATATGATGTATTTTATACGAGTATTAAAAAGCCTTATCAATGATTATATTTTTTAATAGTAATAATTCATAATGGTACAATGATCCCATCCCCTGTCTATGATTTTTCTAGAGTTCAATTTTATTGGAATTATCCTTTTTCAAATATCTTTATTCTCACTCTTTTTTAATGTTTTATTATATTAGGAATGGATTAAATTTAAACACATAAATACCACATCTATTACTGAGAATGGGAATCCATGTTTGATTTTACACGTCATCTTAAGATCATTTATAAATATGATGAAAAATATTAACCTCTAATGTAAAATTCATCCATTGAATGGGTCAAGATTCCAATAACTACCTGAGCCCATGGAACCAGACTCAGAACATACAAATTATATGATTTATTTATAAGAAACCTAAAATATAAAAATAAAAACACATACTTGGAACGTTCATAGGTTCAATTTTTGGAGATTTAGACAAGCCTTATAAAATTATCAAAGTTGCTAAAAATTAAAGACAAAATTAGACTCCATATCAATGTCACCAGACTGGGAGCTTCTAGTTGACCAGCAAATATAAATTTAAAACAAGGGTTGAGAATAAAAATTCTTATTAAGGGGTCATTAAAATAACATGAAACCAAATAGATTTTCTCAATTAAATATAGAAAATATAACATATTATGAAGTCCAATAATGCAGGCATATTAATCTATGAGTAATTATTAATATAAAAATTTTATTAAAAGGAAATCACTATATATCATTTGTAAAATCATTTAATTCATTCATAAAATTATAGAAAATTCCATTGAAAACTTATAAGCATTTCATAATTTAATTCTCAGAGGTACCCTGGATCAAATCATGGATTCTCGGTTCACTATCAAGATATAGTGCACCTAGTCCTGTGATGGATTAGGATCACTCTCTAATATCATAATGTGATTAGGATACACCTCTTGTGCACTATACATGACATCACAAAAGATTGAAACATTACCCAAAGCATTGGAGCACTATTAGGGAACATCCTTCATATAATTGGACAAAAGACCCATTAAATTATTGGGTTAACTCCCCATAACCTTTCTTAATGAACATATTATCAATTTTAGAATCATTATAATTAAAAAAATTATATCTTATATTTTTCATCACATGGAAAATGGAATTTATTTTAAACAATTATCATTGAAAACTATTCTATAAAAAGGTCTTTCTTGAGTATAAATGTATTATAAGAAGAGTAAATATAAAATAGTTTTTCATAAAAAGGTATGTATATATATATATCTAGAAATTGGAAGAAATCACAATTTCATCTTCTTATATATATCCAAAATAAAATTCACATAAAATTAAACATGTATTTAAATACATTTATTTACATACATATATATTTAATAAGAACAAAATAATTTTTAATAAATTAATACACACATTTATATATTTATTTACATTTATCTAATGATGTTAATTAATTTTTTTTCTTTTATAATAGCACATATTTAGATATATTTTATATATTTACATATTTTTTAAGAAGATATTCTCTTATAGGATGGTATATTTATATATAATCATATATCTGTTTGAAAATATAACAATTTTAATGGTGACATTGATAAGGAAAATTCAAAAACATATATTGAGGTTATCGAGGAATAATTAAAATTCATTAAATATTTGAATAAAAATTATATATCATTTATAAAAAGATGAGGCATACAATAGAAAAAAATTAATTTTTTTATTGTTTTCTGATGTAGATAAAAGTGTTTTGAAATCAATTTCATGTCGAAAAATTAATATAGAAATTTCAAAAAAACAATAAAAAAAACATTAAATTTATGCCATTCTTATACAATTGAAATCATGTCCACATAATTTATAAATATGATAGAATAAAATTAAATCCAGATTAAATACTAGTTTTAAAAGAATTTTAAATACTTTAAAAAATAAAATTATCAGATACATATATTAATATATATGAAAATTATGGATTAGAAATAAAATTTTAAACATGATCTTTATACTATAAATTCTGAAACTAATGATTAAATAAATAAATATATTCGTATATACATAAATATTTTTCTGTAAATAAGAAAAAATTAATGAAAATAAAATAATCCCATACAAAATATATGTTTAGGGATATAATTTAAAACATAACCCTTATATTTTATTTTTTGAAAATATTATGTTATATAGATTGTTATAAATATATATATATATATATTTATATCCTCATAAGACAATGTAATTTTTTCAATAAAATTAAACTATCACAAACCATAGGCTCAGAAATAAAATTTAAAACAAAAGCCCTTACCTTATATATTCTTCAAATAGAGAGGCATATATATATATATACATATACATATATATATACATATACATATATATATACATGTATATAATATTATCTTTGTAAAACAATGGTAATTTGATTTAAAGAAATAAACCCCAACATGATTTGAAAACACAAGGTAATGTCTTTATGATATTGCTTCTAAGCTCTCACCCCTTTCAGATTGAAAAATTGTATACCCATTTATTTATTTGAAACATTAGATACTTTTATAGATATATTCTATAATATTAAGTGATAAAAATAAATGATAAAATGGATAAAACGACATACTAGAGGAGATTCAAATAGATTTCATTAACATATTCAAGACAGTGACGCAGAAATGCTTGCTCTGCAACCAGAATTCATTGATGACATCAGTGAAGAAAATTGAAAGAAAAATAACACAAACATGCTGAAAATATTAAATTATGATTACAACTACAATGAAAATATGAACTTCAAAATTAAATGAATTTATGTTCATTGTCAAATAGAAACCACAAATCATTAAAAAATCCTAAAAAATAAAATACAGATAAATAGGTAATAGTATGTAGAAACTAAAATCAAAACGAAAGTACAAAAAACCATAGGGATATAGAAATATAAAAAATGAAATAGAAAAACACCTACCTCAAAGTATATTAGAAACCCTCGTTCAATATTAAGATAAGGCTTTCATCTCTTATATCAGCACCGTCATGGAACCATGATAATGGTCATACTTCGAGAACCTTCCCTAGTGATCGATCACCTTCTGGTCGGTCGAGTTGTTTCTCAGAGCTATTCTTGGCCAAAATCCTCGGTCAATCTTGACTCTCATCCGGCACTCATCAGTGATCAAAACCTCCATCTTGAGTCATGGACTTCAGCTCCACACCTGGGTAGTTCGACCTGTTCATCTTTGGATTTCAAATGCCTTCCATTAATACATCCCATGGGAAATGATAACTCATATACCCTTTACCCAGGTGGTGATGCACCCTAATTTTACACAAATTGACTCCATTTATTTGTTTAATCTTATTTTTATTACATATTTTTATACATGAAATATTATTTTTACAAAATTAATGTTCTATAAAAATGTTATATTATATGAAACAATATATAAAAATTTCTATAAAATATATTCATAATTTATACCCTTATAAAAAAAATAATACCATAATTACTTTTATAAAAATAATATAATCATGATTTATAATAAATCTGTATATATATATATATCTATATCATATTTTTGAAAATCAATTTTTATAATCCAAATTAATCATATTCATATAATAATATAATTATTCATTATGTCTTATTGAATCATTATTAACCTATATTAAAATATGAATATTAATAGTGAATACATTAATAACGTAATATATTATTTATCAAAATTATTATAATAATAAATATATTTTTTTTATTTCATTTTAAATATTTCATTAAATAAATGATTTTTTAATTATTTCATTGGTATTTATAAAAATACAAAAGTGTTTATATTAATATTAAAATATTTTTTTACAAAAAATGATATTGTAAAATATTTTTCTTTTGAACATCAATTTAAAATGTATTTGAAAACTATAAAACCCAATTTAATTTAAATTTTAATAAATATTTTTCATGTTAGGTTTATTAAGATTTTAAAATAACAATTACTAGGATGTCACATTTTTCTCCACTTAAAAATAAATGTACCCTCCCAATTCATTCATGGGACCCATTAAAATTCATAATTTCCATCCTTATATTTAAGAAAACTATGGCTGATAATCTTTTATATGGTACTGCTTAGATAGAAACAGCTATTCTACCATGTTGTCTGGTCTATTGCTCTAAACCCAACATTGATGACCCATGCCTGTACTACCAGACTCCTTACATATAAATGTTGTGTATTTATTTTATAAGAATGTTAATAAATATATAAAAATATTAATACATTCCAGGAAATTTAACCAGTCCGGGTTTTGGAGAATTAGAAACACCATACACTTTTATCATAGATGTAATGAAGTGAATATAAAATTAAATATCGAATCTATTTCGTGTCCACAAAATCATTATCAAAGACTCTTGAAAAATAACTTATAGTTGACATGTCAAAATAGTGTTATAAAAATGCATTAATGTTAAATATTTAACTAAGTGGTTTTCATAATTAAATGAACCCAGAATGATTTTTTCAATTCAATATAGAAAGTAGAATATGTCTTAATGTACGATAGCGCAGGATTTTGAATCCATGAGTACATCCCTACAATTTCATTTTTCAATACTTTTTCAATATATACTTCATTTGGAAAATTTATGTAACGTCCCAAATTTTTTTCAATAGAAAATTCCCTTCTTAAATCTATGTCATAAAAACACAAAATAATGAACTACTAAGTGATAAGTGACATTTAAACATAATATTTTCACCCCTATGTTTGTAATTTTTAAAATCCGATATACACCGTTGTGTTCAAGATAGTTTTTGGAGTCTAAAGAAACAAAAATAATTTTGGGTGAATAGTAACCTACCCTTATGAATAGTAACCTACACTTATGAATAGTAATATGACCCTTATGAATAGTAAATAAGATTAAAATTACCTTTGAATAATAAAATAAAATTTATACATCTTAGAAAGTGACAATTTGACCTTAGTAAACGTTTTTGGTATTTTACAAGTCATAAATAAATAATTATAATTAATTAATTTAAAAGAATATTTATTTTCTTGTAATGTATTCATAAATTATTGAATCAATTTATAATAGGTTTTAGATAATTTTATAAGACCCTACATAATTTTTGTAACAACTATAAAATCATTTTTAATCTTAAAAACTCTTTTTTTAAGTAAATTATGACTTTATTTAAATATTAAATTAATAATATTTAGAGAATTATTTTTGAAAAATGGACTTCATTTTTGGATTCTACACATCGAAAAATGGTTGGGGTAAATTTTTGGGATTTTTCTGAGATACTTGAATTTTTTGTGAATAGTAGAATACATTAATTTACCATATAAATACATTTTAATTAAAACCCACTATTCATGACATCACAAGTGATGTAAGCACCCAAATCCAGAACTCACATGCCTTTTTTACTATTCTTGGTCATCCAAGACTCTCTATTCCTTGTCTTAGGTGAAATTAATAAACTAATCAATTTTATATTAAGGAAACCCCTCTCCCCTCCACTATAAAAGCCACCCTTCACTCCTTCTTTTCCTCACACCTCTCAAGCTCCAATCCTTCTCTAAACTCTGTCCAAAAACCTTCCCTAGCTCATCCCCCACGTCCAAAATCTACTGGTCTCATCAAAAGACCAAGCCTAGCTTCCTTAAAGAGGATCTCAAGAGGATCATTCTAAAGGTAATTTCTCTCCCTCTTCTCCTTTAATTTCCTTTCAAGTTCATGTTCTTTTATTGATCTCTCCCTACCTATCTTCATCCATACTATTTTGTAACTCTATTATTCTACATATAATATAATATTATGATTCTAATGGTATATTATACCACCCCACACGCTTTCCCTCTTCCTTTTATTTTATTAAAGAGAACGTTGTTCATGTGGTGATAATTTATCACCTTCAAAAACAACATGCTATATTCTTCCATTTCTACCTTCAATCTGGTCATGAAACCATTTTTATGGTTGAAAAAGAATATTTTATATGTATGATGTTCTATTTTAAGTTCTGGAAATAACCTATGGCCATATTACTAAGTGAAAAGTTAAAACGAGTTCGTTGTGATCCAAAAACCGCTCAAATTTACCCAAATAACCATCATTAAAATCTTCTCTAATGATTCTTCCACATGGATATAATATAACTCATTATAAAATAATTCAAGCTTCTGTAATAACATAAATAACATGTAATATCAGTTCTTGATGTTTACCCATGATCTACCCAAACATCAATTTAAGAATACAAGTGGACTGCTCAAGAAAACCATAAAAACGAACATCCTCGAACAACTGTTTTTAAACTCTATAAGTCATCAAAAGGTATATAATATGACATAAGGAAACAAGAATTAACAATATTAATTTATAAAAGGTTCTGGAATTTCTAATTAATGAATATAATGTTTTTATACAGGATATTAAAGAGAAAGAGGCATTCAAGTACAAGGTAAGGGGAAATCTCGAACCCAATTTTCTTCTTTCGGGTTCTCCCTCTTGAACTCCATTTTGTATATGGTTACTCCTCAAAGATCATTTGTTCATCATTCAATTTAATTTTCTGGGATATACATGTTTGTCACTGGTTTTTATGTCCAACAAAATGTTTTCCAAAATAACTCTTCTTTCAACATCTCACCTTTTACCTCTCATTCAAGGTTGATGGTTCTTGTATCATGTATGTTGATCCCTCTTTCTTTTGGGAACCCAAAGATTATGAATTTTTTATTATGAGATGAAACCCATTCCTTTCCATGGGTTATTTATGTACATGTTTGATATTTTTTCTATTTGGAAATCATGATAATATAATGTTATGATGTGACGAGTGCGCCCGGAATTATATAGCGCAATATGAATGTTTAAATGTGACGGGTGCGCCCGGAATTATATAGCACTCCAATGCATTGGGTAAAGTGATGAATCTCATGAGTAAATGTGAAATTATGTGTGAACATGATTCTATATTTGTTCACAAGTACGTGTGTTAGTTAACCACTAAGACATGATGTTTCATTTTTTATGCATTGCCACATTTCATGTCTTTTATTTATGCTCTTATCATGTTCATGATTCTTTACCTATGTCATGATTATTCTCACCCCATGATATATTGTTCTTATCAATCCTCTTACTGGGCTTTTAGCTCACCCCTTTTGATGTATATCCTCAGGTGGATACATGTACTAAGGAGAGGACAAGTGCCACTAAGAAGTCTAAGGGGATGTTACAACCATTACCCATACCTGAATGGAAATGGGAAAACATCACTATGGACTTTGTCACTAGACATCCTAAAACATCCAAAGGAAATAATGCTATCTGGGTCATAGTTGATCGTCTTACAAAGTCTTCACACTTCATTGCTATTAGAGAAGATTTCTCTCTAGATCAGATTGCAAGAATATATGTAAAGGAAGTGGTAAGATTTCATGGAGTACCACTTTCTATTATATCTGATCGGGATCTGAGGTTCACCTCATAGTTTTGGAAAAGTCTTCAGCATACTCTGGATACAGAGTTGAGTTTCAGGATTGCTTATCATCCTCAGACAGATTGTCAGTCTGAGAGGACAATTCAAACTCTAGAAGATATGTTGAGGTCATGCTCTATGGATTTCAAAGGTGGTTGGGATCAACACCTATCATTGGTGGAATTTTCTTATAATAATAGCTCTCACTCTAGTATTAAAATGGATCCTTATGAAGCTCTCTATGGAAATAAATGCATGATTCCAACTTGCTGGGATAAAGTTTGGGGAAAGAAATCTATTAGGGCTTGATCTTGTTGATGAGATTGCAAAAAATGTCGGATCTATTCAACAACACATAAGAGCAGCTCAGAGTCGACAAAAAAGTCATGCCGACAACTGAAGAAAATACCTAGAGTTTGATGTGGGTGATAAAGTGTTCTTACGAATATCTCCTTGGAAGAGAGTAATGAGATTTGGAAAGAAGGGAAAGATGAGCCCTAGGTATATCGGTCCTTTCTAAATACTGGATCGTGTTGGGAAGGAAGCTTATCTATTGGCGCTTCCACCGAATCTCTCTCAAGTTCACGATGTGTTCCATGTATCTCTCCTGAGAAACTACATACCTGATCCTTGACATGTACTCAGCTCAGAAGTTCTACCGCTGGAGCAAGATCTTTCTTATGAAGAACAACCGATAGTGATTCTGGTTCGTAGCGAAAAAGTCCTACGGAACAAGACCACTCACTTGGTGAAAGTTTAATGGAGGAACCACCAATTAGAAGAAGCTACATGGGAGCTTGAGGATATTATGTGGGAGAGGTATCCTCATCTATTTGTTACAAAGTGACTAATTTTGAAGGCGAAATTCATTTTAAAGGGGGGTAGAATGTAACACCTAAGATTTATATGACAAATATTTTGTTTTAATGTTATATAAATAATCAAAGGAATCTTTAACTACACACAACACTATATTGGATTGATTTCCACGCAATCATGACCTTCCTCGATAGCTTGTGTCGTACGTAATACCGAGTTTCACTAAACAACGATATGCTATTAAAATATTATTAAAACTAGCCGTTATGAATAGTAATACCCACTTTTTTGGAATTTTGTAAATTTCATAATTCAAAATGGACTTCATTTTTTGATTTATAATATTTAAATTAGCCTAGGTTGCAATTTTGGTATTTTTCTGAAAACTTTCAATTTTTGATGAATAGTGAAAACACTCAGTTACTATTTAAAAACCGACTTTTTATTGAAAAAAATTAACTATTTTATTTAAATTTATTTTAGGTCAAAATTGATACATAATACCTATATATGTTCAAAGTAATTCATTGGAGTCATTTTATAATAATTTTAGATATATAAAAATATTATTTAACTTTTCACCGTCTTTTACCCATCTTCTAGGAGAGTTTGAAAATTCATATAAAACTTAATTTTACCACTTCTGTGAGTGGAATTTCGAAAATCTAAGAGACACAGTGAATATCAAGGACTAAAATGTCATTCATTGAGAGGAAAATAATTTTTTGGGAATAGTAACTTTTTACTTTTTTTACCACGGTTAAAAGTAAATACGGTAATTAACGGTACAAATTATATTATTTTTACCCTAACACATGTCCTAATTCTATTGGATAAGTTTAATTCGATCCAAAACATCCTGAGGAATAAAATATGACCATTTAGGCCCACTTGGATTAGATTAGGAGATTTATTAAAAATTTATTTAAAGAAGGGTTAAAATAGTTAAAATCAATGTTTAATAAATATATTATTTTTAATATAGGGTTATACATAATATAAATTCAACGATAAATATTCATTAGAAAGATAAAAATATTTCATAAATAATGGTATTTTATTTTTAATTTTTAGACCTTAAATAATTTAATTTATATATGACACAATGATGATGCAGTAATTATCTTATAAATGAAATATTGACATAATTGATGTTATAAATACCCAAATAAATGTAATTTGAGAATTTATATGAATTACTATAATTTTATAGGTTAATATGACATGTTAGTATTGATATAATTAACTTTTGTCGAACTAAACTTTCTGTTATAATTTTCACAAAAATCAATTACCAAATACTGTCAAAATTGACATAAAATAGTTGTTAAAATAAATATTATATTATTAATTTGTTATTTTATTCCTAAAAATATATGTTTCTGCCAAATGAATTAGATAAGGTTATATATATTACTAATAAACAACTTGGGGTTCTTTTGGCTTGTTATAGTAAGTTTATTAACCTTATAGTGTAAGAAAACAAATAGACACGGTAAAAGTTAAATTATCTAACATAAAGTTAAATCTAAATGATATGGTTAAAATAGAAACCAAAACTTGTCTAAATTATATTGGATGAGTGAATTTCTACCCATCCCCACCTTATATTCAAAATAAATCAATTTGGAGAAATTAACAACCAAATATGACTTTATAATAAAATAATATTTTTAGATTTTTCTAAGGTGCCCCTCTCCTCCCTTATAAAAGGGTACCACCTCCCTCTCTTCCTCACACCACTTTGAGCCTTCAAGATCGGCCAAACTCTTCCAATTTCTCCTCTACACTTCCCTATAAACATCCTAGAGGTCCTGGTCTTATTCAAAGTGTAACATACCATGTAAGTAATGAATAATAGATATTTTTATCTATGTCTATTAATTATTAAGATAGTGTTTTAGAGGCTTAAAATGAAAATAAATACAATCTTATGCATGGAATACACTAATATTCTTAAAAGATTGTTTTACTGCCTTTTGATGGAAAACCATTTTTGAATCTATATTTTGACAATTTTATAAAATATTTTTTTCAAAATAAACTTATTCTTTATGATTGGGACATCAAAATCTACTTTGTGTGAATTTTTGGTATTTTTCTGACAAGGTTCATTTTTTAATGAATAGTGAAAAAACTGCATTTTACATCAAAACAGCTTTTTAATCTAATTTATTTATATGATTAGATTATCTTTTTAATTGGTCTTAATGGGTAATATGAATATATTTTTACCATTTAATCCAATGGTGGTCATTGGAGTCAATTTCACTTTGAAATTAGACTTAAACTGGTGTCAATCTTTTGATACTTATTGTTTTGTAAAAACACGCTATTTGCTCTCGCAGTGGGAATTAATTATTAAATTAATTAATGTGACCTATATGTTTTGAATTTTGTAAAATAGACTTCATTTTTTAATTCTGAATATCAAATATAGCTTAGGGTGAATTTTTGATAATTTTCTGAAAAACTTCAATTTTTGATGAATAGTGAAACCACTAAGTGATAATCAAGCAAACTGATTTTTCAGTTAAATGAAAGTTTACCACTAATGTGTATTGAATTTTGAAAATCCGACATACATGGTTGTCATTAAGAAGTAGAATGTGGTTCAATGAGATTATAATAATTTTTTGGTGAATAGTAACTTATTAAGTTCTTAATCACGATTAGTGGTAATTAGGGTAGTTTAAGGTATAAATAATACTTTAATAAAATGAAATGACCTAGACACATGTCCCAACCTCATTGGATGTGTCATGGCCGACCATGACATGCCATGGGTCAACTTGGGGACCCCATGGATCCACTTTTGTTGGGAAATGACATAAATTACTTTTTATTTAATGTTAAAGTGAAAATGACACAAACATAATATGTTTTATGAAAACAATTTTTAAGTGGGGTTATACAGGTCCAAATTTTGATTATAAATAGTCATAGGAAAGATAAAAAGATTTCTTATATCATAGTATTTGTTTTATAATTTTTAGACATTAACTAAATTAATGTATTTATGACATAATAATGATGCAGCGATGACATCATTATTTGACGATTTAAATAAAATGGAAAGATAATGTAAAATATATGAACTACAAATGTCCAAAACCAATTGGATGAGTGGATTTCGAACCCTTATAACCTTATCCACTAATTCTATCAATGTGGGACCTTTTAAAACCGAAACACATTTTCAAATAATGTAATATTTCTTTACTTTCCAAAAGTGCCCCTCCTCTCCTCTTATAAAAGGCCCCCACCTCTACCTCATTTCACACACTCTTCAAGCCTTTGTCTCGGCCAACCCCTGCCCATTTGCTCTCTCCAAATTCCTCTCCTCATCCTAGAGGATTCCCTTTGGGCAGAATCCTTTCAAAGGAAGCCTTTAGGCTCAAATCAAAAGGAGTTACACTTTTTAAAGGTAATTCATTCTCTCATGTTCATTTGTTTTATTTTGCTTCTCCAACCCCCTAAACTCTTTTTATTTACTTCTTTTGTAACATCACTAGTATCATAAATATACTAGGATGTTGTTATAAGATTTATTTGAGCTACACTCTCACAAAACTAAATCAAATGGTTAAAGAACATACGGTTTCCGTGGATGGCGAAATTCTGCCTCCCGAAACGATGATTGTTCAACACTCATTTAACACCTTAAAAGGTGGCCATTATGATGTCAATATTTTTATATATGATATATAATATGTTTATGTTTTCCTTAAGCTTCTGTTTTTTTCATTTTGGGCATACCTTTATGGTTTCCATTATGGGTAAAACACGATATCTTCATTTTAGGAAGTACGGACTACCGCCCCCTAAAAGTGATTTGATTCATTAATACCATATGTGGGATGTGTAAAGGATAAAGTTAATGATATTATATATGTTATTATACTTGAATTATAATATACTCTTCTATAATTATGATTCCATTCCAGAAAATATGAAATAGAAATGGAAGTAGCGTTCATGTGTACGTACGGCTTACCGTCTCCATGAACGGTGCATTTCATTTCTTACCTCTAAATGTGATGTAATATTATAAATACATGTATGTACTGGATATATATGAAATATATGATATCTACATCATGAATAACATTCTGGATATAATGAACCTTTGACCAAATTAACAACATGTAAGTGTAAGAAGTCTATTTTTGACTTAAGAACCAAATACCGACAAAATGAACATTATTAACTTAACTGATTACATGATGTTCATAACATGGTATAAAAGGAATAATGAACTTGAAAAAGATTCATAATAAAGTAGAGATTAACTTAAGTTTATTATTCAGGAGATTAAAGAATGGTCGAGTCAAGTCGGATACGAGGTATGGGACTTCGTCTCAATCTCCTTTCATTGAGGCATATTTTATTTTATACACAACTTTCTTTTATACGGTGTATAAAACCCTTTGACTTATGTTTATTCAAAATGAATCTTTTTTATACGAAGTGTTTACTAAACGACAAAAGGGAATGTTTTTGTCTTACGTATGCGGAGACAACGACTTCTCCGCCGTCGTGACCGTTATTTGAGTTTCGACTTCCTCTACAAGCCATACCTTCTTTTTAAAAGAAAAATAAATACCATGTTTTACTTTGGTATTGAAAATGGTTTTCATAATGTTTTTATTATATCAATGTGTTTTATTGATATCTCTTGATTGAAATGTGGAAATGTTATGTTTCCTTTATGCATGTTTTATGTGATATGATTATGTTATGGTTCTTGGGCATTATTATGAAGACGGGTGGTTCCGTGATAAACTAAGGGCGGGTGAGCCCGTTATAGCTCTCCAATTCATTGGGTAACGCGAAGGAGTGAAACGTTAAGGTTTCTCCGAAGAGATTTTAGGGAATATACTGTGATGGGTATTCCAAACGTAACCAAGAGGGTTACTCCCTACGTAAGAATGTTATGAATGCCTCAAGTTACATTTACGTATTATGATTTCTATGATTTATTCATGATTTTATGAGGTATGTTAAAGTGCCAATGTTTTATGGGAAAAATATGATTTCATTCTTATGTATATATAAACTCGTGTTTCCTTTCCATGTTTTTTTTATAACCCATACTGAGTTTTTATTCTCATCCCAAGTTTTTGAAATGTTTTTCACAGGTCAAGGGAAAGGTACATGATAAGATGATAGAGTCAAGGATGTGTCACGAATTAATCCATGTTTTATTTTAAATGTGTTTCCATTGATGGGAATGAAGAATACTATCTTTATGTAACCACTTTGTTTATATGTGGAATGTAATGCATGTTTTAGGATCTAATTCTCTAAAACTCTAACCCCGAAAAGATCCTAAATGTGTAATCTTGTAATAACTCAAGATTAAGTAAGGTTTAAGGCTGGGGCCTTATAGTTGGTATCAGAGGTCGGTTTAGATAACTTTAGGAGTTAGAATTATATTAAATTATTATCCAAAAATATATTTTTTTCGAAATCATATAGCATTCAAAGATTACCATGTTGCTTCATCTAAGAAATGTTTGTTCAGAATGGTTTTCCGCAGAGGAAACAGGGAAGCAGTGCTAGGAAGGCATACAGAAGGAAATAACCTTCCGAATCAGCATCCAGAAATGGTCGGAATTGGAACTGAACAGTTTGTTGCAGTAATGGCGCAGTTGACTCAAGCGATAAATGGCGGTGGTATCCATGCACGAGATCAGCCAGAACAACCGTAGAGGAACATGTCAGTGGTGGAACATTTCATGAGGCAACATCCACCATCATTCAGAGGATCATCTGACCCTGTTCTAGCTGATGGGTGGATTAAAGCACTGGAGAAGATTTTTGATGTCATGGGGTGTTCAGACAATCAAAAGGTTAGTCTTGCTATTTACCATTTGGAGGGTGAAGCAGATCAGTGGTGGTCTATGGTTAAAAATATCAGGGACGCCGATGAGATTGATTCTCTCGACTGGGATGAATTAAAAGGTATGTTTCTTGAGAAGTATTTTCCTAAGGCTGTTCGACTTAGGATGGAAAAGCAATTCTTGGAATTGAGGCAAGAGGAAGACTCAGTGGCTGCCTATGAAGAAAGGTTCACTCGATTGGCAAGGTATGCTCCAAATTTTATCCGGGACCTTGATAGTAAAATCAATCGTTTTTACTCAGGATTAAAGCCAAAGTATCGAAGGGCATTAGCTTCTCATGAGTTTAAAAGTTATGAAAAAGCTTGTTCGATGTGCTGAGAAGGTGGAAATGGAGTTCGCCGATGACCAAGTTTTCTATAACAACCAGCAGAAGAAGAGACCGAGGTGGCAGGAGAAAGGTAAGAATTCTTCAAAAAAGTCTGATGGTAAGAAAACAAAGTTTCCAGTTTGTGATAAATGTGGAAAAAGGCATGCTTGGGAATGTCTTCTGAATTCTGGAAAGTGCTACCGATGTGGTAAGATGGGACATATGGCTCGTGATTGCACTGAAAAGGATCAAGATGAAGGTAAGAACAAATTTGACTTACAGTTACTGAAATGTTATAAGTGCAATGAGATGGGTCACTATGAAAACGAGTGTCCGACAAGGAGCTTGAGTGATGGGAAGTAGTTATACTACAAGCAGAAAGGGGTGGTGAAATCCTTTGCAACTACTTCAGCAGATGTCGGTCCATCAAATGAAGTTGTATCAGGTACTTTGTTTGTTTTTTCAGATTATGCCAGTGTGTTGTTTGATTCGGGGTCTACACATTCTTTCATCTCTGAAACCTATTCTAGTAAAATGGGAATACCATCTCAAGAATTGACTCCTGAACTTTTGTTAAAAACACCTGGGGGAAGTGTCGAGGAAAAAAGAATTTATAAGAATCTTCTTATCCTTATCTGTGGAAAGAACCTACTTGCAAACCATATTGTTCTACCTCTAGTAGAGTTTGATGTTATCCTGGGTATGGATTGGCTCTCTATTTACCATGCTAAGATTGACTGTAGATCTAAAGAAGTTTCTTTTCAGAAAGACTTTCAGTTTGTTTACAAGAATGAACCCTTACTTTTGATAACATATCAAGAGGCCGAGAAACTTGTAAAAGATGGAAATGAATGTTACCTTGCACACATCGTTGAAAATAAAGGAACTGTTCAGATTAATGATGTGCCAGTGGTAAATGAGTATCCTGATGTTTTTCCTGATGAGTTGCCTGGAATAATACCAGATCGGGAAGTTGAGTTTACTGTTGACTTAGTTCCTGATGCTAAGCCAATTTCAAAAGCCCCTTATCGAATGGCACAAAATGACCTTTTAGAGTTGAAGGAGCAATTGCAAGATTTATTAGAGAAAGGTTTTATTAGACCTAGCACATAAAAATGGGGTGCTCCTGTTTTATTTGTTAAAAATAAAGATGGTTCTATGAGACTTTGCATTGATTATAGAGCCTTGAATAATATCACTATTAAGAAAAAATATTCTTTGCCTCATATCGATGATTTGTTTGATCAGCTCCAGGGAGCTCAGTTTTTTTTCAATGATTGACTTGAGATCGGGGTACCATCAGCTGAAGGTCAAGGAGGTAGATATTCCGAAGACCGCGTTCCGTACGAGATATGGCCATTATGAATTTGTAGTAATGCCTTTTTGGCTAACCAATGCACCTGCTGTATTCATGGACTTAATGAATAGAATTTTCCATGAGTTCTTGGATAAGTGTGTGGTGGTTTTCATTGATGATATTTTGGTGTTTTCTAAAAGTAAAGAGGAGCATGAAAAACATTTAAGGGTTATCTTGCAAACCTTAAAAGAAAAGAAACTGTATGGGAAATTCAGCAAGTGTGAGTTTTGGTTGCAACAAATTTCTTTCCTTGGTCACATTGTTTCTAAAGATGGAATAACTATTGATCCTGCGAAAACAAAAGTTGTGGAAGAATGGCCAAGACCCACAAATGTAACCGAGATTCGTAGCTTCCTTGGTTTGGTGGGCTATTACCGAAGGTTTGTTAGAAATTTTTCACGGTTATCTAGTCCAATGACTAAGCTAACTCGGAAGGGTGTTAAGTTTATCTGGACAAAATAATGTGATGATTGTTTTCAGGAATTGAAAAGAAGATTGGTGAATGCTCCAGTTTTGGCACTACCTTCCAGGAATGGTGAGTTTGTTATATACAGTGATGCTTCATTGAAAGGTCTTGGTTGCGTCCTAATGCAGAATGATCAGGTAATTGCTTATGCTTCACGACAGTTGAAAACTCATGAGGTAAATTACCCTACACATGATTTGGAATTAGCTGCTGTTGTTTTTGCTTTAAAAATTTGGAGGCATCATTTGTATGGAGTAAAGTGTGAAATATATACCGATCACAAAAGTTTAAAGTATATATTCACTCAGAAATAATTGAACATGAGACAAGGGAGATGGCTTGAATTAATCAAGGATTATGATTGTACAATTCATTACCATCCGGGAAAAGCAAATAAAGTGGCTGATGCTTTGAGTCGAAAAAGTAATGCTTCATTAAAAATGTTGTGTTTAGAACGTGATCCTTTGGTTAAGGATTTGATGAACTTTGGCATAGAAGTTGTTGGTGCAGGAAGTCCTTCTGTTTTGTTTCAGGTATCAGTGAGATCATCTCTATCAGATAGAATCAAGCAAGCACAGAAGCAAGACAGTGAGTTGCAGAAAAAGGTAGAGCTGGTTCAGAAAGGTAATTTGCCTGAATTCAACATTGATAATGATTGTGTTTTGAGATTTGGGAAGAGACTGTGTGTGCCTTGTGATTCACAGTTGAAGAGAGAGTTGTTATGTGAAGCTCATAGTTCTCCGTTTTCAGTTCATCCGGGCAGTACTAAGATGTATAGAGATCTGCGGGAGTATTACTGGTGGGATGGAATGAAAAGAGATATTGCTGATTTTACTGTGAAGTGTTTGACTTGTCAGCAGGTTAAAGCAGAGCGGCAGTTACCGAAAGGGATGCTTCAGCCTTTACCAGTGCCAGAGTGGAAATGGGAGAATATACCCATGGAATTTGTTGTTGGATTACCGAAGACATCTCAAGGTAATAATGCAATCTGGGTTATTGTTGATCACTTGACCAAATCTGCTCATTTCCTTGCTATACGAGATACTTTCTCTCTTGATCAAATTTCTCGTTTTTATCTTAAAGAGATATTCAGGTTACATGGAGTTCCTCTCTCCATTGTATCGGATCGTGATCCAAGGTTTACTTCTAACTTTTGGAAAGGCCTTCAGAAGTCGTTGGGTACTGAATTAAATTTTAGTACAGCTTTTCATCCTCAATCAGATGGGCAGTCAGAACGAACAATTCAGACATTGGAGGATATGCTACGAGCTTGTTCTATGGATTATCAGGGAAGTTGGGACCAACATCTTTCTTTGGTTGAATTTTCATATAATAACAGTTTCCATTCTAGTATACAGTTGGCACCATTTCAGGCATTATATGGGAAGCGGTGTCGAACTCCAGCTTTCTGGGATGAAGTGGGTTAAAGGAAGTTGATGGGACCTGAATTGGTAGAAGAGATGGCAGAAAAAGTTCAGCTGATTAAGAAACACATGAGAACAGCTCAGAGAAGGAAGAAGAGTTATGCGGATAACCGGAGGAAGGATCTATCTTTCGAGGTAGGTGATCATGTTTTTCTCAAGGTTTCTCCTTGGAAAAGTGTGATGTGATTTGGTAAGAAAGGGAAGTTGAGTCCAAGGTTCATTGGACCATACGAAATTCTGGAGGGAGTTGGATCAGTTGCATACCGAGTGGCTTTACCTCCGAGTTTATCTCAGGTACACAATGTTTTTCACGTTTCGATGTTGAGAAAGTATATGCCAGATCCATCTCTTGTTTTGAGTCCAGAGGTAGTTCAGCTGGAAGAGAACCTATCTTATGAGGAACAACCGGTCCAGATTCTTGACCATAGGGAGCAAGTGTTCTGGAATAAGGTGATTAAGCAGGTAAAGGTTTTGTGGAAAAACCACATGATTGAAGAGGCAACATGGGAATCCGAAAATGAAATGAGGGATAAGTACCCTCATTTATTTGATAAGTAAATAAATTGCGGGGACACAATTTTCTAAAGGGGGGAAGGATGTAACATCCCAAGTAAGTAATGAATAATAGATATTTTTATCTATGTCTATTAATGATTAAGATAGTGTTTTAGAGGCTTAAAATGAAAATAAATACAATCTTATGCATGGAATACACTAATATTCTTAAAAGATTGTTTTACTGCCTTTTGATGGCAAACCATTTTTTAATCTATATTTTGACAATTTTATAAACTATTTTTGTCAAAATAAACTTATTCTTTATGATTGGGACATCAAAATTTACTTTGTGTGAATTTTTGGTATTTTTCTGACAAGGTTCATTTTTTAATGAATAGTGAAAAATACTGCATTTTACATCAAAACTGCTTTTTAATCTAATTTATTTAGATGATTAGATTATCATTTGAATTGGTCTTAATGGGTAATATGAATATATTTATACAATTTAATCCAATGGTGGTCATTGGAGTCAATTTCACTTTGAAATTAGACTTAAACTGGTGTCAATCTTTTGATACTTATTGTTTTGTAAAAACACGCTATTTGCTCTGGCAGCGGGAATTAATTATTAAATTAATTAATGTGACCTATATGTTTTGAATTTTTTCAAATAGACTTCATTTTTGAATTCTGAATATCAAATATAGCTTAGGGTGAATTTTTGGTAATTTTCTGAAAAACTTCAATTTTTGATGAATAGTGAAACCACTAAGTGATAATCAAGCAAACTGATTTTTCAGTTAAATGAAAGTTTACCACTAATGTGTATTGAATTTTGAAAATCCGACATACATGGTTGTCATTAAGAAGTAAAATGTCTTTCAATGAGATTATAATAATTTTTTGGTGAATAGTAACTTATTAAGTTCTTAATCACGATTAGTGGTAATTAGGGTAGTTTAAGGTATAAATAATACTTTAATAAAATGAAATGACCTAGACACATGTCCCAACATCATTGGTTGTGTCAAGGCCGACCATGACACGCCATGGGTCAACTTGGGGACCCAATGGATCCACTTTTGTTGGGAAATGAAATAAATTACTTTTTATTTAATGTTAAAGTGAAAATGACACAAACATAATATGTTTTATGAAAACAATTTTTAAGTGGGGTTATACAGGTCCATATTTTGATTATAAATAGTCATTAGAAATCTAAAAGGATTTCCTATATCATAGTATTTTTTTATAATTTTTAGACATTAAATATATTAATGTACTTATGACATAATAATGATGCAGCGATGACATCATTATTTGACGATTTAAATAAAATGGAAAGATAATGTAAAATCTATGAACTACACATGTCCAAAACCAATTGGATTAGTGTATTTCGAACCCTTATCACCTTATCCACTAATTCTATCAATGTGGGACCTTTTAAAACCGAAACACATTTTCAATTAATGTAATATTTCTTTACTTTCCAAAAGTGCCCCTCCTCTCCTCTTAAAGAAGGCCCCCACCTCTACCTCATTTCACACACACTTCAAGCCTTTGGATCGGACAACCCCTGCCCATTTTATCTCTCCAAATTCCTCTCCTCATCCTATAGGATTCCCTTTGGGCAGAATCCTTTCAAAGGAATCCTTTAGGCTCAAATCAAAAACAGTTACACTTTTTAAAGGTAATTCATTCTCTCATGTTCATTTGTTTTATTTTGCTTCTCCCACCCCCTAAACTCTTTTTATTTACTTATTTTGTAACAACACCAGTATCATCAATATAATAGGATGTTGTTATAAGATATATTTGAGCTAAACTCTCACAAAACTACATCAAATGGTTAAAGAACATACGGTTTTCGTGGATGTCGAAATTTTGCCTCCCGAAACGATGATTGTTCAACACTCATTTAACACCTTCAAAGGTGGCCATTATGATGTCACTATTTTTATATATGATATATAATATATTTATATTTTCCTTAAGCTTCTGTTTTTTTCATTTTGGGCATACCTTTATGGTTTCCATTATGGGTAAAACACGATATCTTCATTTTAGGAAGTGCGGACTACCACCCCCTAAAAGTGACTTGATTCGTTAATACCATATGTGGGATGTGTAAAGGATAAAGTTAATGATATTATATATGTTATTATACTGGAATTATAATATACTCTTCTATCATTATGATTCCATTCCAGAAAATATGAAATAGAAATGGAAGTAGCGTTCATGCGTACGTACGGCTTACCGTCTCCATGAACGATGCATTTCATTTCTTACCTCTAAATGTGATGTAATATTATAAATGCATGTACGTACTGGATATATATGACATATATGATATCTACATCATGAATACCATTCTGGATATAATGAACCTTTGACCAAATTAATAACATGTAAGTGTAAGAAGTCTATTTTTGACTTAAGAACCAAACACCGACAAAATGAACATTATTAACTTAACTGATTACATGATGTTCATAACATGGTATAAAAGGAATAATGAACTTGAAAAAGATTCATAAGAAAGTAGAGATTAACTTAAGTTTATTATTCAGGAGATTAAAGAACGGTCGAGTCAAGTCAGATACGAGGTATGGGACTTCATCTCAATCTCCTTTCATTGAGACATATTTTATTTTATACACAACTTTCTTTTATACGGTGTATAAACCCCTTTGACTTTTACGTTTATTCAAAAGGAATCTTTTTTATACGAAGCGTTTACTAAACAACAAAAGGGAATGTTTTTGTCTTATGTATGCGGCGACAACGACTTCTCCACCGTCGTGACCGTTATTTGAGTTTCGTCTTCCTCTACAAGCCATACCTTCTTTTTAAAAGAAAAATAAATACCATGTTTTACTTTGGTATTTAAAATGGTTTTCATAATGTTTTTATTATATCAATGTGTTTTATTGATATCTCGTGATTGAAATGTGGAAATGTTATGTTTCCTTTATGCATGTTTTATGTGATATGATTATGTTATGGTTCTTGGGCATTATTATGAAGATGGGTGGTTCCGTGATAAACTAATGGCGGGTGAGCCCGTTATAGCTCTCCAATGCATTGGGTAACGCGAAGGAGTGAAACGTTAAGGTTTCTCCGAAGAGATTTTAGGGAATATACTGTGATGGGTATTCCAAACGTAACCAAGAGGGTTACTCCCTATGTAAGAATTTTATGAATGCCTCAAGTTACCTTTACGTATTATTATTTCTATGATTTATTCATGATTTTATGAGGTATGTTAAAGTGCCAATGTTTTATGGGAAAAATATGATTTCATTCTTATGTATATATAAACTCGTGTTTCCTTTCCATGTTTTTTTTATAACCCATACTGAGTTTTTATTCTCATCCCAAGTTTTTGAAATGTTTTTCACAGGTCAAGGGAAAGGTACATGATAAGATGATAGAGTCAAGGATGTGTCACGAATTAATCCATCTTTTATTTTAAATGTGTTTCCATTGATGGGAATGAAGAATACTATCTTTATGTAACCACTTTGTTTATATGTGGAATGTAATGCAAGTTTTATGATCTAATTCTCTAAAACTCTAAACCCGAAAAGATCCTCAATGTGTAATCTTGTAATAACTCAAGATTAAGTAAGTTTTAAGGCTGGGGCCTTATACAAAGACCATCTTTAGTGCCCTAATTGGAGGTTAAGAAAAGGCGCTTCAAAGAAGAGGTAATGTCTGTTACCGATTCTTTCAACTTTATTTCTTCTTCTACTTCTTCTTATTTAGTTGTTTCATTATGAAATAATAACATCAGTAACACTCATATACGGATATGTTATAATAATTATGAAACAACCCTATTTCACCATCCATCAATCCTACGGAAAATGAAATCACCGCGCGTGCGTACGTACGGAATACCGTCTCCACACCATGGTGTAAACTAATTTCCACCACCACCTTACTTGGATTGGTATAATGGTGTAAATAATAACTATATATGATTATTTTAATGTGATATTTATTATTAAATAGTATACATACACTCCAATACAATTCCACGATCATGGGAACAATATCATCGCTCGTGCGTACGTACAGAATACCATCTCCACGAAGTGATGCGAATCGTTCTACATGATCTTCATTGCATAATGATTATATAAATGAATTGAATGAATGAATATGATATATATTAAACTAATACCATTCTTTAAATGAGGTATCTATAACCTAAAAATAAGAATAAGAATTTATTCGACAAAACATGCATAAGAACAAAAAGTAATAAACACCCGATTAACAAGTAGTAATAAAATATTGCTAATAAGAAGCTATGAATATGACCATATATGATATCATAAAAATTAGTATGATTCTGTAATAATTCAATGACATTATTTAAATCATTATACAGGAGGTTTCGACACTTACGAGGCAAATCAGACCTAATGTAAGGGAAAATTTCACAATCAAATTTTAATCCGAGATTGTTTATACTTCAGAATTCACTGGGGAATATTTATCATCCACATCCTTGTTTCATCAATATGTAATATTATTTCTATCCTCATACAAATGTTTAAATCGAATTTTACCCTTTGGTTAGTTTTTAGTAAAAGACATGAAAGGAATCTTTTGTCATTTTTCGTACGAGGTACTTTTTGACTTTTCTGGCCAAAGTACGAGAAGAATGTTTTTTTAACTTATACGGCATGAATGGGTTTTTATGATTTCAGAGAACATTATTTCTATGAAGCATCCTTTACAATTTTTCAAGTTTATTTTTAATCATCTTTTTTTAGTTGAAAATTATATGATATTTTAAGAAAGTAAAATGTTTTTCTAAGTAGAACGGATATTTTCCTCAAGAATGAAGATCAGGTGTTTTATCAAAATTATTTTCCATCTAAGATAATATATGGTTCTGTTTCTATAACTATTTTTACCTTTATTTGATTATGTTATGATGGAATTATTTTTATGATGTCCTTTTGTCTTATATGGATTATGTTGTGATGGCATGATGTTTAAGAATCCCATTTTTATTACATGGGTTATGCTATGATTTATGATTTTGTGGCACACATTATAATGATATAATTATGAGATTGGTGGGACCTATATATCCCTCCAATGCATTGGGTAACGATTTATATCTAATGAGATAGACATGGCAGGAATGGCAGGTTAAACCGGTTCAGTGAAACAGGACAGAAACGAGGAGTGAACTCAGTTCAGAAATGGACTTTGTCTGCTAAGATAGTTTTGGATATGTGTATTTACTACTAAGAAATGATTCTATATGATTATGTGTATATGCCACAAATATTCATGTTTTAAGTTATGATTATTGGGATTACATTTCACTACTATGATTTATCCCATGTTATGAAATTATGACCTCTTTTGCAGGTTAAGATTTCCAAAATGATATGTTCTTATGAATATGATGTGATTGATATTTCTTTTGTTTATCCTTACTGAGCATTTGAGCTCACCCTTTTGTATGTTTTCTTTTCCCCAGGTCCGGAAGAAGGATATTAACTAAGATATTCCAAAAGGGACTCTAGATATGATAAAATAAAAGGGAGATAGTGTAGATGATTTATGAACCAGTTGTTTATGTTTCCCAGTTTATAAAGACTCTATACATATATCATTCTTTCCTGGTTTTGTTATATGTTTTAATAAGTGTGCTTCAATTATGAAGTAATAATAATGTATGTAATGTATGGGTCATTATAAATAGGTCTATCTGACTAGTAAAATACCCATGACTATGTTTTATTATTTAATTATTTACACATCTCATATTTCTTCCATAAAGTGTTCATGTTTATTATTTGAGAAGACATATGTTTTCAATTATTTACCATGCCTATTGGTTATGTTATATTCTGCTAAATTTTTTACCCTTACTAAGCATCTGAGATCACCACTTTCTTATGTTTTATTTTCCAGGATTTCCAAAAAGTGTACTGTGATTGAAATGCACGGTTAAGAAAAAAGAGAATAATGGGGTTCTCAAAAATCTATCTATGTTGTATTTTATGTCTTATATTTTAATGTGATGTTGATGTAGGTAATCTATTTCCATGACTCCTAAACTGATCGGTCATTCGGGACCTGATTTCCTTTTATCATGCCAATTTATTAAAATAATGCATTGACCCTCGGTAACTGGGGTCAGGGCATTACAATATTAGTGAAAGTTGTTACTATGAGATTTCATACCTATATAGATAATACACGAGGATGTGTCTAAAAAATATCTCTACAAATTGGTAATATCTACAAAAATGGTGTATTGGTCACTGACATGATCATCACATAGTGTACAACAATACAACTACCATCACACATTGTTTGACACTCTCTATGGATATGTTTTGGATATCCACAAACTCTCTATGAACCATCACGAAATATATTTTTATAAATTGTCTCTGAATGAAGTAGTTTAAACCTAAGGGGTTATATAATAAATATAAGTTTCAATGATTTACACAAAATATAAATTTTTTACAATGATTATATAGATTCCCATTATAATTATTGTTAATCACAATGTGTTTTTTGGTTTTAGTCGATGGATAAAACATTAATTAACGGTGATAATTATGAAATTGATGCAAAATGAAATGATTTTCATTTGGAGAAATCAAATTTTATGTGCATGGAATGATATTTTCATTATTATGCTCAAATAAAGTTCTGAATTTATGAATAATACTGATATTAAAAATGATAAAAAGAGGGATCAACATTTTTTTGAGACTTTCACAAGGAAACGTTCACCTTCGTTATGTGGTTCCACTAATCTACTT
Source organism: Viscum album (assembly GCA_963277665.1). NCBI lineage: Eukaryota > Viridiplantae > Streptophyta > Magnoliopsida > Santalales > Viscaceae > Viscum > Viscum album. Next base: position 796,615,500 of record OY728157.1, read on the forward strand.
ATTAATTATAAAGTCCCCAAAGGGAATTTTACATAATTGAATTCTTAAGATGTGAAAAAATATTTTGATGTGAAATGAAGGTGGGAAAGAGACTGAAGTTACACATCAATCACATGGTTTCAATAAGAAAATAATTATTGAATTCAATGGGAATTCTAGAATATATTGAGACATGAAGGTGAGATTTCCTTGATGCTCAAATTAATGAAGTGAACATGGTGTGAAATGTATAAAGTGGACTGATAAATGTCTTAGGTGTAGAAATGACGGTCATTAGGAAATATACTATTGACGTTTCATGAATAATATAGAAAATTATGTAAATAGAGTAAAATATCTACAAAATTCACCACACGTAATCTAATGTTCCAAATTTAAATATTAAGATAATTATGATAAATAGTGATAATATATGAAGGTTTATAATGATAATTGATGTTATCACCCTCTTATTCTATTAGAAAAATTGAAATCTCATGTGATTACTTTTTTGTAAAAATCATATGATAATAATGGGGTGAAAGGTATAGATAAAATCTACTCTAGAATGATTGATGTCATATTTGATTCTTGATATGCCTTCTCATTAATATATGATGTATTTTATACAAGTATTAAAAATCCTCATCAATGATTATATATTTTTTTAGTAGTAAGAATTCATAATGGTACAATGATCCCATCCCATGTCTATGATTCTTCTAGAGTTCAATTTTATTGGAATTATCCTTATTCAAATATCTTTATTGTCACTCTTTTTTAATGTTTTATTATATTAGGAATGGATTAGATTTAAACACATAAATACCACATCTATTACTGAGAATGGGAATCCATGTTTGATTTTACACGTCATCTTAAGATCATTTATAAATATGATGAAAAATATTAACCTCTAATGTAAAATTCATCCATTGAATGGGTCAAGATTCCAATAACTACCTGAGCCCGTTTTACCAGACTCAGAACATATAAATTATGTGATTTATTTATAAGAAACCAAAAATATAAAAATAAAAACACATACTTGGAACATTCATAGGTTCAATTTTTGTAGATTTAGACAAGCCTCATACAATTATCAAAGTTGCTAAAAATTAAAGACAAAATTAGACTCCATATCAAAGACACCTGACCGGGAGCTTCTAGTTGACCAGCAAAAATAAATTTAAAACAAGGGTTGAGAATAAAAATTATTATTAAGGGGTTATTACAATAACATGAAACCAAATAGAGTTTCTCAGTTCAATATAGAAAGTATAACATATTATGAAGTCCGATAATGCAGGCGTATTAATCTATGAATAATTCTTAATATAAAAATTTTATTAAAAGTAAATCACTATATATAATTTGTAAAATCATTTCATTCATTCATAAAATTATAGAAAATTCAATTGAAAACTTATAAGCATTTCATAATTTAATTCTCAGAGGTACCCTGGATCAAATCATGGATTCTTAGTTCACTATCAAGATATAGTGGACCTAGTCCCGTGATGGATTAGGATCACTCTCTAATATCATAATGTGATTAGGATACACCTCTTGTGCACTATACATGACATCACAAAAGATTGAAACATTTCCCAAAGCATCGGAGCACTATCAGGGAACATCCTTCATATAATTGGACAAAAGACCCATTAAAGTAATGGGTTAACTCCCCATAACCTTTCTTAATAAACATAATATCAATTTTAGAATCATTAAAATTAAAAACATTATATCTTATATTTTTCATCATATGGAAAATGGAATTTATTTTAAACAATGATCATTGAAAACTACTTTATAAAAAGTTATTTCTTAAGTATAAATGTTTTTTAATAAGAGTATATATAAAATAGTTTTTCATAAAAAGGTATGTATATATATATATCTAGAAATTTGAAGAAATCACAATTTCATGTTCTTATATATATCCAAAATAAAATTCACATAAAATTAAACATGTATGTAAATACATTTATTTACATACACATATATATATATAATAAGAACAAAATAATTTTTAATAAATTAATACACACATTCATATATTTATTTAAATGTATATAATGATGTTAATTAAATTTTTTTCTTTTATAATAGCACATATTTAGATATATTTTATATATTTACATATTTTTTAAGAAAATATTCTCTTATAGGATGGTATATTTATAAATAACCATATATCTGTTTGAAAATATAACAATTTTAATGGTGACATTGATAAGGAAAATTGAAAAACTTATCTTGAGTTTATAGAGGAATAATTAAAATTCATTAAATATTTGAATTAAAATTATTTATCATTTATAATAAGATGAGGCATAAAATAGAAAAAAATGATTTTTTTAATATTTTCTGATGTATATAAAAGTGTTTTGAAATCAATTTCATGTCGAAAAATAAATATAGAAATTTGAAAAAAAAAACAGTTCAAAAAAACATGAAATTTTTGCCATTCATATACGATTGAAATCATTTCCACATAATTTATAAATATGATAGAATAAAATTAAATCCGTATTAAATACTAGTTTTAAAAGAATTTTAAATAATTAAAAAAATAAAATTATTAGATACATATATTAATATATATATGAAAATTATGGTTTAGAAATAAAATTTTAAACATGATATTTATCCTATAAATTCTGAAACTAATGATTACATAAATAAATATATTCGTATATACATATATATTTTTCTGAAAATAAGAAAAAATTATTGAAAATAAAATAATCCCATACAAAATATATGTTTAGGGATATAATTTAAAACATAACCCTTATATTATATTTTTTGAAAATATTCCATTATATAGATTGTTATAAATATTTATATATATAATTATATCCTCATAAGACAATGTAATTTTTTCAATAAAATTAAACTATCACAAACCATAGGCTCAGAAAGAAAATTTAAAACAAAAGCCCATACCTTATATATTCTTCAAATATAGAGTCATATATATATATATATATACATATACATATATATACATGTATATAATATTATCTTTGTAAACCAAAGGTAATTTGGTTTAAAGAAATAAACCCCAACATGATTTGAAAACACAAGGTAATGTCTTTATGCTGTTCCTTCTAAGCTCTCACCCCCTTCAGATTGAAAAATTGTATACCAATTTATTCATTTGAAACATTAGAGACTTTTATAGATATATTCTATAAATTTAAGTGATAAAAATAAATGATAAAATGGATAAAACGACATTCTAGAAGAGATTCAGATAGATTTCATTAACATATTCAAGACAGTGACGCAGAAATGCTTGCTCTGCAACCAGAATTCATTGATGACATCAGTGAAGAAAATTGAAAAACAAATAACACAAATGTGCTGAAAATATTAAATTATGATTAAAACTAAAATGAAAATATGAACTTCAAAGTTAAATGAATTTATGTTCATTTTCAAATAGAAACAACAAATCATTAAAAAAATCCTAAAAAATAAAATACAGATAAATAGGTAATAATATGTAGAAACTAAAATCATAACGAAAGTACACACAACCATACGGATTTAGAAATATAAAAAATGAAATAGAAAAACACCTACCTCAAAGTATATTAGAAACCCTCGTTCAATATTAAGATAAGGCTTTCGTCTGTTATATCAGCACCGTCGTGGAACCATGATAGTGGTCATACTTTGAGAACCTTCCCTGGTGGTCGATCACATTCTGGTCGGTCGAGATGTTTCTCAGAGCTATTCTTGGCCAAAATCCTCAGTCAATCTTGACTCTCATCCTGCACTCATCAGCGATCAAAACCTCCATCTTGAGTCACGGACTTCAGCTCGACACCTGGGTAGTTCGACCTCTTCGTCTTTGGATTTCAAATGCCTTCCATTAATACATCCCATGGGAAATGATAACTCATATAGCCTTTACCCAGGTGGTGATGCACCCTAATTTTACACAAATTAACTCCATTTATTTGTTAAATCTTATTTTTATTACATATTTTTATACATGAAATATTATTTTAACAAAATTAATGTTCTATAAAAATGTTATATTATATGAAACAATATATAAAAATTTCTATAAAATATAATCATAATTTATACCCTTATAAAAATAATAATACTATAATTACTTTTATAAAAATAATATAATCATGATTTATAATAAATCTGTATATATATATATATATATCTATATCATATTTTTGAAAATCAATTTTTATAATCCAAATTGATCATATTCATATAATAATATAATTATTCATTATGTCTTATTAAATCATTATTAACCTATATTAAAATATGAATATTAATAGTGAATACATTAATAACGTAATATATTATTTATCAAAATAATTATAATAATAAATATAATTTTTTTATTTCATTTAAAATATTTCATTATATAAATTATTTTTTTAATTATTTCATTGGTATTTATAAAAATACAAAAGGGCATATATTAATATTAAAATATTTTTTACAAAAAATGATATTGTAAAATATTTTTCTTTTGAACATTAATTTAAAATATATTTGAAAACTATAAAACCCAATTTAATTTAAATTTTAATAAATATTTTTCATGTTAGGTTTATTAATAATAAAAAAACAATTACTAGGATGTCACATTTTTCTCCACTTAAAAAGAAATGTACCCTCGCAATTCATTCATGGGACCCATTAAAATTCAGAATTTCCATCCTTATATTTAAGAAAATTGCGGCTGATAATCTTTTTTATGGTACTGCTTAGATAGAAACAGCTAATCTACCAAGTTGTCTGGTCCATTGCTCTAAAATCGACTTTGATGACCCATGCATGTACTACCAGACTCCTTACATATAAATGTTGTGTATTTATTTTATAAGAAAGTTAATAAATATATAAAAATATTAATACATTCCAGGAAATTTAACCAGTCCAGGTTTTGGAGAATTAGAGAAACAATACACTTTTATCATAGATGTATTGAAGTGAATATAAAATTAAATATCAACTCTATTTCGTGTGCACAAAATAATTATCAAATCCTCTTGACCAATAACTTATAGTTGACATGTCAAAATAGTGTTATAAAAATGCATTAATGTTAAAAATTTAACTAAGTGGTTTTCATAATTAAATGAACCCAGAAATATTTTTTCAATTCAATATAGAAAGTAGAATATGTCTTAATGTATGATAACACATGATTTTGAATCCATGAGTACTTCCCTACAATTTCATTTTTCAAAACTTTTTCAATATATACATCATTTGGAAAATTTATTTAACGACCCAAATTTTTTTCAATAGAAAATTCCCTTCTTATATCTATGTTATAAAAACACAAAATAATGAACTACTAAGTGATAATTGACCTTTAAACATAATTTGGTCACCCCTATGTTTGTAATTTTAAAAATCTGACATACACGGTTGTGTTCAAGACAGTTTTTGGAGTCTAATGAAAAAATAATAATTTTTGGTGAATAGTAACCTACCCTTATGAATAGTAACCTACCCTTATGAATAGTAACCTACCCTTATGAATAGTAATATGACCCTTATGAATAGTAAATAAGATTAACATTACATTTGAATAACAAAATAAACTATAGACATCTTAGAAAGTGACAATTTGACCTTAGTAATCAATTTTGGTATTTTATAAGTCATAAATAATTAATTATAATTAATTAATTTAAAAGAATATTTATTTTCTTGTAATGTATTCATAAATTATTGAATCAATTTCTAATAGTTTTTAGATAATTTTATAAGACCCTACATAAGTTTTGTAAGAACTATAAAATCAGTTTTAATCTTAAAAACTGTTTTTTACGTAAATTATGATTTTATTTAAAGATTAAATTAATAATATTTAGAAAATTATTTTTGAAAAATGGAATTCATTTTTGGATTCTACATGTCGAAAAATGGTTAGGGTAAATTTTTGGGATTTTTCTGAGATACTTGAATTTTTTGTGAATAGTAGAATACATTAATTTACCATATAAATACATTTTAATTAAAACCCACTATTCCTGACATCACAAGTGATGTAAGTACCCAAATCCCGAACTCACATGCCTTTTTTACTATTCTTGGTCATCCAAGAATCACTATTCCTTGTCTTAGAGGAAATTAATAAACTAATCAATTTTATATTAAGGAAACCCCTCTCCCCTCCACTATAAAAGCCACCCTTCACTCCCTCTTTTCCTCACAGCTCTCAAGCCCCAAGCCTTCTCTAAGCTCTCCCCCAACACCTTTCCTAGCTCATACCCCACGTCCAAAAGATACTGGTCTCATAAAAAGACCAAACCTAGCTTCCTTAAAGAGGATCTCAAGAGGAGAATTCTAAAGGTAATTTCTCTCCCACTTCTCCTTTAATTTCCTTTCAAGTTCAAGTTCCTTTCTTGATCTCTCCATACATATCTTCATCCAAACTGTTTTGTAACTCCAGTATTCTACATATACTGTAATATTATGATTCTAATGGTATATTATATCACCCCAAACCCTTTCCCTCTTCCTTTTATTTTATTAAAGAGAACGTTGTTCATCTGGTGATAATTTATCACCTTCAAAAACAACATGCTCTCTTCTTTCATTTATACCTTCAATCTGGTCATGAAACCATTTTTATAGTTGAAAAAGAATATTTTATATGTATGATATTCTATTTTAAGTTCAGGAAATAAACTATGGCCATATTACTAAGTGAAAAGTTGAAACGAGTTCGGTGTGATCCAAAAACCGCTCAAATTTACCCAAATAACCATCATTAAAATCTTATCTAATGATTCGTCCACATGGTTATAATATATCTCATTATAAAATAATTAAATATTCTGTAATAACATAAATAACATGTAATATCAGTTCTGGATGTTTACCCATGATCTACCCAAACATCAATTTAAGAATACAAGTGGACTGCTCAAGAAAACCATAAAAACGAACATCCTCGAACAACGGTTTTTAAACTCTATAAGTCATCCAAAGGTACATAATATGACATAAGGAAACCAGAATTGACACTATTAATTTATAAAAGGTTCTGGAATTTCTAATTAATGAATATAATTTCTTTATACAGGATATTAAAGATATGGAGGCATTCAAGTACAAGGTAAGGGGAAATCTTGAACCCAATTTTCTTCCTTCGGGTTCTCCCTCTTTCACTCCATTTTTATATGGTTACTCCTCAAAGATAATTTGTTCATAATTCAATTTACTTTTCTGGGATATACATGTTTGTCACAGGTTTTTATGTCCATCAAAATGTTTTCCAAAAAAACTCTTCTTTCAAGATCTCACCTTTTACCTCTCATTCAAGGTTGATGGTTCTTGTATCAAGTATGTTGTTACCTATTTATTTTGGGAACCCAAAGCTTATGAATGTGTTATTATGAGATGAAATCCATTCCTTTCAATGGGTTATTTATGTACATGTTTGATATGTGTTCTATGTGGAAATCATGATAATGATAATGTTATGATGTGACGGGTGCGCCCGGAATTATATAGCGCAATATGAATGTTTAAATGTGACGGGTGCACCCAGAATTATATAGCGCTCCAATGCATTGGGTAAAGTGATGAATCTCATGAGTAAATGTGAAATTATGTGTGAACATGATGCTAGCTTTGATCACAAGTATGTGTGGTAGTTAACCACTAAGACATGATGTTTCATTTTTTATGCATTCCCACATTTCAAGTCTATTATTTATGCTCCTCTCTTGTTCATGATTCTTTGCCTATGTCATGATTATGCTCACCCCATGATATATTGTTCTTATATATCCTCTTACTGGGATTCTAGCTCACCCCTTTTGATGTATATCCTCAGGTGGCTACATGTACTAAGGAGAGGACAAGTGCCACTAAGAAGCTAGTGAAGAAGAAGTTAAATAAATGTTTATGGTTGATGTTGTATTTGTCATGAATGGACCTAGTTTTCCCAAGACACTAAACCTTTGCATCCTCCATGTGTAATACTATTATGTTGATTATCATTGTAATGATGTCATAGTAATGTAAGAAAAGTTCCGGTCACTATATTTGGTATCAGAGGAAATGTTTAGTTAATTTGGGAATTAGGATTGGTGAACCCTAAAGAAAACCTCTAGCATGAGACTAAGTACAAATATGCACACAAGGATATTTACCTAGGGATCCCATATGTTATGTTTTTGGTATAATTATTTAAAAGGATAAGTTATTCATGAATTGTTTAATTATGTTTTGTTCTAACCTTTTCTATTTTAGAAAATGGTGGGAACCAGGAGAAATTAGGCCAACAACTCTTGCGAGGGCCAATGCAACGATTTCCCAAACGACATCCGCAATGATTTTGGAGGTGGAGTTCAAAACTTCATCACGACGCTTACCCAATTATCTTGGGTTATGAATAATAACCATAAAAATGGGGAACGTCCTCCTTCACCAAAGAGGGAGCATCTAGCTATTGAATGTTTTATGCGGAAATGACCACCGACGTTTTGTGGATCTTCCGATCCACTAGTTGCAGAGCAGTGGGTCAACTCCATGGAGAAGATCTTTTCTGTTCCTCACTATTCTGATATGGAGAAGGTGACTCTAGCCATTTATCGTCTAGATGGAGAATCCGATCAATGGTGCGATTTGATTAAGAACACTAAGCCAAGGGAGGAAATTGAAGAGATGGAATGGGAAGACTTTAAGATAATGTTTCTTAATAAGTACTTCCCAAGAACTCTTCACACGAAGATGGAGATAGAATTCATAGAGATCAATCAAAAAAAAGGAGAATCTGTCACAACCTATGAAGCAAATTTCACAAGGCTCGCAAGGTATGCTTCGGGTTTTGTTATCAACAATGATAGCAAAATTGATAGATTCTTTAGTGGATTAAAACCACATCTTCGAAAGGCTCCTGCAATTCGAGACTTTGGGAGTTATGAAGAAGTTTTTCGGTGTGCTCTCAAAGTGGAGATGGAGTTTGGAGAATGGTCCCATGGCTATGGCGATAAGAAAAGAAAGATGGAGTTTCAAGCTGGTGGATCTAGCGATAAAGATGGGAAGAAAACACAACGACCCACATGCCAAAAATGTGGTAAGTTGCACCATGGGAACTACCTCAAATGTACGGAGAAATGCTTTATGTGTGGGAAGGAAGGACACCAAGCTCACGAGTGTCGAAAAGACATGAAAAGGAAGGATAATATAGCCAATTAAAGGAGAGAACCACTCGTGGTTCAATGCTACAACTGTAGGGAGCTAGGGCACTATTCAAACCAGTGCACTAAACCTCGAGCTCTCGAGGGTAATTAGTGCCAACAACCACCAAAGCCAAAGGAACAAGGGAAGGCTTGTTCCATCACTACTGTGGAGGTGGAACATGATAATGAAGTCGTACAAGGTACACTTACTATTCACTCAAGAATGGAAAAAGTCTTATTTGATTCTGGTTCTATGCATTTCTTTATATCTTGAAAGTTTTCTAGAACTATAGAATCAAAGCCCCGAAACCTTGAAGTAGAGTATCTGTAAAAACACCGAGTGGTGGAATCATTGCAACCCAGGTGTTTGATTCTTCTCCTATTGACTTATGTGGGATGATTCTTCCGGAAAATCTCATAATACTTCCCTTGGTGGAATTCGACGCTATAATGGGAATGGATTGGATCTCGTTATATAGATCACATATCAACTATCGGGAAAAGGAAATATATTTTCATATTCCGAACCATCCCATGCTCCTCTACAAATGCAAGTAAGATCATGAATATCCATGGAAAATCCTTCAATGGTGTGGGTGATGATTCCCTATGAAGAAGCATACCTCGCCCAAATTTTTTTGTCAAAGGAAAGTTCCAACCTTGATGAAATGACCATCGTAAGGGAATACGGCGATGTATTTCCCGAAGAGTTAACCGGAATTCCCCCGGATCGTGAGGTAGAGTTCTCAATTGAACTCATACCCAGAGATACTCTTATCTCGAAGTGCCCCTATAGGATGGATCCTATCGAACTGGAGGAGTTAAAAAAGCATCTGCAAGAGAATCTGGACAAAGGGTTTATACGCCCTAGTGCATCACCATGGGGTGCGCCAGTGCTCTTTGTAAAGAAGAAGGATGGAACCATGCGGTTGTGTATCGATTATCAGGAACTCAACAATATCACCATAAAGAACAAGTATCCTCTCCCATGGATTGAAAACTTGTTCGACTAGTTAAGAGGAGCTCAATACTTCTCAAAGGTGGATCTTCGTTCTGGATATCATCATGTAAAGGTGAAGAAGGAATATATTCAGAAGACTACCTTCTGTACAAGGTATGGGCACTATGAGTTTTTGGTGATGCCCTTCAGACTTACTAATTCCCCTACAATCTTCATAGATTTGATGAATAGAGTCTTTAGACATTACCTTGACAAATATGTGGTAGTGTTTATTGATGATATTCTCATCTACTCCATGAGAAAGGAGGAACATTAAGAACATCTAAGACTTGGGTTGGCGCCATTGAGAAAAGAGAATTTGTACGCCAAGATCAGAAAGTGTGACTTTTGGATGAATCAAGTCATGTTCTTGGGACATGTGATCACAAGCGAGGGAATTTCTATGGACCCTTCAATGACAAAGGCGATTGAAGAATGGACCAGGCCCTCTAGTGTCACAGAAATCCGTAGTTTTTTTGGATTAGCTAGGTTCTATCGAAGTATTGTGAGAAACTTCTCATGATTGTCAAGCCCGCTAACTATGTTAACCAGGAAAGGGGTAAAGTATGTCTGGACGAATGAATGTGAGGGAATCTTCAAGGAGCTAAAGAGAAGGCTGATCACTGCACCTGTACTCACACTACCGAAAAGTGGAGAATGTTTTGTGATATACAGCGATGCTTCAAAGAAAGGCTTGGGTTGTGTACTCATGCAAAATGATAATGTGATAGACTACTCCTAACGACAGTTGAAGATCCATGAGCAGAACTACCCGACGCATGATCTAGAGCTGGCAGCTGTGATTTTTTTCCTTGAAAATCTGGTGGCACAACCTTTATGGTGAGAAGTGTGACATATACACCGACCACAAGATCCTAAAGTATATATTCACACAAAAGGATCTCAACATGCGTCAAAGGAGATAGTTAGAGATAATCAAGGATTACGATTGCTCTATTCACTATTATCTTGGAAAGGCGAACAAGGTACCTAATGCTCTAAGTAGGAAAGGACCTGCTACTCTATCCTTGTTGAGGATTGAGAAAGACCCTATCTTATTGGATATGCAAAGGATGGATTTGGGAATCGTAAGGGCAGGGGATACATCCTACCTTTCCCAAATGATTGCCCAACCATCCATCCAAGAGAAGATTAAGGAAGCACAAATGGATGATGTGGAGATACAAAAGAGGGTGAATGCAGTAATGGAAGGGATGCTGCAAGAGTTCCATATCAACAATGATGGTGTGATTTGGTATGGAACTTAGCTTTGTGTCCGTTCATCACCCAGGATAAAGAAGGAGCTATCTGATAATGCACATAGCTCAACTTTCTCTATACATTCTGGAAGTACCAAGATGTATCGTGATCTCCAAGAACACTTCTGGTGGGATAACATGAAGAAGGAGATTGCGGAATATATATCAAGGTTCTTGGTATGTGAGTAAGTTAAAGCTGAGCGGAACAAGTCCAAAGGTATGCTGCAGCCATTGCCTATACCCATGTGGACATTGGAAAATATTACTATGGACTCTGTCATGGGTCTCTCGAAGACGTCAAAGGGAAATAATGCGATATGGGTTGTGGTTGATCGACTCACCAAGACTACCCATTTTATTCCTATTCAGAAAGACCTCTCACTTGAACAACTTGTGAGGATATATGTGAAGGAAGTAGTGAGATTGCACGGTGTTCCAATCTCGATTGTCTCTGACCGTGATCCAAGGTTCACATCTAAATTCTGGAGGAGCCTTCAACATGCTTTGAGTACTGAATTAAATTTCAGCACGTCCTATCACCCCCAAACTGAGGGCCAGTTTGAAAGGACTATTCAGACGCTTGAAGATATGCTAAGATGATGCGCTCTAGAATTCAAAGGTGGTTGGGATCAGCATCTCCCATTGGTTGAGTTCTCATATTAAAATAGCTTCCACTCGAGTATTCAGATGGCTCTGTATGAAGCTCTTTATGTGAAGCGATTTAGAACTCCAACCTGTTGGGATGATGTTGGAGAAAGAAAGCTACATGGACCCGATCTTTTGTAGGAGATGACTGAGAAGGTTCAAGTCACCCAGAAACACATCAAAGCTACTCAAAGTCAACAAAAAAGCTATGCTGACAACCGTCGAAGGGACTTGGAGTTCGACGTTGGGGATAAAGTCTTCCTTCGAATATCTCCATGGAAGAGAGTCATGAGATTTGGGAGGAAAGGGAATTTAAGCCCAAGGTACATTGGCCCCTTTGAGATCCTTGACCGCATAGGAGCCGTGGCCTATCGTCTAGCACTTCCACCGAATATGGATCAAGTTCATGATGTGTTTCATGTATCACTACTGAGGAAGTACATACCAGACCCCTCACATGTACTAAACTCAGAGGTGGTACAGCTTGAAGATGATCTCTCCTATGAGGAGAAACCGGTAAAAATTATGGACCAAAGTGATAAGGTTCTACACAACAAGACAACCCGCCTTGTCAAAGTGTTGTGGAGGAACCATAAGTTTGAGGAAGCCACTTGGGAACCAGAAGAGGCAATGAAGGAGAAGTACCCTCACCTGTTTGTGTAGAGTGAAATTTCGGGGGTGAAATTTCTTAAGGGGGGAAGAATGTAACGACCCAAAGTTTTTTCAGTAGAAAATTCCATTCTTATATCTATGTCATAAAAACACAAAATAATGAACTACTAAGTGATAAGTGACCTTTAAACATAATTTTTTCACCCCTATGTTTGTAATTTTAAAAATCCGACATACACGGTTGTGTTCAAGATAGTTTTTGGAGTCTAATGAATCAAAAATAATTTTTGGTGAATAGTAACCTACCCTTATAAATAGTAATATGACCCTTATGAATAGTAAATAAGATTAAAATTACCTTTTAATAATAAAATAAAATGTAGACATCTTAGAAAGTGACAATTTGACCTTAGTAAACGTATTTGGTATTTTATAAGACATACATAATTAATTATAATTAATTAATTTAAAAGAATATTTATTTTCCTGTAATGTATTCATAAATTATTGAATCAATTTCTAATAGTTTTTAGATAATTTAATAAGACCCTACATAATTTTTGAAAGAACTATAAAATCAGTTTTAATCTTAACAAATGTTTTTTTAAGTAAATTATGATTTTATTTAAATATTAAATTAATAATATTTAGAAAATTATTTTTGAAAAATGGAATTCATTTTTGGATTCTACACGTCTAAAAATGGTTGGGGTAATTTTTTTGGATTTTTCTGAGATACTTGAATTTTTTGGGAATAGTCGAATACATTAATTTACCATATAAATACATTTTAATTAAAACCCACTATTCCAGACATCACAAGTGATGTAAGCACCCAAATACAGAACTCACATTCCATTTTTACTAATCTTGGTCATCCAAGACTCACTATTCCTTGTATTAGGTTAAATTAATAAACTAATCAATTTTATATTAAGGAAACCCCTCTCCCCTCCACTATAAATGCCACCCTTCACTCCCTCTTTTCCTCACACTTCTCAAGCTCGAATCCTTATCTATACTCTGACCAAACACCTTTCCTAGCTCATCTCCCACGTCCAAAATCTGCTGGTCTCATCAAAAGACCAAGCCTAGCTTCCTTAAAGAGTATCTCAAGAGGAGAATTCTAAAGGTAATTTCTCTCCCTCTTCTCCTTTAATTTCCTTTCAAGTTCAAGTTCCTTTCTTGATCTCTCCATACCTATCTTCATCCAAACTGTTTTGTAACTCCATTATTCTACATATACTGTAATATTATCATTCCAATGGTATATTATATCACCCCAAACCCTTTCCCTCTTCCTTTTATTTTATTAAAGAGAACGTTGTTCATGTGGTGATAATTTATCACCTTCAAAAACAACATGCTCTCTTCTTCAATTTCTACCTTCAATCTGGTCATGAAACCATTTTTATGGTTGAAATAGAATATTTTATATATATGATGATCTATTTTAAGTTCTGTAAATAACCTATGGCCATGTTACTAAGTGAAAAGTTAAAACGATTTCATTGTGATCCAAAAACCGCTCAAATTTACCCAAATAACCACCATTAAAATCTTATCTAATGATTCGTCCACATGGAAATAATATAACTCATTATAAAATCATTCATGATTCTGTAATAATATAAATAACATGTAATATCAGTTCTGTATGTTTACCCATGATCTACCCAAACATCAATTTAAGAATACAAGTGGACCGCTCAAGAAAACCATAAAAACGAACATCCTCGAACAACAGTTTTAAAAATCTATAAGTCATACAAAGGTACATAATATGACATAATGAAACCACAATTAACACTATTAATGTATAAAAGGTTCTGGAATTTCTAATTAATGAATATAATGTCTTTATACAGGATATTAAAGAGAAGGAGGCATTCGAGTACAAGGTAAGGGGAAATCTCGAACCCAATTTTCTTCCTTCGGGTTCTCCCTCTTTCACTCCATTTTTGATATGGTTACTCCTCAAAGATCATTAGTTCATCATTCAATCTACTTTTCGGGGATATACATGTGTGTCACTGGTTTTTATGTCCATCAAAATGTTTTCCAAAAGAACTCTTCTTTCAAGATCTCACCTTTTACCTCTCATTCAAGGTTGATGGTTCTTGTATCAAGTATGTTGTTCCCTCTTTCTTTTGGGACCCAAATCTTATGAATGTTTTATTATGAGATGAAACCCATTACTTTCCATGGGTTATTTATGTACATGTTTGATATGTGTTTTATGTGGAAGTCATGATAATGATAATGTTATGATGTGACGGGTGCGCCCAGAATTATATAGCGCTCCATTGCATTGGGTAATGTTATTAATATCATGAGTAAATGTGAAATGATGTGTGAAAATGATGCTAGATTTGTTCACAAGTATGTGTGGTAGTTAACCACTAAGACATGATGTTTCATTTTTTATGCATTTCCACATTTCAAGTCTATTATTTATGCTCCTCTCGTGTTCATGATTCTTTGCCTATGTTATTATTATGCTCTCCCCATGATATATTGTTCTTATCTATCCTCTTACATGGATTCTAGCTCACCCCTTTTGATGTATATCCTCAGGTGGCTACATGTACTAAGGAGAGGAAAAGTGCCACTAAGAAGCTAGTGAAGAAGATGTTAAATAAATTTTTATGGTTGATGTTGTATTTTTCATGCATGGTCCTATTTTTCCCAAGACACTAAACCTTTGGATCCTCCATGTGTAATACTATTATGTTGTTTATCTTTGTAATGATGTAATAGTAATGTAAGAAAAGGCCGGGTCACTATAATTTACTTCATTCATTCATAAAACTGTAGAAAATTCACCTGAAAACCTATAAGAATTTCATAATTGTATTCTGAACCTCAACATGGATCATTACATGGGTACCCGGTCATATTCTTAGAAATAGTTTACATAGTTGTATGATATACTAGGTTCACTACAAAATCTGATAATATTATTATGATACACCACTCACAAACCTTACATGACAACTCATGAGATTAAAACATTTCCCAATGCATTGGAGTGCTCTCATGCCTCACCCTTCATTTTGTAGAGAATGGTGTTGAATTTTTAGTCAATAAGGATTCAATTTTCTATAGGTTGTCAATATGTGCAGGAAATGGTGATTATTAAAGTTGTTCTAATGATTGATGTGGTGAGGTAATTAATTCAATGAGGATCCCACATTGATAATGGATTAAGATTGGGGAATTAAATATGAAGATTCTGGAATTGGTCTTAACTTCCAAGACTGGTAATAAGGTGATAAATTGTCACAACACTGGAAGACTTCCATGAAATACTCAATTGAATGAGTAAAAGAGTAAATATCCACCCATTGAATCTAAATGGATGATGTTTATAAATCAGACGATCATTTGAGTTCATCCTCAATGTACAATATATGTGTTAACGGAGAACAAATCCCTCAAAACATGAAGTCCATGCATTATGTTTCAATTCATGAGGAATGATGAAATGATCCATGCATCATCCATGATTGGATTAAAGTAATGTTTATGATCTTGGATTTTTTTATTCCAAAAAGTAAATAAATATGATATTTTGAAGAAAAAGTAACCAAGAAGAGATAATGATGAAGGAGAATTGATTGTAAAAGGTGGATATGCATCTTATTTTATGTTTAACATTTTAGTAGACTATTTCATAAAATATGGACAACCATAGGGGACAGTTGTGGGCCTCAACCTCAAACACATGTGGGACCTGAGGGTTAACCGCATCGGAGGTAAGACCTCAAGGATATCCCCACAGGAGGCAGGGAATGTCGATCATTTATAAGCCTGTGGGAGAACGCACGGTGAACAAACCATGCGGTAAGAATGCATATTGGGTGATAAGAGCGTTCCCCACAGAGGCCCGAGTTGGAATAGAAGTGCTCCCATAGAACACTGGTGTGGGGCGGCACCAGGATAGGGGGGAAGAGATTTCGGGCGATGTGCCAACTTGAGTTGATATTTAAACCGTAACAAAACTGGGACACGTTTCGATGTGGGAATTTTTTTTAAAATGCATACGAGATCCACACTATCCGTATAATCTCTCTCTTGATCTCAGTCACACATCATATCTATGCTATCCCTTATAATCATGGCCTTTCGTGATCGATCCGAGCTGATCATATGGCCACACCATCGTGTTGAACCTCCAACCGCATGGAGAGCAAACTGATTTTTCCGCTCTCCATCACCACTATACGTCCACCTTGATCAACTCCCAACCACTATTGATGATGAAAAATCCTTCATGGTGATTGTCCAGACAAACTGATAACATGCTTGGATTAAAAGTCTCATGCGTGCATCGAATTGAAAAAAATAGATGGATCCCAATGAAAATGATGTTTCTGAGGGTGCACATCCCATTAGATGTTCAAAGAGGTGGTTTTCATGACTTCCAAAACACATGCACGTGATTTACTCCCTGTAATGAAGAATCTTGTGGTTGAAACATAAACAACTAATATTTTCCCATATCTTTTACCCCGCATTTGAAATATTGAAACTGATGATCACATGTATTCAATGATTTAAATACAGCTGAATATCATGCCGATTTGAATGTGCAAGTGATCCAAACCTCTTCTATAAATAGAGGATCACCGAGCCAATATTTGGTGTTTCAAATATTGAGAGAGCCTCTATTTTTTTGAAAAAATAGAGCACCACACAATTTTCATTCCACACAGCTTTGGTACGTGAATATTAAAGTTCCACACATCCCTTTTGTGATGTAGAACCTCAAACCATCTTGGTTCATGAAAGAAAGAAACTCAATCCTCTGTATGAAGTTACCCACAAGAAAATGATAGGTTCTTTCAACCCACTTTTTGTCTTTTTGAGGAGATTCATGTGGTTAAAACAACCTGTCCCTATGGACCATTTTTTTGCTTTTGTGAAGATAGAACCCTGAACCATTTGTGGTTCTATGAAGAAGAAATAGTATGACCCCATGTTTTTACAAAGAGTGCAAGAATACCCTCCTGTCAGTATATATATATATATTGTTTTATTTCAATGGTTCATGTTTAGTGGAAAAAGGAGATTGCATGTTGATGGGAATAACCTATTTTTATGCATTCATATGCTTGATTTAAAGAGTCCCAATGTTGTTTGTGCATCCTAAGGATAAAACAAGAGGTTGGCAATGTGCATGCATGAAAATACTGAAATTACATAACAATATGTGTTGATAAGATGAACCTATGCATAACCATGTTATACCCATTTGGGTTGTGTGGTCAAGGAAAATATGGGATTATCTGTGTAATGAAAAGTGGAGAATGTCACGACCAGTCCCTCGGGGCCCTTTTCATGACTACCCCATGCTCTCCTTCCATAGGCCAGGGGATAGAGACTAGAACAAAAAAAAGTGTATCCCTAAAATGTGGAGGCATTTCCTTTTTACCATAAAGACACATAGTTTAAGAACACAACAATAAGAAACTACATAGACTGGAACCCAACTAGATATAACCACAAAGTAAACTGCTGTAGTAAAAACATAGTAGAAAGTAATGTGGCCAGAATACAAGCCTAACTAAAAAAGTACAATTACAACTGAAAATTCTAAATACTAATGAAAGGTACCAAAATGATCCCGGATCATCCACCACAGATCCTACCTAAAGGGTAGGTACAAATATCCTCCACATTACTCTACATCTGCTCGTCTCCTCCACGTCACATCATGCTGAATGTCCACCTACGAGCACCGTCTGGTCCTGGCTCCCTCAGCCTCGATCAATGTTGTATGTCATCTACACAAGTCACAACAAGGTTCAGGTGTAGGTCATGCAGGGGTGAGTATAACGATACTCAGTAGGGACCCTGAGACCCCGTAGGTCTCTTAAAGATCCACAATGGAAAACCAAAAATCTATAAATCAACTCTACTTAGGTATATATCAATACATACACCTATGCTATCAAGATATACACATCTTATACCTGATGGAATAATACCACAATGGTAACACTAAGAAGGTAACACCACGTAGGTAAAAGTACCACACATTTAACACTATGAAGTTTACACCATGAAGGTAAATGTTCCACATAGGATTCACCATGAAGATAGTACCACTAAGGTAAAGTACCACACATGTATCACCACGAAGATAATAACATGAAGGTAAAAAAGACCACACTAGTATTACCATGAAGATAGTAACATGAAGGTAAAAGCACCCCACAAGTACCACCATTACGATAGTGCCACGAAGGTGAAAGAACCACAAAGGTATCACCACAAAGATAGTAGCACCAAGGTAAATGTACCACATAGGTATCACCATGGAGATAGTACCACGATTGTAAAATTCTTTTCTCAAACAGAGTCCCAGCTCAAACTAGTTTTTCAGTGAATTGTAGATGTTCTGATGATTAGTCGAGAAGCTAGATCAAATTATTCTGTCAAGAGGAACTACTACTGATGGTACAAAGTTTGACCCACACAGTATCGATAGGTATTAACCCCCACAATGACCCACACTTGATCTGACCCATAGAGGATTGGTATGCACTGACCCAGATAGGATCACTGAGCCCTGAAACAAATAGGATCGGTATGTGCTGTCCCACACAGGATTATTGAGAGTTGACCCACATAGGATCTGACCCACACAGGATCTCTATGAATGCTGATAGCCAGTCATAGATTCTTTAGGCCTAGGAACAAGTAACATTCCCAGTCACAACATAGAACTCCTCCACTGCTGGTGAACTCAACCTTTAACAAGTAAAGTGGGCTTGCTGCGTCACAGAAAGGTTCTTCCCACTAACCTTGTACTACTGAGGTACTCCTCCTGTCGTGTACTGTGGGTCTGCTACGTCACACAGAGGCGCTCCCCACTGTGGCTCTACTGCGTCACATAGAGATTCTCCCCCTCGTGGCCTGCTGAGGCAATCCTCCTGTCGAGTACTGTGGGTCTGCTGCATCACATAGAGGCGCTCCCCACCATTGTTCTACCGTTTCACACAGAGGCGCTACCCACTGGGTTTGTTGAGTCACTCTCAGTCGAAAAGGTCAGCAGTCGTCAAGTCTCAACCAGTCGAGGGGTTTCGTACATATCGTGCTTCGGAGAACCTATCCCAAAGCCATCGTTAATATATAAACTGCCCCAAAGACCCATTATATGTATCCTAAAGGTCTGAAACATCACAGGGGACCCAATTCAACAGATGACGCATCAATTGGATGCCCAGTTTGTAAGTTATTAGTGATTCCGTTCCGAGGGCCTGGTTGGATTCAGGGGTCGATCCAACCCGGCCGTACTCTAACTTTATCCAAAACTCATGTGAAGTATATCAAAGGGACATATTTATTCAAGGATTTTGGTACCAAAGACGGTTCTTCAAATGGATGCTAAGTTCACAGAAGTGGAAATATTTCATTTAAACGAAAAATCAGTTATTTAACTACCACTTAGTGGTTTCACTATTCATCAAAAATTGAAGTTTTTCAGAACAAAGCCAAAATTTCACCCTAAGCTATAATTGATATTCCGAATTCAAAAATGATGTCTATTTTACAAAATTCCAAACATATAAGTTGCATTAATTATTTTTATAATTAATTCCCGCTGTCACAACAAATAGCGTGTTTTTAAGAAACAATTTATATCAAAATATTGGCAATTGTTTATGTCCAATTTCAATGTTAAATTAATTCTAATGACCACCATTGGATAAAATAGTAAAAATATATTCTAATAATACTTTAAAACCACTAAATAGTATAATTTATCACAATAAATTATTTTTATTAAAAAAGTTGTTTTAAGTATTTTTCACTATTCATAAAAAAATTGGAAGTTCTCAGAAAGTTACAAAAAATTCAACTTAGAATAATTTCGATATTACGAATACAAAAATGAAGTCCATTTTAAAATATAAAATTTATATAATTTTAAAAAGTGGTTATTACTATTCATAACGGCTACTTTGATTAGTCGCGGTGTTTTAGAACTCGAAGTTGCGTACAGTGCAAGCTATTGCATTATTGAATGAGAAGCGTATCGTGGAAGCTCGAGGTGTTACATTCTCCCCTCCTTCAATAAATTGCGTCCTCGCAATTTGAAATTTTTATTTGAAAATAAAAGGTTGAAAAGAGAAAATACCTTTGAGGAAAACCCACATCGGAAATAAGATTAATAAAATTTAGCCTTAATAAGAGGGAAAGTGAAATGAAAAAGTCACCACCCAATTATGATCTCGATTAGGAGAACATTGGTGGAAATTAGAGACATATAATTGGAGGAAAAACGTAAATATTTGTAGGGTGTGATAGAGGTCATCAATCACAATCAACTGTCAAATTGAGGGCCTCAAAGCTTTTAATCTATGTTGATTTAAAATATCATCAGTTCAACAAGACATAAGGTATTAGGATAACACATTTTTTGTTTTAATATCCCTTTACTAAAGTTTAAGAATTAATTTATTCATTGAATAAGAGATAGGTATATATATATTTATGCTTGACAATTAGAGTTTCAACCATCAACTCATCTTTCACTCAAAAAGATAATAGAACTCAATAATATTATACTTATCCTAATTGTATAAGGTTCCAAATGTTAACACATACTATTTAGATTAGTAAAATTATTTTGTAATAACCAGGGACTTCCTGTAGGATAGTGGTAGGAAATAAAGGCATGTCGCACTATGATTGTGGGTTCGATTCCTGCAACTTTTTCCGACGTGACGGTTATGCCCCACCCTGCAGGTTGTCCTTTTCCTAAAACTATAGTATTATAATATTCCAAAAATAATCTTCATAAATTTTTTAACATTTAACAATACTATCCAAAGATCAACTTAATACACTCCAACCTTAATAGTTATCCAAAATACCTCTGTCCAGACTTTCTCTAAAAGGTCTCTAAATTCCAAAATCAATTGTAACATCAGATTCCCCAAACAAAGAAAAGTTTCTCTTATTGTCACATACTAAAAATATGATTACCTTAATCATATTAAAACCTTAATGAAAACAACATGTAATGTAGTACAATCCTTATATATTTATATCACATTATTCTAATAACCAGAATATAATCCATGAGTCCAAAACCACCAATACATTAATTACTCCACTTTAACTGTAGTAACAGCATAAGATTTTCCTTGATCCCTTGGCCTTTTCTGAGGTAAGTTTCCCTGACGCTTAGGACATTCATTTGCATAATGCCCCATTTCTCTACAATTGTAGCATTCAACTTTGATAGCCTCTTTCTTTCCCTTGCAATCACGAGCCTGGTAACCTTTTTCTCCACATTTATAACGAACTCCCATTCCTTTTAGGCAAGTACCAGGGTGATTCTTCCCACAATTATCACATAATGGAAAATCGTTCTTTCCCTTTTCCCCTTTATCTGTCTCTTGTTCCACCATTCTCTTTTTCTCTTGCTTTACTTTGTTGTCATAAGACTTAGAGAATTCCTTTTCTGTCTTGATAGCACACGAGACAATATCTTCGTATGATGAGAAGGATTGTGATACTAAAGCTCGACGGAGAAATGGTTTAAACCCATCAAAGAAACGATCAATCTTACTCCTTGGGTTACGTATATAATCGGAAGCATGCCTCGCTAACCTTGTAAAGTTAGCCTCATACTTTGCGACATTCTCATCCTCCTTCTTCCTCAGACTCAGAAATTACCTTTCCATATCTGCTTGATGGTCGCGAGGAAAGTATTTTTCTAAAAACAGATCTTTTAACTCCCTCCATTCCATATTTGATACTTCATCATCTTCCTTCATGTTTTGAATCAATGACCACCATTGATCAGCATCTCCAGTGGGGCGGTAAACTACCATGATAACTTTTTCCCTTTCACTGCTCCCCAAAGCCTGAAATATTTTCTCTAGGGAATTTATCCATTGCTCAGCTACTATATGATTTGTACTCCCATTGAAGGTTGGTGGTTGTAGCCTCATGAAGCGGTCTAACATTGATCCTCCACGTTGTGGATCAGGGTGCTCCATACGAGTAAGGTTATTATTCATAACCTGAGTGAGTTGTCCCAGTATGGTAGTAAGTTGATCAGCACCAGTTGTATCTCCAGATCCACAATAATTATCTTGAGCAGGAGGGAAATCTCTACACAGAGTGAGTTCATTGATACGGTTTACATTCCTTCCACTAGGCGCCATTTCTAAACAATGGAATAAACTAGATTAGTTTATGAATCAGAATACATAATTCCATACTTGTAAAATACTTAACATAAATTGAACTATTTATGGATATAATCCATAATCATAAAAAGGTTTTATTTGAGGAAGTATATACTCATAACCCTTCATAATGATTTGTAAAGAAAATAAGAGTTATCCTAAGCATATCCCCCGGGAGTGTCATAACCAAGAGTGCAGCAAGGCCCGTTGTCGTGCACCAGTTCCCGTTCGAGTCTAGCTCAAAGCGGTGTTTTCGGGTTTTACCCCTAGGTACATCTGTGCCAGAGCTGCCTCTACCTGCTCGTATCCAGACAGGGATGTATTTCTCAGAAAACTCACAAAATCTCTACAATACCAATATTCTAGGAAGTTCTTCTATACTAATCCTCAAAGTTCATCTTAGGTCTACGTGCTCTAATCAGAGTTTATCTATATCTAGCTTCAAAGGTTTGTACTAAACTTCCTCTGATACCAACTGTAACGCCCCGACCCCAGGCACCCAGCGTCGGTGCATTACTTCGTAACATTGGCATGATCACAAAAGATCAAGTCTCGAAAGACCGATTAGTTTAGTAGCCTTGGAAACACTAGATATATTCGTAAGCGTTACATTACATCATAAAGTGAAAAACTACAATAACAAAGTCTCCATAGTCCACACTCATATCCTCTTCTGACAATCCCTACAGATCATTCATAAAATACTTCTTCACATACTGGAAAATATTAAAACATTGAAAGGGGTGAGCTCAGATGCTCAGTAAGGTTAACAATATAGCGGAAGCTTTCATAAATAAACATTAACATTTAAGGCAATGCATAACTAAAACAAAAGCCTTTTAAACTTGAACTTCAACATAATATGGCAAAAGTAAAATGAGATAATGCCATTTACTTCTTCACATGGATATTCCAATGGTCGAATAATCACATGCAATATCAATAACCACTTTCATAATGATGGAATGCATAATGCCAGACTATCATAACCACGTAGCCAAGGCCTCGTGCCAAGACCACAAATAAGATTTTGTCAAGGCCTCGTGCCAAGACACTAGTTTGTCTCATGAGACCTGCCGATGCATCGAGGAGCTATAGCGGGCTCCACCTGTCACTTATTAAGTCCAATGCATTCCTCATATGAATAGGTTTAAACATATCATAAACCATAACATAATCGTATCACATAAAACATGAATAAAGGAAACATAACATTTCCACATTTCAATAACAAGATATAAATACAACACATTGATATAATAAAAACTCTTTCAAAACCATTTTCAATAAAATAAAAGAAAGTTAAAACTTTGTATTTATTTTTCATTAAAAAAATGATGGCTTTTGGAGGAAGCCGAAACTCAAATAATGGTCACGGTGGCGGAGAAGTCGTTGTCGCCGCATAAGTACGGAAAGAAAAACATTCCCTTTTTGTCGTTTAGTAAAATGCTTCGTATAAAAAATATTCCTTTTGAATAAATGTAAAAGTCAAAGGGGTTTATACACCGTATAAAAGAAAGTTTTGTATAAAACCAAATATGCCTCAATGAAAGGGGATTGAGACGAAGTCCTTAAAAAGATAATTTTTTTAAATAAAGTACATCTATTATGTGTATTCACTATAAGTACACACAAATAATGTACAAATACAATATAGGACATAATAATATCATGACATAATTTGAAAGTAGGAGATTAACCCAAAGAATGAAAATTGGGTTAAGAAATTCCCTTACCTCATGTCTGACTTGACTCAACCGTTCTTTAACCTCCTGAATAATAAACTAGAGTTAATATATACCTTATTAAGAACCAATTTTAATTTCATTATCCTTTTTATATCACTTATTACAATGTTATGAACATTATGTAATTATTTAAGTTAATAACGGTCGTTTTGTCGATCTTTGGTACTTGAGTCAACAATAAACTTCTTATAATTACAAGTTGTTTATGTGGTAGAATATCTATTATCTCCAGAATTATATTCATTATTTAGATGTCATATATATCTTATATATCCAGTATATACATTCATTTATAATATTACTTAACATTTAGAGGTAAGAAATGAAATGCACCGTTCATGGAGACGGTAAGTCGTACGTACGCATGAACGCTACTTTCATTTCTATTTCATATTTAATTGAACAGAATCATAATGATATAAATTTATAATATAATTACCGTATAATATAGTGTATAATACCATTTAATCCATCCTTTATACATCCCACATATGTCATTAACGATTCAAATCACTTTGAGGGGGCGGTAGTCCGCACTTCCTAAAATGAAATTATCGCGTTTTACCCATAATGGAAATCATAAGGTATGCCATAAATGAGAAATACAGATGCATCAGTAAAACATAAACACATTATATATCATATATAAATATAGTGACATCTTAATGGCCACCTTTGAAGGTGTTATATGAGTGTTGAACAATCATTGTTTCGTGAGGCAGAAATTCGCCATCCACAGAAACCGTATGTTCATTAACCATTAGATGTAGGTGTGTGTAAGTGTAGCTCTAATCCTTCTTATAACAACATCCTAGTATATTTAGGATACTGGTGTTGTTACAAAAGAAATGAATAAAAAGAGTTTAGGGGGTTGGAGAAGAAAAATAAAACAAAACAACATTAGAGAAGACATTACCTCAAAATCGGGTAACTCTTTTTGATTTGAGCCAAAGGCTTCCTTGGGAAGCGTTCTGCCCAATGTGAGGCTTCTAGGAGTAATAGGGGGAAGTTGGGAGAGTATTTGGGCAGAGTTTGGCCGAGACAAATGTCTTGAAAGTGTAAATGAGGTGGGAGAGGTGGGGGCCTTTTATAAGTGGAGAGGAGGGGCACTCTTTGAAAGTAAAGAAAAGTCACTTTATTATAAAATGAGTTTCGGATTTTAGAGGTCCCACACTTATATAATTAGAGTATAGGGTGATAAGGGTTCTAAATCTCCTCATCCAATAGGCTTTGGACAAGTGTAAGCCTTGGATTTTGCATTATCTTCCCATTTTATTTAAATCGTTAAATAATGAGGTCATCGCTGCATCATCATGATGTCATAAATAATTTAATTTATCTAATGTCTAAAAATTATAAAAAAAATACTATGATGTAGGAAATCTTATTATCTTTCTAATTAATATTTATAATCAAAATTTGGACTTGTGTAACCCCACTTAAAAACTATTTTAGTAAAACAACTCATGTTTGTGTCAATTTAATTTTAACATTAAATAAATATATATTAATGTCATTTTCCAACTAAAGTGGCTCCATGGGGTCCCCAAGTTGACCCATGGGTTGTCTTGGTCGGCCATGACTCATCCAATAGGAGTATGGCAAGTGTCAAGCTCATATCATATTATTAAATCATTGTTTTTACCTTAAACTACACTAATTACCTCTAATCGCGATTAAGAACTTAAAAGTTACTATTCACCAAAAAATTATTTTAATCTCATTGAACCACATTTTACTTATTAATGACAACCATGTATGTTGGATTTTTGAAAATCAAATCACTGAAGTGGTAATATTTCATTTAAATGAAAAATCAGTTATTTAACTACCACTTAGTGGTTTCACTATTCATCAAAAATTGAAGTTTTTCAGAACAAAGCCAAAATTTCACCCTAAGCTATAATTGACATTCCAAATTCAAAAATGATGTCTATTTTACAAAATTCCAAACATATAAGTTGCATTAATTAGTTTTATAATTAATTCCCGCTGTCACAACAAATATCGTGTTTTTAAGAAACAATTTATATCAAAAGATTGGCAATTGTTTATGTCCAATTTCAATGTTAAATTAATTCTAATGACCACCATTGGATAAAATAGTAAAAATATATTCTAATTATACTTTAAAACCAGTAAATAGTATAATTTATCATAATAAATTATTTTTATTAAAAAATTTGTTTTAAGTATTTTTCACTATTCATAAAAAAATTGGAAGTTCTCAGAAAGTTACAAAAAATTCAACTTAGGATAATTTCGATATTACGAATACAAAAATGAAGTCCATTTTAAAATATAACATTTCTATAATTTTAAAAAGTGGTTATTACTATTCATAACGGCTACTTTGATTAGTCGCGGTGTTTTAGAACTCGAAGTTGCGTACAATGCAAGCTATTGCATTATTGAATGAGAAGCGTATCGTGGAAGCTCGGGGTGTTACACTGTCCTCTACATCCAGCCGGGTTTCGGCCACACTTGAGCCTCCACCGCGACCAAGCATTCGCAACTTCCTGCTCCGGCGACGCGGACGGGCACCATCGTTCCTCCCAGTTCCTGACTGTCATTTGGGCTACCACTACTTTCCCCCCCATGGCCTCCTGCTTAACCGGCTGCGCGTACATGCACCACCCTACCTACATCATGGTCGGATGGCTGTCGACTTCCGCCTTCTTTCGTGAGCCATCGCGGCTTCATTCCAAGCCTGAAAATTAAGACGATCGCATATCTGGGATCCCTACGTCAAGGGATTTGTGTCCATATGTTGATCTCAACAAAATATTGTGTTTCTTGCATCATTAAATATTTTGTTTTGAAAAACACACGTAGAACACACAGAGATTGAAATGATAAGATGCAAGGTATATGCGCGGGACGATGTGCATGTTGGTTTGTACATTGTTGTTGAGAAATCAGAATATGGAGAATTGTAAAATAAATTCAATCATATTAAAATCAAACCCCCTACCTCATTCGTTTTATAGAGGTGTTGTGAAGAAGAAGATGAAATCTGCGAAGGGGACACCGATGTTTTTCGCTTCCGCAACACGTTTCTGATCCGGTTTTGTGCATCATCCTCGTACTTCATTGGTGGGTGGTTCTTCATTATAGGATTCTCCAACCCATGCCTCCTCTCCCTTTCACCAATGGGAACACAACCCACATGAAGAGTTAAAAAAATAACTCCTCATTAACAAGATGGTTTATTAATTCAAGATTAAATATGGCACTTTATTTATTTTATGGTAGGCACATTATGTTTGGGGGATTCCAAGGGTTTCCCCACATTAAATGGGGGTTCGGTTAGTCCCCATCATCATGAATTAAAATGGAAGGTTTCAAAAGAAAAATAAAATACAAGTTGTTTATTTTATTTTTATTATTTTAACTCTCCCACGCAAATTCAAAAAAATAACATTCACCATCGACCTACTATGGTTGAGATGATGGTCTCCTTAAGCGAATATCGGAGCTATGAGTTCAATGGTGTCCTTGAATTTCAATTTCGAGCACCGGTTCAAAAGATACAAAATGCCACTCGCGTGTTTACTAAGCATACCCGAAAAAAAGTTTGGAAAATTATTAATACTCTCCCTCGACCTGCTCCGATCGAGGTTAGGCTCTGCCTAAGTAAAACATGCCACAAAGAACCCAAAGATACTTTTAGATTTCTAATTTGAGTTACCGTTTAAAAGTGATTAATTTAACAATAAAGTAATTTTCACATAATTACTATATTTAGGGCCAAAAAAATATATTCACTGGTGGCATGCGTCGTCCAATGTTAATATCGGCCTAACAGAAAGCATACCTTCACGAGTTCAGTGGTTGTCACATATTTTTAGTTTGAGTTACCATTTGTGAATTATAATAATTTGAAAAATAAGATAACAGTATTTAATTATTTTATTTACGTTTATGCCATTTTTGGGGTTTTCCATATGAGTCCTGCACCGACTAAACACAAGTCCCGCATAGGGTAAACCCTCCATCCCAAGTAAAACAATTCCCTCCGATTTCTGATCTTAGTAACCATTTACAAGTTATTCCACATTTTCAGTAAACCATCTTACAAGCACTAATTAAACAGTATAAAAAATTCGACGGATCATTTCGGGCCTCCAGGCCTTGGAATTTCATTCCATCAGATTTAACGGTCTCAAAATAATTCCATATAATTAAAAAAATTATATGAAATTTCTAGGAAATTACATTCTCCCTACATTAGGGCTTTACTTCCCTGAAATCCACAACAAAAGGAAAACAACCAAAAGAGGGTACTGAGCACGAATCTGAGCCTCCTGCTCCAATATACTCTCCTGGAGTTTCTCTTGTAGTCCGCATATGCACACCCGAGGTATCGACCACCAGGAAGGACCCGCTTCTTTTGATTCTCAATATCCACAGGAACATCTGTAAACATCACCCCATCATCGAAGTCCATCTCAACGTGGTCTATTATGTGGGATGGGTCGTGCACATTTCTCCTCAATTGGGATACATGGAAGACATCGTGCACCCTCTCCAACTACGGTGTAAGATCCAAGCGGTCTGCTACCTCACCTATCCTCCGAAGTATAAGAAAAGGACTGATAAACCATGATGATAACACGTCGCCTCATCCAAATCTCCATAGTCCACATCGAGGAGAGACTCACAAGAAAACTTGTTCCCCCTCATAGATCTCCAAGGGTCTCTGTATCCTATCAGCATAAGGATTCTTCTAACTCTATGTATTCTTCACTTGCTGATAAAGTCAGACATCGTGATACAAATTCATCCACTCCTTTCTTCATCCCTAGCCACCAGTACTGACATCGGAGGTCCAAGTATGTCTTCACCACACTAGGATGTACCGCTAGAGGGGATGTATGGAACTCCCTCAAAACCTCCTCCCAAAGTTCCATTGGTACCATAGTACATCCACTGAAGAGGACAACATGGTCCCCACCATAAAAAAATCCATCATGTGCCTACCCTGAGGATATCTGAGCACGTTGAGCCTCGCAGTCAATGCCCCCAAACTATGCCTCCCTGACTTGCTGAAGGAGTGGGGGAGTGATATTCATAGAATGGAGGTAAGGGGCTTCATCTCTATCCATGAATGATTTTTGTAGCGTGACTAGCTACTCTGACACCTCACTCAATAGTTGTAAACCAGACCTCCTACTGAGTGAGACTAATACCATGTGCCCCTTCCCAGGAGTATAGAATATCTCAAAGTCATATTCATCGAGTAACATTAGGCACTCCTGTTGGGAACTGAAAACTCAAAACTATTGTTGCCACGAGGGTAAGGCTGGTTGACTCACGAGTAATCGGCCACACTCTCCTATGTAAGAGTTTATTCTATGATATCTGGGGATCCTTTTTAACTGATCAAGGAAAATATCATTCCAATTTTGTAGGTAAACAACAACCATTTTTCCTAATATAGTCAATTTTAGTATGAACTGTGGATATCCAATCTCTACTCAAACTATTATCGTAAGGCTTTGACGCTTCCACCAAGAGGTTCCAACAGAAACTCTCACCTCAAGGGTCAAATCACACCATTGGCCTATGTATGATTATCAAGTCTCCTCCAAATGGTATCTCTAGATGTGAGGGTCAAGTAAACGGCTTAACCAGAAATACTAGGTTTTGGACAATATTTTTGGAAGGATGGAATTGTTGGTACCTATGTCTATTAATACGGTAGCTAGTAGTAGACGTAGATTGTTCATCGATACATTCCAAGAGCCCTTGGGTCACAATCCTTGACCATATGCTGCTACTCCCTTCCCATTTATTCCAGCTACCTAAGGCTGGCAGGGACAAAAAAGGGGGTGGTTGTAACATGTCGAAATGTAAACCTCATCATGCTACTCTCCTAGTTCTACATCCACGTCTGCAGCCCTACAGATTAATCAGTCCCTAGAACTTCTTCATCCCGAAACATTTTTACATGCTCAAGTCTGTGAGACTGGCACCAATTTTCTGCTTTCCCACTGCTTACATTCACTGGTTGTATCCTCTCAGCCAAAAGATATTCAACAACAAAGCCTCTCTCTAGCAACCTAACATAGGTAGGAATTCATAAATGAATAGTGCTGGCTCATATGTCCCCAAATACACCTCGCTCGGAAGTTCGAGCACTTATGCACTGATTGTATCGTATTTATTGAGTACCAGGAATGGATGGTATGCCTTGATGAATACTCAGGTATCGACATGTCATCCTTCCAAAGTTTTAAAAGCTCTAGATACTATCGATCACCTTCTAAAGCCATTCCTCAGCCACCTATGAGTCCACCTCACTTCAGAACCGGAGGGGTATATGATTCTGAAACTCGTGTAAGGCACTAAGCATAAATTTTTCCTCTAATGGTACCTCCATTTTTAACTACTATCCAACGAGCATTGATATAGTTGAAAAACTACCCGAATGTAATATCTCGGGCAACTGTCAATGTACCAAAGCCTTATCACTATGTGGAACATCCTCATTGTCACTCACAAGAAAATACTAGAAGCTAGGCTCTCCATCTTCTATACCAGTGTCTCTACTAGGCGAGAAACTCTAGCCACAACCTTTAGCTAGTTCTCAGTTTCCTGAGAATATGTGTCACCTAGAAACCTAGGAGGCCTCTGCCGCTGGAGCTCATGGAATGCACTCAGTCAAAATTCATCTTTAATTGGTAGGGCTAGAGGCAACGATCATCTATTATGTAGCGGTGCTGCTGGTACTCCACCTGATAGTGTTAATGCCATAGGAGGTCCCTGCACTGAGGCTTCATCGCTCGATTGGCCGTCGTCATGTACTCTCTCGGGAAACCTAGATGGATGTCTATGCAGAGGCATCTTGATAAGGAATTGGTGCTCCATTTTCATTATGTTATATCAGATGAGCTGACTCAAGAGATCAAAAAGAAAACTTTTCAAAACACATGCAATCAGTGATTCCCTGCACTGATTCGTGAATTAGAATTCGAGGTCTGGGTGTATGGATACGTTGGCTGCCGCACCAACAATGGACTCCCCGAACTCAAAACCAAACTGATAACACATAACACTATTGCTTCACAAGAAAGATCAGTTTCCTAGTTATCTGGTAGAACTGAACTCCATTGATACCAATTTTTCATGACTCGTCCCTCGGGGCACATGCCGTGACTACACCAAGACCTCCTTCCTTAGGCCAGGGGCATGCGACTAGCACCCAAACGACATATCCCTAAAATGGGGAGGCATTTCCTTTTTATCTTTCAAACTCACAGTACAAGATCAAAACAAGAAGAAACTACATAGACTGGAACCCAACTAGATATAACCAAAATGTAAACTGCTATAGTAAAAAGAGTGTTGAAATTAAAGAGGCCCGAATAAAATCCCAAATGAAAAAGTACAACTACAGCTAAAAATTACAAATACAACATAAAGGTACAAAACAAATCTTGGATCATCCACCGTAGATCCAACCTGAAGGGTATGTACAGATCGCCTCCACAGTACTCCACGTCATGCCGTCTCCTCCACGTCATGTCATGTCAAATTTCCACCTATGATCACCATCCATTCTTGTCTCCCTCAGCCTCGATCAGTGTTTTACATTGTCTGTACAAGACACAATAAGGTGCGGGTGAAGCTCATGCATGGGTTAGTATAACGATACTCAGAAGGGACCCCGAGACATTGTAGGACTCATAATGTTCCCTAAATAAAAACCACAAAGAAAGGCATCAAATATACTTAGGTATATTCCCATACATACACCTAAGTTATCTAGATATATACATCTCATACATGATGCAAGAATAGAACAAAGGTAACACCACGAAGGTAAAATAACCACACAAGTTACACTACGAAGGTTACACCATGAAGGTAAAATTACCACACAAGTATCACCACAAATATAGTACCATGATGATAAAGTACCATACAGGTATCATCACGAAGATAGTACCATGTAGGTATAAATACCACACTGGTATCACCACGAAGAAAGTACCATGAAGGTAAAATCAGCACACAGGTATCCCCATGAAGATATTACAACGAATTTAAAATTACCACACATGTATCACCAAGAAGATAGTACAATGAATGTAAATTTACTACATAGGTATCACCATAAAGATAGTACCATGAAGGTAAAAGTATTAGTTCAAACATAGTTTCAGCTCAAACCAGGTTTTCAGTGAAGTATAGAAGTACATATGAATAGTCGTGAAGTTAGATCATCTTATTCCGTAATAAGGCACCACTACTAAATATACGGAGTCTCAACCACGTAGAATCGATAGATACTAATACCTACAATGACCCACACATGATCTGACCCATACAGGATTGGTATGTGTTGACAAACACTGGATCACTGAGTTCTGACCCACACATGATCTGACTCACACAAGATTGTTATGTGCGGACCCCCACAGGATCTATGAGCACTAACATGCATAGGATCTGACCCACATAGGATCTCTATGAATTCTAATTGCAGTCAAAAATTCTCTAGGCCTAGGAATAAGTAACATTCCTAGTCACAATTTTGAACACCTCGGTTACTAGAGAACTCCTTCTCTAACGAGTACAGAGGGCCTTCGGCATCACACAAAGGCACTTCCCACTATCCTTGGACTACTGATTAACTCATCCTGTCGAGTACCGTGGGTCTACTACGTCACACAGAAGCGCTCCCCACCGTGGGTATGTCGCGTCACACATAGGGGATCCCCCTCGTGGCCTGCTGAGGTACTCCTCCTATCAATGTCCATGGGTCTGCCACCTAACATAGATGTGATCCCAACTATGGGGATGTTGTGTCACATAGAGGCACTCGCTACTCGGCCTGTCGAGGCACTCTGACTCGAAAAGGATAGGAGTCGCCAAGTCTCATCCAGTCGCAGGATTCTATAGGTAGTGCGCTTGGTAGAACCGCTCCCCAATCCATCAGTCATACCTAAAACACCCTGAAGACCCATGAGAACTATCCCAAAATAATATCAGGTCATAAGGTGTCCAATGCAATAGATGGATTTTCAATCAAAAACCCGATCAATAAGTTATTAGCATTTTTTCTCGGAGGGCTCGGTTGGACTCGGGGTTCGATCCAACCCATCCATACTCCAACTTTATCCAAAATTGAAGTGGAGTATACCAAAATGGGAATCTTGATCCACATATTTCAGTGTCATATAGGGTTCATCAAATAGATTCCTGGTTCAAAAATTATGGCCAAAAAAGTGAAACGAGGTCTGACTTGGCCTGGGTCCGGTCCGACCCAGTCGGACTGACCTGACCCATCCTGGGCCAACCTGACCCGGTTCAGGTCGACCTGGACTGACATGGGTCCAACTCAGATGTCATGAACCTTGGCTTGACCAATCCACTAGGTTTTGGTTTGTCTTGGCCTATGTTGGGGGCGGCCTGGCCCAGATTGCGCAGGGTGCGGCCGGTGATGCGGCCCGCAGTTTGGTGGACCGTTGTGGCGGGTTCTGCCCTAGCGGACGCCCGGGAGGGAGGCGCCTCCCAGGTAACCCGAAGAGCCAAAGGGCCATTCAGTTTTTGGATGTGGGACCCGCCAATGTGAGTCCTTCTTGGTGTGCCACAGTCGGCTTGTTAGTCAGCTGGTCCTCCTCCTCCATGTGGCGCAACAGCACTGTTGTCCTTTGTGGCTGGCTGGGTTTTAGCCGCCCTTCAGCCTCCACCATGGCCGGGGGACCACAACCTTCTACTCCGGCGACGTGGACACACACCTCCACTCCGCCACATGGTCAACCGGCGTGCCGGCCGCTGCCCCTTGCTCCATCACGGCTGATAGGCATGACCTCCTTCTCTACTAGTGACATGGACACGCGCCACCCCACCTTCCTTACAGTCAACCGGGTGTCGGCCGCCACCTTCTTCCATGAGCCATTGCGACTTCGTTCCAAGACAGAAAAATAAAACGATCGCATATTCATGATCCTAGGTCAGGGTCTCCATGTCCATATTTCACTGTCGACAAAATATTGTGTTTCTGACATCATGAAATATTTTGTTTTGAAGAACACACGAAGAACGCACAGAGAATCAAAAGATAAGAGGCAAGGTATATGTACGGGATGATAGACATGTTAGTTGGCCATCATCATTGGGAAATCAGAATTTGGAGAATTATAAAATAAATTCAATCATATTAAAAACAAACCCGCTATCTTGTTCGTTCGTTGGAGGTGTTGTGAGGAAGAGGATGAAGTCGGTGAAGGGGACACCGACATTCTTCTCTTCTGCAACACGTTTTTGATCCAAACTCATGTGTCATCCTTGTTCTTCATTTTGTGGTGGTTCTTTGTTGGAGGATTATCCATCCCATGCCCCCCCTCTCTTTCCCCAATGGGAATTCAACCCTCGAGAATAGTTAATAAAATAACTCTTCATTAAAAAGTTGGTTTATTAATTAAAGATTAATGTTGGCACTTTAATTAAGTTATGGTTGGAACATTAATATTGGATGATTCCAAGGGTTTCCCCACAATAAATGGGTGTTCAGGTGGTACCCACCATCATGAATTCAGATGAAAGGATTCAAATGAAAAATAAAATAAAAGCTGTTTTATTTTTTTTATTCTTTTAACTTTACCACGATAATCCAGAAAACTAACATTCACCCGTGACCTACCATGGTCGAGGTGAAGGTCTCTTAAGTGAATATCGGTGCTACGAGTTCAAGAATGTCCTCAAATTTCAATTCCGAGCATCGGTTCAAATGTTATAAAACACTACTCACACGTTTACTGAACGTACACGAAAAAATGTTTGTTAAATTATTAACAGTCACCCTTGACCTGCGCATGTCGAGGTTAGGCTCTGCCTAAGTGAAACACACCACAACGAACCCAACCGTACTCTTCGACTTCCAATCTGTGTTACCGTTTAAATGTAATATATTTTAAAATAAAATAATTGTCACTTAATTATTTTATTTATTTACTAAAAATAACTTTCACTGGTGGCCCGCGCCGACCAATGTTAGTATATGCCTAAAGAAATCATACGCTCACGATTTTAGCAGTGGTCTCAGAATTTTTATCTGAGTGACTGTTTACGAGTTATAAGCATTTCAAAAATAAAATAACTTTATTTAGTTATTTTATTTACATTTATGCCATTTTCGGGCTTTCTCGCATGAGGCCCGTGCCGACTAAACTTTTGTCGCACCTTGGGTAAACCTGCCATCTTAAGTGCAGTAGTGCCCTCATATTTTTGATCTGAGTAACCATTTAAGATTTATTCCACTTTTTCAGGAAAACATCTTACAAGGGAAAATTAAACCTTAATAAAACATTAACGAATCATTTTGGGCACTCCAGGACATAGAATAGCGCGCCGTCAGATTTCACGGTCTCGAAATAATTCCATATAATTAAAATAATTGTATCGAATTTCTAGGACATTACAATTAATTCAGTCATAATTCACATGAAAATCATGTTCATTAGTTGGGTCATCTAAGTGTGCAAGAACAATCCAAAAATTGTACTAAACCCATTCATGTTTGAAGTGTACACAAGAATAACACTGATACATTGAATCCAAATTAAAAAAAATGTGTGTGTGCTATGAAACAGAAGGGTAGAAGGGAAATAGAAAAGAAGAAAGAGAAGACATTGTGTGTGTGCTCAAAGTGTTTTACCCATATAAGTTTTCACACAAGGAAGAACAAAAGGAATAGTGCATGCATGAATTCATGCACATGCACACATAAAGGAAGAATCAAAAGTGTGTGTGCATATTGAGAAAAGAATAAAAAATAGTGCATGTTCAAAAGTAAGAGTCTCATGCATACAATCATTCATGAACACATGCATGTGTGAAAATCATTGAGATATAAAAAAAACAAGAGGTATTGAATCCCATGAAATCCATGCATGATGTAGTGATTTTTGAGACTGGATCCATATATAATTAATGAAGATATTCGATATGAGTTTTCAATAATTGAGAGTCTAAGAAGGCAAACTAACATGATATTATAAAGAATCATACTTGAATTATGGAAGTGGATGTGTGCACCACTTGCACACAAATTATTGGGGCTAGGTCTTCCTCAGAATAAGAAATAATTACATGAGGATTGTTTAGAATGGGAACTGATTAGAAAAAGTGATCATAGTTATTGAGTATGCCCAACAGACCATACCAAATGTTATTGAAGATTATATAAGAGATACACAGGAAAGTGTGATTCATCAAGTATGTGTGGATAGAGAAGAAAATAATCTATAGTTAATCATGATATAAATTAAATAAGGAATCTTATCGTGTGACTCTAGAGCTAGAAGTCCCCTATGAGATTCAGGGAGGTTGTGAAGTCTTTAGTGCGACTCCAAAGCTGGTGAGGGGACTCTGGTAAAACTGTGGGATGCTGTATAATGAAATTCCTCTGGGACCCATAATAGATACAATGGGACTCTATATCGACCATTGTAATTACTAATCTGATTATAGTGGAGAATTTTTGTGAGGGAGAATAACCAAGACAACAAAGAGTAGGTCTTTGAACCTATCCTTGTAAACCCTTGTGTTTAATTCCCTCAAATTTATAACATCATTCGAGGTAAGGATGAGATACACAACAAGATAGGATCGAGGCTGTAACCATCCATATATGTTTTATTGAAAATAATCAGTTAGTAAAAATATTTAAATAGATCACTGATTCACCCCCTCCCTTTCTCAGTGATTTACACTAATCTGGGAACTTCAATTGGTATCAGAGGGAAGGTCACCTGTAAAAGATCCAAGGGAGTCTTTATGAAGTGAATATTTTAGGAGAGGAGTTAACAACCTCAAATGGAGATATCTACCTTGAATCAAATGATCAAAAAGATGAAACATGAAATCAAGATGAGGAATAATCATACTGCTAATAGGGAGACACCTTCTACTAGAGGTAATATGAATGGTACAACATGTGATATTCATTTTATCATTATGACACTTATGAAAAAGAAATCTCAATCTATGATGATGAAAGATCAATTAGTTATCATTTGACTATACTCAAAGATCATCAGAATAATGTACCTAGTGATGTTTGAAGACTCATTGTTGCATGAATTAGTGCCCTTCAAGAAGAAAAATTATAGCTGGAAGAAGAAGATAATGCCATGGAAGAAGAATTGGCTAAAAGATTTGGAAAATCCAAAACTATCACAAAACTAGTGAAGGAAAGGGATGAAACAATTACTCATTTCAAAGAATGAAATGATCAAGTTACTAAAGAATTATAGGGAAGTATTTGTGAGAAATAAATCATTGAGATTGTATTTTTAGAAGATTTCCCTGCATTTTAAAAGATTCATGAGGTTTCTATGATTTTCAAAGAAACTCAACTGGAAGATATAAATAACAAGGTATAGGAGCTCAGAATCTATTTACAATAATTAAAACATATTCATGAAGAACAAATGATAAAGTAGAAGGAGAATTGGGAAATCAAGCTAAGATCAGTTGAGGATGAGAAGAACTCCCTCTACTTGAAGTATTTAGATATGGAGGTGAAATTGAAGAATCTAAAATCACTCTAAGCTGGAATAACCCAAAAATATGAAAGAAGAGATGAGGCCACTCAATTTTTCATTAAGTAATATAATTCCAGTAGGAATATCAAATCATCCTCCAACAAAATAGAAACATCCCCCAAGAATAAGGTATCTGATAACCCAATTATTCTTGTTTCTACTAATGTAGTTGCATCTGCAAGTACAGGTTCGAAGATAAAAGGTGAGAAGATGTAAATTGATAAAAATGTTGATACATCCATAAAAATTTCAAATATGATTGTTGGGATGATTAAGAAGAAAAAATCTCGAATGGATGATCTAAATAAATAATGACAATACTAGAAACAACAAAGCACTAAATCTAGATAGATTGATAATACAAGTAAAAGAAGAAGATTTTTTTTTGGGAATTTTTGGTGTTTCTAAAAGTTTGGGAACTAGACCAATGATTACTGGAATAACATGTCAGCATATGAAATTTATAGAAGGCCTTCATTCAGGGAATGTGGATATGATTAAATGAAACATAATTCAATAAAAAACCAAAAAACACAGATGAAAAAGAATATGCCTATCAAGAATAAATTTTATTATCATAAAGACTTCTGTGATAATTGAAAAAAAAGTGGCAACAGTTATGATGAGTTCTTGTTTATTCCTAAAAATCCTTATTTAGTTGATATGATTCATAGACCACACCTAAGGTAGGATAAAATAAAAATATTTGAAATGTATTCCATTAGGAATATGAAAAAAACTGATGTTAGGAAAACAATAAAAGAAACTATTCCTAAGAAGAATCACAAACCGGATTCCAATAATGTCATATCAACCATGAAAACATTCTTATATTGGGTAAGAAAAGGTCATTCCATGGATTTCCGCAAACCAGACATTGAAATGAATGGAAGAAAGCTGAAACTAAAAGGAGAGTCAATCTAGAATAAGATGGTATTGAGTGGATACGTTCTTAAAGATAATAATATTCCTAAGAAAGCTAAATTAAAAACACTAAAGAATCCATGTGGATGCTCCAATATAGAAAATGTTAAGAATTGTTTAGTTATCTCTCATAATCCATTTCAAATTTCTAGAGAAATTCAAAGAGCTGATGCTGAAGTACTAGCTACAGAAAAAAAAAGGGAAACATGTCATTCCACATGAATGATAATTCGAATTTCATGAGAGTTTGTAAGAAAATGATAACCCATGTGTCTCATAACTATTGTGTTGTTAGGACCAATATGGGCCTATAAACCCTGACAAGGGGGGGGGGAATTAGGGTATCGATATTCTTTTCTAAAGTTCTTCTTGCCCCACTAGATCATGAACTCTTTATTACAAGGGTCACTTTGTTTGCTCTTATGTGTTTATGTTGATCACTTCTAATTATCTTTATCTGATGTTTATGCTCTAGATGCAATGCAGGGAAGCAACCAGGTAGATACAGATATTTTTACTTGGTTCACCATCACTGGGCTACGTCAAAGGAGTATACAACGGCGATGTGCCGCTGTACCAAATCCACTAAGGCTCGCTGCCAATAATGTCCGGGCTAGATCACTTCTATTCCTAGGCTCACTGCCTTTATGATGTTTAGGTTCAGCTCACTACATTACCAAGGGTCACTCCCTATTTCTCTCTCTCTGGCTCATTGTTGGTGGAGAGGATCACCTTCTACCTCTTCCTTTTCTCACTGATCTGGATAGGATCCACTTACTATTTATAGACCTGTAGGTCTCTACATTTTCATTAATTCATGCATTCTCAATTGTTGATAGATGCTCTGTTAACATGGATGCACTCACAGTTTATAGACCTTTAGGTCTCTTCATTTGCATGAATGCACGCCTCAAGATCATCTGTTCCTTTTCATCGCTCTTTGTCAACATGGATTTCCAAAAAATTCTCTAGAACACGACAATTGTCCATAGAAACCTTCTTTGTCCACAAACACAATCAACCCAAAAATGCTACAAAGTTACCATGATGGATTTTTTACCAACATGTGTGAATGGTGAAAGAAGTCTGGACATCATGAATGTAATTGTATAGCTATTTTACCATGTCAAATTGAGATGATGAAAATGGAATAACATCCACCAATGGAAGCTACTTCACTATAGAATATGAAAATTAAAACAATCCACACAAGTAGAAAGTGTATGAAATTAATGGGTCCATGCTAACAATGAACTATAAAAATCTCAAATGGAGAGGAAACTCCATAATGAAGAGTACCATAAAATTTAGAGCTACAAGGAAAGATATTCTTGGGTTGAGAGACAATTCTCATCCCCAGTGCTTCAATTAAGAACCTCACAAGTGTTCCATATTATTTCCTTATATATTTGTTGTATATTTGTGATTACATTGTAGGGAAATGAAATTTAAGGTCTTTCCAAAAATGATAATTGAATGAATAGTGGAGAACTACATGGTGGACTCAAAATTCATGATTTGATAATTACATGAAGTGTTCCAAAGTTGAAGATTGTCAATATGAATATCTTGAAGATAATTTGAATATTATTTTATACCAAGGAAAATCAAAGGGATTAAACCCCTTGAGGGAGAGAAAAAATTAAAGAGTTGATATCATGAATTATGTAATTAAAAAACATGAAAATAATATCATCGTAAGAAGCTAAAACTGAGGTATTCCAATCACACATTCATCCCCTTTTCATAATTGTATTTATCATATCATCTATGGGGTTCTTGATTGATGAAAATATTGGATGGATGGGCGGGCTTTATCTTCTCACATGTACTTTATAATATGTTTGGTGAACTATGTGCAGGATTTAGCATTTCATTGATAAATATGGCTATTTCCAACCCCTGCATAAGAGTTGATACATTTTGAGCATTATTTCACATGTATGGTTGTTTCTAGATAGCATTGAAAACCATGCTCTAGTCTCTCTTGTCTTTTTCACCGGGATAGCCTAAGTAGACTTATAGGTGATTTACTAAATATTATTTGCTATTTGAACCATGTAACATCATCCCACTCTCCGAAATACTCATGATGTTATTATTCAAATGGGGGAGAACATGTTTTTGAAGAGGAACCCACTAAAACATTTCATTTGGTTTCCAATAAGGGGGAGGAAATATTGGAACAAATATTAACCCATTCAGCGTGTTCTTAAATAATATTGACAACAAAATAGAAAGGGGGAGATTATAGATCATGGTGTTGCATTTGTGGTCAATAAGGACCCAATAAGGATTTAATTGTCAATGGGTTTTATAAATGTTCATTAAATGGTGATGAAAAATATTTTTCCTATGATGAAGTAGTGGGGATATTAATTCAGTGAAGATCCCACATAGATTTTGGATTAATATTGTGGAATTAAATATGATGATTGTGGAACTGGTCTTATGTTACCAGACATGTATCAATGTGATAAATTTTTCACAACACAAGAAGAAATCC
This sequence comes from Viscum album, assembly GCA_963277665.1. NCBI lineage: Eukaryota > Viridiplantae > Streptophyta > Magnoliopsida > Santalales > Viscaceae > Viscum > Viscum album. The sequence continues at coordinate 796,657,146 of OY728157.1, forward strand.
AGGAAATACTCAATTTCATGTGGAAAGGAGTAAAGATCCATATATTAAATATAAATTGATGAAGATTATAAATTAGGCTATTTCCTGCGATGATCCACAGAACCCTGGTGCAGAGTGATATCAGGAAAGGGGGAATGAGAATTTTAGCGATGTGCTGTGGCGAGTTAATATTTAAACCGCACAAAAGATGTGACACATTTCTATGTGCGAAAAGCTTTCAAAAACAGTGATGGGATCCACTCTGCCCATTTGATCCCACACCTAATATCAGTTTCTCATCACATTTTTACTATACCGTCCAATTTAAAAAAGGAAATCCAAATGTAGAGAGTTCCCTTCTCTTGATCTCCAATATGCGATCACCGTATGTGCTCCATAGTACTAGGTATCCCAATGATCCTCTAAATTAGCCATTGACATGATCATCGTCTTCTAAATACATGCCTCATGTTGGAAAATACAATTTATGGGGGGATATATACATACCTATAAGGATACCTCAATAGTTGAAGGGGGAAGTAAGAGACACACCATGAATAGAAAGAAAGTATATAGTAAACACGATGGAGATAGAGGGAAAACGGAATAACTCAACCCAAACATAGAAGAAAATCAACCTCATCTAAAAACATGGGTCTTAATATGATTTTTATTTAAATTACATGTCATTACATTTCCACCTATATAATGGTAGTAGGCGCATCCAACTGTGAGAATCTAAACATGAAAAGCATGTGGCATGTCTTGCACATCATTGCATCTAATTGAAGGGGAGTAATAGAATCCAAATGCAGGGATACATAAGTAAATATATTTTATTCATCAAAATAATCCCAAACCAAAGATAAATGGGATCTCCATCTTAGATATCATCATATGGGTAAGAGTCTCCAACATTTATAAAAGCCCGTCAATGATGCCCATAATCCCATGTGTGACCAAATGTAACCATCCAAGTCAAACCAGACATCATCATTGTGTCATATAGTCATGGGTCAATAATTTCTAGGTATAGAACCCATGCCATGGTAAAACAAGAGAGTTTCATTCAAATAGTCAATGGAGGACAAACTCTCTACTCAGAAACAGGGTTCCACTATGTTGGTAGAGGATCCATTCTCTTCATACCTGAAGGGTTCAAATTGAGAAGTCATCTATGACCCATTACCAACTCAACTATAGGCCTACACTCGGGGAGTATTTGATCACTCAAGACCAAATCATCCGGAGGGTTCCACTCTGGATATATATAAAGGACCCATGCCCTATGCTGATAGGAGGGTTGCACTGTATTTATTGAGTAATGAATCCTAGATCCACATGAGGGTTTCACACATAAATCCTACAGAGGACACATTCCATATACTAAATGAAGTTTTCTGCTATAGGATTTGATAGAGGACATATTCCCAGATCAATTATGGGCTTCCAATCTATGATTTCAGAGAGGTCATGTTACCAGTTCGATTAGAGGGTTACACAAATTGAGCCACAAAGTAAAAATACCCATCCCAACTAGTGGGTCCCACTCAAGAAGTGTTTTGTGATGTTGTGTGGTAACTACCATCTTCATGTATTACCTAACTATGAGTCATGTTCATACCATTTAACATTATATTCCAAAATCCAAAATTGCGGGTATCGTGGTGTTAAATGTGAAAAATCACTCAAGATAGGCTTATCACGGTCCAAAATCTGAGTCCAAACGAATGAGACATGGAAGCTTGAAGTTTCCTCCAATGGAATAATGTAGGGCATTTTCTGGGAGTGAACCCACACAATGTTTTTCCTTATCCCATGTATAGTAGTATCCCTATTAGTACATTGTTTTCCAACATGTTGGAGTACATTGTGTTTAGGGGATATAGAGGGCATTCCCAAAGCCACCTGGGGTCCCACGCATGTGCTTGTTCATGTTAGTGTATCTAGGTCATTTTTTGGTAATTTACCTGGTGTATATTTACATTAGTACACAATGTGACTCTTCACATGGGTTGTCACCTATGTTCCCTATCAATATATGTGTACTTAAAAACATGGCATGTTTATGGCCCAATGCTTTGTCACATGCTCAGGACCCATGAGGAAGGTGGTACACGATGTGTAGGAGTGTTATATGCTGTTACACACTTATAATTTCCCAAAAACACGACCTTTGTAGCCATGGGGATAAAATCTATGTTTTAATCCGTTTATATGATTTATAGTTAGGCTTTTCACTTATTTTGAGATCTGTGATCTATAGCTAAAATTCTGCATTGTTGCTTCGAATTTGGTCCTATCTCCACCCTAGAGTGGTGGATTTATCATCGATCTATGTATTTCGGCCCTCAGGTGGCTAGGAACTCAAATTCTTAAAGTCATACACATGTCACCTTGCAGTTGACACATTTGTGAACTGTGAACATTTGATAATTGGATATATGATCATCAAAATGATAAAATTTGTCTCATACTAAAAATATATTTCTGCATGTTTCAATGAATGGTCCCTCACATACAAAATCAATGGGATTCATGGGCTCTGATCAGGCTTAATATCTCCTGAAAATGTCAAAATGGTACCATAGGTTCCCATCGTTGATGAAAATTAAGAAAATGATGAAAAAGCTTTGTGAAAAAGCATTAAGACCATTTTACTGTTTTCTTTACCAATAATGAAGAATGTGGATGATCATTTTTATAAAACCATTAAAATAATCCAATTTAATTGATGCCAAGGCACATGTAAAGGCTGTAATTAGCATAGATCCAATAAAAGGGTATATATGATCAAATAATTTAGTCAAAAGGGGAATAAACTAAAAAGTTAATACCCATACGTAGATATTGGATCATTCATCTTTAATGAATGTGCTTTCGAATTATTTAAGGAATTAATTTCATTTTATGTGTCCCGGTCCACTCTATTCTCGAGTTTCATCATCGTATGACGTGATTCTCCCATAGAAGGATGATGGATATGCTCTCCACAGACCCAGGATTGTGAGGTTAACAATGGGAAATTATCTATAATTATGGCTTTATAGGAAAAATAATTTTTCAAAATAATTACGAATGTTATTAATCCACTAAACATTCAACCATTTATTTCAATGTCTAGACACCCTACACTAAATTATTTGATGTCGCAACTTAGGTATACACTATGTTTCAGACTAAACGGTGGTCTCAGTTTACTGATCCATGCTCCTATTTTACATTTATCCCATTTTCTTTAAGAATTTCTCCAATGTAATATAAAATGTATTTAATCTTCTTGTAAATATTATTTTGGGCACACAAGGTCTTTGAGAAATACACCTTATTAGGGCCTAGATATAGATATATATATATAAATATAAATATTTCTTATTATTACTAGTCAGAAAAGGTATATAAACCATTCCATCATTCAGTCAAATCATCCCTAAAACTAAAATCTAATAAAAAAACTCGGTATACTAATCCGATCCACCTCTCCTGCATATAGTAACTCACATGCATGTTCTAGTGCTACAAACACATGAAAACCAGGGGGATGGTCCATCCATGTAGCATCCTCACCTATAGATACCAGATCTACACTAAGTAACACACCAAGATTTCATAGTAAGTTATATAATTTAAGCAATTCATAGCTTATATTTCATGCAACACTGACTTGGATTGCATTATATTCAAGATTGAGTTTCTTCTAAACAACAATTTAGTATTATAATTATTCAAATGAAATATTTATAACCTAATAATTAAATGTAGTAATAAGAATAGTAACAAATATATTTTAAAATTTTACTATAATTCTATCACATAAATAAACCATATTTATAATCAATTGTATAAGTTTTATTAAAATACAAGTACTATTTTGATAAAGGAAATAATTCTAATGTCCTTTTGTGAACAAAAATAAAAATAACTTTAGAAACTATTATAAATTTAACATGGTGAAATTTTCATACTTTTTAAATTCATAATATCAATATGATATTAGGGTGAAATTTTGGTAATTTTATAAGAAGTTTCATATTTTTAATGAATAGTGAAAAATATTGTGTTTTAATTCAAAAATACCTTTTCATCCTAATTATATATATTTATAAATTTTCATATTTATTGGTTTTAGTGTATATATAGATTATATATTTTTCATTTAATATAATTTTGTTCATTTCAAGTAATTTCACATTTAAATTGGATATAAACACAAGTCAATCTTTTCATAGTTTTTACTTCCTAAAAACCCACTTTAATGGTTTAACAATGTGAATTAATATTAAATTAACTAATTAAACTTATATATCATTATTTTGGTAAAATATACACCATTTGAAAATCTAAAATATCAAAATCATATTATAGTTAATTTTTGATATTTTTCTTAAAGCAATTTATTTTTGATAAATGGTGAAAAACTATACAATGTAGATAAAAAATTGACATATCCATTTAAATAATTATTTTTAACCTAATTTTTCTTAATGTCAAAATAGATACATATTATCTATATTAGTGCACTATAATTCATTGGAGACTTTTTAAAATAAGATTACATATATAAAATTTTATTGAACTTTTTAACGATTTTTACCCACCTTCTAGGAACATTTGAAATTTGTATAAAACGTAATTTACAGCATCTGTAAATTGAATTTCAAAAATCTGAAATACACAGTTGTCATTAGTGAGAGAAAATGTTGTTCAATAGGGTGAAAATATTTTTTTTGGTGAATAGTAACTTTTGAATTTTCTTTACCACGATTGAATGTAAATATGATAATTAAGGTAAAATGGATATTATAATTACCCCAAAACATGTCCTAATTCTATTGGATACATGTATTTCGACTGAAATAATCCTTAGGACTAAAATATGATCCTTTTTTATCCACTTGAGAAAGATTATGACATTTATTATATTTTAATTAAAGAAGAGTTAAATGCGTTAAATTCTAATTTTAATAACTAAACAATTTTTATCAAAGGGTAATGCATAATAAAAATTCAACTATAAATATTCATTATAAAGTTGAAACTATTTCCTACATGAAGGTATTTTATTTTTAATTTTTACACCTTAAATAATTAAATTTATTTATGACACAATGATGAGGCAGTAATTACCTTATTAATGAAAGATTTAAATAAATGATATTATAATTGTTAAAATTAATGTAAATTGAATATTTTGATGACATACAAGAATTTTTAGGGGAGTACTACATGTTAGGGTTGATTAAATGTATTTTTTTGAATTAATAATGTTTTTATGATATTCAAAATAACAAAATAATAAATAAGATAAAAATTGACATAAATGATTTTTTAAAACATATACTATTTTATTAAATAATTTAATATTCCAAAAAATATATGAATCAGACAAAGGACATAAATAATGTTATATGTTTCATTAATATTCCACTTTATGTTCTCTTTGCATTTTATTTTATTTTGATTTACCATATAGTGTAAGAATACAAGAAGGCATGGTAAGAGTTAAAATAATTATCTAAGGGTTAAATCTAAATGATATGGTTAATATGGTGACCTAAAATTGTCTGAAACATATTGGTAGAGAGTATTTCTACCCATCCCCACCTTATCCTTGAAATAATTTCATTTTTATCTATTTGAAAACTAAATATTTTTACAATAAAATAATATTTCATTCTTTTCCTAAAGTGACTCTCGCCTGTCCTATAAAAGGTAACTTCCCCTTCTCTTAAATTCACACCTCCAAAGACTTTTATCTCGGCCAAACCTAGATCAAATATCCTCCCAAATACCCTCAAATTAATCTAGCGAACTTTCTTTTTTACATAAATCAAACCTAAGTAGCCCTTTTGTTGAAACCAAAAGGAAGAACTTGAAGAAGATATAATTATTTCACCACCTCTTTCAAAGTTCATTTCTTCTTCCACTTACTAATTTTTTGTTGTTTCCATAAAAAATAATAAATCCAGTATCTTATACATAATATGATGTTTTTATAAATATGGTACAACCATATTCATTATTCTATCTACCCTATAAATGACAAAGTCACTATACGTGTGTACATAAGGCTTACCATCTCGACGTCGTTGTGTAGTTTGTTATTCAACACATCATTATTTGGATGTTTATATTAATGATTATAATTTATGTAAATAATAAATATATCATTTTTATTATTTCTTATATATAATATACAATCCAATTACTTATGATTTCAGCATCAATCTAATGATATTGTTGATCGTACGAACGTACAACTTACCGTCTCCACGACGCAATGCGATTTCATTCCCCATCGTATCCATTCAAGAATAATTTTCATTTGGTGACAAAAAATATTAATTTTTAAGAACATAATATCAGACTATATATTAATAAAATACATGACATCCATAACAAACATGAATTATGTAACAAAACATATAAAGTAAAAGGAATCAGTTAACATCCGAAACAATTATATTACTAAAATGTTATTAACAAAGAAATATTATAGGAACATATATGATACCATATTTATGTATGTAGTTATTCTATAATTTAAAAAAAACAATTTAACTATTATACAAGAGGTTAAGGTAACCTAAAATTTGTAAAATTACATGGTAAGGGTTTTTCATCTCACTTTTTATTCCCATGAGGTTCATGCTATGGTTGCCACTATTTCCTTTTGTGTTGTGTATGTACTTCTCATGATTGCGTTATTTGTGCAATATAATTTAATTTATGGGTATTTTAACCTTCATTATTTTATCCATATTTTATGTCGTGTATGTTTTGTACGTTACCAAATCAGTAATGGAATTTCTAATTTCAATTTCCACTCATTATGTTTTATGCATACTTTACTGATTATTTTACTCTAAGATTATGCGTGGAATCAATATTTATTTATTTATGTAGTAATTTCTACTCCCCTTTGTGTATATATACATTTAATACACATAATATATCAATTTAAAAATTCTCAAGTCATTGATATGAACTTGATAAGGGTAATTTTATCTCGATTTCCATTCATTAAGTTAAACATCCAAGTCATTGGTTCTATTTTTAAAAGAATACGTGTTTATGTCCTATGACTGATTTAAACATAATATCCAATCAAATTAAATGTATTTTTTACACATTATTATGTAATTGATTTATCCTTAATCTAAGTATATGGTCTTTACAAGGGATTTCGTCTCAATTTATATTCAATTGATACTTATTTGTTGTTATGAACCAATTAACTTTTATATAGTGTATATAATGTCCTTTAACATATTATATCACGAATCCCTTTATTCTCATGATATTTTAAATTTGTTATCAATTTTATTCATCAATTATTTTAATTCACGAGCCTTTCATTTGGTTATGAAATATTTAACTATGATATTATTTTAAATGTTTTAAAATTTTATTCTGATAAATCATTCTCATTAATTTCCATTTTTAAAAATGGTTTTAAGGATTTATTTTTGTGGACATGAATGATTTAAAATTATAAATCATTTCAAATGTTTCAAATTAGTGTGGGACCCATTGATTTGATAATATCTTTTAAACCAATTCATTGAAAAGTAGTGTAACATTTATATGTTTTCAAAAAAGGGGATATTTATCCAACAATTATTTAATGAATATTTTCATCAATTTTAATATCCTTCATTTTATTTTATTTCTTATTGTGGTTGATATATTATAATCTTCCATATTTTATTAAATGAGTCATTTTTTACTACAAATGTGATATTTTTGTATGATTCATGGTTTTTTGGATAAAGTATTGATATTTCGTATAATGGTTTTAATACAAATGTTTAGATTATATTTCACCCTTTTCATATGAAAAATGAATTGAAATTAGTAAGTAACTATTGGGGTCCTATATATCCTTTCAATGCATCGGAAGGTCTCATGAGACACACTAGTGTTTTAGCACAAGGCCTTGACAAAATTTATAGTTAGGGTCTTTGCATGAGGCCTTGACATAAGGGATAATATATCCAACATTATACATTGAATCATTATGTGATTAGTTATTGATGTTACATGTGATTATTCGACTAGCATAATATTCATTTGAATAAGTAAATGGAATTATTTCATGTTTCATTCATGTATTATGATGATGTTCAAGTTTAAAAGGCTTGTGTTTTAGTTTTATAAATTGACATAAATGTTTATGCCTAGTTATGGTAGTTTCTACTATCTTGTTATCCTTACTATGCATCTGATCTCACCCATTTCTTATGTATTATTTTTTCTAGGATATGAATAAGTATATTATAGATGATCTTCATTGATAGTCTTGGGGATATGAGTGTGATTAAAAGAGACACAATGTTTTTATATTTAATTTATAATTTAATATAAACCATGGGTATGTATCTAGTACTTAAAAGGATACTAAATCGACCGGTATTTCAAGAAATGATCTCTTTAGATCATTCCAATGTTATGTAATAATTCACTGACTCTAGGCTTCTGTGGTCAGGGAATTATAGTTCGTATTAGAGTACATTTAGTACAATCATTGGGAACTAGATTTAGAAAAGCTCTATGTAGAGAACATTAAACTAAGTTAAACATTGAGGATTTGTAAAGATGAAATTCCTAGAATTTTGGTAATGTATAGATTTTTTGAGTTTTCCAAGAAATAAATCCCTTTCTAGAAACTACAAGTGGATGTGGTTCTGGAACAGATGTACCTCAGAGTCAAAACTAAGGCAAAGTGTTTCAGGTTTGACTCAGGGTATCCTGGTACATGACAACGGTCCTTACTATGCACCTAGTTTAACACTCTTGGGGGATATTCTTAGAATAATTTACATTTTCATTATAAAATAATTTGAAGGATTTCAATATAAGATGATAATAAATAACCTTGTTTAATCCAAATGTGTTTTATTTTGAAATTAATGTGTTATGATTTTCTCTAAACAATTTTAAGACTATTTTTACTCACACTATGCATTCAGGTTTAATCAATGGTAGGATTCCAAGGAAGTTATAGTAACATTGAAATTGATGTACAATGTGGTCATGGTAGTGGAAATGATATATAAAATGGAATTTTGATAGGTGTAAATGATACTGTGTTCAGGCCGAATCAGTTTTCTGAAAATATATTCAACAAAATATAAATTAACCAACTACCGAACTCAACAAAGAAGGTAATGGAAAAAAATGATAAGAGATCCAGTAGTGGATACCATGGAGAAAAGAAATATCAATTTCTATCATGTAGGAAATGTGGAAGGAGACACCCATGAAATAGTCTCAATGGAACAAATAAATTCTTTATTTGTGGGAAAGAAGGACTTCATGTAAAGAATTACTGAGAAAAAATGAATATTATTATGGAAAAATTAAAAATGATCCTAAGAATCCATTTACAGTCATTTTCCATAAATATAGGGGACCTGGGAGTTACCACATTTAATTCCCTATAATATAAGATAACATCTATGTCATGGAATAAACTATGTGAAAATAAATGGATGGTAAAATGTTTAAATGTATTAATTCTCTTTGTTTATGCTATTACATTTGAAAACATATCTCTTATATGTGTAACCCAGAAGTTTGTTATGTGAAAATGTTATTTGAGGAAGAATTATCTTTTCTTTATTGTTTATAGTTATAAAGAAACATTTGGGATTATATGATCTTGAATTTGAGGAAATTACATGTTATTACTTATTGGATAAAAATTAGAGGTGTGAGATAACATTTGTGGTTAAAATATGTTATCGTTATTTTTAGTAATTTCTCTCCTTTTTTGAAATTTAATAAAATTATATAGTTTTTTAAAAAGGAAAACACATAGACCATGTGACAACCCATCATGTTGGACAAAGATGTGGGTATCAAACCAAAAACCTAAGTGAGACTAGGATTTATCTCTTATCACTGGACATTACGAAGCACCTGGTTATTATGACTATTTATTTTCAATTAAATGATTTTATGGATAAAGAATATGTTGACTTTTTGAAATTATGATTTATCAAATTGATATCCTTAGTATTGGAAAATGATTTAGTGATTATGTGATAAATGTTATTCTGAAAGACTTTCTATCTATATGGAACACTATATTCCTAAGGAAAATAGAATTCTGTGGGATTTAATTTTAGGAGTAATGGTGGATTTTTATTTTCAAAGAATATATGTTTTTATTGGGGACATATAGTGATTTAGGTTATTTATGGAAATGATTAAGATATCAGTTAAAATATGTGATTAGGTTAATTACTTTTAAGTATGTGACTTTAATAGTAGTCGATGTTATTTATAGAGAAATGTTAAGATTTATCGTGGAAGACTAAGAAATCAAATCATTCTAAATTTTGGGTTTCAAATATAGTTTGTTAATTTTTTATAATTTAAAAAAAAACTATTTATTGAATTGTATTTGTGGACCTTTGGGTATTGTTTGTTTTATTTTTAAAATTAAGAGTAGTATTTCTTTCTATAGAAAATTTTCCTTTTTGGGGATCATATGATCTTGTACTAACCATTTTGGTTTTGGTTAATGTAAAAATACAAGGTAAATATATAATTATTCTTTTGTGGAAAATGTGACTCTCTATATGTTTATTCTATCTCTTCAGGTGCGACGAAGTCATCTTGAAAACTCATCATTCGAGGAAAAGATGAGTTTTTTTAGAAATTTATTAAAGGATGAAACTCTATATGAAAATTAAGTGTTTGTCATTATGTTCTTAGTCTATCCCATAAATAAATTACTCAAAATTATGAAAAATAACTTTCAACCAAAACTTTTTCCATTTACTGTTCTTACTAGGTAATCAAAGACCGTTTAACCAATCACACGTTTAAGGTTTTCATGTATTTAACATTCTTCTTGACATGTTTTCTATCAATCTCCATCAAAACTTTTGTGTTTGTTTCCTTCCATATTCATGTTTTTTTAAATAGAACCATATTATAGGTTATCATAGGTGGCCTTTTTACATATCTTTCTTTCTTTTAAAGTGATAGTTCTATTGAATCTTTTTCTGATGTGGGATTTCACCAATGATGTTTTGAAATATCAAACCCCTAGTTTTTGTTTTCGTGTTTAAATTTAGAGGAATAATTTTTTTGAAGGAGGAAAGAACGTAACACCCCAAGATTTCATCATTTGTTATTTCATTAAATTAATTCAATTTCATATATTTCATTCAACACTAACTTGGCATGAATTATATGCAAGATTGAGTTTCTGCGAAACAAAACATTACTATTATAATTATTCAAATGATATATTTATTACATATCAATTAAATACAGTAATAAAAATTCTAAAAAAAATTAAATGTAATTTATAATTATATCCCATAAATTGAATATATTTATGAAGAAGTGTATACGTTTCATTAAAAAATAAGTACTATTTTTATAAAGGAACTACCTCTTATGTCATTTTTTGAACAATAATAAAACTAATTTCAAACACTATTATAAATTTAATTTTGTGATATTTAATTAATTTTTTAATTAATAATATCAATATTTCATTACAGTTAAAGTTTGGTACTTTTATAAGATGTTTTATTTGTTTAAAGAATAGTGAAAATAATTTATCTTAATTCAAAACTGCCTTTTCACCCAAATTTATTGATATTGTTTTTTTTATTGATTGGTTTTATAATATATATATATATATATTATATTTTTATCATTAGATATAATGTTTGTCATTGGATTTAATTTTACATTATATTGGATATAAACTCATGCCATCCTTTGGATAGTTTTTACTTTTTAAAAACCCTCTTTATTTTTTCACAATGGGAATTAATATTAAATTTACTAATGCAACTTGTATGTCTTTAATTTGGTAAAATAGAAATCATTTTTTAATATTAAATACCCAAATTATCTTAGGGATAATTTTTTATATTTTTCCGAGAACATTCAATTTTGATGAATAGTTAAAAACCCTGCATTGTAGATAAAAATTGACATTTTCGTTTAAATAATAATTATTAATATAAATTTATTTTAATGAAAAATAGATATATGATACCTATATTAGTACAATTTATGTCACTGGAGACATTTTAAAATAATATTAGACATATAGAATTTTATTAAACTTTTTAACGTATTTTTCCCACCTTATAGGAACACATTTGAAAATTTGCATAAAATGTAATTTTACCACTTCTGTGAATTGAATTCCAGAAATATGATAGACATGGTAGTCACTAGTATGTAAAATTTGGTCCAATAGGAAGAATATTTTTGTGGGAATAGTAAATTTTGAATTTTATTTTCCATGGTTAAAAGTAAATTGGGTAATTAAAGTTAAAAATGATATTATAATTACCACAAAATATGTCCTAATTATATTGGATAAGTTTATTTCAACCAAAATAAAATTTGGACTAAAATATTATCCTTTTTTATCCACTTCTGTTAGATTATGACATTTTTTATATTTTATTTTTTGAACAGTTAAAAGTTTTAAATTCAAATTTTAATAACTAAACAATTTTTAATATAGGGTTATACATAAGATAAATTCGAATATAAATATTAATTATAAATATAAAAATATAACATAAATACTGGTATTTTCTTTAAAATTTCTAGATATTTAATAATTAAATTTATTTATGACACAATGATGATGGAGTAATTACCTTATTAATGAAAGATTAAAATAAATTATATCATAAATGTTGAAATTAATGTAAATTGATACTTTTGATATCATCCACGAATTTTTCAATGAATATGACTTGTTGTGGTTAATTAGATGTATTTTATTGAAGTAATCATATAGTTATGACTTTCACAAAAACCAAATACTAAATATTGTCAAAATTGTTATAAATGAGTTTTTAATACAGAAACTATTTTATTAAATAATATAATATTCCTAATAATCTACGATTCAGAAAAAGGACAAAAATAATGTTAGATATTTCAGTAAAGAACAACTTGAGTTTCTCTTGGCATTTTATAGTATGTTTATTGACCATATAGTGTAAGAATTCAAGAAGGCATGGAAAGAGTAAAACTAGTTATCTAAGGGTTCAATTAAGAAGATAAGGTTAATATGGTGACTAAAATGTGTCTAAAACCTATTGGTTGAGATTATGTAGACCAATACCCACCTTAGCATCAAAATAAATCCATTTTGAGCTATTAGAAAAAGAAAATAATTTTATAATAAAATAATATTTCATGCTTTTCTGAAAGTGCCCCTCACCGCTCTTATAAAAGTTCACTTCCCCTTATCATAAATTCACACATCCAAACACTTTTGGATCAGCCAAACCCTGATCAAATGTCCTCCAATCTACCCTCAAATCAACCTGTATTCCTTAATTGGGTCATAAATCCAACCTATGGATCCCTTTTGTTCAAATAAAATGGAAGCATCCAAAGAAGAGGTAATTATTTCACCACCTCTTCCAATGTTCTTTTCTACTTCCACTTCCTCTTTATTATTTACCCATAAAAATTTAATAAATATTGTACCTTATACATAATGAGATGTTATTATTAATATGGTACAATTATATTCATTATTATATCCATCCTATTAATGAAAAATCCACCGTATGTGCGTACGTACTTTTTACCATCTCCACGTCGTGGTGTAGTTTGTTATTCAACAATTCATTATTTTCATTTGTATAATAATGATTATAGTTCATGTAAATAATAAATATAACAAGTTAATGATTCTTTATATATAAATTAAATTTAAATTAAAAACAATTTCATCATCAATATAATGATATTGTCTGTCATGTATACATATGACTTACCGTCTCTACGACGCAATGCGATTAAACTTCCCATTTTAACCATTCAAGAATAATTTTCATTTGATGATAAAAAAATTAATTTTTAGGAACATAATATAATTCTAGATATGAATCAAATACATATTATCCATAACAAACATGACTTTCATAACAGAATATAAAAATAAAACGAATCAGTTAACACCTAAAACAATGACACAACTGAAATATTATTAACAAAGAAATATTAGAAGAACATATATGATATCATATTTATGTATTAGGTTGTTTTATAATTTTATAACAGGTTTTTAACTATTATACAGGATCTTAACGTACACTATACTAAGTAAAAGTACAAGGTATGGGGTTTTCAACTCACTTTTTATTCTTGTGAGGTTCATCCTATAGTAGCCACTATTTCCATTTGTGTGGTGTATGTACTTTCAATGATTGAATTATTTGTGTAATATAATTTAATTTTTGGTATTTAAATATTCATTGAATTATCCTTATTTCATTGGGGGTATGTTTCTTAAGTTACCAAATCAGCAATAGAATATCCAATTTCAATTTCCATTAATTGGGTTTTAAGCATATTTCATTGATTATTTTACTCCCAGATTATTTGGGGAGTAACTATTTATTTATTTATTTATTAATTTCCACACCACTTTTTGTGGATATACTTTTTATACACATAATCATTATATTGATAAATTCTCAGGTCTTTGATATGAACTTGATAACAGAATTATTAATTCAATTTCCATTCATTAAGTTAAAAATCCATGTAATTGGTTTTGTTTTTACAAGAATATGTGTGAATGTCATAAAATGGATTTACACTAAATATCCAATAATATTTAGTGTATTTTAAATTTTCACACACAATTTTGTCATTTATTTATCCTTAATCTAATGATACCGTATTTATAAAGGATTTCTTCTTAATTTATATTCCATTTAGACTTCTTTGTTATTACGCACCAATTCAGTTTTATTTGGTATATATAATTTCCATTGACATATTATGTCATGAATCCATTTAGTCTCATGATATTATAATGTTTTGATTTATTTTATTCCTCATTTTTTTATATTCAAGCGTCTTTCATTTGGTTAGGAAATCCATAACTAAAATGTCCTCTTAAATGTTTTAAAAATATATTCTTCTAAATTTTTCTCATTAATTCCCATGCTTTAAAAATGGTTTCAAGGATTTACTTATAGGTACATGAATGTTTTAAAATTAAAATTCCTTTCAAAAGTTTCAATGTGGTGTAGAACACTTTGATTTAAGAATCTTTTTTAAATGACTTATTTAATAAATAGTGATACTTTTAAAAGTTCTCAAGAAAAATGGGGTATTTCTCAAAAAAAACTACTGATTATTTTCATCTTTTTTAGTATTGTTCATTGTATTTTTTTATTGAGGTTGATCTATTATAATCTTTCATTTTGTATAAAATGAGTATGTTTGACTGTAGATGTTCTATTTTTATACCTTTCATGGATTATGTTTAATGTAGTTACATTTCTTATACTGGTTTTAATATGAATGTTTAGATTACGGTTCACCCTTTTCACACGAGGAATGCATTAGACAAATTAACTACTGGGTGGGGCCCGTCATAGCCCCTCGATGAATCTATAGAGATCAGGAGACAAACTAGTGTCCTGGCACAAGTCTATGACAAAATTTATATATATGTTCTTGGAATAATGCCTTGAATTTGTGGTTAAGATGCCATGCATTATGTGTTCCATCATTATGAGATTATTTATTGATGTTACATGTGATTATTCGACTATTTGAATATCCTTGTGAATAGGTAAATGAAATTATTTGATTTATCTTTTCTATATTATACTGATGTTTAATTTTAATTTTTTTTTTTGGTCTTATACATTTCCTTAAATGTTAATGCTTATTAATGATATTTTCTTCTATCTTCTTACCATTACTGAGAATCTGGGCTCACCCCTTTCTTATGTTTTATTTTTTCTAGGATGTGATGAAGTATATTATGACTAACCTGTAGGGATAGGCTATGGGATATGAGTGTGTTTAAAGGAGAATTTTTTTTATTTTATTTCATAATGTAATGTAAAACTTATGTATGTTTCTAGTACATCCATGCTACATAACTAATAGGTCTTTTGGGACATAATCTCTTGTGATCATGAAAATATTGTGTAATAATGCACTAACCCCAGGCTTCTGTGGTTGGGGCATTACAACTATGTACTCCACAGTGGTGGCTTCATTCTCTATTTCTATCTCACCCCTATCAATGTCACTCCTAGGGTGATTCATGCATATCCTTAGTTGAGACACACTGAAGACGATGTAAACCCTCTCTAGATGTGGGGGTCAGGAAATGTTGTATGAAACCTCTCCAACTCTCTTTATGATCCCAAATTTCTCAATGATCCTCGAGTATATCTTGAATCCATAGCTGATACTCCTCGATATTCATTTTGGGGAGACTCCCAGGAAAACATTCTCTTTGTGATCGAACTCCATGTGCCTATGACAGTGATCTCTGTAAGAGTACTTCCTTCTCTAAAATGTTATAATCAATTAACAGATGACTTTGACCTTCTCTATCGTCACCTGCACCTTGTATAGGACCATAATATGTTTCTTACCAATATATATCTTAGAGAAGTGTGACATGATGGGTTTTCCATATATGACCTCAAAAGGTTCAATACCAATGGTATATTTGTAGCTGTTATTAAATTCCAACTCTACTAAGGACATGTTATCAATCTATCTCTAGAAAAAGTCAATCATGTAATCGCTCAACATATCCTCTAACACCTAGATACTACACTAAGTCTTCCCATTATTTTGGGAGTGAGAGGATGTAATCATCCTAATTTGGGTTAGGAATTCATCCTAGATGCCTCTCCACAATTGTGACATAAGTTTCTAATCACTATAGGAGACAATTTTCAATGACACCCTAGGTAGGTAAATGATATTTTGTTTGTACGACTATCCCAAACTCTCTATAAAACATTTCCCATTAGTAACAATGATGTGTTTCGTCTTCGTGAGTTGATAAAATATCACATAGATGTACTTATGGCTCTTCACATTGCATGGAATCCCTATCACTTATACAAATATTTCATCACACATTCTCATTGGGATACCAAGGGGAAGAAGCAAACCTCCTAAAACATGGTGCTCTACCTTTCACGTGCTGATAGATGAGGCACTAAGGGGAAAACTCAAATACACATCATCATATGTTGGAACACCAAAAAAATGATAAATTCCCCTATACATATTCCTCATTACATGATGTAAAATAGGGGGACGAGTGTGGAAATTTCCCATCACCTCCTCCCACCCCATGGATGGACCCGCCATCCATCCTGGAATATTTATGACATCATTCACTCCTTGAAAATATCCATATAGTGAAATCCCTATGGATATATGGTCTTGTAAGACCCCTAATTAGTTTAATCCCAGCTAAAACTCTCTCACACACTTAAGAATATGTGGATTCAACACCAGTGACTATAGAAACATTGTTTCCTCCTACTTTAACATGCTCAGCTACAGGGAGGCCAACTACATTCAACCCTCCTTCACCAATTGAGTCTACGACTTCCATATAATGGCATATTACAAAAAAATTTCCTTTACGATACCATATAACATATATAAAAGATATTCCAATTTAAAATCCAACCAACATCGCTATCTCAAGTTAATGTCTCTCTATATGATGATAAATCTGAGACTATGATGGTCGGAGTAAACCATAATTCACTCTCCCTGAAGGTTGTGGATCCACATTCTCAGGGTGAACTATCGCTACCTTCCCCAGGTCACGAGTCATATAGTTCTTCCCATGGGGTCTCAAATTTCATGAATCATATGCAGTAACTACATACTTCTTCATCGACATCATGTAAAGCCCAAATCCTAAAGAATCACAATACAGTATATATTCTACACCTTCCTCAGGTAGTCTTAGCACATGAGAACTAATAAGACTTTTCATTAACTCCTTTAAGTTCCTCCTGAAATTCTCAATCCTGTAAAATGGATTCCCATTTTGTATGAGGGAGGACAAAGGGACTTTAATTAAGGATAAGTATTCCACCGACCTCATGTAGTACCTCTCCAGGCTAATTAACCATTACAACTATGAATCACTCTTGTGTTTCTCCCAGTAAATCACTGTATTGATCTTTGTTGGGTCATTAGATAATCCTTGGTCATAAATGACTTTCCCCCCAAAGGGATCCTCCAAATTCCAA
Organism: Viscum album; assembly: GCA_963277665.1. Taxonomy (NCBI): domain Eukaryota; kingdom Viridiplantae; phylum Streptophyta; class Magnoliopsida; order Santalales; family Viscaceae; genus Viscum; species Viscum album. The sequence continues at coordinate 796,675,181 of OY728157.1, forward strand.
AACTGGAACATTGAGTGCATTACATGAAGCTAGTACTCTTGAGGAAAATCTAGATCCACCCTCAAGTGATCTTCACTCTCCTCCTCTGATGTAGAGATAATATAATTTTTTTAGTCCAGATGATCACAAAATTGTCCATGTCTAGCTGGAAAATCTAGTTCATCAAAACCATTTACACAGAAAAAGTATTCATCACACTAAAGGGAATCATGAAGAACTCATATTGTCCATAGTTAAATCATAATTCCATGTTTGGAATATCAGTCTCGTGAACAGTTAACTGGTGGTAGAAAATCCATATATTGGTCTTTGATAACCATATCATGCCTTGTGACTAGCCATAGAGGTCATCAATCCTAGGAAAGGGGTACTCATTCATTACCATGGCCCATTTCTAAGGTTGATAGTCCACAAAAATCCACAAACTCTCATCTACCTTTTTCATGAATAACACTAGATCTACCCATGTGCACACACTGGTTCAAATAAAACCCTTTTTTATACATTATTATAACTACAAACATAACTCCCAAATATTGGTAGGGACCATCTGATATGCTACATTAGATATCTATGTCACGTCGGAATGTTAGTCAATGAAAAACTTCATCTCCTGCCTCGTAGGTAGTCCAAGAACTTTCTCAGGAAAGACAGCCATGAAATCCATGACAACAGAAATAACCTTTTTGCCTAAATATACTGATGAAATAATGGATACACACATTAAAAAATGGATTATGGGATATATAATCCTTCTTGAAGAACCCATTCATATCTACATGATATCTATCACACCCCTAAAGGTGAATCGTGTCCCATCAGTTTGTACGCATCAAACTCTTCTATGGTGACTTTATATCTAGGATCATACCATTGAAAACCAATACATACCCAAGATGAGTTTATATGGACTCATCTTGAAGAATAGAATCTCCCACATGAACCCCTATTCACAAAGATATGGTTCATACTGCCAGTAGATAAAATATACAAATGAAGCCTTCCTGATATGAACCACATGACAATGTTTTTGGGATAGTTCCTTGACTGATGGATATAGATATTACACCTATATCAGAGAGATGATGTAATCACTAGAACATGTTCCTTCTAATTCTAATGAAGGAGTAGATTAAAAAAATACCATACCTCTAATCATCTCATGCACTGAAGGGTCATATGCCTCTAAATCCTACAACAGTCTACATCCACATTCCCCAACTCATCAACCAGAAATACGACACATGGTGGTGGTGGGGGAAGGATACCATAACATTATCCCCCACCCACATCTCCTCCATCTTCTCTACTAGCCCTACCTCCCTAGGGACTATAATTATCGCTCCTCGTAGATCCCTAATCACGTTCCTCCATTTTAGTGTTGGTCCATAAATAATCTTCCTATGATGATCGACATGTCTGGTCAGTCAATGAATCATTTTGGGACCTTTCATATCACTAGAATATCATAAACTCTATATATTCCCCATGGTGATATTCTTTTTCCCTGTGCGACATGACCATGAACATGAGTTTTATTGTGAAAGGATATCCTGCATGGAGATCCCACTGACTGTATCCTGTTAGCTATTGTAGATGACTCAGATCTGGGGTTCCCACCACTCTCCCCAGATCATTAGTATCCCTATTACAGAAATTCCTCAAAAACTAGTTCTTAATTCATAACCCCATCATCAGTGGAGTTTTACAAGGGAACCTCACTAGATTGAATATCTATGTGGAGTCCCTTATCAGACATCCATGCTCAGAAGTAGCCATCAAAGATCATCTAAATAGAGTAACATGTATGGTGTGTGAACCTCACTATATAATTATCCACTATCATCCCTCCCATATATTTCTGTTAGTTTTCTTGAATCTGAAATTAGAACAAGAAATAGGTGTATTACTTATCATAGAATAATAGTTGGATGTTTGGCCATTAGCATGTTGACTCACCATTCATGTACAAAAAAAATTATCCACCTGTGCCCAGCTACTTAGTGGAGGAGGCTAGATACTAGATAAACCAGCAAATCTGTTGGGGGTTAAAATAAGTTTGATGATATAGAAAACTAACTCTAGTAAATCCTCTATTTCCTGGGGATCTGGATCACCATAGAACCTTAACATCCTCTAGCATTGTAACTTATAGAGAGTGATTAAATTGCATGCATCCTCAACCTTCTCATTTGGTACCATCTTCTCATTAATATGTGGAGTGTTTTATACCTTCTTCCACTATGATTAATCTTGTTGGATGGACCCTGAACTAAGGACATATCACTCATGTGATCATCATCATCATCGAGAACTAGTATCCTATGTTTAGGTATTCATAGATAAATCCTGAATTTTAATTAAGACATTACATGGGTATATGATCATATATATATATATATATATATAATGGGAAGATGAATCAATAAAGACTATAAAATTATAAATACTATATGATTAATGTACCATTGATCCATGGAACCAATGACTTTTTATTCCAATTCAACAAGCATGTATTGATGGTTCTAGTGAATGGATACACTTTCCACCCACACCATCAATAGATTCCATAGTCTGATCGATGCACTCAAAACATTCTAAAATGGTTTTCCAAATCCAAACTAAATATTCAAAAGGGGACTAATCCAAAAACCACCCCAAGTATTGAACCATATATGATACAAATATTTCATTATCCAACCCAATATAGGTATTAATTTGAAACTACCCCAATCTTGAATACATTAGACTGGGGTGGGAGACCTACATTGAATGAAGTAATAACACGGGTAGTCATTTTAATAAGTACCTTTACACACACAAATAGCCATCAATTTGAAATATTTTAGAGGGGGTAAAAGTCAAAGAAGATTAAATATATGTGAAAACCATACATACAAAACAAAAAGAGGGTACATGTGTTTAGTAGTGTAAACTAAAAATTAATTTAGAAAATGACCTCCCGACCATAAAGATGTCCTACCCAAACAAAACTCAAAAGTAAAATGTTGAGGGAGGATAGCTCATAATATCCAATATGCAACCATCATATGAGGTCCAATGTGCCTGGTATTGCTAAGCTCCTCTAAAGTCACCAATGAACTGTCTGTTATCTTCATAATAGTCAGTACGTATTGTAAAATCCCTTGAATGGGAGAGTATATACATAACTAGTACGACACCCTAAATGCTGAAGGAGTATCACTATGAAAATCAACATGTAATGAAATGTAGTAGATAGTAAAGAAGATCAATAATGTAGTGAAAAAATTATCAACCCAAACCATGAAATAAAATAACTTCAACCAAACACAAGGGGATTAACACAATCTTCAAATGAACTACACATCGCGAATTGTCAACCTATAGTAGGAGAGTATTCTCATAAAACCATGAGAAGCTATGAATTAATGGAATGTGTCATAACTCACACATCATTGCCTCTCATAGAAAGGGAGTAACCAAATCCAAAGGTATATATACAGAAGAATATATATATATGGTCAATAAAATTAATCCCAAAAGAGAGATAAAGGGGATATACATCGCACAACTCTAACTAGGATGAAGTGTCACCAAATGTATTAGAAGTCCCTCAATGATTCCCAACATCCCACATGTATACATAGATGTAACTGCCCAAGTCTAGAAAATCCTTGTCACTATGCCACACAATCAAGGGGCTATAGTCTCTAGGTCGAGGACTCATGCTCTTGTACGGTAGAAGGGTTCTAATCAGATAGTCGTTGGATGACCCATGGCCTTCTTAATAGGAGTCTTACACTACATTATTAGAGAACCCATGCTCATCCCAGATGGAGGGTTCCTCTGTAGGAGTCAAAGTGGACCCATACCCATCTCGACTATAGGTTTCCACCCCTAAAGTCACTGGGGACCCATTCCAATCTTTACTAGAGTGTTCCATGTGAGAGGTCTATTTAGGACCCATTCCTTTTTATTACAAAAAGGTTCTACTCTAGTCACTAAGAAATTAAGACCTACTCGACTGGAGGGTTCCACTCCAAAAGACTATAGGGGACCCATTCCCTATGATGATGGGAGGGTTTCACTGTAGGAGTCATTAGAGTACACATTCCCAGATCAACTGGAGGGTTCCAATCCAAAATTCATCAAGTACCCATTGACATCCTAGTTGGAGGGTTCAACTCATGATGTATCTCGTGATCATGAGTGAGTAATGTCATCATCAAGTTTCTCCAAACAATAAATTATTCCGAAAACATTTCACATAGTATCATGAAATCCACTATCGATGGAAATGTCATATTTCACACATGGAAACAATATCGGTGGGATAATTACAAGAAAAAAAATAATTCCAAAAAAATGGGATAGGTATTTTTTTAGTTTCATCAAAAGGACCAAGTAGTAAAGAACCTGTGAGGGGATCGACACAATGTGTGGTCCCACTTTACCACCTAGAAGTTTACCTAAAAGTACCTAGATTACAATACTTATAAAAGTAAACATCATGTATGGGATATAAACATCCTTCAAAAATCGACTTGGGGTCCCTCCCATGTTCATTTATGTGTCTTTATACATTACCCAATATATGGGTAATTTAGTACAAAACATGCCTCTCCACATAGGGTGTCTCTTGTGTTCTCTGGATCTATCTGTGCACATGGAAACATGGAATTTTCATGGTTGTGTGATTTAAAACATGACACTGACACACAATGAAGGTGGTATACATCATGTAGTAGGTCCACACATAGTTCCATGCTTTTAATTTTTTGAATCCCTAATCGACTCACCCATGGGGTGAGACTCCATGTGTTCATCATTGTACTCGGTGTGTATTCATGTTTTTTATATTTTCTCATATCTACAATCTATACATCAAATTTCGCTTCTCTACTTCAAATATAACCATATACTGTCCTGAGATTAGTTTATCAAATGTCGGTAGGTGTATTACATCCCTTAGGAGGGAGAAAAATCAAATTCCAGAACACTCTTACGCACCACGTCGCACAAAACATGTCTGGGATCCTTCAATCATAATTTAGATAAAATTTATTCATCTAAATGAACATCTGTTCCTCACAAATAGTCTATATCTTTGCTAGATTCATTGATTTTCCCCTCTCTCATGAAATCAGTATAATTCAGGGGGTCCAATCAGGTTTGGTACCGCCCCGAAACGTCGAACTGTAACCATATGACCCAAATGGTGAAAAATTAAATGAACATGAGGGGTAATGGTGTGATAAAAATAAATTAATAATATTTTAAAATAATTATTATCCAATTATCAAGAATATTAATTACCAAGGTTTAAAATAGTTCAAATAGTACAATTTTATCTACACACTAACGCATGAAAATGATTCAATTTACGTAATACCAAGAAAAGGAATGATATAATGTTGTAATTTAATATAAAATTCCATAAACCACAAATTTATGACCCCTAACTAGATGATGGATCATTCATCATCTAAGAACATGCTCTAAAACATTCGAAGGAAGTCATTACATTCACTATATCATGATCATCTTCAATCCAACGTTTCATCATTGTTTGATGCGACTCCCCAATGAAAGGATGAATGAGAAGCATAAAAATGTCCTATAGATAAGATAATAACCCTAAAAAATTCTCCATAATTGTATATTTATTAAAAAAAAAAATTTGATAAATAAATTACTTAATCCACTAAACATACCACCAACAAGCGTGATGTCTGAATTCCCTGAGTCGGCAGATTTTTTGTCACTCCAATGGTAAACAATATATTCTAGACTAAACTATGGTATCTATTTTCATATTCAAGAATCCTCATTATATTTTTCATGGTTTACTTATAAACTATGAACATGTAATATAAAATATATTTAATAATCATATGAAATTATTTTTGGGCACATTGGGCCTTGAAATCACAAAACATATCAGTTCTTAAATATGTATGTATATATATATTTCCATGCCTTAAAATGAAATAAATGGGTCTGTAAATTCATTTTATCAATAAAAACGTTTTTACAATATATAAAAACAACAAAATCCCTAACGAGTCTTCAATATCACCCAAAAATTATACCTTATGTTCTATAGATCAAAGAATTAAACTTGGGAAAATTTTCTAAAAAATGGGTGATAAAAAATATTAAACAGTTGAGATCAGAAACTAAGTGAGATAATCAAATAATAGAAACTATCAAAAAAATCTTGGTATAAATAAAATTTAAGGAATTAATAATTTGATTATTTCTATGATTTGGTGAAACTGAGTAAATACTATATCCATGACAATAAATGATATCATGGATATCAATAATACTGATCTCATTCTAAGGGAAATATTTATTCTATACTATGATAACATTTCATCAATTCCTTGTGTAAATTCAATTTACTATTATAGGGTGGGGAATACAGCAAAACCCAATATTTTTTGAGTCTTTAGACCAATTGTTTCATTAATGGTATATATAATTTCATTCCTCACCCATAAATTGTATAAGTAAAATTCACTCACTATAATATTCAATAGTACATTTCATATAAATTTTTATGGAACCTTTAGATGAATAAATACCTGGATATGATAGTAGTTATAAATGAAAAATTTCTAAAAAAACTAATAAACCTACATTTTTATCCAAACATAATAAATTATTTAAATACTTCACTATCCAATAATTATTTTTTGTTTCTTGGTGACCACCCTCCAATTAAATTTTTATAATTTTATATCTTCACACTGAATAGTGTAGAGACTATAAAATAAAGTCACTACTAGAATGAAATGATCAAAATCCATCCAAAGAAAAAATATGGATGGTTATAAAAGAACATGTCCCTAATATTGAAATTTAAATACATAAGTATTGTGAAATATGTTGAAACCAACCTCATAAAATGAAATCATCAAATGACATCAGAAAAGAGGTGATCATGAATTGAATTTTTTGATACCATGAGTTGAATACCTATACATATAAATAAATTTAGTCAAGTAAAAATCATGAATCATAAAATGAAATATGTATAAAAAATTTAAAAATTATTTTTGAATATAAGAAAATTCATGAAAGATATTTTATTAATTATTTTTTTAATTAATATAGTATGAAAATATATATGTCACTTTCAAGTATAAAATTTGAAATTTTTATGTTAAGAATTTTGAAAACCATTTTTAATAAAAATTAATATCTATTAATTTATAAATTAAATGACATAATTTATATCTTGGATATATGGGTATAGTAATAAAAAACTATATTAATGTTAAAGGAAACCCTATTTTTTTATTTTCAAATTACTATTATTCAAAAATCCAATAAAAAAAGAATCAAAAAACATTAAAAACTATCAAAATATCGAATTTCCCCATATAAATAGAGAAATTAAAATATAATAAAATAACATGATAGTTAATCAAATCATGTATGCTAAAATTTTATGAAAAATCAATATAACTAAAGAAATAGATACATGAGTTATCAATGTCAGTGATGAGAAATATAATCATTAAAGTAAGAAATTTTCAGAAAAAGAAATTTTTAATTAAAAGAGTATGAATAAATAAAATACCAATTGATAAAATAATGTGGTATAATATACCCATATAGTATGAAATATGTGTTATAGAATGTATCACATCTCAATTAATGGAAATTGACTTACAAAAAATCCATACTCTTGAGGTAAAAAATGATTCAAAAGATATTAGATGGAAATTAACTGAATTTTTTTACTATATCAAATTATTAAATTTTTTTATAATGATACATAAAATGGATTATAATACACCATTCAATTTATTTCTTGGTGAAATGCATAAATATGCCTCAAAAAATTAATATTTGAAAAAAATAACCCATGCTACATGAGTAACATTTTAATCAAACCCTGTTAAATGATCAGGCTTGTAATTTAAAGTTATAACCAATTATTAAAATATATCCAACCACATGATATATAAAATAGTATTTTTATTCTCTACATAAATTAAATAAATTTCAGTATACCAACCACGCCTCAAAGATATGAATTTGAGAAGAGAACCCCTTACCTCAGTCATAATTCATTCTAATCATTCACCAAATGACATTAATAACTTAATAATTTTCATTCAATATATAACCAAAAACATTATTCAATACTAGAAAAATTTACACCCCTAATATTTGACCATTATATATTTATATATATATATATATTAATTTTTTTACTAGTTTTAACACTGTTTATGAGTAAACATTATCATTTTGAACTATTTTTTTAATGTCTGGTAGTGTTTAGTTTTTCTCAAATTCTATCATTCCTATACCATATAAGGTATTTTAATAAACTATATTTGATAAATTATAAAAAATAATTCCACTTAATGGGTTTTTTGGTTACTATCTAGGTTGATGAAGTTGGCGACAAGCATGTTTCAGTGATTCATTAATAATCAAGGGTGATTTCTTAATTACTATGTAACATATTAATATAATGATTCTAGAATAAATAAATATTTATTTAAATATTTATCTCTTATTCTAATAATTGATTTTATTTCATAGTATTATATGATATAAATTCATTGAATTATTCTTATAGGTGGTTAAACTAACACAAACATGGACCTTCCAAGATTAATGGATGATTATGAGGTGGTTATTTATAATATCATTCTAATAGAATTATAATATTTTTATTTGGTTCAAAATTGATAGATATATCATAATTTTAATGATGTAATAAAATATAAATAATGAAATTAAATTCCTTACTTATAAAGAAGAAATTATTTTCCACCAATTATGATCATTACTATAAATGTAACAAATGATGATCATTTGTTGATCATATTATTTTTCATACTACAAACCCAATGATATCATTTAAATAATATTTATTCATTTATCACATTCATATTTACATCCATTTAACTCTATGATGAATATAAAATTTGAGAACAACCATTCCACGCATGTAGTACTCCGCACAAACATATGCTTCATGATTTCATTTTCTATAGAACGAGTGAGAGGGGGAATGTTGTTAATCGTGTTCATAACCAAAAACTGATTTTTAATGTAAAAAAAACCTATTTATATTAAGTTCCTTATGAGGACCAATATTTTAAGGTGGTGAATAAAAATGAGACATGTTGCATCTTGGAGGTGATAGTTTGCACATACACATGATTGGAATTTTTAGTATTCTTGAGGTGAAGGAGAAAAGTGTTTAGTTTTTATTCATAAAATATATAAATATTAATAACATTATATATAATATATAAATTAAATAATATTGTGAAAAAAATAAATCTAAATATAAAAGTAAAATATTTCAAGGAAAGTGTGGAACATTTTTTGATAACATTGGTATTATTTGGAGGATTCCTTGGAAAAGAATGGATTATGGTTATCTATTATTAATAGAATATAATGTGTGACATACCTAACCCTAGTATGTTATATAGATTACTTAAATTATTATATTGTAAATTGATATAAGTGATATCTTCCCAAGGAATCAAGTATTTTTCTACTCTTCCAAAACCATATAAACGCTTAATTCATCAATTACATGTGAAGACATAAAATACAACACAATATTTTATTTGAGAAAAATAATATTACGTCTATCATTTCCCTTCATATCAAACATATTAAAAAGCCTATATTCCTATAAAAAGGAATCAAAATAAAACATTGAGCTCATATTCACTTGAATGGAATTAGTATATAGGACACCATTAGAAAATAAATAAGTATTGAATAATATTACTGAAATAAAATATGATTAAATAATTTAATATAAATAATAACATGTTCATAGAACTTATCAATGGATAAAATTCCTATTCAAAAAATATATTGTATATTAATAACTAATTTCATCATTTTTAAATGTATAATATCGAACATTATAAACATTCCATTGAGGTTTCGTGACAAGACATCATATATAAATGGGTTTGAAATTTTCCAAATACCCACATTGTTTGGTCTCATGAAACCTTCCAATGGATAAAGTACATATACAATTTCAATCCACACTTTTTAAATAATAAATAAAATGAATTAATCATATTAATACATAATAATATTTTAAGAACCTTCTTTGTAAATCAATAAAAATATGTTTTGAAAGAATAAGCATGTATAATGCCAATACATTCCCTTGGAAAAATGATCATAACCAATCCAAAGAAAATAAATTGGATGGTTTCATTAGAGTATATCTTATAAAATAGCTTCATCCATTAATTTTTATAACATTGATGAAAATGTTTCAAATATATCACATGAATATTTCTAGAGGAAAATACATTATTCATTTTTGAATAACATGTTTAAAAACATAAAATATACCAAACTTACAGGAAACATAGTTTCTTCCAAATGAACATTGTAAATATATAATGGATTATAAAAAGAATATAATACTGTTTATGGAGGGAAAATCTATTATACAGTGATTATTAAAAGAAATATATAGTTCTCAACTTTTTTGAAAATTCTCACATTTGAAAAACAAGAAAAAGATTCAACTAAAAGCTTTTTATATAATATTAAATGAGGGTAAAAAAGTAACCCCACAACATCAATTATAGTAACTGTACATTTTAATTTAAATTAAATATAGTAAAATAAATATTTAAACAATTAATGGTATATAAAATTCTAATTTTATAGGATAAATATTTATTTTGAACATTCTCATTCAAAATAATCCTATAATGAATTTTTTAAATTATCCATTAGAAAAAATATTTTCTGTAAAATTGAAAATAATGTATTTAACTATTAATAATTTTAATTACATGATTTTCATCATATATTTTTAATTAATAGTTATTATCTTAAAAATTTTATAAAAATAATGATTTGATCACTTACAGAAAAAATGGGTTATTTTTAAAATTCTATTTTCAAATACCTAATGTCTTTCCACTTTAATTAGTAAAAATAGTATTTAAAAATAAATTATTTATTTTAAATTTAAAAAATGATATGTTTTACTATATGAATTTAAATACAGATAATGTTTTTTACTAGTCATTATGTTTTGGTTATATCATCTTATGCTCGATATATGAATTTCCGAAAAAAACCAATTTTCCACCACGTTTTATGGGATGATTTAAAAAAATTATTCTAAAAATGTGGATTAAAAAATAAAGAATATATACACTATAATTAATTTTAAAAAATAATATTAGTTAATAAGATTAACTAACGTTTTCTCTATAATTAATAACAAATATAGTAAAAAATGGTTTCCATAGTAAATATCAAAATTGGTTTACAAGGGGTTAATCAAACAACATAAGGGTTAAAATAGCATAAACAATTAGACCTCATTATATGGAAATATTTTGACCATAATGTTATCAGATATTATAGTGAGTAGTTTTGGATTCATTTTCTCATGAAATAGATGTAATCATAATTCAAGACACTAAAAAATTACAAATGGGCTTGTCACCTCAACAATAAAAGGACATATCCTCCTCAAATATTCCAACTAATTGAGCCACTTGGAAAGACCAACCACACAAAAAACCCCTCCCAACCTTACTTATATTTTAACTGTATATTTTTTTCTTTCTGAATAGTTCAACCCTCTGGTCCTTAATATGTGGAGAAAAGAAATATTCTCTAAGAAAATGTAATCTTATTAACGATTCAATTTAATTTTTAACTAATATTTCACCACCATAATTTATGTCACAAAAAAACCAATAAAGTGACACTTGTTTCACTCAAAACCTATATATAATAATTTTTATTAAATAATATTTTTCACCGTCTTCTCTATCGAATGGGAAACAAAACCATCATTCATGTATATGACGAAATATCACCACGTGAAGCGATGTAATTTTTTATCTCTAACCGACTCACATGGATAGTAATAATGATATAACCAAAGAATGAATATGATATTTATGATATAAGTTTCATTCAAAAAATTTAATATACTTCCGAAAATACCAACTCTTTTACCCATTAATAAATTTTAGTGTTTCTTTTGTGTACAATAGACCTACTATTTCCACAAAGTGATGTAAATAATTTTCAATATCCATCATTAATTAATTATTATATAAATTTATATACTGAATAAATATTATAATAAAAGAATTACTATAATTATTAATAATATTTAATAATATACTATTAATGAGAAAAAAATCCACCATGAAAAAACATGCATGTGAAAACGAATCACTTAACACTAAAATAAAAATGATGATGAATTGTTATTATCAAATTGGTGATAATAATTCATAATGGATCGTATATGATAATATAAATATTATTATTTATCTAGTATAAATTAATAAGTAGTTCAAAAACAATACACATGAGGTTAAATCAAGTTCAATAGTGTGGAAACATCAGGAATGGGATTTTTCCAAAATTTCCACTCCATTGAGGAAAATTTGGAAATATGAACCTATTTAATTTTATATGGTGTATATACCTATCAATTGATGTATTTATCATGGATATGTATTTATTAATGATGATTATTTTTTCAATTAATTTTACTCTTCCAATGTGAGACAATTTGAAAGATATCAAAGAGGTAAGTATTTTTTTGTATTCTAACTTTTTTTGGATTTATCTTATTTTTGTTGAAGGAATATTATAAAATATATATCGTAAACATCATTTATTCTTTAATACTTGTGATATTAATTTATTATATATATTTTCTCCCATATATTTAACTCCTTATCAATCGAATCAAGGAAATTTTATAAAAGAAAATGGATCTTATGTCTCCTTTTGACCAGGTTTACATTATTTCAATGTCAATGTTTTTCATAAAATTATTTTACAATTTTTATTTTTTCCATAAATGATTTATTATGGAAATTTTATGTCATGATAATCATTTTACCTAAATTTTATGGAATCATTATAATTTTTTATTGAAATAGATATTTTTTACTCTATTTATAAAAGGTCAAAAGGATTATTAACAATTTAATATATATATATATATAGTGTTAACAAACATTCCTACCACCACATCCATTTTAAAATATTTGGCTTCATATATAAGTTTTAAGTGGTTTTAAAAAACATTATTATGGATAATTATTTTTAATGTTTCCTTCCATTTTTTCATTATCCAATAGTCATGTATTTATTATAAAATAAGGATTTATACTGAATTTATAGAAGTTTATTATCTCTAATTAATTTTTTGACTACTAAAAATATCATGAAACATTCAATTTATTATGATCAATTTTTATTAGACATTAATTTTATCTTAAATATCTGTATTCATTATATCATTCATATTCCTATAGAACAAAATGTATTTTATTTCTAAATATGGTGTTTGATTTTGAATGTTAATTGAGTGGTCTGAGAAAACATAATCATCAGTATAAATTCATTGATATGAATATTATTGAAAGTGAGTAGAGATAATGAATTAAATAGATCATGAAATATATATTTAATTTATTGGAAATTTAGTGGTTAGTGGGGGATGGATTTATTTATCCCATCGACGCCTCAACATGTCTCAAGAGACAATCTAGTTGGACAAAGATATTAATTTATTTTTTTTGTGTATTCCTAAACATGAATTAATCAATTTTATAATAAGTCCATAATGGTAATAATATAAATATTTCATAGATAATGATATTCAATATTATGAATTTTATTAATTATGCATACAGGTATTATTATCTATGATATTATCATATTAATATTTTCCATGAATTCATTTCATGCCCAGGATATTGATTAAATACAATCTGTTTTTAGATATGTAGTGTACCATAATCATTAGATTTTCTTTCATTGTAACTTCCATTTTATGTAAAAATTATTGATGAATTTATCTCACACTTATCATTTTACATTTCCCTAGGATATAGTGAAGAAATAATTGAATGACATTAATGGACACATAATATTTCATTACTATGTTTTAAATTTTATTTCACTTGTAGTAAGGGATGAATTTTTGTATACGGTTCTTAAAAAATAAAAAACTTATCAATCCATTTTTATTTGATCAATTATATCTTAAATTATTGTAATAATGTAGATAATAACTCAAGGTTACTAAAGTTGGGTTTTCTACAGTTTATATGAGAGATGTTTATTGGAAACATTTGGAATTATATTTAGAAAAAAATATATTAGGAAACATAACCCTATATTAGACTTTGTGGATATATATAATTATAGGAAAATTTAATAAATATTTCTATAATTTATATATTATTTAGTTTTTCTAAGTACAAAAATCTTTCTAGATACAGTCACTCGACATGTTTTTAGCACAAATGAATCTAGGGGTAGTAACTCCACAAATAGTTGGTCAAGTATATATCAGTCATCTTTCTATATCATCGTGATTTTTCCTATATTACAAACTTGACTTCAACCACCTATGGGATATTATTTTGTCATTTACAACATCTATTATATCCCATTATGAATGATTTATAAATATTTTGTATTTTATTATATTCCCAATGAAACCACATTTTTGATAATGACATTAATAGTGCATAAATTTTCAAATTTATGTTATTTCTTACAATAAATTTGGAATAAAATTTTATGATTTGAAATTATTAATGTTTTTTTCTAATCCAATATAAAAGTTTTTTTAAAAATTAATTCTAGTATAAATAAATGTATAAATACTGATGTCCAATGAAGAAATTCTCAAATTGATCAAGCCAATAGAACTAGTGTAGGACCAGAGCATACCATGACCATGTTATGGTACCTTTCCCATGTTATATATAATAACCCTCTCAAAAATGGGAAAACATGATGAAACATGATATTATACACCTATATTAGACTGTTTCATTTAAAATAAGCATGTATCATTTAGAGTAACAATTAATACAACATTAGCAGAATAATAGAGTAATCCACTACAAAAGATATTTAGGGTCTTAGAATTTAATGAATGTAAGAATTTTATAATGATATTATATTTACAAAATTGAGATTCTGGTAAATTTGGGTCAATGATCAACCATAATAAGAAGGAATTATATATAGAACATATTTAATGGATATTTATTAAAGATACATTCTTCGATAAATGGTTACAATGGGATAAATGAACGGATATAAAGAAAAGGTTCGTTAGCTAAAAGAAAAAAAACATAATGATTTTCTGAGTGTGATAATTATTTTAAAAGACTATAATGTTATTATATGGATAATTATGTAATTATGAAAAATATATATACAATTTATTTGAAGGGATAAAGAATACATATTGGACTAAACTGGTTAGATAAATATTTTCCTCATATGATGAAATATTATTATGCTCCATAAAAACATATTAAGAATATTCATTATCCATTATCTTAATGGGAAATACCACAATGATGAGATATACATAACACTATGAAAATGGGAACTTGTTAGTGCATAATTGAAAAAAAAACCTTCCACCAGGCGAAAATTGTAGAGTGAAACTTCCTAAAAAATTCTTGAAGTGAATGGAAGTTTATTACTCGAGCATAGATAAGGGTTTTCTTACTAAATACTGTTAGGAAAAAAAGAAAAAAATTGTATCTAGTTATTGATCTATAATGAAATGTGTAATTATTCATACTAATATCCCATCATTCAATGAATAATACTGCATAAGAGTATATGGGGAGAGTTCCAAGTATATACAATCACTATTGTACTCGTTAAACATCCTAAAGATTTCATAGAAGGTAATTTAGTCATATATTGAAATTTAGAAAATTATTTATTTGATTCTATATCATCACACTCTCTTATATCAAACATATTTTCATAAAAAAATAATTATTTCTTTATAATCGTAAAAATATAGTCACGATTCAAAACAACTAGTGAAAATCATTCATAAAGAAGTATGTGTTAGTTAGTTATCATTATAACACATAAATGTGTCTTATTTTTAGACGTTATTAGTATACCTGTGGATGAATTTGATATAATCCATGGTATGGAATGGTTTTCAAAAGCCAATGAAATATTTTATTATAAATAAAATGAAATTATGATATGTGATCAATATTTAAAATTAATTCTCTTCATAAGGGAGATATCATCATTTGAGCCATTACAAAATCTACCTCTAGTATCTCTTATAAATGAGATTTTTAGAGAAGATGGGGAGACCCATTCTGAATAAGGAATAAGATATATTTTAATTGATTATGTACATTTTGTAAAGTAATACAATGATGTATTTCATAAGGAATTAACATGACATCCAACAGATCATGTAGTTGAGTTTTTACTTGATTTAATCCTTGATGCAAGAACTATATAAAATTATCATTTTTTAATGGACCATGTGGAATTAGTGTAGTTGAATAATGATTTATAAGAGTTTTGTGATGTTATAAGTCCTAGTTATTCAACATGGGTAGCCCATTATCATTTTTTAAAGAAGAAATATGAATCTTTGAGGACCTACATTCATTATAGGGAAATCAATTTTATTAATGTAAAGAATTGGTATATTCTAACAAACATTTATGGAATATTTGGTGACCTTCCTATAGATAAATTTTTTCCAAAGTTGAACCATAATCATTGTATCATCAATTGGGTGTAAGGAAGGAAGATATTCTAGAGACACCATGTTTTATGAGGAATAGAAATTATGAGATTATAGTAAAAATTTAAAATTGAACAGTGAACCCTCCGATTTTATGGATAAAAAATAGAATTAGTGGAATATATTACTATTATAATGTGGTATTTTTTGATGAAATAATTTTTTTCTCAAAATTATATAAGGACTAACAGAATCATTTGTGTTTAATTCTTGTGACACATACGGAAAATAAGTTATTTGTGAAATTTTGAAACATTAAATTTTATATTTATAGTATATGTTTTATTGGGTATATAGTCTCCAAGGATAGAATATGTTGACCCAATGAAGATTAATACAAAAATATAAAAATGGAATACACCAACGAACATAACCAAGATATGTGGTTTCATTGGTTTGTTATGTTTCTGTCAGTGATTTGATTCAAATTTTTCACAATTGGATAACCCATTATCCAAGAATATATGTAATAGGGATATGTTCTCCTGAAAAATGGAATGTGAATAATTTATTGATGAATTGAATAGGATATTGGTTAATGATTAAATTTTTACTATTCTAATAAAAATATACATATTTATAATATATATAGATCTGTTAAAGAGGGGACATGGTTGTGTCTTTATACAGAATGATTAAGTTATTTTTTATGCATCAAGCCTATTAAATATTGAAGAACATAAATATCTAACCCTTTATATTGATTTGGAAGATGTTCTTTGTTCATCATATTATGGAGACTGTATCTACATGGTTAAAGATGTGACATATAAACAGATCATAGGATTCTAATATATATTTTTTCAATGAAATATATCAACATTTGGATAAGGAGATGTCTCAAACTAATCATTTATTATGATTTCCTAATAAACTATCTCATAGGGGTGGACAATAAGGCCATGTATGCATTGACTAAGAGATATCATAGAACCCTAACCAAAATGAGGCTTGAAATGCATCGTATGTTTATGGATTTAGTAAAGATTGTTATGTGAATTTTTATGGAAGTGGAAGCATTGATCTATTTTAAAATTCATTTCAAACCATATTTATTATAAAATATTACATGTTTTCATCCATATGATGATAATTTTTAGAATAAAATCAATTTCTGGAATAATTATATATTGACACACTTTTTATATGATGATGGTGTTTAATTATTTATAAGGAGGATATGTATACCATATATATAGTATATGAAAATCAAATTGTGAGAAAATTATCATATTTATAATTTCAATATTCACTTTTGAAGCATTGAGATGTATAATGATTTTAATGAACTTTTTTAGTGGGGTAATATAAAGAGTGAAATTTCAAATTATGAATCATTATTATTTGTTTTTCAACAGGTGATATATGAGAGAGACTAACCTATAGGATTATTTCAACCTATTTCTATTAATGTTTGGTAATGGGGGAACATTACTATAGAATTTTTCTTTGTATTAACAAACATGCCAATATATACAAATTAAATATGTGTTATTGTTGATTTCCTTCCAAATGTGAACATTAACAAGCTAAAAGAGAAGATTTACCACATTAGTTCCTTGAATTAATCTATATTAATGAAGTTATAATACTCTATGTAACTCATATTTATATTATCTCTAATCGTTATCCATTGTTTATATAGAAATTCAATAAAGTAATCAGAAGGATCTTGATATTAATCATGCTTTGAGCACCCAAAATCATTCTCAAAATACTTGAATGACTAATAGACAGATTAGAACATTATACGAACTTTTTTCATTATGATCATTTTAATTTCAAGGTATGTGGGTTATGTATTCACATTTATTATAGTTTCTATATAAAAATATTTTCAATTAAATTATGTATATAGGGTCGTATGAATCATTATCTATAAATAGATATCGTACTATATATTTTCCTGATGAATTTATTGAAAGAAATATTTTAGGCCTATAAGAGGATGTTGAGGAAAAGTAAAAGTTAATGACTATTAAAAATCATATTGAATTTGAAAAAAATATTTAAAACTCTTATGGTGATAAAAATTGAATTAATTGGAAATTCAAGAGCGTGATCACATTTTCTAGAAACTATCTTTGTGGGATGGTGTTACAAGATTTGATAAGAAAGGAAAATTTACCCATGGGTACTTCATACCCCATGAAATTAAGGAATGAAATGGAGATATATATTAATGGATAGAAATGATATTGTGCCTCTATAAAGTATAGTATGTGTTCTATGTCTCATTTTTATGTGAGTACATTCTTGACCCAATGCATGTGATCACCTCTGAGAAAATAGAATTGTAAACTAATCTATATTACAATGAAGATCTATTAGATAATATAAAGAGTAGATAATTTTTTTTGGAATAACATTAATCAACCAATAACGTTAATTTATAAATTTTATAAAATGAACGAAAAAATTCATGAACTTGAAGATTTTACAAAATTGAACCACTACAAATATTTTAGAAAGTAATAACCACCAAATTTTTAAGGATGAAATTTTTTATGGAGGGTAAAATTTAACACCCTTGATACAATTATAGAAAGTGTAAATTCTATTTTTATAGAAATATAATAAAATTCATAATTTTATATTTTATGGAATAAAATAGTTTTCTTGATAAGATGACTATTGAAATTTAATTTACTGGGTTAAAATTAACATAGAATGAATTTCTAAAATTATCCAATAGAAATGATCTTTTTTTAATAATTAAAAATTTAGTTTTTAAATATTCCAACATTTATTTATAATAATTTTATAGAATATGTTTAATGAACAATTTATTTATTATATACTTGTTAGAAAAAATGATATAATAATTTGTGGTAAAAAGGTATTTTTTCAAAAAATATTTTTAAAATCATAATGTCCTCAGATCCTTATTAATTAAATTATTAATCAATAAATTTTTTATTTAAATGAAATTTATTTATTATGCATTTAACTATCCTAATTTAAATCATATAGTTATCATTACTAGTCCTGTAGTTAATACAAGATCACCTTATTCTTGAAAATTCATTTCTTGAAAAATATATTTTTCAACAAGTTTTACGTGGTTATGTTTAAATTAGAACATCCATATCAATTAAATAGATAATATATCATAAATTTCATATTTATATTCATAATAATTAATATTCACTACAAATATTCATCGATAAGGTATATTGTTTATAAAATTAAATATTTATTTTAATATAAGAGGATAACAATTAGCATGTGCAGATGGTTATGGACTATAATTATATTACCCCTCGATGAATAAAAATTTATCATTAGTAAATATATATTTTTAGTCTTAATAAATGGGTGTTCAGTGTATACCGACACAAGGATTAAACATTCTGTAAAAAGTATATGACAGAAAAGATATCATGCATTTGGAGGCCATGAGGTTCAATGTGTTGAATTTTCAATATTCAGAACTAGTTTTTATTATCCTGAAAATTATAAAACTGATATTACCCATTGATTCACATTTGTCATAGTTTATTTAATAAATTTGATTCTTTTTTAGTTATCTAATTTTCCATATTGAAAATGCCTTTTTTACTCGAGATAGCATTCATTGATGATGACCCCTACTGATAATTTTTTCTCTCTCTTATTTTGTATCCTTCCCCATTATATGAATAATAGAACATCGATTGGTATTCAATGATTTAGAAAATATCATTCTCTTATATTTTATATTTTATATCCACCATAATGGTGGATGAATATTTTTATTTAGTTCTTCCATAATACTAAACTGATGAATCATTTGGGACATGATTCCTTGTATCTTATTCTAATGATACAATGTATACAACGAATATGGGTTACCAAAGTTGGGTCATTAAAAAATTTAACATTAATAAATTATTTAATTAAAGTTGTATCATTCAAAAAAAGATCTTAAATTAAATTTGGACATGGGTAAAAAATATTCTGACATTATTGAAAAACATTTGTTTTCATAAATAACATTCCTTTAGACTTCTGATTAATTAGAGGGAATGAAATTACTATAGAACATTTAAATATTATAATTAACCATAAGAGAATAAAATATATGGTTTTTATGATATAATGGTCACATAATTCCACCAATGGGATCTTAACAATAGATAATCCCAAATAATGACGAATCTGTTAAATAAACCCTTGCATGAGGACTGACATACATCATAAGATATTTTAACACTATATATAATAAATTTATGTATAATATAAATTAATATTAGGACCATTTATATATATATAATATAATATATGATCCATTTTAAACATTTCAACACCAATTTATTAATAAATCTTTATAAATGGATTTATTTCTATTTGTCGACTATTTCATTTTTCTTATATATTTTAGTTCAACAGTTTATTTCATTGCATTTGGAACGTGGATCCATAATTAAAAAAAATATTCATTATATAAATTTCATATATATTCATTATATTTATTCGTAGAATCATTATTGAATGACATACATGAAACATGAGTCACACCGTTTCAAGGAGGTTGGAGACCATAGGTACGTATGAATGATATAATCATTTTTAACTGATGGAATGATAAGAATGTAAATCAGATATTTTATTTTAACAATCGTAATTATGTCAACAATATAATATATTACCTTTATATCAATTATTATAACAATCCATCAATAGTGGTTATGATAAATGAAATGCAATGCTACTTGGAGACAGTAGGTCAAATATATGCATGAGTAATATTTTTGTTTCCATAGAATGAATATGAGAGGGAAAATGGATTTCTTCCCAAATAATAACGTTTCATTATATATAATATACATATTTTATTAAATTAAACTATTTATAGAATATTTGTATGCAATATATGTTGAAATTAAATGAAAATACTCAGTTAAGAAAAAAATAACTTCTTCGAACAAAATCATTTGGGTTATACCTAAATCCTTCATAAGATGTAATTATGATCCACATTGGTCCTGAAATACATTATAAGATAAATTATAATTTTTTTTAGTGTTTTTTGGGTAAGATTAATTTCCCATGAGGTGTGTATAAGATAAGAAAGGTGGAACACTTTTTTAAGTGAGGGAGGTGGCACACTTGAAAATTTTCATAAGTTTAAAATATCTAAATGTCATAGTCAATAAAAATGGACCAAAAATGTGTCATAAAATATGGGTAGATAATATAGGTTCTGAATATAATATAATAATATCCTTAATATTAGTATTTAGGTCATTGAAATATTATCATATATTTTAATCGTTTTAAACTAGTTTTGACAACTACCATGGTGATAATATTTTTTACATAATATACTATTCATCATGTAAAAAAAATGAATGTGGCCTCATTTAAAATTATATACATGATTATTAAAAATATAGGGTATATTTAATAACATCAAATTTATATAGGTTTTAGAAACTAAATTAAAAATATACCCATAAATATGATGGAAATGGGTTTGAAAAAAATTCCTCAATATGAATAATTATTAATACCAAATTGAAGTAAAATTTTGAAACCAATTACATTAATTTAATTATTTTTAATTGAAAATTGCTTAATTTTTTTAACATGAAATAAGATAATCATACTTCAAAAATAAATGAAAATAAAAGTTTAATTTCATAATAATGTGTATCTATCACTATTCGCAAAAAAAATTTATTCAGAAAATTTTTAAAAAAATCAACCCAAGAAAATATTGACATTATTATTTGAGAAAATATAATAATTCGCTAAAATAAATTTTCAAAATATTGCAATCATTGTTTTAGTAAATTTGTTTATTAATTCAATATGTGTTGTGTTATTATTTCTATATATGGAAAATAATTATTTAATTGATGCTTGGGTGTTAAATTCTTCACACCATCAAAAATATCATCAATGAAATTTGTAAACCTTAATTTCATAAATAGATATGGATATTTATCTATTTTTACTTATTCTCATTTCCATGTATCTTCATTTAGCTTTAGATTTATACAATGTACTTTTACTGAGTCGTCCTATTATTCCACAACTGTTCACTAGTGTCAATAATCTAGATATGATCATCAATATAAGTTAAATCATTCTCTAATTCTATTTCATTATATACTAACAAATGTCTCTGTTTATTCATGTACTTCCAAAACAAAGAGATATAGAACATATCATGCACTTTAGTTCATCGTTGTGGCATTACAGAATGTAATTCATAGTTTTAATTATTTCTTGAAGTTAAGAAGAACGGATGTACCTAGTAA
Organism: Viscum album; assembly: GCA_963277665.1. NCBI lineage: Eukaryota > Viridiplantae > Streptophyta > Magnoliopsida > Santalales > Viscaceae > Viscum > Viscum album. The sequence goes on from OY728157.1 coordinate 796,698,026, forward strand.
ATCATTTACATTTCATGAAAATTTATATAACAAAATTACATAGATATACCATCATGAAAATATGAAATCCCATGTTAAATTCTAAATCTTTACCAATGTTACCAGGAATAATTTTTCATAATCTTCGATCTAGGTTAATATGTTTCTAAATAGTATTAAATTTCACTATTGATTCCTCAAATATATCTAGGCATATTATAATCCCTTCTCCGAAATTGTCTATAAAAGTGGAAGTATAAAACCTCTCTCCATAAAATTATTGATATGGTGGAATTGGATTACTGAATAAAAGCTAATATTATTTGAAAATTCCCCCAAAGATAAATAAAAATCCATCATACCCTAAAAGTAAATCATGAATGGCCTCAATATATATTGTAATGTAGAAATATTCCTTTAATAATTCAAATAAATTTTAGGATGATTTGTTTTTCTTCAAACATATTCCTATATTAATATCCACCATATGAATCTTCTTGGATTTTTTTTTGTAAACCACAAATCATGATCATATACAAATAGGAGAGGTGTAACATGGAGTCTCACAAAATCATTAATATTGTGTTTGAAAGTTCCTCAAGAACAAGATTGATTATATTAATCATGAAACATATAGTAATATTACAAAATATCAACATAGGAATATGTAATCGTTTCAAGACTCATTTGGGATGTTTTTTAAAAGAAAATACTTTTTTAAATACAAATCAAATTTATTCATATTATTTATTTTTAAAATTCATATTATCCCACACAAAAATATTATCATGCCCCGCATAGGTTACTATCAGTAATAAATGGGTTTAGTCACCAAATGGCCTTATGTGCACCTCCTGATATTCTCGCGGCCTTCGAATTATAGCAAGGGCCTACGGTGTGTCTGTGTGGTGACTATTCCCTCTTATCAGAGCAAGAAAATAAAATCTACACATATACCCAAGTGCAGTGGTTGCATGATAAGGGTTTTCATACATTCCCTAGATGGTAACTACCAATACGATCATGATCATTTATATTAATAATATTTTATGTGTATGTTAACTACGTAACTGAATAAAAACGACAACATTAAATTACTGAATAAAAATAAATAACAAATTTCATTGCACATTCCTGATGGATACATGATAATGACCATACCTACTCTAGCTACGTTCAAATATGTAAACTTTCAATATACATCAACACATGGGGATACAATTCCAAGATATAAGATAACCTATAATCTCTTCCACTAAAAATAGATATCAATTCGATGTTTCATCTGTACATACTATAAGAAATTAATTGTGTAGGATCGTATTCAAAAAAGGAAGACTAATAATGCCATGAGTAATTATTTGGAAAATAATCATCTTACTGTTCCCTATTCTAGTATAATCTTTTGGTAATCGTAGGTTTTAATCGATAAAAAATCAATAATCTAGAAAATGGAGTGGATTTCAATAGGGATGATCATTTTTCAATATATAAGGACTACTCTCTCTATCTAAGAAAATAAATGAATGCTCATCAATAATCATCTCTATAGTATATTTCTAGAATAATATAGTAAATGTAGACTTGGTATATCATCATGATCAAAGGGATTAGCTTATGTATCAATTGATATAGACATAATTATATTCTGAGATTTCTGAATAATTTAGTTCATGGTGGATATTCTTCCACCTGAAAACATATTGCATCATCTTGATCCTAGCATGTTAGTCTCCTGGGTGAATGGAAATCTAATAGGTGTTTTTTGGATACACATGGAAAACACTCATATTTAATTAAATAGGTGGTAATACAATTGAAATTATTTATTCTACTAATGTTATAAGTGAATATATAGTCATGGATTCCCCATGAATCCATAGACTCATCATTGTTAATTATGAGAGAGATCAAATTCTATTGGACTACCAACTTGATATAAACTAAATGTGTAATGAATATATACAGAAATTAATATAATAATATGTTTATATCCACGTAAGACCTTCTAAATTGTAAAATTATAAAATTGGTATGAAACAACATCATTTGTAATATATATGTATGTTTGTGTCATATATGTCATTAGCACATAACAATAAAAGTAATTGAGGTTGGGTCATCCCACAAGAACTACCGGATCATTTAAAATCCTCTATGATTCATAAATAAAAATTTAACTGATAATTTAATGAATAATTATCATGAATCTAGAGAGTTGGATGAATTATTGAATCCTTCTTATTATATCACCGACCATTGTTTTTATGCTAGTTAATTCATGGTTTTGGGGGATACACTTGGGCAACACTACATATTACCAATTCTCCCCTACCAAAGCCATAATATGATTGGGGAACCTTGTTTGGGGTCCCCTCCAATAAATAGATCTAGGAAAAATCACATCTATATGAAGAATAAATCCCCTAGTAGTTATCCCCTAAGACATTAATACCAAAATTAACTTAATAAAATTTAGAGGCTACTCTCCAACTCATCAATAACCACCAATATTATCTATAGTAGCCCAAAAAATACTTTAATATTGAAGGTTTTTTTGATGTCACAATGGTCATTGTCCAATAGGTATTTCTATAACCCATTTACGACTAGATATCCCAATAGGGTATATTTTAATCAATGGTGTAGGTTTTTATTATTGTCACAACATATAGTGGACAAGGAGATAATCTGGGTCCAATGAGACCCAAGTGTCCTGTGAAAATTTTAACTTTTTATATGAAAAGGCATAAGTTTAATTTTTAAAAATATAATCTAGTAATTTAATAATTATAATTAATTGACCTATCAACATTGTTTCTTAGGTGGTGTTGTAGTTGTCCTAGAGTGGGGTACAACCAACACCATTTTTTGAGAGATAGAGGGATTGATTCCTAGAATCCCACTATGGGGGAGAATCCTTCCCCGGATCTGCTCATCTTATTGGGTCACCATGTCATTGACTATGTGGGAAGAATGGGGCATAACCCCTCAGTGCTAATGGATTTTTGTATCAAACCTTCATTGATTAAGCTGTAACCCTACAAGATGATCTACCATCTCGGCTGTAAATTAATCTTTCTCGGCTAGGGATCTCTTTAGAGTGATCCATTTTTTGGGAAGGGGTTTCGTTTTATGGAGGTTTTGAAAATCACACACATGGGGAATCTGTCTCTATGAAAAAATAATCCATCAGCACATTTAATAAAACATACCCCTACATTATTTTTAAAACCAGAAAACATCACACAACACATATGCTTTAGAAATTTATATAAAGGGAAAGTATTAAAAACCTCATACCTCTAATAGAACATTGAAGACTATGCTCATGGTCTAGAAGTTGTTTAAAAGTCCAAATAACTCTATATAACCTTATCTAATACATTTAAGGACAAACCACAAAACCACCCCACTGGTGTTTGTTAATTATTATCACATTATAGTTAATTAATTAATCTAAAAATGTTATATGTAATTGATCTATTTTATTAAAATATGAATAATGACCAAATTCTCAATGGTTGATTTCATCAAATTAAAACAATGACCAAATACCAAAAAAACCATGGCATAGACACAACCTAAAACAAAAAAAAATCACCAAACCAATGACATTAAATAATTATAAAATTAGATTAGTTTAAGTAGAAATATATTATAAAAATAATATTGAGAATATACGACTTCAAAACAGAATCATATGGAATGTATATAGGTTCAAAGGACCCATTAATCCAAGGTAGAGTAAAAGAACATCTTCTATGTTTAATTACATCATATTTTAATGGAATCATAATTAAAATACCATACTAATTAAAAAATTAGAAAAAGATAAAGAGGACGGAAATAAAGATGAGAAGATGAAAAGTCATACCTTTAACCACTAAAAAAGATTTATAATAACACACATTATAAGTGGGTCTATGGAAAATAAAGAAGAAGTCCCCATGGATGTGTGAGAGGTAATTGAGACAGGGAGGGTGATTCTCCAATAGATAATGATGGGTAAAACATGAATTTTTTACATAGAAATCTAATCGGCTAGCAGGTGGTCCTGTTATAGCATTGGATGAAATATCTAACCAACTCCACTTACGGATCCTCTTAACATCCTAGATGTCTCTCATGCCACCTTTTACTTTTAAAATTCATATACTAAGCTTCGACAAGACTCTGAAAATGGTTCTAAACCACGATTCTAAAATTGACCAAAACAATTTTCAAAAAAATCCTATTCACCTTGATTTTCAATATCCCATTCAGACACTAGATCTCACAACATTACCATGATGACACACCTCAACCTTGATATTTCAAAGATTTCATCAAAACAAACATAATTTTAAAAATCATTCATAAATTCTTACTCCAACATCTACATTATATCTCTAAATGAATTATACACTCTAAATGATGAATATGAACATAGTATTCTTTAATTTAAAAACCCCAAAAAACTCTCATAACCACTACAAAATAATAGCGACAACACTTAGCCAAGACAGTACACTCCAATACACTCTCATTTCATCATCTGGGTTACCAAAAAAACTATAGTTATTTTCTTTATAGATTCTATCATTTAATGTAAAGACCCATAAATTCCGTGGAAATTTATTTTTAATACATGGGAAGTTTACGAGTCTGTGAAAATTGGTGGTGCATGATTCCGAGGCCCGGTGTGCTGGAAATCAATTTCTGATGTTCTGTTTGGGTACTTTTAGTAAACATATGAGTGGGATTTTATAACTTTTGAACCGGTGCTCGAAACTTAAATCTGAGGGCACCATTGAACTCGCAGCGCCGATATTCGCTTAATAAGACTTTCACCTTGACGACAGTTGGTCGAGAATGGAACTTAGTGTTTAGGTTTTTAATTAAATAAAAAAATTTATGTAGCTTATTTATATTTGGTGGTTAAAACTTCCAAGAGGAGGTTAGAGGTGGGTGCCACCACCCCATAACCTCCCATGAGAGGTTATGGTGGTGCCCCCCCCCCTGAGGTCTAAAAACCTCTTATCAATTAGAGAGGTGGGGACCAAACAGGCTTTAAACCCCCTTGAACTCACCATTAGTGGGGGGAACCCTTGATCTTGCCTCATAAATGTGACAATCCCATCAAATTAATTAATGGAACATTAATTAAATACTTCGAAATCTTTAGAAAATTTTGGCCGACAATTAAATAATGTGATAGCTTATCCCATTATTTTTGGTTCGCATATTCATTTGGTGGAGGATTGGGAGAGGGGTTTGAAGATCTTAGAAGAACTAGTTATCCCAACGAAGAGCGCCTCTTACACCAATGAAGAATGATCTTCAACCGGGGAAAGAAATGGAAGAGTTGTCCTTGAAGAACACAGACGACGTCATCCTCGACTTCTTCATCTTATTTCTGATGTTAACGGAATGATGTCTGCATTTCCGCAACATCATCAATGAACAATGATACGAGGTAGGGGACTTGAGTTTGAAATTCATCTGTTATATGTCGTTCACTCATGGGTAATGTTTTTCCAATTGATAAAACCAAAATTTGGAGAGCTCGGACACCACGAAGGTGGTCGGACCCTACCCCTTCATTTTTTATCACTTTTAGACGACCGCGGTAGAGCAACGACGGCCAGCGTCGGGCCGACCGTGAAGAAACCTATGGTGCATGGCCATATGGTCACCGGAAGGGAACAACACCATCGTGCCATGCAGATGAAAGAGTTCCCAGCCAGACTGGGCCATGGCGAAAGGGCGTGGCCATGTCGCGCCTTGTGGAGGAGTACAGTCGCAGCCAGGATGGGCTGCGGCAGAGGAGCAGAGGCGGCCGCCATCAGGCCGGCTACCGGCGGTGCGGTGCGGCTAGCCGCTCGGCTAGCCGGGAGGAGTGGGACCCTACGGGGTCTCGCATGACTTGGACCGATGCCGCCTGGTGCCGATTTGGACACCACCTGAACAGTTCATCCATTCAGAATTCTAGGGGGCAGAAGCCTCCCCCTGGACATGGATAGAGAGGGCCACATAGGGTGATGCTAGCCGCTGGCCAGCCATGCCACATGGGCCGCCGGGCTGCCGGGCCAGACCCCCCGCGGGCCAGACCCAGCGCGGGTCGGGCCGCCCTCGAGCCGGGCCGCCACCTCGGGCAGGGTCGTCCCCTCAGACTGGGCCTCCCTTGGGCTGGGCCTCCCCCTCAGACCACGTCGAACCCGCGGACCGGGTCGGACCTGCGGACCGAGTCGGTCCTGCGGACCAGTTTGGACCCCAGTCCTGACTGTTTGACCCGAATACACATTTTCACCCATAACTTGGGATACGGGTGTCTGATCAACGAACCATCTACGGAGACGGAAAGTGTAGAGAGAGGCGGTTGTTTTGGATTACCCCACATGAGGGTTGGTCAATGCTGGTGTATAGTCGGGTTATTTTGAACCTAAAATCCAATCGAGCCCCCAGAATGGAAATCCAATAACTCGCAGATCAAGCGTCTGTTTGATGCACCATCCATTTCATTGAGAACCCTATGACGAGGCGGATCATTGAGATACTTATTCATGGGACTTATTTTCAGTTAGAGGATTGACCAGAAGCTCGTGGAGCAGATCCTCCTAGAGATGAGCAGCGGAGTACGGAGACCTAGTAGCTGGCTGAGACCTGACGACTGCTTGACCGATTTGACATGAAGTGACTCGACTGTCCTAGTGGGGAGCGCCATTGTGTGACGCAGCAGACCCACAATGGAGAGTGACTCTGTGTGATGCAAGAGACTCGTGGTACTCAACAAGAGAAGTATATCAGCAGGCTACGAGGGGGAGCTCCTTTGTGAGAGCGTTGCAGACCCGTGGTGGGGAGCGCCTCTGTGTGACGTAGCAGACCCATAGTACTGGACAAGAGGAGTACCTCGATTGTTCAAGTATAGTGGGAAGCACCTCAGTGTGACGCAGTAGGCCCACTGTACTCAATATAGGAGGAGTACACCGTTAGTCAAGGTTCTGACAGTGTGACTGGGGTTGTTACTTGATACTACCCCCTAGAATAAAAATCTGGGTTTCAGCAGGGTCAATGACTTTTTTGTTTTCCTCAAGAATGAGATGGCTTACTAGATAAATTAGGTATATGTATGGTCATATACCTATGTAATGGTTATGCATTAAATCCATACTTTGTGGTTTATCCTTGTTAGATTTTGTGAGAACTTGAGGGTCTCGGGGTCCCTACTGAGAATTGTTATACTCACCCCTAAACAGGCTATGCCTGCACCTCATTGTGTTGGTTATAGACGACGGACATCGCTAATTAAGTAAGAGTGTAGTAGGACTAGATGGTACCTTGAGGTGGACCACTCGGTGTGACGGTACACGGAGGGGACAGATGTTCGTGGAGTGCTGAGGAGGCAATCTATACCTACCATTCAGGTTGGAATCTCATAGGACGACCGAGTAGCTGCTTTACTTTTCAACAATTGTACTTGCTTTCAGTTGTACTTGTACATTCCTGTTGGGTTTGTATTTTCGGACCCTTTTTCATTCCATCACTTCTTTTTTATACATTTTTTCTTAGTGTTTTTTTTCCAGTTGTGTATTTTGATGCGTTTTTTAATAGTTATAAAAGAAATGCCTTTCCAGTATAGGAATTTATGCCTTTGGTGCTAGTCTCCAGCCCTTGTCCTATGGAAGATGGGCTTGGGGTAGTCACGATATGGGCCCCAGGGGATGGGTCATGACAAATTGGTATCATAGGAGTAAGTTCTACCACAGAACATAGGACTCTGATTATTCATTTCTATGAAGCTATAGTGTTAAGGGTACTAGGTGTGGTTTTCAATTCAAGGAGTCCAGTGTTGGTACGGGCGGCTGACATATCCATACATCAGGACCCTAACTACTAATTTCCTACTTAGTGCACAAAAACACTGATTACGTGTGTGTCTTTAATATTTTTCTTATGTCATCCCAACCAAGTCATCTCACCAGGTATAATCTTTTGACCGTGTCACATCTGTTTCTTTTAGGATTCCTCCCCGTAGAGCCCCAAGAGTCGTACAATCTGACAGCACACCGAGTGATGAGGCCTCGGTGTAGGGCCCTTTACCAGCGGAGGCACAAGCGGTACCACTTCCCATTGGTCCACTGATGCAACTAGCCCCGTCAGTAGAAGACCCATGCTGCTTGAGTGCGTTTCTCAAGACTAGTGCTATAGGCCACCTATGTTCAGGGGAGTGACAGACCCACAAGCGGTTGAGGATTCTCTGGAGGCTATAGTGAGAGTCTTCAGACTAGTTGAGACACCAGCAGACAACATGGTGATCCTTTCCATGAGTTTCCTTCAAGCAGCAGCTAGAAGATGGTGGAGCCTGATCCTCTAGTTGCATGAATAGAGGACACTATTCTAGAGAGACTTATAGATCCTATTCTGGGAGGTGTTTGTACCAGCCACCCTTCATGCGGTGTGGATACCGAAGCTACTACTTCTACATCAGGGTTTCATGACTGTAGATCAGTACTCAGCGAGGTTCACCGACCTCTCGCGCTACTCCACTGATATGGTACGAGAATAATTCTTTAGGGCCTTCACCATTGAGAAAGGGCACAGGAGAGAGATTAGGGAATCGATGATATCCCTCAGCATCCCGACGCAGGCGAGGGTGTTAGAGAGAGCCCTAATAGTGGAGAGTTTCCTTGCTGAGCAGTCACCAGCAGCGAGACCCACCACTAGTCGACATGTAGTGGAGTCTTCAGCAGCTTCTAGTAGATAGATGACACAGAGGTCCAAGAGGACCCGACCCACGGGTGGATGTCTGTAGGACTCAGGATATGTTGTGCGGGGTACCCAAGGCAGTGACGTACCTGGCATGAGAAGGCAGTGTTACTCGTGCAGTGGGCAGGGTCACATGTCTTGTGACTGTCTGAACCGCTATTCAATTGATCACGAAACAGTTGAGGGACCTCCCATGTAGAGGTAGAGATTCAATTGAGGCTATCAGTAGGGTGCAGGCAGACGTGGCAAAGGAGTTGTCCGAGTAGCTGGTGGTGGATGATGTTACGAGATGCTACCGCTACCACCACCAGGAGGTCCACCCTGACCACAGGGAGCATGTTGATAGGGGAGAGCTCAACATCAGGCAAATGAGGAAAATAACCATAGCGCTTCGAAGATTATTCGAGGTACGATCTGTGTCTACTGCACCTTAGCTTCAGTTCTTATAGAAACAGGTGTCATTCTCTGTTTCATTTCCTCATCCCTCGTTCGGAGCTCAGAGATTTCAATGGAGCTTTTGGCTCGATCCTTATGGCTAGAGACTCCTATGTGAGTTTATTCGATGATTACGCACTGTTTCCAGCAGTGTGAGCTTACTCTAGGAGGCGAGAGCTTCGACTGGGATCTCATAGTAGCGTCATCAAGGACTTACGACATCATATTGGGTATGGATTGGTTATCTAAATTCCATGCCATGATTGACAGTATTAGGAGAAAAGTGCGGTGTGTACACACGGATTGGACCAGGTTTACCTTCACCGGTGATAATGGAACCTTTGTAGCACATGACAGACTTACTTGGAGGAGGGTGCAACGGATCACTCACTAGTTGGCTTGCCTTATCCTCGGAGCAGTTGATGTGGAGAGCCTGACTTATCCTGTAGTGGTGGACCAGTACGCGGATGTTTTCCCTAACGATGTTTCAGGACTACCTCCTCACAGAGAGCTGGGCTTCTACATTGACATGTACCCCGGGACGACACCGAAATCTAATCCATCATATTGGATAGCTCCCACTGAGCTTCGTGAGATACGGGTATAGCTTGAGGACTTGTAGAGAAAGGGATACATCTGTCCCAGTGTTTCTCCCCAGGCAGCTTCGATTCTGTTTTCCAATAAGGTGGATTGGATCATGGGGCTCTGTGTTGACTACCGTTGCCTAAACCAGGTGACTGGGGAGAACAAGTACCCACTCCCAAGGATTGAAGACCTCTTAGATCGGCTCAATGGATCATGGTGGTTCTCGATGATAGACCTTAGATCAAGCTATCACCAACTCAGAGTTTGAGATGAGGATGTGTAGAATATGGCCTTCCAGTGTCGGTATGACCACTACGAGTTCATGGTTATGCCCTTCGTTGTAACCAACACTCCAGTAGTGTTCATGAGTTTGATGAACTGGATCTTCCTGCTTTACCTAGATCGCTTTGTCGTGGTATTCATCAATGACATTCTGATCTACTTGACTACTGAGGAGGAGCATGACTACCATTTACAGGTAGTACTGGACACACTCCGAGAGCACCAGCTTTATGGTAATCTCTTGAAGTGGCAGTTTTGGATTTGAGAGGTTCACTTATTGGGGCATGTCATCTCTGAGGATGGAGTTATTGTAGATTCATCGAATATTGAGGTTTTACTTTCATGGGAGCCACCTAGGAGTGTGACGGAGGTACGAAGTTTCCTGGGCTTGGCTAGATACTACCTGAGACTTGTTCCAGACATCTCCAGAGTTACAGCACCACTATCAACCTTGATCAAGAATGGGAAACACTTCATGTGGTCGGAGAGATTCCAGAAGAGCTTTTAGGATATGAGGTAGAGGCTGACTAGTGCCCCCATCTTGAGGCTTCCAGAGGAAGGTGCAGGGTCATACTCTACTGTGACGCATCAGGGACCGGACTCAGGTATGTCATGATGCAGGAACGAGCTGTGATCACGTATGGATCTCGGCAGCCGAGATAGCATGAGCAGAACTACTCTACCCATAACCTGGAGTTAGTAGCATTGGTCTTCGACTTGAAGATGTGGAGGCACTATTTGATGGGAAAGCATTCCACAGTCTACTCTGATCACAAGAGTCATAGGTATATCTTCTCTCAGAAGGACCTGACGAGAGACATCAGCGATTGATTGAGTTCGTCTAGGACAATGACTTCGAGATAGTCTATACTCCTAGATAGGGGAACATTCTTACGTATGCGCTCATCGATAGGAATGGTATACAGCTTCTAATAGAGGAGACAGAGCAGTTGGATACTTTACAGATATCCTTTGTGGGCCAAGATGGAGAAGCTTTCCTTCAGTCTCTTACAGTCATCTCACGAACCGTCCCAGTGGGGCCAGAGCCGGAACTCCCCGGGCCCACCTCTAATAAACTAGGGGCTAGTGACTAGCACCGAGTATGCATGTTACTAAAATGAGAGGCATTTCCTATAAACCTGTACACACACACACACATCTCCAAGCCCACAAATACTAAAAAGTAATAACTACTAAAAATGGAAATGCATGCATACACTAAAATCACATCCAACATAGTACAATAGGAATGTAATGTACAGTAATGTAAAAACCTAGGCCAAAAGTACAAGCCCCCCCCCAAAGAGTTTGTAACAAAGTCCAACCTGTAATGAAAGGTACTGGGACTACAATCCGTAGCCGTAAGAACACACCTCGGCATGTCTGATCTCACTGGGCACTGTCTGGTCCTGGTCCGCCTAGATGAGGATCACAACCAATATCCATGGGGTGATTCCAAAAACTCAGACTGAACTAATCAGCTAAGCAGAGGATCGTCGCCCGGGTAATGTAGATCAAGTCGATACCAAGAAACTCTACCTAGGGTACCATGAAGGAATAGAGGATCCGGTTATAATTCTCACAGAGGGGATTCAGCAACTCTATTTCATATGTCTTGCTGAAGGGATCACACTCTTGTATGTAGGAAATGATACCAGCAACCTTCAAGAGAAATACCAAGGGGACGAACCCTAATGAAACTGGTCCAAATCACATAAGGCAACTGGATCAAGCTATGTAAAACAAATTACATGGATTGTAGTTGGATTACACACCATGTTCCTTGACTCTTGTTACTTCCCATGTAAACAGCCCGTGTCACCTGTCCAAGCTGTGTAAAACTCAACTACACGGTGTGTAGAAGGATCACATGCCGTGTTCCCTGACTCCGGGTACTACCCGTGTAAACGGCTTGTGTCTAAAATAAAAGTCATGTAGGAAATCATATACACGGCGTGTAAGTCGAAGCACACACCGAGTCCTGTCAACTGGGAAATACCCATTTACCTTTTCCGTATGCCCATACATGGTGTCCGTCCGTGTTGCCTGCATGTGTACCAATACATGGTGTATCTCGTGTATCTGGCCGAGTCTGGTCGGGGAAGGGTATACACGCCATGTCTTTGGCTGTGTACCCAACCCGTGTCTGTGTACTCCCAGAGTACAGGCCAGGTGGCCCGCCGACAAACACACACCGTGTAGCCTATACTACACATCATTTAGTTGGGAAATTTCCAGAAGCATCATCTTCTTCCTCGCGCCTCGGACGATTTCTAGATCCACGAACTCTCATTCGTTCGTCCCGATACTTCAGGTATTGTTTCTTCCCATCATACGAACACCAAATCGAGTGTTTTCGGTCCTTAGATTGGTTCATAAACCTCAAATTATTCATCAAAATAAAAATTCCAAAAAACTCATATCTCTCGATCCGCTCCAAATCGTCCGCCAAAAATGTCGTCGTAGCTCCAGACCATCCTCCTGAGGTTGGATCTAAAATCTCGGATCATTGCACCAACAAACGAATGTACAACGGTCGATTTTCTCTAAGAATGCGTAGAACATACATGAATAATTGGTAGAAACCGGGGAATAAATGCACAAAAATCTACAAGGATGAACCTCGATCGATGTTTATGTCGATCTTGGGTCGTCACCGTTAGAAGGTTGAACGAAACCAAATTAACTCGACGAATAATATACTCAGAATCCCCGAAAAATCCCATCCTACAAATATGATCAATCCATGGGTTAATCTATTCGTGGATTAGTCTGTGTTCATAATAGGAATCAAGAACGAGGAAAGGAAATCGAAATCAACATCCTACTGGGATCCATGGAGTTCATTGGTGAAGATCCGGTCATTGCGTCATTGTCGCTGCAAAAATTCGTCTAGAACGTCGTTACCGTGTTGGGGGTTTTCCTCCAGAGCGTTCCATAGCCTCCAGGAGAAATTCAGGGTTATGAGTTCTGTAACACTGGACCCCTGTGCGAATCTCTAATTAAAAAGATAAAAGATATTTTATGCAAAGAAGATTTAATAAAATATTTTTATTAAATATTTTATTATAGTTACGTCCAAAAACTAGATTTCACCACTGACCTACACCGCCTGATGTTAGGCCTCGCCTAAGGTAAAATTGCTACTCTGAATGGAATAGTGCCCTCAAATTTCTGATCCGAGCAACGGTTAAAAAGTTATTCAACTTTTTCAGGAAAACCTCATGCGCACGTAATTTAATTATTTAATTAAATTCAATCATTTGTTTCCTGCTCACCCAGGCCTCAGAACTGCACATCATCTCAAAGCATGGTCTCGAAATAATAACCTTATAATATAAAAATAAAATATGGTGAAAATATGAGACATTACATCACACCCACCTTAGGGATTTACATCCCTGAAAAGCCGAAACTAAGGCTACTCAAAAAGATGTGGGTACTGCACATGAATCTAAGCCTCCCGCTCTCACGTGCTCTCTTGGAGATTCCCGTGATGCCACTAGACATGCACCAAGGGAATAGATCACCCAAGAAGGGTCCTCTCCTGGTGATCCTCGATCTGCACTGGGTACTCAGAAAAGGTCGATCCATCATCGATGTCTAGCTCGCCCCATTCGATAATGTGTGATGGATAACACAAGTACCTCTATAGTTGTGACACATGGAAGACATTGTATACCCAGCCCATCTGATGAGGTAGAGCCAAGTGGTATGCCACCTCACCAACTCTACTCAGAATCTAAAATGGGTCGATGAACCTCAGAGATAGATTACCACCTTGGGAAAATCTCTGCATTCCCCATCGAGGTGTGACCTGAAGGAACACATGGTCTCCCTCCTCAAACTCTAATGGCCTTCGTATCCTGTTGGCATAAGACTTCTGCCGACTCTGTGTAGTCTTCATCTGCTCTAAGATGACCTACACCTTTTCCATGGTAGCTCGTCCCATCTCTGGGCCCATGAGTGCTGACTCTCCTGGGTCATTCCATTAATCTGGTGACCTTCAAGTTCCCCCATACAAATCCTCGAACGGGGCCAGACCAATAGTGGAATGATAACGGGTTTTATAAAAAAATTCCACCAGTGGTAAGTGATCCCCCCAGCTACGAACAATGTCAAGTATGCAAGCTCGTTGCATATCCTTCATAACCTAGATGGTTCGCTCTGTTTTACCATTAGTCTGAGGATGAAATGTTGTGCTCTAGTATAACTGGGTCCCAAAAGCTTCTTGCAATCCCTTCTACAAACGGGATGTGAAATGAGCATCACGATATGAGACGATTGTTGAGGGTACTCCATGAAGTCAAACTATCTCTTGCGCGTAGAGGCATCCTAAGATCTCTACTGAACTCTTCTCTCGTATGGCTAGGAAGTGGTCCGACTTGGTGAGTCGGTCAACGATCACCCAGATAGAATCGTGTCCCCATGGCGTACGTTGTAAACCGATAACGAAGTCCATGGATATCCCATCCCACTTCCTCTCTGGAACCTCAAGGGGATGAGTCAAACCTGCTGGAACCTAGTGATCAGCCTTTACTTTCTGACAAGTAAGGCACTGAGAAACAAACTCTTCCATACTCTTCTTCATTCATGGACACTAGAACTGATGTTGGAGGACCTGGTACATCTTTTCCATGCCAGGATGCATCGCCAAAGGATATGTATGGAACTCCATCAGAACCCCCTCCCACAATGTCACTGGTACTACTCTGCTCCCTCTGAAAAGAACAATGTGCTCCCCACATTTTAAATATCCATCAGCAGAAAAACATATAGATACTTGACAACACAGTGTCTCATAGCTAGAATCCTCGTGTTGTGCTTCCCTGACTCACTATAAGAGTGGAGGGGTAACAACCATCGACTAAAGGTAATCTCCCTCATATCAATCCACAAAGGATAACTGTAAAGAGGCCAACTGCATCGTTACCACATCCAGAAACTACGAACGTGATTTCCTCCTAAGAGAATCTACCACAACATTCCCCTTCCCAGGAGTATAAACGATCTCAACATCGTAATCCTAGAGGAACTCAGGCCATTGCCTATGGCTCAAATTTAGATCCTTTTGAGAAAATATATAACTGAGAATCTTGTGATCATAGTAGATGGTAAACCGCTCTCCCATCAATTAGTTCCACCACATCTTCAATGTGAATACTACCGCTGCCAACTCATGATCATGGGTCACGTAGTTCTAATCGTGTGGCCTTAACTGACATGAGCCACATGCAATCATCGATTTCCTCTCCATCAGAACACAACCAAGCCCGGTTCTGGATTTTTCTCAGAACACTTCGTACTCGACACCCTCTTGTGGTAGCATCAAGACCAGGGCGCTCGTCAGACTCTATCTCAACTGCTGAAATCTTGCTGGCATCTCTCGGTCCACATGAAACGCTACACATTTCAGGTCAAAGCTGTCAAGGGTGCTGAAATCCTGGAGAAATCATGATTTAATCCCTGATAGTAGCATTCCAACCCAAGGAGACACCACACCTCCTTCACGCTGCGGGGTGGATCCCATGCTAACACTGCTATAACATGGCTGGGACCACTTCTACACAATCTTTTGAGATAACGTGCCCCAGAAAGTGGACCTCATGTATCCATAATTGACATTTCGAGTGTTTCTCGCACAACTGGTGCTCTCGGAGTGTGTCCAGAACCATCCTTAGGTGCCTCACTTGCTCCTCCTCAGACGTAGAGTACACAAGGATATCATCGACGAAGTCTACTATGAACCGGTCTAGATAGGGCTGAAAGATCCAGTTTATGAGTCCCATAAACACTGTCGGGGTGTTCGTCACACTGAAGGGCATCACCAAGTACTCATAGATACCGTAGCTACATCTGAAAGCCGTTTTAGGTATATCTCCATCCCGTACTCGCAACTGGTGATATCCTAATCATAGATCAACCTTCGAGAACCATCTTTCCCCTCTTAACTAGCGGAATATCTCATCGATCCTCGGTAGTGGATACCAGTTCTTCACGGTCACCTGATTCAAGCGCCGGTAATCCACACACAGCCTCAAGCTCCCATATTCCTTCTTGGGAAACAACACTGGGGCCACCCAGGGTGAAACACTGGGTCTCACAAAGCCCTTCCTGTGCAAGTCTTCCAACTACACCCTCATCTCACGATGATCTATAGGAGCCATCCAATATGCTGATGTTGATATCGGTGTCGTCCCGGGTTGCAACTCAATACAATAATTCTATCTCCCGATGGGGAGGTAGTCTAGGGACATCCTACGGAAAGATATCCTCATACTCAGCCACTACTGCTAGAAACTGGAAACTCATAACATCTACTACGCCAAGGGCTAGGCTAGCCAACCAATGTGAAATCGGTTGTACCTTCCTTCGCACGAGTCCATCCTGTGCTGCCTGGGTCTCCATTTCACCGATGAAGGAGAACCCCATTCCATCACTAAGGACACACCACACCCTTCTACTAAAACATTCAATCTGGTCATGAACTGTGGATAGCCAATCCATACTAGGAATGACATTGTAAGGCCTAAACGCTACCTCCAAGAGGTTTCAACCAAAACTCTCACCTCCAAGGGTTAGGTCGCACTATCTACAGAGGTGTGTGATCTCTGAATCTTCTCCAGTCGTTGTTTATAAGCATAAGGGTCGAGTTAATGGCTCAACTGAAATCTCAAGGTCTCGAACAAGATAAGAAGCCAGAAAATAATGACTAGAACCTTTGTCTATCAATACAGAATCCAAAGTAGAAAGGACACAGACTTTACCTCTAGTCATTCTGGGTGTACCTTAGTCAAAAGCCTCCGCTGCCTGTAGCTATCCCTACCTATGTCCACCAGCTCCCTGAACCTGGGGTAGACCTCCTGGGGGTGGTGGTGGTAAAGGTCAAAATGCCGACCACATCCACCTGCTCTCCCAACTCCTCTCTCACGTCTGCTGCCCCACGGATCTATTTGCTCCACACGTTGCATGTGGCTTGCTGGTCCATCCACTACTCCCATGTCATTAGTACAGCGGGTCAGACAATCTCGAGTGAGATGTCCCCTACCATCACAAGAGTAGAATCGCCTATCTCAAGGCTGGTTGGATGCGCCCTAAGAACCTTGTAAAGTAGATCTTCTATCCTGGGATCTCCTCTGAAAACATCTCCAATGCCTGGGTCCCTGACGTCAGCTCCCTGCATCCAAGGTCTCTGCTCTAGCTTTCTCACTATTGAAAACTGTCGACTGTCTCTTCTCTTATAAGAATCTCTCGACCTCCAAATCCCGCTCGAGCACCCCAGCATTAGTAGGAATGATCATAGGGATGATGCTATCTTGGATGTCTCTGCGGAATCCCCCCTAAATAGTCCAAGATCTGAAGTAGTGATCACTAACCATATCCATCGAGTACTGTGAGAGGTCAGTAAACCTTGATGAATAGTTAGCCACCATCATGGTTCCCTGGTGGAGCTAAAGAAGCTTCTATATACGTACCACTCTCAGGGTAACCAGTGAGAACTCCTCTCTGAATAGATGCTCAAACTCTAACCACACAAGAGTCACCTCATCATGAGTCTGGATAACCAAACTTCACCATCACCCTTTCGATCCCTACAGAAGGCTTGCTGCTAGGATCACCATCTGTTCTGCTGGTGTCTTGACCAAATGGAATACTCTGGCCACTACCTCAAGCCAACCCTGTGATACCTGAGGGTTAGGCTCTCCACGAAACCTAAGGGGTCTCTATCTCTGAAACTCATGGAGTGATCTCAGCCTATGCTCCCCCTCTACTAGTACAACAGGAACTAATCACTACTCCACAGGTGGTGGAATAACTGTCACACCACCCGATGGTAAGACTGGGGGATCTGGTACCTATATTGGAGCTTCATAACTGAGGGGTTCATCCTCATTATCGAGCTTCTAGATCCTAGAGGGTGCATGTCGCGGTGGCATCCTGTAATGAAACAAGATATATCTCAGTCAGTGAGTATATCTGGAGAGCTGACTCAAGAAGGACATGGAAACCACACCCCATTCATATATGATGGATGTACCATTATTTTTCCTTGCAACTAGTGTTCTCTTGTTCCGAGTCACAAAGAAAGTTATCAGAGTCCTGGTGTATGGATATGTCAGCCGCCCGTACCAACACTGGGGTCCCTGGCCTGAAAGCCGAACTCGAAACACTTAACATTGTTTCCCCAAACCAACTCACAGACTCTCGGTCCTAAGGTAGAACCAACCACCTCTGACACCACTCTGTCATGACCCATCCCAGTGGGTCCTGAGCCGCAACTCCCCATGTCCACCACCAATAGGCCATGGGCTGGTGACATGCACTGATTAGGCATGTTACTTAATTGGGAGGCATTTCCTATAAACCCGTACACACGCACACACATCTCCAAGACCACAAATACTGAATGTAAGAACTACTAAAAATGGAAATGCATGCATATACTAAAATCCCAACCAACAGAGTACGACAGGAAAGTAAAGTACAATAATGTAAAACCCTGGGCCAAAATTACAAGCCCAAAAAAAGAGTATGTAATAAAGTCCATCCTGTAACGAAAGGTACTACGACTGCAATCCGTAGCTGTAGGAACACACCTCGACATGTCTGATCTCACTGGGAACTATCTAGTCCCGGTCTAACTAGAATCATGTCAAAGGCTCGCTCATCTTAACAAGACACGACACGTGCGAAGAAATCCCATACTGGGGTGAGTATAACAATACGTAGTAGGACACCCCGAAACAAAAAAGGAATAAAACAAGGAAAATACCACAAAGGAAAGATACAGTAAGCTCTAAATAGTATATTTTTACAGAAAATATAACAGGAATATCCTGATATACCCATACATGATCGACCATCGCAAAACCACCACTATGATCCAGCTCGAAGATTCCACTAAGCACTTAAAAAGGAGAACATACTTCTAGGTATAAAGAGAGAGATACAAAGTACTCATTCTAAGAGAACACACTCCACAAGTACTTGAGAATAAGGATTCTCCATAGAGGAAAAAAGCAAACAGCCATGGGGTGATTCAAACAACTCAGTCTGAACTAATCCGCTAAGAAGAGGATCGATGCCCGGGTAAAGTAGGTCACGTCTATACCAAGAAACTCTACCTAGGGTACCACGACGGAATAGAGGATCGAGCTCTAAGTCTCACAAAGAGGATTTGAAACCCACGAAAGATTGTCGCCTATATACCCATCAATGTTCTGGTTCTTTTCTAATGTGTATAACAGCACTCGGGTCGAATCCTCGGTGATGATACTTTTGAATAGTCGTTTGTTTTTAATTGACTGTATTTTGATTAGGAATGTTTGTTTGTAGAGCTTAATTGAAATGATTGATTGACTATAATTGATTTAACAAATTGATAAATATTTGGGTGAGTTCATTATTAGGGATTTAAGCTTGTGATATCCTTGAGCTTTTCTTTATATTTAATTTAAATTAACACCCACTTCACAAGTTGACATCGATTAGAATTCCTAAGTGTTAAAGCTTAAATACAAGCCTTAACTTAACAAGGATTTTAATCTCAATCAGTAATTATTTATGTTAGTGTATTTATGGTTCCAATAATCCATGGAAACTACATGTTAAACAAAATATGTCATTAATACACGACATATTAAGTCTAACATACACAATGATAAATTAACGAATACTCATCGAGAAAATACTCTCAATCACTTAACATCCCTAAATTTTGACTCACCACAATGAGATATTTACTCAAACATTTGAGTGTTTAATAGTATTTTTATGATTATTATGATGATAAATTAATAATATAAGAGAAAGAAAGGTATAAGAAAATATTTTTAAGTTGAACACACACACACAAACGATGATGAGAATTAAAAACAGACTTTAGATTGAATTAGAAATAGAAAGAAGGAAAGGGGATTAAAATGAATTTATACTATTTTAAGAAAATTAATATTATACTACAGATTTCAGATGAGAATAAGATATATTTAAGAAGAAACTTTCATTAAAACAAAATTACAAAGGAAATGACTTACAAAATTACAACAACGAAGAACATAAAAGTAAATAAAAACAAAGAGAGGAAGGTCTATCAAGTGAAAACATGAGTATGGAAGGTCCTCCCAAGCCTTTGGAAAGTCCTTGGTCATGAAAATATTATCTTCTATCTTCTAAAATACCAACCCCTTGCATAGAGAGGAGGGGGATGTATTTATTACCCAAGGAAGTGGACTGTTTTCATCCCCGATCTCTCCCTTCACTTGGCTCAATGATTAGGACATCCAGACTGCCGAATCTAAAGATCACTCCTTAAAAGTTGCAGATAATCATGATGTACGACCTCTCTCAAAATTTGGAGTCATTTGGACATAAAGATCTAACGTTATGGCTGGTTGATTAAACAACGTTAAACTGTCCATTTCAATCCATTCTTTTTCGATTTTCAAAATGTGAATGGATTTTGGAATAGTACGATTCCTTCAATGCCAATTGATTTCTTCAACAAAGTTGGCCACCTATATCCCGTCTTTCACACTGAAAAATATAAGCTCTATTTGATGGTTAGATAGGGAGATATTTCATAAATACTATACTGATTGTAATTCCGGGACAAATGGTGGGCTGGACTTCAAAGCTTCATTTGGGCCCCTTTTTCTTGGAGTTGGGCCCTGAAATTTTTATCCAGGATTCTTTCAGATAATCACGAACACATGAAGGAGTTTCATAAAATATGGGTTTTAGGAGTGAGACCAGTAACTCAATAATCTTGGCTGGTCCTGTTTCTTCACATATTCTATAGGCCCTCTTGTTGGGTCCATATGAGCCTCCAAATGGAAGAATTATCCCATGATCCCTTCTAATGAAATGTTTTATATTGAATTACAAATCCTAAAAAACAAGAACCACATAATTTGTATTATTAGGGGGAGATTTATAAATAAAATAGTAAACTGGATCAACTGGACTACTTCTAAAAATGCTCAAAAATTATACTTAGTATTAAAATATTAATATTTCACACACGTTATGCTCATTTCATATAAAATAAGTAAATGAAGTATATAATAAGACATGAAAATATTAACATCATCAACTCCCCCACAATTATTCTTGTGCATCTCCTCATGTGCAACAAATAGAAAAACATAACAAAATCATTTTCACTCACCAACAAATAGTAAAATTTTGTTTTCTACAATGATGGGAGGTTTAGACTATTTCACTAATCAATTTTGAATTCCACCACAACTTGTTACAGAAACAGTTTTCCAAAACTAATTCATTTTTTTCAAGCTCAAATTTAGAAATGGAAAATGTGGGCACTCAAAACACACACCTCTGAAAATGATAAAATTCATTTGTGGAGGTTCACTCATTCACCAACCAAAAGTGAAAATCTTAGTGTTTGAAATAGCTCCCAGCTTCCAATCCCTAACCAAAGTGCCGATGAATCAAGATGTATTTTTAAGGGGTTTTCTGTGGCTATGGGACAGTAGGAATATAATGTCCAAGAGAGAGGATAAGAGGGGTAAAACACCAATGTAGAAAAAGAAATGCAATTTTTTTTTTGAAATAAATCATAGAAGGAAATGAAAACACAAATTTTACAAGGGAATGACTGTGTGAAGAAAGACACAATAGAGGAAAAAAATTTGAAGGGGATGAAAAGATGAAATATTTACAAACCATAAAACGTCTCCCAATGACATAAGAATATAATTCAAGTGTTCTTTTTTTTAAAGTTGAACATGGAAAACATCTCACACTCATATCCCAACCCATGATTGATCTCTACACAACACTAATTGTAATAGTTATAATAAGATCAAAGGTTGAGTAAGAGTTATTTTTTACCTACCAAAGACAAAACCCTTTCTTATTGTCATTTTTTTGATTGTTTTTTGATTTTTTTGATTTTTATGGAAAACTGTGCAAAAATATTTGTACAAGATTTAATAAACATACATACAAACCCAAAAATCATTGAATGAAAACCTCTCCCCCACACATAAAATGATTATTTCCCTCAAGAATAAGATAATATAGTGACATCAACAAAGGGTACCCAAAATGAAATCCAATCCCCCCACACTTAAATTTAAAATAAATTATGCAAAGAAAATCCATTTTGATATTGGGTGGGAAATTGTATTGGGCTTGTAATGTGGATATTAAAGAAAAGGTTTTCATAGTCTTGAGGGGGATATCAAAAGGAGGATTAATGTATGGTTAATGGGAGGCTATTTGGCTATTATAACTCTCATGGGGTTCAGAAAAATGCCTCTATCATATTAATGAAAAATAATGTAGGAAATTCAGCTCGAAGTTCCACAAACTCAAGATTAAAAAATATAGGTTAATAAACACATTTTGATGAGATGTATATAGGTGTCCTTTGTATGAAAGATAATGTTGGTTCTCAACGTTGGGGAAAATGATTTTCCAAATCAAAAACTGAGCATTGAAAATTTTTTGGTTTGGACACACTATTCTTTATCCAAAGTCATGATGAAAATACAAAATTTTTGAGATAAAAACATGCATGTTGAATCCCCAAAAAGGTTGGACAAAATTTCAAAACTCAATGATGATTAAGCGTGACTCTTGTAATTTTTATTTTTTTTTATGATTCTTTTTTTTTGTTTTTTAGTTATTAATTAAGTCACACTCACACAAAAGGGAAAGAAAAAAATAATGTTTTTGATAAAGAAAGTGGTAAAAAATGAAATAGTGAGGAGGAAGAAGAAAGAGGTAGAGGGGGGATGAGAGAGAGATAGAATTAAAGGGAAAGAGGTGCCCCCTGGTTTGGATTTTGTGGTTCGCCATCTCCATCTAGTGGTTGGTCGACTGGAGAAGTTGGGGATCTTGTGGAATTCGATGATGATCCAGGATTATGTGTCCTCTCATAGTGATGCTTTAACCTATGTCCGTTAACTGTGAATGTCCTTTTGGAAGAGGGGTCTTGTACATACACTTCCCCAAATGGGTAAACATTAGAAATAACAAAAGGACCTTCCCAACAAGAATTAAGCTTACCTGGTTGAAGCTGAAATCAAGAA
The DNA here is from genome assembly GCA_963277665.1 of Viscum album. Classification (NCBI taxonomy): domain Eukaryota; kingdom Viridiplantae; phylum Streptophyta; class Magnoliopsida; order Santalales; family Viscaceae; genus Viscum; species Viscum album. The sequence goes on from OY728157.1 coordinate 796,721,116, forward strand.
TTAAAGAGAATTACCTTTTCACCTTCAGGAAATACCTATCTCATGATGTGTTTATCATGGAGTGCCTTGGATTTTTTTGTAGAGAATAGAATTCTCATAAGAATCATGTATAATCTCCTCAAGTTCAGCCAATTGTAATAATCATTCATCTTATGATTTTTCATGATCAAAATTACATGTTTTCACTACCCAAAAAGACTTATGTTGGATTTCAACTGGTAGTTGACATGCTTTACCAAAAACTAGCCTAAAAGGAGACATCCTAATGGGTGTTTTATAGGAAGTTAGATAAGCCTAAAGTGTTTCACCAAGTCTTTCATTCTAGTCTTTTATGGTGGGTTTTAATATTCTCTCAAGCACTCTTTTCACTTCCCTATTAGAATGTTCTGCCATGCCATTTGTTTGGGGGTGATATATAGTTGATGTTTTATGTACAACCACATTATTTTTCAAAATAGATTCCATTTTTTATTAAAAAAATGGGTTCCTAAGTCACTTATCAAGGCACGAGGTGTGCCAAATCAGTGGAAGATGTGTGTCTTTAGGAACTCACCAACAGTATGTGAATCATCCTTTCTAGTGGGTTTGGCCTCGACCCACCTAGAAACATAATCTACCGCATGGATGATGTATGAGAATCCATTAGAAGGGGGAACTGGTCCTATGAAATCGATACCCCAAACATTGAAGATCTCACATAATATTAATGGATTTTGGGGAATTTTATCTCTTTGAAATTGTGCCAAACTTTTGGCAAGTGGGACATGATTGATAGAACTCATGTGAGTCCTTGAAGATTGAAGTCTAGAATAATCCAGCGTCTAGGACCTTTAGAGAGGTCCTCTATGGTCTAATGTGTCCACCACCAGGCATTAAGTGACAGAATTCTAAGATAGAGGAATGGTCATCTTTATCAACACATCTCTTAATTACCATATCTTCCCAGTTTTCCAAAGTTTATTTTCATCCCAAAAATAATGTTTTGAATCACATTTCAACTTCATTTTCTGTTCTTTTAAAAAAAATTCTGGAGAAACGCCAAAAATCATTTAATTTACAATTGGGGCATACCATGTTTTTTTTAGAGTGAGAGATGAAAGGTGCTCAGTGGGAAATTCATGATTGATGATTTCAGAATGAGAAAAATTAGAAATTCTACTCAAGTGATCAGACACAAGGTTTTCTTTTCCTTATCTATCTTTTATTTCATGGTCAAACTCTTGGAGCATTAGGATTCATCTTATTGTCCTCAATTGGGAATCAGTTTTCTTAAGTAAGAACATTATAGCAGAATGGTCTGTGAAGATGATGATTTTGGCACCTAAGAGATAGGGCTGAAATTTATCTATGGAAAAAACAACATCTAAATGTTCTTGTTTTCACTGATAGTGTAGTGAGATTGAGTTTCATCTAATTTTTTTGAGGCATAATAAATGACATGAGGAATATTTTCTCTTCTTTGACAAAGAACAACCACAACAGCTCTATCAAAAGCATTACACATCAACTCAAAGGGTAAAGACCAATCTTGGGGTTGGATTATCGGGGCATATGTAAGAGAAGTTTTGAGTAAATTAAGGCTCCCTTGTAATCCTCATGTAAATGGAAAGTGACATCATTTTGGAGAAACCGAGTGAGTGGGAAAGAAATATTACTAATGTTATGGATGAATCGCCAATAGAAACCCGCATGACCGAGGAATGAACAGATGTATCGAACAGAAGTGGGTTGATGAAGTGATTGGATCACTTCAATTTTGGCAGGATCGACTTCAATACCATCATTTGAAACTATGTGCCCTAGAAAAATCCCATTTTTAGAAATGAAGTGACATTTTTCAAAATTTAACACAAGGATACACTTTAAACACTTTTGAAGGACTAGAGATAGTGAATTGAAGCATGATTCAAATGACTCACCATAAATGGTAATGTCATCCATGAATACTTTCGTGCAGTGTTCAATGAATTCAGAAAAGATACTCATCATACACCATTGAAATGTTGAATGAGCATTGCAAAGGCCAAAAGGCATTCTTTTATATTCATATGTTCCAAAGGGGTATGTGAAAGTAGTATTTTTTTGGTCCTGTGGTATGATTGGGATTTGGAAGTAGATGGTGTATCCATCAAGAAAGCAATAGTGCGACTTTCTAGATAATCGTTCCAGCATTTGATCAGGGAATGGAAGAGGTTAGTGATCTTTTCTTATTTCAACATTCAATTTCATATAGTCGATGCACACACACCATTTTTTCACGCGAGTTGTGACTACCTCTCCATGTTCATTTGTGACAATAGTTATCCCACCCTTCTTAGGTACAACTTGAATTGGACTAACCCATTCACTATCATAAATTGGGTAGATAATACCATCTTGAAGATGCTTGGAGATCTCTTCTCTAACTACCTCAAGGATTATTTGATTGAGTCTTCTTTGATGTTGTCTAATTGGTTCGGATGATTCTTCAAGATGGATGTGATGCATGCGAAGAGCAGGGTTGATTCCTGGTATATCATATTTTAAGTGTTCAGGAAGAGGTTTTAGATCAGTATCATCTCTCATTTGTGGGTTAGACATCTCTGGAATGGATGAAGGGACTTCAGTTGCTTCAGATTCATTTTCCTTAATACTATCCAAGGTGGACCAGTGGAGATCAGAGTTGATGTGGGATTCAAGAGAGTTTTCAAGTTCCTCTAGATTCATGGAGTCTATGATGAGAGGTCCACATCAACTTCACCATATATGACTTGGTTAATCATGGTTCAAATTTCACAAGATCCTTTGTCATTAGAACAAAAATAACATGGTGGATTGTGGTTCGAATGACTCTTAGAATTGTCCTCAGAAGCATGGATTGAGAATGCAGAGTGATAATCAGATGGGTAACGCATGGCTTGGAAATTGTTGAACATGACCAGTTAGTCACCGAATTCCCTGGATGAGATGCCTGAATCAACATCAATCTTGGTTCTCACAATCATGAGGAATGATCTTCCAAGAATTAGGGGATATCGCAACGATTTTGTCTCACCTTCCATGTCAAAGACATAGAAATCAGCATGGAAGATAAGATCATTGACTCGGACAAGGACATCCTCAATTATTCCCTCAAGACTTGTTGTACTTCGAATGACTAATTGAATAAAAACACATGTTGGATGTAAGGGACCTAGACCAAGGTTGGAGAATATGGATTTGGGCATGACATTAATTGAGGCTCCTAGGTCTATGAGTGCATCATAAAAGTTTGAACTTCCAATTTAGCATGGAACTGTAAAGGTCCCTAGATCTTTGCACTTTATGGGAATAGACTGCTGGGTGGAAACAATTTCAAAGGTCCTAAGTTGCCTCTTGTGGGTAAAAACCTCCTTTAGAAACTTGTCATACTTAGGAATTTGTTTTATGGCATCTAAGATGAGAATGTTGACTTCAACATGTCTAAACATGTAGAGAATTTCAGGATTGGGTTCAAATGACTCCTTTGGCTTAGAAACAGCTTTTGGAAAAGGAATTGGATTCCTATGTGGAATGGAAGGAGGTGATGGAATGGATTCATATTCCTTTTAAATTTTCTTTTTCTTTTAATTTTCTAGGTCAACATTCAAAGGAGGGTATGAGGACTTATCTTGAGGCATAGAAATTTTCTTTCCTGATCTAAGTGAAATTACACTTACATTACCCTTGGGGTTGGGTAATGGTTGAGCTGGATGTTGGGATGAATTGGATGGTTGCTGCTGACTAAGGTGGGATGCATGATGTCCGATTTGGGTTTCAATGTTCTTTAGGCTGGAACTGGTGAAGGAGGCAAGATCTTCCACTGCGCTTTCCCATGGTTGCTTGGAAGAAGTGGCTGGTCCTAAATTGGGATTACCTAGATTTTGGTTCTTAGTAAATCGATTGTATTGGTTTCTGAATTGGCAAGGCTCACTAGGATAATCGAATCGAGGAGAAAAATTGTTCCTTTGAGGTTGAGGAATAAAATTATAAGGTTGTTGGAAGTTACCAACACCTTGACCATATTGAAACCGGTTTGGGTTTTGATGAGGGAATTGAGTGGGATGAGATATGGGATTGCCATACCTAAGGACTTGGTTATAGGAAGAAGAGAAGGGATTAGAGTAAGGTTGGTTGAAGTTTCCAACAAACTGACCTGATAGTTGAGGAATGGTCTTCCATTGAGCATATGTTGCATTGAGATCCATCGTTCCAGATGAATTAGAATGATCCTCATAAAGTTGTGGATAGGTTTTAGTTGTATGAGATGGAGAGTTGCAGATTCCACAGTTTTTGACAGGTCCAGGAAACAATGATTGTAGAGAAGACAAGGTTGGGGATTTGGTAGCCACAACTAGTTGTCGCACAAGACCTGTAAGTTCACTCATATACTTTGTCATCTTATTCGGCATAATTTATTGATTATCTTGGGCTTGTTTTACTTGAGCATGAGCTCGATTATGGAATTTTTGTGTGTTTGCAGCCATGTTACTTATGAGATCTCTTGTAGTTGCAAGTGTTTTATCAACAAGAGCACCACAACTTGCGACATCAATGAGAGTTCTCTCCATAGCCAATAAACCCTCATAGAAGTATTTTATCAAGAGTTGGTCAGGGATTTGGTGGTGTGGGATGGTTGCAACAAGCTTTTTGAACCTCTCCTAGTATTCATTGAGTGATTCACCTGGGAAATGTCGGATACCACTTATTTCCTTTCGGATAGAAGCAGTATGATAAGCCGGAAAGAGTTTTTCTAAGAAAAGTCGCTTCATGTCATTCCATGTGGTTATGGAACCAGGAGGTAGGTAGTAAAGCCATGACATAGCCATGTCAGCTAGGGAGAAAGGGAATGATCGGAGTTTGATTTGTTCCTCAGAAACCCCATGAGACTTCATGGTAGACCACACTACTTGAAACTCTTGAAGGTGGAGATGTGGATCCTCACCGACTAGACCGTGGAAATGAGGGAGAAGATGAATCAATCCTGAGTTGAGTTCAATGTTAGCCTCTACTTTTGGATATTGAATAAGAAGATGTTGGTAATTCATATCAGGGGTAGCATGTACTTTAAGTGTTTGTTCCCTAGGATTAGCCATATCTAATTCAATTGGTTGGACAAGGACTGGTTCATGAATTATTTGTTTATATCTTATGTTCCTCATAAGTTGGGGAAGTGTTCACTCAATTTTAGGGTAAAACAAATCCTAGGGAATGTTTGGAAGGCTACAGGGCATTCAAATAGATTTCAAAAGAATGGGGAAGATGGGTTTTTCTTTGTATTTTTTTCAGTTTATGATTTTTATGAGAAGATGGGTTTTTCTTTGTGTTTTTTCATTTTTTTAAATATTCTATTTTAGAATAACCAGAAATAATGACTACTTAAAGCACCATCCCCGACAACGACTCCATTTGAAACGCACGACCGATTGTCGCCTATAGACCAGTCAAAGTTCTGGTGCTCTGCTAATGTGTATAGCAGCACACTGGTTGAATCCTCGGTGATTATACTTTGTAATAGTTGTTTTTTTAGTTGATTGTATTTTGATTAGGGGGTTTGTTTGTAGAGCTTAATTGAAATGATTGATTTTTCTATAATTGATTTAACAAATTGATAAATATTGGGGTGAGTTCATTATGAGGGAGTTAATCTTGTGATATCCTTGGGCTTTTCATTATATTGCATTTTAATTAACCCCTACTTCACACGTTGACATCGATTAGAATTTCAAAGTGTTAGGACTTTAATCCAAGCCATAACATAACTAGGATTCTAATATCAATCAGTACATGTTTATGGTAGTGTATTTATGGTTCCAATAATCAATGGAAACCAAATGTTAAACAAAATATGTCATTAATCATTAACATATTAATTCCAACATACACAATCTTAAATTAACGAATACTCATCGAGAAAATACTATCAATCACTTAACATACCTAAATTTTGACTCACCCCAACGAAGATATTTACTCATCCATTTGGGTGTCTAATAGTCTGGTTATGATTATTTTGTTGATAAATTACAAATAGAAGAAAAAGTAAGGGATAAGAAAAGATTTGTGCGTCGAACACACACACAATCGATGATGAGAATTAAAAGTTGACTTGAGATTGAATTAGAAAGCGAAATAAGGGAAGGGGATTAAAATGTATTTGAACTATTTTAAGAAAATTAATATTATATTGTAGAAGGTGGATAAGAATAAGATATATTGAATAAGAAACTTGCAACAAAATAGAATTACAAAGGAAAGGACTTAGAAAATTACAACAATGAAGAACATAAAAGTAAATGAAAAAAGAGAGAGGAGGAAAGGTCTCTCAAGTGAAAACATGAGTATGGAAGATCCTCCCAAGACTTTTAAAAGGACTTGTTCTTGCTATTATGATCTCCTCTATTCTGAAATTCCAACCCCTTGCATGGAGAGGAGATGGTGTATTTATATCCCAAGGAAGTGGACTGTTTGCATTCCCAATCTTTCCCTCCATTTCGATCGATGATTTGGACATCTACATAGCCGAATATCGTGATCTCTCCTTCTTCAAAGATGAATATAATAAAGCTTTCCGACCTCTCTAAAAATTTGGAATCATTTTTACTTAAGGATCCAAAGTTATTTCCAGTTGATTAATCAATGTTAAATTGTCCATTTCAATCCATTCTTTTTCGATGGCCAAAATGTGAATTGATTTTGGAATAGTAAGATGCCTTAAAATCTGAATGATTTCTTCAACAACATCGGTCACCTGTATATCCTCTTTCACACTGCAACATTTCAGCTAGATTTAATGATTAGATCAAGAGATATGTCATTAATACTATACGGATTTTAATTCTCGTCCATAATGGAAGACTATACTTCAAAGCTTCATTTGGGCCCCTTTTTATGTGAGTTGGGCCCTGCAATTTTTCTCCATGATTATTTTGGATAATCAAGAACACATGGTGGAGTCTCATAAATTATGAGCTTCGGGAGTGAGACTAGTAACTCAATCATCATGGCTGGTCTAGTTTCATCACAGATTCTATAGTCCCTCTTGTGGGGTCCATATGAGCCTTCAAATGGAGGAATTATCCCATTATCCCTTCTAATGAAATGTTTTATATTGAATAATAAATCCTAAAAAATAAGAACCACCAAATTGTGATCGATAGGGGGAGATTTAGAAATAAAATATTAAACTGAATCAATTGGAATACTTCTAAAAATGCTCAAAAATTTTACTTAATATTAAAAAATTAATATATCACACAAATTATGCACATTTCATATCAAATCAGTAAATGAGGTATATAATAAGACATGAAAATATTAACAACATTGGGATTCCAACAAATATATTTCATAAGTCTTGATGAAGGGATCATATCTCTATTTGTAGGAAATGATACCGAAAACCTTCAAGAGAATGTCCTATGGGACGAACCCTAAGGAAACTGGTCCATGTCACATAAGGCAACTGGCTCAAGCCATGCAAAAAAAATTACCTGGCGTGTAGTAGGATTACATTCCGCATTCCTTGACTCCGTGTACTACCCATATAAATGGCCCATGTCACCTGTCCAAGCTGTGTAAAACTCAACTACAGGGTGTGATGAAGTATCACACGCCATGTTCCCTGACTTCGGGTACTGCCCGTGTAAACGGCCCATGTATGAAATCAAAGTCATGGAGGAAATAATATACACATTGTGTAAGTCGAAGCACAAGCTATTCTTGTTAACTTGGAAACACCCGTGTACCCTGGCCGTATACCCATACACGGTGTCTGTCCGTGTTGCCTGCCCGTGTACCAATACACAGGGTATCTCGTGTAGCTGGCCGAGTCTGGATGGGGAAGGGTATACATGTCGTGTCCTTGGTCGTGTACACAAACCATGTCCGTGTACTCCTGGATTACACACTAGGTGTCCCGCCATTGAACACACACCATGTAGCCCATACTACATGTCGTGTAGTCGAGAAATTTCCAGAAGCATTATCATCTTCCTTGCGCCTCGGTCGATTTCCGGATCCGTGCTCTCTTGTCCATTCATCCCAATAGATCAGGTCTTGGTTCATCCGATAATACAATCACTAAATAGGGTGTTTTCGGTCCTTCGATCGGTTCATAAACCTCGAACAATTCATCTGAAGAAAAACGCCCAAAAACTCATATCTCTCGATCTGCTCCGAATTTTCCACCAAAATTTTCGTCACAGCTCCGGACCATCCTCCTGAGGTTGGATCTACAATCTCGGATCATTGAGCCAACAAAAGAATGCTCAATGATCAATTTACTCCAAGAAGGCATAGAACGCACATGAAGAACATGTTGAAACTGGGTAAGAAAAGAACAACAATCGAGAGGGACGAACATCGATCTATGTTTGTATCGATCTTGGTTCGTCACAGTGAGAAGGATGAACGAAACCATATTAACTCCAAGAATCAAATCCCCAAAATCCCCACAAAATCCCATCCCGCAAATATGATCGATCCACGGGCTAATCTGTTCGTGGATTAGTCCGCGTTCATCATAGGAATCAAGAACGGGGAAAGGAAATAAAAATTAACATCCTAGCTGGATCCGCAGCGTTTGTTGAGGAAGATCCAGTCATCGTGTCATTGTCACCGGCGAAATTCGTCAAGAATATCATTGCCGCGTTGGGGGGGTTCCTCCAGAGCTTTCCAATGCCTCCAGGGGAAATTCAGGGTTATGAGGTCTGTAACCCTGGACCCCTGCACTAATCTCTATTTAAAAAGATAAAAGATATTTTCTACAACAAAATTTAATAAAATATTTTTCAAAAATATTTTATTACAGTTACGTCCAAAAACTAGATTTCACCACCGTCCTGCGCAGTCTGATGTTAGGCCTCGCCTAAGGTAAAATTGCGGCTCGAAACGCAACGGTGACCCCAGATTTCTGATCCGAACACCAGTTCTGGTGTTATTCCATTTTTTCAGGAAAACATTCTGCACGCGTAATTTAATTTTTTAATTAAATTAAAACAATTGTTTCGGGCTCACCCAGGCCTAGGAACTGCATGCTATCTCAAAGCCTGGTATCAAAAGAATTCCCATATAATATTAAAATAAAATACAGAAAAAATATGAGACAATACAAGTAACTCCTCCACTTATTCAACAAGTTAGAGAGGCACAACGTGGAGACACGGACTATTAGAAATGGCGTACTTAGATATCCACAGGGCAGGAACCTGATGGATATTCAAAAGGTGGGGAGCACGTCATCCTCTACAGAGGACATACTATGGTGCTAGTGTCACTATAGGAGGAGGTGTTGAGGATTTTCACACGTCCCCTCCAGCGGTACATCCAATAGTTGAGAAGATGTACCAGGACCTTCGATGAAAGAAATGGTGGCTAGGTATGAAGAAGGATGTAGCAGAGTTTGTCTCTCGGTGCCTCACTTGTTGGCAAGTAAAGGCAGAGCACCAGGTTCCACCAGGCTTGGTTCAGCCGTCAGAGGTCCAGAGTGGAAGTGGGAGGGTATATCCATGGATTTTGTGATGGGTATTCCACATACATACAAGGGTCATGACTAGATTTGTGTGATCATTGGCCGACTCACCAAGTCGGCTCACTTCCTACCGATTAGATAGTATGGATTAGTAGAGAGATTGGGACGCCTCTATGTGCAAGAGATTGTGTGTTTACATGGAGTAACTTCTTTCTATTGTCTCTGATCGTGACACATGTTTTACTTACCAGCTATGAAAGGGGTTACAGGAGGCTTTAGAGACACAACTTCTCTTGAGCACCGACTTCCATCCTCATACGGATGGTCAGACTAAGCGGAACATTTAGACCCTCCAAGACATGCTTCGTGCTTGTGTCCTCAACTTTGGTCGTAGCTGGGAGGATAACTTACCATTGGTAGTGTTTTCCTACACCAACAGCTATCACTCCACCATTGGTATGGCACATTTTGAGGCCTTGTATGGTTGACCTTGCAGATTGCCACTGTGCTGGACAGACCCATGGAAGATAGCACTAGTGGGACCAGAAATAGTACCAGCTAACACAGAGAAGGTGCGGATTATCCAAGAGCGGATCAAGACTGCACAGAGCAGATAGAAGTCATATGCTAACAAGAGGTGGAGACCTATGAAGTTTCAGGATGGAGACCACGTATTCTTATAGGTCTCATCTCGATGAGGTCTATGGAGATTTGGCTAAGGCATCAAGTTTCTCCATAATCCATCAGACCATTCCAGGTCCTTAGTAGAGTAGGTGAGGTGGATTACCACTTAGCTCTTCCCCCTCTGTTCCATCAGGTGCATGATGTCTTCCACATATCTCAGCCGAGGAGATACGTGCCCAACCCACCCCACATCAACGACCATGGAGATATAGACGTCGATGATGGGGTGACATTCATGGAGGTTCTAGTGGAGATTGAGGAATGACAGGGGGAGGTCCAACGTTGAGGGTCGATACCTCTGGTCCACGTACTCCGGCAGCACGGGAACCTCACGGAGAGCACATGAGAGTGAGAGGCTCGGATGCATGCTCAATACCACCTGTTTTTCCCTTAGTTTGAGTTTTAGCTTACGGGGATGTAAATCACTGAGGTGGAGAGAATTTAATGACCCTGAAATTCCATGTAATTTTTTTAATACATGGGAATTTTACAAGTCTGAGAAAATTGGAAGAGCATGAATCCGAGGCCCAGAATCAATTTCTGAAGTTTTGTTCAAGTACGATCAATAAAAGTACAAGCGGGAATTTATAAATTTTCAACCGGTGCTCGAAACTAAAATCTGAGGCCACCATTAAACACGTAGCACCGATATTTGATTAAGAAGACATTCACCTCGACAACAGTGGGTCATGAATGGAAGTTAGTTTTTACGTTTTTAATTAAATAAAAATAAGTGTGTAGATTATTTTTTTGTTGGTTAAAACCTCCAGGAGGATGTTAGAGGTGGGGGCCACCACACCATAACCTCCCATGATAGTTTATGGTGGTGGGACCCTCCTGATGTCTAAACACCTCTTATCAATTAAATAGGTGGTGACCACACAGGCTTTAAACCCCCTTGAACTCTCCATAAGTGGGGGGAATCCTTGAACTTCCCTCATAAATGTGCCAATCCACTCAAATTAATTAATGGAACATTAATTAATTATATTGAAATCTTTTGAATCTTTTGGCCAACAATTAAATAATGGGTTAGCTAAACCCATTATTTTTGGTTGGCATATTCATTTGGTGGAGGATTGAGAAAGGGGTTGGAAGAGCTTGGAGGAACTAATTCTCCCAACGAAGAACACCCCTTCCACCAACGAAGAACGATCTTTAACCGGGGAAAGAAAGGGAAGTGCCACCCTTGATAAATGCCGACAGCATCATCCTCGACTTCTTCATCTTCTTTTCGACATCAACGGAACGATCTCCGCCTTTCCGAAACATCATCAATGAACAACGATACGAGGTAGGGGGTTTGAGTTTGAAATTATTCCCTTCTATATTCTTCACTCACGATTATTGTTTTTCAAATTGATAACACCATAACGTGGAGGTCTCGAACCGCACAAACACGGATCTACTGTCCCCCTTCGTTTTTCTTCACTTTTTGATGACTGAGGTGGAGAAACGGCGGCCGACGTCGGGCTGCCATGAAGAAATTGGTGGTGCAAGGCCGCCGGGTTTCCGGAAGGGTGCGACACCATCGTGCTGCGTGGAAGAAAGGGGTTGGGGTCGGGCCGTGGAATAAGGGCATGGATCCATCGCGCTGCATGGAGGACAAGATGGCTGTGGCTAGGCTGGTCCATGGTGGAAGGGCGCGCTGTAGTCCCGCCACATGGAGGAGGAGAGCCCCGACCAGGCCGGGCTGCAGCGGAGGAGCAGAGGCAGCCAGTGTTTGGCCGGCCACCAACAGTTCCGAGTGACGGTCCACTCAGCCATCCGGGAGGAACGGGACCCTGCTGGGTCCTGCATTACTTGGAATGGTGCCACCTTGTGCCGGTTTGGTCCCCACCCGAATGGTTCATCCGTTCGGGAATCCAGGGGTGCGCGCCTCCCACCTGTACGCGGCTAGGGCGGGCCCTACAGGGGGCTGCAAGCCACTGGCCAGCTTGGCCACATGGACCGCCGGGCCACCGGCTCAGACCCAATGCTGTACGGACCCAGCATGGGCCAGAACCAGCGTGGGTCGGACCTAGCACATGCCGAACCCCATGCGGTCTGAACCCTGTGCGGGCCGAACCCAGCACGGGCTGGTCCCAGTGCGGCTGGGCCGCCTCTTCGGGCCGGGAAACCCTCAAGCTGGGCCGCCACCTTGGACCAGGATGCCCCCTAATGTTGGGCCACCCTCGGGCCGGGCCACCCCCTTTGGCTGGGTCGGACCAGCGGACCAGGTCAGACCCCAATCCGGACCTTTTGACCCGAATACACCTTTTCGCCCATAACATGGGCTACGTGTGTCAGATCGACGAACCATCTATAGCGACAGAATTTTTAGAGAGAGACAGTTATTTTGGCTTACCTCACTTGAGGTTTGGACAATGTTGGGGTACAGTCTGGTTGGTTTGAACCTAAAATCCAATCAGGCCACTGTAATAGAAATGCCAATAACTCACAGACCGGGCGTCCGTTTGACGCACCATCTGTTGCGTTGAGACACCTATGAAGAGGAGGACCTAGAGATAAATCTTCATGGTAATTCATTTCCGTTGGAGGATCAACCATTAGATCATGGAAAGGATCCTCCCAGAGACAAGAGAGAGGAGTAAGGAGACCTAGTTGTTCGCTGAGACCAGATGACTGATTGACCGATTCGACTCATAGTGGCTCGACTGGCCCAGTAGGGAGCACCTCTGTGTGATGCGGCAGACCCATGGTGGGCATCCCCTCTATGTGACACGGGAAACCCATGGTACTTGAAAGGAGGAGTACCTCAACAGGCTAGGAGGGGGAGTGCCTCTTTGTGAGCGTGGCAGACCTGCGGTTGTGAGCGCTTTTGTGTGACACAGTAGGCCCATGGTACTCAACACGAAGAGACCCTCAGCATTTTGAGGATAGTGGGAAGCGCCTTTGTCTGATCTAGAAGGCCCACTGTAATCTATAGAAGATGGGTACACCATCATCCGAGGTTTCGATAGTGTGAATAGGGTTGTTACCGGATACTACCCCCTAGAATGAAAATCTAGGTTTGAGCTGAGTAAATGAATTTTGGGTTTTCCTCATGATTGAGATGAGTTGCAAGATAACTTAGGTATATGTGTGGGAATATACCCACTTAATGGTTATCTGTTGAATCCATACATTGTGGTTTATCCTTGTTGGATTTTTTGAGACCTTAAGGGTCTCAGGGTAACTACTAAGTTTCATTATAATCACCCCTCCATGGGCTATGTCCACACCTCGTTGTGTTGGTTGCAGACGACAGAAAGCACAGACTGAGGTAGAAAGTATTAGGATTGGATGGTACCTAGATGTGGAACACTCAGCGTGACGGTACATGGGGGAGACAGACGGACATGGAGTGCTGAGGGGGGAATATATACCCACCCTTCAGTTAGGAACCCCGAAGGATGACCCAATAGCTACTTTACTTTTCTTCAGTTGTACATGCTTTCAGTTTTAATTGTACTTTCATGTTGGGCTTGTATTTCTAGCCCCTTTTACATTCCAAAACATATTTTGTATACAATATTTCTTAGTGTTTTGCTTCAAATTGTGTACTCTAATGTTTTTGTTTACAGTTATAAATGCAATGCCTTTCCAGTTTAGGGATTTATGCCTTTGGTGCTAGTATTCAGCCCCTGGCATATGGAAATCGGGCTTGGGGTAGTCATGATATGGGCCCCGGGGGACGGGTCGTGACATTTAATTTCTAATTACAAGCCATAGTTTCTCCACCATCAGAATTTCATATTAAAATGAACACCATTTAAGCTATTAAATTTCCTAGTATGGTTATCAAATAAATTAATTTTATCACATAAATGGATGTTACTCTCTATCTTTGATTCCAACATGAAACAAAAAAATTCCAGACAACAATGCTGACAATGGTCAAAATAGATCTCTATAAAAATCCATGAACTACCATTGATGTGTACCCATCACATTCAAATAGAATTATCAATGTGGTTCTTCGCAGATAACATGTATTTACTAGAAAATTACAGTAAAACCACATCTATCAAGCTCTCCCAAGATAACATTCCACATCAATAATCTGAAACATCATATAAACCCCGAACATGATGCCTTTAAGAGTAGGGGAATCATGTGGTCCTCAAAGAAAGATTACTATATTTCATTCCTGACTCCCAATGTATCTATGCATGTAAATCACTGATCATCTGAAATCACTTCGTTCTTTCCATATTCACTAATGCATTCCTAATACGAAACCTATGGATCAATGGAATAACTAAATCATTATTCCCACACCCTGACTCCACTGGATAAAATATTTGAAAATAATTTCTAAATTCCCCATGGAATCCCAACGTATTAGGTTCCATTTACCCATAGTCTTTTGAATTCTAGAAAGTAAATCAAATGACAAGTCCAAAATACATAGTTCCCAACTCACACAAGGGTGAAAGGCTTGTGACCTACATCATTCTCTACCCCTTGGGAGTATCATAGACATCACAACACCAAACAAGTTTCTGGATCATAGTGTATTATTCATTTTCGATCATCAAATGTAATGGTTGGCATGGAAAACACATACCCATTAATGAGTTCCAATGAAAATATAAATTATCACACATTTATCGCCAATAGGAATGTCATCCCCAACATTATTCAAATATATATTCATAACAGGGTCACCACCCTTATGATGTTCCTCTGAATCCTCTACCTTTGGACATGTGACACTCTTCTCATGACATGCATAACTCAATCCGGGCAACCAATTTTTATAACTAAAACCTAGAACCATGTTTCTCGATAATGTGTATTTGGGTTCAAACTCAGGTGGAGCATAACACAACACTCGATATACTTATAAAAAATCATCATCTTGGCGACCCACTTTTTTTCACTAAATATTTTGGTCACCCGACCATAGTTATCTCACTAATTAGAATCATCACATGCCCTCTAATTAATGTCACTAATTCATAATCCCATATCTTTGATCTATGATTAAAATTCCACTATGGCCATGACGACCATTCTCCATGGAACATCATTCTTGATACAATAATATCTCCTTGGGAACTCATCTTAATAAATAAAGATCGTTAATTATTCCATGATTCATCAATTATTTCAAACCTCAAAGCATCATTCTACTATAGTATATACTAATATTTACTCTTAAGAGTCCCTAGTCATCCACATTCCTATAAACCTTATTTCATTAGTCTAATCATGAGAATCCCCCATGAAAGTGAGCATCAATACCGAAGAGCCCATAGTGCTTCCTCATAAACCAATAAAATCATCTCTTCTATGCCACAATCCCCAAGTATATCTCGTGCAACAATTTAATAGTCCAGATCAAATTATAGTTCTTCACTTTATAGAAAAGCACTTTCATGTGTTAACACCTCCCATGGGTTTACCCTTATCAAAATTATGACTGACTCACATAGATCCGACTTGATATAAATATATCTTGGTATTCTACCTATCCCCAATCAAGACTCCTTAGAGGTCTAATAGATTCATACACCAAACACATAGATCAATACTCAACTAAAGTATTTTCTCAGGGGTTATAATCCCAACAACTAATTATCCTATGAAATAGACCCGAACAAAGGCCCACTCAGGGGGTGTTTCATATGAATACATCACATGGTGGCCACCACCCACAACTAGGGCACCCTCAAATTGTTCATATAATATTATTATTAAAGCGAACAAGAAACATATTTGTTCACACCATTACTATTATACGATATCAAATACACCTAACAACACACTCTAAATGGAGAATTTCAAATGTAGATAGAATATTATATGGATCTATAAGGGTAATGTCAATATTTGAAAAGTTAAATTATAAGTGTTTTCAATTCCAATTTATAGAGGAAAAAAATTAATAGATTGTAAATAGAATCCCATTTATGAGAACCCCATTTATTATCTATTTTAAAAATAGAAGTTTTTATTTTTTATTAAATTAATACATCACCAACCAAGCCTCAAACTATGAACCAACTATCCTATTAAATCACCGACATATAAGGATGATCTCTAGTGGGTGATGATTTCATTAAGAAGTGACAATGAAAAATACCACATCAGGTATCTATATATTATAATTCCCCCATGATATTCATGTTCACCATGGAGAATTCATATAAAAACTCATGTATTTGTTACACATTAATTTAGGGTTTATTAAATAAAAATAAACATATCACACCCCAGATGACCAATAATTCGACTTTATTTGGTTCATTAGGTACATTACATAATATCATAATAGTTAGGTAACAAACTCATATTTCAAAACATCATTAACATGATCTTAACACTCAATCATTCTTATAATTCATTGGATAACCTTGGGAGATACATAAGAAAGAGGTGTTCTATAAATACCACAAATTGAATAAAAAAATCATTGCATGAAGAATGTATTAAATGTAAGAGAATATTAATTTCATTGGGACATCAATATTGGGAAAATCATAAACTTTAACAATGAGACATGATGTTTCATGAAAACATAAAGTCATCATAAGAATGTGAAAAAATGTTAAAAACTAAATCATAATAATTTCTCAAGGTTAGCCACCAATACATAAAAAAATAATGTTATTAGGATTACCTCCCATGTATAATAGATGAAATAATATTACATTAAAACACTATCCAATGCATTTGTACCTCTATTTAGGATAATCCATTATAATCCAACCGTATACATGCGTAAGTGTTCCACATAGATCACATAAAAAATGGAAATATTTAACCACATTTAATTCTAGAATTAGGGATTTTGGGTAAAATCAATGTAATTACAAAATCAGTGATTTATAATTACTAATACTAAACTACTATAGAATATTAATGGGTACCTGTATACAACTCAGAAATGTAAAATATGTAAAATTGCAAAGACATTTTAGCAGTGCAATAGCAGTACATGAAGATTCATAAAATGGTTTAATGATATGTAACGGTGTTTGTCATCCCATGGATGTAAAAAGGAAAACAATGATGGATTTTTAAGAAACATAATAACACAACATAATTTGTGAATTAATTAGAAGAAGATAATGATGGTTCTTGAATAAAAACACAGGGTGGAAAATCACAGGATAATTTCAATAGCATAACCTGGGTACATTATGAATCATGGAAGGGATTAATAAAGTTGAAAGGGATCCAGATTCACTTTAAATAAAAAGTGTATTAATATGTAATTTTAAAATAACATCCCATTAATATGAATTTGAATAGAGAGTGAATTGCATGTTATGGTTCTAGAATAAAGAGTGAAAAATAGGATCCCTTTCCTTGAGACGGTGATTCAAAAATATTGGGATGATATTCTTGAGTTTTTGGGGAACCATTAAAGGAATATAGAGATGGGATGGAATATTATTAAATGATTCAAGGTTTTTAGGTGAGAGAAATGGGATATTGGGTTTGTATATAAAGGAAAAGCGTGGGGAGTTCTATATTATTTCCTAAATATGGGTTTTTACTCTATATGAAAATTCCACCAAAACTAAATCCCCTCCCATTATTTTTCAAATAGATTTGGATATGTTATTATTAATAATTTATTACATGTTTCAAAGTCAATTAAATATTACCATTTCTTATGTTGAAGTGATTCATGTTTATAAGGAGTTGATTTTAAAACCATAAAATATAATATAGGTATTAGAGGATTCATATTCTTTAAAAAATTAATCAATTGAAGAAAAAAAAATTATTTTAAAGGGAAAACATTTATTTGTTAGTTAATTCAATTTATATAATTTAAAACACAAATTTTGGGTCATTATATCATCATAATAAACAATATATATTTATATTGTATTTAATTTTTACCTAAAAATTGGACTATATAAAAAAATTATGAAATAAACATTTCATAATTTTGTTATGATGATTTCAAAAAAAATATTTACCTTTTAGAAATATTTTCCTATTATATGAATTTTTAAATTTAAAACTAGAATTTACATTTATTGATAAATTCTGGTTTTTTGACAATAATGGTTCATGAACCCTTTTAAAAATTACATTTGAAATCATAAAAATTATATTGTCATTTAAATTTAATAAATAATAATAAATTTTATTATTTTACTGAAATATTATTTATTTTAAAAAATCATGAATTCATACAAAAGGAATATCTTAATTAGAATTTCATTTTACCCCAAAATCAATTTTTGTTTTATCTTGTCAAAATAAAATCTTTTATAATGTAACAATAATATGAATTTAATATAACCATTATTATATTTAAAATAAAACATGAATATTTATATTGTTTTGTTTTTGAGACATAGAGATTTATTACACAGACAAAACCATAATGTTAAGGTGTGTGGCTATGAAATTTTCCCACGGTGGTTCAATATACATGGATTTGGTCGTGATCTTAATGAGCTTGAACATATCCTTAAAATATTTTCTAATAAATTAGTTGTTGGTTCTCATCATGGGATTAGCCTAGGGAAAACACAATTAATTCTATATCACTCAAATGTTATGAAAAATGGGAATCATAGCGAACAATACTAGTGGTTGAGGCCATCACATCCTCTTTCAATGTAAATGGGATTTATCAAAACCCTATGTTTATACTAATATCATGATAAAAATTAAATGGTCTAACTATCAATGGTTATGATACTTAATGGTGTTATAAATTTGAGAGTATAAATCCATCTAAGTGAATGTTTTTTTATTAAAATAATATAAATTTAATTCAGTCACAAATGCAATTTTATTTATAAATGTTAAGGTTGTTATAATCATACCAATTTATAAATTTCTGCCTCAAAATTTTCATTCCACATAACTAAAAAGATGAGGTTAATTTTGTTTCATCAACTACTCTGGTTCCCATGTATCTTTTTCAAATGTGTGGCTTCTCTATATCCTTTTAACCTTGTGCATTGACTTATTTTGATGAATTTAATCTATAAAATATACAATTCATACCATATTCTCCACATATGAATTATAATTATACTATGGTACCACATCTGTATTTATATGATGTGATGGGTTTGATATATACTTCCTCAAGTGGGATACATGGAACATATCATCTACTTGAGATATGTTAGGTGTGAGTTCAAGTAGATAGGACACCCCTCCAAGGCGATCAAGGATCTCAACGGGACAGAACTATCTTAGAATAAACATCCCCATATTCCCAAATATCATGAAATTCATCCATATATATATGTAGAGTAATATCATATCATCAACCTCAAACCCTAACTCTCATAGATGATTGTCATCATAGGTATTCTGTCGGCTATGAGAATCCCTGATTTTCTATTGAATAGATTTTACATTTTCCACCATTTCCTCAAACATTTTAAGACCCAATAGTTTTCATTCACTAAAATTTTCCGAGTATGTAGGTGTTCTACACCTCTACCCATAAAAGTCTTCATATGGATCCATTAAATTCTGGAGTGGAAACTATTGTCGTATGGGAACTCGACTAGATTATGATTTTGATCACATCCCACTTTTGTCCCTAACAAATGATCTAAACATGTTGTTGTGTGTCAGGAAAGTCCAATATGATTTGCCATTGTTTTGTGGGTGGTAAGGAATGATAAAATTCAACAAAGTATTTATAGAAAGATGGGTATTCTTTCTAAACATTGAGTTAATTCTTAGTTCTTGATATGATATAATTGATAGTGGTGTTCTGTGAAGCCTCAACACCTCTATAATTTATATACATTAAATTCTATTGATTGAGAATTTAATTTTTAATTTAAATTAATTGAGCAGTCTTTCTAAAATGATACACCACAACAATGAAAGCATTATTTACTATTGATGTCATTATAAGACCAGTGTCAGAGTTCATTCTTGTGATTTCCTATTTTTATGTATTTATGGGAAATCATTGAATCATCTTATTGTATATTCCCATTTCATCTTTTAATTGATGACATACAAGACATATTAACATATATTTTAGGATATAATTAATCATATTTTCCAACTAATAGTGATCCTAGATATCTCAATTTTTCATAGTACTCCCATGTTCCATGGAAAAGGATGACTTACGTTCATCATCCAATATCACTTTCAATGACTCAAGATTTTGTAGTACACATGGTCTGGACCCAAATAATAAAATTTATTATTCATTAATTTTGAACCCTTAGGATATCCCTTTTCATATAGATTCCACATTCATTTGAATTTCCACATGGTAAATTTTTGAATTAACTATTATCACCAGAAGAGATGACTGAGAAATAACTTTTGAAATTATTGATGATATTTTTTTTATGATATGCATGTACATCCTTTTCATGTCAAATATGAACATATCCATATCAATTCACATTAATGATACAATTTCTGGATCCTTTATACCTAGAGAATCTCCCACGTTATTTGATTTCCTGGAATTATAGTGGACTAAACATTCATAGTCATTAGTTATCTCTAACCATACTCATTTTACAATATTCAACTAATTCTATATTAATATATACTAGAATCTATTATGATATATATATTTTTGACACATCTCCCCAAAGGGATAAAGATGCAAGATTTTAACCAGGAAAATCATTGTAGCTAACTCTAGATCATTTTCTAGTGAGTTATGCTAATGAAAATTAAATTTAATAGATTCATATTCTTTCAAAGTTTCATTTTTTATAGTACAAATCCATACCCCTTCTTCTAGGCATCATTGTATACAACCAAAGATCCCCACTTTTGGGTAACATAGGTATCGGTGTAGTGATAAGCCTCATTTTCAACTCCATGATCAAATATTCACATTCTTTATTATAGTAAAACATGGTTCCTTTACAAGTTATCTTCTATATAGGGTTTTAAAATCAATATAAATATCATATGAATCATCTATAATACACATATAGTCCAACGATACTATAGATATATCACAATGATGTCATCTTCTTGAATCCATTAATAGCCTCTATTTTTGTAGGGTCCATAGATATCCTTTTTTAGTGATAACATACCCCATGAATGATATTTTTTTCAAACAAAAAAAAATTATATATATTTCAGGAAACCCTCCTTTTGAAAGGTAATTTGAATAATTCTCATATGTTCCTATTGTTCCTCCATTATTTTGGAATATATTCAAATATCATCTATAAAGACTATAAATTATTTATTGAGGTAATCTTTAAGGTCCCTATTCATCTATTCCATGAAGATTAATGGCGCATTACTGAGTTTTAATGTAATTAATTCAAAATCATAGTGCACATACCTTGTACTCAAAGTATTAATGGAATTATCCTCCTTCTTAACCCTTATTGGATAATAACCTCACTATAATTCAACCTTGGAACTGTATTGGGATCCACATAGCTAATAAAACATTAAATCAATCCATGTTAGAGGATACATTTACTATATTTTTCTCTTGTTGAGATCACGATAATCGATTCAAAGGCAGAATGACCGATTGTTAAATATGATAAAGAGGACGGGTAATCACCATAGTGATGCACTTTGGTATATAAACACTTTATCCTGATTCTTCTATTGTTTCTTTTTTATATCATCATGTTAAATAATATCCATTCGATATGGAGTATTGAATATTAGGAAATGCTGATGTATGACCTCAATTGACTATTCAACCTCTCATCTACGGGGATTATAATGAAATTATTTAGGAAACACATTATCTTGTTCCCTGTTAATGGGAATCACTTCAAAGATGCTCTTTTCCTTGGTCAAAATCATTTATAAAAGATATGATTTCTAATATGAAAATAACATACAGTCTTGAGAAGTTATATCTAATGACGATTCATCCCCATCCTTTAACGTGTGTAGAATTATAATAAGTTTCGTGATACATTTAATGATTTCCTTAACCGAGAAATTTATATTAGATCTATATAAGGAAAGACTTTCCATGCCCATAATTGAGTCAAATCTCACTAAATAATGTATCACAAGGTTCATTATTATGTTTATCCTCAAATTTTTAAAAAATGATGAGTTATATACATGGTATGTTATAAATTTACAATTTTTCATTTTCACCAACAACTCTACATAAATTCTATATGGTGGGGTTTGAATAGTTATACAATTATTGTGTGGTATGAGTGATTTCATAGAACTAGAATCTAAAAAATAATGTACACTATTCATGAATGAATAACTAGAGAACCAATCACCATTTTTTGGGATTCAACTTAGTGATTGTGATGGAATATGTGTTCCCATAATACCTTGGCGGTTGTTGGCGTTGATTATATCTGAGATACCTTGCCTTATGGTAGTGGTTTTCATAGTTATTTATTCCATATAATTGAAACATTAGATAGTTAGATAAGGGTTCACTATCTAATTCATCTCTTCCATTACATTAGTGGGTTTCTTCTATCAAAAATTGCTAGCTATTTGGACTTCCATTCTGCACCTACAACATTTCTTTACCCACTTCAGTCAATTTTCCGGGTTCTACTTTCCACACATTTGATAAGTGGTTTTTTGAAATTTCTTACCAATTATATATTTCTCCATATAACCACCAAAATTAATGTCCTAAATCCACTTCTTCTCCCCATGATATGATTGTCATATGTTTATCTCTCTTTTGAATATAATGAACCATCAGACAATTTATTCATAACTATAAAAGTCTCAAATCACAAGGAATTTTTGTAGAGTTAGTTTTCACCAACCAAAGTAAAGGAAAACATTTTATTCATCTATAACAATGAATCCATAGGAATTTCATGCATGTATTGGGAAATATCCGTATAATATCTAATGTATTAATCATATTTTTGATTGAGGGATTGGATATTCATTTCCATTTTATATTTGAGTGTTTGTGGGACACATTTTTTAAAAAACATTTTTTATTATTCCTTCCTCACAACTACTTATATCTCATCCTCAAGCATTGTAATCTTGATCAATTTCCACCAATGATTAGTTTTTCACTCCATTTGATAAAATAACTGGTATGACCTTCACTTTATCAAAATTTTGAAGGATGGTGGATCATTAGTGTTAATAAATTGTTCAATGATTAATGGATTGAATGATCCATTAAATGATGGGGCCTTTTCACATAATGGTGTCTTCTAATGATTTTTAATTTTTGTGTTATTTGGGAATTCATTCTGATTTATATTTCTTTTCAGATCATGAGTCACCGGAGAGAGTAAAATCACATTGTTCATGATTCTTTATCCCTTGGGGTTGGGAAACTCATTTCGTTAGTCCTCACATTTCCCATCACATTTGATGTTTACTAGTTTCCTCATATTTCCAACCATTGGATAGAATAAATTAAAAATTAGGGCTATGTACTTATTGAGTTATTAATCACTGAAACATGAATCTTATAAAATTAATGAGAACATTTTTAAATGTCATTTATTGGTTATGTTACGAGTGTATAGGGTTCAATATATGTTATCCATGATCTATTTATTAACATATACTATTATAGGAATTTTTTCCTTAATAATGGTTCATAATGTGATGTTGAATTTACCATACCATATCCCATGAGAGTCTAACTCAATCACCCATTTCATGATTATTACTCTTTGGTAACTATATTCTAGATCCACGTCCACATATAGTATCTAGTTAGGGATTAATTTTCTGGGAATAAACATATTCTATACTATACCAATGCATAGTTATGTTTTATTATGTATAGTTTTATCCCTATGTCTTTCGCTATAGTTTCATAATCCTAATCATATAAATAACTAAAATTTAATTTTATACCAAATATAACAACCCTTTAATTTATTTCACATTAATTTAGAATTTATTACGTAATAATACACATATTATAGCCCACAAGATCTATTATCCTATTGCATTTGGGTAATTTGGTACATTACATAACAACATAAAACTCTGGGGTACATCAGTAATCTTAAATACTTCCGTTAAATGCCTATAACAATCAAACATTCTCAAAACTACATGGGAATATATATAAAAAATTGTAGATCTATAAATCCCGGAAAAGGAATAAAAAATGGGCAATTTATTATTTGCGATAAAACCTAATTTCTAATAGGACATAAATTTTTGAAATATCCGAATTCATTTTTATCATACACAATCCTTTTATTTCAATAAATTTGAGTTTAAATTCTTAATAAAGGCCTAATGAGAATTCCATTTTAGTTCATTATGGTATCGAGGGTAATTGGGGATTGTTCAGAGCCTGGAACCTAACTTTTGTGATGAAATAGGATTACCTCACTGTTAGAAGAAACCATGTGGGCTAGGCCACATGGTTACTTATATCCATGCGAGTCTAGATAATCGGAAGGAGCATCTTGCATAGGTTCCAAAACCATATGATTTGAGGTGCATTCCCTTAAAGGTACAAATGTAGTTTTTGATAGAGCGATGAGACAAAGTTTGTGTACGGTTAGTCAAATTGTACATATAAATCATGCGATTTTCTCCTTCACACAGTAGTGGACACACGTTTTCCATTATTTAATCTTATAACCTAAACTAATTTATCATTTCCGCCATGGGATAATGTAACCCTCACTGGGAGATATTTTGGAATCCCTTTTGTTGACCATGATCCCTCTCCTCCCTATCATATTAGAATCAAGTTCCATCGGTCTCATTGGATCTATATCGGTTAGTTCTCAATTCCATTTTTGTTATTCCTAATTCTTCTTGGTATTTTCTACACTATATAGGAAAAAGATAATTTTCCCTATTTCTAGGTTACTTGTATATTCTTTGATCTTATCCCGATTTGTGTCCAATCAGGAGCTGATATTGGATGATCACTATACAACGGACTTATGGTAGGTGGTATCATGCTTTTCTCTCAAAGGATAAGTTATATATATAGATTTTGTTTCCTGAGAAATTATCATAGTGACACCCTTTAAAGTGAATTTAATACTTGTTTTAAATGTATTGGAATGAACTATGTAATTAATGTCATCCATTGATAAAATATTAAGGTATATAGACCTTGAATTCAAACCATCCATTGGGTGAGTTTTCAAATAATGTGGACTACCATGGGTGGAATATGAACGTGAATTACCTTTGAGGTGTGTCATTACCTCATTCCGAGGGATTTATAATGTTGAATTGAATTTTGTATTTGTTTCTAATTGAATTGATTGGATAAAAGGAGTAGAATTACCATGTCCCAAGGATCATGTAATGTAATTTCTTATTAATAATGAGTTTTTTCTTTTGATGATATTCCCACTTGAGGTAATTAAGAGGATAATCCTTCTAAGAATATCCAATTCCATGAGCCACTGTTTGAGGTTATTTTTTTATGTAATGATTTGGTTGAAGAATTTTGAAATAATTAAATGATAATTATCTAGTAATAATCACATTACTTTGGTGAAACATGGGTTCTTATATGAACTCGATGGATTGGATGAGTTGGATGCTTTCTTGGTTATTCCATGTTGATAATAGGACTCTTTAGTGGACTTATAAGGATATAATTAGAGTCCTTAATATTATACGCACTAGTGATAGTTGGAAACCTTATTTGTTCCCAAGGATGGAAATAGAGGGAAATTGAACATATATTCCATGGGTGAAACTCGGGGTCCCATAGTGAAACTCAAATGATGGAATAAATTGGATATGATGTTATAACACATCTACGGAAATACATGGGATACAATTAGGAATGCCTAGGAAGGTCTTGTATGGTTATTTGTTCATGATATGTCCGAAGTGATTCTTGGAATCCAGATGAGGAATGCTAATTACGGGATCAAAATTTTAATTGAGTAATTAATGGAATTATTTATATTGTGGGTCTCCCCATTCAAACAATAATATTGGATATGGCCAGATACTTATAACATAATGATGGCCAAATCTGGCTCTTGTTGATAAAAAATTCTTATAGGGGATGCTGAGATATGATCCAGGTCCCAAGAATTTTTAATTAAATGATATTTATAATATAAATTAATTTTCATATAAAATGATATTTGATTTACTATTTATTATAATACATTCCCACTAAGGAAAATGTAGGTAGTGGAGTTTTCATGTACATGGGAACCCAGGACATTGTGGGTTATTTAATTTTAGTACTTCCTTTACATATTTTATTAATTATTTCAAATTAAAATATTATATATTAATGGAGTATATGTAATTGGAATTTTGGGTAGTTTCCATTTCATATTTTTCTCTCATCCTGTTCGGGACACCGATGGGTACCAATATAGACTATATGATTGTTGGTATGTGTAAGGTAATTATCCCTACTAATGGTTCCAAATTTCTACTTAGGATTTGAAGAAAACAGAATTGATATGAGGCTCATGATATTATCTGGGGTAGTATATAGAAATTTTTGGGATTTTTACTAGTATTGTACAATTTATATGTATACCTCTATGATTTTTTTTAGTTGAAATAATTATATCATCATCAACGGTATAAGGGATTGCTTCTATCATTATTTATCAATTCTTGTTCAGTTTTCAATTGTCTACCTTTTTTACTGCATATGCTAATTATCTGATATTGTATATCTGATGTAAAACACTACGATGATGAAGAAGTAGTCTCTCCAGGGACACACCTATGGTCCCCACTATGAGTCAGTAGCTTCTGGTGTGTGTGGGTATCATCTGGAGGCCATGTGTCCAACTAGGCTCAATAATCATTTCAGTGGAATCTGAGTCTAGGACATTACAAAGTGGTATTAGAGTGTTTTCTATTCGAACCATACTATTTAGTGAAAATATAAAAAGGATTGTGAAGAATCATAATGTGGTAATGAGTTGTTCATTGGTGAAGCTAACCCACATACAAGAAAAGTCCAAAATTCCATCAAATGAAATTGTTTTTTTGACTTTGGAAATTATAGATTATTTTTTTCCATTTATGTTTGATTCTCATGAATTTGGATGTTTTCATTGATATTATTATAGGTAATATTCTACTGAATCCTAATTAAGTGAATTATTCCAAATCATTAATCAATTTAGGAACTTGTTATAAATCAAATGTCATGCATTATTCCAGGACATATAGGATACATTGCTTGTTTTTATGTTGTTGTGATATGTGCCATGATTGATATACCAGCTATGTGATACATCTTTCTAGTGAATTGGATAACATGGTTGGTAATTATAGTGGCTAGAATAACCTAGGAATATCTTTTCAAAATTTGGCTACAAAAAAACATCCATTGTCAGAACCCATCCCCCAGGGCCTATATCGTGACTCCCCCAATCTTGCCTTCCATAGGCCAGGGGCTGGCGAATAGAATTTAAAGGCGTATTCCCTAAAATGGGAGACATTTCCTTTAAACCTGTACAAACACATGGTCCGAGAACACAAAAATAAGCAATTGTGAAGTAAACTATTGTAAAAAAGGAGTGATGAAAGTAAAATGGGCTAGAATACAATCCCAACTGAAAGTACGAGTACAACTTAAAAGTACGAATACAACTAAAAGGAACAATACAACTAAAAAAGGGGAAATAGCTACGGATTCTTCCTCTGGAGATCCTTCCAGAAGGGTATGTACAAATCGCCACCTCAACACTCCATGACCATCGGTCTCCTCTGTGTACCACCTAGTCCTGGCTCCCTCAAACCTCAACACAACTGCTTGTCATCTTCATAAGAGACAAAAAGGTGCGGGCGTAACCCGTGCTGGGGTGAGTATAATGATACTCCGTAGGGACCACGAGACCCCGGAAGGCCTCTCAAGAATTACCTTAGGAAAACACCAAAACATGATCCCAATCACAAAGCACAGTGGAATAGACACATCTAAATTTGGGTCTCATCTCAAACTAGGTATACAACTCAGATAAATAGGATTATGACTCTGACCCACATAGGATCACTAGGAATGTTGATAGCCTTCCACATATTCTCTAGGATGAGGAACAAGTAACAATTCTCATCACAATGTAAAACACCTCAGCTAGTGGAGAACTCATTCACTAAGGAGTACTGTGGGCCTACCACATCACACAGAGTCGATTCCCACTAACCATGGACTACTGAGGTCCTCCTCCTGTCAAGTACTGTGAGTCTGCCATGTCACACAGAGGTACTCCCCACAGGGGGTCTGCCGCATCACATAGAGGCACTCCCCATTATGGCCTGCTGAGGTACTCCCCATGTTTAGTATTGTGGGTTTGACGCCTCACACAGAGGTGCTTCCCACTGTGGGTCTACTGAATCATGTGTAAGAGCTCCCCACGAGACTGTTGAGTCACTCTAAGTTTAAATTTTATCATTCATCAAGTCTCATCCAGTCACAGGGTTCTGTACGTAGCACATTTGGGATAATTGATCCCCAAGACATCGGTCGTATTTAAACAAGAACGAAGTCTCACAAAGAAGTAACCTGATGATCCATTGTGTCATAAAGGATCCAAATCAAAATAAAAAGTGTCAATCAAATGCTTGTTCTATGAGTTATTCTCATTTTAGTGTCGAGGACTCGGTTGGATTCAGGTGCGATCCAACCCCGACGTACTCCAAGATTCTCCAAAACTCTCACGGTTTATGTCAACAAGACCATATCGCTCAAAGGATCCCAAAACCGGAGACGGTTCGTCAACATACATCTGTTTTAGAATCTAGGGCCCATTTTTTGTAATTGTTCGGTACTAGGTCCGGGTCCGATCAACCTAGGTTGGACCGGCCATAACCGGTTTCAGATGGGCCGACCTGGATTGACCAGAATCGTCACGGCTTAACTCGGGTCTGACCCAACCCGGGTCCACCTAGCCCACTAGGTCTAACCCGACCCAAGTAGGTTGTAGGTTAGGACCCTGAGCCACGGGTCGGCCTGCTGGGTGGCGGGTCAGTCTGTTGGTGGCGGGTCAGGCCCCTCCCCATTGCTAGTTTGTTGGATGATATGAAATAAAATAATAAAATAATAAAATTATTTCATTTCATTTCTTTTAAAATTCACAATAGATAACTTTTTATATGGACCTACTGTGGTCAATGTAAATCCTCTCTTAATTGAATCACTAAATTGTGGATTCAATGGTGCCATTGGATTTTTAATCTGAGCAATAGTTCAAAAGTTAGAAAACACCACTCACGTGTTTCCTAAACGTACCCAAAAACTGTTAGGAAATTTATTCTGGGAACTTCGTGATTCAGATTCACGTGACGTCAATTTTCACATACTCGTAATAATTATATATAATTAAAAAAATTACATGGAAAATTCAGATCTTTACATTCTCCGCAACATTGTACTTTTCATGCCCAAAATACACAACAAAGACTTTGAAAACAAATGCGGGTATTGATAATGAATCTGAGCCTTCCGCTCCCATGTGATATCGTGCATGTTCCCATGATGTCAGAAAATGCACACTAGAGGTATCTACCTCCAATGAAGGACCCACTCCGGTCGATCCAAAATATCTACTGGAACCTCCTTAAAGGTCACCCCATCGGCTAGGTGCATCTCTCCATAGTCGATGACATGAGATGGGTCGTTCACGTATCAAGTCTGCTGGGATACGTGGAGGACGTCCTGAACCCTCTCCAACTGTGGTGGAAGTTCCATGTGGTTAGCCACCTCACCTATATTCTGAAATATCATAAATGACCCAATAATACTCAGTGATAAATTTCAGTCTCTGCCAAATCTCGGTAGTCCGCGTTGAGGAGAGACTCACAAGAAAATGTGGTCCCCCTCCTAGAACTATAGTGGTCTCTATCTCCTATCGGCATATGACTTCTTTCTGCTCTTTGTAGTCTTGATCTGCTCTTGTATGGTCTGCACCTTCTCAATGGTGACTCATACCAAATCTAGACCCATAAGTTCTAACTCCCTTGTGTCTGTCCAACACAGTTTTGATCCGGGAGGTCGACTGTATATGGCCTCGAATGGTTCCATACGGATGGTGGAGTGAAAACAATTGTTGTAAGAGAACTCCACCAAGGGCAAGTGATCTTCCCAACTATAGCCAAAAACTCGGATTCATGCAAGAAGCATTTTCTCAAGCATCTAAATGGTCCACTCCATCTGACCATCCATATGTGGATGAAAGGTGGTGCTCAAACTCAGCTATGTCTTGAATGACTCTTGTAATCCCTTCCACAATCGGGATGTAAAATGTGAGTTACAGTCAGAGATGGTCATCGATGGAACCATATGGAGTCGCACAATCTCATTGATGTAGAGGTATCCCAAGCTCTCTACTGATCCCTACTCTTGGATAGGTAGAAAGTGTACCGACATGGTGAGTCGGTCAACGATAAGACAAATGGAGTCATGTATGCTAGACGTATGTGGAATCCCTATCACAAAGTCCACGGAGATCCCATCCCACTTCCAATCTGGCACCTCTAGTGGCTAAGATATTCCTTCTAGAACCTGATACTCGACCTTCACTTGCAATCAAGTGAGGAATTGTGAAATATACTCTTACACTACCTTTTTCATCCCAAGACATTAGTGCTGATGCCAGAGGTCCTAGTACATCTTTGGCACACCAAGATGTACCGCCAGAGGAGACGTATGGAACTCCCTCAAAATCTCCACCCATAGTGCCACTTGTAACATGGTATGCCCTCTAAAGAGGATGACGCACTCACCACCTTCATAAAATCAATCAGGTTCTTGTCCTGAGGATATCTGAGCATGTCGAGTCTCACAGTCATTGTCCCCAAGTTGTGCCTCCCTGACCCATTGAAGGAGTGGGGGAGTGACTGTCATAGACTGAAGGTATGAAACTCCATCTATATGCATGAATGATATCTGCAATGTGGCTAGCTGCTATATCCCCTCACTCAGGAACTATAGACCAGACCCCCTACTTAGTGCATCTGTTACCACATTCCCCTTACAATGTGTATAGACTATCTCAAAGTAATAGTCCTAGAAAAACTCTCGCCATCACCACTATCTCAGGTTCAGATCTTTCTGGGAGAAGACATACCTAAGACTCTTGTGATCATAGTAGACAGTAAAACATTATCCCATCAAGTAATGTCGCCACATCTTCAAGGAGAAGACCATTGCTGGTAACTCTATGTCATGGGTAGCATAGTTCTGAAAATTTTGTCTCAGTATTCGTGATCCATAAGAGATCACTTCTCGCTTATGCATAAGTACACATGAAAGTCTAGTCCCCAAGGCGTCGCAGTAGACTATATACCCATCTCCCTCTTTGGGTAGCCTTGATATGGGGACACTCGTCAATCTCTACCTAATATCTTGTAAACTCTTTTGGCATCTCTCCATCCATACGATGGATGTCCCGTCTTCATCAATTCTAACAATGGTTCCACAACTCTGGAGAAGTCATGCAGGAAACTCAGGTAGTATCCAGAAAACCCCATGAATCTATGCACTTCCGTCACACTCTTGGGTGGATCCCAAGCAAGTACAACCTATATCTTCGCTGGATCCACTACAACTACAGCCTCAGGGATAACATGTCCCAGAAAGTGGAACTCTCGTATCTAGAATTGTCACTTCAAGAGCTTAACATAAAACAGGTACTCTCAGAGTATATATAGAACTATCTATAGATGATAGGCATGATCCTCCTCCGTGACTGAGTAAATCAGGATGTAATTGATGAACACCACTAGATATCGATCAAGGTGTAGATGAAAAATCCTGTTCATGAGTCCCATGAACAGTGCTGGGGCGTTGTTCATGCCGAAAGGCATAACCAAAAACTCATAATGCCCATACCAACATCTGAAGGCAATCTTCTACACATCCTCATCTCTTATCTTGAGCTTATGATATCCTAATGTGCGGTATATATTCAAAAACCAATGAGCTCCCTTCAGTTGATCGAAAAGATCCTCAACAATTTTATGTGGATCATTTTCATAATGGTCACCTGGTTCTGGCACTGGTAGTCCACACAGAGTCTCCAACTACCATATTCCTTCTTGTTGAACAAAATTTGGGCTACCCATGGGGAAACACTAGGTCTTATTAACCTCTTTTCCTACAAGTCCTCCAACTATACCCATGAATCATGACGCTCTGTGCGTTCAATATGATATCCTGGTGTAGATATTGGTTCCATCATAGGGTACATGTTGACATAAAAGTCTACCTTTATGCATGGAGGTAGTCTCAGAGCATCACAATGAAAGGCATCAACATACTAGTTAACCACTACAAGATAACTCCGACTCTCAACATCATATGCTCTGAGGGTAAGGCTAGAAAAATGAGGAGTAACATGCTACATCCTCTGCTAGGTAAGTACATCATATGCTTCAAAGGTTCTTTTCTCATTGGTGAAGGAAAACCTAGTCCCATCCATACAGACACACCACACATTGTGCCGAATACAATCAATCTAATCATGGACTGTAGATAACCAGTCCATAACCATGATGATGTAGTAAGGACTCAATGTCACTACTTGGAGATTATAATCGATGTTCTATCCTCCTAGAGTAAGATCACTCTGTTAGAACCAGTGTTTAATCATATAATCTTCTCCTGTACGAGTCTCTAGCTATAAGGATCGAACCAACATCTCTGCTGGAATCTCTGAGCTTCTAAAAAGGGTCACGGAAATAAAAGAGTGAAATGCACCTATGTCTAAAATTATTTCAACAAAGGTGGATTAGACATAGATCGTACCACTAATCATCTCTGGAGCATTGTGTTCCTAGGCCTCATCTACCTGTAGATGAGCTCATCCATGTCCTCCTACTCCCAGTGGTTGGGTTGGACCACCTGGAATTGGTGGTGGTAGAACCTTGAAATGTCCTCCACCACCTGATACACGGCCAGCTCCTCTTCCCTGTCCGCCTGCTATCTGCGGACCTCCTCGCTCGAACCTCTGCCTCTGCTTCAGCAGTCCCTTGGCCATCTGCTAGCCATCTGTACGGTGGGTTGGGAAATCGCAAGCCATGGGACCCTGTCATCCGCATGTGTAGCACTTATTGTCGCTTTCTTGACATCATCTGCCTCACGAGCTCCGCACCTCTGACCCTACGTCACGAGGCTATCCATTAGAAGGTTTGGTTTTCTTGGACCTCGTTTTCATCTGCCTACTACCAACCACAGATGACTCTACCCCATGTCTCCCAGTGGTGGGTCTCGCTCTCGGTGCCTACTTAGCTGGGATGCTCTCTACCAAAAGCGCCTGCTCTAGCAACCCATCCTGAGTCGGTCTGCTGAGTGATACCATCGATGCTCTGATATCCCATCACAAACCCTTCTCAATGGTCTGGGCCCTAAATAATTGGTCACATACCATGTCAGTGGAGTAGCGGGAGAGATCAGTGAACCTTGCCGAGTACTTGGCCATTTTCATTATGCCTTACTGTATGTGTTGCAGCTGCTGTATATGCATAGAGCGTAAGGTCGCTAGGACAAACTTTGCCTTGAAAAGGACCTCTAATCCCTCCCATATGAGAGTTTCCTCATCATGTATCCAGAACATCAGGCTCCACCATCTACCTGATGCTTTCTGAAAAATGTTGGCTGTTAGGGTCACCATAAAATAAGCTGGTGTCACGACTAAGAGAAATAATCTAGCCACGACCTCGAGTCAGTCCTCAGCCACCTGTGGGTCTGTCTCACCTCAAAATCTCAGAGGCCCCTACCACTGAGACTCTTGTAATGTGCTCAGTGGTGGTGCATCGTCTACTTGTGGGGATGGTAGCATCAGCTTCCCAATGAGAAGTGGTTCTGCTGGTACATCACTCGAAGGTGAGAACACTATTGGAAGGGACCTGCACCAAGGCCTCATCACTCGGTGGGACATCAACACGTACTCTTTCATGAATCCTGGATGGATTTCTATGTGGTGAAATTATAAAATAAGATAGATGTTCCATGGTCAATATGTTAAATATGTTGATATAACTGAAGTGATCAAAAAGAAAACATTCTGAAAAAAAAGCAATCAGTGTTCTCATGCGTTGAGTCCGAAATAAGAATTCTATGTCCTGGTGTATGGACATGTCAGCCTCCACACTAACACTGGATTCCCCAAACTGAAAACCACACTCATAAAACTTAACAATATTTCCAGACCAAAAAGTTCAAAGTCCTAGTTATTCAGTAGAACCGAACGCCTTTGATACTACATTGTCATGACCTGTCCCCTGGGGCCCATGTCGTGACTACCCCAAGGCCTCCTACCATAGGCCAGGGGATGGAAACAATCATTGAAAGGTGTATTCTCTAAAACGGGAATCCATTGCATTTAACCTGTAAAAACACACGGTCTAAGAACACAACAAGAAGAAAATGTGTGTTAAACCTCTATAGAAAAAGGAGTTCTAGAAGTACAAGGGGTAAAAATACAAGTCCAAATAAATGTATGAGTACAATGGAAAAGTATGAATAAAACTGAATGAAACAATAAAACTGAAAAGTGAAAATAGCTACTGATTTGTCCTTTGGGGATCCTACCTGAAGGGTAGGTACATATCGCCTCATCAGCACTCCACGCCTGCATGTCTTCTCCACATACCTCCTAGTCCTGGATTCCTCAAACCTCAGTCCAGCTGCTCGTTGTCTTCACAAGACCAAACAAGGTGCGGGCGTAACTAGTGCAGGGGTAAGTATAATGATACTCAGTAGGGACCTCGAGACCCTCAAAGGACTTTCATAATTCCACAAAGAAAATCACAATGAATAATCCAAATCACAAAGAAAAATGCAATAGACACAGCTCAATTTGGGTGTCATATCAAACTAGGTATACAACATAGAGATACAGTATGAGGATGCTGACCCACACAAAATTGCTATGAATTATGATTGCCAGCCATGAATTCTCTAGGCCTAGGAACAAGTAACATTTCCAGTAACAATGTCAAACACCTCAAATGCGAGAGAACTCCTCCTAAAATGAGTACAGTGGTCCTCCCACATCACATAGAGGAGACTCCCACTATCCTTGTACTACTAAGGTACTCCTCCTATCGACTACCGTGGGTCTGTCGCGTCACACAGAGGCGCTGCCCACAATGGGTTTGTCACATCGCACAGTGGTGCTCCCCCTTGTGGCCTACTCAGGAACTCTTCCTGTCAAGTACAATGGTTCAATTGTGTCACATAGAGGGGCTCCCCGTCATGGGTCTTCCATGTCACACAGAGGTGCTCCCCGCTGGGCCGTCAAGTCACTCCGAGTCGAACTGTCAACATTTTTTAAGTCACACCCAGTCGAAGGGTTTAGTATGTAGCACGTTTGGGATAACCACTCCCCCAGCCACCAGTCATATTTCAACCAGCATGAAATCTCAAAAATAATTAACATGATGATCAATCGTTTCATAAGGTTTCCAACACAATGGATGGTGACTCAATCGGACGCCCGATCTGTGCATTATTGACATTTTAGTGTCGAGGACCCGGTTGGATTCAAGTGCAATCCAACCCATCCATACTCCATGATTTTACAAAACTCTCATGGTGTAAGTCAAAAGGACCATCTCACTCAAAGGATCTTGACTACATAGCTGATTCATCAAACAAACGTCTGATTTAGAAGCTACACCCTATTTTTTGTAAGTGGTCGGTATTGGGTTTGGGTCCGGTCCGCCTAGGTCGCACCGGCCCGACCCGGTTCGGCATGGGATGAACCAAATCAACCTATTTTGACACTGACCAACTTAGGTATGACTTGGCTAGGCTGTGGGTCAGGCCGCTGGGCTACAGATTGGCTTGCTGGGTGGTGGGTTGGTCCGCTGGGCCGACCTGGTGGTGCCACCCACCTAGCGGTGCGGGCTGCTAGGGATACACCGATGTAACACATCTGGGTATGGATGAAGTGGTGTAAAGTAACGTCATCGGGTCAACACATGGGGGTTGACCCCACGCAGCACCACATGGCACCGCATGTAATAGCCCAAGATTTTAAAAAAATATTCTTTTTAATTTTATTAAAGTCTTGTGTTGTACGCTACACCAAAAGGAGCTTGCACAACACGCATCCTTGACTTGCCTTGCATTACACGCAATCACGACTTTCCTCGATAGCGTGTGTAATACGCAATACCGAGTTTCACTAAACAACGATATGCTATTAAAATATTATTAAAACTAGCCGTTATGAATAGTAATAACCACTTTTTAAAATTCTGTAAATCTTATTTTTCAAAATGAACTTCATTTTTGGATTCGGAGTATCGAATTTAGCCTAAGGTGAAATTTTTGTACTTTTTGGATAACTTTCATATTCTGATGAATAGTGAAAATTACTAAATTATAATTAAAAACAACTTTTTTAATCGAAATAATTAATAGTGATAAATCATTAATTTGAGTGGTTTTAAATTATATTTAGAATATATTTTTACAATTTAATACAATGTTGGTCATTGGATGTAATTTCACATTTAAACCAGACATAATCAAGTGTCAATCTTTTGATAGATATTGTTTCTTAAAAACACGCTATTTGTTTTAACAGCGGGATTTAATTATAAAATTAATTAATGCAAATTCTATGATATGAATTTGGTAAAATAGACTTCATTTTTGAATTCGGAATATGAAATATAGCTTAGGATGAAATTTTGGCATTGTTCTGAAAAACATCAATTTTTGATGAATAGTGAAACTACTAAGTGGTAGTTAAAAAAATTAATTTCTTCATAAATCTTAATTTTACCGCTTCTGTGAATGGAATTTCAAAAATCCGAGAGACACGGTTGATGTCAGTAAGTAAAATGTGGTTCAATGAGATGAAATTTTTTTTTGGTGAATAGTAACTTTTTACTTTTTTTACCACGGTTAATAGTAAATAGGGTAACTAAGGGTAAATATGATATTACTATTACCCTAACACATGTCCTAATTCTATTGGATAAGTGTAATTCGACCAAAAACAACCTTATGAATATAATATGACCATTTAGGTCCACTTGGATTTGATTATGACATTTAATATTATATTATTTAATGAATAGTTAAAATAGTTAAAATCAAAGTTTAATAACTAAAACATTTTTAACATGGGGTTATACATAAGATAAATTCGACTATAAATATTCATTAGAAATATAAAAATATTTCCTACATAATGATATTTTATTTATAATTTTTAGACTTTAAATAAATTAATTTATTTATGACACAACGATGATGCAGTAATTACCCTTTTAAGGAAATATTAACATAATTGATGTTATAAATGCTCAAATGAATGTAATTTGAGACTTTTTATGAATTCCACTAATTTTCTAGGTTACTATGATATATTAATGTTGATTTAATAAACTTGGTTCGAACATATAATTCTGTTATGACTTTCACAAAAATCATGTATCAAATAGTGTCAAAATTGACACAAAATAGTTTTTAAATCAAATATTATATTATTAATTGTTATTGTATTCCTAAAAATCTAAGGTTCAGCCAAATGACTTAGATAAGGATATATATATTAATAATAAACAATTTGGGGTTCTTTTGGCATGTTATAGTAAGTTTATTAACCATATAGTGAAAGAAAACAAAAAGACACGGTAAAAGGTAAATTAATTAACTTAGAGTTAAATCTAATTGATAAGGTTAAAATAATACCGTAAACTTGTCTAAATCCTATTGGTTGATAGGATTTCGACCCATCCCCACTTTAGCTTCGAAATAAGACCCTTTGGAACCATTATTAACCGATTTTGACTTTAATATAAAATAATATTTTGAGATATTCCTAAGGTGCCCCTCTCCTCCCTTATAAAAGGGCACCTCCTCCCCCTCCTCCTCACACCAATTTGAGCACTCAAGCTCGGCCAACCCCTACCATTTTCTCCTCTCCACTTCCCTAGAATAATCCTAGAGGTCCTGGTCTTCTCCAAAGACCAATCTTAGTTCCTTAAGTGGAGGGTTCAAAGAGGCGTTCCAAAGAAGAGGTAATATCCATTACCAATCTTTTCAATTTCATTCTTCTTCAACTTCTTCTTCTTTAGTTGTTTCATGATAAAGTAATAACATCAGTACTACTTACATACTGATATGTTATTATAAATATGAAACAACCCTAATTCACCTTTATCCATCCTACGGAAAAATGAAATCACCGCGCGTGCGTACGTACGGAATACCGTCTCCACGCCGTGGTGTAATCTATTTTCCACCATCACCGTACAAGGATGGGTATAATGGTGTAATGAGTAACTATATATGATTATTATAAAGTAATATTGATACTGAAATAATATATATATATACTCCAATACAATTCCACGATCATAGGAATGATATCATCACTCGTGCGTACGTACGGAATACCGTCTCCACGATGTGATGCGACTCGTTCTACATGATCTTCATTTCATAATGATTATATAAATGAATTGAATGAATGAATATGGTATATAATACACTAATACCATTCTGTAAATGAATTATCTATAACCTAAAGATAAGAATAAGAATTTATTCGACAAAACACGCATAAGAACAAAAAGTTATAAAGACCCGAGTAACAAGTAACAATGAAATATTACTAATAAGAAGCTAATAATATGACCATATATGATATCATATCAATATGTATGATTCTGGAATAAGACAATAACATTATTTAAACCATTATACAGGAGCTTCGGAATCGAACAAAGCAAATCGGACCTAAGGTAAGGGAAATATCACAATCTCATTTTTATCCGAGATTGTTTATTCGTAAGTATTTACTGGGGTGTATTTTATCATCCACATCCATGTTTCATCAATATGTAATATTATTTCCATCCACCTACAATTTTTTAAATCCATTTTTACCCTTCGGTCAGTTTTTAGTAATATGTATGAAAGGAATATGTTGTCGTTATTCGTACGAGGTACTTTTTGACTTTTTCGACAAAAGTACGAAGTATGTTTTTAACTTATACGGCACGAACGGATTTTTACGGTTTTATAAATCCTTATTTTCATGAATTGATTTTTAAAACATTGTTCCCAAGAAGCTTCCTTTACAAGTTTTCAAGTTTATTTTTAATCAACTTCTTTTATTTTAAAGTTGTATGACATGTTATGAAAGGAAAAATGTTTTTGAAGAAGAAAGGATATTTTCCTCAAGAATTCAATTCAAGTGTTTTATCAAAATTACTTTCCATCTAAGATAATAAAGGGTTCTGTTTCTATCCATATTTTTCCATTGATTTGACTATGTTGTGATGGAATTATGTTTATGAATTCCTTTATCTTATATGAATGGTTTTATGATGTCATGTTGTTTAAGAATCCCATTTTTATTACATGGGTTATGCAATGATGTATGATTTATGATTTTGTGGCACACATAAGAATGGTATCATTATGAGATGGGTGGGACCTATATCTCCCTCCAATGCATTGGGTAAAGATTTTATATCTCATGAGATAGACATGGCTGGAATGGTAGGTTATACCGGTTCAGTGAAACAGGACTGAAACGAGGGTTACTCGATTCAGAAAGGGACTTTGTCCACTAAGATAGTCTTGGCAATGAGTCTTGACTAACAAGAAATGATTCTCTATGATTATGTGTGAATTCCACAAAGTTTCATGTTTTATGTTATGATTATTGTGATTACATTTCACTGCCATGATTTACCCCATGTTATGAAATTATGATCTCTTTTGCAGGTTAAGATTTCCAAAAGTTATGTGCTTATGTATACGATGTGATTGATATTTCTTTTGTTTACCCTTACTGAGCATTTGAGCTCACCCTTTTATGTTTTCTTTTCCCCAGGATATAAAGAAAGGTTTTAGGTATAAAAAAAAGATGATCTTTATGGGAGATGTTGAAGATCTTTCACCACGATTAGAAGATTATATTCCGAGTTTCCAAAGACACTAAACTATTACGGTCCTTGTGTGTGTGTTTTTGTTATGTACTAAGTATTCCGCAAATGTAATGTAATGTCCATGTACGTCAAGATACGGGTCTCTACAGTTGGTATCAGAGGAAAGGTTTAGTCAACCTTTGGAAACTAGGATGCGAAAACGTTAGTGAGATCTCTAGAGATATTTCTGAGGTATGTCTAGGGATGTCTCTAAGGTTAAGTATAAGTAAAGGTTATAGTCCTAGAATTGCTCTAACGATCTTAGAATTTAACCTAAGATGTTATATATTGAGGGTACTACCCCTTTATTATGTTGTTTTCCATAGCATGATTTTTGCCTCTCACACTATTCTTTTGGGATTTTAGACGATGGCTGGAACCCGAAGGAACCGTGTTGATCAATGCAATGGACAATGCAATGATTGTCCCCCTGAGCAACCAAACGATATGGGAGCTGGAATGCAAAATCTTGTAGCCATGCTCACACAACTTTCTCATGTTATGAATCATGCAGGACTTCCAAACGAGCAAAGGAAGGAGCAACATTCTGTTGAATCCTTCATGAGGCAGCGTCCGCCTTCTTTCAGTGGGTCTACTGATCCATTAGTTGCTGAACAATGGATTAGTACTACTGAAAAGATATTTTCAGTTCTTCAATGTTCTGAACATGATAAAGTCATCCTAGCAGTGTATCTTTTGGAAGGAGATGCTGATCAATGGTGGAATCTTATTAAGAATACGAGGCAAAGGGATGAAATTAAGTCTATGGAATGGGACTAGTTCAAGAACTTATTTTTCAATAAGTACTTCCCTCGTATTCTCCGAACAAAGATGGAGAAAGAGTTTCTTGAACTGAAGCAAAGGGATGATGAATCTGTTGGTACCTATGAAGCGAATTTTACAAGACTTGCAAGGTACGCTTCTGGTATTATCATCCAACCTGAAAGTAATGTTGATCGATTTTTCAGTGGCTTAAAACCAAGTCTTCGAAGGGCATTAGCTATAAGAGACTTCAGTAGCTATGAAGAAATTGTGCGTTGTGCTATCAAGGTAGAAATGGAAGTTGGTGTTACATATCCATCTCATGGGTTTGACAACAAACGAAAGATGGAGTTCAAGGAGAAAACTCAGAATAATGGTGAAAAGAAGATGAATGTTTCCTTATGCACAAAGTGTGGAAAGAAGCATGGTGGAGATTGTCTTAAAGGGACTAGAAAATGTTTTAAGTGTGGAAAAGAAGGTCATCGAGCAGCTGAGTGTCGAAGTAATGGAAAATGGGATTCTAATGAAGTGAATAAAGCAAACACTGCAGAGAACGTACAACCAACACTTCAATGCTTCAAGTGCAAGGAAATGGGGCATTATGCTAATAAATGCCCTAATCCAAGGGTTAGTGATGATCGACATGAGCAACCGCTTAAGGAAAAGGACAAAGGGAAGTCACATGCGATCACTATTGGCAATGTTGAATATGACAACGATGTGGTGGAATGATTAAGTGTTTATGTAATGGGATTCCAAAATAATGTTGTATCTTGGAATATTGGAATATTTATGTATTGGTCTAATGTGGTATTCAAAGTGATTGAGATATTATGCGCATAATGAAGGGAAAACGAGAAAATGAAATGTTTAACAGTATTCATGAGATCATGATTGATATAAGGACTAAGTGATATCATGGTTTGAGTATATAGAATTTTGAGGATTTTAGTATGTGGAAGGTGTTAACATTTAACTGAATTCATGTTTTCACTACGGTATTCAAGAGAATACACGATTAAGGACTTTGAATGTTTGGAATGTGACCAACAAAACATATCTTATGATATATGGGGATCGATGATCGTGTTAAATCTCTGGTAATCATTTTCACTATATTATGAGAGTCGACTGCAGTATTATGGATAAGCCTAAAAGATTGGAATGGATTATGTTGGACATAAGTTAGTATTGTTTGTTTTTTCGATATTATTGATGGGATGTTATATAGTTTTGGAAAAAGGACAACCTGCAGGACGGGCGACAGCCCATCGCTTTGGACAAGGCTGTGGGAATCGAACCCACAACCGAAGTGCGACTGGCCTTTATCGCCTACCACTGGCCTACAGGAAGTCCTTGTTTAGTAGAAACTAGTTTTATTATATTAAGCAGTATGATATATGAAGTATAAGTCCATTTTAAGAACCATATATGATTAATCTCACTATAGATCGACTTATGCATATAATTTTTGCTAACCTTTTGTTTGAGACAGATGGAATGACCCGTCATTCTATCACATGATCTGCTAATAACAAATTCAACTTCATTTATTTAAGAGATGAAGTGGAAATTGTTCAAGGCACGAACAACAGTGAGATTGTACCAAAATAAAGTAAGTATTTATTCTAATTCAAAATTTCAACTTTAGGGAAATGATCTTGAAAACCAAAAATGTTGTCCTAGTGATCTTATACCTGATGAATCAGATGGTACCTTATATCATCACAAATCTATGGATTTGTGATTACTGGCTTTTCCATAGCCATGTTCTCTACCACTCTCCATCAGAACATGATGGTTAGATTTCTCTTCCATATCCATATTTTCACCTATGTGGAAACCCAATGATTAGTTTATTTGGGTAACCGTTACGTTTCATACTTTTGTTTTTAAAGATTGGTTTTGATATTCCTTTTTACGATGTGGTTTTCTATTAAAGAAACTTTCGAATAGTAAACCATTTATAACCCCGTCGAATTTCGTGGGCGAAATTCATTTTAAGGGGGGTAGAATGTAACAGCCCAAGATTTTAAAAAAATATTCTTTTTAATTTTATTAAAGTCTTGTGTTGTACGCTACACCAAAAGGAGCCTGCACAACACGCATCCTTGACTTGCCTTGCATTACACGCAATCACGACCTTCCTCGATAGCGTGTGTAATACGCAATACCGAGTTTCACTAAACAACGATATGCTATTAAAATATTATTAAAACTAGTCGTTATGAATAGTAATAACCACTTTTTAAAATTCTGTAAATCTTATTTTT
Source organism: Viscum album (assembly GCA_963277665.1). Classification (NCBI taxonomy): domain Eukaryota; kingdom Viridiplantae; phylum Streptophyta; class Magnoliopsida; order Santalales; family Viscaceae; genus Viscum; species Viscum album. Next base: position 796,764,085 of record OY728157.1, read on the forward strand.
CAAAATGAACTTCATTTTTGGATTCGGAGTATCGAATTTAGCCTAAGGTGAAATTTTGGTACTTTTCGGATAACTTTCATATTCTGATGAATAGTGAAAATTACTAAATTATAATTAAAAACAACTTTTTTAATCGAAATAATTAATAGTGATAAATCATTAATTTGAGTGGTTTTAAAGTATATTTAGAATATATTATTACAATTTAATACAATGTTGGTCATTGGATGTAATTTCACATTTAAACTAGACATAATCAAGTGTCAATCTTTTGATAGATATTGTTTCTTAAAAACACGCTATTTGTTTTAACAACGGGATTTAATTATAAAATTAATTAATGCAAATTCTATGATATGAATTTGGTAAAATAGACTTCATTTTTGAATTCGGAATATGAAATATAGCTTAGGATGAAATTTTGGCATTGTTCTGAAAAACATCAATTTTTGATGAATAGTGAAACTACTAAGTGGTAGTTAAAAAAATTAATTTCTTCATAAATCTTAATTTTACCGCTTCTGTGAATGGAATTTCAAAAATCAGAGAGACACGGTTGATGTCAGTAAGTAAAATGTGGTTCAATGAGATGAAAATAATTTTTGGTGAATAGTAACTTTTTACTTTTTTTTACCACGGTTAATAGTAAATAGGGTAACTAAGGGTAAATATGATATTACTATTATCCTAACACATGCCCTAATTCTATTGGATAAGTGTAATTCGACCAAAAACAACCTTAGGAATATAATATGACCATTTAGGTCCACTTGGATTAGATTATGACATTTAATATTATATTATTTAATGAATAGTTAAAATAGTTAAAATCAAAGTTTAATAACTAAAACATTTTTAATATGGGGTTATACATAAGATAAATTCGACTATAAATATTAATTAGAAAGATAAAAAGATTTCCTACATAATGATATTTTATTTATAATTTTTAGACTTTAAATAAATTAATTTATTTATGACACAACGATGATGCAGTAATTACCCTTTTAAAGAAATATTAACATAATTGATGTTATAAATGCTCAAATGAATGTAATTTGAGACTTTTTATGAATTCCACTAATTTTCTAGGATACTATGATATATTAATGTTGATTTAATCATCTTGGTTCGAACATATAATTCTGGTATGACTTTCACAAAAATCATATATCAAATAGTGTCAAAATTGACACAAAATAGTTTTTAAATCAAATATTATATTATTAATTGTTATTGTATTCCTAAAATTCTAAGGTTCAGCCAAATGACTTAGATAAGGATATATATATTAATAATAAACAATTTGGGGTTCGTTTGGCATTTTATAGTATGTTTATTAACCATATAGTGAAAGAAAACAAAAAGACACGGTAAAAGTTAAATTAATTAACTTAGAGTTAAATCTAATTGATAAGGTTAAAATAATACCCTAAACTTGTCTAAATCCTATTGGTTGATAGGATTTCGACCCATCCCCACTTTAGCTTCGAAATAAGACCCTTTGGAACCATTATAAACCGATTTTGACTTTAATATAAAATAATATTTTGAGATATTCCTAAGGTGCCCCTCTCCTCCCTTATATATAGGGCACCTCCTCCCCCTCCTCCTCACACAAATTTGAGCACTCAAGCTCGTCCAACCCCTGCCATTTTCTCCTCTCCACTTCCCTAGAATAATCCTAGAGGTCCTGCTCTTCTCCAAAGACCAATCTTAGTTCCTTAAGTGGAGGATTCAAAGAGGCGTTCCAAAGAAGAGGTAATATCCATTACCGATCTTTTCAATTTCTTTCTTCTTCAACTTCTTCTTCTTTAGTTTTTTAATGATAAAGTAATAACATCAGTATTACTTACATACTGATATGTTATTATAAATATGAAACAACCCTAATTCACCTTCTATCCATCCTACGGAAAAATGAAATCACCGCGCGTGCGTACGTACGGAATACCGTCTCCACGCCGTGGTGTAATCTATTTTTCCACCATCACCTTACAAGGATGGGTATAATGGTGTAATGAGTAAATATATATGATTATTATGAAGTAATATTGATACTGAAATAATATATATATATACTCCAATACAATTCCACGATCATAGGAACGATATCATCACTCGTGCGTACGTACGGAATACCGTCTCCACGATGTTATGCGACTCGTTCTACATGATCTTCATTTCATAATGATTATATAAATTAATTGAATGAATGAATATGGTATATACTACACTAATACCATTCTGTAAATGAATTATCTATAACCTAAAGATAAGAATACGAATTTATTCGACAAAACACGCATAAGAACAAAAAGTTATAAAGACCCGAGTAACAAGTAACAATGAAATATTACTAATAAGAAGCTAATAATATGACCATATATGATATCATATCAATATGTATGATTCTGGAATAAGTCAATAACATTATTTAAACCATTATACAGGAGCTTCGGACACGAACAAAGCAAATCAGACCTAAGGTAAGGGAAATATCACAATCTCATTTTTATCCGAGATTGTTTATTTGTAAGTATTTACTGGGTTGTATTTTATCATCCACATCCATGTTTCATCAATATGTAATATTATTTCCATCCACCTACAATTGTTTAAATCCATTTTTACCCTTCGGTGAGTTTTTAGTAATATGTATGAAAGGAATATTTTGTCGTTATTCGTACGAGGTACTTTTTGACTTTTTTGACAAAAGTACGAAGTATGTTTTTAACTTATACGGCACGAACGGATTTTTACGGTTTTATAAATCCTTATTTTCATGAATGGATTTTTAAAACATTGTTCCCAAGAATCTTCCTTTACAAGTTTTCAAGTTTATTTTTAATCAAATTCTTTTATTTTAAAGTTGTATGACATGTTATGAAAGGAAACATGTTTTTGAAAAAGAAAGGATATTTTCCTCAAGAATTCAATTCAAGTGTTTTATCAAAATTACTTTCCATCTAAGATAATAAAGGGTTCTGTTTCTATCCATATTTTTCCATTGATTTGACTATGTTGTGATGGAATTATGTTTATGAATTCCTTTATCTTATATGAATGGTTTTATGATGTCATGTTGTTTAAGAATCCCATTTTTATTACATGGGTTATGGAATGATGTATGATTTATGATTTTGTGGCACACATAAGAATGGTATCATTATGAGATGGGTGGGACCTATATCTCCCTCCAATGCATTGGGTAAAGATTTTATATCTCATGAGATAGACATGGCTGGAATGGTAGGTTATACCGGTTCAGTGAAACAGGACTGAAACGAGGGTTACTCGATTCAGAAAGATACTTTTTCCACTAAGATTGTCTTGGCAATGAGTCTTGACTAACAAGAAATGATTCTCTATGATTATGTGTGAATGACACAAAGTTTCATGTTTTATGTTATGATTATTTTGATTACATTTCACTGCTATGATTTACCCCATGTTATGAAATTATGATCTCTTTTGCAGGTTAAGATTTCCAAAAGTTATGTGCTTATGTATACGATGTTATTGATATTTCTTTTGTTTACCCTTACTGAGCATTTGAGCTCACCCTTTTATGTTTTCTTTTCCCCAGGATTTATAGAAAGGTTTTAGGTATAAAAAGAAGATGATCTTTATGGGAGATGTTGAAGATCTTTCACCACAATTAGAAGATTATATTCCGAGTTTCCAAAGACACTAAACTATTACGGTCCTTGTGTGTGTGTTTTTGTTAGGTACTAAGTATTCCGCAAATGTAATGTAATGTCCATGTACGTCAAGATACGGGTCTCTACACCGCAGGTCCTCCGTTTTGCGGGTGACAGGCCGCGACCTTACTATTGAGTGTGCCATTAGCGTGCGCCCCTTCCATCGGTCGTCAGTCGATGCAGTGCCCAGTGCTCCCACCGTGGCCAATGCGACCGACAACCTTACTTCTATGTGGGTGAACTGCCGTGAGTGCACCCTACCCATGATGGTTCTGTTTCGGTCGGCTGGGGTGTCAGCCGACTCTCCATCGACATGCGATGGATCACTAGACCACCCCTCACAGCATGCCGGTGCGCCGGTCGACATTTCTGATGATTTGTGGCCTCTGTTGTTCATTAAGGGCGTGTGATGATGTGTTGCACCTCCTCCGCTGTCCGCCAGCTCCAACCGCTCTGATGACCTCTGCGACTTTGTGTCACAACCACCTCGTGTGATGTGTGTCAACGTGTTATCCCCATTGTAGTCAGTCGATATCTTCACACCGTCAATGTTCAATTTAGTTGAAAAATTAGCAAATTAGCAGTGGTTTTGGGCTGAATATGATAGGCCCTCACTCTCCGCATTAGCTCATATACATGAGGGGGGTTAAGGGTTTAACAAAATCCTGGAATTTAAATCAAGATACACCCCACAAATATACCCCGCAATAACCTCCCACAAAAACTAATGAATTGTGGGTCAACACATTAGTCGGTTAACCCGCGTTCTTCATATTAATCAATAATGTAGAAGAGGATAATCATTTAAAATTCATAAATGAATAAACCCACTACCTCGTAACCCCGTTGGAGAGCATCCATGCTTGAAGGCGTATCGTGTTCTTTGTTCCCACATCAGGATCCAAATGACGCCACTTGTACGTCGTCCTTCGGTTCGTGGTTTGGTTTCTCCCATCAACTCCCTCTAGGATCGGCTCTGTTTTCAAAGGGTTCTGCGTCACAACGCTCTATCCGCACTTCGTTAAATTGTGACGTAGTGTTGATACCCCTCCCGAAGCTCCATATTTATAGGAGGGTGTTTAAGTAAAGGCATTGGATTTTAATGGGGATCATCAATTTGGAAGCTTCCTAATTATCCAACGACATCGTTACATAGGTTTGGTAGGTCCAACCATTTATTGGATTGACACTTTGCTAGCCCCACCCCTTTTCTTGTACTTTGGAGGATATGAAATAAAATAATAAAATTATTTTACATCATTTCATTTAAAAGATAAAAAACATAACTTTTTCTGCAGAACTACTAAGGTCAATGTAAAGCATCCCTTAATCAAATCACGGCGTTGCAGATTCAACGGTGCCCTCATATTTTTAATCCGAGAAAAGGTGAAAAAGTTAGAAAATGCTGCTCAAACGTTTATTAAACATACCAGAAATAAAGTTCAGAAATTCATTCTGGGAATTCCGAGCCTTGGATTCACACGAAGTGAATTTTTTCAGACTCATAATAATTTCATATAATTTAAACAATTACATGAAAAATTTGGGTCTTAAATACAACACATCCAATTTTGGAATGTCGTTTCACAAACAATGAGTCTGAAACACTGGAATTTTTAATGATGTGGTTTTAGTGGATAACACATTTTGGTTCTTAATGAGTATGGGTACTTAGGGATCAGAATTTGAGGAACCATTTGGTTAAACAATTTAAAATTAATTTTGATATAATGGAATTGAATGAGTTAATTAAATTAAAAATAAAATTTTTCATAGAAGTTAACCTAACCAAGACCCATCCATTGTAGTGGGAAGTAGGAAGTATCTTGTTCTTTTATATAATATTTTTATGTCACCATGACCTAAATCATGGAGTAGGTAGTGGGGTATGTTTTTTGTATAGGAATTTTTGTACCTATCTTATTTCTATATATTCACTATGAGATGTTAACATTGATATTATTCTTTTCTAAGACATACACTTTACATTGGTAGAGGTATTCCACCATGACTTCCCCCACTCTTACACTAGGAGGGGGGATAAGTACACACTCTTATGGTGGTGGTCCATGGGATACCTATAGATAATCTAGTAGTGATAGTGGTGGAACTAGTTATTGTACCATATATAGGTTTTCAGGCATTTTTCTGTGATGGATTTATTTGTGTCATGCATACCTTGCACGGAGCACCCTGACCTTTCCTGACTATGCTAGAGTTGACGCATGCATTACAATAGCAGCATCAGACCACATTTTAGTGGGATATAAGACCATATATTAGAGAGACATATCTAGAGGCCATGGTCTTTGTCTTAGAATATATATATTCCTCCCAAGTGGAGAGTAAATAATTCTACAAATATGTAGTATGATTCCCCCGTGTGATGGTGGGATGTAATTACTCAGATAGATCATCATCAAAAGATTCATAAGAGTGATTTTCACACAGATTTAATTGATTACTTCTATCCTAATATGTTTTGTGGTGATAGGGAACCAGAATTCATACACATGTAGTAAGTCATGTTATTATTTATTTGTTATTCAACCCATTTTATAGAGCTACAGTAGTTTGCAACTATTTTGACAAGTGACAACCTATATAAATCTAGGATATTAGAGGATTTTCTCATGCATGGAAGCCCATTGTTTTGTGAATGTATTTAATATGACTACCATTGTTGAATAGTGAATTAATTTCTTTTGATGTAGTGTAACCTAAGAGAGTTCGATGGGGAAAGGTAGAGCGGTTCCATACCTAAATCTAGCTCAACATTGACCGGTAGTGGGGAGAATCATCTAGAGCTTCCATTCAGTGATATTATTATCTAGATCACATACTTAGTTAGCCATGTTGGCTTCTACTAATTCAATAGTCTATGATATATGAAGGCTCAGTGTACAAAAAAACCCACTCGAGTGCTTCTCCTGAGTCGAAATAAGATGTCTACAATTATTTTTCAAAACCATTCCTCCAGAAACCAATGTTATATATTTTTAACTAACTCCACATATAAGATAAGGTATATAAGATTATTTTTATGAAGGGATCTATAGTACATTTGGCCAGTAATGTTGAGGAAGTGGTCATGGAATTGTTATTCAGACAACAGATTTGAAGTGACAACAAAGCATATCCTCCCAGGGTAGTTAGGTTGTGTCATATAGCTATGGAAAATTCTAGATATACGTAGTGAAACTGACACAAGAGGATCAGGATCTCAAATATTCTACTTTTATAGGTACTATTACAATAAATTCTACATTATCATCTAATAGTTTTTTACGCATTCACTTCTCATAGCTTTATATATGTGCCTCTTGTGGACCAACTTGGGCTTGGCGATCAGTGTTTTGAGGGATTTATGATGCATGATACTCTGTTGGGGATTATAATGGGGGGATTAAATTAGTTCAAGGACATTCAAGATTTTTTGGCGTAAAATTATACGGTACCTTCTTTTCCTCAATATTATAGGTTTTTACATCATTCTAAATATGGAAAAGTTGGGTCGCTTTAATGATTTTATTTATTTATATAAATAAAGGGACACCTTCACTTAACCATAGTTTGGAGAGTTTATTGAAAATGATGAATGTGATGTACAAGTAATCCCAGATGTATCCAAACATTGTGAGAAGGGTGGGATGATAACTCATATTTTCATTTTATATCTGGATGATCAGGAAACACATCAAGTGGATTTCCCTCTTATGGTTGATCATTTCAAGGATGTTTTTTTGGATGAATTTTTAAGATTTCCACTATTGAGAGATGTAGAGTTATCTATCGAGCTATTGTAAGGAGCTACACCGGTATCCATTCATTCGTATATGACAGATACTAATGAGATAAATGCACTCAAGAGGATGATAGATGATTTAGAACGAAAAGTGTTTATCAGACACATTACTTCTTCATGGGGTTCACCAGGTTTTTTTGGAAAAATATGTATGGTACCCATATTCTATGCGTGGTTTACCAAAATTTTAACCTATTGATGGTTATGGAATGGTATCCTCTACCACATATATATGATATCTTCAAGAATATATAAGAATCATGGGTGTTATCAATGATTCATTTGATATTGGGTTATCATAATGTGCAAGTTAGACCATTCTACATACCTCTACCAACATTTCATAGCTGTTATGGTCTATATGTATATTTGGTTGTGTTATTCAGTCTTATAAATGTGCTAGTAGTTATCATGGAAATAATGAATTGATCCATCCATCCTCATCATGAATTTCTTTCACAGTATTCATGGATGATATCATGGTATACTCTCACAGTCGACATGATCATTCCTAACATTTTGATATCATTTTTGATACACTGAGATAGAATCAGTTATATGATATGTTCAAAATGTTCCACATCTAGAGGGATCAAATCCTCTTCTTGGGTCCCATTATCATAGAGATATGAGTATCAGTTGAGCAATAGAAGTTGATAACAATATTTTCTTATGTGAATCCAAATAAATTCATTCATATACAAAGTTTATTTTGGAATTCAAAGTATTACATGAATTTAATGTATGAAATATCATACTTACAAGTGCCGCTCACATTATTGAATGTGTTGTTTGTGGATTTTTTATTCTCAGAGGATTGTGATTCAGGATTTTTGATGTTGAATAGGATATCAAATTCAGCACTGATCCTAAATTTTTCCAGGCCATGTGGGAGTTGGATTCGTTATTGTGATGCATCAGGTATCAGCATAAGAGTTTTTATTATTTAGGGTGATAGAGTCGTGTAATATGGGTTTCATAATTGGAGGCCACATGAGAGGAATTATCCAATGTACAATATTTTGTAAGTTTTTGTAGTTCATTCATTTCATTGTTGATACATTACCTTCATGGATATCCTTTTTTGGTATTTAGGGACCAAAAAATACATTATGTACATATTTACATAATTCTAATGGAATATGAGGTTGGTAAGTTATATTTAATTCCTAAAATATTTTGACATCATGCATTCCTTCAATCCTAGTAAATGAAATAATATTGTTAGTGAAATGAGTAGGGGGAATCATATATAGGATTTCAAACAGGACAATATGAAATGGAATCTTATAGATTTATTCTCTATGATGCACATGGAAATGCATAACATTCAAGGAAAAACATTTCTATCGTCATTAGTTTTTATCTATACCCTTATGTATATAGTGATGATGAGTAATCTATTGGAGTATGAGGTCCTAGTATTTCAAAGAGTGTGGCTTGTGAGGACCCTCATCCAAGTTGGACTTTAGGTGATGATGAATTCTTATGAGCACATGGTCTTGAATGAGTTTCGGAAAACATGTTCAATGAGATAATTTGAGACTCTCATGATTTGCATTGGGTATTTTATCCTAGAAATTCCATGTTTTATGAGGATTTATATCGTAAATACAAGTGCTATCATATGAATATATATGTTTCTAGTATTTTTATGATATTTTCCTCCTATTAGCAGGTGAAGGTGGAACACTAATTTCCAACATGATTTTTACATTAGCTTACCATTAAAGAGTGGAAATGGTAGGACATAATGATAGAATTTATGTATGGTTTACAAAGGTTTCCTCAAGTTAATGATGTCATTTGGGTTTTTCTTGATAGGATCGAAAATCATAATCAGTTACTATCTATCAAGAATAACATTTTAGTAGATGATCTTGAGAGGTTGTATATTTGTGATATTGTATGACATCACGATTTCCCTTGTTAAATTGTCTTATATATGGAAGATTATATCACTTAATGTTAATGAACTTTTTTATGAAGGAACATGATACATAGGTTATTTTGAGCATAACAAAAAACCCTCAGTCCAATGGACATATAGAGAGCATGATACATGTGGTTGAGGACAATCTGTGAGAAAGAATCTAAGATATTGGAGGATCTTGGAAGAGGCTTATATACCTTATTTAATTGACCTTCCACTATATGATTCATTATAATATTTAAATGAATAATTATGAGGCATTATATTATAGGACATGATAATCACCTATATTCTTGTTAGTGGAAGGAGAGTTAACTATTATTGGATATCATATATTTTAGGAGACTATAGGGAATGTTCAGGTTATTTGGAAGTGGATGGATACTTCATAGTCTTGATAGAAATCTTATGCCGATAAACACAGATGAACTCTAGAGGTCAAAGAAACGAATTTGGTCCTTTTTTTTCATGCCATGGAATGGAAAATTAATGATCAGGAGACATAGTAATCTTTATGTATGATATGTCAGGCTATAAAACATTTAGGGGAGAGTTAGGTAGGTAAACTATCAGTTGTAGGTACCTCAATGGTATCAATACTTGTATAATGACTTCTATATATCTCAGCTAGGATATTATCATTTAAACCAATCCCATGGTTTTAGGCCTGAGGATTTTGAGTTATAGGTAGATGCACCATTTGAGGAGAATATTATTCATATCATTTAAAAGAGAACAAAGGTCCACTGAGGCTAATCAGTACATCTAGAGTGCAATCTATTTACACACAAATGTGTAAAGATAGGTCCTGGGAGATGGAAGAAAACAAAAATTCTCCATATGTAGTTTTATTCTCTATTGATTCTTGACCACCATCAAGATGGAAATTTGGGGAAGAAGTTCTTTAATCTGAAAATTTTCTAAGAACTCAATTCCTTTTGAGGCATAAAATACATTTGTTTCATAAATTTTCTGTGTAAATGCTTAATTACGGCCTAATTAGAATAACATTTGAGTTCATGGAGTAATTGGGGGTGTCTGGGTCTTTTTCAAATCCCATAACCAAAACTTTTCAAAGAAACATTATTACACTATGGTTAGTAGAAATTGTGTGGGGTAGGCTTCACAGTTACTTCTAACCATGTGAAGCTGGACATTGATAAGAAAGAGATGATATGATTTAAGAAACAGTGCAATTTGTGGCACCCTCCCATGTGTGTAAATTTATAGTTTTTCATAGTGGGATAAGACACATTTATCACACTATTAGTAAAACCATGTGAGGTCCCCCTTCTTTTATTAGTGGGGAATAGTTGTATAATGGTTTGGAAAACCATGCATCCAAATTGTTTGACCCTTTGTTTGGAGAGAACTCTGAAGCACTTTTATATACATTGATCCCTCTCCTTCAACTGATATCAAAATAGAACATCACCAGTATCGTTTGATCAACATTGGTGAGTTATTAATTCATTTTATTCAATTACTCCATTGTGGTTTTGACTCAGATGTTTAATTGAAAACTAATTATCCTTATTTTTAGGTTCGTTTTTTATTCTTACATTTTATCCCAATAAAAGTCAAATTAGGAGTTGAAATAGGGTGAGAAATCTACTATGGACACACAGTATGTGTTCTCAATATTTTTAATCAAATTCACTATTTTTATATATGTGACAATATGCTACACAAAAAATTGTCAAAGAAACACCCTAGAAATGAATTTTAATAATTAATTTAAATGGATAAGAGGGAAATATTAAATTAATGAGATTCGTGGATATATGACTAAGGGTTATAGAACATGAATTCAAATGTCTACTTGGGTGAGTTTTCTATTTTATATAGACCACCATGGGTAGAATACGAACATTCATTCTCTTTAATGAGTGTGGATAAACCCTGGAAATTTATTTTAATTGTTTAATTGAATTGCATTTCTATTTTTAATTGAATTGATTGAAGAAAGGGCTGTAATAAAAATGACCCAAGGAACATGTCATGGATTTTATTTTCAATTATGAGTTGATTTTAATATTGATATTCCCACAAGATTTTATTAACAGGCTAAGCCTTCTATGCTTATCATATTCCTTGATCCACCTTCTGAGGTGAGATTTTAATTAAGTTATTATGATGATGAATTTAGAAACAATTAAAGTTAATTGATTTAATGATTATCTTAAGACCTGGTTGAAGCATGAATTTTTGTATAAACTCCTTGGATGGTCTCAATTGTATAATTCCTTTCTTATGCTTGAGTGATATATAGACTCTTTAGTGGACTTACAAGGATATAATCGAGGTTTTTATATTATATACCCAAATGATACATAGACTCCATTGGGTTTCCATGGATATAATCAAGTGGATGATGATCATATATGGCATGGGTGAAACTCAATCTCTATTATTGGACCTCCAAGGATAGACTTGAATGGAATTGATGTTATAACACTCCTAGAACAATACTTAGGTTCCAATGAGAAATTCCAATGACAGGATTTTAAGGTGATTCATTCTTGATATGTATTGAGAAATAACTGGATTCTAAATAAACAATTATAAGGATGGGAACAAGTTAATAAAAGAATAATTAATGGAATTATTTATATGAAATGTCTTTAAATCCAATGAATAATATTAGATTTATTCAAAGACTTATACCATATTGATGACCTTATTTGGAATATGTTGATCACAAATTCTTATGGGGGATAATAATATATGATCTAGGTCTTGAGAAACATTTTTTTAATAATATTGATTAAACGAATGTATTTTTTTATTAAATTATACATGACTGTCAGTTTATTTATAGAAATTATGGCATAGGATAAAGTTGGTAGGAGAGGGAGGTTTTCCTTGTTAACCTTGACCATTACGTGTTGTTTAAATGTAGTGATTCTGTATAATATTCTATTACTCAATAAATTCTTTTATTAGTATATAATAACTAACTAGATGGAATTGTATCTATATGTGGTTTCCTACTAAGATTGTATCCCACACCATGTTCGGGTCATCGATACGTACCAGAAGAGAATATATGATGGCCGGTATGGATAATAGATAGCTCCTAACTATAGGTTCCTAATTTATAATTTGGAGAATATGATAACTTTATTGAGATGAGGGTCCTGATTCGAAATGGGATATTTGTTTGAGATTTTGGAGGTTTTGATACATTTATTATACACATTCCTTGTATACCAATTTTGTTAGTTTCTAATATACCTGACATTTATCATCATCACTTGTATACGAGATTACATCAATTGTTTAACTATTTTTGTTTAGTTTCATATTGTATAATTATTTTTCTATATCCTCTATATATATGATATTTTATAGCTATTGTGTTAGACTCTTGTGATGGGGTCATAGTTTCAATATAGACACACCATAGGTCGTTGCTTCTAGTCGGCATACCCTGATGTTTGAGGATATGATTTTGAGGCCATGTGTCTTACTGGGCTTAGGGAACCATTTTTTGTAATTATGGTCTGGTAGATTACAAAATTATTTAGGATTATAAATATGAACAATGATTCATGATGGGTAATGACAATATAAATGAAATATGGGACTGTGGAAAGAAGTTTAAACAAGTCATCATGTGTATAACTCATTGTTAATCACCATAACATAAAAACATAATGTGATAAGGACTACTTTACATGCACTATACATGAAATCTCATGGGGGAAAAACACTACCTGATGCACTAGAGCACTATCAGGGTGATCCCATCATAATCCTATATCATACATGAATATGTTTTCTATATTGATAAGACGACATAGAAAATATGTCATCACATTAAGTCCCCTAATTATGGATTATTAATTACACAAATCAAATTCATGAATTATTGATTGGTTTATTTTACTACTTTAATACCCTTTATTTGGAATTAGTATGGGTATTCACCTCACAAATGTTTGGAAATGGGAAATCATAGTGTCAATTTGGTAGTGTAATGCATGTACATGAAAATTCATAAAATGGTTCAATGAGAGAGAAAGGGGTATCTCATCACCTGGATGTCAAAAAAACATTGAGGGAAATGTTAGAAAAAATTCCATCATGATAGTTTGTAAATTAATTATCATTATACAACTAGGTCACTTGTATAATTATTTAGAAAGGAAAAATCATCAGATAATTTTGATAGCATAATGGGGGTATATTATGAATCATTGATGGTCTCAATGAGTGTGAAAGATATAAATATTAAAATAGAAATCATAAGAGAAGTAATATTTGTTGGTATAATCATATCCCATCAGTTGGAATTTGTTGGAAAAGTGTATTACATATATAAAGTTCTTGAATAAAGATGAGAAAGAGAGGATTGTTTCCCTTGAGTGGGTGATTACAAAATATTGATATAAGATTTTTGAGAGTATGGGAGAACCTTGGGAGGACTCATGAGAGGAGAGGGATGAGTATGTAAATTCCAAATGTCTATTTATCTAATGAGAATGGAATATTTTGATTATTTATATAGGAAAATTGAGGGGAGTTGTTTATTATTTCCTAAACTAGGATTTTCGAGTCTATATAACAATTTAATCAAAACCATAAAACATACCATTGTTTTCTCCCATGGATTCTGCAAAATAGGAGTGTTTCTCCTTAATTTATATGTAAATGGTCCTAAATTACCAAAATATCACCATTGGTGATGTGGAAGTGTGTTGTGTTTGTAATAAATTTAATTTAAAATCATAAAACATAATATTTGTTTTGGAGGAATTATAACGATTTAAAATTATTAAAATATCAAAAAATATAGATTATTTTAAATGTAAAGCATATATTTGGTTGTGTAATCCAATTATAGTATTTATTATACCACTTTTGGTTTATTATGATGTTATAATACCCTATTTATATTTATACAACACTAATTTTTTTCCAAAAAATTCAACAATATCGATTTTTTTAAAAATCACTCTAGGATAATATCAAACATCTAATTAAAATAATAATATTAATTTTATCAAATATACTTTTCTAAATATTTTATTTTAAACTTTTAATACAATAATCAATATTCATTATGAAAATTTTGTTTTTTTGAAAATAATAATTCGCAACTCTTTGTAACATAAACATTTTATATCATAAAAATTATATTATCATTAATATTTAATAAATATTATATAATTTTATTATTTTGATAAAATATTATTCAGTTTAAAAATTCCTGAACTCATTAAAATGTATTTTCTTAAATCAAATTGTGTTATACCATAAAATCAAATTTATTATTTATCGTATGAAAATAAAATTCATTTATAATGTTACAACAAAATTCGGTATCTATAACCATAACAATAATGGAAATAATATATATATATGTATATATATATAAAGCACTACTTTCTTAGTAAAAATATCTTTATTAAACCATAATACAACCTAAGTGTAATGTATGCGATGTTTTTATTTTCATTGGGTTGTTCAACATTCATGGTTTGGACTGTGGGATCGATGAGCATTAACATATCTGGTAACCAATTTTACTCATGCTTTAGTTTTTCGATATCTTTTTTGGATTATCCAAGATAAAAGTCCAATGATGATATCTACCTTGAATTCTCCAAAAAATGGGCTTCAGACCTCATGATCTAACCGGTTGAGGAAATCACTTCATTTTTTATGAAAATTTTATTTATAAAAATCATATATTTATACTAATAAAATGATCAATGTTCAATGGGTATATTATCAACGATCACAATTCAGAATAGACATATAAATTCGACAAGATAATACCAATGAATTCCCTTTTTTTCTATTAATGTAATCATGAATATTTTAAGTCACAAAAATAATTTTATTTATAAATGTTCGGTTTCTTATAATTAAGTTACTGATTAACATATAATTAGATATATTTTCATAAAATAAGGTTAGTTAAATAATATTCCTTTTAAGATAGATGTAAAAACACTATGTACGTTTTTATGACTACTTAGAAAACCACATGGTCGAAATTAGAATAATGCCAACCTGAACCTATTTGGAGAAACTCCATTTCTTCCACTAAATAGTCATACTCATCATTAATAATATAATTTATAAACTAGTATTCCAATAAATATTTTCCATCATATGTTCTGGATATGATTCATGAGTATATAACTCTTTCATATGAACGATAATATTATAAAATAAATCATTGGAACCTATCTAATGGTACAAGAGCTAAAAGTCAATAATAAATCATAAAATCCAAAAACAGTAGTTATTTTCTTGATGAAAAAAACATATGAAATCATAAAATTAGAAACCAAGAATATCAAAATCGTATCCCATGCAGTATAAATATATTTCTTAAAAAAATTTACTTTATTATCCAATCTAATATCTATCGCAAGCACCAGAACATTCCTAATACTTATGTCTACCATGAGATAACATAACTAATCATAATACATATAATAATAATCCTAAGGAAAAAAATTATAAATTTAAACTTATAGTAATGAATTATATAAGGTAAGGGGCCAAATATATATTCCTTAAATTAAAAAACATTACACTCGGATGATTATAGATACAAACTAGAATAATATGAAATAAATACATTTGATGCACATCATATATAGTCATACCAAATCCAAAGCTCATTCAACATATCCATGGAATCCCAATCTATTATTCCAATGCCTCATCAAAATCAATGTTTGAAACTAAGTAGACTTCTAATCAGGTACCCTTGTGCAATGGCATCTCGAGTAGGGTGTGTGTACAAGACACCTTAAGGAAGCACACAAACTATCCCGTATATAGATATTAAAGGATGTGTATATCTACATGAAGTACTCAAATTTAATAATCATTGAAAAATTTAATAGTCCAATATATATTAAACAAATAATTTTGTCCCACCTATGTAATGGTTACTCTAGTCCAACCATACTTTCTTCTTCTAGTTCCATATCAGTTTTTCAGTAACCAAAATCACTATAAGGGACACAAATCCTATCCTCAATATCACATGTAATCACATCCACAAAATATAATGTATAATTAAAATTTTTATATATAATTCATATTGAAAATGTGTCGTTTTAGATCCTACGAGTTATAGGAATACTACTTAAGCCATGAGTAAGAGGTGGATCCCGAATGAAATCTCTAAGCTCCTTATTCCTAAAAAATGTCATATTTCAAGTTCCAGTTCCTAGGAAATGGAAACTATAGAAACTAGTGAAAATTAAAAATTGTATGACCCTTTAGAAATATATAGGGAATACTATTCTGATATGAGATGATAACTTGACATCTATCAATCATTGGAACTATAGCCTATTCTCAGAGAGATCTTAGAAATAAAATTATGGTATGTTCACCGAATCATAGGGAGGGACCAAGCTATCAATCAAGGTGAAATTCATCATCCTAACATATGTCACAAGCATCCAGTTCTTGGGGGAAATGAGGTTTCCTAGAATGTTGTAGTACCATATGTATGATAGTGTGATATTCATCCTAATAGATACAATGACTAAGAGGGTTTTCTAAAATTTATTAGGAAAAAAACACTATTTCCTAAGATATGAAGGAATAATGGAGACACTAAGAACATTGGGAATAAAAGCATTGATTTTTTTTTGAACTCACTATGAATCCAAGGGTTCAAAATAATTTAAAAACAGATTGATCCCAATCTGTGGCTGTGTTTTAAAAAAATCACATTATTATATATATATATATATATATATTTATGTTTAACATTATAAACATGTTAAACATTCTTATATTTCATATTCATTATTTATGTGGAATTGAAATATGATGTAATAGATACATATGGTCATGTATAAGGTGTGATAAGCCATTGTATATAAAAATATATCAGGTCAAAACCCCCAAAACACTAAGATTTCATTTATAATCACATATGTATATTCAATTACAACTTAATTGATAAATGAATTAATACAAAACATGATGGTGGAGGGTTTTCCAAATTCCCAAACACATCTTGTTATGTCAAAATATTTATTGAACATATTGGATAACTCATGCTATAGAGGGTAATCCTTGTTCATCACTACCCTATTCAAAATTATCCCTTACCAAGGTCTAAACATTATCCACGCACCCCATATGGGGTTTATTCTATTACATTACTAAAGTGAAAATCCCATCATTAAAAATAATAACCCCCCTAAGATATAACCTATAAAAAAGTCTGACCCTAAGGGGAATTGTGATATATTTTTTGGTCTGTGGGTCATGAACAACCTCTTATGTCATTATATATTATCTCAAAAGAACAATACTATGAAAGGGGGTCGGGCTATTTAACAAGACTATATATAGTAGGTTTCTCTCTTACACATTCTTAATATAAGTCCACATCAGGGTCTAATTTTATCAATCGCAACATTTTCTTGTATGGACATGACCTATGGTGTCTAATGAGTTATCATGGTTCCTTTTGGAATGATGTAGCCCATGAAAAGATTCTCTATATATAGGTTAAATAATTATAATTATATCAAATTATTATTTAAGTTATATTTCTAATTATTTTACTCATAAAAATTTAATTAAAGTTAAATCTCCCTTATTGGAAGAACTGGATCATAAGTCACAACACATTCACATGAATGAATTACTTAAATAACAAGTATGACATAGCACTCTCCCTAAAAAGTACATTCCAAATTATATCCAATGCATAATAGTATCATCTAGAAAATGTCCATGTTCTTCAAACCATATCAAAACATATAACACCCTTCATCAAAGATAATACATAAGAGTTAATTAATTATCATCACATTGTAATCCATTAATTATTCAAAACATGATTGACATAATTAAAATATTTTATTCAAATATGCATAGTTCTCAAATGCTCACTCGTCAATCTAGAAATAAAAGATTTGAAAAAATGGCCCATTAAGAAACCACAGAATACCCATTACCTCTAATTAAGAAAATACATAACAAAAAATGTAACAATTTCCATATCAATTTAATTTAGAATTAATTAAAAAAAATGTGAAAAATACCTCACTGAAATGCAATATAGTAACGAGCGTACTGGTTCCCAGGACAACATCATCTAAGGTATAGTGTAATCCCCGACATCGATGTCTACATAATCCATTCTATAGGGAAATTATAATTAACATACCAAACTATGGAAAAAAAATATAACAATGAGGGGAGGAAGTTATCATAGAATATTGGAGGGTGATTCTTTCCTTGAATCACTAGGAAATCCAATGAAGAAAAATCATTACAAGGGGGAACTATATGAGATAAGGAGAGAAATATAATTATCTACATGAGAAGAAAATGAGATGGAGATAAGGATAAACCCAATAAATAATAAACGTGGTGGAAAATTATATTTTCACACCCTAAAAATACAATCAGCTAGTTAGTGGCATTAGGAAGTCGATGCTACCACATGAAGACATGATCGACTAACTGATTGAACTATTACAACATTGGAAAAAGTAGCCAACTGACCCCTCCCTATATACCTACAAAAGCCGATGAAGAATCTACATCCTTCTTTACCACATAAAAAACCTATATTGAGGTGTTCCAAGAATCAAAAATCATATATCAACCACTGATTCAGAAATTGATGCAACCACCTGTTCAAAAATTTCAATTCTCCTTGATTTACAATATCTTATTCGGAGACTGGATCATACAAATAATACAAAAAATACTTATAAAATTTATTAAGGAAAAGTATTATGGAACCACCTATCTTTAATCTAATATCTAGAATCAACACTTCAAATAGAAGCACCAATATATAATGAATGAATCAAATGATATAGGAAAATAAACTTTAATCGAGATACAATCAAATAGAGCTCAGATCTATCTGATACATATTGATCCATAAAAATCTAGTTATGAAAGTTAGAGAGAAATGGTAATACACACTCCCCATCATCTCAATATCATCAAAATGTCACAAAAAATAAGGATCAAGATTCACTTTCCTCTAAAGATGTCAATATAAATGGGTGAAACTCTCATATATACCTAGTCACCAACTGAAAAGTCTAAAGATATATGATGAAGATCAATATAGAATATATTGAGGGTCTATGACATCATCATTTTCAGGAAAATAAACTGAATCTTCATCATCATATAATGGACCAACTTAGACTAACTAAGGAATATTCTCCAATATCCAAGCAACATAATTGAGATTTACATGGCCTATCATACAAGGACTCAATAGGATCCATTATAATCATGCAATAGTAACTATTCTTATTTGGATAGTCAACTAGTCCCAAATGGTCATCCTAAGATCCAAAAATATTGAGGATGTATGAACGAACCGTATTTATAGGAATTAGTATGTCCCGTTCAATCTATTCATCCATCTACATATGATATGTCGTACTCAAATGATCCTAAAATCTCAACACATCTTAAATGCCTTAAAAAAACATGAGGAAAAACATGTAGATCTATCTGAGTATATAGAAGTTGGATATCCATGAAAATGAATAGAATCTATCACATAGATATTTCCCAAACCCTAAACATTATTTGAATCTAGAATGGGTATGATTTTTTCTGATTTGGTTAGATTATTGATCACAACTCATACCACATTCTTCATTGTAGGGTTATGAGGAAACCCAGCCATAAAGTCCATAGAGATATCATCCCACATCCATGTCAGCACTAGATGAAGATAATTTAAACCCAAAGGTATCTAGTTCTTCGAATTGACCTATTGTAATGTATAATAATAAGAGACAAACTCAAAAATATTATGCCTCTTACCCATCCACCAAAATTATCGTTGCTTGTTATACAAAATCATTGTGGTACCCAGGTGCACCACCAATTTAGAGTTATTGCAATCACCCATTAAAAAAATCTCACTAGATAATATACAATGTAAATATTTCAAAAACATAGGATAACCATATTGTATATAAACCAATCAGGAGTGGTCTACACACCATAAAGAGAGTCCCTAATGTTACTGAATTCATCAAAAACCTATTGTTCTTAAGTAATTAGCTCAAGAAGAGAATAGGTCAACAAAAGAATATAAAATAAACCCTCTACCTCTTCCTTATAAACTCATTAATACAATTGTTCAAAAATATAATTAAAAGTATTGTAGTTTTGTGATTCTATTAGGTCCTGGTTCATAAATTTCCTACTAAATGAATCCAAATTAAAGTTCCCAACCTCATTGTATAAGAAATGGTGATATCAAAAGTCTGCATATACTCTACCCTATTCCTCTCACAGGATTCCAATTTTTTAGGGGAAATATAATTATGGATTTCAGGGTCTAAATACACTATAAAACATTCCCCAAAAAAATAACCTCAAAAATCTTATGTGAATTCATAAATAATAAGGGTTAAAGGTCTTGGGTCCAATAATTCTTCTCATGTTGAGTAAGCTATTGAGGACCATAGAAACCACATGATCACCTTTCATTAGAACAATTCCCAAACCCAAACCTGATATGTAACAGAAGACCACATAATGATCATAGTCATTTGGAAGAGTCACCACAAATATGGAAGTCAAATGAAATTTCATTTCTAAGAAAAATCTACACAGTTATTCATCAGAAGCAAACTTCATTCCCTTCATAGTGAGAGTAGTCATCAAATAATATAACATTGAGAAATAATTTACTAACTAATGATAATACCTCACTAGACCCAGGAATATAAAAATCTAGAAACATTTATGTTGTTTATTCAAATTTCATTAAAGTTTTATCCTATTTAGTGTATAACTAGATTCCAAAATCCCCGATTGTGTCTCCCAAAAACATCCCTTCCTTAATCTTGTAGTCACATTTTGATAGCATGACATAGATTTAGTTATTTCTCAAAAATTCCATAATTTCTCTCATATGATGCACTTGATACTCCTCAAAATGGGAGTAAAATTTGATTGAATCTAAAAATACTAATATAAACATATCAAGATACTTGTAGAAGTCCATGTTCATCAAAATCATAATGATCCTAGGTCCATTTGATAGACCATATGGAAAGAAATGACAATGTACCCTAGGCTGAATGTCATAACACGGTTGAGTTTTCTGTGACAAACACGTAGAATAAGAGATCCATATTATTTCATATAAAATATAATAGGTTTCTATCAAGGTGAATCACTAATGCGTATAATGACTTTCTCTAATAGATCATCCAACTAAGTCTTTAAATCATTAATTTCATCCAGTTTCATTCAGTACGAAGCAATAGTCAATGGATGAGTACCAGGGAAAATTAGTTAAATATTTTTCCTTTCACACCTATGGAAAGATAGAAATTAGAAGGAAACAAATCATGAAACCCAACAAAAAATGGAGGGAGATCATCATTCAATGATTCTTACAACAACTCAAAATCAATAAACTAATATCAGTTTCCTCGATCCAATATAAGAAGGCCCCTTTATACAAAAAATCATGTCCCATTCTCCATGAATGACATGGAACATCTCATTAGGATTATTAAAGGAGATCCACTGAAGATAATGGTCAACTGTGGATTTATTATCAATGATCCAACCTAACCTGAAATGAAATAAAAAGGATTAATGCCAATTACCATAAAATCCCATGTAAACTTAATCTCTGGTGAAGAGAATATATATGTGGTGTAGTGGTGACTCTTCCCTCTCTTCATTCATAGGGGCATAGTAATATCCATCTCACAAGACAAAATCACCATTTGTAGATTTATCCAGTTCGTAGTACATGCTGATATAAATGAGCGAGGTACCCCAGTTTTGAATAAATAAATTGGTAAAGTTTAATTTATAGTGATGTTACCTCTCACGATCATTGGAACAATATCTACATACTCTATAGACAATTTTTCTACATGAATAAACTTCCCTTAGGATACCTGAAGTTTGAAACTGTTGGATCATCAGGCATCTGATTTCCCTGTATTATATTTAGGTTCGGATGATCCCGTTCCACTGAATAAGGATGGAAATAGATGGAATAAATATTATTGGTTTCTTGTGTGACCACAAAAACTAAGGACCATTGGTGCCTAAATAAACCCACTCCTTGAATTCATATCCTTTCCAAACTTGAAGCAAGTCCAAGGGCATATTATATGAACTATTAGAGGTACAAAGGATGTCTTCTTCTATGAAACACCATGAGACTCATTACACTTACTCTTTCTTTGTAGGGAACACATTTAATTTTCACTAGGAGGAAATATAACTCATAATTTCCCAAACATACTAGCGAGGTCAATCTCGACCATCAACATCCTATATATAGTATGAAGAATATGAAGGGAGATTCATTAAGAAATCCTAATAATTAATAAATGTTTAAAAACCCATATGAAACTGTCAATTATGCATTTCAATCTTTTGATACAATATCTGGTGAAAGCTACACAATCTTGGCATAATGGTTAGTATACTCTATTATAGTCCAATCAACAAGTTCGATTTTGATAAATTATATTGCCTTATCGATCACCATAGTTCCTAGATAGAACTAATTAGTAAAAAGAACCATAATATCCATCCACTCTAAACCCTCATTCTTCTTCATTGTAACCATCGAATCCCATAATCTTCATCTTGATACCACTATGTTGAAGGTGGAAAATTTCACATTAATTGAATCAGGAATTTCCATGAAATCAAATAGGTGCTCTATCTTCATCAACATATTATCATGTTATTTTAGATCATTTGGTCCTTAGAATGTTGGTGGATTCTAAAAAAAATGTATTGAGAATGAATTTGACATCTATCACTTTTAGGTTACACAATTGCTTCCATAATGAGAATCGGTGTAGGTGCCGATCCCAAAGCATGGACAGCATGGACAAAAATCTGAATAGGATTTGTCCCATATGTAGATTCACTCACTATGGTTCACAAAGATCCTCCTCTAGAATCCAATTAAATAATATACTAATAATAATTATTCATCAAAATATCAGAAAACAACATTTAGTAAATCATATGATTTTTTAGATCAAAAACTCAAATATGATCTATAGTAGTTCAATCCCATCTAATAAGAAATAAAGATTTGGATTTGAAACTATCCAAATAAAAAAAATTTAAAATAGTATAATGGGATCAAATTATTATTTAAGAACCCATTCTGAAACAAATTATGGTAACATAAGTCTAATATTAATGAGATATTTCCAAAAACATGCTTGTAACAACCTCATAAATCATGAAATGATATCCTGAACAACATATCAAAATCAAAAAATGTTTCATTACCTGAACCTTTGATGCCACATTGTCACAAACCTATGAAAATACTCAGGTAACCTAATAACTAAGTCATCAATTCCATTTCTAGAAGGTAATTCCAGATCACCATGGGTCGGGAACTACCACCTAGTATCATAAAAGATGAAGAGGGATAAAATTTTCCATAAACAGTGGAAGAGGAAAGATATAAGTCAGTATGCTCAACACTATAAAGAGAGAATGTTCCATAAAAATGTATAAAAAACCCAAAACAATACATCATAAATTTACTCAAACACTACTCGTACAAAACCCAATAATCCTGAAGGAAAACATCATCCCCACTCCACGGTGCACTAGATTTTGAACAACCTCCAAATCTAAGTAGCACATTAACTTTCTCGAACATGGAATAAATAAATCTAAAAACACTCAAAGGTGAAGGTAGGATATGAAAAATAAATATTATTAGGGTCTCACTAAGTATTCCATATTTAATTAAAATGAAAATGAACCATATATTCTTTCAATTTGAATAAAACTAGTCATGCTATTATGTTTGAATATTTTAAACTTAAACACTCTTTCATTAAAAATATGGTTTATGTATAAAATAAACATTCAAATAGGATTTAATGAACATTTTATAAAAAATTGATTATACAAATAAACTATAATGAATAAAAAATTTCTATATATTAATGGTATATACATCAAATCAATCAACCACACCCACCACATAATTAATGATTACAATCTCTGACTAATGGAAAAATTACATCCACTCCCACATAAGAGAAAATTACATCCACTCCCAATTATGTGAGTATTTAATCTTCACACACATAAAGGAGAATCAAATCCAATTATTTCCCAATCAATCATTTCAAAACAGATTAAAATAAAATTTTCCATTTTCGAATTTTAATGTGCCTTATAACTTCAATACCAACACATTTGTTTTCATCAATTAATGCCATTTAAAAACACCATTCAATTTAATCATTTTTCCTTAATATTAAAACCAAATAATTTTCATCAAAATGATATCCAAATTTAATCCAACATTATTCATAAAACCACCCCCACAATTTCAAATATATTGAAATTGGGGTTTCAAATCATTTTCCATACATATTTCTCATCATGAATGAAATCATCAAATTTTTAGTTTCTTAAGTCAATTAAAATTTGTTTTCAATTTAATTGAGAAATTACATGTTTCATTTGCAAGGAAAGGGATTTTGGAACATTCTACCATTCATCAAAGATCATGAATCAACACCCACAATTGGAATACTAATGTAGAATGAAGGTACAAATGATCTAAGAACACAAAATAGAGTTAAGATATAAACAAACAGAGTTTTGATCCATCCAATATGTGATGATCCATCAATATATAAGGAGGAATGAAGGATTGATCTTGAGGGATTAAATGAGAGGAGATACAATTATTGGTGAGGGATCAAATAATCCATTTTTAAATTGAATCTTCAGGGAAAAGGTTAGATTATCCAAACCCACTTCTTTATAGCCTCTGATGTGAAGGAAATAAAATAGGGCTAAGTGAGGGCCATCCTAGGGTTAAACATATGGTTTGTTATTTTAGAAGTAATATTTGGAATAAAAAAACCCCATACACTTAGTTTCATGGAAGGATATTCATGATTAGACAAACTATGTTCCCTAAATAGATGCCAACAATGATTTCCCCAATATCTACGGATGAATATTTCGCTCTAGGGTGTATGGTTTGTGGAAATTGTGTCCCAACTATAAGAAACCCATAAAATGACCAATTTTGTTCACATTTAACCTAATTAACCCCTTAGAAAAATCCAACCCAAAGGGAATCAAACAAGGTACATGTAATATTTTCAATCATGTAACATGATGTTACATTGGTAGTTATTAAAGTCATGAATGACATGTATCACTAGAAGCACCACTAGAAACATGTCTATATATCATTGAGTACTCCCCCAAAACTCAGTGTTGGTCACATAATAATTCATTCTATTCATTATGAATAAATAATCATATGCATGTGAGGGGAAATAAAGATTATGAAGTAAAAGTAAATAAATTTCATCCTGTGAATCTTGGTCATTATAAAAATAATGTGAGACATATGTTGTGAATATTTTCATATAATTTATGTTTTGATTAAAATATATCATTCATTAAAATAACTATATAAATAAATTAAATACCGAGAAAACATAGGCTTCCTCATGCATGACCTACTGACAGATAAATTATTTTAATTATGAGATTATTTTATCCATGAATATTCCCCATGGTAAATAGTTATATTTTAAAATATTTCCATTTTATTATAAAAATATGTATTAAATTAAAATGTCCAAAAAAATTACTACATTCTAAATAGTTTTTTTTAATAATTTTTTAGTTTCGGTATAATGTCATGGATCTATGGTTTAAAAAATAACCCCCAAAGGGTTATTTGGGTTGGGTAGAGCTCGAGTGGGGGACGGAATGTCCTATTAACCAACCGAATTGGATAAAATATATATGCACTATAATGGTTCTCATTTCATGGGATGTGATGAACCATGGGATTACACATTTAATTATACATATTCTTATATATTAAAAAAAATCTCAATCAAAAGGTGAGGTTCCCAAAGACCAATTGATGGGGAGAATGGAGTTGACCAATGGGTAAGCCTGTAAGATTAAATATATTAAAAAACCTAATAATTGAAGGTTGAAAGGGTATATTCCTTCTTTTCCCCTAATTTTCTAATTATTTCATTGATAAACCTACAAATTTAGGCTATAAAATTAATAGTTTTTACATTTTTTAGTCCAACTTCTAGAATATGTGAATGCAAGAAATATATTGTTCTAGGTGTGGTCGTCTAACATAAATATGAATGAAGACTTCCCAATGTTTTTTGGGAATTATAACACAAATATATATATATATATATGAAATGTTTATTGATATATAATTTTTTATTTTTTGAAACTGAAAAAATTGTCTCAATTGAATTTTGAACTTTATATGGATATAAAGTGCCCATTATATCTAATGTCAGAGAATTTTTAGCATTTCTTGTACCATTGTGTCAATATTTAGTAATATTTATTATTGATTTTTTTTGTTCAACATAATTAATATCATCATCCCTTTGATACAAATTATTGAATCCATGCACACTTGTAAAGTATGGAAAAGAGTGATTTTAAAATTTAATCATTAGGTGGATGTCTTGACATCCTCATCAATGATGAACAACACCCACATACAATCTTATAATATCTTATAAAATGAATTATGGAAGAAAATAAAAAATAACTTTTACCTAGATTTATTTTTTGATATAAGCATCATATAGTCATTATCAATGATCATTTATTAGGGGAACTAAACCAATAAATCTTTAAATCCTTCACCCATGCTTGACAAACATTCCAGTTTAGTTTTTTCATTTATCTGGTTTTATCATGATTAAAGAAACAATATTTCAACTCCACCCATGTATTATATATAGATGTTTAAAATTCAAACAAATTCACATTCCCATAGCTACTCTAAAATTAAATAAAATCACTCATTAACACTAAATGACTTAATGATTATTTTATAAATTTCTCGTATATTTTATCGAATACCTGTAAAATTAAATATATGTGAGAAGAAAAAAAATAAAGTCATTAACCTTACTCTCTTATACCAGTAAATACAAAACAATCCTTTAGTAAATTCATTCAATATATATATATATTTATTCACCTATATACATGTTAATAAAAAGAGTAAATAAATTAATGAAATATATTCAAAACACGATAATTCTTAAATATGATTATTTAGTAGAAATTGGTCAATCTTTAATATCATTCAAAACACTATAGTGTTTTCCACAGTGACAAAAAATCATATTTACTTAGAATATGATAGACACTTGAATATGCATAGTGTATTACACTCTAGCTCTTTATCTAAAAAATATTGATTAATACTCACATACCCTGATTAGAGTCTAGAAAATCATAAAGAACCCTAATAATATAAGATATATTTTTAATAATTATAACATTAACTATGAATCGATTACAAGAAATAAAATTTCATTTTAATACATTATCTCATAACGAATGATCAATTTCTTATGTCATCATCCATAATTGATTTATTTCTTCTTTACCATACTATGTAGATATTACTTCTTCTATAATGTACATTGATTCATCGACTGTACTACAATTATTTTCCACAGGACCATGATAACTCCTACATTTAGACCTGAATAATCATGTCTTCGACATACGTCAAATATCATACCACTAATGAAACACCAAACACAAGAAACCTCACCATAATAGTAGTTCCATGTATTACCTCTATCATTAATATAAATGATCAAATGATAGAAATATATGGTTATCTTTTATCCAAAGACCAATACACATGCTAATATATAAGAAAAATAAACGGCAGATGTAAGATGCTGTGTTAATTTTGGAAGTTCAAGCCTCATAATCCCAAAAAAAACAAGACATCCCTAGTTGATAACATCACGAGATGATGTATCAATTATTATAAACCCCAAAAAAAATTTTATCATAAATTATCTGTATACTTTTAGCATTAGTTATTAATACTATAAGAAATATATTTTATAGTAATTTCATTATATATTGAGGTAGTCACTATTTTTAGGAACTACTATTACCTTTATAATAAAAAATTTAATCTATAGTAGTTATCTATCATATAATAAACATGGAAATTATATTCTTATAATAATAGGATAAACCATGTTTATATATAAAATTGAAGTCATATTGAAGTAATCAAAATACATGAAAGGTTTAGGTTTAAGGTACCCCCTCATAAAAGATAAAACCCTTTTACATGATTATGTTTTAATTCCCAAATTATTACCATCTTCCCACATATGATAATCAAGTTATATCTCTAATTTTTATCAGAATTTATCATATGGGAGTATCATTCCAAATATTTACTTTCCACATGTTATGGATAGTGCTAATATGTATGATGTTCTTAAAAATGTATAATGTTGGAAAACTATATCTTGAAGATGGTAAGAATATGTTATATTTATTTAGATATAAATTTATTCTCTATATAACCTAAATAATTAGGTTATAAGGGGTTGTTTTTTGTGATAATTAATAAGTATTCAAATAAAATAATTTAATATGTATATATGATATACTCAAGTCACCTCACTATGTATTAGAGTAGGGTTCAGTAATTTTTAAAGATTAAGATATTTTTAATAATAGCATAGAACCTAAAAACATATGATTAACCAAATCTGATGTATGATGATCCTAGAATTCCATAGTTGGAAATTATTATGTTATATATTAGTGCACCATCAGCTTTATTTTCGTTATTATAAGACTTCTTATGATTATTATTTCTTCTTGATACTAACACTAATATTTTTGTGTTTGTCATTTGAAATAAAAAAGTGTAATTGTTTTATATATGATAGTGGAGGATAATGTTATGATTATATCAATGATAAGCTAAAAAATATGGTATAAGGAGTTGAAAATAATATGACTATGTTTTCCCAACCCTATCTTCAAATGAATATTATTTTAAATCTCTAACACACTAAGGAAAGGAAAAAATTTATTTTATTCATTCACATGGATACTCTTTCCCACAATATGTGGGACATGAATCCGATGAATTTATGAGTAATGGAACAACAGAATAGAAATATTCCATTATTTAGTGCCCCAAGAATGGAATGGATGTTTTAGATGATATTTTCTTAGATGGAGTAGATGATCAAAGGTGGACTCTCGTTTTGAATATATCGAGGAATGAAGAAATAAATTCCATGGAAAGTGTTGAGTATTGGAATTTATATTTCAAAAAATATTATGCCCAGTATCATCTCATAAAAAAAGTATTATTAATTGAGAGAGATAAAATTAAAGGAAGATGAATAAATCTCAAGATATTTAAGGGACACTTTTTTTCCAATAAACCATAAAGGATAATTAATCATTTCTTTAGTGTCTTAAAACCATGTATCCATAATATGTTTTCTATAAAGGACTTCAGAATACTTAATGAGTTTTTTATATAATCTCTCTGAGGTAATGGAAATTTTAGACACTGTTTTTCTAATGGTTTCATTGATAGTTTGAGAAAAATAGAGTTCCATATAAACAATAATTATAAAAACCAATAAGTAATGATAGTTTTTTTCTAATATTATGGTATTATATGGTGAATGTAGGAGTAAATTATAAAAACATGATAGGTAAATACATCAAGTGTGGATGTGATAACCATCACGAAAATTAATGTTGAATAGATACGAAGAGGAAAGAAAATTAAATCTATTAAAATAAACATTGACATAATAAAATATAAACACTAAAATAATTAAATAATAAATAATATGGACATGATAGACACCAATTTAGTAATATCATGGTTTATAATTATTGTTTACATATAAAACAACAAATTCCAATGGTGAGTGTAAAATACAATGAAACCCCAAATGTTTAACTAGGACATAAAAAATGATAATTGTTACCATTATTATCATCCATGGAACTAAAAATATCGTTTTTTAGTTTTAGATATACCCATTTCATCATATGTTGGAGTTTTTATAATGTTATATAATCACCACCTCAATGAATATATATTGAATTATCAATGAAAAATAAAAGTGGTATAATCATTACTACACATATATATAACTCCACAATAATAGATGTTTTTTATTGGAATTTTCTTATTAAAATAATTTTATACATCATTTTCTAGTATTTTAAGGTATTTTTGGAATGGATGGGATCTATCAATATGTAGACCATATTTATTTTCATGAATTTAATGTCACTTTTCAAATACTGAAATATCTATTTATCACTTATCATCACCTGACTGGTCATGAACTCCCTATTGAATTTGATTCAATATAATGGGGTTTAAAACTACATAATATGATTTTTTAGATAAAAATGTTGTGATAAATATTTATATCATGTATATTAATACTATACAAGAATATGATAATTTTTTATGGAAAATATTTTAAGTCTTCTAAAAATGCACATATAGTTTTCTATAAAAATCACTCAATGTGAAATGCCTATATCAATGCTTCTATAAAGAATGAAACTACTAGAATTAGAATAATACATGAATATAGTTGAATATAATATCAAAATAAATTACATAACAATGTGATTCAACATGGATTAAACCATTCTTGTAACAGAGATGTGTGGTATTTTATGCCTCTCTATATAGATTATATTGACCATAAAAATTTATATTCAGGAAAAATTAAAATAAACACCATTATGATGACATTTTTGAACTACTTAAAGGGTCTCCAAAAAAATTAAAATATAGTCATTTATTTTTATATCCTCTATTATGTTTATATTTGGAGGATGTACCCATAATATCTTTCTGTACAATAAGAGGAAATTTTAATTCATATTGATTTAATTATATCCCAAAAATTCCTCTATTAACATTATGGATATAATGAATAGATTCATTTAAAATTACATCGATCAATTTGAAGTAAAATTTATAGATGATATTCCAACATGATACAAATTTATGTCAGATAATGAATATTGTTTTAGAATTATTATATGCTCCATTATCAATGATAAATTGTCTCTAAAATTATTTTAGTGTCAAATCTGAATAAATAATTTATCATTCATGGGAAATGTAATAACAAATTATGTTATATATAAGGATCCTAAAAAGAAAAAGTAAGATGAATAATGGATACGACTAACTATTGTAGTAGAGGTCATTAGTTTTCTTGGTTAAAAAAATTAAATAAATTATCAGATATTTCCCCCAGCTATCAAGTAAAAAACCATGTTATTTCATAAGAGAGATAATATCTTATGGACATGTGAAATTGAATAAAACATCAAGAAGAAAAAGTTAAGTTTGGACACTATATGTATACTACCAATATCCTACAAAGGTTATGTATTAGTAGTATATAGTGACACATCGATGCGGGAATTAGGATGTGTTCTCATTCAGAATGATATGGTGGTATTTTATAACCTTCTGTAATTAAATAATCAAGAAGAAAAATTACTACTTAATGATTTTGTGCTTATAGTGGTACTATTTTCATTCAAAATATTAATTCTTTACCTATATGGTGTAAAGATGTTATTATATACTTATAATGAAATCATAAATTGTATATAATTGTCTAAGGTGTTGATAATGTTTACAAAAAGATGGTTGGAGTTCATCAAAGACTATGAACCCTTGAAAAATATTATCAGAGAGAATTAAAATGGATAATTTTATAGTCATTAAGTTCTATAATACCTTATCTAAGATAAATATTTAATTCATCCCATTGCACATGTAGTTTTAATGTATAAACCTATAAATCATGGTTGAATGGAGAAATCCCATCTTTCCCAAATGATTGGTCAACCATCCATATATGTGAAAATTTAAGAGGAATATATTTTGAATATAGAGATATAGAAGAAGGGATGTAATATTCATGTGTTCAACTTTAAAAATGATGAAATTATAATACATAGAAAATGATTATGTGTTGTATAAATACCAAAATTAATGAAGGATCTATTGGTTGATGAACATATCTCATGAGTATCTATCCGTCATGAAATCACAATGACCTATATAGATCTCCAAATTCATTTCTAGTGGGGAAAAATAAAAAAAAGATTGAAAATTGATCATCACAATTATTTATACATCCAAAAGTTAATATAGAATGATATCGGTCTATGGGGATGATGAACCCATTACCTATACAAGTATGGAAATAGGTGAACAAAACTCTAGATTTTATAGTAGAAATACTTATGATATCCAATGGTTATAATTCAATTTTGATTGTATTTTATCACCCCATAACGTTATAACAATTTTTCTATTGAATAATGTTTATTTATTGATCAACATTACATGATAATCATAATGGAAGTGGAAAGGCTATATGTAGTACCACTTGAAATTGTGTCCAATAAAGTTCTAAGGCTTACCTCAATGATCTATTCAAATTTATAAAAATAATTATATAAAAATATTTTGTTTAGCACTAATTGTACACCTATGACTAATGGTCAATCATAAGGGACCATTAAAA
The DNA here is from genome assembly GCA_963277665.1 of Viscum album. NCBI lineage: Eukaryota > Viridiplantae > Streptophyta > Magnoliopsida > Santalales > Viscaceae > Viscum > Viscum album. The sequence goes on from OY728157.1 coordinate 796,796,941, forward strand.
AATTCAGGATATACTATGATCATATTCTACTGATTTTAAAATATTTTGGTATAAACATCATCCCCTGGTTTCATTATAGTATAACAATTGGTCCCATTCCACAATTAAAATAGATATGTACATCATTTTGTGTGTTTAATGGGGTGTAACTCTATAAAACTGGGATTATATTTGTTATTGTAATATTATGGGATGCTATCTAGATCAAGAAATTAAATAGATTATTTTAACAATTTATTTTCCAGTAAAACATGTAAAGAGAAAACAAAAATTCTATATTGATATTAATCAATAATCTTTTCATTTTGAAGTCATATATTTCGTATTCCAAAAAATATTATGATGGAAATGGGTTGTGATATTTTAGAATAAGTGAAAGGTGATCCATATATACATAGGTTTTTTGAAATAATATTCATTTTTGGTATGGTGTTCGACTATTATGAACTTCCATTGATCCTATCACAAGTTGACGATATTCTTCATATATCACTTTTCAGTATGTATATACTTGACCATTAAAATGTACTAAACTAAAATATATTATAACTAAAAAATGGTTTATCTTATGAGAAAAAAATTATAGAAATTAGGGATCAAAGATATTAGTTATTATTAAAAATTACCACTCACTCTATTAATATTCAGTGGAGAAATGAAAATTTTTATAATGTAAAGTATGAACACGAAGATAAAATGAGTTAAAAGTATAATTATTTGTTCAACTTATTCAGTAATTTTGGATAGATAATATCAATATAGGGGAATAATGTGACCACCCCACCATTTTTATTATGTATTTTTTGCTAAAAATTCCATACTAAATAACATATTTCATAAGAAATACCAACATAAAAATGAATAATGAAATTTTTGGTGAGATTAAATATTACAATATAATATGAAAATTTATAAATTGTTGAAGAACATTAATAAAATTTCATGTATACTAAAAATTAATGTAAATATAAATTTCATTCCTTGAAATATTTACTGCCCTTTCTTTTGGTGAATATCATAATCATGAATATAAGTATAAAAATATAAAGAAAATAAAATATCATAGTAATTATAATTGAAAATTAAATACGATGAATTAATTTATGGGTTTTTGTAAATATATATATATAGTACTCAGATAATTTAATTAGATATATGGAAGTTGGATATATTATCTATGGAAATATGTTCATTTGAAATATGGTCAATGGATATGTAGCGTACTATAATTTGTAAAATAGTCCAGGTGCATACATAATACACTGGTATATGATAAAAGTTATTATACCACCCTAGATCAATCAGTTTAGGATTTTCATGAACTAGTTTCATACATGACATTAATATTATAATTATTTAAAACATAGAATGAATCATTTTCTTGCATCTTTAAAAATCATTGAATTATTACTTCATTATATGGTAGGGAAATGAAAAAAAAATAATGGTTAACCTTAGATACATAGTAAGGGTTATGTAAAATGGCAATTATGATGAATTAATAATGCATAGTTAATATTTAAAAGGGAAGAATAAAAAAACATTACATTAAATCAAAAACTATAGTTTTATAAACATTTAGGTATAATATCAAAAAATCTATCACATGGATAACGTATATTAAATTAAAAATAATGAAAATTTATAAATCCAAAATATCATGATCTATTTTTATGTACATAATAATTTTATCATGAATCATACTATCCTTCATGCTATTATGTTATCATGAATCTTACTATCAATTCCTATCAATTGTGACATCCTTATTAATAAATGGAATGGTTTAATCCAAATTCTTATATAATATGTAATGTGTGGGTTTTTCATAAAGTGACCAAATGAGAAATCAATGATCTATTTTTAACTAAGAACCAACTATTTATTGTGATATTGATGATAAGATTTTATCATTGAAAACAAAATAATAAACGATTCTGATAAATGATGGGATTGTAAAATAAAATCATTACAGTACTGGTAACCTTGTACCAAAAAAACCATGAAATTGTTGGTCGGAGAGTGATGGCAAGAGGGGGGGTGAATTGCCTTTTAAAACTTAATTAACAATTTAAAAACAATTTATAAATGCAGCGGAAATAAAAAGGGGCAAGACACAATTTGATAACGGAGTTCGGCTTAAACCAAAGCCTACGTCTCCTCTCCCAACTCAACCGTTGAGAGATTTACTTCAGCTTGCTTTTTAATGGTTGTAGCAAGAAACCCACTAGCCGTTTTAAGGTAGGCTAGATCACCTTCGTACAGCTTGCTTTTTTATGATGGTTGTAGCAAGAAACCCAAAATGAAAGTGAGGAAGAAAAGGATGGTTTGTTTTAATACAAACCCAATGAATAACTAAACAATTGAAATAAATAAATTACAACAAACTTGAGGAAGCCTTGAGCGCCAAGAGTGTGAGAGTAGTTGATGTAGAGGCAGCCCAAGCATCAAGGATGGAGATGGATCACAAGTAGCCTTAGAGATTTGTCATTAGAGCTTCAAGGGATCAAAATATCATTCCAATGTATCAGTATTGTTCCCGGCATCCATCCTCGTCTATTTATAGGAGAAACACCCCCCAAAACTTCAATATAGCCATTGGAGGGATTCCGGAGCCGTTGGGGGTCAAAAGTACAAGTCTGGTCAAAGCCCAACGGCTAGTTTGACCGGGCTTACCGGCTGACCGGTGCTTGGCCACCGGCGGGCCAGTGCTCCAGACAGAAGGCTGAGCTTTCTGTCTGGGCTCCACCGGCTGGCCGGTGCTGCGCCACCGGCTGGCCGGTGGTCGAAACACCGGTTGGCCGGTGGTCGAGACAGAGGCCAGAGCTCTCTGTCTGGTTCCACCGGCTAGCCGGTGGCACCTGGCAGTAGGCAAGGCCTATTTTCTGGTTCCACCGGCTGGCCGATGGTCAGGCACCGGCTGACCGGTGGAACCGGGCAGAGAGCATTGCTTCTGCCAGAGACCACCGGCTGGCCGGTGGTAATCCACTGGTTGACCGGTGGACTCAGAGATTCCTTTTTCAGTCTTCTTGGGGAAACTCTTTGGCAACCTTTTTCCTATCATCAAAAACACTTGAAAACAAGTTAGAACACGATGAGAGTGATTGTGATCATTAAAATCCAAGAGAGAGGGGTACAACAATCTCCCCTTATTTTGATGATCACAATCACAAATGGGAAAGATTTTAACAAAGGATATGCCAAGTAAAATGAAAAAAGAAACTTGGACATGGAAAATTTTAGAGATCATTTTAATACAAGAATTTCATAGATGTATCATGTATTGAAAATGATATTAATCTTGAAAGGATTGAAATAAAGAGAATGGTTCATTTTGAAATTGTAACCATAGGTCATTTAAAATAAACAACTGAAATCAAAAACTTAACCATTTAAAAACAGATTTTGATGAAAGTAATAACTTTAAATTGAACTTTTAAAAAGAGCACATAATTAAATGAAATAAGTAACTAAGTATGTAATAGAGAGTTTTTCTCCCCCTTTGGGATTATCAAAATAGGAGGGAAAGTGTGAAAGAAATTTAGAAAAACATAAATAAGGAAGGAAGCAATGACAAAAAGGATTGATGGATAAGAAAACTTGAATTTTATAAAAGATGAAACGTTACATAGAAAGTTCAAAATACAAATACAAAGACAAGTGAAAAACAGGAACAGCTCTATTCACTCCTAGAGGGCCGAGAGTGATGACGACGCCTGAAGGTCGGAGGAGCTGGAGGAGCCTGGACCGCCTCAAAGCGACGATCTAGAGAATCGATCCGAGAGTGGAGCTGATCAAACTGAGAGCTGATGTACGAAAACTGTAAGTCGAGCCGGGTCTCAATCTGATCCTGGAAGCGAAGGAATTAATCATCCGTCACCGACAAGCTACCAGTATCAGTGGGAGGGGGCACAGCCTCAGCAGGCTCCGGTGCATCATCACCCGCTCCATCTCCCTCATTAGTAGCAGCAGCAGCAGCACCTTCGCTGTCACCACTCCCTTCCTCTTCATCATCACCACTGTCCTCACTATCTGAAAGAGGATAGGCAGCGGCAATGGCAGGAGGCATGGCATGGGAAGGAGGGTGTGAATGTGTCTGAGGGGAGTAAGCCTTGAGAAGGCCCTCCTTGTCAGTAATCCACTCCTGACGCCAAGGATGCCAACGAATGTTCATCCGTTGCACCATCATAAAATTGATGATGCTATCCTTCTTTGGCTGCTCGAAGGAGGTAGCACGGAGAGGGACATCAAGAAAGGTAAAGATTTTGGTCAACAAGCGCCCATGAGGTAGAGTTTTGGACCGGCGTGGGTGCTCAGCCACATAAGACATGGCCCGGAACAGGAACCGGACCAAATTGAAATGAAGGCCTCTGGTGATATAAGAAAGAAGATAAATATCAATAAATTTCACAGTATCGTGATCACCGATACGGGGTGCAAGGGTGGTCTGAATGAGGCGCTCAATGATGCGATGGTTAGGGGAGAGCTGGGAGAGCTTGACAATGGGATCAGTGGGCTGCCCTGTGAGATGCTCAAGAGCGACAGCAAGATCAAAATCAGGGTCCCGAGGAAACTCCCCCTGAGCAAATGCATGAGGTCCAACATGAGGAACCCCTAGCATCATGGCAATCTCCAAAGAAGTGATGGTGATGGGTTTCCCAAGAGCGGTGGTAGAAATGGTATCGACGTCGTCAGAAACCGACCACGTCAGGTGAGCATAAAATTCTTTGACAAGAAGGGGATAAATAACATCGTTCTCAGGAGGTTCAAAAAAGGAATGCCAGTGTTGATATTCAATGATGGAGAAAAGCTCGAGACGAGCAGAAGAAAGCCAAGAATAATCAATTACTCTACCAGGAAGAATGACTTTGTCATGCCAAATGTCCGGAAGTTGAGGGATTGAAGGAGGAGGAGGTGCATCTTGAGCGATGCCCTTTACCTTGCGTGAAGAACGAGGACCCATGATAGCAAAAGGAAAAAAATGAGAGAGATTGAGAGAAAATGAAGTTTGAGAGGAAAAGAAGGAAGAAGGGAAGCTAGGGAAAGGAGGAGGCGCGGGTCTGGAGGAGGCGCACGAGAGAGAGAGAGAGAAATGGGAAGGGTTTTAATTTTAACCCTTCCTCCGGCCGGCCCAAAAAGGAAAAACCCGACACCACCGGTTGACCGGTGGTCTTAAAATTCAAAAAAATTAAAATAAAATAAAAATAAAAAAGATTTTAAGTAACTTAAGAAGAAATATAAGTAAGCCAAAAAAGAGTCAAATATTTAATAGTGCTCATTGACGAATCATTCCTAACTCCCCCTTAATAAAATACAAACGTTCAACCGGGAGCAGTTTGGTAAAAATATCAGCTAATTGGAAATCAGTAGAAATGAAGTCCAAAGTGATATCCCCTTTTTGAAAATGGTCACGAAGGAAATGATGCCTTAAATCTATATGCTTTGTCCTAGAATGTTGTATTGGATTCTTAGAAATACTAATGGCACTAGTGTTGTCACACCGTATAGGGACATGATCGTAGGAAAGGCCATAATCCAAGAGAGTGTGCTGCATCCAAATATTTTGGGCACAACAATTACCAGCTGCTACGTACTCGGCCTCGGCAGTAGAAAGAGCAACACCGTTTTGCTTTTTGCTACTCCATGAAACAAGGGACTTGCCTAGCAGATGACAGGTTCCACTAGTACTCTTACGATCTAATTGACATCCGCCAAAATCAGCATCCGAATATGAAAAAAGTTCGAAAGAAGTATTAGAAGGATAAAATAAACCAATGTTTTTGGATCCTTTTAAATACTTAAAAATTCTTTTGACCGATTTAAAATGAGATTCTTTGGGATTGGCTTGAAAACGAGCACAAAGGCAAACACTAAACATGATGTCAGGATGAGTCGCAGTTAGGTAAAGTAGACTCCCGATCATACTCCTATAAAGCTTGTTATCCACCGGTTTCCCGGCTTCATCTAATGTAAGTTTACAAGAAGTACTCATGGGGGTACTAATTTCCTTTACTTTATCCATACCAAAACGACTTAAAAGTTCGTTTGTGTATTTGCCTTGGATTAGAAAAATACCATTTGAATTTTGAAAGATTTGAAAACCAAGGAAATTTTTTAATTCCCCCATAAAGCTCATTTCAAATTCTTTTCTCATTAAATCTGAAAAATCAGTACAAAGAGATTCTTTGGTTGAACCAAAGATAACGTCATCAACGTAAATTTGGACAATTAAAAGATCTTTGAAAGTGTGTTTTAAAAATAGGGTACAATCAGATTGACCCATTTTAAAATCATTTTCTAAAAGAAATTTTGTTAACCACTCATACCAATCCCGAGGGGCTTGTTTTAAGCCATATAGAGCCTTGGTTAACTTAAAAACATGATTTGGAAATTTTGGATCTTCAAAACCGGGGGGTTGTTCAACAAAGATTTTTTCTGAAATAAAACCATTTAAAAAAGCACTTTTAACATCCATTTGAAAAAGTTTGAAATTTATGTTAGCGGCGAATTCCAACAAGATCCTAATGGATTCCAATCTAGCAACGGGCGTAAAGATTTCACCATAATCAATTCCTTCTTCTTGATTATAGCCCTTAGCTACTAGGCGAGCCTTGTTCCGGGTTATATTTCCTTGATCATCAAGTTTGTTCCTAAAAACCCATTTAGTGCCAATAATTGGATGATCATTGGGTCTTTCAACAAGAGTCCAAACATCATTTCTAGAGAATTGATTTAGTTCCTCTTGCATTGAAAGAACCCAATTCTCATCATTAATGGCATCATTAATGGTTTGAGGCTCTAGTTGAGAAAGAAAGGCTTGATGTTCATCCTCGTTGAGGATTGATCTTCTAGTTCGAGTACCGGCTTGAAGATCACCTATAACATTTTCTAAACGATGGTCTCTAGAAGGTTTCCAAACCTTAGGCAAGGTGGAAGTCGAAGAAGGTGAAGAGGGTTCTTGATGGTCATCCTCCTTGGGAGTAGAAGAGGAATTATTCAAATGAAGCTTATCAAGCTTATCTTCAACATCTTCAATGACCGGGTGAGGTTTTGGAAGAGTTTCATCAAATTTGACATGAGATGATTCTTCGATGGTTTTTGAGCGTTTGTTGAAGACACGATAGGCTTTGCTTGAGTTGGAGTACCCAAGAAAAATACCTTCATCGGATTTGGCATCAAATTTCCCTAGGTTATCTTTTGTGTTAAGGATAAAGCATTTACAAACAAACACTTTAAAATAACCAACTTTGGGCAATTTGCCTTTCCAAAGTTCATAGGGGGTTTTCTTAAGAAGGGGTCTTACAAGGACTCTATTGATAGTATAACAAGCAGTGTTTACCACCTCGGCCCAAAAATATTGAGGGAGGTTGAATTCACTAAGGAGGGTTCGAGAAATTTCTTGGAGAGTTCGGTTTCTCCTTTAAACCACTCCATTTTGTTGTGGAGTCCTAGGGGCAGAGAAGGTGTGATTGTATCCTTGAGAGGAACACAATTCATCGAATTCTTTGTTCTCGAATTCACCTCCATGGTCACTATGGAGAGATATAATTTTATATCCTTTTTCGTTTTCTACTTTTCTAGAAAATTTCAAAAAGGTTCTACAAGCATCATTTTTATGAGCTAAAAAGAAAACCCAAGTGAAATGAGAAAAATCATCTACTAGGACAAAGGTATAGGATTTTCCACTTAGACTTGCTACAGGGGTAGGACCAAAAAGATCAAGATGAAGGAGCTCAAGAGATTTTGAAGTGGACACGTCCTTCTTAGATTTGAAAGAAGATTTGTGTTGCTTGCCAAGTTGGCATGGCTCACAAATCAAATCTTTCTTAAACTTAAGTTTAGGAAGGTCACGGATGAGCTTGTTCTTATTAAGCTTTAGAAGTGAATGAGAGCTACAATACCCCAAACTTCAATGCCAAAGCCAAGACTCATTGTCAAGAGCACTTAAAAATTTAACATTTTGGCTAGCTAAAGACTTTAAATCAATAATGTAAAATTTTTGAAAACGGGAAGCAGAAAATATCAATTTGTTTTGAAAATCAAACACATTGCATAAATCATTTTGAAAATTCACCAAAAAACCACTATCACAAAGTTGACTAATGCTAATTAAATTATGTTTTAAACCTTTATCAAATAAAACATCTTTAATAAAGGAGGTGCTACCAGAACCAATGGTACCTATTCCGACGATCTTGCTTTTTGAATTGTCACCGAAGGTGACGTATCCTCCATCAAATTCTTCAAGGGAGTTGAAATCGGAGGGATCGCCACACATGTGCCTCGAGAATCCGCTGTCGAGATACCACAAGCCTTTCGAAGGCCTACTTCTTTGGTGTTTAAACTACAAAATAAAGAGAGAATAGATTTTGGTACCCATATAAGTTTGGGTCCGGAAAGATTAGATAAAAGAGACTTTTGAACCCATACATGTCTAGAGGGATACATCCTAAGATATTCATCCGAGTAGGTAATGACTTTGGGGCAGCCATATCTAGCATTTTTACAATCGCATTCATAAATCATATGTCTGGTTTTTCTACAATAATTACAAATTTTATTTTGAGAGCTCCCCCTTACAAAATTAGTGGGTGCTCTAGAAGAAGTGGCATGCTTGTTAAAGCCAAGTCCATGTGTGGTTCTAGCCGAACGTGGAGAACCTAGCAATTTGATCAAATTTTGTTCACCTTGGGTGACCTTGGAAAGAGATTCCCTTAAATATTTAATAGTTGAATTCAAAGAATCAACATTTGGAATATCTTGGACCTTAAGGGCAAGTTCCTCACTCTTTTTGAGAAGTTGATCTTTTTCAGAAATTAGAATTTTGTGTTTCTTTTCTAAGGCCAAAAATTTAGAGGTAAGTTCGTGAAAACCTTCCTCTAATTGATCTCTCGCATTTTGGAGATCTTCATAAGACATGTCATTATTAAAAGAAGAAGATGAGGAAGAGGAGTCGGAAGAAGATATCTCATCAAATGCCATTAGGCATTTTCCACCTTCATCACTTGAGTCGCTTGAAGACATGGAGTCATCGCTTGCACTCCATGTTGACGCTTTGAAAGCCTTCTTGTTTTTCTTTTCCTTTATCCTTTTCTTGAAAAGAGAGCACTCCGGTTTGATGTGGCCTTTTTTTCCACATTCAAAACATGTAACCTCTTTTTCTGCTTTTGGCTCTTCCTTTCATGCCCTTTGAAAATTCTTCTTTTTCTACATGAACTTGCTCATTTTTCTTGCAAGTTGAGCAGTCTCGGATCCGCTATCATCGGAGGAGATTTCTTGCTTTGCTTTGAATGCTATGTTCTTTTTCTCCTTGAAGATTTTACCTTCTTTATCGGCTTGCCTCTTCATGGTAATCTCATAGGTCATAAGTGATCCAATGAGTTCTTCAACCAGCATTTTCTTGACATCTTTCGCTTCTTGGATTGCCGTCACCTTTGGAGCCCATGAGCTTGGTAGGACCCAAAGAATCTTCTTGACCATCGTCTCTGCAGAAACATCATCTCCAAGAGACTTTATCCCATTACACACATCAGTAAAGTGGGTAAACATTTCCGTAATAGATTCGTGTGGGTGCATGGTGAAGCTTTCAAAGTCTTGACGATACATATCTAATCTAGTGTCTTTGACTTTGTTAGTGCCCTCATGGGTCACTTCCAAAAGCTTCCAAATCTCACGAGAAGTGGTGCAAGTAGAAATACGATTAAATTCATTACGGTCTAACCCACAATGAAGAGCATTCATGGCTTTGCCATCAAGCTCAAAATTAGCAATGTCTTCGGGGGTCCATTTAGACTCATCTTTTCTAGAGAGAGTGTAGCCTTGCATAACAATTCTATATATAGGATAGCCAATACTTCTAAGAAATGTAATCATGAAAGTTTTCCAATAAGTGTAGTCGGTTCCATCAAAGAATGGATCCCGAGTCATGGAATACCATTCGGGTTCTTGTGAGGAAGAAGCCATCACTATGGATTTTAGGTTCGTAACCGGTTAAGGTATTACACAAACGTCCCTCTGATAACAATTGTTGGTCGGAGAGTGATGGCAAGAGGGGGGGTGAATTGCCTTTTAAAACTTAATTAACAATTTAAAAACAATTTATAAATGCAGCGGAAATAAAAAGGGGAAATACACAATTTGATAACGGAGTTCGGCTTAAACCAAAGCCTACGTCTCCGCTCCCAACTCAACCGTTGAGAGATTTACTTCAGCTTGCTTTTTAATGGTTGTAGCAAGAAACCCACTATCCGTTTTAAGGTAGGCTAGATCACCTTCATACAGCTTGCTTTTTTATGATGGTTGTAGCAAGAAACCCAAAATGAAAGTGAGGAAAAAAAGAATGGTTTGTTTTAATACAAACCCAATGAATAAATAAACAATTGAAATAAATAAATTACAACAAACTTGAGGAAGCCTTGAGCGCCAAGAGTGTGAGAGTAGTTGATGTAGAGGCATCCCAAGCTTCAAGGATGGAGATGGATCACAAGTAGCCTTAGAGATTTGTCGTTAGAGCTTCAAGGGATCAAAATATCATTCCAATGTATCGGTATTGTTCCCGGCATCCATCCTCGTCTATTTATAGGAGAAATATCCCCAAAAACATCAATATAGCCGTTGGAGGGCTTCCGGAGCCGTTGGGGGTCAAAAGTACAAGTCTGGTCAAAGCCCAACGGCTAGTTTGACTGGGCTTACCGGCTGACCGGTGCTTGGCCACCGGCTGGCCGGTGCTCCAGACAGAAGGCATAGCGTTCTGTCAGGGCTCCACCGGCGGGCCGGTGCTGAGCCACCGGCTGGCCGGTGGTCCAGACACCGGGTGGCCGGTGGTCGAGACAGAGGCCAGAGCTCTCTGTCTGGTTCCACCGGCTGGCCGGTGGTCAGGCACCGGCTGACCGGTGGCACCTGGCAGAGAGCATTGCTTCTGCCAGAGACCACCGGCTGGCCGGTGGTAATCCACCGGTTGGCCGGTGGACTCAGAGAGTCCTTTTTCAGTCTTCTTGGGCCAACTCTTTGGCAACCTTTTTCCTATCATCAAAAACACTTGAAAACAAGTTAGAACACGATGAGAGTGATTGTGATCATTAAAATCCAAGAGAGAGGGGTACAACAGAAATAATGACATAAAATGAAAAATGAAATATCATGAGAATAAATTAAATCATTATATAAAATTTAAAATGGATTGTATTTACTCCTCCTGAATGAATAGAGGTTCATAATATAATATATTTCTCAATGAACGAAAATGTTGTCATAAATGCCTTATCAATTTGTATAAACAATTAACCGTGAACCCCATGAAATATAAATAATAAAATACATATAATAACAACAACTATTTTTAGGATAATAATCACAAGATATATTCATGGGAAGTATATACATCATATAACTTAAATAGGTAGTGAATATTTCTTGTGTGTCACTTATATTAAAAAGTGAGAATGAAATATCTTACCATATGTCTTGAATTATTTAGAAAATGTTAAATCATCTTGTATAAAAAATAGAATTTTATTCATCTTCTATTGCTGATAAAAAATTATATATTATAACAAATATTATTTTTTATGACCTCATATTTCCCATTTATCAACAATTCCATGTTAACTTTATGATTCTTGTAATAATTGTTTTGTTCTTTATATATTTTTTGATTTATTATTTTTTATCCTCTAAAAATAAGCATGATTTTATAATATAAATAATTCCAACAATGATATAAATATCATATATATTTAGTATATATTTTATTACAGAAATAGATGTTATTTTTTTAGAAAATGAAATAAACCTAACTGAAAATTACTTTTTTATTATAAATAAAACAGTTTTTAAGAGAAAGTGAGAGACCACAAAAGTTAACAGAACAACCATAAACACCCATAGAAATCAACCGGTCCTACCCCACCTTAGGAACTGTGTCATGATGAGAATCCTCCAGCAATGTAGATCCCTCTCTAGACAGTCCTGTGTAGATGCACAGGCACATAACCGATGGCAACGCCATACCCTCTCAACATCCCAATCTATAGGTATGTCTCGATAAAGACTTCTTGCTCTGATCCTCATCTGGAGCAGGTCCAAGCCGAATGCAGGGAACGAGAAAAAACTCACAACCAATCCAAAAAACAAGGTATCCCAGAAATGCAAAGCTCAGAAAAACATTACCCTCACGCCATGCAACTGAGGCCAATAAATTAAGCAGAGATTTTAAAGATAAACTTGATGTTCCCTGAATCAATTTCCCTAAATATATTCCACGCTAAGGATGCCAAATGTAAATCAGCTCCTTCAGATACTAGCTTCTCAAACTCAAAAGTCATCTGGTCCCAAGACTGAATGTACTCCTCTACACTGATCATGCCTTGATTGAACCCTCCAAGCAAAATTGAACCATGTTTGTCAATTTATGGAGATGGTATGTGGTTCTTATTCATAAATGTTACTTCCATTTTCATATTGGATTGAAATAAAGATAGGTAAATGATATATTATCATTAAAAAGTAAATTTTATGTCATATATGTCACATATGTTTTTTTAAAACCATCCATATTAAATTCCATATAAATCATGAATGAATCACATCACTTTCCAAGGTGCTAATCCACTGTACACACGAGAAACATTTTCATGAGCCCACAAAAGGGAAAAATGAAGGTATGTCTGATAAAAAATTCTAAAAGAATAATAATTTCATAAATTTCATATATAAAAAAAATCCACAATTATGTTTTGTTTTGATAGTTTATCATGGATAAATTAATGCCAATGGTTCATAAGGGGGTTGTCCATTGTACACCAAAATGATTATTTAGTTACACATATAAAGATAACGGTGATGGTTGTTGGTCACTACAAAAAATATAATATGGAAGATACTATGGTTATTATATCAACATGGTATAGTAAAAATTTATTTTTTGGAAGAATAAGTAAACCTAAAATGCTCGTTAATGAATATTTCATGCTGTTTGGGTATCCCCTTTAGGTTTTCAGAAAATGCCAACATAATGATTTATGGAATAACGAATGCCTCTAGTATAAGATAATGAATATTTTTAAGTTATAATTTAAGGTTATTTATGACCAATATGGTTTTTCATTTTTGAAGAGGTTATGAGAAAGGGTGTCCTTTTTTACGTAAGGTGAGCGACAAACATGTAATTTTTTGAAAATAAAATGGTGTACCCACATTTTTATCATTACAAAAGGCTTAAAAATTGGACCATTATAGATTCAAAGTGGTATATGATCTACATATGTCCTTATAAAGGATTTTAGGCATGTTATGTATAATGTTTTACACTTATCTTTTTAGTATAACCCCCAGTACCTTAACCATAGTAAATAATTTTTTTTATTTTTACTATTAATTTCGGTCAAAAATTATGTTGAAGTTATTATATAATATATATTGTCACGATTCAAAATATGGGATAAATTTTTTCAGATTCCATTTAGATGAGATCCACAATTTAATTTTATATTAATCAAGGTGATACAATGAAAATTTTTGTTTTTAAAGTGAAAATAATCAATTTTTTGAAATGTATTTATATCAAAATTCATTATGAATTCTATTCCAATGACCAAAATATACATTAAAAGATAAAAAATTAAATATTATTACTTTGAAACCAATTAAATATATAATAGAACATTATATAAAAAATTAAATAAAAGGGGTTTTCAATTAAAAAAATTATTTTTCACTACTCATCAAAAAATGAATCATTTTTGAAAAATACAAAAAAAAAATATCCTAAGCTAATTTTGACATGTATATTTAAAAAAAATTATAAGATTAATTTTCTAAAAATTTTAAAAACTAATTTTATTCATTTTTATAAATAAAAATAAAAGTAAATTTTTTATAAAATTGACTTTTCAAAACATATAAATACTTTACCAAAAATTAATTGTGTTTTAAGTGGTTTTCATTATATAAACCCATGTTAATTAGTATTAAATAAAGTAGTAATTATTATTCATATCAATATATTTAATTTCTTGGTTATTACAGTTTTAAATAACAATATTAATTATTTATTATGGTTTTTTTAGAACTATATGTCTTTTTGTAACAAAATCTTAGACATTTTTTATTTTTGTTAAATTTTAACATGGTGTTTCATGTAACACTAGTTATTAATGAAATTTAGTTTATTCAAATAAAATATTTTATAAGAACAAGATGTGTTACATTATACCCCCCCATCAAAATTAATTTCACCTTCAATACTAATCACTCTAATACTGACATATTTGGAATCTTTTGCTTCATCATATCCTCATGTTCCTGCACATATTTTTAAAACTATTGATTTTTTTTCACAAAACTTTGACCATTTGAGTGGTCTTATTGGATAAAACATTATATTCATGATACCAAAACTCCACTGTTTGTTCCTCATTATAAATATCATTCTTAATTTCTATGAAATTTGTGTTCAGTACTTTTAATTGGTCTGGTATTTACTACCCCAGGATAGATACGTGTAACACATCTTCATATTTAGAGAATTTTAGTGGAATAAACTAATGATGGGATACAATCTTGATATGGATAATAAAATAAATGGGACCAATGTTACTACAGATCATTTCACCTTTGTTTATAAATATCATAACCCTGTTCAATGGAGAAATTCATAGAAACACTTTTTCACCATCTTCAAATTATAGATCACACTGGTGATTATCTATAAAACTTTTCTACCAACTTTAACATTTTCTTGATGTGTTTATTGATGGATCTAAGCTTATCTATTGTTTCATCATATATCTTAGGTCTTAATAGATTTATTTTTCATCATCATTCCACCTCTACATTTTTTTCATTTAGGGATTTATAAGGATCCATCTGAATGGTATTGTAGTATCACAATTCATCTAGAGGAATGTGTTGATGCCAACCAACTTTTAAGTCCAACGAAAATGATCGGAATATATCCGGTAAGATTTTCATTTCCAATTTTTACTAACTATCTATTTAAGGATGACATGTAGTACTGGAACTCAACTCCATATCAAGATCATACAAAAAAAAATTCGAAAACATTGAGGTAAAACACATATCCTAATCATACACAATGAATTGTGGTACTCTATATAACCATATAACTTCTTTAATATATATCATGGAAATGTCATCTTAAGAGAAGTCTTTTTGAACTATGACGAAGTGTTCTCAAATAGAATGGAGATAAAAAATAACCCATATAGCATTATGACCATTAGAAATCTTGGGGAGTCCAATGAAAATACATAATGAACCTTTCCCACATCCTTTTTTGTATGGGTTATGGATGTAACAACCCCTTATACTTTTTCTTTCACACATAACATGATATCATACCAATAATTGACATACAAACTCTATGAAATAAAAATTCAATTCATCCCACCCAAAGTACTCTTTAATATCTCTATATATCATCATACATCTCATATGAATTGAGAAGGAAGAAATCATATATTCCTCCAAGAAATCCATTTTCAAATATGGTATTGATTGAAGAAATACACTGTTCCTGAATCTAATCAGTCCATCATGATCAAATATAAACATGGGAACATTTTTAACTATCTTTTGGAACTCTGTATATTCCTTTTATGTCTCTTTAGTCATCACGTTGTTAGATGGTTTAACATTAAATTTAGAATGATTCAATTTTTAGATTTCTTTTATAATTTTATATCCATCCTTTATAAATCAATAAATAATGGATCATTTGTAATCCTCAAATTGGATAAGTAAGTAGATCATTTCAACTCAATGCATCAACCACCTAGTTTTCATTCCTATAGTGTTAATGTATGGTTCAATAAAAATAACCATCATCTCAACCATATTATATGGTTCATATTCAAGAAAATCTCTATGAATATAAACTTTAAACTTTTATAATCAGTTTATATATAACACATTTCACTATAAAGATAATTCCTTTATATCTTTAATGAAATAATATCTGTAGATAGCTACAAATGTTGATTCCATTAATTTTTTTTCATGATTACTATATTGACTTGAGTTATAAGCTATAAACATGTCATTATGTGTAAGGAACAATAAAAATCCCTTCTTGGATGCATAAATAAAGATTAAAAACCCTTCTATACAATAGCCTAATGTATGTAGATGTGATCCGACTGATCATCCATTCAATTCCTCGAAATTTTACTCACATTCATCTTAATAACTTAACTTGGATCCCTTCTATGTTAAATTGGTTGGTGGAATAGATAGTGATGATAAATTATCCAAAATCATTCAATAATATCTAGATAATCCATGAATACAATGGATTTTAGTCACCATGCACTATCTTGCACAACATCTCATAGCCTCTTTTCGTGAATTATATACTTATATACCATCTCTTGAGGTCTTATAAACCAAAAATGAATCCCTTTTCATCCAAAATTCACACTTTATACATTTTTCATATGTGTTGTCTTTCATTAGGTACTTTATTACAATTATTAACTGATTTTAATACTCTTCCTTTCACATTTAATTGATAAAAATATCATCTATAAACATTACCTTGACCTGATAAAGGTAATATCTAAATATAATAGTAATTAAATCCACAATGTTTGTGGGAAAAATTTTAAGAATGAATGACATTACTAATTTTTTTCATAGTTTACATACCTCATACAGTGTTTTGTCTTTCCAAAATCTACATCAAAACTAAATGGTTATGTTTCCAGAAATGTCCCTAAAAATATCATTAATCTTGAAAAAATCCCAACACATAAATTTTAAAAAGGGTTTTATAATACATTGAAAATCTAATCTTACGTAAACACATAGATCAATTATGGAATCGATGAATCTTATGTTAACCAATCATGGAGACTTATATTATTTAAAATTTTTAATAAATCCTTAGATAATTGATTTT
This sequence comes from Viscum album, assembly GCA_963277665.1. Classification (NCBI taxonomy): domain Eukaryota; kingdom Viridiplantae; phylum Streptophyta; class Magnoliopsida; order Santalales; family Viscaceae; genus Viscum; species Viscum album. Next base: position 796,813,859 of record OY728157.1, read on the forward strand.
TCGTAAATCTACAATACCATCAGTAAAACACTTAAATAAAATAATCATTGAATCTTAGTAAATAAATACACCTGTCTATCAACTTTAATAATTCAGATAGAAAAAGTGCTTCCTCAGTATAGATGTTAATTATTTGTTCAGGGCATTTTTTTGATAATATATGGGTTTCACACCAACAAGTCATCAATATCCTTGACAAATTTTTACAATGTGATCATCTTTTCCACAAATATATTATCATTCCCTCCATCAGATGTATACCTATATGTTGTTCTACCAACTTTATTATTATATAAGATGATGAACCATAATTTCTCTATGTTCATACCAAATGGACTTTCAAAATATATATCTTCATATTATTATATGTGTTAGGAATATCATAAAATATCATGTTGTTAATTATATAACTTGTTTTCTTATTATGAAAAATTATAATATTTTTCTCACCAATCACCATCCATTTTTTTATATAGATTGTCATCTAATTTTTTATCAGATTCAATGTTAACATGATCCACTCTGGTTCCACCCATTGACAAAATCCAAAATAGAATCATGGGTGAAATGATAATAATATTAGAAAAACAAATTGTATAAAAATATTAAAAGTAGTTCTAAATAATGAAAAATTATTTTAAATCAATAAAATTTTAAAATATTGTTACTTGTTTTCATCTACTACTCAACCCTACAGTTCATCATTTTTTGGTTGGACCTTTCATTTGGGTTTTTTGGGTGGGATTTTGAAAACAATTGCATGTCTTTAGGATTTATAGGACTGTTAAATATATTAACATATTATGCACCCAATTAGTAGAAATGGTGTACCCTAGTAGATGGGAGCATCGTTTGGGTGCATGATTTTTCTAAACATGCAACACCACCCAGCTAAACATGAATACATGATATTTTTATTCTAAAAATTTGTTAAAAATTTATCAATCCCCCATTGGAAATCCTTCTTGACCGTAATTTGAAAAATCATGAATTCTAGGTCTTATGAGGCTCTCAAAAAACCATTTTGGCCAAACCCATCACCATGATTTCTGAATATATATACTGATGGGAGATCATATCCCTCTCTAATAAGCGGATCTCATCCCATTATGTCTCAAACATGCTCTCTTTCATTCCTCTGTATATTTTGATAGATCACCACATGTTCAATGTATCTAAACACTATTTTTTTATCATAACTCTAGGTTTTATTTCTTTATCATCATCATCTTCATTCCTCATTGGAGGAACCATTTTGTGTGTTTTTTTGTGGATTCTCGATTAATGGTGGGTGTAATAATTTTACATTCACCATATAATTAAACATTGAATTTATTGACATGATTTAAATTGATTTCAATTTACGTATAAAAACCCAATTTTTGGTGACTTGGAATTATAAATTTAATTATTACGAATATTAGGAAACCCACATATTACAATAAAATTTGAATTTCGCATGTATTTTCATATTTATAGATTTGATAATTTGATTTGACAATTGATTTTAGAAAATGTATTAAATTGAATTGTTAAAAAATTATGATTTGTTTTTCATTAATAAGTCATGAAATGTTGAAAATTATATGTTTTGGATATGAAATTGAATTGGAATTTTTAAAAGGAAATGTTTTAAATGAAATGATTTTCCATTTTACAATTAATTTATTACAACATGATAAAGTGGGTAGTTAGTGGGTTATATTGGACAACAACACTATGATGGAAATTCCCTTTAAATGTATTTAAGATAAAAACTCTAAAAAACTAGTTTGGGGAATGTTATCCTCAATGGAATGTCGATGGGACCTATTCAGCCTAGTCCTGTGGTATGTGTGTTCACATATTATTGTGATCACTAATATGAGATGTGTGAGGATCCTATACCGTGAAATAGTCATACAATAGGAAGGATTAACATGGTTCTTGTGGTGATTATTTTGATATGAGTTCTATTAATTATGAAACATTTTTAATCATGAAAATTGATTTATATAATAAATTTTTTCATAAAATGATCATTTATGACATGTTTGAGATGTTTTCCACAATTGTGAAACGAATTCATGTTTTGATTGAAAAATATCCCAAGGCCCTGTTTTTTTGAAATTTAAAGCATTATTTGGTTTATTAATATGGAAATTTTTTCGAACACTTGATGAGACCCTTCTAGGATTTATATTTCACACCCTACCTTTTCCATCAGTGTTTCATGATTTTCTTCATCCATGTCTGAAAAAAGTTAATGTTCCTCTTAGAATAGGTTGATATTTTTGATCCTTTGATATTTTAGTGATGTACCCTTTTGTACATTGAGTATATCTTGTAAAAATTATACTACTTTGATGATGATATGTTTTGGGTTTCGATAAAAAACTTTTCATTTCAATTACTTTCCCCCCTTAGAGTTTTGAGGATACAGATATGTATATTTATGTTCAATTGATTTTTGTTAAAAATTAATTCCCTGTTTTATATTGTAGGATTTCATGTGTTATTCACAAACCGATGGGTTTTGAGAATTCCCTATAGGCCATGTCAGTGATTACATAGGTATTAGGTTACCAGGGTATCTGAGCAGGTTCTTGTCAATGTGGAATCAAAAGTGCACATGAAAATATATCCTTGAGATCATTTTATAGTATGGAATATATTTCTTTTACTTATGAGGTAATTTCAAGTGAGTCTCTATCCAGATATCAACATAAAAACTCTTATTGCACCATGGGTGGTTTGTTAAAGCCATCTTGACGAATAATTCTAGTCGTTTTCATTATTCTCATTTGAGAAAGTTGAAATCCAAGTCATGTTATCATATCATATGGGATTAATTATCTCATTTCTATTGTTTAAGTAAGTCTTCTGAATAACCATATAAAATTCATCAATATGTTTCTCTTATTTTTTGTAGCATCATGCCTCTGATGAGAATGGTGAATTGGTACATTGAAGGATATTTTTTTGATCTATGATGAAAAAATCCTCTGTTTGACTATAATCTCATTGCGACTATTGTATGTGTTGCCCATGCTCTAGGACATGAATCTGCACTATTTCCTATTCAGGATCTAGCTGAAGAATATCAGATAGATGAGACTCAAAATCTTGATTAGGATTTCATTTTTTAGAAACCACCTTCTTCCCAATGATCCCATAATACATAATAGGTTGAGGAATAGTTTAGAAAGATTGTTCTTTTTAATTTCTTATAAAAAAATGCTTTAATTAATGTGATATGTTCTCCGTTCAACCTAGAAGGACCTATGGAGAGAGTATGGAATGTTGGTGATGACGAAGAATCATGAGGGTATAGAGTGGAATGAAATTAATTGTAATTTCACAAACATGTTCAATCTAGATTCTATGGTATTGTCTAAGGCTATGATGTTTTCTAAACTCAAACATGCTAGACTGACCATGATAGAATATGTGAACTGATTCACTGAACATGTATATCTTATACCTAATATTTTATCCAATGGAAAGATAAAAAAATCAAGGTTTGGGTTGGGAAATTGAATTGATATATATTCATTGGTTTTCTTATTGAAGCTTTCTTCTCTTGATGAAATTCTAGATAGGGTGTTGTTGGTTTAGGGTGACCAGGCTGATCTGTCAGGTTAGACAGGAGTTCCTTTTTCTCCTCGTGGAATCTCTTTAAATTTCATTAATGGATAGAAGAATTTTTCATATGTATCATGATGGCTCTCGAGAGCATACTTTTTTAGACATCCTGTCGTGTTTGGTAGAGGCCCTCTGAATATCTTCCAGTGCTGAAAGACTGTGAATTCAAAATGGGTTTTCCCCGAAGAACACAATATTTGTGGTTCCCTTGTTTATTCAAGAATATTTTAGGAATTTTGTTATATAATTTATCCCCCATGTAGTGTCACATTCCCATCATCCTTCAAAAGTGAATTTGTAAAATCCTATAAATCATGATCTATGGTTTTCTAGCCATAGGAACTGGAATGTAGTTTCTTCATTCTATGTAAGTGTCTCAAAAAAATATGATATGGGTCTAGTAATAATGAGTGGTACCTTCACTATAGATTCCTTATTATTAACTGATTTATTTGACAATGGTTCATCTCATTCATTCATTTCGAATAGTACTGTGAACATGATAAATATTCCTACCAATATTTTATCTTATTTGATCGATATTACAATTCCCATAAAAATTAAGAGAGAACATGGTTTTCCTTTTCCTGCTTCTGTTTTCTCTTTATTAGAGATTTAGATTACATGGAATTTTCTTGTTCTCAAAATGAAACCTCGTGAGGTAATTTTTTGATTGGATTGGATCATTTATAATAAATCATGAATTGATTGATATCTTATATTGTTCTCATTTTGTAATCCAGATGGGCTGATCTATGTGTTACATAGAGAATGGGACCCACTGTCGAGTAGGTATGGACATTCTTATCCATATATGGGGAATGTAGTGTTCAATTTTTTCATTTGATCTGGTGTGGGAATCATTGAGCAATGATCTCCATCTAGTTTTCATTGATATACTGGATGTTTTTTCTTATGAGTTCTCTAGTTCCCCATATGTAAATGAGGTATTTGTTTCTACTAAATTATTTTTTGGCAGTCAAAGAAATATTTTTACATCATAACACATAGAACTAGGTGAAATTGGGGATTTCTAGACACCATTAGATGTTCAGTAAGAGTAAATCGTTATATGTATTAGTGTGTCACAGTGAGTGGATCATATTCTCTATGATAATAAATCTTGTGGAACACTTCACCTATTTGTTGATTATTGGAAAGTCAATCAGGTTATGGAAATGAACAATTATTAATTGACATTAATTGATGATTTATTTGATAAATTGAAGGAGAAAGGTTGATTTTTAATATTGATCTTCAATATGGTTACTACAAGTTATGAAATGCAGAATCTAACATTCATCAAATTTCCTTTTACAGTACTTATAACCATTACATGTATCTTTTCATTCCATTTTATATTAAAAATTATCCTGTAGACATTATGGATTTGATGAATAGGTTCTTCGAAGAGTATCATGATTTCTTTTGTGGTCTTTTGGATGGCGTCTTGGTTTACAGTAAGTCTGAGGAGGATCATGTGCATCAACTGAGATCAATTTTCCCACTATTAAGGAATCTCTAACTTTATGCCAATTTATTGAAATGTGATTAATACACAATGGAAGTGAATTTCATGGGATTCACTATCTTAGAAGAGATTATCATAGTTGATAATAAAATGAAAAATCTCTTATGACCTGGGATAAACTGTGGATTGTTTTTTAAATTTGGAGCTTTGGGGGATTAGTGAGGCACAATCGATGGTTGGTAAATATTATATTCTCTACTGATTGTTATCACTGTAAAGTGGATTAATTATTTTTCTGGTGTTATATATTTTATTTTTTTCACTGGGTGGTAACATATTTTGACATCTTTATCAGTGTTTTCTCCTATAGAGGATAAGAAGTGCTATGTGTTATCCTATGACACATCAAGTTCGGGTTTTCTTAGTGTTCTTATGAATGGTAAAAAATCATGGCCTATAGATCTCGACATCTTAGACCACATGAGAAGAATTACATGACACATGACCTTTAACCCACATCCATGATTAATGTGGTTAAAATAATGAAACATTATCTTTTTGAAGGATTTTTTCCATGTAGTTAGACAATAAGATCATGAGTTATATATACTCTAAAAAAGAATTGAATATCTTCCACATTTATTTGGTGGATAACCTAAAATTTTTTAATTTTTAATTCTTCTATACCCCAAGTAAATTTAATGTCATTAATGATGAATTTTGTAGGAAACTCCTCACCTAGGTGGTGAAGGAATCATAAGAATATGGGAAAATTAAGAGTATTTTTCCATAGATGAATATAGTAGTTCAGTAAATAGGGGACAATGTTATCTTTACATGTGTTTAGTTGACCTCTTCTCTTCTGAAGATGATTCTTTAGGAACATCAACTTGATGTCGAATTCTAGGGAATTAGAAGCTCTAATTTTGGTGGGGAGTCTATTGTAGAGTGTTCATTCCCCAAAGAGGGTATCCTATGTTTTTAGTATTTGTTTTTGTCCCATTTTAATTGAGTAAAGATATATTTGGAGATTTCCATAATTTATAGTCATGAATATGTTTTATAAAATGTAGTGAATATTATGTTAGGTGAGTATGAGATGGGCAAATTTTTATTTTTTCTATCATTATTACACTTTCCAACAAGTGTAGGCCAGGCACCAAAGATCATTGGTTACTCTTTATCTACTCCTTTTTCCATCATTCAAGTGTGATGGTATCTTTCTGGAATTTTTGGTTGGGTTTTATCATAATTATTGAAAGATTAATGTGATACAATATGTGATCGATATGCAGACCAAATATCCTAACTTTATATCCATTAATGACAAAAACAAATATAAAGTGAAAGGAAATATTTTTGTGAATAATATTTTTTGTTCTCATGGAATTTCATATTATATATATTCTAATAGGGATCCTTTTTCTAGATCATTCTTTTTTAGGGGCCTTCAGGAGGCATTGGGATATCATATTAATTTTATTATAGTAAAAAAATTGAATATATATGGATAGAATGGGAGGGAAATATATATTATTCAGGATATATTTTAATGCTTCCTTATTTTTTATTAGGGGTTATAGGAAGTACCAATTAGTAATGTTTGAGTTTTTTTTATAATAATGTATTCCAATTCATGTTCAAAATGGCTCCTTTTGAGGCCATGTATGGAAGGCCATGTAAAAAATCATTTTTTTGGTTGGAGATCAATTAGTGTTCGTCAGTGAATCTATGGTCGGTCCGATAGATTTCCAAAAATGTTCAGTTTCATTGTTATAGGACATTTATGGAATATTTCCAACATAAATCTTATCATGGTCGTTTTCGTAGAGAGTCGGATTTCATAGTTGGTTACTTGGTGTTGTTACAAATGTTATCATATTTGGGTCATAAAAGGATTGGGAGTCAACAGATTTTTTATCCACGTTTTGGGGGACCATTTTAGGTTGTTGAGCAGGAATGGAATGTCCCAAATCATTATATATTCCTCCATAATTTACGTATATTGATAATTTTTTCCAAGAGTCATAGCTACAAAGGTATCTTTCTGTTCAATCTCGTGTTTTGAGCTGACGTTATCATGATGTTGAGCATAATTTATTTTTGACTGAGCACAATGTCAAGATAGGTTATTCAAAGACAATTATATTTTATAGGAGGAATATATTATTTTTCTTCGTACTATGGAAACACAAATATGATTCACATGAGACTTGGGAGTCGTAGTCATTGATGATAGTGGAGTGGTCATTAAATTGTGATATCAAAAATTTCCTAAAATACATTATAGTGGAAAAAATTTTATATGGTGGGGAGGTTGTAATATCTTATTATGGTTTTATATGTACTCCTTAAACCTCATTTTATTATTATTTTTTGGATCTTTTTAGGGGTTTTTTTGTATAATTGGTAAAAATTATGCATGTTTTCAGTGCTGTGCATAGTTGGTGCAGGGTTTTACTAAACTGTGCACCCACCCAGGGGAAAATGTGAAATATTTGATAGTGCGGGTTTTCATGCTAGATTGAATGGTAAGAAAAACCATGATCACAATTAATAGATACTATGAATCCCATTAGAGGGGCATCCCTTCAGGGTTCAGTGTTTTCTAATCATGCGGCCTTTTCCTGCTAACCGAGCATTCGAGATATTTTTATTCCAAATTTTTAAATAGAAAATTCAAAAACCCCCGGTTGGACTATTTATCACCCCTAACTCGTCCAACCTAAAATTATAGGTCTTGGGAGGATCTACAGATCCCCCTTTGGCCCCTCTAAACACTATATTTAATGAATCATGGTGCCCATGGAAGATCTGATCCCTCTCAACTATGGGGATCTACTCCCATTATTTTTTTTGAAAACCCTATTTTTTCCCTCCACATAGTTTGATATATCATCAAACAGTCAATAAATCTAAAATCGATTTTTATATATCTATATTATATGTTTTATTTATTGATCATTGTTTACATCTTGGTACTTAGGCAGACATTTTGTAGGTGTTTTTTCTGATTCTGTGACTAAATGTTGGTGGTTCTATTTTAGATTCTCTACGTAATTAAAAATTGATATTCTTGATTTTATTTAAATTTAATTTATTTTAATTATGAAATACTAATTTGGTGTGAATTGGAATTGGAAATTCAATTGCTTCGTATTTTGGGAAACCCCTCCAATTCCAATGGAGTTGAAATTTGGGGTGTATTTTGTTATTGATTGAATTGATAATTTTATTTTAGATTTTATCATAAATAATGGTTTACATTTCATTGATAAAAAATAACAATTGGTTTTCTATTGAAATTTAGTGGAATGATTAAAAATACATTTTTTGGGATTTAATATGAATTTCTATTTTGAAAATGATGAATGGGAAATTGAATTCAAAGTGAAGATTTATTTGAAATGAAATTATGTTCTATTTATTTAATTATTTTTGGAGAACATTTGATCCATTGTAGTTAATGGTTTTTTTGGGACAATCACGATAGCCTAGAAATTACTAGTATATCGTTTAATAGTGAAACTATTAAAAAACATGGCTTAGTGCATCTTATCAATGATGGAAAATTGATGGGTCCTATTCATCATGAGCCCAATGGATGTGTAAACACATTTTTATTTAAACACTAATATTATATGTGTGAGGACCCCATAACTAGAAACTATCTTATTCCAGTTAAGATTATGATTGTTTTGTTCAGGTAATTTTGATATGTAATCCATTTATTATAAAACCGTATTATTCATGATGGTTGATTTCTACTAAAAGTTTAATTTGAAATATTTATTTAATCCATGTTTGAGAAGTTTCCATCATTCTTAAATTAAATAATGTTTTTTAATATCAAAATGTACATTCATTCCCTATTTTATTAATATTTAAAACATGTGTTTCATTATTTTTAATGAATCCTTTTATTGAACACTTTGTGATACCCTACTAGAATTTATATCTCACAACCTGATATTACCTTTTGGTGCTTTTAGATTTTCCTATGTCAAGTATGAGAAAATAAAAATCACCACATGGAGGGGTGTAAATTCATGATCAATTGGGACTAAAGAGATGTATCATTTGGGATGTTTTGTTTATGTTCCATTTTTGAGTTTTTTGATGATGTTTTGTTTTGTTTTTTTAATAACCATCTTTGGGTTGTTATCTATATCCCTTTATGGTTTTGAAAAAACTAATATGTATCTTTATCTTCCACTATCTTTGTGGAAATTTATATCCCACTTTAATATTTTATGATGCCAGGTTCTAGTCTATAATTCATAGGGTTGTTGAATGTCCTTCTGGCCATGTAAATTCCATCTCGAGTATTAAGGGACTATGGTATTCAAGCTGGTTCATCGTAGACACCATAGGTTTAACATAGGTCATCTATAAAAATCATCTATTTAAATACATCATGATGGTTCATAAAGTGTTTTTGAATTTTCAATGTGTATCCGATGAGAGGGTCAAGTCATAGGTATAGAAAAGCCCATTTTCAGGCCTTAGATGAAGATCGAGTCCATATCAATTTTCCTATTTCATAGTTAGTACTCTAAGGAACATATTTTATAGAGTCACATCCAATTGTAGTATCAAGATGGTGATGTAATTTTTGAGAAACCACTTTCTCAATTATTTAGGTTTAATGTCTCAACCTGGGGTCCACATAATGTGTGCCCCAAGTTAGTGGGTCACATGTCCTTATGTTCCCCCCAAGAGCAAGAGGCTTCTAAATAGTAGTGAGGGTGTAAATGTGGTATTATGGGGATAATATACCCTCTTATCAGAGTGGAAAAATGGATAAAATCATGAACACGCAATAGTGTAATCAAATATGGATTGATATAATATATAAACTAGGAAATCATAAATAACTATACATAATAAAGAAGTAGTAGAAGATAATAAATAATTCAACAATATAATAATAATCAAAATCCACATGGCTATATCGGAAACATGAATGCTTGGAATTTTATTATAGAAATGGAAATGGGAAAGAAAAACATTCAATACAGGGTAAGAAAAGAAGAAATATTGCTCAACTAGCATCTCGATCCATTGTCCAGTCCCCTTCTCCAAATCTCAAACTATAAGTATGTATATTAACAACCTATATAAGGTAAAATTTCATTATTAATACCTATGGATATATGATCTTTCCAAGTACGAAAGGAATGCACAGCAGAGTGTTAGATAATATTCTCAATAGGGCACCACCAACGGTTCCTAACTGTAATCCAAATAGTTCATGTAACTAAACATGGTGTAGGTATAAACAGAATAAGAAAGCAATGATGAATTAAATAACTAGGCCACTCATGTTCCTAAACAACACCTGGATGGTCAACCTTCATCAGTTCTTGGCTAGTATGAGTGTTTGATAAGTCACTATATATAAAATTAATATATATATTATATCACATCAACCTATATAAACCATGTACGTGCAGATGAAATTTGCCATATAGATGGAATACTAGTTTCTGTATGGATCAAAGCTTAACTACGACATCCATTATCAATCTAATGAGCCTATAAGCTCATGAAATTTGGTACTTTTATTACATCCCAAAAATATAATGAGATGTCTTGAATGATATTCATGATGGTGAGTGTTCCATCATGTCATCACTCAAACAAAAGGAATATGGCATATCAATCCTCGCGTCATAATAGTATTAATGGTGTGGGAAGTAATACTCAACACCTGATATAATGGATCATGATTCCTTTATTCTCAACGAAACTCTTACTACCATATCACATCCTCTATCAAGGAATAATTATATTTATATTATAATACATAAGGTAAACCCTCTTATGCATTTCATTACCCAAGTTCCATTATATACAATAAAATAAATTTAATAAGGAATATCCAAAATATCATGAAATATAACATTGTATTTTAAATAGTAAATTCAATAGAGTGAAAGAAATCAACCATGTAAAATTCATTCCATTTAATCCATTAAATTTAAACCATTTTAATTCTATAATGAAAAAGGGAAACCATCATGAATAGTCCATCCCTATAAAACTAACTCATGTAAGTCCTTTAACATGGAATTTAAGTTAACAAATCTTAACCGGTCAATTATATAGGAGGCATGGTGAAATATTTATATTTTTTACACGGGATAAATCCAAATATAGGTCTGGCCAACCACCTTGGAGGTGATTTGATATCTTATAATTGTTACACATAATGGGAAATTCAAAAAAAAATATACAAGCCGAATGCTCGATAGGTGACTCAGGCATTTAAAAAAGTAACCATTAAGGGGAAATTGATTTGGAACACCCAATGGGTTTCTATAATGACCCATTCTTGACGAACATTAACAATACATAACATTTTAGGAATACATAAAACAATATGAAAATAGACACCCAAATAACATACTAGTATAGTTCTCATGGAAACATGGAAACATATACACTAGTACACAAATGAGATAAATCATCTCACAATAGGTTCTTCTTGAATATCAAACTTCTAAGACACAAAAATAATATTACATTTCTTCATAACCTGGGGGAAGGAAACCTAAAAATGGGTGATCTCATCTGATCCAAAAAGGTATAAAATAGAGATATATTAGCATAATCTTCAGAATATTGTTATGAGAAAATGATCATAAAAATAAAAATTCCTACCCATCATATCAATGATCATAAACATATATCATGTCATAGATCTTGGCAGTTCATAATACATGAATCATAAAGAAATAAATACCATAAAACATGATATAATAACATAAGAATAAATCATGGAACTTTGGTATACACATAAGCATATAAAATCCCAATGTCAAGGGGGACTTCCTAAGGCCATTGTAACATGTTAGGATTTTGTTAATAATATGTGTTCATACATCGGGCTTTAGATGCCCTCTCTTGTACCCAATTGTATCAGTATTGGGATGTCCTCTTATGTACCCTCCGGTTTCGGGATTGGGATGTCCTCTACTGTATCCTCTACTTTCATTATTTGTATTCTATTCTATATACCCTTTGAGCTCATTAAGAATTTATCATTACTTTATTCATTGGAGGGAGACATATGTCCCACACATATCATAATGAAATCAAACATATGTGTGACAAAAAAATCATGAAAAATCATTTCATAACCCATTAAATGAAATGGGTGTCATTAACAGGTAGTCATATTTTAACCTATAGAAAATGATATGTTTCATGATAATTTCATGTAAAGAGTAACTTTCTAAATGAAGTGTCTTTCAAAGGATTATAACATTTTGAAGAGAAAAAGGCACAATAAGCTTCATTATATCAAAACATAAACCATTGAGAATTGAATATGAATGGAATCTTTGGATTATTTATTAAAATGTCCTGGTTAACATCAACATATGTCATCTTAGATGGAAAATAATGTGGAATTATATTTTGAAAATAATTCTTGAGGAAAGTATTCATTCTTCTTTGAAAAAATGTCTTTAAAATGTGATACATTGCAAATACCATTTCCATAAAAAATAATTCTAGAAATTATAAATTATGCATGAAAATAATTTGAAAATATTTTCCCTTGAAAAATTCTATAATAATATTTAAAACATTTTGAAATCCATTTTCCTAGAATACATATAATAGAAGCTTCAAAATATAGTAAATTTTTTTTAATTGAAAATAAAATTTGAAAAATATAGAGAATATTTTAAAATAACAACACATTTCTCAAATACTTTTCATTGAAAATAATTTTCACGTATTATTTTAAAACATTTTTGAAAACATTTTTGAAAACATTGTTTTTGAAATAAAATATATTTCTAACTGAAGAGAGAAATAAATACATATTTTTCTTTTAAAAAATAATAATTATATTAAGTAACAAAGACTGGAAAATTCGTAATAATTCATGGATATATCTTGAATAAATATAGTATATTAAAAATTAGGAGGGTTTTTGAGAAATGGATCATAAGGTTTCATCAAGTAAGCATTATCATTAACAATCATGAAAGGAAATGAAATTGTTTCAATAAACTCTTACCGCATGGATACATGGGATCATATTCTACATGTAACAATTTTTAATTATGTGAAGATTATAAATATAAAGAATGTTGAGGATATTCATGTTTCAACATTTAAAATATAAGTATATAGACCTCAAAAAAGAATGTAAGTTCATAACAAAACATTTGTCTCAACGAAGGGAAATTGAGACAAAACTATCATAACAATTTGGAATATTTTGGAACATTAACCACATGAAATAAATATAATAAAATATATATTAAAATACCCATATCATTATTTATAGTAACCATAAAATAAATCTATGTTCAGTATGAACCCCACATAAAATTAATGGGCAGTGAATACAACATGTATCTCAAGGAAATAAAATGTGAGATGAAATTATCTTTCATTATGTCTTGACTCTCATCGTACTCATTTAAACCTATTGTATAATAAATATAAATTTTTTATAGATCTCTAAAATAACCATATTTTTAATTTTAATACCTTTAATGGTTTTATTGTGGATTTATATTACCATCATGGTAACAATTCACTCTTTAGTTTTCACTTCGAGTAAAAACATTTTTTTTTCATGTAGGTTAATTTGTTATTACATTGGTCCTTATAATTATATCATGATTTCAGGAATTTAAACCATAATTTAAATATAATTTATATTCAATATATTTTTGTTATAATAATCCTCTATAATATAGAAGTATGAAATCTAATACAATGTTCAAGGAGATGGTAGGTCTTATGTACACATGAATGCTATTTCTATTTAATCGTCTTATTGAATGAATGAATGTAAAATACCTATATGTATATTTACATATATATATATATATCATTATTAAATTATCATTATTTTATCAACTATATTCACCATAACAATAATTAGTTTATTCCATATATTATATGAATGAGTCACAACACATTGAGGGTGCAGTAGTCTACACTTCCTCAAACGAAATTATCGTATTAACAAAAAAATGGATAGTATAGAGATATAAGTGGTAAAATAATTAAATATGATTAGATACATAATAAATATATTACTAATAATATTCAAACATATTTTCCATCATAACTTCTATCATGAGTGGCGGTAAAAGAATGAATGAACATTCATTGTTTAGTGAGGTAGCAGTTCACCGTACACATAAATAGAATATTCGTAACCCATTAAATGGAAGTTTGTGTATGTGTAGGTCAAAGAAATAACATAAATTTTTTTTATAGTTAATATACTGGTTTATTAATAAAATAATGGATTAAAAATATTTTAGGGAGTGGAGAACGAAAATAAAATAAATGAGTTTGAGGGAGAGTGTTACCTATTAATTTGGAAAATCCTTTTGGTTTGCACCAACAAGAGTCCTTGTATAGATTTATTCCCAAAGAAGGATTTGATATGTACGGGAGTATTTTTCGAAGGATATTAGAGTAGATACTGGCCTAATATATGTGGTTTTATGGGTGTAATAATGTGTATGGGATGAATCATTTTTATAGTGGAGGATGAGTGACAATCTTGCCATATTTTGATAGGTGGAATCCATACCTGTTTTTCACATGTCAAATGGATCCAGTAACAAATTATTTTATAGAAACTGGTAGAGAATCTTGATATATGGTCAGATAATGGATCTTGTACATGTTTCTAGGTCGTTTTGGGTCATAAATATAATGTTTAGTACTTAGTTATTCTTAATATTTCCTTAATCAATGTAATTAAGTATAATTACAATCAATAATATTTTTGGTGAAAAACTATGTTGAGCTTATAAGACATTATAAATTATTCAGATTCCAAATATTTAATCCTTGTTTCCAAATTCCAATAATATTAGTGGCAGAAATTTATTTAAAATTAATCTCATTATTGGGTTACCAATGCAAGGTTTTAATGTAAAAACATTCGACACATTTCTATGTTCTTATACGCACATTAAAATTAAAATTGTTAAAAATGAAATAAATTGTATTAAATGATAAAAATAATATCTAATTAAACGTTCAAACAAAACTAAAATATAATTTATCCTTATAAATAATTTTTTTGAAATAGTAGTTTTGAAATAAAATTCAGTATTTTTCATTATTAATTAAAAAATTAAACATCACAGAAAAATACCAAAAATTTACCTCACCAAAGTCTCTTGTTCCAATATCAAATATGATGTTTATTTTGAAATATTAAATTTATCAATCTTTCTAAAATTGGTTTTAAAATGGGTTCTCTATTAAAAGGCGCTAAAAATGCCTTAATAAATATATTGGGTTTTAAGTTTAAAATTATGTTTATTTATCTTATGTCTATCAAGTATATTAGATGAATATGAAAATTATTTTATTGTATATATAAAATACATATTACATTAATATAACTCAAAAATTGTAAATAATTTAAATTATTATGGTAAAATAGCTTTGTGACCATTATAATAATAATATTTTCCTTTATATTGAATCGGTTTTCCTATTGATTTATAATTAGTTGGTAACTGATTAATTCATCTAGTTTTTTTATTAAAAAATGACCTTTCATAAATTACATAATAATATTTGTAACCCCTAATTTAACATCTATGTTTTATATTATTATATTATTTAATTTTTTTAATGATATACTATTGTTCAGTAATACATGGTTTGGGTGTTTCACATCCATTGATAAAAGTTATTATTGTGTGTAACACATGGTAAACTTAGTGCTATGTATAGGGAAAGCTGTAGTTTTTCTTGTGTGATTTGAAAAATTAAATTTGTGTTTCATATAATGAAATCTTATCATAGAGATTTAATATAAAACAAATAATCTTCTATGTTCCATGAAAGTCATAATATCTAAAAGGCTACTAAATTCATAAACAATAATCCACTAAATAATGGTGTGTTGCATTCTACCTACCTAAAATTTAATTTATCCCTCAAAATACATTTGGGAAATCAAATGTTTAATTTCTCAACGTTTCATTTATAGAAATACACATCATAATATTGGATACTAAAACATCCCATAAAATGTTAATGTTGGAATTGTGATAGTTTTCCAAAGTAAATTATAAGTAGGTTTCCATATAAGTGATAATAGGTTGAGAGTGATGATTCAACATGGGGGAAAGGTGTACATATTTATTGGGAGTGATTGGAGTCATCAATCATAAAAAATTGAATGATCAAATAAAGTTGAGTTCAATAAAATAATAAACATGTGGTGATTTAAAATGTCATCAGTTCAATAAAAATAATATATTTGAACTGCACATTTTTTTGGATCATTATCCTGATGTTGAGTAATTAATTTATTGATTAGAAATATAAGGAAATATATGTACTTGATATATTTCTATAAAAACCCATTATTCAGTTGCGTGTTTATCTATTTCTAAATCATCCATTACTTCATGAAATGGATGTCCAGAAATTATCTTTGATGTCTGGAATTCTAAATTACACATGTAGTATATCTTAAGGCACATAAAAGAGAAAAAAATATAACTATTTCCTCTAACTATTATTCAAAATAAAAATGGTTAATACTTTATTATATAAAAAAGAAACACAACTAGTTTATCATTACTCATTATTAACCCAAAATAGCAACACATTAACCTAGACATCACATAGTCCATTTGTAGGTGTGAAACCCTTATCGTCCTTCAGTGATGGGTTCATGACCCAGGACCTTGTAGGAATTGATTTGTTGTCACCCAAAAAACATGCAGTCCTTTTCTAAAACCACACTAATATAATTTTAAAAAAAAATTATGGAAATATTTGAAATTAGGTTAATATCTAAGTATACTTTTTACCAAGTATTTAAAAAGAATCTTAAAGAATAAATTTTTCCTTTTATGTTTAACTTAAACTTCTCATTAATAGTTAACCTTATTAACATTCAGAAAGGTAAAAATCAAAAACATTGGATATAAACTCATGAAATCATCTTAGAATTGTTTACCCCGTATATCATAAAGTATTTATTGGTATACACATTCCAAACATGTGAATGCCCTCATCTTATATTCTCTTAAGACATGGTAATAACCTGAATTTCCATAAATACTTTTGTAAAAAATTCATTCTTTTTTAATCAATTGATTACTAGAAATATTCCATAAATGCATGAATTTTGTAAACAACATCCATGATATAATTATCAACTTTTCTACAAATCCTTAAGTATTTACACGGTAATCAGTACCATCTAATTAACTTATATCAAATATATCAGTATCCAACAATCATTTTCATAACATAAGGAACATATTAATGGTTATCTTTCCCTTAATGGTGTGTCTTCTATGGACATAACCTTGACATTAAATCACATTTCTATTCCATCAGAACCATTCATTGTATTCTTGTAAATCATTATTAAAAATACCAAAACATGTCAATCCTTATATATTTCACATTTCATATAACATAACTAATGAATTTAAATACATAAAAAATTTACTATTCCAATTCATTCTTTTTCGGTTAACATGTTAACCTCATCCTATTACATAATATCTCTTTCCTCTCACATTTCATCAATATTTTCATGAACATCCACAATGTAACCATTACTTGCACAACATTTCTGATTTTCATTACGAGTATTCTTATAGGGACATTGAGTTGTATAATGAACATTTACTCCACACTTGAAGCACAAAACCATCGATGATGACATAGGGAGTCCAATATTCTCATCCGTTACATTAATTGAACTATTAAATTTTCCCTTGGAGACACTTTATTTCTTGCCTTCTTTTCCACAGTCGAACTATTTTTTTGTTCCTCTAAGACAATCACATTGATGATTCTTTCTACATTCTTGACACAAATGAAACTGAATATCCATTCCTCTATGGTATCCATAATGCGAACTCTCAGTGAGATCATTATTTCTCTTCTCTGGGGATTTCGAGAGTTTGTTAAGGTACGTTTTGTTAATCATGTACCTTGAAAATTTATTAGTCATGATCCAAATACCATTCACTCTAGCAATTATTCCACCTAACTTATCATCAAAAAATATTCCATCACATTCAATGTTAATCCAGTTCCTTCTAATTCCCTCAAAGTACTAAAACTATAAGCATTGTGGTATCATTTTGTATCATTGTAGAAACTTGCATATTAATTAAAATAATTACTTATGAGATTTCTAAATTATTAATCCTTCATCAATCTATGACACCCTAGATTCATCCCTAGTAATTCATAGCTAACTTATATTCAAATACTTAATGACGACCATTAAGTGTTTTTTATTTCCCAAAGCATATCCCCCAAGAGTGTCAAACGAGGTGTGAATCAAGGCCCATTGTTGTGTACCAGATTACCCCAAGTCACTCTTGGAACATCCTATCGGATTAGTTACCCCTATCTACATATGTGACAAATCCACATCCACTTGTGGTATCCATGAAGGTATGTATTTTATGGAAACCACTCAACCTATCCTTTACCAAAATTATTGGGAATTTTCCTAATAGATAACTAATACTTATACTTATTCTTATACAAATCCATTAAAAATATACCTTGGGATCTCACTAAAGTTTTCTCATCCTAGTATCCAATGGTTAAAAAAACCTTCACTCTGATACCAAATATAACAACACAGTCTTAATGCACATTAACATTATATAAAATTTTCGGAATACTTAAAAAATTATAAAAATATAAACCCAAAGAATATACTAGTCTAATACCATTAGAAATGTGGACACACAATCATTGTTACATAAATGAGCTACATCATCTCCCCCTATGTTCTTCTTTTCTTGGACCCTTCTTAAACACATTATAGACAACACATATCTTCATAACTTGGGGAAAGGAAACATAAAATGGTGTGATATCAGATTATCAGTAAGGGTAAACAAGGGAGATACATAATAAAAATCATGAGTTTAAAGGTATGATAACATGATCATGAAAATAAGATATCTTATCCAGTAAATAAAAGATCACAAACATATATAATGGAATAAGGCATGGTAGTTAATAGGAGATGAATCATAAGAAAATAAAGAACATAATCCATAATATCATAATGTAGGAATTCAAAATGGAATTTTGGAAGACACATAATCAAATAAAAACCCTATGTCAAAGTGGAATCCCCAGGCCTTTGTAACATGATAGGATTCTGTTAATCACCCAAGTACCTACGTTGGTATTAGGATTACCACCCATGTACCATATTGTATCAAGGAGTGTATTTCCTCCCTTATACACTCTTATTTTAGGCATGGTATAAACTCCCATGTACACTCTAGTTTCTGTCATGGGATACCCACTCAGGTACCCTTTAATCTCATAATACATTTATCATTACCCAATGCATTAGACAGAGATAGAGTTCTCACCCATCTCATATTGATATTATACTCACATGTTCCAAAAAATTATAAAAGATTATATCATAATACATTAAATGAAATAGGTGTTATAAACATGTAATCATATATTATCCTATATAAAATGACATGTTTCATAATCATTTGTTTAAATGAATATCCTGTGGAAGGAATTAGGTTTCCAAATCATATAACCCGTGGAAGAGAAATGTATGACATAAGAATAATTCCACCAAAACATAAACCATTAACGAATGAATATGGATGAAAAAATTGGACCATTTCTTATAAGGGAAGGATTAAAATCAACATATTTCATATTATATGGAAAATTATATGGAACGAAATTTTGAAAACATTTCATGTGGAAAATATCATTTCTTATTTAAAAATTAATATTCAAAAAAATAAAATTTGTTCAATTCTTATTTCCTTTTAAAATAATTTGAAAACTTATTAATAAGTCTTTAGAATATTTTGAAAACCTTTTTCCATGAAAACATTTATAATATTATAGAAAAAAATTTAAAACCATTTTCCTTGAATACTTTAAAAAAATTTCCAAAAATTTTAAAAACATTTTTATTTAAAAATAAATTTTAAATCAAATTAATGAAGCATTGAAAATAATTAAAAAATTAAAATCCTTTTTCTTTGAAAATTATCTTCAATGGTCATTTAAAAAAAAATTAAAAATAAATTTTTTAATATTTTTCAAAACATGGTATTTGAAATAAAATTGTTTTCTAATCGAATAGATAAATATTTTCAATTTTATCATAGAAATATTTTCTTCATAGTAAAAGTAAAAATGGGTGGAAAATGGTACAAGTATATGGATATATCTTGAATAAACAGATGTTAAATAAAACATATGAGTGTTATTAAGAGATATATCATAATAATTCATCAATGAATAATCATTAACAGTCTCGAAAAGAGATACGATTGTTTCTATAAACTCTATGTTAAAAAGGGGAATTAAATGAATATTAAATATATAATTAAAATAATGTGATTCTTTATATAACATGTCAAATAGAAATATATAAAACTCAAAAAAGAATGTAGATGAATTAAAAAAACATTGCCTCAAAGAAGGAAAATTGAGAGACAACTATCTTACCTATTTGGTAGATTTCGAAACATTAACCCCCAGAAATAAAGATCCTAGAATGGATATTTAAAAATCCATAAATTTAATTATCATATTCATATAATACATCCATTGGAATTATACACCCCACACAATATTAATGGGTTTTTAGGAAATAATGTATCTCATATAAATGAAAAGTGAGATGAAATTCCCTTACCGCGTCTCTTCAATCTCATTATACTTATTGAAACCTCATTTATAATAAATATAAATTTATTTTAAATATATCAAATAACTATATAATTACTTATAAGACCATATAAGGTTTTATTATGGATTTATATTACGTATTTGTTAACTATAATATATTGAGGTACCACTTCAGATAATATTTGATTGGTTTTTCACATGGTTCATAATTTTTTATATTTTTTTTCCTTATTATTATATCCTAATTTCTAGAATTTAAATCATTATTTAAATAAAAATTATATTAATTATATGTTTATAATAATAATAATAGAATATATAAGTATGAAGTGGAATACACTATTCATAGAGATGGTTGGTTGTATGTACACATGAAAGAAATTTCGATTTAATTATCATTTAGTGATGTGGTAGTTCACCATACAAGTAAACAGTATGTTTGTAACCCATTATTAGGAAGTGTGTGGTTATGTTTATGATAGAACCTTAGTATAACAACACCCTCACATATTTAGGATACTGATGTTTTTATAAAAATATGGAAGATGGATATTTTAGGGAGTGGAGAAATAAAATAAAATAAAAGAGTTTAAGGGAGGGTGTTACCTCTTAATCAGGTAACTCTTTTTGGATTGAAAAAAGGGATTACTTGGAGGTATTTCTATCCATACGAAGATACAAACAACATGGTATAATTTTTAAGAGGATATTTGAGCAGATGTTTTCTGATCTTATATTGTTTAAGAGACGTAAAGTAGTGGATGAAGGGATTCCTTTTTTAGTGGAGGAGGAGTTGAACTCTTGTAATATATTGACAATGGAATTCCATACACATCTTCCACATTCCAAATGAATCCAAAAATGTAAAAAATTCCATTAAAGGGACGAATGGGTTGAAATATTCCCAGATAATGTATATTGGAAAAGTATCTATGTCATTTTGGGTCCTAAATTTAATGTTTATAAGATAGTTAACCTTAATTTCACCTTAATTGATGTAATTAATATTAATTAATTGCACAAATATTTTCAGTCAAAGAATAATTTTATATTATATGACATCATACATTGAAATTATTCAAAATATGAAATCCATTTTTTCATAATCAAGTCATATAAGTGGTATAAATGAATTTAAAATTAATCCAACAGTTGGGTGGATAATGCAATTTTTTTTAGAGAAATGAGTACATATTCCATTATTATAAATAAATCATAGAGTTACATCAGATGGAAATAACATATAATACTTTTTTATTTTTTATAAATGGTTTTGAGCTTAATAAGAAGCATGTCAGCATGAGTGTAATCATCTTGGACAACTCCTTTGTTTGAAAGCGCATATGCGAGAGTGTTAGCTTCATGATAGAAAAGAGTTATGATGTAGTTCATAGTAGATAAATTGTTCATGAAATCATACCATCTAACAATAATATTCCATGACATATGATTTATACTAATCCTCACAACTTGACCACTCAACGTTGAGTCGCGCTATAACTAGATCTCATTCAAATTTGGTTTTATCCATGTGGACATCAATCTTGAAAGAAATCATTTCTCCTCCAAGTGTGACATAATGTACACACGACAGGGGAATGAATTCAATTATCTCTCTATTATGATCCTTGGATGAAGGACCTAAAGTCCACAAGACTAGCATTACCTTTGGAATCACCACTCGTATTTCATTTTTCCCATCCCACAAAGGGGGAAACCAAAATAATTGAAAACAGCCACAGGTGGAAGGATAATTAACTAGGATATTGAGATATTATATCACTAGAAACATTCAAACTTAATTATTGAAGAAACCTTTTTATAGGTGGTTATCATTTTTTATAGCCTATGTGATTTTTGAAAGAGTTGATTGCATAATTAATGTAGTGTGGTCATGTATGAGTTTATTTATGTCTTTTTATTCCACATGAATCAACTCTTCCCAATAAATGCGAAGCACATTTAAGAGTTGTATAGATAATGATAATTTCTTCACATCTTGGAGTAGGTTTTAAATTCTATCCCCATGAATTTTATGATAGTTGAATGATGAAAAAGTGACTTCCATAAGGCTAAAGTCATAGAGTAGTAATGTAATTAGTGATCTATGTAGTCCATGTGTTGATGGAATAACACACACTTGGAAAAGATAAAAATATCTTGATGTTTTAGAAATTCATCTACTAGGACACATCTATAAGCGATTCTCCAATGCAGTGAAAATTTGACCAGTTTCATTCACCTAAAATGGTGTCACCATTAAATGGCAGTAAAAATACATTAATAAAAATATTGGGGTTTAAGTATCAAATTGGGTTTGTTATAATAATATTTATATCTAATATATTAGATAAATATAAATTTTTTTATTGAATATATAAAAATAAATATTACATTAATAACACTCACCAATTGTTATTAGATAAATTTATTAGGGTAAAATAGCTTTGTGACCATAAAAATAATACTTAATTTCATTATATTTAACCGATTATTATATTGATTTATAATTATATTGAAACCTATGAATTACAATTACATTTTGATAATCCATATAATTCCATAAATTATTTAATAATAATACTGGAATATTTAACAAATAGTTTATATCATATTATATTAAGTAATAAATTATTAATGATATACTATTATTCTGTAAAACACAGTCTTGCATGTTATGCAAGAAATCAATGAAAATCATTGTTGCGTGTAATGAAAAATAATATTATTGTTCCATCTAGAGCAAGATAAATATTATGTTATGTGTTGTGCCTGATTAAATTTCGGTAGCATATAATGCAATCCAATCAGCGATCCTTGTTATTAAATAAACTATCATCAATGTGGAGTTAACTGAAAAACATCAAAAAAATTTAAATTAATTAGGATAATAAAAATTCACAAAATCTTGGTGTTATTCAGATCCTATAGCTAAGGTAAACGTCCTCTAAACTACTTGATGAGAATTTATAGGAACGTATTTAGGTTAAAGGATCAATTTTATTGGAAGAACATAATATAAATCATGTACCCATCCAAATATAGTTTGTAGAACAATAGAATGTCTATGAGACATCAAAACTCAAAGGGAAAATGGAATTACTAAATTTTCTCAGGCCGTAGATGGATCCTCGCTCATTATTAGAATCATTTTCATGTAGGTTGGAAGTTCTCTGATAAATGGTCTAACACTATGAAAATAGGGAAACCACTCATGAAACTAAATAGCCTAATGGATTTTAACAATAAATTACATCAAAGTGAAGTGGATGGAACATCATACCTTAATCTATCCAATGCCTTCAATGGAACATGAATTGGGCACCAGGTGTGGGAATTAGAGGAGAACATAGCTTGGACAAAACTTGAGCATAGTGGAGAAATAACTAAACCAGGTGCTGGAGAGTGATGATGGAAAAGGAAAATAGGATATTAATTATGTGAGTGGAGAATTTTTGTTTTAATAAAAAATATGAGGTATCATGATTTATCCATATATTTTATCCAAACTGAGCACAAATAGTGTTTATTTCACTATTATAGAAGTTCACCTCACATGGTTAGGCTCAAGGTTTATCTAACCATGAAAAAAACATGAAAATGTCTTTTTTCCAAATCAAAGTGGCATTGCATGTTTTTTTCACCTGAAGTAACATGGTTTCAGAAAAATCATGTGGCCTACAAGTATCCTCTGTCTACAAACACATAGTTTTAGACAAACCATGGGGGTTGGGAGGAACAATTTCATTAAGTAGTGCGGCCTAGTATTTTTTCCATGTTTCCAAAACTCATGGCTCTGAATAAGACCCGAACAGACCAAGGACCCTTCAGATGATGTAACACTTTCTTTCTAAGATTATGAAATCGGTTCAAATTGAATAAAAAATGATTCGTATATTCAGAAAAATATGGGACATTACAACCTCCCCTTTATAAAGAAACTCATCTTTGAGTTGACCATATGAGGTTAAATAGGTATTTTTAGAAAATTGTTTGGGACACTATTATTTTATATCATGCTCCCTTCCTAGGTCTCATCATGTAACCGACCATGACTCTATAGCACCTGTATAAGAGGAACTGACCTTCCATTGAGTTAATTCATTCTTAAATTAATAATACACACTATATATTGTCTGAAGGAATCATCCACATCCAATTCAACATCATTAGGTTTAATTACATGTTACATGTCCAAATAGTATAATCAAAGCTGAGATACATCAAATACATCAGTAATTGATCATTATCACTGTGGAAGTGCCAACAAGTTTGGCACTAGTCAGAACAATTTCCTAACCTTGAAGGGTCCAATGAACATAAATGAATGTTTTCCCAACATTAGAATATGTATATGCAGAAATTGGGTGACACTAATAAGAAAACATGGTCCCCAACATCAAACATGAGAGGTCATTGGATTCTATTGGCATACGAATGTTTTATGGACTGAGCTTTCATCATGTGCTTATTAATCAACTAGACTTTCCCTGTAGTCTCCTAAGGGAGATGTGGTCCACGAATAGATGCCTCCCCTACCTATAGCTAGGATAAATCTGAGAATAATGAAATATCATACTAGTATTCATAAGGATCCATCTCGATTAATCCAAGAAGACTTTATTATAAGAAAATGCACAGGGGAAATTTTTTTCTCCTGAAAATCTCCAATGACATGAACATAACGTGTCCTCTAAAACATGAATTGTTCACTATAAATTTCCATTTGTCTATGGGTGATTTTTTGTATTCATAAAAATTTATGTACCACATCCCATTTGAAACCCCTTACATAAAATCCATGTAAAGCATCCATATCATCAAAAAATGATAGAATGAGGAGCTCCATGAAGATGTAAAACATCCTTGATTTATGGAATTCCATGTAGATCTACCAATAAGGTATCTCACATATGAAATATGTATGTGAACTTTATCAAATAATCATTGAAAATCCAAAATATATCATTACTATGAGGTGACTTTAGTGGACCAGTCAAGAATTCCATCGAATCATTATACCATTACCACTTAGTAAGGGAACACTACTATGAAATCCATTTTGAATCTAATGTTCTTCCTTAACATACATACAAGAGGAATGATTATTGATGAAACAAAAAATATTGCATTTCATATGAGGCCACCAATACTGGAGCTATAGTTCTTGATGCATTTTATTTACACCTGGTAGAACGTTACATGATGAATTGTCAAATTATTGTATTTGATCCTCCTTGATACCTATTGAGACCCACACATTCCCATGGAACAATTTGGTATCATCCACATATATGGTCCATCTGGATGATGTATCATCATCATAGACACTTTGCCTTTGTATAAGGCCTTTAAGATCAGATAATTGTCTCATTCTAACCCATTTCAGAAGTGTAGAAGTCACTATTAAGGCTGAGAGTGTAGTTTAACCATGGTCTTCCGGAACCTCAAAATAGAACACTGAGAATTAGGATATAAAATTCTATTCACCACTTGATTCTTCAACTCCATGTTTCATATTCTTTCATGTCAGAGCATCAGCTTTTGAATTCCCCTTTCTAGACGTATAGGAAATCTCGAAATCAAATGTCTACAGGTACTCGACCCACCAATGATTCATGATAATTACATCCCAAAAAGTGAATGTGTTATTGATTTTTTTGGGATCAATGAATACAACCAGACTCTATCTGATGTGGTAGTGCCTTTGATTTCAAATATTATGAACAACCAGAACTATATCAAGCACATGCATCATGTAGTTCTGTTCATTAGGCCTCAACTGATGAGGATCGTACATAATGACTCACTTGTCCTACATCAAAATAGCTCTAATTCTGATACCTGATGCATTACAATATATAGTATGGCTCATACAAATCTATGAAAGAATTATTATTAGTGATGAAGTCAATCTTCCCTTCAACTACTGATAGTCTTCTTAATAATATATTTACCATATGAATTTCAAACCTTTATTTTTCATTCTAGTAAGTGACAATGAAAGACATGATAAATCATGGATGAAGCATATGTAATTTTTAGAAATACCCAAGAAACTATAAATTTCAAAGGCATTCTTAGGATACTCCTAAAAAACTACAAATCTCACATTCCATTGTTCTACTAAAACTCTTGACTTTGAGATGATGTGATGAATTTTCTAATCTAAAAGAGTCATTTACAATGATTACAATATAGATGATGATCACTCAATATATTCAGGGTGATCTCAAGATGTATTGTATGTTCATTTCTAGAGACTCAATTATCGAAGATACCAGCATCAAATATTTGGATGAACGAATGAAGATATAGGTGGGAAAATAGGTTTTTAAAAACTATGAAAAAATAAGGTGCATTCATGGGTTGAAATAGCATGACAAGGTACATGTATAGACCATGCCTACCCCTAAAAGGTTTTCGAGATATTTTTGAATTCTTAACATGCACGTGGTGATAGATCATCCTCATATCTATCATTGAAAATACCTTCGCTCCTAATAGATGATTAAAGAGGTATTCTATACTACATAGTGAATATCGATTCATTATAGTGATCTAGTTCAAATGAAAATAATCCATACAGTGCCTAAGGGTACTATCTTACTTCTTTAGTAAAATGACATATAAACTGCAAGGATATGTTTTTCGGTGTGTTAATCCTTTAGCCACTAAATCATCCAACTACTTCTTCAGTTCCCAGAGCTCCTTAGGTTCCATCCAATATAGTGGAATGGTCAATGGTGTTTCTCCTATTACTATCACAATGGTAAAATGTTCCTCTCACACCTGAGGGATAATAGATAAGTCTTATAAAAAGACAAACCTAAATTCCCTACTATTGAAGGAAACAATGTGGATCAAACCACAAGTCATCCACAAAATGCATGGCTATCTAATATATAACATTACCCTGCCTCTGCTTCTCATATCATGCTCACATCACACTAAGATCTCATTCTACATTATACACATTAATACTTACCTCTAGTGATGTAAACATCACTCTTAGAGGATACCAATAAATATGGAAATAACAGGATCTTACTAGTCCATCCTGATAATTATATCAAAGCCCCAAATTTCAAGAATGAAAAAATTGCATATGAAATGCTAACGACATATCTAAAGAGTAATGTCCCTAAAAAACTAATAACATCTAATTGGATACCTAACTGAGAATTTAGAGTCATAATTTTATGGAAGTGCCCAATGGTGAGGCCCAACCGCTCAGTGATTTCATTGTATTAAAAAGAGTGGGACGTGTTTATGTCAACTAATAAAGATACAAAAGTAGAGGATACTAGAATAGAACCCCACGCATTATAATGTATGGCTCCCTTCAACATCATCATTAGATAGAATGCATGTAACAAGAATATACCACCATGTCCTAAAGTCACTTCCTAACTTCGTTGTGCATTGCTACTCAGCTGGCAATAAGAATCATAAGTATAAACGCCTATGCCTTGACCACCAACAATTCCTGATTGTCCAGTGGCATTCAAGTTGCCTACCAAATCTGATACTACTAGCGGCACTCCTGCATGTTGTGTAGGTATAGATCCTCACTGTCTAGGATCTAATACAAAGGTCTAGTAGAATCACTATATATGGACCACCTTGCAACATCCTTTTGACTCTACATGATCCCACAAGCATTGAGGATTAGTATTTCCATTCCTTTTCCACTAGATACATGTCGAGAAACAATCAATGAAATGTTTGTGACAAGTAGTACCATTATGAGAACCCATGATATGACACTTGCACCCAGAAGAAGAACCACCAGTAGCACTAAATGGTGAATTTCCTTATCTCACACCATCATCTGGCCTCAAATTTTTCTCTGTAATAAGGGATTGCTTGATAATTTTCAAAATGGTCATCAATCTAAATACATTAACCTTTCTCTAGATGGAATAAATATTCCCATCCTTAAAAACATATTGTTCATAAAATCATCACTCACTAGAGAATGAGAAAACTGTTGTAACACTTTGAAATGAGAAGAGTGGCCCTTAACCGACATACTTCCCTACTAGAGTTTAAAAATTCTATAGCTCTATCAAAATTAAAAGTATGGGTAAGTAGACATTTACAAAATATTTTTTGAAAATAATCCGATGAAATATCAGGATGTTGATACTACAAGATGATTACATCCCACCACCACATGGTCATATCGTGCAACAAATATGTTGCGAGCAGAAACAAAAAACTCGGTTTCCACAAAGATACCCTTTAACAGTGCTAAAAAAAGCACTGTTAAAGGGGCTTAATTTATCAGCACTAAAAAAGTGTTGTCAAAGGGGACCCTCTTAACAACACTTTTTTAGTAGCACAGATAAATGTATGCTTTATCAGTACTTTTTTCAGAACACTGATAAAGTGTATATTTCAAAAAAAATCATATAAAAAATATTGATATATGATTATATTTATAATGATATAAATATAATATATATTTTTGAAATATGTTTAGGATCGATTTGATATTTGGTATATGAAAAACAGACACTCGGAGTATATGTTATGGAAAAACGGACACCTGTTGCAGAACTTATAACCGTTGGGATGAATTACCGGACTTTTGGCCTTAAATAACATGATAAGTTGTTCTTTTGGTAACCAGAGTTTGAATATTCTTATATTATTCTATTTGATTGGTCTTAGTGCTCAAACAGACACTCGGAGCATAAGTTGTGATGTTTTTTAAATTTATCAACTTTTTTAGTGCCTAAAAACCTATGAAACCCGTAACTCGCTAAAATAGACATAACATCAAGTCTGGGTGTCTGTTTGAGTGCTGCTACCAGTGAAATTGAATCTCATGAGACATGTGAGGACCATGTCCAAAAGAAAACTTTGTAAGATGAAATAAAATAGAATATATATTAGTTATAACACTCAAAAAACATCAACTTCAAATGGACATAACTTTCACTCCTTTTGTCCATTTGGGATCTACCACATATAAAATTGAAGGATGAAAAGGGTTCAACTCATAAGGATGACTCTATCATTTTGAAAGTCATTCATAAGACCCTTTAACCCAAAAAACCATCAGAAGGCCTCTAAAACCCCGTTTCTGTGTTCAATGCCCTGTCAATTTTTACATAAAATTGAAATAACTCTTGATCTGTGTATCTGTTCAGCCTCTTTCACATATTATATCGTAGTTCGTTCCATTATATTATGTTTTACTGGTCACAAAGCTAAAACAGATACTCAGATCAGAAGTTATTCTCTTTTTAGTGAATCTGTGGTTTATTAGGTTTTTCGAGCCCCTATTTCTATCAGTATTGTCCTATCTGTTATTTTTTCAAACAGCTATAACATATGATCTGCCTATCTGTTTTTCCTCTACCACCTATCATATCAAATATTGTTTGATGATAATTGAATTTTCTATTCATAAAGCATGGACGAAATCTCGTATCTAAAGTTTTTGTCATTACTCTGATTTTACGGTTTATTTGACATTCTAACTCAATTTATAGGTTTTGAGGGTTTCCCCATTTTTTACCTATTTTTTAGGTTTTCAGTGGTTTCTATCATTTTTCATAATGTACATTTATCTACAATCAAATATATTATAATATATACATTTTTATATATATTCACACATACAAATTTAATTTTATAAATAAAAATACATGAATATTTATATACCTATATAATGTGTACTTGTATATATATATGTCTGTGTGTGTGTGTGCGTCTGTATTGAAAAACTGATATATAATATCTATATATTATAAACATATCTAAATACATATTAAAATATAATATTTGTAAATATATTTAAATTGGTATAATTATAGTTAAAAATTCAAATAATATATATATATATATGTCTATGTGTGTGTGTCGTATATATGCATTTATTTATTTATAAACACACAAAAAAAAGAATATTTTATAAATGTATTTAAAACTAATCTTATAAATATATATTAATATACGAATAAATATATTAATATATAAATATAACTGTATATATATAAATATGCTAATATATATATATATTAATATAACTATATATATATTAATATAACTATATATATATAAATATATAAAAATATATTTTAATATAATGATATATTAACATACAAGTACATATAACTATATATTTATTTATTTATTTATTTATTGATATATTAATAAATGAAGAGAAAATTAATATGGTGGAGTGGTAAAGGCATAGGTGCGTAGGTAACATTATCTGAGTTCGAATCCAAGGGAGGCGGGTCGCGCGTGGGGGTGGAATAAAGGATAGCATTGTTAAAGGGTGGGTGGGGGACGGTTAAAGGCTAGGGGGAGGGCGTACGGGTTGGGGCATGCATGATGGGGTGGGGTGCTGCTTAAGGGGGCTTCAAGAGCTGTTTAAACCACTCCCGAATTGGAGATTTTTTATTAGTATTTTAATGTTCTGTTAACTTTTATTAGCACTTTTTTTGTGCTGATAAAGGGCCGCTTTTATCATGGATTTTTTAGCAATGATAAAAGGATACTTTATCAGTACTTTTCTGAGAACTAAGGAAATGGACCCCCTATCTTCAGTGTGAGTAAAATTTCTTTTTTAGCAATGTAAATGGAATTTTCTAGTTCTCATAATGGCCATATTTTCACTAGTGGAGTTTGACTCTCTACGTTAGAGGCATCTCTAGATTCCCAAAATTATTTATGATAGCTTCATGCCACGAATCAGAACCATGAGGTACAATATCCCCCAAAAAGGTGGGAGGACTCTATTTCGAAAACTCTTGAGTTAGGTCTACTATACATGGTACAAGTCAAATGATACCTTTTATATTCTAGAACATACGTTATAACCCATCTCAAAACTAGGCATCAATGCCAATATGAGGTTTAAAACCTGGATCCACGAATGTCCCTATTGGTGGAATCACATGCATCTCTGGGCTCACCACATCAGGAGCATGGTCGTTACCTCCATCAAGGTGTGGATAAAACGACATCATGACAACATGATACTACAATACCAAACACACTCATCATTAGAGATTTATGTAATTGGGAATATTTTGGATAGAAACATTGATAGGTTTATGCCTTCCCAAAGAAATGATCAGGCCTCTCTTACCACTCAAGAAGCTATTTCTAGATGATAGAACGAGGCCACAACAAGCCATATGAATATAAGAGATACCCCACTACCTCTTACAAATTCCATGTTCATGTATATGTCTTTATGTGATATATAAATATATATATAAGATATTTTTTTAGATTCCATAATCTTTTTTAGAATAACTTATCCAAATAATTAAGTCACTCTAAATGGATCACTTAGGTGGGTTACCATTTTTTGATCCATAACATCCCATAGTCTATATGAACCATTATATTGAATCCACATATCCCACACCACAACACGTTCCATCCAATTTGATGAATTCTCTATGGCTCAATGAGACATAATTTATTTCTTATGGTTTATGTTTTAACCTTTTCAGGACAACACTAATAGGTTAAGGCAATAACATTAAGTATAAATTATGTTTTTG
The DNA here is from genome assembly GCA_963277665.1 of Viscum album. NCBI lineage: Eukaryota > Viridiplantae > Streptophyta > Magnoliopsida > Santalales > Viscaceae > Viscum > Viscum album. Next base: position 796,846,178 of record OY728157.1, read on the forward strand.
AGTCACTAAAAGATGTGTCAGCCAAATTCAATAGATAGTCAAGGCTCTAAAAATATTCATTAGGAAAATGAATGTTGAAAATAGATGTGGCATAGAAAATTCATGGAATATAAGGGCTAGTTTTTCTAATTATTATGCATGGTCTAATGAAAATAACTCTTTTAATCAATACATAGTAAAGATATACCAAAACAATCATATCAACATCAATAACATTAGAATACATGTACATCTCCTAAAAATGAGGTCGTATCAATTATTACAAATGAATCCAATAATAATATGTTCCCATCCCATGTAATTTGTGTTTCCCATATACAAGGTTTAGCTACATTTAGTAATAATGTCAATACCATATTTCTTAACTCCTCATCTCTTGTATAATTTATAAGATGTAAGAAAAAGGAAACATTTTCATTTAATACCACTTTGTAATGTCCCAACCCGTGGTCCACAGAGCCTGTTCCCCAAGCTGGTGGGTCACATGGCCTTAAGTGCACCTCCTCAAGCGCTAGAGGATTATGACTAATAAAGAGAGTTTAAAGGTTGTATGATGGGGTGAATATACATTATTATTAGACTGGTATAATAGATACATTAATAATCATTCAAAATTATATTAAAATATTTACATATAAAATCAATAAACTGTAGAAGCATAAATAAGCATACAAAATAAATAAGTAGCTGATGATAATAAATAACTCAACCCAAAATAATACTCAAAATCCACAAGGCTTTGTTAGATACATGACTTTATGGAATACTATGATACAAAAAGAAATAGAATGATATAAAATCATATATAAGGTAATAAAATAAAAAAAACTTCTCTACTAGGATCTCTATCCAATACCCAATCCTCTATACCTAAGCTCCAACTATATGTGTGAATATCAACAACCTGTAGAAGGGTGCTTTCCCTTATCAATACCTATAGATAGGTGATATTCATAGGTAAGAAAGGAATCATGAGTAAGATATGAGATAAAAAACATAGTAGGACAACACCAATGGTGTCTATATGTAATCCATTTAATGGTCCTAACAAAACATATTGATGTTATAAAAAAATATAGTAAATTAATGAAATAAATAATCAAGACATAGATGTCCCTAAATGAAACTTTAAGGCTCTACCAACATCATCTCATGGAAGGTATGAATGTCTAATCAGTCACTATATATATATATGTTATATATTCGATCCACCTATATTAACCAAGTACGTGTAGGCGTAAGTGGATAGATACTTTGAATACTAGTTGTTGGCTAGATTAGGGTGTAACTTAAACATCCAATACCATTCCAATGAGCCTACATTCTTATGAAATAGTGGAACTTCCCTAAATCCTAATAAAAGTGTGAGATGACATGCAAGACACTTTATATGGTGGGTGAGACATCATATCTTTACTCGAAAAAAACAACATGGCGCATGAATCCCTACGTCCTAATAGTGTCAATGACTTAAGATGTCATACTCAACACCCAATTTAAGGGAGCATGATTTTGGAATTTTGAAATGAACCTTTACCATCATATCAGCCTCTATTATGGAATAATTATATTAAAATTTTAATACTTAATAAAAACCACTTGTGAATTTCATTATCCATGTTTTATTAAATATATGGCTATACAATTTAAAAGGATGATTTTATATAACATGAAAATGATCACTGAATTTCATTTATTCATTTTAACAGAGGTAAAGAAATTAACCATGTAAAGTTAATTCCATGAAATTCGTTTCATTTAAATCATTTTAATTCATTTATGAAAAAGTGAAATCATCATTAATATTCCATCCATTTTAAAATAAACTACATAAGTCAATTAAGTAGTGGTATAAATTATCATAGCATAATGGTCAATTAGATTGGTTCCTTGGTTAAATATATCCATTTCCAAAATAATAAATTCCAAATATAGGTTTGTCCAAAAACCTAGGAGGTTCCTTTATCTCTTATAACAATTAATCACCAATTGAAAATAAAATAAAATGTCCAAGCCGAATGCCTAGAGGGTGATATGGGGTTTGAAACAATTTACTATAGAGGGAAATATTTATTTTTCAAACACAAGGGGAGTCTATAGATAATGTACACATACTCTAAACAAATAGACAAAAATCAATTGGCATATTTTATCATGAAATGGTCAATTTGTTATGATGAACTCAATATAAAAGGGGAACTAGGTAAAAGTGAGTGTATGACCCAATAAAATAGTTATGAGATATCAAAACACAAATGAAAAACGACTTAAAAACCATCCAACGGGTAATAGATGACTCCTCACTCAATAACATCTTTAGATTTGATGTAGGCTTGAATAGATACAAGAAATTGTCCAGCCCCCAAAATATAGGGAAAATGATCAAGAAAATAAATAGCGTTATATATGTGAAAAAGCATAGATCTAAGTAATGTGTAAGTAAAATAATACCTTTATCTATCCATGTACTCCAACGGATCTTGATTCATGCACCTGACATGAGATTTATAGGATAACCTTGTTTGGTGTAAAATTGATCTCATTGGAGAAGAAAACCCGAAATAGTCTCTTGGGGAAGAAGTTGGACAATAAAAATATGGTATAAGTTATGTGAGGGAAATTTTGATCATTACATTTAAAATATAAGGTTGAATGATTTATTCAAACCATGCATGAATAATTCTTTGATCACTCTAATATAGTGGAACTATGCATGAATAGTTGCATGATTTATCTAACCGTCCACAAACCATAAAGATGGATCTTTCAAAAATCTCAACAACACCACATGGTTGTCTCCGTCATGCGACATATTTTAGACAAACCGAGAGGCTTATTGGTCTCCACTATCTCTAACCACATGGTTTTAGTAAAACCATGTGTTTAAGGGGAATATTTTATCCAAACCATGAGGCCTAGTAATTTTTTCATTTTTTCGTAACTCCTAACTCCTAACTACTCTAGACACTCCTGGGACCATCCATAGTCTATAACACACATTTGAAATGATTAAAAATTGTTTCTAAATATAAAAACAAATGATTAATACCTTCTTGAAAAGATGGTTCATTACATTACGAAACATCTAGGACATTTTCTTAAACATTGAATCATCCTTAGACTTATCCTTGTAAATGTACTATACGACGTCACTATGATTTTTTCATCCCAATTTCTAAATTTTATCTTAACATGTCCTATGATGCTGAAATCTTGGGATCCATACTTTCCATAAATATATATTTCATCATTTTTTATAAATATTCATTACATTAAAAAAACAATTTATTGGGGACAAAAATAGTTTTGTGTTTATATAAACATGGGAACAAAAAAACTCACCCATAGGTAAACGAAATCATGTCCCACTATGATATTCATAACTACCATCCTACTTATAAATACTATAAATAATACATTTATTCAAAACCAATTAAAAAGAAACATTATAAATGATGAGATCAACTTCCCATTAAGGGTAAAGAAGGGATAAATTTAATCATATCATGAACATAAGGGTATGAGAACAAGAACATTACATTTGAAAACCATACCATGGATTTAAAAGATCAAAATATTGATTCATGGAAGAAGAATTGGCATCTATAAAGACAAGATTAATTGGTATATAAAGAAAAATGATCCAATACGGCGTAACATTGGAAGAAGTCATATATTTGTGAAATAAATATATGCATAAATAATAATATTTCAAGGAATCCCAAAAAATCATTCATACGATGCTGGGATTTGGATGACCAATTGTGAGCATTCTTTGAGCATTGGATGACCTCATATGTACCCTGATTTAGGCTTTTGATGAACTCGTGAGTATCAATTGAGATCATATAATATTAATCATTACCCATCTCATCGGAGGGAGATATATGTCCCACCCATATCATAATGAAAAAATATATATGCTTTCCATAATATCACAAAACATTCATCGTATCATACCCCAAGAAATGAAATGGGATTCCTAATCATTTCAACATATCATAACCTAATTAAAGGAGATACGTTCCAAAATTATTTCATCATTTCATCTTATCAAAATAGGATAACCCATGAAAATAAAGTGTGTTTCATTATAATTTTATCATGGAATAACTCATTGAATAGAAATGGGTTTTATGAATAACTTTTCCTCAAAAAACATTCAGAACAATAATAAGAATGGTATCCTTGGATCATATCCCACGTAATTCATAAGTAAACTTAAAAGATATCATTTTAAATGGATAATTATTTGGAAATAAAAATCAATTGGAATGTTTCATAATGGAAAAAAAATACATGAAAACTCGATTTTAAAACTAAAAAAATTTTGAAAATAAATTTCATTGAAAATAACCATGAAAAAATTTAAATGATGATTTCAAAAAACATTAAAAAAAATCACAAAGAAAATATCATTTCATTTATTCAAAAAACATTAAAAAATGTTTCTATAATATTTAACATTTAAAATATTCTGAAAATTTTATGTATAAATATTGAATAAAACTAGTGGTAATGATGATGGGATGTTTCATTCATGTAATGCATGTTAATATCAAAGATTCCTTTAACAGTTTTATTAAAATCAAAATGGAAATTGTTGGGAAAATTACACGATTATTCCATAAAAAATATGTTCAAAATAATTAAAAATGGGGTTGAAATGTATTTTTAAAAATAATTAGAGAGTAATGAATGTTTTTTGAAGTATTTTTTATAAAACATGGTTTATGATGAAAATATATTCTCAATCAAAATGAGAAATCATCTCTAATTTTCATTTAAAAATTATGAATTATTTATATACTATATACTGGGAAATTTGTACAATTAGTCAAAAACATCATCAATATCTATATTATAATAAAATTCACATGTTTATTGAAATATAGATAATAAAATGTTATCATCATAAATGTAATCATAATGATTCCTGATAAATGATGAAATTGTAACATAAAATCATTTACAACCATGGAAGCTTTGAATCAAAATCCCCATAAATGAATAATATAAAAATAAAAAAAAAATATTATGATTATAAATAAATTCATGTTATTTTATTTCAAAGGGAATATATATACACCTCATTAAATAATATATTTATATAATATAATGCGTTTCTAAGTTAATAAATGTTGAGACAAAAACACGTTACCAATTTGTCATCTTTTGAGCTATAAACCCTATGAAAATGAGATCAAAAAATGGATATTTAAACCCCAATAAGAATTAGGATATCATTATTAATACAAAATCAATGAAATTTTATAACCTATAAAAATGAAATTTGTGTTGAATATGGCATGTCTCTCATAGAAGTAGAATGTTAGATGGAAATCCCATACCTTATGTCTTGACTTCTGCCATACACATTCAAAACTAATTTATAATTCATACATGTTTATTAAAAATATATTATAGGAAAATATTTAAATTTATCATACCATATATGATTTTATTATCACCTTTTCATTCTGATTTAGTAACAATTACATGTTTATATTACGTTTTGGGTAATAAGTGTTCTGTTTTTCAAACATGTTTTGATTTCTTTCCTCTTAAATTGGTCATGAATTCATAATATCCAGAATATTAAATATGATATAAATATCATATATATTATTTATATATGAATGTATATTAATACACAAAATTCACTAATATTAAATGAAATATATCATTCATAGAGATGTTTGTTCGTACATATGCCTGAATGTTGTTTCCATATTTCTATATAATTGAATGAATGAAAGGTAAATGTTATAATATCATTATATATTAAATAGTATTTCATATATATTTAATTAATTAATTCAAATCATCCTTATTAACTTCCATTTAATGTTTGAACAAATCACATCGCTTTGCGAGGCGGTTGTCCACTGTACACACGAAAAATGTTGTCATATTCCAAAAAAATGGAAAACATTAAGGTATGTGTGATATAATAATTAGAGAAGAATAATATCATCATAAATGAAAATATAAACAATAAATCCCTAATAATTTTCCATTTTTGGAGTCGGTAATAAAAATATTACATCGGTTCCTGAGACAGTTGTCCACTATACACAGAAATGATGATTTCGTAACCTAGTCGATGGAAGTAGAGATTATTGTTGCCATGACCAAAAAATAATAATATATAATTATATATAAGGTACTGATTATAATATCTCATCATGTTATATTAAGAATTTATGGATTTTAAGGAATAAATAAAACAAAAAATGCTCCTTGATAAAAGTTACATAATCTTTGGGTAACTAACATTGGTTTCCTTTCTATAAAAACTATTGATTATATGTTTGTAGGATGGAATTCTGTATGTTATTTGGGAATTTAATTCCTAATAAAAGTTTTTTTCAGGGTGTGGTGATTATATGAGAAGTGGAGTTCTTCTATAAGTGAAGTGAGTTCCACACTTTTAATATTTTGAAAATAAAAATGTGTACCCAAATTTTTATCAATCCAAAATGATCAAATAATGAATAATTATATCTCAAATAAGGCTTAAAGACCAAATATGGTCATTAAATGGGTTTTTTAAAATTTTTGGGTCATTTTGACCACGATTGGTTTAGAATAACCACCATGTCAATCTATTTTTACCTTAACCATAGTAAATAATTCATTCCTTTTATACAATTAATTTTTGTAGAAAAATTCTTTTGACCTCATTAGAAAATATAAATTATTTTGAATCCAAATTAATGTATCCATTTTTTCAAATTCCATTAATTGACGTGGAAAATCCATATTTAAATTTAATCTTATAGATGTGAGGAGTAAGCGAGTATTTATAGAGAAGATTCTAAAAAGATTGAAATTTTTTATTTCATAATTCATATTGAAATTGACTCCAATATACTAAAATGGATATTTTAATTAAAATTTATCTTATATTATATTGAAAAAATTTAAAATATAAATTATATTTATAAATAAATTAAATAGAAAAAAATTCTTTTATGATTCAGTATTTTCACTATATATCAAAAAATGTAACTTTTTTGAAAATTACAAACAATTCACTCACATAAAATTTTGAGGTCCTAATTTCAATCATAAAGGTTTTTTAATCAAATGTTTTTCCTAATTTACAAAAATTAATTTTTTTTAAATCTCAAATAAATATATAAACATTATTGTTTGTAGAAAATAGTATTTTTAAAACATATAAAGGCTTTACCAAAATTTATGTATACTTTTTATAAATATATTCCCTTTATGGAAAAATTTTAAATTCCTTTATAAAATTATTTATTACAATTAATATCACTATGTTTATCATCTTAGATATAATCTTCACGTATAAATAACTATATTAATAATATATCGAGATTTTTTTAAAACCCAGTGTCTAGGGGAATGAAAACCTAGTGTTTCATGTAGCACAAGCTTATCAATGTGTTTCGAGTAATGAATGCTATCAATGAAATTTAATTTGTTAAAAAATAATAATTTATAAATACTCAGGGTGTTACAGTATTCTAGAAATCAATTGATGGTATCATCATTAACCTTGGGGATGTCTAAAGGATCCAGTGATTAGGAGAAATGTGGCCATACATCAACCTATGGAATCATCATGATCCTAGAGTTCTTAGCCTCCATGGTGACATGAAATCTAAGAATGGGTTTTGAGATATACAGGAGATCCACCCCTATTTACTGATATACAGAGGAATCTTAGAGAAACATTGAGTTTCATTAATGAAAACATTGAGTATTAGATATTACACAAATTCAATATACAAGGATTCATAATCATTATATAAGAGACAGATCCAAATATATCATGCATAAAATTTCATATAAACTCCATATCAAATGAATACATAAACATGTTTAAATATACATATTTTTGTAATCATGTACAGTATATTAATTTTCTCATTTTGGATTCAGGAGGAACTAAAATTAAATGTAATAGATTGTTTGTTCTAGGTCACAATTTTTTTTGAAACATAGTTATAAATGTATTAAAGGGGGAACATCACTCATTAACTACAATTTCCTTTTGAATAATCATCGTAAATTAAATTTCAATTTAACTGATAAATGATTTATTACATCACTAGAAGAACTAGGGCTAGAATATACTAGAACACATCTTATTATGTCATGATCCTTAGTGTAATATCTATTTAATTATTTATTTAGAGGAATTATTTTTTCAATCATTGCATGATACCAAATATCCCTTGTCAAGGATTGAATGTGACTATGGAACCTTACCTTGGGTCCTCACTAAGACATAACTGAAGGATGAATCTAATCTCTATGAGAGAAAATCCCTTAAGACATACCCTCTAACACATCAATACCCTTATGGATGAAATGAAATTATGGTGTTATTCTTTAAACCATGATAGACCCTATAGGCCAATTGTAGTAGCTAAAAAGAACTATCATCCTAAAGGATGTCATCATGTCACATTGGTATATATCCATCTGATCTCTACCTCACCAATTTTCAACAAGAGATCCCCATAAGGCTAAATTCCTATCTCATGTAACATATTATATTATGTTGGTTACCTACAGTGGATGAATACTTAGGACGAATCCTATGGGACCAAAGTGGGCCATGGAACATGGCTCTAAATATTTTTCTAGATGATAGATTATTTTTAAAAATATTAATATAGTTATTTATGAAAATTAACTAATTTACTCATCAATACATTTAATTAAGAGAACCTATCCATAAGTGGAGAATCCTAAACACATTGTATCATAGATGCGTATGTTCAATTTAGTTAAAGGGAAAGTGTGAAAGACCACTAACCACAAAAAGGGATTTCCAATTTTTGACCAATGGAAAACTATATGTACCAAATTTATTCCATGTCATTCGAATATGTCCAAGATATATGATGTACAACCTTCTAAAAAACTCTAGGGATAATTAATTATTTCCAAATTTTATTTAATTTTTTAAACTCATAATGTAATAATTAATTAAACAATTTTAATTAAGTTTTCATAAATCCAGAATTCACACAGGATGATATTGTCACAATGAAATCATGACCAATGAATGTTAAACAACATATAACATACCAATGACCTCCAGCTGGGAGAACTCCTTAACACATAGAATCAAACAAATTATAACATAATTTAATTTAATCTTAAAAGTATAGAAATTCTCAATGGTAACATGCCTGAACAAATTCGCATGTGGTGATGTGTATTCAAGATCATAGGAAACCACAATTCTATCAAGAGAAGTCACCCCATCATTAGTTTTAAATTCCTTATTGATTAGGTGGAATCAAAAAAATTCACTAACCTTATAAATAGAAAGGAGATGAAAATGAGAAGGATAGAAATAGAGATGTTCAAAGGGGGAGGGTTACATAGAATAATAGAAAATAAGAAGAATAAGATCCTATAAAGGGGGACCAAGGGATATCAAGTGGGAGGACCCTTGGTAACATGAGAGATAAATAAAAGGGATAGTATTTTTACAACTATAAGTTGAATGAAAATTTTAATTCTAATCCCACCGCTTAAAATCCCACTACCTTGTCGGTGGTAATTATTTATCATTGTCTAAGACAACCACTTGACTCATTGTTGATATCCTATATACCCCATGATGACTCATGTGACTCCTTTACCATGTAAAAGTCATTTTAGAGGTGTTCTTTACAATAGAACTCATTTTTGAATCAAGGTTTTTGAATTGTCTTGGATAATTTTTTGAAAATTACAAATCAACATGATCTTCAAAATCATGTCAGGACACTAGATATTAAATCATCCCACCATCCCACTTTAGTTCACTATGAACAATTTTTTTATTTCAATTGAAAAAATCATGCCTTACATTGTATATGAATTCCAACTCTAATGTTTGTGTTCCATAATTGAATGAAAAATAGACTCCAAAAGTGCCACCTTGAACATATGGATCATGAACCCCCAAAACCTAGTCGAACGCTCTTATACAATTATAGAAACCAAAGATAACATGTTATAAATCCTGTCTACTCTGAGACATTATCATGTAATTATTTAGGTTATCACCCATCCTTTGGTAGTACCCATGACATGTTCACTCTTTCAATAGTCAATTTTGAGCCACCTTGCCTCCTCCATTTGAAATTCTTATGGAAACATGCCTATATTCATATTGATTCCCCCATCATAGTTATAACTTTCACCCATGTAATCATAAATGAATAAATTTCATATAGATATTTAATCCTTTAAAAATTGATTTAAATTCTAAATTATTAATAGAAACCTACTCTTGTCAGTTATTCTTTAAAAATCCATGATTATCCCATATACTAGAACATACTCATTCCAATAGCCATATATACATTGTCACTCATAGACAGAACCCATGTACCAAATAAAATGAAATTTGAACATCAATTGGAAAATTTATCTATAAAAATACATTGATGTAATACTATTACATTTTAATGCCCCGACCTTGGAGACACTAAAATATTACCCCGAGCCAGTCAGTAACATGTCCCCAAGAATTCCTCATTGTACACCATAGAATATCGACAAGAAATTAGGGTCCAATTGTGGTGTGGTGGAGAGACAATAACCTCATGATTGAAGTCTTTAAATCGTAGAAGAGATAATAAATAATTCAATTATCTATTATAAGAGTATAAATATTGGAAATAGCAGTGAAAGGTAATGATAATAAACAAATTAATTATAAAACACTAAATATACAACCATAATTGCATGTCCATAGGAGGATACACAATATAAATTAGTTGACATACTATTGGTAATACAATAAAATACATGAATTAGGAAATGAACAAAATCCCCAAGGTCCATTTCCATGAGAATCCAAATCTCCATCTCATTCTTATGCTTCTAACTCTTTGTAAAAGATTGCTAGCTCAATCCAAGGATCATGATCCGATAACCAATGTGGTCTATTTGGGTACCATATTGTAATGGATGTTGACAAAATAGTGAGATATACTCATTAGACCACCGTTAATGTTGTATAAATCTATCCACTTTGGGAATTTAAAATACAATAGAGTTCATGTATGACTAGTAAGGGAGTAAATAAAAAAAATAAAAAATGTCTTCTTAGGTTCATAGGGGACACTTCTCTAACCATAAATGTGCCATAATATGTCTGAATATCATGAACCATGTTCAAAATATGCATATATAAAATGTACATATATATTACAATGTGTATCCACAAGGGAACATAGTTGGGCCAAACATAGGGCCTTAATACAATCACAGATCAAACCCAAGAATGTACATGGGAATGGAAAACAAGCTCGTAAATATGATAATCTAGTATATATTAGATATTTCAACAAGTTGATTTTAGGGTTTAGTAAAAAGGAATCATCAGCCAATCCATGGTGACCTGTAAATAGGAATCCCATTTAACGCAAAAGGAGAACCATAATTACCCATAATTATAAAAGTTAGTCCATGGTTATCTATAATGATGAAACCCATGTATATCTCCCTATATGATATAGTCATAGCCCACAAATTTAATCCCTAGGGAACCACATAGGGGAGAAATTATCTCTTGTGGAATAAAATATTAAAATTTCCCACTAAGAATATATGTGGTAACCCACTAGGGGTCTATATGTAACTCATGGGAATAGTAATCTCAAACAGCATTATTTGACTATCTATGGAAATCTATCATTAGAATCCGAGTATCACTCAAGGATCATAGAGAATAGCCCACTAATCCCATACCAGTAATATGGAATTGGGTACCCTGTATCGCTTATGGAATGATATATAAACATTTCTCACCAAGCCCACCCAATTTAATTCCTCTAGGGAATCTTTAATTCCTCGACCCCAGAAGCCCAAAGCTGGTGAATTATTTTAATACATTAGCATTATTACAAGGAATCAAATGCCGAATGGCTAATCAGTTTATAAGACATAAAAAATAGATTACGTACACGATGTGGTCATTATAATTCAAAATATAAAGTACACCATATATAATGATTTGAGAACACCATTATTCTCCTTTCATGAGCTTCCATATCATTCATAATACACTTCGTGGAATCCTAGAAAAATAAAACATAAGAAAGGGGTGACCTCAGATTCTCTAAAAGGGTAATCAATATAGAATAAGCTTTCATAAATAAGAGTAAGCATTTATGGAATGTTATAAAACCAAAACAAAATCCTTTTAAGAAAATATTTTGCATAATATAGCAAGAATAAATCAAATATATATATAAAGACATTCACATTGATATTATACTTGTTCAATAATTACATGTAATGTTAATAACTAAACTCATTCTGAGAGAATGCATAACAATGGACTTATATAAATTACAATCAATTCATCATTCTAATAATCTAATATTTTCAAGGTTTTATTCCATTAATCTAATACATTCAATGCTACATTCCAGTAATCTACAAAATGGCTAAGGACTCTACAAAAAACATTTATATATTGTTTCATGAATCCTACTAATGCATCATGGGCTATTATAGGCCCCACCCATCTATTAAATTTTCCAATACATTCCACATATGTAATTGGTGGAATATAAAAAATATAATAAATAATATTAGAAACTTGTATATGAAATATGAATAGTTTGACCATAAAACAAGAATCACATCTAAAAAGGACATCCAAAATCAATCTATTCATAAATCAATCAATGAAATATGGTAAATGATGTCATAATAGATCGACATCAATTAATCATAAGATCCAAAAATTATGTTGATATAGATCAAAATTCCATACCAAAATCATTACAAATATCTCGAGATAAATACCTCTATTTCATTGAAATCATTTATTTAAAGTCATGCACATATAAAAGAAGACATTTAAAATGAGATTTTTGAAACAAATTTTATCATACCACTATTAAAATATTTTATGGAATTATAATTTTAAAACATTCATGTCCATGTAAAAAAATATTTAAATCTATTTAGAAAACATGGACATTATGGAGAAATATTTAGAAGGCTAAATCATTATAACATTTAAAATGATGTTTTAGTTCAAAGAGTCCCTTAAATAAAACCAAAAAAAATTCATTTAGAAAAAAAATCATAAAATATAAAAATTGGAATAAAATATTCTTTATAATCCTTTATATATGTATAAATAAATATGTATGATAATATCATGAATATAGAAATGGAGAAATGATTGATTCTATAAACATTCAAAGCATCCCACACCACTTTGAAAAATTAATTAATAATCCCAATATCATAAAATTAATTTTTAAATAACAAGAAGATATATGTATTAATAATATCAAATATAATTGGTTCATTACATACACCACTCCTAATCAATATTAGGTAAACATGGCTTATTACTTATGAAAATTAAAAGTGAGACGAAATTCCCTTAACTTAGGTTTGATACTCTCCATACATGTCTGAAAATCCTGTATACTTTTTTAAAGATATTGTTTTCTTGTAATAGATTCATAATTATTTTTATGGTATTATATATGATTCATTTATTTCTTAATATTACTCCTTTACTAACAACTATAGGTTAATGCAATGTTTCAGGTAATAATCACATTGTTTATCATTCATGTTTTGAATCGTTATTCTTGATAATTTTAATTAGATAATTATTTAATTATTTCCAGAATATATAAAAGGATGTATATATCATATATATTCTGTATATAAAAATATTTAAAAATATAGATATATGAAATAAAATACACCGTTCATGGAGACTGTAGGTCGTACGTACCAATGAAAGTTGTTTTTGTTTTATTATATCATTGAATGGAAAAAAGAAAATGATATATATAGTTCTAGTATCATTTTTAGGTAATATAGTTTATATTTATTTTGTATGTAAATTTTTATAATAATTCTAAAATGGTTTTAAAGAAGGGTTAATCTTATTGTGTCGTGGAGACAGTAAGACGTACGTATGGACAAGTGACTATATCATTATTTTCAAGGTAAAATGGTATGTAATTGGACGTTATATTAATTATAAAGAATAATTTTAATTTAATATTAATTATTTATACACATTATATTCAACATTATACCAATTGAAATAAACTATAAATGAAAAAACAAATTACACCACAGTGTGGAGATGGTGAGCCGTACGTATGCATGCATGATGATATTGTTTATTGTTGGATGGGCAAAAGGATGAATATGGTTCTCCTGTAATCATAAAAAAATTCATAATATTTTTTTATATTTGTTACTTTATTATTTAGAAAACCTTGAAAAATAAAGAATCATAATAAAATAACGTCGAAAGAGTTGGTAAAATATTTACTTCTTCTATGAGTATCTCATATTGATTTCATAAAAAGGACTCCGTAGGTTGTATTTATGACTAATGTATGGCCTCTAGAATGAGTTTATGGAATTTTTTAGAGTAAATGAGAAGGGTTTACCAGATCCTAAAGGCTTTAAAGGTGCGAATAAAAGATAATGAGATATTTCCTTTCATAAGAGAGGTGAGGGGCACTTTGAGAAACTCAAAAACTATGAATTTATTAAAAAAATATTTTACATTTAAAATATATCCAAATTTTGTTATTAAAATTATAAAATTAGGATGGGTCTAAATACTCCAATTTAATTATTTTTATAAAGGTTTTGGTCACAAAAATTAACCTTTTCATTTGGGTTTAACCCTTATTTAAATAGTTTGACTCTTATAAAGTCCCCTTGTATTTTTACACGATTGGGTTTATATAATTACAAAAAATGCAAAAAAACTGTAATTGTATCATTTGTGAAATATTAAACACTATCCAAGTTATTTGTAAGATGCTTAATTTTTTTTATTTTACAACATTTAATAAAATATTATATATTTTAAAAAATCACATATGTCAATCTTGATACTATTCAATATTATCATTTTTAAAAATATCATACCAACATGATATGTTGGAAGAAATCCTTCCATAATATACCTAAAATTTCTATGGTATTTATTAAATTAGTCGATATCATAAATTTGTGAAATTATGTTTATTTTAATATTATTATTTCAGTTAGTTAAGTCATTCTTTAATAAATAATGTATTGCACCATTATTGTGTCAACATTTAATTTAATAATTTATTTCCTAAAATTGCAAAAAAATTAACATTATATAGATAAACATTTTATATTTCAAAATAATATTTATAGTTGACCATGTCATTTATATAGCCTCGTATTAAAAATGGCATAATTATTAAAATTTGAATTTGAAAATTTTAACCAGTCTTTAAATAAAATATTATAAATGTCCCAATCTAACAAAAGATCCTTAGAGTGCATCATATTTTAAACATATTGTTCACCTTGGTAAAAAATCACTTATCCAATGAAATTAGGAAAAGGCTTAGGGTAATTTTATACTATAATATTTTTATTTGGTTCCTTTAATTACCTCATTTACCTATAATCATGGTAAATAAAATTCAAATGTTACTATTCACCCAAACATATTTTAATACTATTAGAGAACATTTTTCAAAATTATTACAACCATGTATGTTGTTTTTTCAAAATTCAATTTACTTAAGTGGTAAAATTACATTTCATGCTAATCCAACAGATGTGACAAGATGACGGGTAAAAGTGACATAAAAAGGATTAATTATTTATATCTAATTCTATGATAAAAATGATTCCAATGGTCTATAATGTGTTAATATGTGTATTATATTTCTATTTTTACTTTTAAAAAAATTTAAATTAAAATACATATTGAAATTAAAAAGTGGGGTTTTAAACAAAAATTCAATGTTTTCACTATTCATAAATAATTAATAGTTTTCAGATAAATACTAAAAATCCACCATAATCTAACTTTGACCTTCCAAATTCAGAAATGATGTATACATTAGAAAAATAAATTTTTATTGTTTTCTAAAATTAATCAATTTTTTCCACAAATGGCTATAAAAATTAGTTCGTTTTAGAAAATAGTATTTCAAAACATATAACTATCTTGCTGAAACATATACCTTTAATTATTATTATGTTTTATTTATGTAAAAATTTATAAGTAACATTGAAATTATATTTATTACTATTTTTATTATTATATTTAATGGATAATTTATAAATATATCATTTAAATAATTATAATACTATAGTGTTGTTTCCCAGAAACTCAATCTTGTAGGTAATGTAAGAAAATTCGGTGTTGCGTGCGATATAAGATATTGAATTTCTATAAAATGGTAATGTATTGTAAAATCATGGGGTGTTACATTCCCCCCTCCAAAAATTTTTATCCCCTCAATTTGGAATTGGACATCATAAATAAATGGTTTAAATTTTAAAATACCTTATTGGAAACCCCACATTTGAAACAGGGTTAATAAAATATATACCTAATAACAGGGAATTTGAAATGAGAAGATAACAACCAAATTGGGATTTATAATATGAGAACATTTGTGGCAAGTGGAGATAGTTACATTGAGTAAAATGTCAGTATTTATAGGGTGTGATTTAGGACATTAATCACAAAAAAATGAATGAAAATTAGCAATTTAAGGGATTAAAATCCATAAATCAATGATGATTTAAAATACTATTAGTTTAAAAAGTACTAGGTATTTTGATAACACATTTTAAGGTACTTTTTCTTATAAATTAGTGATTATTTTACTATATAAAAATGAACCCAAGGTAACTCACTTGATTTTATTCAATGTGTTAATGATAACCTTCGGTTGTGCTTTGATCTATTTTCACTACATTTCACTCACATGGAGATGGATGTTTAGTATGATTATTTATGCAAAGAGAACCTTTATTCAATCATACAGTCTTTAATTATTTCATTCAACATTAAAATGTTTATTAACCATTAAATGTATCCCTTATTATCCAATAAATAGTAAATAAACCTAAAACAATAATATATAATGTTCAAAATAACTCATTTCAACATTAAGACTTGACTAAAATACATCCATCCAAATTCAATGTCCAAAACGTATCTTAATTTCCCAAATCCCTCTTAACATCAGATTCCCTAAACAACGTAATGTATCTCTATTTTTCACATAACAAATATTTTATTACCCTTAAATACATAATGAAAACCCTTATAATTCCCAATCCTTAAAGAATAATTAGTGCAGTACAATCCTTATATATTTCATGAATCTAAAAACCATATAACCATTGATGTAACAAATCATGAATCCAACTACAAAATAACCTTAATCATTCCACCTCACTATTAATCCATTATCTACCCTTAAAAATCTTATCCCTTAATACATCTCTCATCTCATTTTTCTTTTGTAGCCTCTTTATTATCAACACAATAAAAATTTCATGTCTAACTTTTCATATTCTGACTATTGATAAAAACTTAATGAATAATGATACAAACACTAATCATAGTGATGTAGTCATTAAGAATCATTTATAGGATCTATAAATTGTGTAATATTCTTCTCAATCCATTTATACATAGGATTAACCTAGGTTATCTATTATAAAATATAAGTGATGATATCTTATCCTTTGACTAATCCTCAAAGTCTATCATAGGGTTATGTTACCTATTATATTATTTCTAAATCTAGTTTCTAAGGTTGTTGTTAAACTTCATCTGATTCCAACTGTAATTCCTCTCCCCAGGAAGACCAGAGCTGATAATTTACTTCAACAAATTGGCTTGATTATAAGGAATCAAATCCCGAAGGGCTGACCAATTTAGTAGTCTTGGATAATAGATAACATACATAAACCATTCGTTACAATTGAAAACATAAAATAAAAAAAAAGAAAATTCTTTGACAAAATAATTATTCTCTTAGTTTAACCCTATATATCTATCAAAATACACTTCATAGAATCCTAGGAAAATAAAACATAATAATGAGGTGAGCATTGATGCTTAGTAAGGGTAAACAATATAGAATAATCTTTCATAAATAAGAGTAAACTTTTAATGGATCATATAAAATTGAAAAAAAATCATTTTAAATAAATCATGAGCATAATATGGAAAGAAAAAATCAAATAATTACATATAAACATTCACATGGTTATTCTAATAGTTTAATAATCACCTATAAAATCAATAAATAATCTCATAATAAGGGAATGTATAATGATGGAAATCTAAAACCTACCATCATGGCTTCAAGAATGGAATATAATATTGTCAAGGATTCATGATAAGAATCTAATAAATGTGTATGACCTTGTCCAAAACCAAATCAACTTCATTTCATGTAACCTATAGATGCATCATGGGGCTATAATGGGCCCCGCCCATCAAATACTAAGTCCAACACATTCTTCATATGAAAATGGTGAAACATAAACAAAATAATCTTTCGTATTAGATACATGTATATGAAATATTAATACATTAACCATAAATGATGAATGGTGTCTAAATAGAACATCCACAATCAATCTGATCATAAACCATTCAATAAAAATGGTAAAATGATATCATAAGAGATCAATCATAATTAATCATAATATTCAAAAAGTCTGTTGATATATATGAAACTAATATAAGAAAATAATTGCAAATATCATCTTACAAATACCCATTTTGTTTGAAATCATTCATTCAAAATCCACACACTTATAAAATAAGAAATTTAAAAAGATTTTTTTATAAAAAGTTTGCATAACAATTTAAATATTTTGAAAGGAATTAACATTTCAATAAAATATTGTCCATACAAAAAAATCCATAAAACCATTTTGTAATCATGGACATTAATGTGAAATATTTATGTGACTAAATCGTTAAAACATTTAAAATGATGTTTTAGTTTAAAGAGTAACTTATATAATACCATTAAAATATTCATTTGAAAACATTTCAATGAAATTAAAAATAGAAACAAAATTTTATTTATAATCATTTACAAACATTTAAATAAATATCTATGATAATATGAAGAATATTGAAATAGAGAATGGATTGATTATGTAAACAATCCAAGCGTCCCATACCACATTGAAATTTTATTAATAATATTAATATCTATAAATTAATCTTTAAATAAAATAGAGATAAATTTATCCATATTTTCAAATATAATAGGGGAATTACATACCCCACACACAAGAAATTGAAGGTGAACATGGATTATATCTCGTGAAAATTAAATGTGATAAAAAATTCCTTTACCTTTGGTTTGATACCCTCTATATGTGTCCAAAACTCCTGTATAATGTTATTAACATATTATGCACTTATAATAGAATAATAATATTTTTTATGATATCATATATGATTCATTTAGGGATTAATATTACTCACTTATTAACAATTCTAAGTTAAAGAACCATTTTGGGTAAAAATGGCTTTGTTTATCATACGTGTTTTGATTCATTACTATTGATTTTATTACATAGATCATTATTTTAATTATTCCAAAATGTATGACATGATTTTTATATCATATAAATTTAGTATGTAAATTTCAAGACCCCCTCCCCACAAAGTGTACCCCTCTTAGGTCCGAATGTGGCAAGGGAGATATTGACCCTCGATTCCCACCACTAGTTCGCCTCGGGTCGGAAAAGAGCATCAAGTGTATAGTAAACCCATAAATGGGAGGCATTATGCTATATGAAAACACATTCAATAGAGAAGGATAAAAAATACCCCAATCAAATCCAACTCAAAATGAAATATATAAGAAATCTCAAGTACACATATGAAATTTCATGAAAGAACTACTACAACTGAAAGGGAAGACTGCATGTACAAAATGAGAGTAAAAGGACAGTGACCACGAAGCTTGAACAACTCCTACAACCCCAAGCCGGTAGTAACTAGCATGATCTCCATCCTGCCCCATGTGACCTGAGAAACAATTTTTATAGAAGTTGTGTGAGTATAACAGTATACTCAGTAGGAGCCTCCCTAGAGCCTATCATGCAAAAGTAATGAATGAATGCTAGAGAACAGTGAACAACAAGTGAAACTAATCCATCACATAAATAGGTATAAAATTTTCCATGTCTTACCATAGATACTCTCACTAAGTACCACATACAAGAGTATATAATATAATAAGAATAACAAGGGTACCCTACTACCACTTCCCCGATAGTTTGATACTTTGAAACAATGTATCCCATCATAAGAATATCATTCGAAAAAGGTTATCCCAAAGACACCTAGGAGAGCTCCACAACATGCACCTCAAGAAATAAAAATATTTCTTGCAGAAACCTGGGCGAATAACCACACCATCCACACAACCAAAAGTAATCAGGTAGTTTCTGGGATCCACCATAGCCCGTACAATCTGTATCATACATCATGAATTATACCTCAACACCTTATATACCATACACTATTTAAGGATCCTTATATCATCCCAACATATACATGTTACACCTATAGAAGTACAAAGATTTTAATATCCAGAAATATTCCTTTGAATAACCACAATCCATTACATCTCTCTATACAAATATTTGAGGAAATATAACTATCATGCTTACTAAATCAAGTAACTACCAAGAGAAGAGAGTGGTGCTGAAGGGGGTAGTTATCCATCCATCATACCTTCAGAATGTTTCGGAAAACACCCCCTACAGCTCAGAATCTCCAGGGTAATAGTTTCACTAACTAAAAGGGTAGAGGACTATATAGAAACCTAAAAATTACAAAATATAATATATCTCATAGCCACAATATGTCCATACATAGTCATAGACACAACTACAACTAATGTCTCTTTGAATCCCATTTGCCACTACTAAAACTAGATATCCAATAAGAACATCAACATTTAAATAGATTTATTAAGTCATCTTGTCCCTTTTTATCAGTTTCAATTTATGTTAGCTAATTATTTAACCATTATTTAACCATCATCATTTCAACATTACTTTTTATTAACACCATAACAAGATCCATTCTCTCTAGGAATAACACAACTGAGTCCGTGAATGCTCAAAAGAGGAATTTCAACAAAAAATCCCATCAAGCTCCAACCCCATGGGATTAACATCATTTGTTAAATCATTTATTAATATCATTATTTATTTCCCATATTCTCAGGTATTCTATAAAAAAATTCTAAGCTACCTAACACAGGGGTATCAATATGGTGATTTGATGGACTACACATCGAGTCTTTTCCTCCTATAGTAGGATCGTAGACCCATCCATCATTAATAAGTTAAACACAGAAAGAACAAGGAATACACCACTCATATTCAACTCTATTGGAAGGAGGGTAAGCTAGAACAACATCCTCAATAAGTGGGGATTGAAATTATGATAAAAACACAACACATTAAATATTAAACCACTTTCTCATCAAAGGGTAAGCCCAGCTTCAACCCTCCCCATCACCTTTGGTGTCCTCCCCAACACCCACATGTATAAACAGATGTTTCTCGATACTCTATTCATCGACTGCTACCAAGATCACAAGGCTTCCATACCCCACATATCGCAACAACCATATAGGCACACACCACATCACAAGTTATAGGAAACGACAAAGAAACGGGGCTCTTGGCCCTAAAAAAAGGCATTCATCCTTCACAAACAATGAGCTCTCACATCTCCAACCATAATCACCTTGGCCTTTTTAAGTAAGTGGGTATCTAAAAACCATATCAAGAATTAAATTTTATCAAAATACTAGGTCTTTAATCCATCATTAATTTTTTGATTCATTATACATATGTTTCATCTATGGGCTATAGAAGCAGAAAGTTGGCATAGCTATGACAAATTAATTTAAAAATAAATTTGACATGACTTTAATCAAAAAGAATCAACATGCTAAATGAATCAATTTTATTATCATAAAATTATACCAACAACATGATTCATTAAACATGCCTCTTTATCATTGGCCCATTAATTTACAATTAATCCCAGTTTATGTTCTTCAACAATTTCCATTAAGAACATAATTATAAAGAAGAAAAGCATAGATTTCACACTATCTATCAAATAAAGAGTCAATGACATCGCTAAACCATTGACAATGATTCAATAATCTTTAAATAAATTTTTTTTTGTCAATTTCAATGTGATCCAATGGAAAAACCATGATATCTCAACAATTTCATGTAATCAAAATGGAAAGCAACGAATCCATTACCTCAAAATGTTCTTCACATTCTTCACATGAGAACAAGCCAACACAATGTTTCATGATCTCCTTTCTCACAAGACTGCATCCTCCCATGGACGCCATGACACAACAATATCAAACAACACCCAATAATGAACCATTAGAGATACAGAGATCACATGTCGTAACCTAGAAAGGAGAAACAAAAGGATATGAACCTATATGAATGATTAAAGAACAAAATTTATATTGGAGATAGATCAACACATCCTTTTTACACCAAAATTGGGTGTACGCTTGCAGTAAGAAGCTTCTATGAAATAAAAGGATGGAAGTTCACTCCCACAAAATGTAGGGAGGAAGAACTTTGTGCATCATGTTCCAAGGAAAAAGAAGAAAGAATAAATAGGCAAAAGGTATCTCAGCCTTTTGACAAACTAAACAGAGAGTCTGTTTAGTTATGGTTTTAGATTTTCCAATAAAGGCAAATCTCACCAATATTACACAGTTTGATCTAGTAAATGAATTGGTACCCTTAGTAAAATTAAGAAAGGAGTTATGGGCTTTGAATCAGCCTTAAATACTTTTAAACAAGTCTTTGAATTCATTTTAAATCAAATAAAATGTCAAATAGATGAATCTATATGTTGCTTGCAAATCTATTCACCTACGGATCTGGAAACATTATTTCACCTACTAACCATGAAAATGAGTAACCAGTAGCTAGAAACATAGTACACCTTCTGATAGTGAAAATGAATCATCAACATTAATTTTCCCAAATGAATCACCAATAGTAGAAAGACTCATTGATTGTGACGTTCACAAATGACTCATCGACAGTATTGTTCACAAATGACTTACTAATATTACAAATAACTCACTAACAATACTGTTCAAAATGACTCACTGAAATAACTAATGACTCGCCGACAGTTCTATTTACAAATGACTCAAGGAAATTACAAATGACTCACCGATAGTACCATTCAGAAATGACTCACCGACTGTACAATTTACCCAATTAAAGTACTATTCACAAATGATTCACCAATAGTAAAAATGACTCACTAAAAGTAATATTAAAAAATGACTCATGAACTACACAAATGACTCCCTAATAGTACTTTTCATAAATAAATCACCAATAGTTCAAATGACTCACTGATATTACTATTCAAAAATGACCTACCGATAGTACAAATGACTAACAGAAATTACTATTCACAAAATTGGAGACACTGTCTACCGAACAAGAAATTTGGAAAAGTGTTGGGGATAAGTCAGTTAGACCTCCCATAACACCTCAAACGCCAGATTTTAGAAAACTAATAGAATGGATAGGTCCATTACATTACATTAGATACCTCTCAAACCATTCTTGTCCTCGAGAATTCAAAACCAACCCAAATAGGAAACAGTAAAAGGGGTCTGAACAACCACCCTTTGAAATACCTCTCAATGATCTCGTCACTAATGAAGTTCACCCGCTTCAAAAAGGGAACACATAAATCCTCAAGACATCCATAATTAGATCCTAGATGCTCCCCCAGAAGAGATACCTCTCAAAAAAGGGTACACCACAAAAAGTAATAACTGAGACCCATCTCAAAAGTAGGAATGTTCTACAACCACAAAACAAATATCATTACAAGAAAAAAATTAAATATCAAACAACTTGTGGTACTGATCACGTATCTGCAACTCATTTTCCCATTTACTCCCCTTCATGCCACCATGTCTCCACAAGACATGAACCAAGGGGATAGCACACCCCAAAACACATTCTCCTTGTGGTCCTGAATCTTTATAGGCTGCTCCTCGACGGTCACATCACTGCCAACATCTATTATTCCCCTATCGATGATGTGAGAGTAATAATGAAGATATCGATGAAGGTGCGAAAAATGAAGAACATCATATATCTGACTCATCTCTAGGGGAAGTACAACCTGATATGCCACATCTCCAACACAATCCCACTCCTTAAAAGCCCCAAAAATAGGGGAGAAACTTACTCCCAAGACCAAAGCATCGCAGCCCATGATGGGTAGTTAACTTCAGAAACAGGTGATCCCCAACATCAAAATCCATAGGTCTCATCCTATGGTCAATATATGAAATATGAAAATCCTGCAATACCTTCATCTTATCTCGAATCACCTGAACCATCTCTATTGTATTCTGTACTATTTTCGGTCTAAGAATTTTTTACCCATTGACCTCATTCCGATAGAACAGAAAAAGGAATGGTTGTCCATACATGGATTAAAACGGTGCCATATCAATGGTGGAGTGAAACAATTTGTTGAAGGTCATCTACAACAAAGTAAAGTCCCTCATACATGAACCCACAAAATATAAGACATAATAAAAAACATGTATTCAAGAGTATGGATAATTTGTTCTATTTGACTGTCCTTTAAGGGATGAAATGCTGTGATAAGGCATAACTGAGAACCAAAATCATGTTGGAGACCTCTCCACACCCTATATGTAAAACTAGGGGTCTTGAAATGAAATTAACGTCCTCAAAACACCGTGGATCCTCAACACCACCTCCAGATACTGCCTCAACAAAACCTCCACTAAATGTGACTCCTTGATTTCTTTTAAGTTGGATGATTTTATCAAACGATCCACTACCACCCATATAGAATCTTGGACTCCCTGGTCTGGAGGTAAATCGATAAGAAAGTCCAACATGATATCCCCTCACTTCCACTGAGGAACATCTAATGGATGGAGAAAACTGTCGGGAACCCAGTGCTCATCCTTCACCTTCTTCCAGACCAAAAATTTAGATACAAACTCTGAAATTGCATGTTGTAATCCATGACACCAAAACCGAATCATCAAATCTCGATATATATTTTTTACACCCTGATGTATTACTAATGGATAACTACAGAACACCATAAGAACCATCTCACGGATCGCCAATTGAAAGAAAATACTTCCCTAAAACAAAACATGGTGTTGTTAATCCTTAGACCTGCCATCTGGGGCCTCACCACAAACAACACGGTCTATCAAGACCTCCACCTATAGCCCCCCCCCCCCTAACTGGGAATCCTCACCTGTTTCACCAAAGATGACTACACAATTATCTAAAAAAATATAAGCTCTCCCCCCAACTTCTCCCATATCTAGATGTAATGCAGAATGTTCTTCCATTACTCTCCAGGAATCACCATATTAATGAACTAAATCACTACAGGACATCCTGAACAACGCATCGATTATAACATTCAAATTTCTAGGGGTACAAGAGATTTCAATGTCTTAATACTATAAGAAGATCATCCACCAATGCAACTTAAAGTTCATGTCACATTATGAGAAAACATACCTCAGGCTCTTATGATCAATGAAAACACCAATGAACGTTCCAATTAGATGATGTCTATAATAAATTAAAAAACACCACTTCTTATAATTCAATATTATGGGTGGAATACTTACATTCATGGGGATGCAACTGCCAATTCCGATATGAAATGACAGATATATACTGCATCAGAATAAATCCTAACCTTTGACACTAAGC
Organism: Viscum album; assembly: GCA_963277665.1. NCBI lineage: Eukaryota > Viridiplantae > Streptophyta > Magnoliopsida > Santalales > Viscaceae > Viscum > Viscum album. Next base: position 796,871,813 of record OY728157.1, read on the forward strand.
ATCACAAAAAGCATAAAACTTGACTCCCTCTCCTACTAGAGAAATAAATATATCACTAATCAACATCTACTTCAAATACTCCAAAACTTCTAGACACTACTCAGTCTTCACGAACACCTGACCATTCCTAGTCAATGCTGTCAGAGGGGTCGCAACCCAAGAGAAATTGTAAATGAAACTCCTGTAATATCATATGAGATCAAGGAAGCTTCTCACCTCTCTTACTATCATGGGTCTTCCCCAAGACAAAAAATATTTCTATCTTTTATGGATCCACTACTACCTCCTATTAGGATTAAACATTCTCCAAGAAATAGACTTCTTGGGCACAAAACTCACTCCTTGAAAACTTACCAAACATCTTTTGTTGACAAAAAACTCCAAAATGGCATGTAGATTCTCTGCATGCTCCTCATCGAACATAGAGTACACAAGGATTTCATCAATGAAAACCACAATGAACATATCCCAGAACTCACAGAACACAGTGTTCATCAACCCCATGAACACAGCTAGATCATTTTTCACACCGAACAACATTACAATGAACTCATAATGCCAATGACGACAAAAGAAAGTAGTCTTTAGGATATCCGCATCCATAAAATGCTTATGATGATATCCTGACTATAATTTGATCTTTGAGAACCAACGTTCAAGATTAAGTCAATAAAATAAATTATCAATCTATAGAATAGGATAGTGATTCTTCACAATCAATTTCTCCAATCGATAATAATCGATACACAACAGGAAACGGTCGTCATCCTTCTTCATGAACAGAACTGATACACCCCACAATGACACACTCATACAAAGAAAACGACACTATAACATTCCAATGAGCTTTATATGAAGCATTAATAACTCAAAATTATCCCTCTAATATGGAGATAAAGAGACAAGAGACAATCTTGCATGTAACTTGATTCCGTACTTGATCTCTGGTTGAGGGGGTAACGATACAACCTATTTTGGGAAGAAATAAGGATGCTCTTATAGGACCCATATAAAACACCAATAGTTGAACCTGTAATGAACACAAAATCACCTTATTCATCATTGATGATAAGGATGAAACATGACTCTGACCCTTATGAGGGTCTATCTCACAATCAAATAGTGTTGGATTTCTATCAGTGTTGAAGAACACCACCAAACTCCTAATGCATCAATAATAGCATAAACCAAATAAAATCGATCCATGATAAGAATGAAATCATATAGTAGACTCCATAAACATAATAAATCTCTTGAAGAGTGGTGCTACCGCAACAACAGCTCATAAACTCTACATAATTCAAACAAGTGGGCTCAGCCTCAAACTAGCATAGTCAACAACCAGGGCCCTAGAAGCCTCTCTTCCTGAAGTTCTAAATCATGGACAAGGGGAGGTCATATGAATGAATGTGTATCTCTTGAATCAAACAAGGAATACACCCAAGTAGAAAACAAAAAAAATCATACTTAGAATGATGTCTACCTCACCCAATGCTGGAAACGCTAAAGCATACAGTTGACCATAGCATACCCCATAGCCTCTCTAACCATACTGAAGACCACCACCAAGGATGCAATCTTCTAGATGTGGATGATTAGAATCCCAGGGATGTCCTTTGCCTTCCCCATTTTCCCTCTACTGATCCAAAGCAGGTGAAACCTGCTGGTGCTGCCTCAGTTGAAATTGCCTCAATGGAGAATCTTGAAGAGGAACACTAGGAACATAACGAATGCTTAGAAAGGTTGGGCGCTGCCACTACTGATGACCTCAACCTCCACTAGAAAAAAACATGCACCTTATACCTTGTAATAGGTATGGGAACAACTTCCCATAGTGAAACTAGAATATGAGGGGTGATAACTACCCTAGTCTGAACATAAACTCTTATTCTCCAAATATAGAGAACCCTAGACCATAGCTATGCATCATGAGAAATCTTTATGACTCCACTCCCCTAATGATATAGTTATAACTAACATATTCTACATTACCTCTTCTCTCCCCGACACCTCATGTTATGCCTTTATTATAAATGGGGTGACCTTTTGATGGATATATGGATGCAAGGCCCCCTATAAATGCCTCGTTCTGGCATCCTCATCCTGAAACGAGTCCAAATCATATCTAAAAAGGATCCTGAAATGAATTCCAAACTCTAAAAAACATGAGATCCCCTTTCAAAGGGTAATCATCTCCTGGCCACTGGACGCCTTCACAGTCAAACAAATAAACTCAAATCTTATCTTTTCTCGGAACTCCCCCCATGATATTGTAGACTCCTGGTGATCCCTGAGGAACTAAAACCACCACTTTTTCATTGTCCCATGTAGCATTGTAACAACCAGCGACACCCAGTGCTCCTTCGGAGAACAGATTGAGCTAAAAGATATCTCAACCTTCTCCAATGAGTTTCTGTGACTATATTTGAATCAGAGCACTCATACTTCTTCAAACTCCAACATTGGAAATATCATAGTTTCCCCCTCCAGATGTCATCATCATCAACCAATACTCTATATAGATCAGATGGAATATACTATAGAACATCTTCTAGGAAAAATTGATGACGGCGTCGACCAGGATCCATTCCAACTGTTGCAACCTAAACTATGAAAAACTCCAAACACTATACTATCCCTCTACTAATGCCAATGATACCAATCATACATGAACCCTTCCACAAAATGTATACCCATCCGTGTCTAAAAATCTTATAAGGGATATAGTTACCCAAGATTCCCACCTCCAGGTAGCCCCAGGTTGGCGAATAGCACCTAAGGTATAGTAAACACACATATTAGAGGCATTAAGCTCTATGAGAACACATGCGAAATAGAAAGATAAGATAGACACCAAAAAAATCCAACTCTGTCTACAATATATAAGAAATATAAAGTAGATATATGTAATGTCATGCACAAACTACTACAACTGAAAGGGAAAATTGCAAGTACCAAAAGAATGTAAAACATCAGCGACCACAAAGCTCAAACAATTTTTTCAACCCCAAGATAGTAGTACCCAACCTGATCTATAACCCGCTCCATGTGACCACAAAAACATTATATACATATGTTGGGTGATTATGAAAGTATACTATGTTTGATCCTCCCTAAAACCTCACCTCCAAATGTATTGAAAACATGCTAAATCATAGTTAACAACAATTGAAACTAAATCATCACTTAAATAGGTGTCCGGTGTTCCCACCCTCACTATGTCGACTCTCACAAAATATGATATAAAAGATTATATAATATAATAAGAATTAAAAGGGTACCCCGCTACATATTCCCTGATTTTTTCCCTCTTTTCCATAATATCACACGTCCTTAGAATCTATCTCCAAAAAGGATGGCATAAAGATACCTGGGAGACCATTTTAATAAACCCCTCATGCAGCACATGGCTTGCCCACAAACACCTGGGAAAAGCACTACACCATCCAAAAAACCAAAAGAAAGTAGGTAGATTATAGGATCCACCACATCCCATAGAAAGTGTATCATACATCAACTATTCTACCTCAATCCATTTCAACTAATACACCGACTAAGTATCCCTAAGCCATCACCATCTATAAACATTAAACCAATAGTGGTTCATATGAACCTATATCTAGAATATATGTGTGTGAATAACTACAATCCATTACATCCCACTAGACACATATTTGGGAAAAGCTAACTGTTGTTCCTACTAGAACAAGTAAGTACCATGAAAAGAGAGTGGAGCTAGAGGGGGTAGTCATCCATCCATCCTCTTATATTATTGTTATGGAAAACACCCCCAGGGCTTTGAATCCCTGGTGTGTCAGTTTCCCAAACTGACATGGTGGAAGCATATAGAAAAACAAAATGTATAGAGTATAATATAGCTCACACCCATAGTATGGAAGACCTAGTCATAGACACAATTTCAGCCAATGTCTCTTGGAAATCCGGCTTCCACTGTTAAGACTAGATATCCTATAATCACACAACCATTTCAATTGATTTATTAAGTCGCATTGTTCCTTTTAATCTTTTTCACTTTATGATAATTAATTCGTTAACCATTATTTAACCATTATCATTTCCACATTAATTTTATTATCACCACAACAAGATCTGTGCCCTCCTGGCATAACCCAAATAAATCCATGGTTGCTCAAAAGTGGCACCACATCATTACATCCCAACAAGATACTACCAAATGGGTTCAACATCATTTATTCAATAAATTTTTAATAGAATTATTAATTCACCATATTACCTAGAATTCTAGAAAAAAATGTAAGCTACGAGACACAAGGTTCTCAATATAGTTACTAGATTGACTTCCCATCGAGTCTTTTCAACCTATAGCAGGAGTGTAGAACTATCCATATTTGAGAATATTAACACCGAAATAACATGACATAACCCAAGCGCACTCACCTATTTTGGAAGGAGGGTAAGGAAGAAAATCTTCTTCAAGCAGTGTGGAAAGTAAAAAAGATAAACAAATAGAAAATTCAACAAGAAACCACGTTCACATCAATAAGTAATCCCATATTCAACCAGCTGTATCACCTTCGGTGTACTCCCCATTACCCACATGTATAAACGTATGTATCTCACCACTCTATGCATCAATTTCTACCATAATCACTTGGAATCCCTTCCCAAAATATCACAAGAGCTATTAAAGAATACATCACATCACTTGTAGTAGGAAACAATAATGCAATTCATCTCTTGTCCCTAAAACATGGCTTTCTTACTTCACACACAATGAGCACTCACAGCTCCAAGCATAAGTCTTTGGGCCTTAATAAGCAAGGGTGTATCTAAAAACCATATCAAGAAATATCTTTTATCAAACAACTAGTTAATTAATCCATCTAGAATTAACTGATTCATTATTCATAGGTTTGGACTATGGGAGACCTAAGAATAAATATATCATAGCTATCAACAATTCTTTAAACAATTAATTTTATATTTATTTAATCCACATGCATCAACAGGATAACAGAATGAATTTGATTATCACCAAATTATAGAAAAAACTAGATCCATTAAACATGCCTTTTTTCATTGGCCAATTAATTTACAATTAATCATAGTTTTAATTGTTTACCAATTTCCAATAATAATGACAAGCTAAATAATCAAATCATAGATATCAAAATGTCTTATGATTCGTGAGGAAATAAAATCACTAATAAATTGATATTTATTCTTCAATATGGTTCAAAGATTTATTATATCAATTATATTATGATATTGTGGTTAAAACATGTTATATCTATGATTTCATATAAACAGAAATAGAAGAAATGAATCCCCTTCCTCAAAAAGGTTCTTGACATTCTCTATATGAGAAGGGTCCAACACAATGGATCACAATCACCTTTCTCTCATGACTGCATCCACCCGAGGATGTTGTGGCACAATCTCATCAAACAACGCCCAAGAATGATGAATTAGAGAAATTGAGATCACATTCCATAACATGGAAAGGAGAAATAAAGGAGGGTAACCTATAATAATGAGGTTTAAACATACCTTATACTGAAGACAGATCGACATTTCTTTACTACACTAAAATAGGGGGTGCACTTATCGAAGAAAGACTCCATGGAAAACGGTCCATGGATGGATGTTTAGTCACAAAAATCCTAGGGAGGAAGAACTTTGGGCATCTCATTCCATGGAAAAAAAGAAATAAGAACAAGGATAAATGTATCATGAACTTTTTAAAATCTAAATAGAGCAGCAGTTTAGATACAGCTTTTGATTTTACATTAAAGGACGATCTCATCCAAACTATGTTGTTTGACTGATTTAAGGAACCATGATCATTAGGAAAATTATGAGTGGAGTTATGTGATTTCAATCATCCTTAAATCCCATAAAAAGTCTTTGATCATGTTTTGAATCAACGAACATTTCAAATTTGTGAAATTATAGGAAGGTAGAAACACTACTCACCTACCGATATAGAAACACGGTAGCACCTAATGGTAGTGAAAATGACTCACTGATAGATGGAAAAATTGTACACATTCTGACAGTGAAATTGAATCACCAATAATATTTTTTTGTAACTAACTCACAAACTTTACAATGACTCAACAACACTATTGTTCACACTTGACTCACTGAGAGTTAGAATGACTCACTGAAAGTATTGTACATAAATGACTCACCAACAGTACAAATGACTCACCAACAGTAATGTTCACTAGTTACTCACCAAAAAATGACTCACTAAATGTACTATTCAGAAATGACTCACAGACAGTAAAAATGACTCATGGACAATACAATTCACAAATGGCTCACCGACAGTATAAATGACTCATCGATAGTACTACTCACAAATGAATAAACCTATAGTACTGTTCACAAATGACTCACTAGAAATACAAATGACTCCCAGATTGTACTATTCACAAATGACTCACTGATAGTGAAAATGACTCGCCGAATGTTCTATTCACAAATGACTCACTGACAGTACTATTCACAAAACTGGAAGCATTGTTTGCAGAATTGGATATTTGAAAAAGTGCTGGAGATAAGTCACTTGGACCTTCAAAAACACCTCAAAAACTGGATTTCATCAAATAAATAGACTGGAGAGGTCGGAGAAATTATAATAAATATATAAAAAATGATATATATAAGATATGTAATACACTGTTCAGCGAGACTATAGGTCATACCTACACATGAACGTCGTTTCAGTTTTCTTATCATATTGAATAGAAGAAAGTAAATTTAATATATATATATATATTATACTAGAAGAATGTTTTTTCATATATTTCATATTTATTCAGTATATATGTTTTTATAATCATTCTGAAATGGTATTAATAGAGGGTGAATGTCATCATGTTGTGGAGACGGTAAGCCGTACGTATGCACGAGTGAAGATATCATTCCATTGATGGTTAAATGATATGTAATTTGATGGTATATTAATTTTAAATAATCATTAAACTTTCATGTTAATAATTTATACCCATTATATACACCATTATACCAATATAAATAAATTAAAGATGAAAAACAGTTTACACCACGACATGGAGAATGTAAGTCATACGTACGCAAGCATAGTGATAATATTTTTCATTGGATAGGTAAAAGGATGAATATGGTTGTCCCATGATCATAAAAACATCTCAGAATATATTAGAGTATTTATTTATTAATTTAGTATCATGACAACATAGGAAAAGTAAGTAGAAGAAGAACAAACCATTAAGGAATTGGTAAACAGTTACCTCTTCTTTGAGCATCTCCTTTTGACATGCAAAAATGGAACCTTCAAGTTGTATTTCTTCCCAAATTATATCCTCCAGTATGTAGTTAGTAATGTTGGGAGAAGAAATGATCAGTTTTTTTTTCTATAGTTATTTATAGGTGTGAATAAAATAGAAGGATAGATTCAATTTTGTAAGAGAGGTGAGGGGGAGTTTTGGAAACTCCAAATCAATAAATTTATTATAAAATAATTCTCGATTTTAAATGGCTCCAAAGTGGGTTATTTCAAGTATAAATTGAGGATAGGTAGAAATTATCTCAAACAACGATTTCTTGACAAGTTTACCTCGCAAAATTAATCTTATCTTTTGGGTTGAACCCCTAGTTGAATAATATAACTCTTACCATGTCTACTTGTCTGTTTTCAATATGTGGTTTACATAGTTAATATAAAATTCCAAAAAACCCAATTGGATAATTTATGAAATATTTTAAAATATACAATTTATTCACCTGAACCATATATATTTTTTATTTTATTACATTTATTAAAATATTATTAATTTTAAAGTATCATTTATTTCAATTTTGATACTATTGAATATTTTAATTTTTAAAAATATAAATCCAACATGATAACTTCAAACCAATACATATTAATTTTCCCTAACATGCTTATGTTATATATAAAATTATATGATGTCATTAATAAAGTTAAATAATCATTATTTTAATATTATTAATTACATGTAATTAATTCTTTCATTAATAAATCATGGACTGCATAAGCATTGTGTCGTCATTTAATTTAATTAATTAATTCCTCAAAAAACCAATAAATATGTATTTTTTATATAATTATTTTATCTTTATAAATAATATTTGTAGTCAAACATATCACCTATATACCCCTACATAAAATATTGTGTTTTTATTAAAATTTAAATATGTTCTTTTTAACTCTACTTTAAATAAAATAAAATAAATGTCCTAATCTAACATAAGTGGTAGAAAAAGGATAACAATTTCAACATAATGTTTATTTGGGTCTAAAAAAACTTATTCAATAATATTAGTACGTGTGTATGGTTAATTTTATGTTATTATAATATTATTTTAACTTTTAATTACCATATTTACCATTTACTTTGGTAAATAAAATCGAAAAGTTACTATAAAAAAATTATTTTTATCCAATTGGACCACATTTTCATACTGTTTAAAACCATAAGGTCTTTTTGATAATTCCAGTTCACAAATGTGGTCAAATATTGTCTAATTCTAATCATTAAAATGTGACTAGAAGGCGGGTAAAAGGGACATTAAATAATTTAATTATATATATATATATATATATATTTCTATTACAAAATTGGTTGCAATGGACTACATTGGGTTCGTATGTATTTTATTTATTTATTGTGAAATTTAATTTAATTTTACTGTATAATAAATATTTAATATAAAATATCGGTTTTTGAACAACAAGGTAGTCTTTATAACTATTCATTAAAAATTGAATAATTTTAGAAAAATTCCAAAATTTCACTCTATGATAATTATAGCACGTATCTGCGACACATTTTCCCATTTAATCTCCTTCATAACACCATGTCTCCACAAGACATGAACCAAGGAGATAGCACACCCCAAGACACCTTCTCCTTGTGGTCCTGGATCCTTATAGGTTGCTCCTCGACGGTCGCATCACTGCCAACATCTATTACGCCCCTATCGATGATGTGAGAGTAATAATGAAGATATCGACGGAGGTGAAACAAATAAAGAACATCATATATCTTACTCATCTATGGGGGATGTTCTACCTAATATTCCACAACTCCAACACAATCCCACTCCTTAAAAGGCCCAAAAATAGGGGATAAACTTACTCCCAAGACCAAAGCTTCGCTGCCCATGATGGGTAGTTAAGTTCAGAAACAGGTGATTCCAAACATCAAAATCCATAGGTCTCATCCTATGGTCAGTATATGAAATATGAAAATCTTTCAATACCTATATCTTATCTTGAATCACCTGAACCATCTCTATTGTTTTCTGTACTATTTTTGGTCTAAGACTTTTTGACCCATTGACCCCATTCCAACAGAACAGAAAAAGGAAAGGTTGTCCTTACATGGATTAAAACGGTGCCATATCAATGGTGGAGTTAAACAAATTTTTTAAGGTAATATACAACAAAGGAAAGAGCCTCATACATGAACCCACAAAATCTAATACATAATAAAAAACATGTATTCAAGAGTACGGATAATTTGTTCTATTTGACCGTCCTTTAATGGATGAAAAGCTGTGATAAGGCATAACTGAGAACCAAAATCATGTTGGAGACCTCTCCACACCATATAGGTAAAACTAGGTGTCTTGATATGAAATTATCATCCTCAAAACACTGTGTATCCTCAACACCACATCCAGATGATGCCTCAACAAATCCTCTACTAAACATGACTCCATGATTTCTTTTATGTTGGATGATTTTATCAATCTATCCACTACCACCCATATAGAATCCTGGACTCCATGGTCTGGAGGTAAATCGATAAGAAAGTCCAACATGATATCCCCTCACTTCCATTGAGGAACATCTAATGGATGAAGAAAACTGCCGGGAACCCTGTGCTCATCCTTCTCCTTCTGCCAGACCAAACATTTAGATACAAACTCTGCAAGTGCAAGCTGAAATCCATGCCACCAAAACTGAATCATCAAATCTCGATATATCTTTTTTACACCCTGATGTATTACTAATGGATAACTACGGAACTCCGTCAGAACCATATCATGCATCGCCAATTGGAAGAAAATCCTTCCCTAAAACAAAACATGGTGTTGTTAATCCTCAGACCTACCATCTAGGGCCTCACCACAAACAACAAGGTCTCTCAAGACCTCCACCTATAGACCCCCCCCCCCACTAGGAATCCTCACCTGCTTTACCAAAGATGACTGCACAATTATAAAAAAAAGATAAGCTCTTCCCCCAACTTCTCCCATATCTAGATGTAATGCAGAATGTTCTTCCATTACTCTCCAGAAATCACCAGATTAATGCACTAGATCACTACAGGATATCCTGAACAATGCTTCGATTATAACATTCCCATTTCTAGGGGTATATGATATTTCAATGTCTTAATACTATAAGAACATCATCCACCAATGCAACTTCAAGTTCAAGTCACTCTATGAGAAAACATACCTTAGGCTCTTATGATCAAGGGAAACCCCAATTAACATTATAATGAGATGATGTCTCTAATAAATTAAAAAAACACCACTTCCTATAATTAAATATCATGGGTGGAATACTTACATTCATGGGGATGCAACTTCCAATTCTGATAAGAAATGACAGATATATAATGAATCAGAATAAATCCAATCCCTTGAGACCAAGCATCATAAAAAGAATCAAACTTAACTCCCTCTGCTGGAGAGAAAGAAATATATCACTAAACAACTTCTACTTAAAATACTCCAAATCTTCCAGACACTAATCAGTCTTCATGAACACCTGACCATTCCTGGTCAATGCTGTCTGCGGGGTCGCAACCCAAGAGAAATTGTAAACGAAACTCCTATAATATCCTATGAGATCAAAGAAGATTCTCACCTCTCCTACAATCTTGGGTCTTACCCAAGACAAAAATATTTCTATCTTTGATGGATCCACTACTACCTCTAATTAGGATTAAGCATTCTCTAGGAAATGGACTTCTCGGGCACAAAACTCGCTCCTTGAAAACTTCCCAAACATCTTTTCCTGACAAAGAACTCCAAAATGGAATGTAGATTCTCTGCATGATCCTCATCGAACATAGAGTACACAAGGATGTCATTGATGAAAACCACAATGAACATATCCCAGAACTCATAGAACACAGTTTTCATCAACCCCATTAACACAGCTAGATAATTTTTCACAACGAACAACATTACAATGAACTCATAATGCCCATGACGACAAAATAAAATAGACTTCGTGATATCCGTATCCATAAAATGCTTATGATGATATCCTGACTATAAGTTGATCTTTGAGAACCAACGCTCAATATTAAGTCAATAAAATAAATCATCAATCTATGGAATAGGATAGTGATTCTTCACAATCACTTTCTTCAATCGATGATAACTGATACACAACTGGAAATGGTCGTCAGCCTTCTTCAAAAACAAATATGATAAACCCCATGATGACACACTCATACAATGAAAACCACACTATAACATTCCATTGAGCTTTATATGAAGCACTAATAACTCATAATTATCCATCTTATATGGAGATAAAGAGATAAGAGACAATCTTGCATGTAACTTGATTTCGAACTCGATCTTTGGTCGAGAGGGTAATCATACAACCTATTTTGGGAAGACATGAGGATACTCTTATAGGACCAATATAAAACACCAATAGTTGGACCTGTAATGAACACAACATCACCGTATTCATCATTGATGATAAGGATGAAACATGACTCTGACCCTTCTGAGGTTCTATCTCACCATCAAATAGAGTCGTATTTCTATCAGTGTTGAAGAACACAACCAAACTCCTAATGCAATCAATAATAGAATAAACCAAGTAAAATCAATCCATGATAAGAATGAAATCATATGGTAGCCTCCAAAAACATAATTAATCTCCTGAAGAGTGGTGCTACCCCATCAAGTTCTCACAATCTGTACATAATTCAAACAACTGGGCTCGACCTCAAACTAGCGTAGTCAACACCCAGGGCCCTAGAAGCCTCTCTTCCTCAAGTTATAAATCATGGACAAGGGGAGGTCATATGAATGAATGTGTATCTCTTGAATCAAACATGGAATACACCCAAGGAGATAACAAAAAAATCAAACCTATAATGATGTCTACCCCACCCAATGCTGGAAATGCTAAAGCGTGTAGTTGACCATAGCATACCCCATAGCCTCTCTAACCATAATGAAGACCACCACCAAGGATGAAATCTTCTAGATGTGGATGAGGAGAATCCCAGGGATGTCCTTTGCCTTCCCCATTTTCCCTCTACTGATCCAAAGCCAATGCAACCTGCTGGTGCTGCCTCAGTTCAAATTGCCTCAATGGAGAATCTGGAAGAGGAACACCTGGCACATAACGAATGCTTAGAAAGGTTTGGAGTTTCCGCTACTGATGACCATAACCTCGACTAGAAAAACACGTGTACCTTATCCCTTTGAATAGGTATGGGATCCACTTCCCATAGTGAAACTAGAAGATGAGGGGTGAGAACTACCCTAGTCTGAACATATTCTCTTATTCTCTGATTATCGGGAACCCTTGACCATATCTATGCATCATGAGAAATATTTATGAATCCACTCCCCTATTGACATAGTTTTAGCTAACATATTCAACATTACCTCTTATCTCTCCGACACCTCATGTTATGACTTCAGTATAAATGGGGTGACCTTTTGATGGATATATGGATGCAAGGCCCACTATAAATGCCTCGTTCTGGCATCCTCATCCTGAAATGAGTCCAAATCATATCTAAAAAGTATCTGGAAACGAATTCCAAACTCTCAAAAACATGAGATCCCCTTTCAAAGGGTAATCATATCCTGGACACTGGACGCCTTCACAGTTGAACAAATAAACTCACATATGATCTTTTCTCGGAACTCCCCCCATGAGATTGTAGACTCCTCACGATCCCTAAGTAACTAGACCCATCACTTTTTCATGGTCCCATGCAGCATTGTAACAACCATCGATACCCAGTGCTCCTTCCGAGCACAGATTGAGGTGAATGCTCTCTCAACCTTCTCAAAAGAGTTTCTGTGACTATATTTGAATCAGAGCACTCACACTTCTTCAGACTCCGGCATTGAAAATATCATAGATTCCCCCTCCATATGTCATCATCATCAACCAATACTCTATATCGATCATATGGAACAGACTATAGAACATCTTCTAGGCAAAATTGATGAGGGCGTCGACCAGGATCCATTCCAACTGTTGCAACCTAAACTTTGAAAAACTCCAAACATTGTATTATCCCTCTACCAATGCCTATGATACCAATCATACATGACCCCCTTCAACTAATGTATACCCATCCATGCCTAAAAATCTTTGAAGGGATATAGTGACCCAAGATTCCCGCCTCCAGTAGGCCCCAGGATGGCGAATAGAACATAAGGTATAGTAAACACACATATTGGAGGCATTAACATCTATGAGAACACATGCGAAATAGATATATAAGACATACACCAACAAAATCCAACTCAGTCTACAATATATAATAAATATCAAGTAGATATATGTAATGTCATGCACAATCTACTACAACTGAAAGGGAAAATTTCAAGTACCAAAAGAATGTAAAACATCAGTGACCACAAAGCTCAAACAATTTTTTCAACCCCAAGCTAATAGTACCCAACCTGATCTCTAACCCTCTCCATGTGACAACAAAAACAATATATATATATATATATATATGTTAGGTGATTATGATAGTATACTAAGTTGGATCCTCCCCAAAACCTCTCCTTCAAATGTAAAGAAAGCATGCTAAATCATAGTTAACAACAATTGAAACTAAATCATCACTTAAATAGGTATACTGTGTTCCCACCCTCAATATGTCGACTCTCAAAAAATATGAAATAAAAGAGTATATTCTATAATAAGAATTAAAAGGGTACCCTGCTACATATTCCCCGATGTTTTCCCTCTTTTCCATAATATCACACGTCCTTAGAATCTATCTCCAAAAAGGAGGGCCTAGAGAGACCTGGGAGATCTTTCGAATAATCCCCTCATGCAGCACACGACTTGCCCACAAACCCCTGGGAAAAGCACCAATCCATCCAAACAACGAAAAGAAACTAGGTAGATTATAGGATCCACCACATCCCATACAAAGTGTATCATACATCGAGTATTCTACCTCAAGTCATTTCAACTCATACACCGACTAGGTATCCCTAAGCCATCACCTTCTATAAACATTAAACCAATAGTAGTTCATAGGAACCTATATCCAGAATATATGTGTGTGAATAACTACAATCCATTACAGCCCAATACACACATATTTGGGAAAAGCTAACTATTGTTCCTAAGAGCACAAGTAACTACCATGAAACGAGAGTGGAGCTAGATGGGGTAGTCATCCATCCATCCCCCTATATTAATGTTATGGAAAACACCCCCATGGCTTAGAATCCCAGGTGTGTCAGTTTCCCAAACTGACATGGTGGAAGCATATGGAAAAACAAAATGTATATAATATAATATAACTCACAACCATAGTATAGAAGACGTAGTCATAGACACAATTGCAGCCAATGTCTCTCGGACATCCAGCTTCCACTGTTAAGACTAGATATCCTATAATAACACAACCATTTAAAATGATTTATAAAGTCACATTGTCCCTTTTAATCATTTTCACTTTATGATAATTAATTCTTTAACCATTATTTAACCATTATCATTTCCACATTAATTTTATTATCACCACAACAAGATCTGTGCCCTCCTGGCATAACCAAAATAAATCCATGGGTGCTCAAATGTGGCACCACATCATTACATCCCAACAAGGTCCTACCCCATGGGTTCAACATCATTTATTCAATCAATTTTTAATAGCATTATTAATTCCCCATATTCCCTAGAATTATATAAAAAAATGTAAGCTACGAGACACAAGGTTATCAATATAGTTAGTAGATTGACTACCCATCGAGTCTTTTCTACCAATAGCAGGAGTGTAGAAGCATCCATATTTGAGAAGATTAACACAGAAATAAGATGACATACCCCAAGCGTATTCACCTATTTTGGAAGGAGGGTAAGGAAGATCAGCTTCTCCAAGCAGTATGGAATGTAAAGGAGATAAACAAATATAAAATTCAACAAGAAACCACTTTCACATCAATAGGTAATCCCATATTCAACCAGCTCTATCACCTTCGGTGTACTCCCCATTAACCACAGGTATAAACGGATGTATCTCACCACTCTATGCATCAAATTCTACCAGAAGCACTGGGAATACCTTCCCCAAATATCACAATAGATATCTAGGCATACATCAAATCACGAGTAGTTGGAAACAATAATGCATTTCATCTCTTGTCCCTAAAACATGGCTTTCTTACTTCACACAAAATGAGAGCTCACAGCTCCAAGCATAAGTCTTTGGGCCTTTATAAGCAAGGGTGTATCTAAAAACCCTAGCTAGAATTATCTTTTATCAAAAAACTAGTTAATTAATCCATCTGGAATTAACTGATTCATTATTCACAGGTTTGGACTATGGGAGACCAAAGAAGAAATATATCATAGCTATCAAAAATTCATTTAACAATTAATTTTATATTTATTTAATCCACATGCATCAACATGATAACTGTATGAATTTGATTATCACCAAATTATAACAAATACTAGATCCATTAAACATGACTTTTTTCATTGGTCAATTAATTTACAATTAATCCTAGTTTTAATTGTTTACCAATTTCCAATAATAATATCAAGAAAAATACTCAAATAATAGATATCACAATGTCTTTTGATTCATGAGGCAATAAAATCACTAATCAATTGATATTGATTCTTTAATCTGGTTCAAAGATTTATTATATCAATTCCATTATGATATTGTGGTTAAAACATGATATATCTATGAATCCATATAAACATAAATATAATAAATGAATCCACTTCCTCAAAAGGTTCATGACATTCTCTATATGAGAAGGGGCCAACACAACAGATCACAATCACCATTCTCGCATGACTGCATCCACCCGAGGATATTGTGGCATAATCGCATAAAACAACACCCAAGAATGATGCATTAGAGAAATAGCGATCACATTCCATTACATGGGAATGAGAAATAAAGGAGGGGAACCTAAAATAATGAGGTTTAAATATATCTTATACTGAAGACAGATCGACATTTCCTTACTGCACTAAAATTGGGGGTGCTCTTACCGAAGAAAGACTCCATGGAAAACGATCCATGGATTGATGTTTAGTCACACAAATCCAAGGGAGGATGAACTTTGGGCATTTCAGGCCATGGAAAAAAAGAAGGAAGAACAAAGAGAAATGTATCATGAACTTTTTAAAATCTAAATAGAGCATCAGTTTAGATACAGTTTATGATTTTACATTAAAGGAGGATCTCATCCAAACTATTTTATTTGACCGATTTAAGGCACCATGATCATTAGGAAAATTATGAGTGTAGTTATGGGCTCCAATCATCCTTAAATCCCATAAAAAGGATTTGAACGTGTTTTGCATCAATGGAAATTTCAAATTTGTGAAATTATAGGAAGCTGGAAACACTGGTCACCTACCGATATGGAAACACGGTAGCACCTAATGGTAGTGAAAATGACTCACCGATAGATGGAAAAATTGTACAAATTCTGACAGTGAAAATGAATCACCAACAATATTTTTTTGTAACTAACTAACAAACTATACAATGACTCAACAACACTATTGTTCACAACTGACTCACCGAGAGTTAGAATGAATCACTGAAAGTATTGTTCATAAATGAATCACCAATAGTACAAATCACTCACCAATAGTAATGTTCACTAGTTAGTCACCGAAAATTGACTCACTAAATGTACTATTCACAAATGACTCACGGACAGTAAAAATGACTCATGGACAATACAATTCACAAATGGCTCACCAACAGTACAAATGACTCATCGATAGTACTGCTCACAAATGAATAAACCTATTGTACTATTCCCAAATTACTCACTAGCAATACAAATGACTCCCAGATTGTACTATTCATAAATGACTCACTCATAGTGAAAATGACTCACTGAATGTTCTATTCACAAACAAATCATTGACATTACTATTCACAAAACTTGATGCATTGTTTGCATAATTGGATATTTGAAAAAGTGTTGGAGATAAGTCACTAGGACCTCCAAAAACACCTCAAAAACTGGATTTCATCAAATAAATGGACTGGATAAGTCTGAGAAATTATAATAAATATATAAAAATGATAGATATAAGATATGTAATATACTTTTCATGGAGACTATAGGTCATACCTACGCATGAACATCGTTTCAGTTTTCTTATCATATTGAATGGAAGTAAGTAAATTTAATATATATATATATATATTATACTAGAAAAATGTTTTTTTCATATATTTCATATTTATTCAGTATATATGTTTTTATAATCATTCTGAAATGGTATTAATAGAGGGTGAATGTCATCATGTTGTGGAGACGGTAAACCGTACGTACGCACGAGTGAAGATATCATTCCATTGATGGTTAAATGATATGTAGTTGGATGGTATATTAATTTTAAATAATAATTATATTTTCATGTTAATAATGTATTCCCATTATATACACCATTATACCAATATAAAAATATTAAAGATGAAAAACAGTTTACACCATGACATGGAGAATGTAAGTCATACGTACGCAAGCATAGTGATAATATTTTTCATTGGATGGGTAAAAGGATGAATATGGTTGTCCCATAATCATAAAAACATCTCAAAATATATTAGAGTGTTTATTTATTAATTTAGTATCATGACAACATAGGAAATGTAAGTAGAAGAAGAAAAAACCTTGAAAGAGTTGGTAAACAGTTACCTCTTCTTTGAGAATCTCCTTTTGACATGCAGAAACGGAACCGTCAAGTTGTATTTCTTCCCAAATTATATCCTCTAGTATGTAGTTAGTAATGTTGGGAGAAGAAATGATCAGTTTTTTATATATAGTTATTTAGAGGTGCGAATAAAATAGAAGGATAGATTCACTTTTGTAAGAGAGGTGAGGGGGAGTTTTGGAAACTCCAAAACAATTAATTTATTATAAAATAATTCTCGATTTCAAATGGCTCCAAAGTGGGTTATTTAGAGTATAATTTGAGGATACGTAGAAACTATCTAGAAACAATGATTTCATGACAAGTTTACCTCAAAAAATTAACCTTATCTTTTGGGTTGAACCCCTAGTTGAATAGTATAACACTTACCTTGTCTACTTGTCTGTTTTCAATATGTGGTTTATATAGTTAATATAAATTTCAAAAAAACCAATTGGATAATTTGTGAAATATTTTATGATATACAATTTATTCATCTGAACCATATATTTTTATTTTATTTTATTACATTTATTAAAATATTATTAATTTTAAAGTATCATTTATGTCAATTTTTATACTATTCAATATTTTAATTTTTAAAAATATAAATCCAACATGATAACTTCAAAACAATACTTATTAATTGTCCCTAATATGCCTATGTTATATATAAAATTATATGATGTCATTAATAAAGTTAAATAATCATTATTTTAATATTATTAATATCATTTAATTAATTATTTCTTTAATAAATCATAGACTGCATAAGCATTGTGTCGTCATTTAATTTAATTAATTATTTCCCCAAAAAACCAATAAATAAGTATTTTTTATATAATTATTTTATCTTTATAAATAATATTTGTAGTAAACCATATCACCTATATACCCTCACATAAAATATTATGTTCTTATTAAAATTTAAATATGTTATTTTTAACTCTACTTTAAATAAAATATAATAAATGTCCTAATCTAACACAAGTGGCAGAAAAAGGGTAACATTTTCAACATAATGTTTATTTGGGTCTAAAAAACTTATTAAATAATATTAGTACGTGTGTATGGTTAATTTTATGTTATTATATTATTCTTTTCCCCTTTAATTACCATATTTACCATTTACTTTGGTAAATAAAATTGAAAAGTTACTAAAAAAATAATTTTTATCCAATTGGACCACATTTTAATACTTTTTAAAACCATAAGGTATTTTTGATAATTCCAATTCACATATGTGGTCAAATATTGTTTAATTATAATCCTTAAAATGTGACTAGAAGGCGGGTAAAAGGGACATTCAATAATTTAATTATATATATTTATATTTCTATTAAAAAATTGGTTGCAATGGATGTCATTGGGTTCATATGTATTTTATTTATTTATTGTGACATTTAAATAAATTTTAATGTATAATAATTATTTAATATAAAATATTGGTTTTTGAACAACAATGTAGTCTATTTCACTATTCATTAAAAATTGAATATTTTTAGAAAAATTCCAAAATTTTACTCTATGATAAATATGATATTATGAATTCAAAAATAAAAACTATTTTACTAAATTTAATTTCTATGATTCTCCAAAATATATTTTCTTATTGTTTACAAAAGGAAATAAAAAGTAATTCCTTTAAGAACATAGTACTTCTAGACATATAATTATTTTACTGAGACTTATAACATTCATTATAAAATGGTTTATTTATGTAAAACCATTATTAATAATGTCTGAAAATTATTTATTACTATTCAAATTATTGTATTTGATGGATAAATTGTAAATATATCACTTAAATTATTATAATAGTAAAGTGTTGTTTCGTAGGAACTCAATCTTATATGTAGTGCACGCCAATTCAATGTTGTGTGCAGTATAAGCTATTGAATTTCATTTAAAATATATCATATTACGAAATTTGGGGGTGTTAAGGAATCAATACAGCACAAGGGTTGGCAAGACAACATCTTGGTTAACATATCCAATGTATTCTATAAAAGAACCAAAGAATCACCCATGTTAGAACATAAATCAAGAATCCAATGTGTCCTTCTTTGGTGTTCTCTAAAGAAGATCCCATGTATATCACATTCATGGATAATTGATTCAATAAATTATTTTAAATTATAAAATAGATTATATTTATAAACATTATATGACAACTCAAGTATAAAAAAGAGGATCTTTCCCATTATTCATTTCAATAATAATAGTAAATTATTATAATTAAGGATTCCATTCATTATCTTTCTCATCTCATATATATTTTCCCCTTTTTGGTTAGAAATGATAGCGCAACCCGTAGGTGGTTTCATTATAAGAATGATGTAGTGAAAATAGAACATACCATTTGATATAATTTATACAACACTTACATACGAGATAATTAAACACACCAAAGGGATATTTAAAGCATGGAAATGAATTATAATTATAAGAATTTAAAATAACACCTTGGAATTTTGATTACATTACATCGATGAATCATAGGACATGAAATCAAAGTGATACATCCTTTGAAGAAGATTTGAGATGAGGATAAAAATATAAAATTGTAATATTATAAATCATAATGGGCAATAAAATAGTGAATTAGGTTACACTAACTTAAATTCACTCTTAAGATGTGTCACACAGAAATACTATCATGAAACACAATTTTTTAATTTACAAATGATATATAATTTAATGGAAAATATATATACCAATAACATAAATCATAGGAAGGTATACTTGTCCAATATCAGGGTTGGATTTGAGTATGTTTGAAAGAAGTAAAATAAATATACAAGTACCATGAAAATAGGTAAAAGTATCTCACACAAATATTGTGCAGCAGATAGTGAAATAAACAGATAAATGATGAAGGAGGAATCAAGGACTCACAAATACACTTCCATCATGATGAGGGGTACTCGAAATGGTTTCTATATGGATGATATCTCTCCATGTAATGTAGAGAGGAGGAATAAAATCATGGAGGTTATTTTTTGGACAGATAGGATGAATAATAGAAAGATGGAATCATAATAAATTGGTGGAAATCATAAATACACACCCTTTAATGAGACGCAATATTTTTTTCACAATGTTTGGTTAACCAGGTTCCAACCATTCTAGATTCACTACCCAATTCCATGAAAGCTTTCAATGTGTCTCATGGATATTCTAGATGGTATGAAGAACCATGTGTTGAACATTTCATAACTACATGTTGTGTGGAATTACTCATGTGAGATAAGAACAATATTTATCAAAACCATAAATATCTCGTCTCGGTCACCAATAAATACATACACTAAGTCAAACATCCTATAATGCCCATGAATGATATATTAAAACCATAATCTTAAAGAGTTGGGGCTGCAAAATTTAGTAAAATAATTTAAAAAACTATATTCTAGCTATTCAACTCGTGGTACCGTTCCAAAAACTAATTTTTTTTGGAGCCTGATGCTTCCTAAAATGAACTAAACTCACAAAACCCATCATGGACACTCAAACCATCTAAAAAAATTATTCTAAACGTTTTTAATTTATATTCTAATTATCAAATAAAGAACATACCTATACACATAAGGTAAAATTAAAATTCCATCAGATTTTTCAACAGTTACAAAACACGGGGTAATACAATATCCCTACCTTTAATAATTGGATCCCTTAAAATCCTTGGGAACCACAAAAACATTATCAGACCAAATTGGGTGATGAAGATCCATTTAATAATTTGTGATGCATTCCTAAAATACAATGTACCACCAATGATCCCTTTAATCTTATGAGATATGGGACATTAAAACTCAAGCCAATTACCATGTCCCAAATTGTAATATTGAGTTAATTTTTACTTGATCCCAGTAATATAGAGATATAATTTCTTCATTGTCTTGTTTTCAAAAGGACTATAGAACTTCTCACCGTAGGTTCTAGCATGTAATGGCCAATTTTGAATCAGGGAATATCCACCACCAGAATTGTCTACTTTGACGTCCTCTTGGTGTTCTTGAGACACTCATGGAATGATTCTAAACTCAATCATATGGTCAACTAGTGATCAAACTTTATTAATTTAGTTCAGATTATTATTTATTAATAACCATAGAAGCATCAAAATAAACTCACCACATCCTGATAATATTTCAGGAATAAATTCCTCAGTGACATCATTTAATGAAACAAGAAGTTGTGTGTCATGAAACATAAGGATAAGTATTTACAAAATTCTAAGCTTAAACTGCTAATTTATCATAACATGAAACATAACCCCTTATCCCAATGCATCTTTTCATTATATAGACAATTTCCACCAAATCCTATCATAAACATTTGGTGATGTCTCTTTCCTAAGTGATCATATATGATGTCATGTCACAGATGAAATATAGGTGTATATCTGATCCAACACATGAGGATAGTCAACCATAAAAAAACTATCAGAGCATCACTGATGAAATAGGTAACCAAAAAATCATCAACTAGAGTCCAATGATCTAATGAAATATATACAGTATTCTTGAATTTATATGTCAGGCTTAGATAAATATCTGAACCTAAATGTATCATAAACATGGACTGAGCCCAATGGAAATATTATCAAAGATTAAGATATTGTCCATGAGTAAAT
Organism: Viscum album; assembly: GCA_963277665.1. Lineage (NCBI taxonomy): Eukaryota > Viridiplantae > Streptophyta > Magnoliopsida > Santalales > Viscaceae > Viscum > Viscum album. The sequence goes on from OY728157.1 coordinate 796,894,381, forward strand.
CCAAGTACTCTTAACTGGGGAACCCATGTATCACTGAGTACTAAACATTCCTCTTTGAACAGTCACACTTCTATAGAATAACTCCATGAAGTCTATTCATCGTAATAGAACATTATTTTAAATATTTATTTACCCTAGTATATTACCTAAACTATCTCATTCTATCCTAGATGATATCTAGATAGGGGACATGATCATCACTATGAAAAGAGTAAAAAATGAGGATGTTAACAATTACATGGTAGACCCGAGAAATATCTTCCATATCAAAGATAAAGTGCTCAGTATAGTTTCCAAGAAACCATAGCCACCTATCATATCAAAGTACAGTAAAAAAACTAATGGTCAACTTATTTTAAAAGTGTTCATTTTCACTTATTGATGCATCATCATTATTGAACTACAATTACCTGTTCCCTAGAGACATCCCATGATTGATCAAGCATTACTAGTGAAGTACATCCTAACTAAAAATTTATTCAAAAGACGTGTATGAAGTAAACCACATCATCTTCATGCAACATTGAAAGATCCAACATATTTGAGATATTACCAACCTCAGTGGAATTCGAAAGTAGTACTAAACATCTTAAAATTTCCATCATTGGTTGCATTCATTATACATGGATGATCAGCCATTACCCACACTCTACATGATTCTTCCCCCATATGAGTTTCTAATTTTTTTGTTTACTAAGAATGGGAACTCTCCCCACGACACACGCTCCATCGACCACTATCCATGTGTCATGGACATGGAAACCACAATATAATCAAGTGTTTTTTAAAGAACGATGACCCCTCCCCAATTAAAAGTGATCTAGATCAGATTAATATTAAGATGTACCCATGAAAATCCACCCAAGTTATGACGAAGTAAACCAGATCATTAGGCATAAGAGCCAAATCAAACTAAATTAAACATCAAGACACCCAATCCTATTTGAAACATCATCCAGAGTATTGGAAAATGGATAAATTGAATTAATTACAAGGTCAATGATCCACATATATGGCCTTTAAATCAATAATAAAAACTCAATAGTTAAATTATTATCACCGAACTCGTAAATTTTATTTTAATATTTACCAATGAGACGGGTACCCCATGTATCGTCGCATTCCACCCAAATATTTGTACTTAACTATGAAAAATTCTTGATATTATTCATAGTCTTATGTCCCTATCCATATTAGTATCTTATGGCCTATAAAAATATATCTTAGAGTCCTACTATCCTATATAACTAAATAAAAAGTTAAAAACCTCTCATGTCATTAAACACATATGAAGATAATGAGGGGTCACAGAACCCACTATGCAGCAAACCATTCCTTAGGAATGTCTAACCCAATATAGGTGGGAATTTATTGATCCCCCCCATATAACAAGTGTGAACATTTTAAACATCCACCCTATAATAAATAGTTTTTACTTTAAAAAATGGGAATTCTACATCTAAAAAATAGAACACGAATTGTACCACATGTTACAATGATCAACAGGGAAAAAAATAATGATTTGAAATTATAAGGGGTTATTGAAAAATATCATTTTGATCCTAAAAACAAGTTTTACTATAAAATATCTCTTTCCCCTACCACCTATCCTATAGGATATTGTAATCTTATAAGAAATGTTGACTTTCCCATTCCAAGGAAATTTTAATGAACCTTGAAACTACCCTTACACTATGGATAAAAATAAATCAGCACATGAATATCTTCATTTCAGGAATCATATTGATTCATATTTAACCTATAAACAATTGTTTACTCAATTTAATCCATAATGCACCATGTATACAGAAATTACTTCCTATAATATTATATAAGAAATTCCCATTATGAACCCCCCTTTAAAACATCATTTATTTATCAATAAGAGCTAAAAATAATTATATTAGTGAAAGATAATTTATATTTCAATCTATAAAATAAAACATCCATTTGGTTGGAATTGGAATTTTAATTAACTAACGCCTTATATAGGTACAAATCAACTATAGGTTAGAGGACTTTTTGAAATAAATGAGTGGGATTGACATGTTGGATACCAACATCTATTTATATTTGAATCTATACAATAATATTTGGACACATTAAATGGCCATACCTATATAGTATAAACATTCCCCCATGGGATTAGATACTAAGGCATAAAAACGTATGGAACCCAATGAGGGTACTATTTTATGATTCTGGGTTAATCAATATGAAACTATATTTTATTTAAAATAGGAAGAGTTTTAAAACACCATTAATGGGTTTATTTCATTGGAACATAACACAATGAACGACCTATAATGGTCGAGTCCAATATATCTCACTAGAAACTTTCCCCAACTGACCAACTTGGTACTGTTTCTGGATTTTGAAATTTGTTCATATGGGTTTCCATGAAAATGCCATAGATGTAGAAGAATATAAAAAAGAATAAACTTACTAAAAAATTATGATTCAATAGTTTCTATATTTACAAAATGGTCTCAAGGAATATCAAGCTCATATATGATGGCTTGATAATAGGGGTTACAATTTTCAAATTTATAAAGCACTCATACACTTTATAGATTAAAATGGATCCAATATAATCAAAACTAATATGTTTCATCCCCTAAAACCGATGGAACATTTCTTAAACATGTAAGAATTGTTTAGTTAAGATGTCACCATCAAACTATTTACAAAAATATCTGCTTTGATTGATGATTTAACAATAATAATTAATTGTATATTAAAATTAGAATTATCCATACTCCCACACATAGTAAATACTAGAAACCACTATAAATAATTTCCTAAAAATTTTATATACATAAGCATACTAACGAATCCTGAATCGTGGTACAATAATCATAGAAAAAAGCTGTACCAGAAAAAATTCATGATACATCATAAAATAGGGAATAATACTCTAGAATGGTACACAAATATACATGATAAACACGAAACTATAATCATAGAAACTTGTTGTATGAGAATAAGTTATACTAAACTACACTTCATGTTATACAAACAATAATTATACATAATCAAAAAACACACACATATTAATGAAACTTCATGGAATGGAATATACATGGCTTGTCAGTATCTATGTTCCTAGTATGATGCACATAATGAATCTTCCTTACCATACCCGAAAAGGGTTAATACTATAAATATCATAAATCATTAAGCTCTAAAAGTACACTAATCCCTCACTGTGAAATCAAATAAAAACTCAATAATCAATAACAAAAAATAATAATTGCATCCCTGACCACATGGTATTTTCCCTGTTTGGGGGTTGATCACTCCCACAGGCAACTATTTACAATGCATCGACACATTACAATCTCATCTATACCAGACCAAAATAGTAAGAGAAAGGAAAATAAAACCCGTATAATAAATTTTTTTGTAACATCCCAATCTAGGAACCATTGTAATAGTACCCTAATTCGGTAGGTCACATTACCTCAAATGTGCATCCCCTTACGCTAGAGGCTAACAACCGGCAACATGGGTCTAATAATGGTATAGTGGGGAGACCATACCGTCATTGTTATAGTTATAGATTGATATAAAAAATAATAAATAGATCATACAACTTTTTAAGTATAATTAATAAATAATAGAGGGTAGGAAGATTATGATAATAATCTTATCAAGTGTCCAAAATCAGATATACAACCATTCATGAATTTATAGATGAGGCAATATAGTATAAAAAAGTAACGATAAAATTGATGATATAATACATTTCATTAAATAAGAAAATAAATAATTCTCTAACACCTATCTCAATATGAATCTTAAGATATGGCTCAGTCCTGTGCTCTTAACTAACATGCAGAAGCATGAAATCACAATTTAAGGATCAGGTGCAACCAATTAGGTCTATTTTGCTAACCTAGTGAAAGGGTATGTCCAACAGTATGTGAGATATGATTAGTAGGACAAAAAGGTAGTTTTTAATGATAGTAAAATTATGAATTTAAAATATAGTAGTGTGCTATTATGAAAAGTAATGTTGTAAATAAATAATAGTAAACAAGTCACCCAAGGATCCTAAGGGACACCTAGTCGTCCATGCCTGCTTCGACCCAAGACGAAATATATCAAACCATGATCAACCTCTATAGATTTAATATTTTTATATAATTACTACAAATATTCACATGAAAACATATATGGGCCTATTAAGGGTAAAAATAAAAACATGGACCAAACATAGAAATGTTCTTTATTTTGTCAGATGTGTCCTTCAATATGATAAACTAGCATAACATAGATTTTTAAAGAAGTGGCATTAAGATCTCAGTAAAAAAGGCATCCAAAGACCATCCAAGTGTATGAATAGAGAGTAATATGATGTATCTCACCAAGAGAACCATAATAAACCCACACTATAAGAGTCCTCCAAAGGCTATCTGTAATGAAGAATATCATGTATCACTCTCAGTATGGTATCAATGCCTAACCCACGGAGTCTATAAATGGGAAACACATAAGGGACCAAGTATTGATTGGGAAATATTATAGAAACATTTAAAATTGATCCCATCCATGTTAAAAGATTAGGGGTCCATGTATCACTTGTTTTTAAAATAATCTCAATCAACCTATAAGGTCATCCACGAAAATCATATATGAGAATCTAAGTATAGATCAAGGCATTGAAGGTGTAGAACACTGATCCCAACCCTTATACACCACATTTGGGACCATTTATCACTATTGGAATGATGTAGAAACACATACCATTGATCTCATCCAAGGTGACTCCCATTGGGAATCAGTATCGCTCATGGGTTTTCACATCCAAAGTATTTACATAGAAACATTATGTTTGATAATGTACAATGTACTCCACATCGATCTTAAATGAACAAATAAATATTATCATTTAAATGTTCCAGTTAGAATGGAAGCAGTGAATAAGATTCAATAAATTATAAAAATATGGTTTACAAATTTATAATTAATTAATTCTTTTGTGGCCAATTATTTACAAATTAAAATTAAACCGTTCTGAATATAAAAAAATTATTGTTTTAGAAAAATATTTAAATGAGAAAATTTATGTTTATAGAATATTCAAATCGCACTATTTTTATTATATTGATAAAATATATATTCAATAAAAAAAATTAATGTTTAACATATGCGTTTTTTCAACCTGTTATAAGAACATGTCAAATTTTACTCAGAAAGATGCAGTTTTCTAAAAGGTTGTGTTTCCTCCATTTGATGGAGTAGTTAATTTAAATATAGTTAATTTCACATTTATAATTTCAATTTGAAAAAATAATAATTTTATTTGAAATATAAATATAAAAATTACTTTACATTATTTTTTTATTATAATGATAAATTTCATATTTTGATAAATAGTGAGAAATAATGATTTTTTTTCAGAAATTGAATTTTGTCTAAATAATTTATATAGTAATATTATAATATTTATTGGGTTAAAAGTATAATTAGACATATTTTATATATTTTAATCACATTTATATAATTTGTATCAATTTTACATTGAATATGTATATAAAAACATTTCAATCTTTTGAATGCTTTCACATTAACAACTCATTTTCTCGTTCCGTCAACAAGTGTGATTTTATATTACATTTAAAAAATTATGTACATTTAATTTTGAAAAATGGAGTCCATATAATGATTTAGATGTTACAAATTTACTAAATAGGTCCCATTAAATTTTGGAAACTATTAATTTCAAAGAGCGAATTTTTTATTACCACGATTAAGGGTAAAATATGGTAATTAAGTGTAAAAGATATTCTAAATGTTATAAAATTATATAAAAAAAATATTAAATTTTTTTATTTGAGTTATTTTATTCCAAAATTATTTCTGGAATGATTTCATGATATCATTGAGAAACTTGAATAAATTCAATACACTTTGAGTCTCTAATTTGAATGAAAAATCAAAGATGTCATACATATATTTTATTAACAATAAACTTTTTAATATAGGGTTATTTGGAATATAACACTGACAATAAATAGTAATTTTAAATATAAAATATTATCTACATATTGGTAATTTATTTATAATTTTTATGTGATAAAATAATTACCTTTAACGCTGACATAAAGGTGATGTATAAATTTTTTAGTTAATGAAAATATACAATAAATTAGAGTAAAAAAAGTAAACTAAAAATAATTGGAAATAACATATATAATGTAAAATAATTAATATATGAATATTATATTTTAATAATGTGTTTTAATAATTTTTGTGATTTTATCTTGTAGCTAGGATATTTTAAAAAATCCATGTAAAATAAATGTCAAAGTTGACATTAATGTTATTTTAGAATAAAAAAATTTATTAAATGATATTAAATTTCTAAAAATACAACATTAAACCAATTTACTTTTATAGGTTTTTAAATTTCATAAAATATACATTTAATGTTTGTTTGGAAATTTATAGTAACTATATTAAACCTTAAAATCGTAAAAATCCATGTTGACACAGTAAGAGTTAAAGTGTTAAAGTAAGGGTTAAATCCAAAAGATAAGCATATAGAAATAGTCAAAACCATTCTCAATTTCACTAGATATGTTTTATTACCCCAATAATAATTCAATAATCTATATAAATAATTTTTTATCCATTTTTAATTTAAAATAAATTAATATTAATTTAATAGTTTGTATTATTCTAAGAGTGTCGGCACTCTCTCATATAAAATAAAACAATTTCTTCTTATTTTTTCAACATCCAAAAATGTTTTCATCTTAAAATATAATCCCAAATACCTTAAAATAATATTTAACCACGTTATAGATATTTTATTTTAGTCAAAAAAACCTCCCTTAGTGGTTTTATAGTGTAATTAAAAGGAGATTTTCTGAAGAAAATATATCATTTTTGATTAAGTGTGTTTGTTTTGTTTCTTCTTCCAACCCCATAAAAACTTTTTCAAACATGTTTAAAAATTAAATCCAATTTTCAATATATAGTTGTATGTTTTTATCTTGATATCATCATCTAAATCCATCTCTACTTACACAAAATGGGAAAATAATTTATCAGTTTTGTGTATGGAGGACTACCGCCTCACGAACCGATGAAAAACATTTTTTATCACTATATCTCAAGACAGGTTATAAAAATTGAATTAATTTTTATATATTATATACATGAAATATTTATCATTATGAAAAGTTATTATATATTTATCTTTATTACATTTCCAGGCACATAAAAATGATAATTGTGTTCTGTTGTATGTGTGAACTATCACCTCCATGAAGCGTTGTGATTCTTTTTTTCTCACCACATCATATGGATGATATCTTTAATTATATTAAAATTATTAATTTTATATTAATTATGTTATGATATTATGGAAATAAAAATTGATACATACATCCATTCCATATGGATCATTGAAAATGAAAACATTACTCATGTCTATGTAAAGACTACCTTCTCCAAGATTGCAGTGTAGATCAATTTTCATAAAAATATTTAATGAATATATTTAAAAGTGTGGTTGATATATAATGATTATTATTATGAAATTAATATTATTCTATAGATTATTTACTAATGACCACTTTGAATATAGACATCATAGTAGACATTTTGGACTCAATGATTGAATATTGTCAAAACGTTTGATATGAACCTAAATCATTACGTAATTGTGATAGCCTTTTAACAAGTGATATAAAATAAAAAATAAACATGCAATAAATTAAATAAATAAACAATTTTTAATTATTAAATAATATAAATAACGTATGTGACAAGTCAGAATCAAGGTATGGGACTTTTTAACTAAATAAACATTATAATAAATTTTTTAAAGATTTATTTTCTATATATTTCGGTTTCATGAAAATATTTTTATAATGATTTTTATTAATATATTAATTTACACTTAAATGTTCTAAAATGGGTATTTTATAATTACATAAAATGTTTTTCAAAAATAATCATCTTAAGGGTTTATGTAAAGTATATTCAAAGAATACGGTATATATATGTGGATACATAATAATTGATATACCATGTGTTTATTAGTTATGAACATAAAGAACGTACATGATGAGTCAAAATCACATTAAGGGAATTTTAACTAAAAACCTCATTTTAAATGTTTTAAATATTCAATTACCAATTCTTTCCTTTTCATATCCATGTTTTTCAAAAATTATTTTTACGAAAGTATGTATATGGGAATGAGTGTTATAAAATGTCATTTTACTAATTTCTTTCAAATGTTACAATGTGGTATGGGAAAATATGATTTAAAAAAATCTTTTTAATCATTAAAAATTGATTGATTATTTCGATAACATGAATTTTTTTCTTATAAGGAAAAGTGAAATTTTATGAGTGAAATGAAGAAATATAAAATACATTATTTATTATGATTATATAATGGGTATTTCACATTTTATGGGTTGTTAAATGATAAATCAATGAAAAGTGGTGACAAGATAGGCCAATGTTAGGTAGTTTTATGATAAACCATATATGGGTGGTTATATTACAACCTCCAATTCATTAGGTACAGAAGTCAAATGTATAATTATTATATTTGTAGATCTAAAAAGATTAGAAGTTGAACGCATGGTTATTCCATTTTATTATAATTATTTATTAATTTATCGACATATATTTTAGCATTTTTAACGAGTTTTCCGGAAAATGGATTCATACTAAAAAGTTATTGTATTGATCTTTTTGCAAAGATGATACCTTTTTCGAATAAAATGAATGTTTTTATGAATATGTTTTTATGGATTTTCATTAGAGTAACCTTTTCCATTATTTATGTCAAATAATGATGTTTTGTGATCATCCCACATTTTTTTGTTTTTTCATAGGGTTAATAGGGGTATAAAGGCAAGGAAAGATCAAGGGGATAATTTCAATGATATCTCTTATATAGAGACCCCACACTTTATTTTAATGAGTTACATTTTATTGAAAAAATGTATACTGATTATAAGTTTCCACTTGTAATATATTGGTATCCATTGTGATATTTTGTCCTAATTCACTATGAATATAAACTGAAAAGATCCTTGAATGTTGATCCTAGTTCAAAACACTTAAACATGTAATGTTTAAAGTCAATTCCTTATAGTTGAAATGAAAGGATGGTTTAGAAATATTTTATATTGGGATGTTATCTGAAGAGTTAGGGATACCATTATGGGTTTATAAATATAAGTTTGATCATAATACCAATTTCATATGAACCCATTATGAGAATTTCAGATATGATATTTTAGGGCGATTAATGATTTTTTTGAGACATACATATTTGAGTTAATTATAGATCATTAATTTTTGGGATATTAAATTTTTGTTATGAGAAAACTTTTAGGTTAAAACATATTATTGTTATTTTTTAGTATATCATCATATTTTTAAGAATATTATAATTATTACATATTTTTAGGAAATGTGAAAATTTTAGGATACATGGAAACTCATCACATCTTGTAAGGCCATGGGAATTGAACCCAAAACCAAAGGGATACACAGGTGGATCACCTACATTTTTGTTCGCATGGAGTCCCAAATAGTATAAATTTTCCTTTTTAGTTAAATGATTTTATGGCTGGATAATATTTTGATTTTGGTAACATATATCTAACAAATATATTTCCACGATATTTTATTTTTTCATTAAGAAATTATTGTTAATTATAAAGTAATTCGTTATTTTGGTAATCATATAAGAATACATTAATCATATTATTTTGGCATTTAGTTTGATGAATATAGGTTGAATTTTATATTTTCAAGAAAATGTGATTTTTTTTGTGTCTTTATGGAGATTTATAGAAATGACTAGAATATGTTGGAGAATACAGTATTTGATTATATACATTATAGAACGAGACTTAAGAGTCATTAATGTCATTTGGAGATAAATATTAAATTTACCATCAATGATTTTGTGATCAAATCATATTTATTTTTGGGTTTAAACCTTGGTTATAAAACTTTTGAATAATTTTATGGATAATTATTTTTTGAATGATCTATATTAAATATTGGGTGTCACTGTTGAATTATTGACACTAAATTATTTTTTCATTATGTAATTGTTTATTTATTTACAAAATTGTTTTATAATTTAATAACCATTTTTGTTTTGGATAATGTTCCAGGGAAGGAAAAAAAGATAGTCAACATGTATTTGATTATGTGGTTTTCTAGAAGTTGATTCCGATGATTCGTGCCTGAAAGATTCAACATGAATACTCATCATTTGTCAGAAAAATGTTTTTGTGGTGGAAATTTATTAAATAATGAGAGTATACTAGTCAAGTAAGTATATTTCATGATGTTCATATTATATTTTGTAAAATAATTCCTCAAATATATGATAGTTTTCTTGAAACCAAATTATTATCCATTTATTTTTCCTACTAAGAAATCAATGAATTTTTATCCTATAACAGATTTATGGTTTTATTGTAGTTCAATTTCTCATGACCATGTTCTCTATCACAATCTATTAGAACATGATATTTGTTTTTCTCTTCCATTTGAATGTTTTTTAACATATAACAATAGAATGTGTTATCTCAAGAAACCTTCATACTTTCATTTCTCTATTTTCAAATGGATGTTTTAACAATTATTTTTCCACTACATGATTCCAAAAATGGTACATTGAAAAGTAAAACCCTAGTAACAAATCCTATTTTCAAATTTCAAGGAATAAATTTATTTAAGGGGGTCGAATGTAACACCCTATGTTTTTAAGAGGAATCACTGCGTTCAATAGCATAAATGATAAGCCACATCGATCATTAATGAGAAACTAGATAATATTATTTAAAGGTAATTTTTAGAATGGAGGGAATTTGATGAATTAATTTAATTATAAAAATATTCTTTACCCATGTATAAATAATTATTCAAATGGTGAATAAGTAAATATAAATCAAAATAAAACCCTTTTTTAAATTAAATTAATTCCTTTAATAATAAAACTATTTTAATGTAAAAAATTATGTATAAGAAATAATTTAATCACTCTTGTAGGATTATATTATATAAATATTTATTCAGTTTGGTTTTTAACATTCTTATTATGTGTTAACTATTCATAATATACTAAAAAATTCCATTTTTCACATAAAGGATGCATATTCATAAAAAATACATTTCTTCCACCTTTTGATGGTGTAATTTTTTTAAATATATTTATTGAAATATTCATAAATTCTATATTGAAATATAAACTAATTAATTGAATTATTAATTTCAATATTTACATTGTTTTTAATTTTAATATTTTTTGGAAAGTTTCAGGTTTTTATGAATAGTGTAAAATACCGACTTTTTCTTGGAGACAAATTCTTCTTCTAAATAATTTATAGGAAAAATTTTCATTTTTTATTGTATTTAAAGTCTAATTAGATAAATTTTATATAATTTCATCCAAATTAGGTCATTAAAATCAATTTCACACTGAATTTGGATATAATAACATTTTAATCTCTTGAATGTTTTCACATTAAAAACATGTTTTCATGTTCTGTCAAGGGGATTAATTTAAATTATTTTTAGCCAGTTTTGTGTATTGAGTTTCGAAAAATATATTCAATATTTGGAATCATACAGTCCAAAATTAGTATATAGGGATCTTTTTCAAAAATATGAATTGAAAACATATTAATTTTTATTACCACAGTTATTTTAAAATTGAGAAGTAAGCATAAAAATAATTTTGTAATAATTTTCTAATAACTACGATAATTATTAATTTAATTGGAAGAGTTCATATTAACCAAGATCATACTTGGTTTGATTTTATGTCATCTTAAAGACACATTTATGTATTTAATCAAATAATTGTATTTTATATTTATAAAATGTCAAAGATGTCATACTTATGATTTAGTAATTAATCCATTTCTATAATCAGGTTTTTCAGAGGTTATATTTGATTATAAAAATTCATTTGGAATATTAATGTTATATCTGAGTCATGGTTATTTGTTTATAATTTTGTGGTGATAAAATAATTACCTTAAATATTAAAATAACAATGATGCATTAATTGTTTGATTAATATAAATTTCAAGTAAATAATAAGTAACATTATAAAATATATATATTCTGAAATAATAATTGTTACAAAAAATTGATATATCTCATTAAGAAGTTAATTATCTTCTACAAAATAAATAAAATTTATCTTTTATATGATATTTTTAAAAAGTAAAGTAATGAATATTGTAAAAAATTGACATTAATGGTATTTTAAAATAAAAAATAATTTTTTAGATGATATAAAATTTCTAAATATATAAAATTATTAAAAATATTTGGTATAAGGATTTAAATTTCATCACTGATCCATTTATGGTTCTTTTTTTATTTTATAGTTACATTATAAACCCTTAAATTATTACACATCCATGTTTTTAGGGTAAGAGTTAAAGGGGTTTAATATGGGTTAAGGCCTCAAGATAAGAATTAAAAATTTGTAAAAATATGTATAAATTTAATTCGATTATTTTTTTAGACCCATGATCACCATATCTTAGAAATTGATCCGTTTTTGAGCCATTTTAAATTCGAAATAAATTTATTTTGATTTATAATTTTGAAGAATTCCTTGAGTTCCCCTTCCATCTAATATAGAAGGGCCCCACTTCTTCTCTTTTTCATCACACATAAAACCTAATTATTTTAAGAAAATATCTTTTAGAAAAACATCATATAATCTATACCCATATTATAGTGTAATTATTTTATGTCTACACCCACCCTTAATTGTCATAATGTGTAAAGAAAAAGAGATTGTTCAAGGAAAAGGTATCATTTTTTGTTAATTATTTATGTTTTGTTTTTCGTCCAACATATTAAAATATTCATTAACCATGATAAAATAATAAATCAAGTAACCTAAATATACGGAGGTTTTATTATGTAAATATGATCACCTAAATCTATCTCCACTTCCATTTTATAGAAAAGGAAGTTATAATTTGTATGTACGACGTGAAACCATATCACAAAATGATGAAATTTTTATTCCAGCACCATCTCTCAAGAATTTTTTTAATGATGGAACTTATATTTATATTTTATTTTCAAAAATTAATATTCATCAAGAGATAATAATATATATATATTTTCTCATATTTTCATGCAAAAACCATGGTAATGTCGTTCAATCGTATGTGTGAAATATCACCTCCATGAAGTGATTTGATTCGTTTTTCATCACCAATAACATGGATTCTATATATAATTGAATTTCAATTATTAATATTATATTAATTATATTGTTATTATAGGAAGATAAACTAATACTTAACTTCCTTCTATATTGATCATTGAAAAATGAAAATGTTACTAAAACACATGTACGACCTACAATCTCTATGATTGTAAAAAGGTTCATTTTTCATAAACATCTAAAATGAATTTATTTAATGGTATGATTTATGTATAATAATTATTATTATTTCATTCATATTATTTTTAAAATTATTTACTATTCAATACTTGGAATATATATATCATATCAAAGTAATTTTGGGATCAGGTATCAAATATTTTCAAAACATCCAACATGATCAAAAATAATTACGTAATTATTATAACATGTTAATAAGTTCTTTAAAATGAATAATAAACATGAAAAATATTATAATACCTGATTAAAATATATTGATATTAAATCATTTTAGATGAATATTCATTACATTACAAAAATACATGACCGATGACTGTAATATTATAGTGTCATTGAACACTTGGAAGCATAACATTATTACATCGTGAAAGATCATAAAAATCTATATTAATGATCATACCCTTGAGTAATCATACATAAAACCGTTCTTATTTACCAATATAATATGAAAATAATAATGTAGAGATCTAATAATCTTTCTTATGGTAAACAAGCGAGATATATAAGCATAACATGGGAATTAGGATATAAGAACGTGATATAAATATCTGAAGATCATTTCCTACATATAAAAGATAATAAACCAGAATAGTGGAATAATATTTTTTATTAATAATAAATGAATTATTTTGAAATCAAGAGCACAATCCTTAATACCATAACATAGGCATAAGACATGTAATTGTGGTAGCCACATAAACATAAAAAATTATTTCGTCAGTAGTCAAGGCCTTATAAAAATTCCTTGTTAGGGAAGTGGGTTCATTCCCCAAACCATATTTTAATTTAATGAATACTACCAAGGCCAAATTAGTGGAAAAATAATTTACTAAACTCTATTCACTTCACATACCATCTTGTATTACTAAATGAGGTTCATCTCCCATTAATGCCTTATATTATTGATCTGAGGTCACTCCTTATTCCAGCCCTTCATTTCTGAACCGGGTCCACTCTTCATTACATCCCTATATTACTAAATTTATTTCACTCATCATTCCATCCATATATTACTAATCTGGGAACACTCCTCATTCTAGCCATGTATTATTGAACAGGGTTCACTCATCGTTCAATCCTTTTATTACTTAATCGAGGTTACTCCTCATTTCATCCCTCTATTACTAAACCACACCTCCCTTTCCAACCATGTATTAGTAAATGAAGTGAACCTCTCATTATATCCATATAAATCTCATGGGATATATAAATATTTACCCATTTTATTATATGGATATATAGGTCCCACCCATCCCATAATGAATCCATACATATGTGTGCCATTAAATCATAAATATTCATCATATCATAACCCATAAAATAAAATTTTATTAATAAACATGTAATCATATCGTAACTTGTGGAAAAAAATATATTTTTTTAAATATTTTAATCAAATCATAACATTTGATATGAATTTGGTTTCATAAGCATATAACCATTGAATGTGAAGCAGGTTTCTTAAACAGACAATCCTAGAACGAGAAATAGTTTTCATAAACATCATTCCATTAAAAAAGTCATTCAGAGAAACAATATAATTGGATACCTTTAATAATTTCCCAGAAAGGCATGAATAACACCAGTGGATGTCATCTTAGATTAAAAATAAATTTTAATGATCTTATAAAATCATTTCTGTAGGAAAATATTCTTTATTCTTTGTCCAAAGTCTTCAAAACCTAAAACCCTTTTCAAAACCTTTTTATAATAATTGAATTTAAATCATACGATGGATTATTTGTAAACCATAAAGCATTTTCAAAATTCATTTTAGTTGAAAATGAGATTATGAGATAATTTAAAAAACCTTCTTGAAGCATTTTTGAAAACATTGTTTTTTGAATAAAATATATTTCTGACCAAAGATAGAAATAATGACATATTTTCTTAAAAAATCAATTAATTATATTCGTTATAAAATATTTGAAAATGGTACTAATATATGGATATTTCATGACTAACAATCAGAAAATAAATAAAATTATTTTTCTTAAATGATGGATAATAAGATTTCACTTATTCAAATCATAATCATAAAAAATCTCGATAATCAATGTGATTGATGCAATATACTCTTACCACATGGTAACATTGATTAATACATATCATATAAGAAATTTACATTACATGAAGATTAAAATATCATTAAAATAAGTATATTCATGATATAAAATTTCATTGGAAATTTTATACACCTCATAGAATAATATAAGTGCATAACATGGCATGTGTCTCAAAGATGATTTTTTTGATTAAACTACATTACTGATTTCGTATCTTTAGAAATATAAACACCATGAAAGAGAGATCATAAAATTTAAATGTATATACCCATAAATTAAATAATAATATTTTTATAATATATTAATGGGAAGTGCATACACTATAAAAAATAAATGAGTTGTGTATGGGGCATAAATCTCACAGAAATAAGAATGTGCTGAGAGAAACCCTTACCATAGGACTTGACATTCACTGTACATGTTCATACATTCTATAAAATAAAGATAATTTTATTATAAATCTATTATAGAACCATATTCTCATATATATTACTGAATATTATTTTATTATGACTTTTAATTACAATTTTATTAATAATTTCATTTTAATATTACATTTTGAGTAGTATCAATATTATTTTTATTAAAAGTTATGATTTTTTATTCACGGTCCTATTAATAATTTAATTTTTTAATTATATACAAAATGTGAAACATTATGTAAATTATATATATATTCCTAATATAAATATTTTCAATAATCTTTAAAATATAGAAATATGAAATGGAGTACACTGTTCATGAAGATAGTAGGCTATAAGTATGCATGAATGTTGTATGCGTTTTATTATCATATGGAATGAAAGAAAAGAAATGGAATATATATATATATATTATAATTCTAGAAGAATTTTTTTTTTATATTTCATATTTTATTACTAAACCAATATATTCTATTAATGTGTTGACCAATCACATAACATTAAGGAGGCGGTAGTCCACAAATCCATAAACAAAGTAATCATATTTACAAAAATGGAAATCAAAATGGTTTTTTATGTAATAATACAAAAAGAATAAGAACATCTTAAATATATTATATATCAAATATAAATATTAATTCTATCTTAATTCCCAGAAATGATAGGTTCTAAAGTTGAAAAAAAATTAAATTGATTTGTGAGATGGTAGTCCTCCATACACACAAACGATAATTTCGTTACAGTTTTTTTGGATGTATGTATACATTTTGAACGATGATTAAAATAAAAACATATAAGTATATTTATGATTATTACATAATTATATATTAATTTAATAATAAACAATTAAATGGTGGATATTTAAAATGAAATAATATATCTTGTGGAAGGATTCTACCTCTTCTTTGGGAATTGTTTTTGCTTTGAAAAAAAGAAATTACTTTGATTGATTTATACCAAAATTGATGCATCTAGGATGAGAGTGGGAAATTTCTTAGATTATTTGGATAGTTTTTAGGGGATCTAGTGTGTCTTGATATGTGTGAGGATGTGAGGGGTGTGAGTTCCCTTTTATAGTGGAGGGGTGTGGAATTCTTGAAAATTTAAAACGGTAAACACTGTTGATATGTCTCCATGACATCATATTCTTCCAATAACTGTCAATTTTAATGAGAAGAACTATATGTTACAAATATGTACATATAATGGATTGTGGAAATTGTTCTAGTGTATTTGGCCTCTTAAGTAATAGTTTAACCATGAAGGATACTTGTTTTTAACGAAATAGTTTTAATTAATTTTAATTACTTTCACTAACATATATTTTTGAAAAGAAAATTCACATTTATAAATATTATAAATTCTTATAATCCCAAATATAAATTCAATTTTTCCAAACTATTAAAACATAAATGGAAGAAATTAATTCTATAAAAATCCCACAGACAAGTCGTGAAAGTGGGTAACCTTATCATTATGGGTGAAGTTGAGATCAATCTCGACCAGCATCCTGGAAATGTTTCCAAAAAAAATCCACAGAATATTAATCGACAATGATAAGAGTCCCAATTTCAATCCCAATGTCTTTTAGGATATTAGCAAATCATAGTACCCAATTTAGTCCATACACATGATGCCCGACAATAAAAAGTTCATTCTGAGAATGCAAGACATTGAATCCCAAATTCCATTCATTTAAATGATTACATCTAGGTTTCTACAGTAGTAAACCAATAACCCATGCTCGAAGCTTCAATTTTTTTGAATGAAACCAATTGTAAAAAAATCGCCACCAAAGAAAGACACATTTGAAGTTAAAGAGACCCCAAAATTTTGAGATCCTTCAAGCCATATCATCCAGCTTCTAGGTTTATTCACCATTGGGTAAGATAGTGCGTTCAATTAAAGAGTTGTTTACAAATTCCATTCTCTCTGAAAACATTGTAGGGTTAGATTCATTGTGGGATGAAATTCCCTAGTGAAGTATTCTACAAGAAAATGATTTCTTAAGAAATTATATGACCTTTTCTCTACTCTAAATCGAACATGCAATCGCATAATTTTTCATCACATAAGCATATGAACTACAGGAATCGTCCTTTTAAGACTAAATAGGAGTCTCTCGAGTAACCCTCATCACTGCATCTAAGGAAGTGGGTTTATTCGCCGCTATTTCCTTACAGACAAATAATGGATCCTCGATGGTGGATCTAGGGATCACAGTTTGCAATTCTTCAGATCTGGAAACAAAATTAGAACCTGACGCTAGAGACGAGGCTGTATTCATCTCCTTCACATACATGAAGTTATGAGCACCAATTGGCTCACATGATATGTGAGTGGCTGGTATTGATTTCAACATGAAATAAGATGTCGATACTGCTTCAACATATGGAGGGGGAAGTGTGAACCCAAGGTATTTTGGAACCACCATGAGTGATTGAAACAATATGATTTATCATCATGTTGAGGGAGAAGACTCTGACAACATATCCAACATCATAAAATAGGATTTTTATCTTATACCCATAAAATATATTAGATAAGTATGAAAAATGTATATTGAATAATATATATATTTTATTGAACCTATTCATAAATATTGGTTTGTTTAATTTATTGAGATAAAAATAAATATTATCATAGAGAAATATTTTTTTAGGAATGTAATTTCATTATTTTCAAATAGTTTTTAATGTCATATCTAAATAATTTATATCTAAAGGATTATTTTTATAAAAAGGTATAATTAATATTTTCAAAATTTTGTTAATACTGTTGATAACTTACATTCAATTTGATAGTTGGTATCAATAATATTATTTTATATATAAATATTAATAGTATATAGTATTTTAATAAATCTAGGCCCTGTGAGTAATGACAACTATCAAAGTGACTTAGTATTGAGTGTAACCCAATCCAAACATATTTTTTCACATACCATGAGCTATTATAAGTGTTGAATATAGTTTATGGTTCAATTAATTTTTTGTATAATGTAAGAAAAACCTAGTTCTTTAATGTTAGAAAATCAATATTTAGTGTTGTGTGAAAAGAAAAATAAAGAAAATATTGAATAAATTTGAAAAAAATCACAAAATTTTATGTGTTAAATTCTACCCCTTTAAATTGAATATTAAAATCAAAATTTATTTTGTTTATCAATGGTTTAATACTTTTAGGTTCCTTAAAAAGAACCCACATTGTAAAAATGTATACTAACACATGGTTTTGAAAGGGAATGTTGGAAACATAACATATACGCAAAGTAACACATAACTAGGTTGATATGTAAGAGAAAATAAGTGGGTTGCGAGAAACCAAAAAAAAGTATAATATCATCAATAATACTATAGATTGATAAATATAAATAATCCCATGAAAGGAGAGGATCCATATAATGTTAATCAATCACAAGATAGTAAACTGAAATAGCATGAAAGAGGTCATTAGAATCCTACAAATGATGATAATTGAATAACATATTATTTCATGACCATTTTTACAAAAATTTGATGACTTTTCATGAAAAGATTTACTTACATGATTTTAAGAATACCTCTCGCATTGTTTTTCCATGATCGATTTACACTTCGTCACTTATTCTATAAAATGAAGGTGAATTTTTCATTCCTAATGTATTAAAAATTAATGATATCCATAAATAGAATTTTGGGTGATTCTATATGAATTTTGTTATTAGGAAAAAAGGTTAGAACATGTTATCTGATATGCATAAATCCTCATAGGGTGATATAGTACTTTAGTTTCTAAAATATCATTTGAAGATTAATACAAACCATTACATAAATGGTAAATATTATAACCATTATAAAATATAGAAGGCCAAAACATTTGAAATATGGTCATGAAATTTCACGAAAATAGCTTAGAATTGATCCCCCATATATCATAAAGTATATATTCTTTTTTATATACCAAACATGTGATTATCATCATCATGTATTCCCTAGATTCAAGGTAATAACATGAATTAATATAAATCATTATTGATAACATTCATGTTTCCTTATTTCAATGTTTATTGGATATGTTTCTGAAATCCAAAAATTTTGTAAACTACTTCAATGGTAGTATAGACAACTTTTCATAAATCCTTAATTAGTTTCAAAGAATTCGGTTCCATGAAATTTATAGTATAATTTTATTGATATATTTTTCAAAACATCATTATCTTAATATATGAACATATTAAGTGTTATGATTCCCTTAATCATGTGTTTCCCATGTACATCGCCTTACCATTAAATCAATTTTCAATATCTTCAACCCCATTCATCATATCCTTTTCAACCCTTAGTGAAAAAATTATACTAAAAATACTTAAATATTTTCTGAATCGTATCACATTATATTTGAATTCAAAAACATATACACTTAAATATTCTAATTTTATTGTTAACACATAACTCAAGATTCATCATCTTATATCTTTTTTCCCATTTACAAGAATATGAAATATGAATAATGTATTGTTGTTCCTAAAACTCAATTTATTCATGCTTAATATATATAACTTGATTAATTGTGTGATAACATCCCATTCCTTTGACATGCCCTTTGTGATCCATTTTTTTCAGTAGTATAACCAATACTCATACCACCTTCCTAATTCTTATTATGATATTTTCAATTTGTCAATCTATTTTCATAATTCCCATTCATTCTACAGAAGAATAATTTAATGGTAACAAAGTTCTATTTAGTCCTCTCTATTTAATAAAACCTCAAATAATACGGTGAGTAACACTTTTTTTTAGAAAAACACATATTCATGAAAAATTACTTATAGGTTACATAAACAATGACACTTAATTTTAAATATATCGATCCTTAGGAATATTTTAGAGACAAACCTAGTTATATCCTTAAAAATAACCGTAGAGATATTAATAATGTTTTCTTATCCTAGTTTGTAATGGATGAAAAAAACATTCCTTTGATACCAACAATAGTGACTTGTGCTTAATATACCTGGATATTAAGTCATTTTTAACGAATAATAATGACAATATTAAAATACATGCCTGAGGACAATAATAGTTTAGTGTCATTAGAAATGTAGAAACATATCCTTCTAACATGGTGAAAGATTATCAATGTCTTCCATAAAGATCATCTCTTTTAGTACACCTACTTAAAAATATTATTTATGACACGAATGAAGGAAACATAATAAAGTGGTTATCTCAAATATTCTGTAAGTGAAAAAAATGGAGATATAAAAGAATAAAATGTGTATAAGGGTGTTAGAAGATGATATAAACTTTAGAAGATCATTCCCTACATATCAATGATCATAAAAAATTTCCATGGAATAAATTTTGGTAGTTCATAAGACAATAATCATAAAACATTTCTTGATCATAATCCTTGATATCATTAAATAAGTAAAAGTCATGTGATTTTGGAGGATAAATAACCATAGATAATGATCCTTATAGTAGTCAAGAACTAATTCAAACAACATATTATAGGATGGGTTCACTCCCCAAACCATATTAGTATTCAAGGTTAACTCCTAATAACATCTTAGTGGAAAAATTCATTTACTAAACTTGTTACACTCCCTATTACGTCCCTATTTTATAAAATTAGGTTCACCTCATACTCCATCCATGTATTACTGAATAGATTTAACTCCTTGTTCTAGCCCTTTATTGCAGAATCGAGTTCACTCCTCATTCCAATCATGTATTATGGAACCATGTTTTCTCCTTGTTCCATCCTTGTATTACTGAAATGATTTTACTCCTCATTCCGTCCATTTATTATTGAATTTAGTCTACTCCACATTCAAGCCATGTATTACTGAACTAGGTTTACCTCACATTCTAGCCTTATATTACTAAAAGAGGATCATTCCTCATCCCAACCCTATCTTTCTCATTATATATAAAATATTTACCCAATTAATTTGTAAAGACCCTGAAATTACAAGGAAATTTTCTTTCTTAAATGCTTTAGAATTTTATGAGTACGCTGTTTCTGACGGCACCTGATTTTGAGGCACGATGTGCCCGGAATAATTTTTGAAAAGTTTATCTCGGGTCTGTTCAGTGAACGAACGAGTGGGTTTTTCTATATTATGAAGCGGTGCTCGGAATTGAAATCTAAGGGCACTGATGAACTCGCATCGCTAGTATTTGCTTAAGGGGACCTTTACCGCAGTTGCGTTTTATGCGAGTGGAAAGTTAAAATTGGGGTTCAATTAAGAAGATAAATAAAATTGTTAGAACAAATTTATTTATATCTATGGAAGTTAATTTCTCCCATGGGATGTTATTTGTGGGGCACACACCCACCCAACTTCCCATGTGTGGATATTTGAGAGGTGGGTCCCACACGTGCCCTAAACTCTTGAACTCCCCATAACTCTATTGAACTCCCCACAACTCTCCCCTTCTTTAATTTCATGGAAAACTCCCTTTATTGAATGAGAACTCTTCATATCCCTCATTCCCTCTCTTTATTATTTTCCAACACACCTTAATTAATGAATTCATCCACTTAATTAAATAATTAAGTGATTTGAAGTTTGAATTTCAAGTGTTAATAAAATAATAGCCATAGCTGTTATTTTATTTTTGCACACATTGTGTTCGGAGGATATTTGAGAGAGCTCTTGTGTAAATGAAGAAGAGAGTTCCTCATTCATTGAAGAAAACCATCCTTCCACAAAAAATGATGACTCTTCGACAAAGAATGCATCTGACAAAGAAGGACTTTCTCCCTCGATGAGGAACGCTCTTTGATTCGAAGAACGTGAAGTCTCCAACGCAGTTTCCTCCTCGGACGCACCCAAACATAAATGGAATCGGCGAGCGATCCTCGTGACGCCGTTCTACGACGCCATCTACTGTGAAGGTCGTCTTCCGTGGCTGGATGACGTGCGACATCATTAATCGAGGTAGGGGTTGTTTTGTATAATTTTTTATGTGTGATTTGTATCCTCAAGCATGGGCGTTCCTTTATGATGAATTATGGTTTGATCCTCTAACGTGGAAGGCATGGGATAATGTAAAATCCCGGACCCTCCTCCGGTTTTTCGTTTGTGCGCAGAATGACGAGTGATGATGAATCGGTGCCACAACCGAAATTTGGAGCCTTTGCAGTAAATTTTGGGATTTAGGAGAGCCGTAGGCGTATAAAGAAGCTAAAACGGACCACTGGAATAACTCTGGTGGCCCATGGAAGTTGGCCGCCTAGAGGCGGCGACGCAGCAATGTGCCGACAATGGAAGTCCTTCGTGGAAACGGCCGCGGTGGCGATGCGGGGGATCCCGCAGTCGCGCGGGATCTGGGATGGCGTGGCAGCCCCAGCTGGCGTTGCCGGTTACAATTAATGCCCCCCACCCCGCTTCATGCAACAAGCTCAGCCAGGCTGGCCGAGCTGCGGCCGGCTGCGGGCCGGGCCGCGCCAGCCAGGCCGAGCCACATCGACCGGGCCGGACCGCACCCTACCGGTCCAGACCCGGGTCGGGACGACCCGGTCCGAGCCGACCTAGGGTGGGTGGGGCCAGGTCGAACTGGGCCCAGACCCCCCTTTTTGGGACCAGATTTGTTTAAATTCCCATAACATGAGCTACATACCTCTGATCGATGCACCATCAGTTGTGTCAGATTCTATGGATCAAGACAGACATTTCAGTATATTACACTCAAGGATTAGGAAAAGTTTGGGAATGGCTGGGTTGGTTCGAACCCATAACCAACCGGGCACTTGGAGCGGAAATGCTAATAAAAGGACCGGATGTCTGATTGAGGTGCCATCAACTACATTGTATTCTTCTTGATGAGATGGTTATTTTGGAATACTACACTTGAGGTTTGTATGTAGTTGTAGTATGGTCAGTTTGGTTTTAGCTTAAAAACCAACCGAGCCCCTGGAACAGAAAAGCCAATAACTCTCAGACCGGACGTCCGTTTGACGAACCTTTAGCGGCATTGGAAATATCGTTGAGAAACGGTTCCTTTGAGTATACCCCATGGGATTTCGGGGTATAGTTGAGATACAGTCGGGTTGGTTTGTATACAAAACCAACCGGGCCCTGGGACAAAAAGGCTAATAATCCACAGACCGGGCGTCCGATTGACGTGTCGTCTATTGCGTTGAGATCCCTATGACTTGATGGATCTTTGATATAATTATTCATGGGGATTCATGACACTTGGAGTGTCTACCAGTAGATTGTGGAGTAGATCCTCTTAGAGATGGGCATACGGAGTAAAAAGACCTAGTAGCTGGCTGAGACCTAATGACTACTTGTCCGATTCATTTCGGAGTGAGTTGACTAGCCCAGTGGGGAGCACTACTGTGTAGGGGCAGCAGGCCCATGGTGGGGAGCACTAATGTGTTGGGGCGGTAGACCCACGGTACTCGATAGAATGAGTACCTCTATAGGCTATCAAGGGGAGCGCTACTGTGTAGGGGTGTAAGACCCATGGAGGGGAGCGCTACTGGGTTGAGGCAACATACATGTGGTACTCGATAGGAGGACTACCTAAGGAATCTAAGGTTAGTGAGTGGCACCGTGAAGTCTCGATAATAGTACTAAACTCGATAGAGGAAGAGTTCTTCAGCAGTCGTGGATTCGACATCGTGATTGAAAATCCTGGTTTTAGCTGAGTCAATGACCTTTGTGTTTTCCTCATGATTGAGATGAGTTACTTGATAACATAGGTATATGTAAAGTCATATACCTATGTAATGGTTATCTGTTGAGATCTTTCATTGTGGTTTATCCTTGTTTGATATTTTGAGGCCTTGAGGGTCTCGGGGTCCCTACTCAGTATCATTATACTCACCCCTGCACGGGCTATGCCCGCACATCGTTGTGTTGGATGGAGACGACAGACAACACTGATTGAGGCATAGTGTACGAGGACTGGACAATACCCGGAGGTGGACACTCAGCGTGACGGCACATGGAGCAGACCGATAGACACAGATTACTGAGGAGACATTTGTACCTACCCTTCAGGTAGGAACCTGGAGGGTGATCTAGTAGATGCTTCACCATTCAACTGTTGGTATTTTCAGTTGAACTTTCTTTCAATTGTAGTTGTACCTTTCTATTGGGCTTGTATTTCCAGCCCCTTTGTACTTTCAGCACGCTTGTTATACTGTTTCACTTAGTGTTTTCTTCTACTTGTTCTCTAGTTGTGTGTGTTTACATTTTATAAAGGCAATGACATCCCAGTTCAAGGGATTTACTCTTTTGGTGCTAGTCGCCAGCCCCTAGCCTATGGAAGGTGGGCTTAGGGTAGTCACGATGTGGGCCCTAGGGGACGGGTCATGAAAAATTGGTAGTAGAGGACGTCGTTTCTACCATAGAACTTTGGACTCTGATCTTTCTTTTCTATGAAAAAATAGTGTTAAGGGTACTAAGTGTGGTTTTCAGTTCAGAGAGTCTACTGTTGGTGCGGGCGGCTGACGTATCCATACACCAAGACCCTGACGTCTGATTTCCAACTCAGTGCACGAAAACACTGATTGCGTGTGTGTTTTCAAAAGTTTTCTTTCAGTCATCTCGAACTAGGTCAGCTCACCAGGTATAGTATTTGACTATGTCACATCTGTTTCTTCCAGGATGCCTCCCCACAGACGAACAACTAGATCCCCGAGAGTTGTACGTACTGACAAGCCACTGAGCGACGAGGCCACAGTACAGGTCCCTCATCCAGATGAGCCACCACTAGAGGCACCAACAGTACTACCACCAGTTGGGTCACTGATGCCACCATCCCCAGCAGCCGGTGATGCATGTCGGCTGAGTGTTCTCTACAATTTCTAGTGCCAGAGGCCACCCAGGTTCTGGGGATAGATGGACCCACAGGCAATTGAGGATTGTCTGGAGGTTGTGGTGAGAGTCTTCATGCTAGTAGGGATGCTAGTGGACATTGTGGCGATCCTTGCTGCGAGCCTCCTTCAGGCAGCAACATGAAGATGGTGGAGTATGATGCTCTAGATTCATGACAAGGAGACACTTATACATGCAGACTTCGAGAGACTGTTCTGGGTGGAGTTTGTTCTGCCACCCTTTGATCGGTGCGGATACAGGAGCTACTCCATCAACAACATGGTAGCATGATGGTGGAAAAGTACACAGCAAGGTTCACTGACCTCTCATGCTACTCCACTGATATGGTACGAGACCCATTCTTCAAGGCTTAGACCTTTAACTAGGGACTCATGCGAGAGATTAGAGCTTCGGTTGTCTCCAACAGCATCCTGACACAGACGGGGGTGTTGGAGCGACCCCTCTTAGTAAAGAGTTTCCTTACTGAGCAGTCTCCAGCAGCGGGACCCACCAGTAGCCGGCATGCAACCGTGTCTTCTGCAGTTGGGAGTAGAAAGATGATGTAGAGGTCCAAGAGGACCAGACCTACAGGTGGTCGACTGCACGACTCAAGGTCGGTAGTGCGGGGCACCCAGGGTGGATACAGAGCCAGACCTACCAGGTTATGTTACTCATGCGGTGGATAGGGTCACATGGATCATGACTATCCGACCCTCCATGCAGACGATTAGCAGATAGAAGAAGTACCTCCCAGGTAGAGGTTCGATCGAGGCAGATCGCAAGGAGCAGGAGACTGAGGTAGAGGAGTTGTACATGCAGCTGGTGGTGGACGACTCTTCGAGGTGTTGCCACCACCACCACCAGGAGGTCCACCCCGATCGCAGGGAACATGTGGAAATGGGAGAGCACAACTTTAGGCAGCTGAAGGAAACGACTATGGAGCTCTGGAAGTAGGTGGACATGAGCGGGACTAGTTCCAAGGATGGATGCCATTGTTTTTTGTGATTCTAGTTTCCAAGTTGTCATTGTTGTGTTTGCTTTGTGTCTTTGTACTTATAGCTGCAGTAATAAAAGACACGTATCCTTGTGACGTTTTCTTTCCTTTATTTTTTTATACTAAGAGGTTCCGGTTTAAACTGTTGACTTGACCCTCACTTTCGAGATTCCTACTAGAGGAGACCCAATGACCACACACAGATGCCGACAGTGTGACTCGACCCTTGGAGGTGAGAATAACAGTTGGATTTCTTGGTAGTAGCGTCGAGGCCTTACGACGTCGTCCACAACATGAATGTGTAATTAATGTCAGGATTGACTGTATTAGGCAATGGGCATGGTTAATCTAGGGGATGAGACTGGGTTTCTCTTTTTGGGAAAGGAGAAATCTTAGAAGCTCTTACAGGTCGTAGGCGAAAAAGGGTGATTTTCAACCGACTTACCAAGTCGGCCAACTTCCTACACACCAGAAATGGCCCGATATACAATGGAGATGGTGAATATAATACAATAATGGATAGAGACTACATAGAGCAGGAATAAGTCCTATGCTGCTAAGAGATGGAGACCTCTGGTGTTCGAGGATGGCGACCATGTTTTCCTACAAGTCTCACCATGACGAGGTCTATAGAGATTTTTCTGGGGCGACAAGATATCTCTGCAATTCATCATACCCTTCTAGGTCCTCAGTAGAGTTGGAGAGGTTTCTTACCGCCTAACCCTTCCACCTCAGTTGCACTAGGTGCATGGAGTCTTCCACGTATCTCAGCTGAGGAGATACGTGCATGGCCCATCACAAATCATCGATCACGGGGACATAGACATTGATGATTGGGAAACATTCACAGAGGTCCTGGTGGAGATCGAGGATCGATAAGAGCAGGTCCTACATGGACGGTCAATTCCTATGGATCACATTCATTGGCAGCACGGGAACCTCCAAGAGAGCACATGGGAGGGGGAGGCTCAGATGCATGCTCAGTACCTTCAATTGTTCCCTTATTCTATGTTATAGCTTTACGGGGACGTAAAGCCCTGATGTGGGGGTAATTTAAAGACCCGAAAATATCAAGGAATTTTTTTTTCTTAAATTATTTGGAATTTTATGAGTACGCAGTTTCTAATGACACCAAATTCTGAGGCCCGGTGTGCCCTGAATAATTTTTTAAAGATTAGCCCAGGTATGTTCAGTGAACGAACAATATTTGAGAGGTGGGGCCCACACCTGCCCTAAACTCTTGAACTCCCAATAACTCTCCTGTTCATTAGTTTCTTGGACAACTGCCCTTATTGAATGAGAACTCTTCTTCTACCTCTCTCTCTCTATTATTTTCCAACACACATTAATTAATGAATTCAACCTCTTAATTAATTGATTAAGTGATTTGAATTTTGAATTTCAAGTGGTAGTAAAATAATATCCATAACTATTATTTTATTTTGGCACATGTTGTGTTGGGAGGATATTTGAGAGAACTCTTGTGTTAAAGAAGAAGAGAGTTCCTCTTTCGTTGAAGAACACCATCCTTCCATGAATAACGACGCCTCTTCGACGAAGAACTCCTTCGAAGAAGAAGGGATTTCTCCCTCAATGAGGAACGCTCTACGATTCAAAGAATGCAAAGTTGCCAACGTCGTTTTCTCCTAGGACGCACTCCGGCGTCCACGGAATCGATGACCGATCTCTACGACACTGTTCTACGATGCCATATACTGTGACACTCGTCTTCCGTGGATCGACAACGTGCGATGTCATTAATCGAGGTTGGGGGTTGTTTTTTATATTTTTGTATTTGTGATTTGTACCCTCAAGCATGGGCGTTCCATTATGTTGAATTATGGTTTGATCCTCTAATGCGGAGGGCACGAGCTAAAGAACAAGCCCATACCCTCTGCAAGTTTTTCATTTGTGTGAGGAATGACGGGTGACAATGAAACGGGGCCACAATGGAAATTTGGAGGCTTCGCAGTAAATTTTGGGACCCGGGAGCGCCGTAGGCACAGACAGAAGATAAAACGGACCACCAGAATGACTCCAATGGCCCATGGAAGATTTCGACGTTGTGGTGGATCCGGCGACCGACGGCAGCCGACTATCTGGAGGCGACGACACCCTAGTACGCCACCAGAGGAAGTCCTCCAAGGCCACTATCGTGGCGGTGATGCAGCGGATCCCACGGCCGCACAGGATCCAGGATGGCGGGGCGACGCTAGCTGGCGCCACCGGTTATAATTAACGGGGGGTCGTGCCCCCCCTCGCTCTACGCCGCATGCCCGGCCCGCCCGGACACCGGCCAGGCCGCGCGCCACCGGGCTGGGTTGCGCCCCACCGGGCCAGGTCACGCTCCACAGGGCAGGACCAAGACTCGGGTCGGTTCGACCCAGTTCGGGCCGAACCAGGGTGGGTTGGGCCGGGTCGGACCGGGCCCGGACCCAACCTTTTTCAGACCAGATTTTTTTAAATGCCCTTAAAAAGAGATACTTATTTCCAATATATCCATAGTCCATTGTGTAGGATTCCTTGGATCGAGAAGGACGTTTCGGTATATTTCACTCAAGGTTTCGACAATGTTTGGGTGCGGCCGGGTTGGTTCGAACCTGAAACTGACTGGGCCCTCGAAGTGGAAACACTTATAAAATAAGGAATGGACGTCTGATTGATGTGTCGTAAACTCCTCTTGATGAGACGGTTCTTTTGGAATACTCCACTTGAGGTTTGAACGTAGTTGGAGTATGGTCTGGTTGGTTTTAGCTTAAAAACCAACTCTGCCACTGTAATGGAAAAGCCAATAACTCTCAAACCGGACGTCCGTTTGACAATCCATTAGCATCGTTGGTAATATCGTTGAGAAATGGTTCCATTGATTATACCCCATGTGTTTTTGGGGGTACAGTTGAGATACTATTGGGTTGGTTCGTACATGAAACCAACCGGGCCCCTGGGACAAAAAGGCTAATAACTCATAGACCGAGCGTCTGATTGACGCGCCATATGTTGCGTTGATATCTCTATGACTTGACGGATCTTTAAGATACTTCTTCGTGTGAATTCGTGTCACCTGGAGTGTTGAATTGTATCACGTGGAGAGGATCCTTCTGGAGATGAGCATACAGAGTAAGGAGACCTAGTAACTGGCTAAGACCTGACGACTGCTTGTCTGATTCGTTTCAGAGTGACTTGACTAGCCCAGTGGGGAGCGCTACTGTGTAAGGGAGGCAGACCCATGGCGGGGAGTGCTATTGTGTAGGGGCAGCAGACCCACGGTACTCGATAGAAGGAGTAACTCTGTAGGCTATCAGGGGGAGAGCTACTGTGTAAGGGCGGTAGACCCATGGCGGGGAGCGCTACTGTGTTGGGGCGACAGACCCATAGTACTCGACAGGAGGAGTACCTCAGCAGTCAAAGGT
The DNA here is from genome assembly GCA_963277665.1 of Viscum album. NCBI lineage: Eukaryota > Viridiplantae > Streptophyta > Magnoliopsida > Santalales > Viscaceae > Viscum > Viscum album. Next base: position 796,924,537 of record OY728157.1, read on the forward strand.
CAGTGAGTAACACCTTAGAGCCGTGACAGGAATACTGTACTAGATAGAGGAAGAGTTCTCCAGTAGCCGTGGTTTCGACATCGTGAATGAAATCGTGGTTTGAGTTGAGTCAAAGACCTTTGTGTTTTCTTCATTATTGAGATGGGTTACATGATAACTTAAGTATTTGTGTGGTAATATACCTAAGTAAAGTTTATCTATTGAGATATTTCTTTTTGGTTTATCCTTGTTGGATTATGTGAGACCTTGAGGGTCTCGGGGTCCCTACTGAGTATGGTTATACTCACCCCTGCACGGGCTGTGTCTGCACCTCGTTGTGTTAGATGCAGATGACAGACAACGCTGAACGAGGAAGAGTGTACGAGGACTAGACGGTACTCGGAGGTAGACACTCGGTGTGACAGAACACAGAGTGGACTGATAGATGCGAAGTGCTGAGGAGGAAATTTGTACCTACCCTTCATGTAGGAACCCGAAGGACGATCCAGGAGCTACTTCACCATTCATTTTTTGTCTTTTCAGTTGTAATTTCATTGTATTGTAACTGTACCATTCTGTTGGGATTATATTTCCGGACCCTTTGTACTTTCATCACGCTTGTTATAATGTTTTACTTATTTTATTCTTCTTCTTGTTCTGTGGTTGTGTGTTTTTACATTTTATAAAGGCAATGCCTTCCCATTTCTAGGGAATTACGCCTTTGGTTCTAGTCTCTAGCCCCTGGCTTTGGAAAGGTGGGCTTGGGTTTGTCACGATGTGGCCCCCGGGGGACGGGTCGAGACATAATTGGTGGGAGAAATAGGTCCCACACATCTCAGATTCAAATCATCCATATTTGTTCCACTAGATCATTAATATTCATCATATCGTAACCCATGAAATGTAAAGGGATTCATAAAAATGTAATCATATCATAACCTATGAAAAATAGATACTATTTATAATCATTTCATCAAATCATACCCTTGATAATAAGTATGTTTAATAATCATATAACATATTAAATATGAATATTTTTCATAAACATATAACATGTAAAATAAGAATTGGTTTGATAAATATCATTCCATAAAAATATAAAACATTTCAAGAAATATTATGAGTGGAACCCTTGGAATATTTCCCAAAAAGGCATGAGTAAGACAAATGAATATAATAATATATGGATAATAATTTTGAAATATCATTTAAAATAATTTCTTGATAAAGATATCATTTCCTCTCTAAAAAACTCTTTTTAAAACATAAAACATTTTATAAAACATATTGTTTTGAAAAATTATTTGACAACCCATAAAAGATTATTTTAAAACCATAAAAAATTTTAAAATCCCATTTATTTCAGAATTATCAGAATTTATTTTAAAAAAAAATTATTAAACAATGGTTTCATTGAATAAAAAATCTTTTGAACTGATGCGATAAATGTGGCCATATCTTATTAAAAACATTCTCTTAATTATATTAAGTTCCAAATAGTGAAAAAGGGGAACCATTAAATGAAGACATAATAACTAATTAGAGGATAAAAAAATTAATTAGTGTTCTTGAAATACAGATCATAATATTTCATCAATGAAGGAATGATCATAAATAATCATAGTAATCAAAGAGATTTTTACACTAAACTCTTACCACTTGGTAACATTGAATGATACTCCCCGAGTAAAAAAATAACATTACATGAAACATAAAATATCATTAAATGAATCATATTAATGATATTAATTTCCAATGGTAGTGTATACACCTCTTAAAAAAATATAGGAGCATTACATCGCATGCTGGTCAAAGTATAAAAATTGAGACAAAATTACATTGTTGATTTGGAAACATTGGAAACATTAAACCCAAGATATAGATAACATAAAATGGTTATGTTAATACCTTAAAATTTAATAATAACATTTATATAATATATTAATGGTTAGTATATAAATCACATAAAATAATCTATAAGTGATTAAGGAAAAAATAAAACAAAAATAAAAGTGAGATGAGAAAAACCCCTTCCTTAAGTCTTGTCATTCTTAATATGCGTTTGAAACAAATATATAATAAGTACATGTTTTTTATAAATCTTCTATAGAACGATATTATAATTTATAATACCATATATGATTTTATTATGACTTTATATTACCCTTTTATGTAAAATTTCATGTTAATGTTATGTTTCAAGAAATATCCACTTTTTTCATATATGTTTCGATTTTTTATTAATGATCCTTTTAATTAGATAATTATATTATTATTTGAAAAATTTAAAAAATATTTTAAATATAATATATATTTAGTGTATAAATATTTATAATAATCTATAAAATATTGTAATATGAAATAGAATACACTATTCATTGAGATGGTATGTCGTACATACAGATGAACACAGTTTCAATTTTATTGTCATATTAAAATTTAGTATGTAAATGACATAAATTTTTATACACAAACACACACACACATATATATATATGTATACAATCAATATAATATAATAATAATTTATTATATTTAATATAAATTTAATAAAATCATCCTTAATACTTTCCATGTAATGTTTGAAAAAATCACATCTCTTTGAGGAGGTGTTATTCTACAAGTCTAATGAACAAAAGATATCATATTTGAAAAAAAATAAGAAAGAATGAAGGTATAATTTATGTAATAATTATAGAATCATAAATATATCATATGTTTCATTTATAAAATATATAAATAGTATGAACATCATAATTCTCAGCCGTTAGAGGTAGTAATGGAAAAAATGAACGACATTGTTCCGTTAGGTGGTTGTTCATTGTACACACTAACGGTAAGTCATTACCAATTAGATGTATGTTTCTGTTGGTCTATGTAAAACTCTGAAAATAACAAACTATCAGTATAATTATGAAAATTAGTTAATTATACAATCATTTATTATTAATAATTTAGTGGTGGATAATGAAAATGAAACAAAATTACTTTTTGAAGGATGAAACCTCTTATTTGGGAAATTTATTTTGGTTTTCACCAAAGAACTAACTTAGATTTAATTATACCAAAATATAGGCTTATAGGATGAGATGATGGACGTTGGGAGATTATTTGTTTTCATGTTTTGGATGAAACAAAGTGTCTTTATGTGTGTGATTATGTGAGGGGGTGAGTTCCCTTTTATAGTGGAGGGGGAGTGGCATTCTTGTATATATAAAAAGGTGAACACTGTTGAGAGGTCTCCCTTACATAATGTTCTTCCAATAATTTTATATTTTTTATAAAATGGAGTATATAGTCAAAATATTTCAATGAAATAGATTTTTATATGTTTTAGGTTATTTTCCCATTATTTGGACGTTTAACATCTTAGTAAACATGGTTTTACCAAAATCATGGTTATTAAATTTAATTGCATTCACTAATATTTTTGGACAAAAATTAAGTTGTAATTATGAGATATTATAAATTATTATTTTTCTATATATGGAAAATAAATATATTAAAATTATAACTATATAATTGAATGAAATTAATTTAAAATTATTCCCACAGATGAGTCATGAAAGCGGGGTTTTAAAGTCTAAATGTTTGAAATCCTGAAATGTTTTTACATTCAATTTAAATATGAGATTGGTCCAAATAACCTAAATTTGATTAATTATTACACAATACATCTAATTATTATTATAAAATTATATATATTTTAACTTTATAAATAAATTAGATGAAATAATAATTTGGAATTAAATTTCAATTTTTTTTTTATTCATCAATAAAATAAAGCTACTCAAAAATGTAAAAAACATTCACCCAAAGTAATTTTTGATATTATAAAATAAAAAATGATGTATATTTTATATAATAAAAATTATAAAATTTATAAATTTAGATTTCAAATGGGTTCACCATTAAAATACAATAAAATTACCTTTAAGAAAAATATGTATTTTTATTCATATAAATGGATTTAATCTTATATTATAACTATAAAATTTATAGGATGAGTATAAAAAATATTAATTTAATAATATTTAAATTCTATTAAAACCATTAATCCGAAGTTTTTTTCCAATTTATTGGGATAAATACTTGTTGTACATTGAAAAATTCGTTTTTTGAAAAGTAATTTCTTTATTTTCATATAGTTCTTACATTCATTTATAAATAGTTGATTAAAAATGATTAATTTTTTTAACATTATTAATAATATTATCACAATTTAGTTAATATTATTCATACTTTTTATTCGAACAGTTAGTTTCTAACTATATTACGAATTTAATAATATTATTTGAAGAATATTATTTTTCGAAAAACTCGACCTTGAACATAATGAAAGTTATCAAGATGAATTGGTATTATGTATAATAAAATCCAAAAATAGTTTTGTGCCTAATGAAATATAATCAATGAGTTTTTTTAGTGAAATATTAACATGTTGTTTATTATAACATAATCCAACCATAGTTCCTTCATATAAAAAAATCTATATTTATTGTTTTGTGAAATGAAAAATATTGAAATGATTAAATTAGATTAACAAAAATCAATAAAACATTGTGCGTTATAGAAAAGGTTGTAATGAAATTAAATAATTATCCTATGTTTATTATTCTATAAGATAATCAACATACCATGAAAAATGGACTCAATTTAAGGAACTTATTAACTATAAAAATTGATTTTAATGTTTTAATATTTATTTTCTATGTCATTATATTCATTTTCATGTTTTAAAAAAATGATTTTTACAAATGTATTTATATAGACATGAATTTCTTATTATTGGATTTTTCTAATTTCTTTCAAATGTATCAATGTAGAATGAAAAACATATATTTAGAAAAATAACTTTTTTAAAATTTTAAAATAGATTTTGAACATGGGTTGATTATTGTAATAAATTTAAAAGTAATCTTATGAGTTAAAATGAAATTTTACTAGTGACATGTTGAAAATTTCTAGATTTTATGAGTTATGATTATATTATGGTACTTGTAAATATGATGGGTGTTTTCATGAAAAAATAATGATGGGTTGTTATGTGATTAACCAATGATGAGTGGTTCTGTGAAAATCCAAGGATGGGTGGATAAGTTATAACCTCAAATGTATTTGGTATGGAAGTCAACCTTGTCATTTTTTCAGTTATAAGATTGAAATGTATGGAGTTCAACATAATGATAATTCCATTTTAGAATTATTATGTACCAAGTTACCTACTTATATTTTAGATTTTTTCTTATAAGATTTATTGAAAATAAAATTTCTTAAATGTAATATGTTAATCTTTTTGAAAATATGATTTGTTTTTATAAATTAAATGGATTGTTTTTATGAAAATGTTTTTATTTATATTCATTGGGCTGAACGTTTCCCTTATTTTATGTACCATATGGATCTTTTGTAATGCCCCGACCCCAGCTACCCAGAGTCGGTGCATTACTTCGTAGCATTGGCATGATCACAAAAGATCAAGTCTCGAAAGACCGATTAGTTTAGTAGCCTTGGAAACACTAGATACATTCATAAGTCTTACATTACATCATAAAGTAAAACAAAACTACAACATATTCTCTTCATATCCTCTTATATTATCCCTGCAGGTCATTCATAATATACTTTTTCACATCCCGGAAAAAATTAAAACATTGAAAGGGGTGAGCTCAGATGCTAAGTAATGATAACAATATAGAGGAAGCTTTCATAAATAAACATTAACATTTAAGGCAATGTATAACTTAAACAAAAGCCTTTTAAACTTGAATTTTAGAATAATATGGAAAAAGTAAACTGAAATAATGCCATTTACTTATTCACATGGATATTCAACTGGTCGAATAATCACATGCAATATCAATAACCACTTTCATAATGATGGAATGCACAATGCCAGACAATCATAACCACGTTGTCAAGGCCTCGTGCCAAAACCAGAAATAAGATTTTGTCAGGGCCTCGTTCCAAGACACTAGTTTGTCTCATGAGACCTACTGATGCATCGAGAATCTATAGCGGGCTCCACCTGTCACTTATTAAGTCCAATGCATTCCTCATATGAAATGGTTTAAACATATCATAAACCATAACATAATTGTATCACATAAAACATGCATAAAGGAAACATAAGATTCCCACACTTCAATCACAAGTTATTAATACAACAAATTGATGTAATAAAAACACTTTCAAAACCATTTTCAATACCAAAAATTAAAGAAAATTAAAACATTGTATTTTATTTGTTCATTTTAAAAAGTTATGGCTTGTACAGGAAGCCGAAACTCAAATAATGGTCACGACGGTGGAGAAGTTGTTGTCGCCGCATATGTACGACAAAAACATTCACTTTTGTTGTTTATTAAAACGCTTCGTATAAACAAGATTCCTTTTGGATAAACGTAAAAGTCAAAGGGGTTTATACACCGTATAAAAGAAGGTTTTGTATAAAACAAAATATGCCTCAATGAAAGGAGATTGAGAGGAAGTCCCATACAAAGATCATTTTGAAAATAAAATTGATATATTATGTGTATTCACTATAAGTACACATAAATAAAGTATAAATACAAGATATGACATAATAATATAATGGCATAATTTTAAAGTAGGAGATTAACCCAAAGAATAGAAATTGGGTTTAGAAATTCCCTTACCTTGTGTCCGAATTGATTCAACCGTTCTTTAACCTCCTGAATAATAAAATAGAGTTAATATCTACCATTTTAAATTTCATTATCCTTTTTATATCACTTATTAAGATGTGATGAACATTATGCAATTATTTAAGTTAATAACGGTCGTTTTGTCGATTTTTGGTACTTGAGTCGACAATAAACGTCTTATAATTACAAGTTGTTTTTGTGGTAGAATATCCATTATCTACAGAATTATATTCATGTTTTAGATGTCATATATATCATATATTTCCAGTATATACATTCATTCATAATATTATGTAACATTTAGAGGCAAGAAATGAAATGCACCGTTCATGGAGACGGTAAGCCGTACGTACGCATGAACGCTACTTTCAATTCTATTTGCTATTTAATGGAATGAAATCATAATAATATAAAGGTATAATATATTTCCATTATAATAACATATATAATATCATTTACTCCATACTTTATACATCCCACATATGGCATTAACGATTCACATCACTTTGAGGGGGCGGTAGTCCGAACATCCTAAAATGAAATTATCGCGTTTACCCATAATGGAAATCACAAATTATGCCATAAATGAGAAATAAAGAAGCATAAGGAAAACATAAACATATTATATATCATATATAAATATAGTTAAATATTAATGTCCACCTTTGAAGGTGTTATATGAGTGTTGAACAATCATCGTTTCGTGAGGCAGAAATTCGCCATCAACAGAAACAGTATGTTCTTTAACCATTGGATGTAGGTGTGTGTAAGTGTATCTCGAATCCTTCTTAAAACAAAATACTAGTATATTTAGGATACTAGTGTTGTTACAAAATAAATGAATAGAAAGAGTTTATGGGGTTGGAGAAGCAAAATAAAACAAAATAACATCAGAGAAGACATTACCTTAAAATCGGGTAACTCTTTTGATTTGAGGCAAAGTCTTCCTTGGGAAGAATTAGTCCCAAAGTGAGGCTTCTAGGAGTAAAGGAGGGAAGTTGGGAGAGTATTTGGGCAGAGGTTGGCAGAGCCAAAAGGCTTTGAATGTGTGAGTAAGGTGGTAGTGGTGGGGGGCTTTTATAAGAGGAGATGAGGGGCACTCTTGGAAAGTAAGGAAATGTTACATTATTATACAATTCTTTTCGGATTCCAAAGGTCCCACACTTATATAATTCAAGGATAAGGTGATAAGGGTTCTAAATCCACCCATACCATAGGTTTTGGACATGTGTAGGTCTTAGATATTACATTATCTTTCCATTTTATTTATATCGTTAAATAATGAGGTCATCGCTGCATCATCATGATGTCATAAATAATTTAATTTATTTAATTTCTAAAAATTATAAAAAAAATACTATGATGTAGAAAATATTTTTATCTTTCTAATGAATATTTATAGTCAAAACTATGACTTGTATAACCCCATTTAAAAATTGTTTTAGTAAAACAACTCTTGTTTGTGACCTTTTTATTTTAACATTAAATAAAAAGTTATTTATGTCCTTTTCCTACCAAAGTGGCTCCATGGGGTCCCCAAGTTGACCCATGGATTTTCATGGTCGGAAATGACACATCCAATGAGGGTAGGACATGTTTCAATCTCATCTCATATTATTAAAACATTATTTTTACCTTAAACTACACTAATTACATCTAATCGTGATTATGAACTTAAAAGTTACTATTCACCAAAAATTATTTTAATCTCATTGAACCAGATTTTACTTCTTAATGACAACCATGTATGTCAGATTTTTAAAATTCAAAACACATAAGTGGTAAATTTTCATTTAAATGATAAATCAGTTTTTATAAGTACCACTTAGTGGTTTCACTATTCATAAAAAATTGATGTTTTTCAGAAAAATCCCAACAATTCACCCTAAGATATAATTGATATTCCGATTTCAAAAATGATGCTTATTTTACAAAATTCCAAACATATAAGTTGCATTAATTAATTTTATAATTAATTCCCGCTGTCACAACAAATAGCGTGTTTTTAAGAAACAATTTATATCAAAAGATTGACAATTGTTCATGCCCAATTCAATGTTAAATTAATTCTAATGACCACCATTGGATAAAATGGTAAAAATATATTCTAATTATACTTTAAAACCACTAAATAGTATAATTTATCACAATAAATTATTTTTATTAAAAAAGTTGATTTTAGTATTTTTCACTATTCATAAAAAATTGGATGTTCTCAGAAAGTTACAAAAAATTCAACTTAGGATAATTTTGATATTAAGAATACAAAAACGAAGTCCATTTGGAAAAATAAAATTTATAAAATTTCAAAAATTAGGTATTACTATTCATAACGGCTTCTTTGAATGGTTGTGGTGTGTGTTAGAACTCGAGGTTGCATACAACACATGATACTGTATTATTCAAAGAGAAGTGTACCGTGGAAGCTTGGGGTGTTACATTCTCCCCTCCTTCAATAAATTGTGTCCTCGCAATTTAAAAAAGTCATCGAAAATAAAAGGTTGAAAATAGAAAAAACCATTGTGGAAAAACCACATCGGAAATAAGGTTAATAAGAATATAACATTAAAAGAAATAAAGAGAAGTACAAAGGTCACCCGAGATAGCCCATTCTAGGATTCTATGAAAATATGGATATGGAGGAGAAACAAACCATCAAGGTCTGATGGAGAGTTGTAGAAAACAGGATTAGGAGAAAGTTTAACTATAAGAAAATCACAAACTTGTGATTGGTTAAAAGATCATTGATTCCCCAGTAGGAAAAGTTAACTGACAACGTTTTTGTTTTAAGTTACCTTTTATACATATGAGGAATTTATTTAGTAGATTTCCTAAGAACGTAAGGGAATATACATACTTGTTATGTATACTTTCATTCTTTAATAAATTTTTACCACAAACCCATCTTTGACTCCAAAAGGTAATAGAACTAAAAAATATTCTATTTATCATAATTGTATAAGGTTCCAAATATTAACACATAACATTTAGATTAGTAAAACTATTTTGTAATAACCAGGGACTTCATGTAGGCTAGTGGTAGGTAATAAAGGCTTGTCACACTATGGTTGTGGGTTCGATTCATGCAGCTTTTTCCGACGCGATGAGTTATGCCCCACCCTTCAGGTTGTCATTTTCCTAAAAATATAGTATTATAATATTCAAAAAATAATCTTCATAAATGTTTTAACCTTAAACAATACTATCCAAAGTTATCCAAAATACCTCTGTCTAGACTTTCTCTAAAAGGTCTCTAAATTCCAAAAATCAATTGTATCATCAGATTCCTCAAACAAGGTAAAGTTTCTCTTATTGTCACATACAAAAATATGATTACCTTCATCATATTAAAACCTTAATGAAATCCACAAGTATTGCAATACAATCTTTATATATATATATCACATTATTCTAATAACCAGAATATAATCCATGAGTCCAAGAGTACCAATACATTAATTATTCTGCTTCAACTATTGTAACAGCATAAGATTGTCCTTGATCCCTTGGCCTTTTCTGAGGTAAGTTTCCCTGATGCTTAGGACATTAATTTGCATAATGACCCATTTCTCTACAATTGTAGCATTCAAAATTGATTTCCTCTCTCTTTCCCTTGCAATCACGAACCTGGTGACCTTTTCCTCCACATTTATAACAAACTCCCATTCCTTTTAGGCAATCACCGGGGCGATTCTTCCCACAATTATCACATAATGGAAAATCCTTTTTTCCCTTTTTCACTTTATCCATCTCTTGTTCCATCGTTCTCTTCTTTTCTTGCTTTTCTTTAAAGTCATGAGACTTAGAGAATTCATTTTCCGTCTTGATAGAACATGAGACAATATCTTCGTATGATGAGAAGTTTTGTGAGACTAATGCTCGACGGAGAAACGGTTTTAACCCATCAAAGATATGATCAATCTTACTTCATGGGTTACATATATTATCTGTTGCATGCCTCGCTAACTGTGTAAAGTTAGACTCATACTTTGCGACATTTTTATCCTCCTTTTGTCTCAAACTCAAAAATTTCCTCTCCATATCTGCTCGATGGTCATGTGGAATGTATTTTTCTAGGAAAATATCTTTGAACTCTCTCCATTCTATACTTGATACTTCTTCATCTTTCGTTGTATTTTGAATCAATGACCACCATTGATCGACATCTCCAGTGAGGCGGTAAACTGCCATGATAACCTTCTCCCTTTCGCTACTCCCCAAGGCGTGGAATATTTTCTCTAAGGATTTTATCCATTTCTCAGCTACTAGTGGATTTGTACCCCCATTAAATGTTGGCGGATGTTGCCTCATGAAGCGGTCAAACATTGATCCTCCACGTTGCGGATCAGGGTGCTCCATACGAGTAAGGTTATTATTCATAACCTGAGTGAGTTGTCCTAGTATGGTAATAAGTTGATCATCACCAGTTGTATCTCCAGATCCACAATAATTATCTTGAGATGGAGGGCAATCCCTACAGGGAGTGCGTGCATTGATACGGTTTCCATTCCTTCCACTAGGCGCCATTTCTAAACAATGGCATAAACGAGATTGGTTTATGAATCAAAATACATAATTCCATACTTGTAAAACACTTAACACTAATTGAACTATGTATGGATATAGTCCAAAATTAAAAAAGTTTTCTTTGAGGATTTATATAATCATAATCCTTCATAGTGGTTTGTAAAGAAAATAAGAATTATCCTAAACATTCCCCCGGGAGTGTCGTAACCAAGATTGCAGCAAGGCCCGTTGTCGTGCACCAGTTCCGGTTCGAGTCTAGCTCAAAGAGGTGTTTTCGGGGTTTACCCCTAGGTACATCTGTGCCAGAGCCACCTCTACCTGTTCGTATCCATACAGGGATGTATTTCTTGGAAAACTCCCAAAATCTCTATAATACCAAAATTCTAGGAAGTTCTTATATTCTAATCCTCAAAGTCTATCCTTGGCCTATGTTCTCTAATCAGAGTTTATCTAAATCTAGCTTCCAAGGTTAGTACTAAACATCCTCTAATACCAACTGTAACGCCCCAACCCCAGCTACCCAGAGTCGGTGCATTACTTCGTAGCATTGTCATGATCACAAAAGATCAAGTCTCGAAAGTCCGATTAGTTTAGTAGCCTTAGACACACTGGATACATTCATAAGTCTTACATTACATCATAAAGTAAAACAAAACTACAACATCTTCTCTTCATATCCTCTTATATTATCCCTGCAGGTCATTCATAATATACTTCTTCACATCCTGGAAAAATTAAAACATTTAAAGGGGTGAGCTCAGATGCTCAGTAAGGATAACAATATAGCGGAAGCTTTCATAAATAAACATTAACATTTAAGGCAATGTATAACTAAAACAAAATCCTTTTAAACTTAAACTTTTGTATAATATGGCAAAAGAAAACTGAAATAATGCCATTTACTTATTCACATTGATATTATAATGGTCGAATAATCACATGCAATATCAATAACCACTTTCATAATGATGGAATGCATAATTCCAGACTATCATAACCACGTAGTCAATGCCTCGTGCCAAGACCACAAATAAGATTTTGTAAAGCCCTCGTTCCAAGACACTAGTTTGTCTCATTAGACCTACCAATGCATCGATGAGCTATAGCGGGCTCCACCCATAACTTATTATGTCCAATTAATTCCTCATATGAACAGGTTTAAACATATCAGAAACCATAACATAATTGTATCACATAAAACATGCATAAAGGAAACATAAGATTCCAACACTTCAATCACAAGATATCAATACAACACATTGATGTAATAAAAAAACTTTCAGAACCATTTTCAATATCAAAATTAAAGAAAAGTAAAACTTTTTATTTTATTTTGTCATTTTAAAAATTTATGGCTTGTAAAGGAAGTCGAAACTCAAATAATGATCACGACGGCGGAGAAGTCATTGTCGCCGCATACGTATGACAAAAACATTCCCTTTTGTCGTTTAGTAAAACGCTTTGTATAAATAATATTATTTTTGGATAAACGTAAAAGTCAAAGGGGTTTATACACCGTATAAAAGAAGGTTTTGTATAAAACAAAATATGCCTCAATGAATGGAGAATGACACGAAGTCCCATACAAAGATCATTTTTAAAATAAAATAGATATATTATGTGTATTCACTATAAGTACACATAAATAAAGTATAAATACAAGATATGACATATTAATATAATGACATAATTTGAAAGTAGGAGATTAACCCAATGAATGGAAATTGGGTTTAGAAATTCCCTTACCTTGTGTCCGATATGATTCGACCGTTCTTTAACCTCCTGAATAATAAACTAGAGTTAATATCTACCATTTTCATATTAATTATCCATTTTATATCACTTATTACGATGTTATTAACATTATGCATTTATTTAAGTTAATAACGGTCGTTTTTTCGATTTTTGGTACTTGAGTCGACAATAAACATCTTATAATTACAAGTTGATTATGTGGTAGAATATCCATTACCTCCAGAATTATATTCATGATTTAGATGTCATATATATCATATATATCTAGTATATACATTCATTCATAATATTACGTATCATTTAGAGGTAAGAAATGAAATGCACGGTTCATGGAGACGGTAAGCCGTACGTACGCATAAACGCTACTTTCATTTCTATTTCCAATTTAATGGAATGAAATTATAATTAAATAAAGGTACAATATAGTACCAGTATAATATCATATATAATATCATTTACTCCATCATTTATACATCCCACATATGGCATTAACGATTCACATCACTTTGAGGGGGAGGTAGTCCGCACTTCCTAAAATGAAATTATCGCGTTTACCCATAATGGAAATCACAAAGTATGCCATAAATGAGAAATACAGAAGCATAAAGAAAAACATAAACATATTATATATCATATATAAATATAGTGACATCTTAATGGCAACCTTTTAAGGTGTTATATGAGTGTTGAACAATCATCGTTCCGTGAGGCAGAAATTCGCCATCAACAGAAACAGTATGTTATTTAACCATTGGATGTAGGTGTGTGTAAGTGTATCTCTAATAAATCTTATGAAAACATCCTAGTATATTGAGGATACTGGGTTTGTTGCAAAAGAAATTAATAAAAATAGTTTATGGGGTTGTAGAATCAAAATAAAACAAAATAACATAAGAGAAGACATTACCTTAAAATCGGGTAACTCTTTTGATTTGAGCCAAAGGCTTCCTTGGGGAGAATTATTCCCAAAGTGAGTATTCTATGAGTAAGGGAGGGAAGTTGGGAGAGTATTTGGGCTGAGTTTTTCCGAGACGAAATGCTTTGAAAGTGTGAGTAAGGTTGTAGTGGTGGGGGCCTTTTTTAAGAGGAGAGGAGGGGCACTCTTGGAATGTAAGGAAATGTTACATTATTATACAATGATTTTCGGATTCCAAAGGACCCACACTTATATAATTAGAGGATAAGGTGATAAGGGTTCTAACTCCACCCATACAATAGGTTTTGGACATGTTTAGGTCTTAGATATTACATTATCTTTCCTATTTATTTATATCGTTAAATAATGAGGTCATCGCTGCATCATCATGATGTCATAAATAATTTAATTTATTTAATGTCTAAAAATTATAAAAAAATACTAATATGTAGGAAATCTTTTTATATTTCTAATGAATATTTATAGTAAAAAATATGACTTGTATAACCCCATTTAAAAATTGTTTTAGTAAAACAACTCTTGTTTGTGACCTTTTTATTTTAACATTTAATAAAAAGTTATTTATGTCCTTTTCCTACCAAAGTGGCTCCATGGGGAACCCAAGTTGACCCATGGATTGTCTTGGTCGGACATGACACATCCAATGAGGGTAGGACATGTGTCAATCTCATCTCATATTATTAAAACATTATTTTTACCTTAAACTACACTAATTTCCTCTAATCGTGATTAAGAACTTAAAAAGTTACAATTCACCAAAAATTATTTTAATCTCATTGAACCAAATTTTATTTCTTAATGACAACCATGTATGTCGGATTTTTGAAATTCAAAACACAGAAGTGGTAAAATTTCATTTAAACGATAAATCAGTTTTTATAAGTACCACTTATTGGTTTCACTATTCATCAAAAATTGAAGTTTTTCAGAAAAATCCAAAAAATTCACCCTAAGATATATTTGATATTCTGATTTCAAAAATGTTGTCTATTTTACAAAATTCCAAACATATAATTTGAATTAATTAATTTTATAATTAATTCCCGCTGTCACAACAAATAGCGTGTTTTTAAGAAACACTTTATATCAAAAGATTGACAATTGTTCATGCCGAATTTCAATGTTAAATTAATTATAATGACCACCATTGGATAAAATTGTAAAAATATATTCTAATTATACTTTAAAATAACTAAATAGTATAATTTATCACAATAAATTATTTTTATTAAACATGTTGTTTTAGTATTTTTCACTATTCATAAAAAATTGGAAGTTCTCAGAAAGTTACAAAAAATTCAACTTAGGGTAATTTTGATATTACGAATACAAAAACGAAGTCCATTTGGAAAAATAAAATTTATAAAATAACAAAAATTAGGTATTACTATTCATAATGGCTACTTTTATTGGTTGTGGTGTGTGTTAGAATGCGAGGTTGCGTACAACACACGCTACTGTATTATTCAAAGAGAAGTGTACCGTGGAAGCTTGGGATGTTACATCTTTTATTTCACATCAATTGTTGTTAAATTTTTTAAAAGTATTTTAGGGGGTATAGAGATGCGGATGAGATCAATGAGATAACTAGGATGATTTGTTTAATAAAGGGAAACCATGTTTTATTTTAAATATTTTCCTTTTCTATAAAAAATTGACAAGGAGTATAAGTTTCAAAATGTAATGCATGGATTTCTTACTTAATATTTATTCTTAATTATATAAAATACTATAATTAAAAGATCATTGAATTTTTATTATAGTTTGAAAGGACTTGAATATTTTATGTTTTAGGCTGAGTCCTTAAATTGATAGGCAAGTCATCAACCCAGTGAGCTCATCCAGGGTATTCTAAAAAATAACCTTGTATCACTCACATCATGATATAAAAAAAGAATCATATTGTCTTTCCCTAGGAGTTTTGTAAACAAGAACCCATGTATTGGACAAGGCATACATAATTCATTTAATAAATTATGTTCAACTATAAAAGAGGCTTTATTCATAAAAAATCCATAACAACTCAAGTATACGAAATATGGTCTTCCACTAATTAATTTAAATTATAGTAGAAAATTAATTTTACATTGTCATTCCATCTATTATCTTCATCATCTCATGTTTGTTAGACCCTTTTTTATTAGAGAAGGTTGTTCACCATAGAGGTGGATTTACAATAAAAATGGGGAAAGGAAAATAGATCATACAATTTGACATAATATAGAAAACCCTTAAATGAGATTTAATTAAACACACCATAATGATATTAAAAACAATGAAATCCATTAGAATTATAATAATTTTAAACAACACACAATAAGGGGGATTATATAACCTAGATGAAGAATAGGTTATGACATATAACAAAAACAACCCATGGGGATGATTTGAGATGTAGAGAACCACCTATAAGGGTTAAATTATGAAGCACAATAGCTATTTAATTCATCCATTAGAATCCCCATACATAAATTCATTTTTAAGAGCCACCAAACAATATTTTTGGTGCATGGAAAAAGGAATAATTTATAAACAACCTATAATTTATAGGGAAATAAATAGACAACCTAAATCACACAATTTATTATCGTTTCTTCTAAAATCAATATTTTACGTCATCGTGTTGAAGATAAATCAAATAAAAGGAAAAAAATCTTGAAAATAGGGTAAAATTTTTTTGACAAATATTGCAAAGGAGATTGTGAAGAAAAACTATGAAAAGATGAATGAGGGTTCTAAAACACACTAATATGATTCTAAAATGTTGAACAACACTCAAAATTTATTTTGGATGGGGTATATATATCCATTGAATTTATAACATCCATTCTCTTTATAACACATTAATTCTTGATTTATTACAGATGACTACACATAATACAACCCAGAATAATGATAATCCAAGTTTATTTGTTAATTAGGAAAATTTCATAATAACATAAAATAGAAATCACATCATCTTTATTGAAAAAATCCTTAACATGATAATAATTTTCTATCAAACATAAAACTGCATGGTATAACAAGGGGACGTGTGTAATAAAGGGGTGAGCTATAAATCCCAATTAAGAAATAAACATGTAATTAAAAGAATAAATAAAACAGGTTACAATATTGGAATATTAACCACACATAAAATTGGTGATAATCATAAGCAAGAATAATGAGCCATTATATAATAGGTTGATCATAACAGAAACATGATAAATGTTGAAACAACTCAAAATACCACATTATAGACATAGATCAAGGATAACTACCAAGAAATCATGATGGAATATGTCACATTTACGAATTGGGTTCACTCTCTATGCCAACATGACATCTGAGGTGACTAAACATGACATAATGCATTAACGTGCTATGTAATTCTTAGTGCACCCGTCACATTCATTTCATTCTTAGACTTCAGCGTTCCTCATAGATCAGAGAACATGAATTCATTCATCATAATATTTTATTACCGGATATTATAGTATGTAATAAAAACACAAATTTCCTATTTAAATCATCTATATGTTTATAAAGGAAAACACCCTTGATAGGAAATGGCTATGGGATTCACTACACAACAATTTAGGCAGGGAAAATCGTGGTGAAATTTTAGCAGCATAACTGCATCACATATGAATTCATAAAATGGGTAGATTAGAGTGAATGAGGTTTATTATCATTTTTAAATCAAATGGAAAGTAATATGGACATTTATATAAATATTCCTACCTTTGAAATTGAGAAATATAAGTATTATGATAATAAATAATAAATAATAAAGAGGAGAATGACAGGATCATGTACATGAGTGTGCCATTACAAATGCTTGAGAGTAGCATCTTGAGAGACTGGTGGATACTTGTGAAGAACGTAGATATGGGAGGGAATATTATGTACATGATACATTTATTTTTAGTGAATATAAATGGAAGCATGGGTGGGTTTGTAGTCGAAGTGGGTGTGGATTTCATTAATATTTCTCAAACGTAGGTGTTGAACTATATATAATAAAATAAGAAAAACCACAAAACTCTCCATGGTTTTTTCCAATGTTTTTTTTCAAACTGGATTGATTTAAATTATTTTATATGGATATTGATCAAAATTAATAAAATAATAACGTTATGTTTAAGTGAATCATAATCATAAACAAATTATTTAAAACCTTAAATTATTTGAATGGTTTTGGAGGATTTATAAAAGATTTATAAAGTTAATCAATTAAACATAAAGTAACATTTTTTTACGTTAAAACAAATATTTAGTCTTGGATGTCATTTAGAGTATTTATTACATAACTTTTTGTCAATTATGTTTTAATAATACAAATCGTATATTTTAATGTATTAAATTTTTTCTACATAATTTTAATATCAATGAATATTACAACCAATCTAACATTTTATTAATTATTATTTTTTGATTCAAAAGTAATCTAAATTTTATCAAAAATAATTTACTAAATGTTTTAAATTTTACTTTTAACATAGAAATTGACATCTGTTGAAAAATTATGGGGTTTTTTCAAAATAATATTTTCTGAAACCATATAAAAATTAAATTTGACTTCATAAAAATTATACGATCAGTAATATTATAATTTTTAAAAAATAACATTTTATTAAATTATTTTTTATTTTAATAATCCATGAACTCCTTAAAGAATTCCTTATTTAAAATTTGAATATAACCAAAAAAATACTATTTGTGGTTTATTGTATCAAAATAAAAAAGAATTATCAAGTAGAAATAATTAGATGAAAATATTTTCATTATTCTATAAAAAAAATTATTTAATGACTCTTTTTATATGTTTTTGAAACAAATATATTTGGAACACAAAAAAACTCCTTATGAGTAAGGTTGGATACAATGATACTTTCATGGGGTGGTTTGACTTATATAGTTTAGGTCAGAATCTCAATAATCTTGAACTAATCACATTAACGGTTTCTCTCATGATTTAATTATTTGATATCAACTTCGTATTATTCAAGGGAAAATCACAGTGATTTCAACTCCCTTAAAAGCACTGATACATGGGATTTATAAGGGTATAATCATGCTGGTTGAGGTTATGACATCCTTTTTCTATGTCAACTAGATTTTTCAAAACACTATAGTTATAATAAGAATGTCGGATGAGTATAAAAAGAATCCCAATTTTAATTTCAATAATATTTCATAAGAATGAATTTTACCATCGCTCAAAAGTTCTGCCATCTCGAGCTTTTGGGACTGTTTCTTCTACGCAGTGTTGTTTGTGGTTTTCTCTCTTGGGTTAGGTAGCGTTCTGGTTATTTTTTTCTACTCAACAGTTCTCTTTATTGTATATACTTATTTATATAAGATTATTTCAATAGATAAGGGTGATGTTTTTCTCCCAGTTGGAATAAAACACTATGGAATATAAAGATTTTGGCCTGTGAGACAATGGATATGGGAAGTATACTTGTGCTAGTGGGTCCCTGAGGGAATTACATGATTTTCTAATATGAGATTCAACTTGTTTGTGAATACTTTTGGGGTCTTCCGTCCATGATGTTGTGTCTCAAGATTTTTTTTGATGCCTTGTTGGACATCTTAACTTTTATGCACTAGAGAGTGTCTTTTTCACCCAGTTCAGTGATCTACTAATGAGGTGTTGATGTTTTTGGCTGGCCTTATTGGATGAGAGATATTGAGGAGCATTATTCCTAGTGGATAAAGACACTGGCTCAGATGGACATTCATTAGTGGGATGATGCTCTGATGGACATGGTAGAAAGAGGAATATTTATCTAGGCATACTAATAAGGATGTATTGCTTGGATTGACATCCTTTAGGATTATCTCTAGATGAATTTGTATTAAAGAAAGTGAAGATGTAGAATGGATGCCTAGATCATTTATAGCCTTCCTCGGGCTTCCTTCTCCACTAGAATGCCCTCTGTTTTCTGATTATCAATTTCACTATATTATGGAAGTGCAAGGATGCCTTCTTGAGGTTTTGTTTTAAAGAATGGTATGGCTGGGCATGGTCAAACAACTCTTGTAAAAGCTTCTTGGATTTCATATTCCTCTGTGCAATACCTCTGAGGATGGGATGATCATACTATATCAATATGTTTTTGTGTGCAGTATTTATAATGGACTAGAGTAATTTTGATGGCATATAGTTTTTGAGTACTTTATAACACGTGGTTTTCTATAAGCTGGAATCAGGTACTATATCATGTACTAATGATGGAAGTGTATTAATGTCTTTTTCATGTTTCATTTTCACCATTAATTTTAAATTCACAACTGTATAGCATCATGAAGGGCACGACTCAAGTTTATAGAGAAGCAAAGTTATGTAGGCATTGGCTTCCCATCAGAATAGATGGATTGGTGGAGTCCCCATGGATAGTACAACCTTTTGTAGAGCTCATTTAATAGTTGATAAGAGGTTTTTTCAATTATTTTTTGCTTCTCAAGATTATCTGGATTTTCCTCAGTGTTTTTAGTAATTATCTTAATCCATGCTCATATAAGTTCATTGCATGTCGTGATTATAATGCTAATTTTGTTTTTTAATAATGTCCTTTGGGGCATGAATTGGGTGGCCATTTCTTTTCACCAATTTTATAAAAAAAAACTAATCATGTGATCACTGTTCAATAGATATATTATATACGGTAATGTTGATTAATGTTCATTTAAATCCATTAGAATATAATAAATCAAAAAACATTCATGTGTTTTCTATAACCAAATTAAATAATAATACATTTAGTAGAATAATAAGAGGAATTTTATTTATAAAAGTTTGGGTAAATACAATCATCCCCTTCTGAAATTTACCCCTCAAAATTTTATTTTCCCCTAATAAAACAAATATGGTTAATTATACTTTAATACTTCCTCTGGTTTCCCCATTAATTATTTAAATTTTAGGTTTATCCATAGTACATTGACCAAGTGAATTGTATTGTTTCATAGAAATGTTTCTCCTTAATGTAAGATCTTTATCAGATACTCCTCATATGCGATATCATTATCCAATGTTACCACCTTTGGATTGAGTATTCATGAGGGGTCTTGTATGTAGTTCCTCAATATGTATACATAAAATACATAATGTACTTTTGATAGCATAGTTGGGAGTGTTGGTCTATAGACCACCACTCTATTGCAATGAAGGATCTTAAAAGTTACTGTATCTCTTGTACTATGATTTCCCTTATTCAAGAATCTCATGAATTTCTTTTATGGAGATATGAAGAGGAATACCAAGTCTCCAATATAAAATAGTAGGTGTATTTTTATGATAGTCAACAGAGCTTTACTATTGACTCTTGGAAACTTTGATGTGTTATTGAATGGTCTTAACCTTTTCCACCATTTCCTTGCCCATTTTTGGACATAGCCTTTTTTGTTCCCCAAATGCATCCCAAAATGTAGTTGTTTAGAATCTCTTCCCAAAATGTTCTACATAGGGATCCATTTGGATGGTTGAGTGGAAACTGTTATAGTTTGAGAAGATGACTAAAAGAATATGTTTATCTAGTCAACCTTTAAATTCAATTGTGCATGCTCTCATGATGTATTGAAGTGTATTGATAGTCTAATCAGATTGGCCATCATGATGGGGGTGATAAGTCATGAGGAATTTCACATCATCATTTAGAGTTTGTAGGATACCCTTCTAGAACCTGGCGGTAAATCAATGGTCTTGATCGGATATAATTGATAGTGGTGTTCCATTGAACCTCACCACTTCTCTAATATATATCCTTAAAATATGATTGATTGAGAAGTTACCTTGATTCAAAATGATGTGTGAATTGTTTGTAATATTATCCACCATAAACTATATAGAATTATTTATTCTTGATGTCTTTGGAAGAATATTGACAATGTCAATAGTGATGTTCTCCCATTTCTATATAGGTAAGGTTAATGGCTTCATCATCCCATTGAATTTTCTTCCATTCTTATTTCACTTGATGACTTTCAAGTCATCATGATTTATAGTATGAAATCTTCTTCTTTATGTTTCCCACCAATATTTCTCTCAGATATCTTGATGCATCTTTGTTATTCCTGGATGAATGGAGGAATTCAAACTATGTGCATAATCCAACATATCTTTCTTTAACACTAGGTTTTATAGTACTTATAGTTGTGATAATCATAAAACTTCAACTTTAATAACATTGAAATATGAGGATTTCACTTTTCCAAAAGATTCTACTTTCATCATTATTATCACATAATTTCTTTTAATATCCTTTATCCTCCCGATAAAGAATGGTTAAAAAATAATTTATGATAGGATTGATGATTCCCCACCCTTTAGGATTACCATGTCTATACTTTTTATATATAATATGATCAAATAATTTACAATAATCATCAATGAAAAAATTTGGATCCATTCTACATACACCATTTACCACTTTATTCGCTTTCTCTTGATGTTTGTGGATTGAGCAGTCATAGTCCTTGATCAGCTCTAGCCATCTTCATTGGCACATATTTAGATCTTTTTATGTGAATATATACATGATGCATTCCTAAACTGTATGTATTTAACACTTCACCCTAAATAGATAATTCCTCTATATTCTCAAATAAAATATCTTTTTAGACAACTCTTGATCATGATTTGTGAATTTAAATTCAAGAACATTCAACTTCCTTGAACTGAAGGCTATGAATTTATCATTCTAAATTTTCACACCACCCAATCCCTTCGTTGATGCATCACTGAATAGCATGAAGAGTTATACACTTATAGGTAATGTTAGTATAGACGTATTTACAATCCTTATTTTCAACTATACGAGGCTCTATTAACATTAATCAATAAAAGAAAACATGACTCCCTTTTGATTTTACATTGTAAGAGGGTTTGAAAACCATGATAAATTTCACACAAATTGATAATAGTACCCATCTAATACAAGCAAACTATAGATATCTCTTTCCTATATTGTCCTCGATTATCATTCAATTTCGTTTTTATTTGATGGTTACAAAAATTTCCCATTTACTTTTATGATATTCTATAAGAATGAGACTTCCTTCAACCAGAACTCATATTTGATATACTTGGAATAAGGATTATCTATTTTTGAGGTCTGTAGAACAATTCCTAGATGCTGCTAATACTCCTCTGTTATTTTGGAGTATATAATAATGACATCAAAAAAGACTACCAATTTTTTTGAGGTAATCCCTAAATAATATATTCATCAAGTCCATGATTATTTCTAGATAATTATTGAATCTTAATGGAATTACTATGAAAAATAGTGACAGTGAATTGTATTAAAAGCAGTCTTGGGTTATCATCTTCTTCACCATTACTTTCTAAAATCCCATATATAGATCCACCTTGAGAACTATTATTCTATATGTATATTATAAAATAATTCACCAATTTATTGTATTGGATACATATTCCTCATTGTGATTTTTTTGTGATCATGATAATCAATTTAAAGGTACATTGACCCATCCTTCTCTATGATGATGAAGACTGGTTCACCCCATGGTGAAGAACAAGGGCATATGAACCCTTTATCCAAATTATATGATAGTTATTTTAGTTCCACAAGTTCTATAATATCCATTTTATTTGATGTCTTGTAAAATAGTAATTACCTCGGTATAATATTTATTGAAAATTAAACCTCTCATCCAGGAGGGAGATTATAAAATTACTCAGGAAACACATCATTCTATTCTCTCACAATGTTCATTTCTTCATGGATGATTACTTCCTAATAGTCAAAAATTTTATATAAAAATGATTTATCATTGGGAAAAATGTAAAATATTGAGATGTTGGTTCTAAATAATAATCATCCTCCTCATTCAATTATACAGACTCTGGGGTCGATTCTCAATAGGTAGAGTGATTTCCATATTAGGGTAATTTATATTGGATCTTTATATGTAAAGCCAATAACCTCCTATAATTTCATAAAATTTCACTAAATTAAGTATGAAAAGTTTTTCATGTAATTTTGGACCTAATATTTTGATAGGAGAGGAGTTATATAATTGGGATACAAAAATTTATCCATTTTTTTCACCAACAACTCCACTTCAATGCTTTGGGGTGGTGTTTAAATAGTCATACTTTTACATCATGATGTGATGGAATGTGTAAAAAATAATAAAAATTTTATATCTCTATTATTGAATGAATAACTATAGTACATATCATCACTTTTTTGTGGGGATCCACATTAGGGGTTATGATGGGAAAAGATCTCCCTTACTACCTTAGAGGAAGTTGGTTGTCTCTAAAAATTCTTTTCTTAGTGCATTGGTTGCAAAGTTATGTGGTTCCCTATAGTTAATGAAATCCACAATTCATTGAGGTTTGACCAAATAATTACTATCTTCCAACAAATTAGTGGGTTTTTTTATGATATGCTATCTATGTGCCTTTCCTATACCTAAAGCATTTCCTCATTTTCCATAGTTAATTTCCAAGGTTTTTCTTTCGGCACCTTTGAAAAGTGGTATGTTAAAATTTCATGGCTCCGTTAGATTTATTTATTAGAATTATATAATTAAACTCAAAATTTTGCTTCTTATCCCTATGATACCCTTGATATTTCCTAACCTCCTTGTTGACATTGAGGGAAAATTAGAAAATTTCCTCATAGCTATCAATGTCTTAGATTGCATGAAATTTTTTGATATCGGGTTTTATCCCAATAAAGAAGCGTTCAACCTTACATATAGGGGTGAAAAAAAATCTGGAGTCAGGTCATGCAAGTCCTATAATTTTTTCATCATACACCCAATATATTCTTTATTTTTTTCTTGGGGGAAGTAAATACCATTCCATTTTAAGTCGGAGATAAAAAGTAAAAAATTTATTGGGAAAAAATTCCCATTATTCCTTCAATCCCATCACATTAATCTCTTCATCCGCCTTGTTATTTTTGATACATTTCCAAAAATGATCTGATTCTCTATCCATACGATAAGAATCTGGTAAGACCTAATCTTGTTCATAACATTGAAGGATGTAGAAGAGCTTCTCAATGGATTTTATCCATTGATCCTTAATTAAGGGATCAAATGATCTATTAAAAATAAAAGGAATTTTTCACATAATGATCACAATCAAAGATAATTTTCTATAGGGGGATTTCGATGCTTCTATTTATCTAGGTATTTATAAAAAATTAGAGTAATCTAGGTGAATATCATCATAAAGTTCATGATTCCCACTCCCATCGGGTTCAGTATCTCATTTTGTAAGTCATCACATTTCTCTTCGCATTGGGTTTTTACATGATTCCTTATATTTCAAGCCATTATATTTAACAAAGAAATTGGGATGAGTATTTTTAAAATATAAAATACATAAAGGGGTAATCAAATGAAAATAAATAGGTAAATTATAAATTACATTTATTTCTTTACTTATGAATTTCTATGCTTCAATCTATGTTATCCATGATCAATTTCCTATCATACAATCTTATGGGAATTTTTTTTCCACCTAATACAGGATGTGATTAGATTATGAATTTATTAATGCATATCCTCTGGGTGTGTAAAACTAGGTGTGCATCATGGCCCATTATCATGCACCAGTTCCTGGTCAAGTCTAACTTAGCGTGTTGTTTTCAGGTTTAACCACAATGTACATATGTAACAGAGCCACATCCACCTATAGTATCTATAATGTAATGTATTTTCATCGTAAACCACTTAATCTTCTCTTAAAAAAATTTAATGATGTTTTCTTTTACATAGTATTATTCCTAAGGCTTTTTCTATAGTTTTCTAATCATAATCCCCAAAATAACCAAAATTTTCCCTGAATACATACTATAAAACCCTTATCTTTATTACTCATTAATTCATAATTGATTAGATAATATAAAAAAAATTAAACTCATAATATCAATATTTATATTGTATTTATGAATTATATACATTACATAATAGCATAAAATATAAAATAAATATGGTTTATTGAAAACTTCCAAGCATGATCATAATATTCCATCGAACATAAATCTTCATGGGATAACCTAGGGCCATATATAAGAAAGGTATAAGATATAAACCACATTAAGGGAATATAAATCACAAAACATGAAGAAAAAAATAATTTTTCGATAATAGGTATACCAGTGGCATATAAAAGGGATGACAGTTATAAACCTAATCAATAATGCAAGTTATACCATGATTATCAGAAATTAATAATGGGAAATGTGGAAAAAGTATAACACTGGATCATAAACATATTTCTTGGATAACTATTATGAAATCATGATGGAAACTGTCCCATAAATGAATTCAATTCATCACCTTCCAAGCATGAAATCCCATGATACAAAACATTACCCAATGTATTGCAGCGTCGTATATTTTTGGGAACACCCATCACATTTATTTCATTCCCATTCCTAAGTGTGCCACATAGATCATATAACATGTATTCATTCGTCATCATATATTATTACAAGATCATGTAGTGTAGAAGAAACACATTGATGTACCATATAATGTAATTGTAATTGTATAATAGTGAAAACCCTTGATAGGAAATGTCTATGGTATTCATTACACAATTATTTTGTCATAGAAAACCAGGGTTAAATTTCAGCAGCATTACAATGTTAGTTAACAATTTATAAAATTGGTTTATGAGAGGGAAACGTTCTCCGATCACTTTTTCATAAAATAGGAAGTTATAGGGACATGGATAGGCATATCCCATCTTTTGGAAGTTGAAAATATTTGGGATAAGATAATAATAAAACTTCAACTAACAAGAGAAAGAAAGGATCCCTTACTAGAGTGTGTGACACCATGTTCTTTGTAGGAGCATCTTGAGAGATTGGGGAAACCATGGGAGAACTCTAAATACTAAATGAAAGTGTTAAGAGGTGATAATTGTATTTTGAGTGAAGTGAAATGGGAGAATATATGGGTTTGTATAGGAAATGAAGTCATATTTATTTAATATTTATCCAACATTGGTTTTGGAATATTTATAATTAAAAAACCAAAACTCCAAACATACTGATGTGTTTTCACATTTTCTTCATCCAAATGTGAGTATTTTTCTTTATTTCATAAGTCCAATGGACAAAAATAAAAAAATAATTCCCTTTATTTTGTGGATGTGAGTCATCTCATTAATAAATTATTTTAAAACCATAACACTTGTTAATGGGTTTTTAGGATTCATAGTGAATTTATAAAATAAATAAAATAAACATAACATAAAATTATATTAAAGTAAAAATATATATATGGTCATGAAAATAGTTCAGAGAAATTATTACATCACTTATGGGTCATTATGATTTCATAATACACACCAATCATTTATATGGTAATTATTTTTCACTCGAAATTTGATTATCATAGAACATTATAAAAAATCAGCGTTGAATAATTTCTAAATTCTGATTCCAAAATAATAGTATTTATATCAAAATTCTTCTCAAAATATGTGTTTTTCTCTTTTAAAATCTGAATTTTTCTTTATTGATAATTGAGTTGTTTTTTGAAATTAATAGTTTTCCAACCCTTACAAAAATTAAAATTGAGTTAAAAAAATTTATATGATAATTTATATTTGAGAAAATATATATACGTTGTATATTATTAAATAATTTTTTATTTAAAAAATAAATTTGTTCTTCATATTAAATTCCTTGATTGAAATTGAATATTAACAAAAAATAATTCTTGTGTTTATTATATCAAAATGAAAATCATTTATAATGTTAAATAATAGAATGAAAATATATTTATTAATATATAAAAAATTATTTAAAAACTAATTTTGGTAGGGTCTTTAGACATATCTATTTAATACACCAGAAAACACCATAATAGTAACGTGTGTGATAGTGAGACATTTATGGGGTGCTTCGTCGTACATGGTTTGGGTTGTGACATCGAGGAGCTTGAACTTCAACCTAAAATGATTTTTATCATTATAGAATAGTTGTATTTCATCTTTTTATTGTGAAAAGGAATGTACCAGTGATTCTATATCCCTTAGAAGCATTGATTAATGGGATTCGTAGCGTATGATCCTAATGGTTGAGGTCATCACAACCTATTTCTGTGTCATTGGGATTTGTTAAGATCCAATATTCATACTAATCATGTGATTGTTGTCCAATGGCTATATGTTCATGGATAATGTTTCTTAATTGCCATTTAAATCAGATATGATATAATTAATCAAATGAAGTGTAACCATTCTCTATAACCATATTACAAAATTATATATTTAATTAAATCACAAGGGTGGTTTTATATATAATAGATTGGGTCACTATAGAAGTTGGATAGGAGGAGGATCCTCATAAATGTTCTTCTATGTGCAGATAAAAAGAATAAATAAAGGGGATATGCATAAAAAGAAAAAGGGGAAATCAAAAAAATACCACTGTAAAAGAGCCGCACAGTTTCGCTAAACAAGCACTATCCATGTGGGAACTACTGCCCAAATCCATACATAATTATAAATGGATTCACTATTGGGCCCCAAATTATAAATACACATGCACCATACCATGTGTAGGTATATGTTAATTGTCACTAATTGTGTGGGAAAGGAATATGGTTTTGGAAACCCATGAATTTCCCATGTGGATCACCCCTACACAAATGCACCAAGACTCATAGAATCACATCCCCAAAAAAGATTTAGAAAACCCATCCTTCTCAATAGTTGGGGATGAATAGTTTACCATAAAGATTAAACTAATCATTCCCCAACTGAGATCCCCAAGCTTCCATTCTAAGAAACTATTGTTTTGGAGCCCGATGCTATTCAAACTAAATCAAACACCAAGAAAACCTCCCAGGCTTCAACCCCAGATAAATACAAATGTTTTATGTTTTGAAAAGTTTTAGGTTGTGTTAAAAAGATAAAATTATGAATTGACTTATCCACATGAAGAAAAATTCAAATTCCTCCATAAATTCTACCAAGCCCAATACACTAGTTGTTATATACGCATTGTTTAATACTGGACAATGATAGCTTCATGCTTATATGCATCCCATTTTAAGAAAAATCATGCTCATCAGAGTATATATTTGATTCCAATTGGATCTATATAGATGGATTACTTGTAAATTTATATCATGTCGTTCTTTCCCTTTATACAAACCACATTCAGGATCTAACACCTCTATATCATTAAAAATAAACTCCACACCAATTCCCACACATGGACTCTAGATGATTCTATGTTGTAACCTATACCTGGAATTACCTAAGGAATCCAGCTATATCAGATTACATATATGCAGTAGAATTTGAATTTTAATATGACCATTAAATAACAAATCCCACTTTTCATGACCCTACTCACATAAAGATTACACACTCATGACGGACATACCACTCTACCTATTAAGAGGTTCATTTTTATTGCACCCCCAACCATATTCCAGATTATAGTATCCAATCTCATATATATCCCCAGATTTAATGAATAGAATGTTGAAAACATACTCATTCTTGAGCACCAATGTATACAATAATGAAGTCGGTTTTAAATTATAACTTAGTGTTTTTCACTATTCATCAAAAAACCAATGTTTTCAGAAAAAATTCCAAAAATTCACCCAAAGCTAATTTTGATATTCTGAATTCAATAATGAGGTCTATTTTACCAATTTAAAAACATAGAATTTGAATTTTTTAATTTAAAATTAATTCCCGTTATCACAACCAAAAGATGCATTTTTATGAAATAATAACTATCAAAAGATTGACACTTGTTTATGTCCAATTTCAAAGTAAAATTACTTACAATGACCCGAATTAGATTAAATGATAAAAATATAATCTATTTATAATTCCAAACCTATAAAATTTATAACTTAACATTATAAATTATTTTGATTAAAAATAATTCTGTTAAAATATAGCATTTTTTACTATTCACCCACATATGAAAGTTATCAGAAAAAGACCAAATCTTTATTGAAACTAAATTCTCATGTTCTGATTGTAAAGAAGAATTTTATTTTGTAAAATTTAATTTATAAAAGATTCAAAAATTTTATTTAACAACGTTTCACCATTAAAAGGTGGTAAAAGTGCATTTTTTGAAAAATACTTCTCTTATATGAAAAAAATGAATTAGTTCTTACGTTATGTCATAAAAACACAAAATATGGAATCTTAAATTATAAGGATTATATAATGTTTAAAATTCAGTTAATACTATTCTAAACCACTTTTGAACAGCTAGTTTGGTAAGTCTTGGTGTGTTTGAAATCAGAGTTTTGTGTAGTGCAAGTTATTGAATTACATTGAAGAAATAACATACTATAAAATCATGGGGTGTTATATTCTTCCCTCTTCAATAAATTGCATCCTCTCAATTTGAAATTGTTCTTTGAAAATAAAAGTTTTAAAGTAGAAAATACCTTTGTGGGAAAATGCACATAGGAAATTGGTTTAAAAAAATTTAGTCTTAATAAGTTGAAAAAATTATATACATACATATATATGACAAGTAATGTTTTTCCCTTCAACTATTTACCACTAGAAACTCATCATTTACTCCAAAAGATTTCAAAAAAATTCTATTTATCCTAGTCGTGTAGGGTTCAAAAAATATGGACTTTATAATTCATTTGTCAAACTATTAAAAAAACTAAATTATACAAAAAAAGTACATAACGTAGTCTAGTCGTAGATGATGCACCATTGTCACTCTTCTATTGTGGGTTCAAGTCTCCTGGCCTTTCCAAACATGACTAGTTGTTTCCCGACCTCTTGGTTGTCCTTTTTATAAAAAACAAAACATATCCTTAACAATAGTATCCAATTTTAAACTTAATCCATTCTAACCTTTAGACTTATCCAAAATATTTCTATCCAAACTCTCAGTCCAAAATTTATAATGAAGTTAAACACAATTAAGATCCTTTTTTCTCGGTAATAACATGTGAATTCCTTAATCATGTATTCTTTTAAAACATTGTAACATCCTGAATTACCCTAAAACCTTACTGATTACATTCATTCTCCCTTATTCCTTATAGAATACTAGATATAACCCTTCTATACAAAAATGATGTAAACTCCAATAATAATAGAATATAAAAATCATTAATCAGTTTCAAGGAAATCAAGAATATCCAATATAATTTATCCAAATCAACCATCTCTTATTCCAAAATCACAACCTCAATATCAGTACCATATTAAGGATTATCATTCCTTCAACCATGTATTTTTTCAAAAAGTGTAGTTTACTATTAAGTCACTTTACATAGAACCATATAATCTCAAATCCTCAATAAAATATTACTGCTGTACAATCCTTATTTATTTCCACAATTCATATAACCAGTATATTGTTGATACAACACTCTAATGAAATAATTCTAAAATAACAACATAAGAACACTAGCCATTCCTCTTCATCTGAGGTAGTATAATAACTTGATTATTATCCAATAACATTATTTGCAGCATACACTTATGTATGGGACATTAATTAACGTAGTGTCTCAACACCTTGTAGATGAATCATTTTACATTTGAAATGTTTTTTACCCTTGCAATCATGTACTTGGTGTCCTTTTTCTCCACACTTATAAGAAAATCGCATTCCCTTCAAGAATTTACCAAGGTGTTTATTTCCATAGTTATCACATATAGGAAAATCCTTCTTTTCCTTATTCACTTTATCCATCTTTTTTTCTACCATCCTATTCTTCTCTGGCTTCCCTTTAAAGTCATAGGACTCAGAAGATTCTTTACTTATCTTATTAACACATGATACTTTTTATTCATTTGATGATAATATGTGGGAGACTATTCTCTTTCCATATGTTGTCTTAATGAAAGATATGATCCCTCTTACACTTTGTATCATGCATATTGTTGGAGTTCGCTTTCCTTATACTAGGATCCATTTCTAAATAATGGCATACACGAGGATAGTTTTTGAATCCCAATGCATAATTCCAAACCTGTAAAATATCTAACATAAATTGAAAATATTATGCATATAATCTATAATCATAAAATTTATTATTTGAGAATTTATTTAATCCTAAATAATTCATAATGGCTTGTAATGAAAATGTGAATTATCATAATCATATCCCCCAGGAGTGTTGTAACCAAGAGTGCAGCATGGCCCGTTGTCATGCACCAGTTCCCGTTCAAGTCTTGCTCAAAGAGGTGTTTTCGTGTTTTAACCCTAGGTACATTTGTACCTAAGTCGCCTCTACCTACTCGTATCCAGACAACTATTTATTGCCTGGAAAACTCACAAAATTTCTATAGTAACCAAATTCTAGTTTGTTCTTCTATAATAACCCTCAAAGTCTTTCATAGGTTAATGTTGTATAATAAAATTTTATATAAATCTAGTTTCCAAGGTTATTGATAAACTTCCTCTAATACCAACTGTAACGCCATGACCCCGGTTACCCAGAGTCGGTGCATTATTATAATACATTAGAATGATTACAAGGAATCTTGTCCAGAAGAACCGATCAATTTAGCGGTCTTGGAAAATAGATTACATACATGAATGTTACATTACACTTTATAACATACATAAAACAAAAAAATATTTTGAGATTTCTATTTTTCCCTTACCTTAACCCTGCATCTCAAACATAAAACACTTCGTGGGATCCTGGGAAAATAAAACATAAGAAAAGGGTGAGCTCAGATGCTCAATAAGGGTAAATAATTTAGTGGAAGCTATAAAATTTTAAAGAAAGATTTGTAATAAAAAATACCTTTTAAAAATAATCTTGAACATAATATGGAAAAAATGAATCAAAAATTACCATATAAACATGCACATGGATATTCTATTAGTTGAATAATCACATGAAATAACTAATATCATAATGAGGGAATGCCTAACTCTGGACATCATTACCACATAGTCAAGGCCTTGTGCCAAGACTAAAATAAACATTTTTTCAATGCCTTGTGCCAAGACACTAGTTTGTCTCATGAGACCTACCGATGCATCGAGGAGATATAGCGGGATCCACCTATCACTTACTATGTCCACTGCATTCCTCATATGAAAAATTTGAAACATAACATAAGCATTCGTATTAAAACTAGCATAAAAAATGTCAATACATTAACCATAAACCCGGAATGGTAAAATAATAGAAAATCCACATTCAAACATATCATAACTCATTCAATACAATATGGAATATTGTGTTATAATAAATAAACCTCATCAAAAATAATATCCAGTAAAGGATGCTGACATAGTTGAAAATGAAGAGTAAAACTTTTTGAGAGAAATATAAATTTTTTAAAATCATTTAAAAGTAACAAATTTATAAATTAATTAATTTAAAAGACATTTTTTAATCAAAGTGTCCCATTCCACTTAGAAACTTTTGAAAAGAATTTTCATTTCACAACATTCATGTTCATATAAATAAATCCATCAAATCATTTTGAAATTATTGATATTAATTAAATGATTTAGAAAGATAAATATTTAAAACATTTAAAATTATGATATTGATAAAGATTACCATTCACAAATCCTTAAAATATTCATTTTGAAATCATTTTTATGGGAAATGTACATGGATGATAAAAATGTCCCAGTAAATACATACACATAAACAATCTCTGATAATAATGAGATTGAGGAATTAAACCTTACCTTGCACTTTCCTTTTAGTCAAGGGTACTTTTAAACTCCTGTATAAAGATCACTATAAGGACCCATCCTTAAACCTTACTTAATCTTTAGTTATTACAAGATTACACATTAAGGATCTTTTCGGGTTTAGAGTTTTAGAGAATTAGATCATAAAACATGCATTACATTCCACATATAAACAAAGTGGTTACATAAAGATAGTATTCTTCATTCCCATTAATGGAAACACATTTAAAATAAAACATGGATTATTTCTTGACACTTCCTTGATATAATTCGAGGATACGGTCATAAGGGTTCTAAATCCACACATCCAATTGGTTTTTTCCATGTGTAGGTTTTAGATTTTACAATAACTTTCCATTTTATTTAAATCGTTAAATAATGAGGTCATCGCTGCATCATCATGATGTCATAAATAATTTAATTTATTTAATGTCTAAAAATTATAAAAAAATACTATGATGTAGGAAATCTTTTTAGATTTCTAATGAATATTTATAGTTAAAAATATGACTTGTATAACCCCATTAAAAAATTGTTTTAGTAACATAACTCATGTTTGTGTCATTTTTACTTTAACATTAAATAAAAACTTATTTATGTCATTTCCCAACCAAAGTGGCTCCATGGGGTCCCCAGGTTGACCCATGTCTTCTCTTGGTCGGCCATGACACATACAATGAGGTTAGGACATGTGTCAAGCTCATCTCATACTATTAAAACATTATTTTTAACTTAAACTACACTAATTACCACTAATCGTGATTAAAAACATAATAAGTTACTATTCACCAAAAATTATTTTAATCCCTTTGAACCAAATTTTACTTCTTCATGACAACCATGTATGTCGGATTTTTTAAATTCAAAACACAAATATTGCAAAATTTCATTTAAACGAAAAATCAGTTTTTATAAGTACCACTTAGTGGTTTCACTATTCATCAAAAATTGATGTTTTTCAGAAAATTACCAAAAATTCACCCTAAGTTATATTTGATACTATGAATTCAAAAATGAAGTCTATTTTAAAAAATTCAAAACATATTTGTCACATTAATTAATTTACTAATTAATTCCCGCTGTCCGAGCAAATAGCTTGTTTTTATGAAACAATAAGTATAAAAAGATTGACACTAGTTTAAGTCCAATTTCAAGGTGAAATTGATTATAATGACCACCATTAATTTAAATGGTAAAAATATATTCTAATTTCACTTCAAAACCAATTCAAAATATAATCTAATAATATAAATAAATTAGATTAAAAAGCAGTATTGATGTAAAATGCAGTATTTTTCACTATTCATTAAAAAATGAACATTGTCTGAAAAATACCAAAAATTCACACAAAGTAAATTTTGATGTCCCAATCATAAAGAATAAGTTTATTTTGACAAACATAGATTATAAAATTTTCAAAATATAGATTTAAAAATTTTTTGCCAACAAAAGGCAGTAAAACAATCTTTTAAGAATATTAGTGTATTCCATGTATAAGATTGTATTTATTTTCATTTTAAGCCTCTAAAACACTATCTTAATCATTAATAGACATAGATAAAAATATCTATTATTCATTACTTACTTGGGATGTTACATCCATCCCCCCTTTAGAAAATTGTGTCCCCGCAATTTATTTACTTATCAAATAAATGGGGGTACTTATCCCTCATTGCATTTTCAGATTCCCATGTTGCCTCTTCCATCATGTGGTTTTTCCAAAAAAATCCTTTACCTGCTTAATCACTTTTTTCTGTAACACTTGCTCCCTGTGGTCAAGAATCTGGACCGTTTGTTCCTCATAAGATAGGTTCTCTTCCAGCTGAACTACCTCTGGACTCAAAACATGAGATGGATCTGGCATATACTTTCTCAACATCAAAACGTGAAAAACATTGTGTACCTGAGATAAACTTGGAGGTAAAGCCACTCGGTATGCAACTGATCCAACTCTCTCTAGAATTTCATATGGTCCAATGAACCTTGGACTCAACTTTCCTTTCTTACCAAATCGCATCACACTTTTCCATGGTGATACTTTGAGAAAAACATGATCACCTACCTCAAAAGAGAGATCCTTCCTCCGGTTGTCCGAATAACTATTCTGCCTGCTCTGAGATGTTCTCATGTGTTTCTGAATCAGCTGAACTTTTTCTGCCATCTCTTCTACCAATTCTGGTCCCATCAGCTTCCTTTAACCCACTTTATCCCAAAATTCTGGAGTTCGACACCGCTTCCAATATAATTCCTAAAATGGTTCCATCTGTATAATGGAATGAAAACTGTTATTATATAAAAATTCAACCAAAGAAATATGTTGGTCCCAACTTCCCTAATAATCCATAGAGCAAGAACGTAGCATATCCTCCAATGTCTAAATTTTTTGTTCTGACTGCCCATCTGATTGAGGATGAAATGATGTACTAAAATTTAATTCAGTACCCAACGACTTCTGAAGGCCTTTCCAAAAGATAGAAGTGATCCTGGGATCACGATCAGATATAATGGAGATATGAACTCCATGTAACCTGACTATCTCTTTAAGATACAAACGGGAATGTTGATATAGGGAAAAAGTATCTCGTATAGCAATGAAATGAGCAGATTTAGTCAAGAGATCAACAATAACCCAAATTTTATTATTACCTCGAGGTGTCTTCGGTAATCCCACAACAAATCCATGGATATATTCTCCCATTTCCACTCTGGCACTGGTAAAGGCTGAAGCATCCCTTTCGGTAACTGTCACTCTGCTTTAACCTGTTGACATGTCAACCACTTCATAGTAAAATCAGAAATATCTCTTTTCATTCCATCCCACCAGTAATACTCCCGCAGATCTCTATACATCTTAGTACTGCCAGGATGAAATGAAAACGGAGAACTATGAGCTTCACATAACAACTCTCTCTTCAACTGTTAATCACAAGGCACACAGAATCTCATCCCAAATCTCAAAACGCAATCATTATCAATGTTGAATTCAGGAAACATACCTTTCTAAACCATCTCAACCTTTTTCTACAACTCACTGTCTTGCTTCTGTGCTTTCTTGATTCTATCTAATAGAGATGATCTCACTGATACCTGAAACAAAACAGAAGAACTTCCTGCACCCACAACTTCTATGCCAATGTTCATCAAATCCTTAACCAAAGGATCATGTTCCAAACGCAACATTGCTAATGAAGTAGTACTTTTATGACTCAAAGCATCAGCCACTTTATTTGCTTTTCCCAGATGGTAATGAATTGTACAATCATAATCTTTGATTAATTCTACCCATATCCTTTGTCTCATGTTCAATTCTTTCTGAGTGAATATATACTTTAAACTTTTGTGATCGGTATATATTTCACACTTTACTCCATACAAATGATGCCTCCAAATTTTTTAAGCAAAAACAACAGCAGCTAATTACAAATCATGTGTAGGGTAATTTACCTCATGATTTTTCAACTGTCGTGAAGCATAAGCAATTACCTGATCATTCTGCATTAGGACGCAACCAAGTACAATCAATGAAACATCATTGTAGATAACAAACACACCATTCCTGGAAGGTAGTTCCAAAACAGGAGCATTCACCAATATTCTTTTCAATTCCTGAAAACAATCATCACATTATTTTGTCCAGATAAACTTAACACCCTTTCGAGTTAGCTTAGTCATTGGACTAGATAACCGTGAAAAATTTCTAACAAACCTTCGGTAATTGCCTGCCAAACCAAGGAAGCTAGGAATCTCAGTTACATTTGTGGGTCTTGGCCAGTCTTCCAAAACTTTTGTTTTTATAGGATCAATAGTTATCCCATCTTTAGAAACAATGTGACCAAGGAAAGAAATTTGTTGCAACCAAAACTCACACTTGCTGAATTTACCATACAATTTCTTTTCTTTTAAGGTTTTCATGATAACCCTTAAATGTCTTTCATGCTCTTCTTTACTTTAAGAAAAAACCAAAATATCATCAATAAAAACCACTACAAACCTATCCAGGAACTCATGGAAAATTATATTCATTAAGTCCATGAATACAGCAGGTGCATTGGTTAGCCCAAAAGGCATTACTACAAATTCATAGTGACCATATCTTGTATGGAACGCCGTCTTCGGAATATCTGCCT
Source organism: Viscum album (assembly GCA_963277665.1). Lineage (NCBI taxonomy): Eukaryota > Viridiplantae > Streptophyta > Magnoliopsida > Santalales > Viscaceae > Viscum > Viscum album. The sequence goes on from OY728157.1 coordinate 796,962,197, forward strand.
CCTTTACCTTCAGCTGATTGTACCCCGTTCTCAGGTCAATCTTTGAAAAAAACTGTTCTCCCTGGAGCTGATCAAACAAATCATCGATATGGGGAAAAGGATATTTGTTCTTAACAGTGATATTATTCAAGGCTCTATAATCAATGCAAAGTCTCATTGAACCATCTTTATTTTTAACAAACAAGACTGGAGCACCCCATGGTGATGTGATAGGTCGAATGAAACCTTTCCCTAATAAATCTTGCAATTGCTCCTTCAACTCTAAAAGTTCAATTTGAGCGATTTGATAAGGGGGTTTTGAAATTGTCTTAACATCAGGAACTAAGTCAACAGTAAATTCAACTTCTCGATCTGGTATTATTCCAGGAAACTCATCAAGAAAAACACTAGGATACTCATTTACCACTGGCACATCATTAATCTGAACAGTTCCTTTATTTTCAACGATGTGTGCAAGGTAACATTCATTTCCATCTTTTACATGTTTCTCATCCTCTTGATAAGTTATCAACAGTAAGGGTTCATTCTTGTACACAAACTGAAAGTCTTTCTGAAAAGAAACTTCTTTAGCTCTACAGTTAATCTTATCATGGTAAATAGAGAGCCAATCCATACCCAGGATAACATCAAACTCTACTAGAGGTAGAAAAATAAGGTTTGCAATTAGGTTCTTTCCACAGATAAGGATAGGAACATAATTATAAATTCGTTTTTCCTCAACATTCCCCCCAAGTGTTTTTACCAAAAGTTCAGGAGTCATTTCTTGAGATGGTATTCCTATTTTACTAGAAAAGGTTTCAGAGATGAAAGAATGTGTAGACCCCAAATCAAACAACACACAGGCATAATCTGAAAAAACAAAAAAAGTACCTGATACAACTTCATTTGATGGCCCGACATCTGCTGAAGTAGTTGCAAAGGATTTCACCACCCCATTCTGCTTGTAGTCGAACTGTTTCCCATCACTCAAGCTCTTTATCGGATACTCGTTTGCGTAGTGACCCATCTCATTGCACTTATAACATTTCACTAACTGTAAATCAAATTTGGTCTTACCTTCACCTTGATCCTTTTCAGTGCAATCACAAGACTTATGTCCCATCTTACCACATCAGTAGCACTTTCTAGAATTCAAAAGACATTCCCCAGCATGCCTTTTTCCACATTTATCACAAACTGAAAAATTAGTTTTCTTACCATCAGACGTTTTTGAAGAATTCTTACCTTTCTCCTGCCACCTCGGTCTCTTCTTCTGTTGGTTGTTATAGAATACTTGTTCATCGGCACACTCCATTTCCACCTTCTCAGCACATCGAACAAGATTTTCATAACTTTTAAACTAACGAGAAGCTAATTCCCTTCGATATTTTGGCTTTAATCCTGAGTAAAAACGATTGATTTTACTATCATGGTCTCGGATAAAATTTGGAGCATACCTTGCCAATCAAGTGAACCTTTCTTCATAGGTAGCCACTGAGTCTTCCTCTTGCCTCAATTCAAAGCTATGCCCCAAACGAAAAATACAAGAAGCTTAAGGAAAACATAAACATATTATATATAATATATATATATAGTGATATCTTAATGGCCACCTTTGAAGGTGTTAAAAGAATGTTGAACCATCATCGTTTCGGGAGGCATAAATTCTCCATCCACGGAAATAGTATGTTCGTTAACCATTAGATGTAGGTGTGTGTAAGTGTAGCTCGAATCCTTCTTATAAAAACATCCTAGTATATTGAAGATAGTGGAGTTGTTACAAAAGAAAAGAATAAAAAGAGTTTAGGAGGTTGGAGAAGCAAAATTAAACAAAAGGACTCAAAAGAAGACATTACCTTAAAATCGGGTAACTCCCCTTGGTTTGAGCTCAAAGGCTTCCTTGGGAAGACTTCTGCCCAAAGTGAGGCTTCAAGGAGTAATAGAGGGAAGTAGAGAGACAGAATGGGCAGGGTTTGGCTGAGCCAAAGGCTTTGGGAGTGTGGGTAAGGAGGTAGAGGTGGGGGCCTTTTATAAGAGGAGAGGAGGGGTACTCTTGGAAAATAAAGATAAGTTGCTTTATTTTAAAATGGGTATCAGATTCAAAAGGTCCCACATTGATATAATTCGAGGATACGGTCATAAGGGTTCTAAATCCACTCATCCAATTGGTTTTGTCCATGTGTAGGTTTTAGATTTTACATTAACTTTCCATTTTATTTAAATCGTTAAATAATGAGGTCATCGCTGCATCATCATGATGTCATAAATAATTTAATTTATTTAATGTATAAAAATTATAAAAAAATACTATGATGTAGGAAATCTTTTTATATTTCTAATGAATATTTATAGTAAAAAATCTGACTTGTATAACCCCATATAAAAATTCTTTTAGTAACATAACTCATGTTTGTTTCATTTTTACTTTAACATTAAATAAAAACTTATTTATGTCATTTCCCAACCAAAGTGGCTCCATGGGGTCCCCAAGTTGACCCATGTCTTCTCTTGGTCGTCCATGACACATCCAATGAGGTTAGGACATGTGTCAAGCTCATATCATACTATTAAAACATTATTTTTACCTTAAACCACACTAATTACCACTAATCGTGATTAAAAACATAATAAGTTACTATTCACCAAAAATTATTTTAATCCCTTTGAACCACATTTTACTTCTTCATGACAACCGTGTATGTCGGAATTTTTAAATTCAAAACACAAATATTGCAAAATTTCATTTAAACGAAAAATCAGTTTTTATAAGTACCACTTAGTGGTTTCACTATTCATCAAAAATTGATGTTTTTCAGAAAATTACCAAAAAATCACCCTAAGTTATATTTGATACTATGAATTCAAAAATGAAGACTATTTTAAAAAATTCAAAACATATTTGTCACATTAATTAATTTACTAATTAATTCCCGCTGTCAGAGCAAATAGCTTGTTTTTATGAAATAATAAGTATCAAAATATTGACACTAGTTTAAGTCCAATTTCAAGGTGAAATTGATTATAATGACCACCATTAATTTAAATGGTAAAAATATATTCTAATTTCACTTCAAAACCAATTCAAAATATAATCTAATAATATAAATAAATTAGATTAAAAAGCAGTATTGATGTAAAATGCAGTATTTTTCACTGTTCATTAAAAAATGAACATTGTCTGAAAAATACCAAAAATTCACACAAAGTAAATTTTGATGTCTCAATCATAAAGAATAAGTTTATTTTGACAAACATAGCTTATAAAATTGTCAAAGTATAGATTTAAAAATTGTTTTCCAACAAAAGGCAGTAAAACAATCTTTTAAGAATATTAGTGTATTCCATGTATAAGATTGTATTTATTTTCATTTTAAGCCTCTAAAACACTATCTTAATCATTAATAGACATAGATAAAAATATATATTATTCATTACTTACTTGGGATGTTACATCCATCCCCCCTTTATAAAATTACGTCCCCGCAATTTATTTACTTATCAAATAAATGGGGGTACTTATCCCTCATTGCATTTTCAGATTCCCATGTTGCCTCTTCCATCATGTGGTTTTTCCAAAAAAACCTTTACCTGCTTAATCACTTTTTTCCGTAACACTTGCTCCCTGTGGTCAAGAATCTGGACCAGTTGTTCCTCATAAGATAGGTTCTCTTCCAGCTGAACTATCTCTGGACTCAAAACATGAGATGGATCTGGCATATACATTCTCGACATCGAAACGTGAAAAACATTGTGTACCTGAGATAAACATGGAGGTAAAGCCACTCGATATGCAACTGATCCAACTCTCTCAAGAATTTCATATGGTCCAATGAACCTTGGACTCATCTTTCATTTCTTACCAAATCGCATCACACTTTTCCATGGTGATACTTTGAGAAAAGCATGATCACCTACCTCAAAAGAGAGATCCTTCCTCCGGTTGTCCGCATAACTCTTCTGCCTGCTCTGAGCTGTTCTCATGTGTTTCTGAATCAGCTGAACTTTTTCTGCCATCTCTTCTACCAATTCTGGTCCCATCAGCTTCCTTTAACCCACTTCATCCCAAAATTCTAGAGTTCGACACCGCTTCCCATATAATTCCTCAAATGGTTCCATCTGTATACTGGAATGAAAACTGTTATTATATGAAAATTCAACCAAAGAAATATGTTGGTCCCAACTTCCCTAATAATCCATAGAGCAAGAACGTAGAATATCCTCCAATGTCTGAATTGTTTGTTCTGACTGCCCATCTGATTGAGGATGAAATGATGTACTAAAATTTAATTCAGTACCCAACGACTTCTGAAGGCCTTTCCAAAAGATAGAAGTGAACCTGGGATCACGATCAGATATAATGAAGAGAGGAACTCCATGTAACCTGACTATCTCTTTAAGATACAAACGGGAAAGTTGATCTAGGGAAAAAGTATCTCGTATAGCAATGAAATGAGCAGATTTAGTCAAGCGATCAATAATAACCCAAATTGTATTATTACCTCGAGGTGTCTTCGGTAATCCCACAACAAAGTCCATGGATATATTCTCTCATTTCCACTCTGGCACTGGTAAAGGCTGAAGCATCCCTTTCGGTAACTGTCGCTCTGCTTTAACCTGTTGACATGTCAAATACTTCATAGTAAAATCAGAAATATCTCTTTTCATTCCATCCCACCAGTAATACTCCCGCAGATCTCCATACATCTTAGTACTGCCAGGATGAAATGAAAACGGAGAACTATAAGCTTCACATAACAACTCTCTCTTCAACTGTGAATCACAAGGCACACAGAATCTCTTCCCAAATCTCAAAACGCAATCATTATCAATGTTGAATTCAGGAAACATACCTTTCTAAACCATCTCTACCTTTTTCTGCAACTCACTGTCTTGCTTCTGTGCTTGCTTGATTCTATCTAATAGAGATGATCTCACTGATACCTGAAACAAAACAGAAGAACTTCCTGCACCCACAACTTTTATGCCAAAGTTCATCAAATCCTTAACCAAAGGATCACGTTCCAAACGCAACATTGCTAATGAAGTAGTACTTTTTCGACTCAAAGCATCAGCCACATTATTTGCTTTTCCCAGATGGTAATGAATTGTACAATCATAATCTTTGATTAATTCTACCCATCTCCTTTGTCTCATGTTCAATTCTTTCTGAGTGAATATATACTTTAAACTTTTGTGATCGGTATATATTTCACACTTTACTCCATACAAATGATGCCTCAAAATTTTTAAATCAAAAACAACAGCAGCTAATTACAAATCATGTGTACGGTAATTTACCTCATGAGTTTTCAACTGTCGTGAAGCATAAGCAATCACCTGATCATTCTGCATTAGGACGCAACCAAGTACTTTCAATGAAGCATCACTGTAGATAACAAACACACCATTCCTGGAAGGTAGTGCCAAAACAGGAGGATTCACCAATATTCTTTTCAATTCCTGAAAATAATCATCACATTATTTTGTCCAGATAAACTTAACACCCTTTCGAGTTAGCTTAGTCATTGGACTAGATAACCGTGAAAAATTTCTAACAAACCTTCGGTAATTTCCTGCCAAACCAAGGAAGCTAGGAATCTCAGTTACATTTGTGGGTCTTGGCCAGTCTTCCACAACTTTTGTTTTTATAGGATCAATAGTTATCCCATCTTTAGAAACAATGTGACCAAGGAAAGAAATTTGTTGAAACCAAAACTCACACTTGCTGAATTTCACATACAATTTCTTTTCTTTTAAGGTTTTCAAGATAACCCTTAAATGTCTTTCATGCTCTTCTTTACTTTTAGAAAAAACCAAAATATCATCAATAAAAACCACCAAAAACCTATCCAGGAACTCATGGAAAATTATATTCATTAAGTCCATGAATACAGCAGGTGCATTGGTTAGCCCAAAATGCATTACTACAAATTCATAGTGACCATATCTTGTATGGAACGCGGTCTTCGGAATATCTGCCTCCTTTACCTTCAGCTGATTGTACCCCGTTCTCAGATCAATCGTTGAAAAAAACTGTTCTCCCTGGAGCTGATCAAACAAATCATCGATATGGGGAAAAGGATATTTGTTCTTAACAGTTATATTATTCAAGGCTCTATAATCAATGCAAAGTCTCATTGAACCATCTTTATTTTTAACAAACAAGACAGGAGCACCCCATGGTGATGTGATAGGTCGAATGAAACCTTTCCCTAATAAATCTTGCAATTGCTCCTTCAACTCTAAAAGTTCAATTTGAGCGATTCGATAAGGGGGTTTTGAAATTGGCTTATCATCAGGAACTAAGTCAACAGTAAATTCAACTTCTCGATCTGGTATTATTCCAGGAAACTCATCAGGAAAAACACTAGGATACTCATTTACCACTGGCACATCATTAATCTGAACAGTTCCTTTATTTTCAATGATGTGTGCAAGGTGTCATTCATTTCCATCTTTTACATGTTTCTCATCCTCTTGATAAGTTATCAAAAGTAAGGGTTCATTCTTGTACACAAACTGAAATTATTTCTGAAAAGAAACTTCTTTAGCTCTATAGTTAATCTTATCATGGTAAATAGAGAGCCAATCCATACCCAGGATAACATCAAACTCTACTAGAGGTAGAAAAATAAGGTTTGCAAGTAGGTTCTTTCCACAGATAAGGATAGGAAGATAATTATAAATTCGTTTTGCCTCAACATTCCCCCCAAGTGTTTTTACCAAAAGTTCAGGAGTCATTTCTTGAGATGGTATTCCTATTTTACTAGAAAAGGTTTCAGAGATGAAAGAATGTGTAGACCCCAAATAAAACAACACACTGGCATAATCTGAAAAAACAAAAAAATTACCTGATACAACTTCATTTGATGGCCCGACATCTGCTGAAGTAGTTGCAAAGGATTTCACCACCCCATTCTGCTTGTAGTCTAACTGCTTCCCATCACTCAAGCTCTTTGTCGGACACTCGTTTGCGTAGTGACCCATCTCATTGCACTTATAACATTTCACTAACTGTAAATCAAATTTGGTCTTACCTTCACCTTGATCCTTTTCAGTGCAATCACAAGCCTTATGTCCCATCTTACCACATCAGTAGCACTTTCCAGAATTCAAAAGACATTCCCCAGCATGCCTTTTGCCACATTTATCACAAACTGAAAAATTAGTTTTCTTACCATCAGACGTTTTTGAAGAATTCTTACCTTTCTCCTGCCACCTCGGTCTCTTCTTCTGTTGGTTGGTTTAGAATACTTGTTCATCATCACACTACATTTCTACCTTCTCAGCACATCGAACAAGATTTTTATAACTTTTAAAATAACGAGAACATAATTCCCTTCGATATTTTGGCTTTAATCCTGAGTAAAAACGATTGATTTTACTATCATGGTCTCGGATAAAATTTGGAGCATACCTTGCCAATTGAGTGAACCATTCTTCATAGGTAGCCACTGAGTCTTCCTCTTTCCTCAATTCCAAGAATTTCATTTCCATCCTAAGTCGAACAACTTTAGGAAAATACTTCTCAAGAAACATACCTTTGAATTCATCCCAGTCAAGAGCATCAATCTCATCGGCGTCCCTGGAATTTTTAACCATAGACCACCACTGATCTGCCTCACCCTCCAAACGGTAAATAGCAAGACTAACCTTTTGATTGTCTGAACACCCCATGGAATCAATAATCTTATCCAGCTCTTTAATCCACCCTTCAGCTAGCACAGGGTCAGATGATCCTCTGAATGATGGGGGATGTTGCCTCATGAAATGTTCCACCACTGACATGTTCCTCTGCGGTTGATCTGGATGATCTCGTGTATGGATACCACCTCCATTTATCGCTTGAGTCAACTGCGCCATTACTGCAACAAACTGTTCAGTTCCAATTCCAACCATCTCAGGATACTGATTCGGAAGGTTATTTCCTTCTGTATACCTTCCTAGCACTGCTTCCCTGTTTCCTCTGCGGAAAACCATTCTGAAAAAACATGTCTTAGATGAAGCAACATGGTAATCTTCAAATGCTATATCATTTTAAAAAAATATTTTTGGATACACATTTAATAGAATTCTAACTCCTAAAGTTATATAAACCAACCTTTGATACCAACTATAAGGCCCCAGCCTTAAACCTTACTTAATCTTGAGTTATTATAAGATTACACATTGAGGATCTTTTTGGGTTTAGAGTTTTAGAGAATTAGATTATAAAACTTGCATTACATTCCACATATAAACAAAGTGGTTACATAAAGATAGTATTCTTCATTCCCATCAATGGAAACACATTTAAAATAAAACCTGGATTATTTCTTGACACTTCCTTGACACTATCATCATATCATGTACCTTTCCCTTGACCTGTGAAAAACATTTCAAAAAAACTTGCGATGATCATAAAAAGCTCAGTAAGGGATATAAAAATATGGAAAGGAAACATGGGTACATATATACATAAGAATGAAATAATAATTTACCCATAAAACATATGCACTTTAACATACCTCATAAAATCATGAATAAATCATAGAAATCATAAGACATAAAGGTAACTTGAAGCATTCATAACATCCTTACGTAGGGAGTAACCCTCTTGGTTACGTTTGGAATACCCATCACAATATATTCCCTAAATCTCTTCGGATAAACCTTAACGTTTCAATCCTTTGCGTTACCCAATGCATTGAAGAGCTATATCGGGCTCACCCGCCCTTAGTTTATCACCGAACCACCCGTCCTCATAATAATTCCCAAGAACCTCAACATAATCGTATCACATAAAACATGAATAAAAGAAACATAACATTTTCACCTTTCAATCACAAGATATCAATACAACACATTTATATAAAAACATTATGAAAAACATTTTCAATACCAAAATAAATGAAAATTAAAACATGGTATTTATTTTTCTTTTAAAAAGATGTTATGGCTTGTAGAGGAATCCGAAACTCAAATAACGGTCACGGCGGCAGAGAAGTCGTTGTCGCCGCATATGTACGACAAAAACCATCCCTTTTGTCGTTTAGTAAAGTGCTTCATATAAAAAAAGATTCCTTTTGGATAAACGTAAAAGTCGAAGGGTTTTATACACCATATAAAAGAAGGTTGTGTATAAAACAAAATATGCCTCAGTGATAGGAGATTGAGATGAAGTCCCATACCTCGGGTTCGACTTGACTCGATCGTTCTTTAATGTCCTGAATAATAAACCTGAGTTAATTTATAATTCATTAAGAACCTTTTTCAAGTTCATTATTCCTTTTATATCACTTACTGCCATGTCATGAACACTATGTAATTATTTAAGTTAATAATGGTCGTTTTAACGATCATTAGTACTTGAGTCAAAAATAAACCCTTTATAATTACAAGTTGTTCATGTATACATTATATCCAAAATGGTATTCATGATGTAGATATAATATATGTCATATATATCCATTACATTCAAGCATTTATAATATTATATAATCATTTAAAGGTAAGAAATGAAATGCACCGTTCATGGAGACGGTAAGCCATACGTACGCATGAACGCTACTTTCATTTCTATTTCGCATTTTATAGAATGGAATCATAATGATATAATGGTATATTATATTTACAGTATAATATCATATATAATATCATAGTTCCATCCTTTATACTTCCCATATATGGTATTTAATGAATCAAATCACTTTGAGGGGGCGGTAGTCCGCACTTCCTTAAATGAAGATATCGCGTTTACCCATAATGGAAACCATAAAGGTATGCCCAAAATGGAAAATACAGAAGCTTAAGGAAAACATAAACATATTATATATCATATATAAATATAGTGACATCTTAATGGACACCTTTGAAGGTGTTAAATGAAGGTTGAACTATCATTGTTTCGGGAGGCATAAATTCTCCATCCACAGAAACAGTATGTTCGTTAACCATTAGATGTAGGTGTGTCTAAGTGTAGCTAGAATCCTTCTTATAAAAACATCCTGGTATATTGAAGATACTGGAGTTGTTACAAAAGAAAAGAATAAAAAGATTTTATGGGGTTGGAGAAGAAAAATAAAACAAAAGGACTCAAAAGAAGACATTACCTTAAAATCGGGTAACTCTCCTTGGTTTGAGCTCAAAGGCTTCCTTGGGAAGACTTCTTCCCAAAGTGAGGCTTCAAGGAGTAATATAGGGAAGTGTAGAGACAAAATGGGTGGGGGTTGGCCGAGACAAAGTCTTTGGGAGTGTGGGTAAGGAGGTAGACGTGGGGGCCTTTTATAAGAGGAGAGGAGGGGTACTCCTGGAAAGTAAAGATAAGTTACTTTATTTTAAAATGAGTTTCGGATTCAAAAGGTACCACATTGATATAATTCGAGTATAAGGTGATAAGGGTTCTAAATCCACTCATACATTTGGTTTTGTCCATGTGTAGGTTTTAGATTTTACATTAACTTTCCATTTTATTTAAATCGTTAAATAATGAGGTCCTCGCTGCATCATCATGATGTCATAAATAATTTAATTTATTTAATTCTTAAAAATTATAAAAAAAAATACTATGATGTTGGAAATATTTTTAGATTTATAATGAATATTTATAGTCAAAACCTTACTTTTATAACCCCATATAAAAATTGTTTTAGTAACATAACTCATGTTTGTGTCATTTATACTTTAACATTAAATAAAAAGTTATTTATGTCATTTCCCAATCAAAGTGGCTCCATGGGGTACCCAAGTTGACCCATGGCTTGTCTTGGTCGTACATGACACATCCAATGAGGGTAGTACATGTGTCAATCTCATGTCATACTATTAAAACATTATTTTTACCTTAAACTACACTAATTACCACTAATCGTGATTAAAAACATAATAAGTTACTATTCACCAAAAAATTATTTTAATCCCATTGAACCACATTTTACATCTTAATGAAAACCATGTATGTTTTATTTTTGAAAATAAAAACACAAAGATGGAAAAATTTCATTTAAACGAAAAATCAGTTTTTATAAGTACCACTTAGTGGTTTCACTATTCATCAAAAATTGAAGTTTTTCAGAAAATTACCAAAAATTCACCCTAATATATATTTGATACTCTGAATTCAAAAATGAAGTCTATTTTACAAAATTCAAAACATATAACTCACATTAATTAATTTAATAATTAATTCCCGCTGTCAGAGGAAATAGCGTGTTTTTATGAAACAATAAGTATCAAAAGATTGACACTAGTTTAAGTCAATTTCAAGGTGAAATTGATTCCAATGACCACCATTAGTTTAAATGGTAAAAATATATTCTAATTTCACTTCAAAACCAATTCAAAAGATAATCTATTCATATAAAAAATTAGATTAAAAAGCAGTTTTGATGTAAAATGCAGTATTTTTCACTATTCATTAAAAAATGAACATTGTCTAAAAAATATCAAAAATTCACACAAAGTAAATTTTGATGTCCCAATCATAAAGAATAAGTTCATTTTGACAAACATAGCTTATAAAATTGTCAAAATATAGATTTAAAAATGGTTTTCCAACAAGAGGCAGTAAAACAATCTTTTAAGAATATTAGTGTATTCCATGCATAAGATTGTATTTATTTTCATTTTAAGCCTCTAAAACACTATCTTAATCATTAATAGACATAGATAAAAATATCTATTATTCATTACTTAATTGGGATGTTACAATCACAGTATTTTATTAATATATACCTAGAACCATATTAATATTTATGATATCATAAATGATTCATTCATGTCTTTATATTACCCATTTTATAATAATTTCCATGTTAAATTAAAATTTCCGGTTATAATCACTTTCTTTATCATACGTGTTTTAACTTGTTACTATTGATTGTATCAATTAGATCAAGATTTAAATACATCCATAATATAAAATATGATTTATATATCATATATATTTAGAATATAAATATGTATAATAGACATATATATGTAATGAAAAACACAGTTTATGGAGACGGCAGTCCACACGTACGCATAAACACTGTTTCTGTTTTCATTTCGTACATAACGGAACTAAGTGAGTAAGATATATGTAAGTACACACACACACATATATATATATCATAGCATTGTTATGTCATATATTACATACTTATTAGTAATATATATTTTTATAATCGTCAAATAATGGTGAACGTGGAAATGAATCTCATCGCGTCGTGGAGACAGTAATCCATCCGTACGCACGAGCGACAATATCATTTCCTTAAAGGTGTGGATTTGGATGGTATATTAATTTCACAGGGACATTAGAATTTTATTTTCATTATTTATATACGTATTAGTCATCATTACATCCATCCAAATAATATAGTGTTGAATAAAAAATTACACCATGATGTGGAGACGGTAAGCTGTACGTATGCACACATGGTGAAATTATCATTCATAAGATGGATAGAATAATGAATATAGTTGTTCCGTATTTATAATAACATCACATTATATAAAAGATAGTGCAGTTATTATTTTATAATTGAAACAACAAAGAATGAGTAAGTGGAAGAATAAGAGAACTTGAAAGAGGGTGGTGAAACCATTTACTCTTCTTCGGGTTCTTCCTTTTGATTTGATCAAAAGGGCTCTTTATGATGGATTTATGACAAAAGTAATGCCTCTAGTATGAAGGTAGGATAGTTTTGAGGATATTTTGGCAGGTTTTGGCCGAGCCAAATGGCTTTGGAGTTGTGAATTTGAGAGAAGGGGAAGAGCCCTTTTATAAGAGGGGTATGGGGCACCTTAGAAAAAAAAATTATTTTATAATAAATTTATTTTCAGTTTATAATGGCTAAAAATTGAATTATTTAATTACTAATGTGGGGATGGGTCGAAAAACACACAAACAATAGGTTTTAGATAGGTTTAGGTCACCATATTAACCTTAAATTTTTTATTCAACTCTTAGTTAAATAGTTTGACATTTACCATGATTATTTGAATTTTTATATTATATGGTACTAAGATTACTATAAAATGCCAATCAAACCCCAATAGGTTCATTAATGTAATATATATTATTATATTAGTCTTTTTACATATCCTTATATTTTTAGGACTATTATATCAATTAATAACATAATATTTAAAAAAAAAACTATTTTATGTCAATTTTGACACTATTAGGTATATGTTTTTTTAATCATAACAGCATGATTACATCGAAAAAAATTGATCTAACGAACCCTAAAATGTCATAAAAACATATAAAATTTGAATAATTTATAAATAGTCTCATATATCATTTATTTGGATATTTATAATGTCAAATATTTTAATCATTCATTAATACGGTAATAACTGCATCATCATTGTGTCATAAATAAATTTAATTATTTAATGTCTAAAAATTATAAATAAAATACCATTATGTAGGAAATATTTTTATCTTTATAATTAGTATTTATAGTCTAATTTATCTTATTTATAACCCTATATTAAAAATGTCTTAAATATTTACCATTGATTTTAACTCTTTACCTCTTCTTTGAATTAAATAATAATAAATGTCCTAATCTAGTCCTAATAGACCTAAAGGAACATATTTTATTCCTAAGGTTTTTTTGGTCTAATTACAATTATCCAATAGAATTATGACATGTGTTACGGTAATAATAAAGACATTTTTACCTTTAATTACCCTATTTACTTTTAACCGTGGTAAATAAAAGTCAAAACTTACTATTCACCAAATATTATTTTTATCTTATTGAACAACATTTTACTTATTGATATCAACCATGTATCTCTTATTTTTGAAATTCAGTTCATAAATGTGGTAAAATTAGGTTTTATGAGATTTTACAAATGCTCATATGAGGTGGGTAAAAAATAGTAAAAAGTTCGATAAAATTTTATATATCTAAACTTCATATAAAATGACTCCAACGAATTACATTGAACATATATAGGTATTATGTATCTATTTTGACATAAAATAAAGTAAATTAAAATAAATAATTATTTAAATAAAATGTTGGTTTCAGACAATAACTTAGTGTTTTTCACTATTCATCAAAAATTGAATGTTTTCAGAAAAAATCAAAAAATTCACCCTAAGCTAATTTTTATATTCTGAATTCAATAATGAATTTTATTTTTCCAAATTAAAAACTTGGAATTTTAATTTATTAATTTAAAATTTATTCCTGTTGTCAACACCAAAAGACCCATTTTTATGAAATAATAACTATCAAAATATTGACACCTATTTTTGTCCAATTTCAAAGTGAAATTAATTAAAATCACCAGCATTGGATTAAATGGTAAAAATATAATCTATTTATACTTCCATACCATTAAAATGTATAATTTAACAATATAAATTATTTTGATTAAAAATGTTATTTTCAGGTAAAATATATTATAATTCACTCTTCACCCAAATGTGAATGTCATCAGAAAAAGACAAATAATTTATTGAAACAAAATTATCATGTTCTAATTCTAAAGAATAATTTTTCTTCATATTGATTATATAAAAGTTTCAAATATTGTATTTAACAAGGGTTCACCATTAAAAGTCGGTAAAAGTGAATTTTTTTAAAAATACTTCTTCTATCTGAAAAAATGAATTAGTTATTAAATTATGTCTAAGAAACTCATAATATGGATTCTAAAATTATAAGGATTATATAATGTTCTAAATTCAGTTAATACTATTCATAACTTCTTTCGAACAGCTAGTTTGGTAAGACGTGGTGCATCTACACTCGGTGTTGTGTGTCTTTCATGTTATTGAATTAATTTGAAAAAATAACATACTATGAAATATTGGGGTGTTACATTCTTCCCTCCTTCAATAAATTGCGTCCTTGCAATTTGAAATTGTTCTTCGAAAATAAAACTTTGAAAATAGAAAATACCTTTGTGGGAAAACCCACATCAAAAATTGGGTAAATAAAATTTAGTCGTAATTAGTGGAATAAAATTATATATATATATATATACTTGAAAATTAGAGTTTCAACCTTAAACTATTTCCTACCACAAAATCATCTTTCAATCCCAATGATTTGAAAAAAAATTAAATTTATCCTAATCGTATATGGTTCAAAAAATAATGAATTTATAATTCATTTTTCAGACTATTAAAAAAACTAAATTAGAAGAACTAGTACATCATGTAGTCCAGTCATAGGTGATGCACCCTTGCAGATCTTCGGTTGCGGGTTCAAGTATCACAGCCTTGCTGGATGCGACTAGTTTTCGCCCGACCTCTAGGTTGTCCTTTTTATAACAATTCAAAAATAACATTAACAATAGTATGAAATTTCAAACTTAATCCATTAAAACCTTTAGAATTATCAAAAATACATCTATCCAAACTCTCAGTCCAAAATTTATAAGGAAGTTAAACAGAATGAAGATCCTTTTTTCCAGGTAATAACAAGTGAACGACTTCATCATGTATTCTTTTAAAACACAGAAACATCCTCAATTACCATAAAACCTTATTGATTACATTCATTCTCCCTTATTCCTTATAGAATGTTATATATACTCCTTTTATCCAAAAATATTGTAAACTCTAACAATAATGGAATATAAAAATCATTAAAATGTTTCAAGGAATTCAATAATATCTAATATAAATTATCCAAATCAACCATCTCTTATTCCAAAATCACTAGCTCATTATCAGTCCCATATTAAGGATTATCTTTCCGTCAACCATGTATTTTCCAAAAAGTGTAGCTTAGTATTAAGTTACATTTCTTAGAACCATATAATATCAAATCCTCAATAAAATAGTAATGCAGTAGAATCCTTATTTATCTCCATAATTCATATAACAAGTATATTGTTGATACAACACTCTAATGAAATATTTCTATAATAACAACATAAGAACACTAGTCATTCCTGTTCGTCTGAGGTATTATCATAAATTGATTATTATCCAATAAAATTATTTGCAGTGTACACTTATGACTGGGACATTGATTCGTGTAGTGTCTCAACGCCTTGCAGATGAAGCATTTTACATTTTAAAACTTTTTCTTACCCTTACAATCACGTGCATGGTGTCCTTTTTCTCCACACTTATGATAAACTATCATTCCCTTCAAGCATTTACCAAGGTGATTCTTTCCACAGTTATCACATATGGGAAATCCTTCTTTCCCATAATCGCTTTATCCATCTTTCTTTCTACCATCCTTTTCTTCTCTGGCTTCCCTTCAAAGTCGTAGGACTCAGAGGATTCCTTACATATCTTATTAATACATGATACTATTTCTTCATATGATAATAATACGTGGGAGACTATTTCCTCTCTAAATGTTGGCTTAATGAAATATATGATCCCTCTTACTCTTTGGATCATGCGTATTTTGATGGAGGTCACATTCCTTCTACAAGGAACCATTTTTAAATAATGGCATACACTAGGTTATTTTATGATTCCCAGTGCATAATTCCAAACTTGTAAAATAGCTAACGTAAATTGAAAAGATTATCCATATAATATATAATCATAAAATTTTTTCTTTGGGAATGTATTAAATCTTAAATCCTTCATAATGACTTGTAATCAAAATGTGAATTTTCTTAAGAATATCCCCTGGAAGTGTCATAACCAAGAGTGCAGCAAGGCCCGTGGTTGTGCACCCTCTCCCATTCGTGTCTAGCTCAAAGTGGTGTTTTCAGGTTTTAACTCAATGTATATAGGTGCCAGAGCCACCTCTACATGCTAATATCTAGATAGGTATGTATTTCCTGGAAAACTCACAATATCTCTACAGTACCCAAATTTTAGGAAGTTCTTCTATACTAATCATCAAAGTCTATCTTAGGGTAATGTTATCTAATCATAGTTTATATAAATCATGTTTTCAAGGTTATTGCTAAACTTCTTATGATACCAACTATAATGCCCCAAACCTGATTACCCAGAGCTGGTGTGTTATTTTAATACACTAACATGATTACAAGGAATCAAGTCCCAAAGAACTGATTAATTTAACAGTCTTGGAAAATAGATTACATACATGAATGTTAAATTATTCTTTCTAACATAGAAAAAAAATAATCTTTTGATATTTCCATTGTTCCCTTATTTGAACCCTACATCTCAAACATAAAAACACTTCGTGGGATCCTGGGAAAATAAAACATAAGAAAGGGGTGAGCTCAGATTCTCAGTAAGGGTAAATAATTTATCGGAAGTTATAAACATTTAAGGAAAGATGTGTAATATAAAAAAATCCTTTTTAAAAATAATATTAAACATAATATGGAAAAAATAAATCATACATTACCATATAAACATGCACATGGATATTCTACTAGTCGAATAATCACATGTAATAACTAATTTCATAATGAGGGAGTGCCTAACTCCAGAAATTATTACACATAGTCAAGGCCTTGTGCCAAGAATACAAATAAATTTTTTATCAATGCCTTATGCCAAGATAGTTGTTTATCTCATGAGACCTTCCAATGCATCGAGGAGCTATAGAAAGCTCCACCCATCACTTACTATGTCCACTACATTTCTCATATGAAAAAGTTGAAACATAACATAGGCATTCAAATTAAAACTAGCGTACAAAATGTCAATGCATTAACCATAAACCATGAGTGGTATAAATATATAACATCCACAGAAAGACATATCATAAGTCATTAAATAAAATATGGAAGATTTTATTATAACAAATCAACCTCAATCAAAAATAATATCCAGTAAACGATGATGGAATAGTTGAAAATGATGAGTAAAACTTTTACAGAGAAATATATTTTTTTTTAAATCATTTACACATCACAAATTTATAAAGGAAGTAATTTAAAAGTGACCTTTGAATCAAATTGTCCCATAACACTTTGAAACATTTGAAAATAATTATCATTTCCGAACATTCATGTCCATTTAAATAAATCCTTAATAAAATTTTGAAATCATGGACATTAATTAAATGAAATAGAAAGATAAATTTTTAAAACATTTAAATTTCTAATCCTGATAAAAGATACCTTTCAAAAATCCTTAAAATATTCATTTTGAAAACATTTTTATGAGAAATGTAAATGGATGATAAAAATATCCCCGGAAATACTTACACATAAATAATCTTGGATAATAATGAGATTGAGGAATTAACCCTTACCTTGCACTTTCC
This sequence comes from Viscum album, assembly GCA_963277665.1. Taxonomy (NCBI): domain Eukaryota; kingdom Viridiplantae; phylum Streptophyta; class Magnoliopsida; order Santalales; family Viscaceae; genus Viscum; species Viscum album. The sequence continues at coordinate 796,980,331 of OY728157.1, forward strand.
TTTAGTCGAGGGTACGTTTAACCTCCTGTATGAAGATATTAGTATGTTATTAAATTATACAAGAACCATATTAATATTTATGATATCATAAATTATTCATTTATGACTTTATACTACCCATTTAATAATAATTTCCATGCTAAATTAACATTTCGTGTAACAATCACTTTCTTTATCGTATGTGTTTTAACTTGTTAATCTTGATTGTATCACATAGATCAAGATTTAAATACATACAGAATATAAAAAATTATTTATATAACATATATATTTAGAATATAAATTTGTATAATAGACATATATATGAATTTAAAAACATCGTTTATGGAGACGGTAGTCCGTACGTACGCATAAACGTTGTTTCCGTATTCATATCGTACTGAACGAAACTAAGTGATTAAGATTTATGTAAGTAAATATATATATATATATATGTATATATATATATGTATATATATATATATATATCTCCATTAAAATTATTATTTCTTATATTACATACTTATTAGTAATATATATTTTTATAATCATCGATGAATGGTGAACGTGGAAATGAATCTCATCGCGTCGTGGAGACGGTAATCCGTACGTATGCACGAGCGACGATATCATTTATTTAAAGGTGTTGAATTTGATGGTATATTAATGTTATGGAGACATTATCAAGTTATTTTCATTAATTTTATAAATATTACTCATCATTATATCCATCCAAATAACGTAGTGTTGAATAACAAATTACACCACGGCGTGGAGATGGTAAGTCGTACGTACGCACACATGGTGAACATATAATTCATAAGACAGATAAAATAATGAATTTAGATGTTACATGTTTGTAATAACATCACATTATATAGAAGATACTGGAGTTATTATTTAATATTTGAAAGAACAAAGAAGGAGTAAGTGGAAGAATAAGAGAACTTGAAAGAGGGTGGTGAAATCATTATATCTTCTTCGGGTTCTTCCCTTTAATTTGATCAAATGGGATCCTTATAATGGATTTATGACCAAAATAAGGCCTTTAAGATTAATTTAGGATATTTGGGAGGATATGTGGTTAGTGTTTGGCCGAGAAAAATTGATTTGGAGGTGTGAATGTGAGAGAAGGTGAAGTGCCCTTTTATAAGAGGAGTGAAGGGAACCTTAGGAAAAACATAAAATATTATTTTATATAAAATTATCCATTGGTTTCTAATGGATAAAAACTAAATTCAATAGAGGATAAGGTTGTTATTGGTCTAAAACCACTAAACCAATAGGTTTTATATAGCTTTAGGTCACCATATTAACATTAGCTTTTAGATTTAACTTTTAGTTAAATAGTTTGACCTTTAGTGTGTCTCTTTATATTGTTATATTATATGGTTAATAAACTAACTATAAAATTCCAATTTAACCCTAATTTGTTAATTAATGTCATATATATTATTATATAAGTGTTTTGATCGAACCATATATTTTTAGGGATGTTATATCAATTATTAATATTTTATTTTATTTAAAAACTATTTTTTGTCAGTTTAGACACTATTTGGTATTTGTTTTTTGTTAAAATCATATAAGCATGATTACTTGGAAAACAATTTATCTAACAAATTCTAACATGTCATAATAAAATATATAATTAGAGGAATTTATAAAAAGTCACAAATTAAATTTATTTGAATATTTATAATGTCAATTATTTTAATCATTCACACATAACGTAATTACTGCATTATCATTATGTCATAAATAAATTTAATTATATAATGTCAAAAAATTATAAAAAAATACCATTATGTAGGAAATATTTTTATATTTGTAATGAATATTTATAGTCTAATTTTTTTTGTATAACCGAATATTAAAAAAAATTAGATATTAAACATTGATTTTAACTCTTTTAACTTTTTAATGAATTAAATAGTAATAAATGTCCTAATCTAATCTTAGTGGACCTAATGTATCATATATTATTCCCTAGGTAGTTTTTAGTCAAATTAAAGTTATCCAGTAGAATTAAGACATGTGTTAGGGTAATAATAATGCCATTTTTACCTTTAATTGCCCTATTTACTTTTAACTGTGGTAAATAAAAGTCAACATTTACTATTCACCAAAAAAATATTTTATTATTATTGAACCAAACTTTACTTACTGATATCAACCGTGTCTCTCGAATTTTTGAAATTAAATTCACAAAACTGATAAAATTAAATTTTATGCAAATTTGCAAGTGCTCCTAGGAGGTGGGTAAAAGACGGTAAAATGTTCGATAAAATTTTATATATCTAAACTTATTATAATATGAATCCAATGATTTTCATTGAACATATATAGGTATTATTTATCTATTTTTACATAATGTAAGTTAAAATAAAATAACGAATTATTTAAATAAAAATTTAGTTTTAAACAATAACTTAGTGTGTTTCACTATTCATCAAAAATAGAATGTTTTCAGAAATATTCCAAAAATTCACCCTAAGAGAATTTTGATATTATTAACTAAATAATAAAGTCTATTTTACAAAATTCAAAACATAGAAGTTGCATTTATTAATTTAAAAATCAATTCTCGTTGTCAAAACCAAAAGTCGCATTTTTAAGAAATAATAACTATCAAAAGATTGACACTTGTTTATGTCCAATTTCAAAGTGAAATTACATACAATGAAAAGAATTGAATTAAATGGTAAAAAATATAATCTATTTTTACTTCCAAACAATTAAAATGTATAATTTAACACTATAAATTATTTTTATTATAAAAGTTGTTTTTAGTTATATTATATTATTTTTCACTAATCACCCAAATATGAAAGTTATTAGAAAAAGACCAAAAAATTATTGAAACTAAATTCTCATGTTCTGATTCTAAAAAAGATTTTTTTTTTGAAAAATTGAAAATATAAGAGTTTCCAATATTGGATATAACAAGGGTTCACCATTAAAATGCGGTAAAAGTACATTTTTTTAAAAATACTTCTTTTTTCTGAAAAAATGAATTAGTTCTTACATTATGTCTAAGAAACTCATTATAGGGATTCTGAAATTATAAAGATTATATAAATTTCAAAATTAATTTAATACTATTCATAACTGCTTTTGAAAAGCTAGTTTCGTAAGTCGTGGTGCGTTTGAACTCGGTGTTGTGTGTAGTGCAAGTTATTGAATTACTTTGAAAAAAATAACGTACAATGAAATCATTGGGTGTTAAAATGAATCTCTAGATCTCCCATTTTTTCCCACCTTCTTTAAATCCTATCGGGACACTTGGAATGTTTGCCTAACCCATAGATACAACCTCTCACTATGGTCACATCTCAAAGAATGTAATCCACACCCCTATCTCATCTCATTAAATCTATATACCCCAACTCATATCCTCGATGTCTCATATACAAAAACTTGAAACTTTAACACTACCTACAACTGTGGTTCCATATATATGACATTTCTGATTTAATTAAAACATATGGTAAACATAATTTTCTCCACCATGAGTGTTACACACATCAAACAAACCTAGAAACCCAATATAATGGTGGTAATTTCAAAGGAAAGGACAAATAATATGCTCATACTTGAGTTATAACATGCATATATGGGTTCACCTTTATGGGTTTTCAAATAAAATTTATTTAGAGAAAAAACTATATGTTTTAATTTATATCCCAATTTAAAAAATTCATTTATAATCTATTTATTTAAGGGATAATTTAATTCCATAAACAGAGAACATTTCACCTTCCATGATTCATCCATACAATAAATAATCCTCTTTAAGATACCTCATTCAAGGCTACACCCTAGAGGGTCAAGATTTCATCTTAGAGAATATGATGAAACAACCCTCACCCAGTATCCATATATTGTAATACCTTTATGATGTACCAAATATACAAGAGAAAATATGATACGAATTCTCATCGTGTTAAATTATTTGACTAGATAAGCAGTAACAAATTCTGTTTAAGTAAGATTGCATAGAAATATTAAAGTTAAAAATAAAATATAGGTAGTCACCAATTTTATGATATCTATATCTAAAAATGATTCCCCATCAATGATTCATTCTAGAAATTAATTAACTACCCATATTGACCTACACGGGTCAATAAAATGGTATTTAGTTCTATTTCTAGCCATATAAGGCACACATTTTCTCAAAGATTCTATACATTAGACTACTATATTGAGGATCACGTCTCAGTAATCAATAATTTCACACAAATTACAATCATCCTAGATGATTAATACCAAGGGAAACACAATAGAAACAACTCATCGATGTATTATTGAAATCCCATTTGTGTGGTAAAACTTAATATATGTTGTTAGTAGTAATTGAAATAACCAAAAAATAATAATATAGAAAGAAATGATTATAAAAAATCATTAAATTCCACACCAACCCACTTGAAAAACTACTCCTCATATTCATGAGGATTACATCACCTTTCTTAACATCAATGACTATCTCAAAATAGACCCAGATGGCCTGTCGTAGTATATCATAAAAAAGGTTTTATATTCACATAGAATACCTCAAACAAACTATATGTGGGAAATTATTTATTATTTTCTGACACATTAATCACGTAGACCCATTATTAGTAGATTTAATCACACACTTGCAAAACTATATATCTTGAAAATCCTATAGTGATGATATGATGAATGTGAAAACACATATTTCCACTATAATCTATGATTGAAACTCAAACAATGGCCTCTATCCATCAGATGAAGAGACAAACATCCAAAATAGATCATTAAAACCCCACCAAAAGTTTATTATTGAAATTATAAATTCTAAAAAACCATCACATTGTAATCCTTGGACATCAATAGAAAACGAATAGTAACAAATATTTTTTACCAAAAAATGCATTCTTAATGTATAAGGCCCCAGCCTTAAACCTTACTTAATATTGAATTAAATGAATAATTCACATTGAGGATATTTTCAGGTTTATAGTTTTAGAGAATTAGAACATAACTATTACATATTAAAAGATTACAAAGTAGACACTTCTACTAAGTCTCCATAAAATAAAAACTCTTAAAAAGAAAGATGTCTAGATTCCATGTTTTAGATAGCATGACATTCCCTTGATCCCATCCTTGACCTTATTCCACTTTAAGTCCTGTAAAAAACATTTCGAAAAACTTGGGGTGAGCATAAAAAGCTCAGTAAGGGATACACAAAGAATGAAAACTGTTAGTTTTTCAAAATCAAGTAAACCATGTATACTCTATCAAAGTAATACCTTCACCTTCATGAAGTAGTAAAAACTTTTCACTGAATAAAGTAACATCACTTACCTTTTTGTAACCAAAGGATTACCATAAAACCCATATAAAGAACACATAGAATATATAAAGGTAACTTGGGACATAAACATACTTAAGTGGAATAACCATACGGTTGACTTCCACACATATCACTTAATGGAATAGCTATACGGCCAATTTCCATACATACTTAATGGAATAGCCATACAGCCGACTTCCATACCCAATGCATTGGAGGTTATAACGTAACCACCCGTCCTGGTATTCACGGCACCACCCGTCATATGGTTTATAACGTAACCACCCGTTAAAATGTACAAGTACCAATATAAAATCATAAAACATAAAATCAATATAAAATAATGATAGCATTTCCACATTTCAATCACAATAAATATATTAACATAATAGAATCCTTTTTCAAAACCATTTTCAAAACCAAAATACATAAAAGAGTATATGGTATTTATTTTATTCTAAAAACATTACGGCTTGTTGAGAAAGCCAAAGACCAAATAATACTCGCGGCGGCGGAAAAGGTCGTTGTCGCCGCGTACGTTAAAAGAAACATTCCTTTTTGTCTTTTTGTAAAACGCTTCATAGAAAAAGATTCCTTTTGTATGAAAGTAAAAGTCAAAGGGTTTTATACACCGTATAAAATAAAGTTGTGTATAAAATAAAATATGCCTCAATGAAAGGAGATTGAGACGAAGTCCCTTACCTTGGGTCCGACTTGACTCGATCGTTCTTTAACGTCCTGAATAATAAACTTGAGTTAATTTATACTTGATTAAGAACCTTTTTAAAGTTCATTATTACTTTTATATCACTTATTTCCATGTTATAAACATTATGTAACCATTTAAGTTAATAATGTTTGTTTTGTCAATATTTGGTTCTTAAGTCGAAAGTTGACTTCTTACAATTACATGTTGTTCATGTGGTCAAAAGTTCTTTATATCCAGAATGAAATTCCTGATTTGGATATCATATATATCATATATATCCAGTATATACATGTATTTATAATATTACATAATCATTTATAGGTAAGAAATGAAATGCACCGTTCATGGAGATGGTAAGCCGTACGTACGCATGAACGCTACTTTCATTTCTTTGTCATATTAATGGAATTAAAAATAAATGAGAGGTATGTATATTTTAATTCCAGAATTATATTCATCATTTAGATATATCATTAATTATATATATCAATTATATACATTTACTTTTAATAGTACATTACATTTGGGGATAAGAAATGAAATGCACCGTTCATGGAGACGGTAAGCCGTACGTACGCATGAACGCTACTTTCATTTCTATCTCATACTTTAATGGAAAGAAATAATAATGATATAGAGGTATATTATAATTACAGTATAAAATCATATATAATAACTTTAAATCCATCCTTTACACGTCCCACATATGGTATTAACGAATCACATCACTTTAAGGGGGCAGTAGTCTGCACTTCCTTAAATGAAGATATCGTGTTTACCCATAATGGAAACCATAAAGGTATGCCAAAAATGAAAAATACAGAAGATTAAAGAAAACATAAACATATTATATATCTTATATAAAAATAGTGACATCATAATGGCCACCCTTGAAGGTGTTAAATGAGTATTGAACAATCATCGTTTCGGGAGGCAGAATTTCGCCATCCACGGAAACCGTATGTTCTTTAACCATTTGATATAGTTGTGTGAGAGTGTAGCTCAAATAAATATTATAACAACATCCTAGTATATTTAAGATACTGGTGTTGTTACAAAATAAGTAAATAAAAAGAGTTTACAGGGTTGGAGAAGCAAAATAAAACAAATGAACAAGAGAGAATGAATTACCTTTAAAAATGTAACTCCCTTTTGATTTGAGCCTAAAGGCTTCCTTTGAAAGGATTCTGCACAAAGGGAATCCTCTAGGATGAGGAGAGGGATGTGTATAGAGTAAATGGGCAGGGGTTGGCCGAGCCAAAGGCTTGAGGAGTGTGTGAAATGAGGTAGAGGTGGGGGCCTTTTATAAGAGGAGAGGAGGGGCACTTTTGGAAAGTAAAGAAATATTAATTTATTTGAAAATGTGTTTCGGTTTTAAAAGGTACCAAATTGATATAATTCGTGGATAAGTTGATAAGGGTTCTAAATCCACTCATCCAATTGGTTTTGGCCATGTGTAGTTCATAGATTTTACATTGTCTTTCCATTTTATTTAAATCGTCAAATAATGATGTCATCGCTGCATCATTATTATGTCATAAATAATTTAATTTATTTAATGTCTAAAAATTATAAAAAAATACTATGATGTAGGAAATATTTTTAAATTTCCAATGACTATTTATAATCAAACATCTGATCTTTATAACCCCACGTAAAAATTGTTTTCGTGAAACATATTATGTTTGTGTTATTTTTACTTTTACATTAAATAAAAAGTTATTTATGACATTTCCCAACCAAAATGTCTCCATGAGGTCCCCAAGTTGACCCATGGCTTGTCTTGGTCGGCCATGACACAACCAATATGGTTGGGACATGTGTCTAGGTCATTTCATATTATTAAAGCATTATTTATACCTTAAACTACACTAATTACCACTAATCGCGATTAAAAACTTAATAAGTTACTATTCACCAAAAAATTATTTTAATCTCATTGAACCAAATTTTACTTCATAATGAAAACCATGTATGTATGATTTTCAAAATTCAATACACATTAGTGGTAAACTTACATTTAACTGAAAAATCAGTTTGCTTGATTACCACTTAGTGGTTTCACTATTCATCAAAAATTGAAGTTTTTCAGAAAATTACCAAAAATTCACCCTAAGCTATATTTGATATTACGAATTCAAAAATGAAGTCTATTTTAAAAAATTCAATAATATAAGTCACATTAATTAATTTAATAATTAATTCCCGCTGCCAGAGCAAAAAGCGTGTTTTTACAAAACAATAAGTATCAAAAGATTGACACCAGTTTAAGTCTAATTTCAAAGTGAAATTGATTCCAATGACAACCATTGGATTAACTGGTAAAAATATTTTCTGATTTCACTTTAAAACCAATTCAAAACATAATCTAATCATATAAATAAATTAGGTTAAAAAGCAGTTTTGATGTAAAATGCAGTATTTTTCACTATTCATTAAAAAAATGAACATTGTCAGAAAAATACCAAAAATTCACACAAGGTGAATTTTAATGTCCCAATCATAAAGAATAAGTTTATTTTGACAAACATAGTTTTAAAAATTGTCAAAATATAGATTCAAAAATGGTTTGCCATCAAAAGGCACTAAAACAATCTTTTAAGAATATTAGTGTATTCCATGCATAAGATTGTATTTATTTTCATTTTAAGCCTCTATAACACTATCTTAATCATAAATAGACATAGATAAAAATATCTATTATTCATTACTTACTTGGGATGTTACATCCTTCCCCCCTTTAGAAAATTGTGTCCCCGCAATTTGTTTACTTATCGAATAAATGAGGGTACTTATCCCTCATTGCATTTTCAGATTCCCATGTTGCCTCTTCAATCATGTGGATTTTCCACAAAACCTTTACCTGATGAATCACCTTATTCCGTAACACTTGCTCCTTGTGGTCAAGAATCTGCACCGGTTGTTCCTCATAAGATAGGTTCTCTTCCAGCTGAACTACCTCTGGACTCAAAACATGAGATGGATCTGGCATATACTTTCTCAACATCGAAATGTGAAAAACATTGTGTACCTGAGATAAACTCGGAGGTAAATCCACTCAGTATGCAACTGATCCAACTCTCTCCAGAATTTCGTATGGTCCAACAAACCTTGGACTCAACTTTCCTTTCTTACCAAATCTCATCACGCTTTTCCAAGGAGAAACCTTGAGAAAAACATGATCACCTACCTCGAAAGATAGATCGTTCCTCCGGTTATCCGCATAACTCTTATGCCTGCTCTGAGCTGTTCTCATGTGTTTCTGAATCAGCTGAACTTTTTCTGCCATCTCTTCTACCAATTCTGGTCCCATCAACTTCCTTTCACTCACTTCATCCCAGAAAGCTGGAGTTCGACACCGCTTCCCGTATAATGCCGGAAATGGTGCCATCTGTATACTGGAATGAAAACAATTATTATATGAAAACTCAACCAAAGAAAGATGTTGGTCCCAACTTCCATGATAATACATAGAACAAGCTCGTAGGATATCCTCCAATGTCTGAATTTTTCGTTCTGACTGCCCATCTGATTGAGGATGAAAAGTTGTACTAAAATTTAATTCAGTACCCAATGACTTCTGAAGGCCATTCCAAAAGTTAGAAGTAAACCTGGGATCACGATCCAATACAATGGAGAGAGGAACTCCATGTAACCTGACTATCTCTTTAAGATACAAACGGGAAAGTTGATCAAGAGAGAAAGTATCTCATATAGCAACGAAATGAGCAGATTTGGTCAAGCGATCAACAATAACCCAGATTGCATTATTACCTCGAGATGTCTTCGGTAACCCAACAACAAAGTCCATGGATATATTCTCCCATTTACACTCTGGCACTGGTAAAGGCTGAAGCATCCCTTTCGGTAACTGCCGCTCTGCTTTAACCAGCTGACAAGTCAAAGACTTCACGTTAAAATCAGCAATATCTCTTTTCATTCCATCCCACCAGTAATACTCCCGCAGATCTCTATACATCTTAGTACTGCCCAGATGAACTGAAAACGGAGAACTATGAGCTTCACATAACAACTCTCCCTTCAACTGTGAATCACAAGGCACACACAATCTCTTCCCAAATCTCAAAACGCAATCATTATCAATGTTGAATTCAGGCAACTTACCTTTCTGAACCAGCTCTACCTTTTTCTGCAACTCACTATCTTGCTTCTGTGCTTGCTTGATTCTATCTGATAGAGATGATCTCACTGATACCTGAAACAAAACAGAAGGACTCCCTGCACCAACAACTTCTATGCCAGAGTTCATCAAATCCTTAACCAAAGGATCACGTTCAAAACGCAACATTGTTAATGAAGAATTACTTTTTCGACTCAAAGTATCAGCCACTTTATTTGCTTTCCCGGATGGTAATGAATTGTACAATCATAATCCTTGATTAATTCTAGCCATCTCTTCTGTCTCATGTTTAACTCTTTCTGAGTGAATATATACTTTAAACTTTTGTGATCGGTATATATTTCACACTTTACTCCATACAAATGATGCCTCCAAATTTTTAAAGCAAAAACAACAGCAGCTAATTCCAAATCATGTGTAGGGTAATTTACCTCATGAGTTTTCAACTGTCGTGAAGCATAAGCAATTACCTGATCATTCTGCATTAGGACACAACCAAGTCCTTTCAATGAAGCATCAATGTATATAACAAACTCACCATTCCTGGAAGGTAGTGCCAAAACTGGAGCATTCACCAATCTTCTTTTCAATTCCTGAAAACAATCATCACATTATTTTGTCCAGATAAACTTAATACCCTTCCGAGTTAGCTTAGTCATTGGACTAGATAACCGTGAAAAATTTCTAAAAAACCTTCGGTAATAGCCCGCCAAACCAAGGAAGCTACGCATCTCGGTTACATTTGTGGGTCTTGGACATTCTTCCACAACTTTTGTTTTTGCAGGATCAACAGTTATTCCATCTTTAGAAACAATGTGACCAAGGAAAGAAATTTGTTTCAACCAAAACTCACACTTGCTGAATTTCCCATACAGTTTCTTTTCTTTTAAGGTTTGCAAGATAACCCTTAAATGTCTTTCATGCTCTTCTTTACTTTTAGAAAACACCAAAATATCATCAATGAAAACCACCACAAACTTATCCAAGAACTCATGGAACATTCTATTCATTAAGTCCATGAATACAGCAGGTGCATTGGTTAGCCCAGAAGGCATTACTACAAATTCATAATGGCCATATCTCGTATGGAACGCGGTCTTCGGAATATCTGCCTCCTTTACCTTCAGCTGATGGTACCCCGATCTCAAGTCAATCTTTGAAAAAAACTGAGCTCCCTGGAGCTGATCAAACAAATCATCGATATGAGGCAAAGGATATTTGTTCTTAACAGTGATATTATTCAAGGCTCTATAATCAATGCAAAGTCTCATAGAACCAAATTTCTTTTTAACAAATAAAATAGGAGCACCCCATGGTGATGTGCTAGGTCTAATGAAACCTTTCTCTAATAAATCTTGCAATTTCTCCTTCAACTCTAAAAGTTAAATTTGTTCCATTCGATAAGGGGGTTTTGAAATTGGCTTAGCATCAGGAACTAAGTCAACAGTAAACTCAACTTCCCGATCTGGTATTATTCCAGGCAACTCATCAGGAAAAACATCAGGATACTCATTTACCACTGGCACATCATTAATCTGAACAGTTCCTTTATTTTCAATGACGTGTGCAAGGTAACCTTCATTTCCATCTTTTACAAGTTTCTCGGCCTCTTGATATGTTATCAAAAGTAAGGGTTCATTCTTGTAAACAAACTGAAAGTCTTTCTTAAAAGAAACTTCTTTATCTCTACAGTCAATCTTAGCATGGTAAATAGAGAGCCAATCCATACCCAGGATAAAATCAAACTCTACTAGAGGTAGAACAATAAGGTTTGCAAGTAGGTTCTTTCCATAGATAAGGATAGGAAGATTCTTATAAATTCTTTTTCCCTCGACACTTCCCCCAGGTGTTTTTACCAAAAGTTCAGGAGTCATTTCTGGAGATGGTATTCCCATTTTACTAGAAAAGGTTTCAGAGATGAAAGAATGTGTAGACCCCGAATCAAACAACACACTGGCATAATCTGAAAAAACAAACAAAGTACCTGATACAACTTCATTTGATGGCCCGACATCTGCTGAAGTAGTTGCAAAGGATTTCACCACCCCTTTCTGCTTGTAGTCTAACTACTTCCCATCACTCAAGCTCCTTGTCGGACACTCGTTTTCATAGTGACCCATCTCATTGCACTTATAACATTTCACTAACTGTAAATCAAATTTGTTCTTACCTTCACCTTGATCCTTTTCAGTGCAATCACGAGCCTTATGTCCCATCTTACCACATCGGTAGCACTTTCCAGAATTCAGAAGGCATTCCCCAGCATGCCTTTTGCCACATTTATCACAAACTGGAAACTTAGTTCTCTTACCATCAGACTTTTTTGAAGAATTCTTACCTTTCTCCTGCCACCTCGGTCTCTTATTCTACTGGTTGTTATAGAAAACTTGGTCATCGGCAAACTCCATTTCCACCTTCTCAGCACATCGAACAAGCTTTTCATAAATTTTAAACTCACGAGAAGCTAATGCCCTTCGATACTTTGGCTTTAATCCTGAGTAAAAATGATTGATTTTACTATCAAGGTCCCGGATAAAATTTGGAGCATACATTTCCAATCGAGTGAACCTTTCTTCATAGGCAGCCACTGAGTCTTCCTCTTGCCTCAATTCCAAGAATTGCTTTTCCATCCTAAGTCGAACAGCCTTAGAAAAATACTTCTCAAGAAACATACCTTTGAATTCATCCCAGTCAAGGGCATCAATCTCATCGGTGTCCCTGATATTTTTAACCATAGATCACCACTGATCTGCTTCACCCTCCAAACGGTAAACAGCAAGACTAACCATTTGATGTTTTGAACACCCCATGACATCAAAAATCTTCTCCAATGCTTTAATCCACCCTTCAGCTTGCACAGGGTCAGATGATCCTCTAAATGATGGGGGATGTTGCCTCATGAAATGTTCCACCACTGACATGTTACTCTGCGGTTGATCTGGCTGATCTCGTGCATGGATACCACCGCCATTTATCGCTTGAGTCAACTGTGCCATCACTGCAAAAAACTGTTCAGTTCTGATTCCGACCATCTCAGGTTGCTGATTTGGAAGGTTATCTTCCTCCTGATGTCGTCCCAACGCAGCTGCTTTGTTTCCTCTGCGGAAAACCATTCTGAACACAGAAATATCTTAGGCGAAGCAACATGGTAATCCGTAAATGCTATAACATTTCAATCATATTATAATTTAACACTTTTCTAACTCCTAAAGTTGTCTAAACCGACCTTTGATACCAACTATAAGGACCCAACCATAAACCTTACTTAATATTGAATTAAATGAATAATTCACATTGAGGATCTTTTCAGGTTTAGAGTTTTAGAGAATTAGAACATAACTATTACATCTTAAAAGATTACAAAGTAGACACTTCTACTAAGTCTCCATAAAATAAAAACTCTTAAAAAGAAAGATGTCTAGATTCCATGTTTTAGATAGCATGACATTCCCTTGATCCCATCCTTGACCTTATTCCACTTTAAGTCCTGTGAAAAACATTTCGAAAAACTTGGGGTGAGCATAAAAAGCTCAGTAAGGGATACACAAAGAATGAAAACTGTTAGTTTTTCAAAATCAAGTAAACCATGTATACTCTATCAAAGTAATACCTTCACCTTCATGAAGTAGTAAAAACTTTTCACTGAATAAAGTATCATTATTTACCTTTTTGTAACCAAAGGATTACCATAAAACCCATATAAAGAACACATAGAATATATAAAGGTAACTTGGGACATAAACATACTTAAGTGGAATAACCATACGGTTGACTTCCACACATATCACTTAATGGAATAGCCATACGGCCAATTTCCATACATACTTAATGAAATATCCATACGGCCGACTTCCATACCCAATGCATTGGAGGTTATAACGTAACCACCCATCCTGGTATTCACGGCACCACCCGTCATATGGTTTATAACGTAACCACCCGTTAAAATGTCCAAGTACCAATATAAAATCATAAAACATAAAACCAATATAAAGGAATGATAACATTTCCACATTTCAATCACAATAAATATATTGACATAATAGAATCCTTTTTCAAAACCATTTTCAATACCAAAATACATAAAAGAGTATATGGTATTTATTTTATTCAAAAAACATTACGTCTTGTTTAGAAAGCCAAAGACCAAATAATACTCGCGGCGGCGGAATAGGTCTTTGTCCCCGCGTACGTTAAAAGAAACATTCCTTTTGGTCGTTTTGTAAAACGCTTCGTAGAATAAGATTCCTTTTGTATGAAAGTAAATGTCAAAGGGTTTTATACACCATATAAAATAAAGTTGTGTATAAAATAAAATATGCCTCAATGAAAAGAGATTGAGACGAAGTCCCTTACCTTGGGTCCGACATGACTCGATCGTTCTTTAACGTCCTGAATAATAAACTTGAGTTAATTTATACTTGATTAAGAACCTTTTTAAAGTTCATTATTCCTTTTATATCACTTATTTCCATGTTATAAACATTATATAACCATTTAATATAATAATGTTTGTTTTGTCAATATTTGGTTCTTAAGTCGAAAGTTGACTTCTTACAATTACATGTTGTTCATGTGGTCAAAAGTTATTTATATCCAGAATGAAATTCCTGATTTGGATACCATATATATCATATATATCCAATATATACATGTATTTATAATATTACATAATCATTTAGAGGTAAGAAATGAAATGCACCGTTCATGGAGACGGTAAGCCGTACGTACGCATGAACGCTACTTTCATTTCTTTGTCATATTAATGGAATTAAAACTAAATGAGAGGTATGTATATTTTAATTCCAGAATTATATTCATCATTTAGATATATCATTAATTATATATATACATTATATACATGTACTTTTAATAGTACATTACATTTGGAGATAAGAAATGAAATGCACCGTTCATGGAGACGGTAAGCCGTACGTACGCATGAACGCTACTTTCATTTATATCTCATACTTTAATGGAAAGAAATAATAATGATATATAGGTATATTATAATTACATTATAACATCATATATAATAACTTTAAATCCATCCTTTACACGTCCCACATATGGTATTAACGAATCACAACACTTTGAGGGGGCGGTAGTCCGCACTTCCTTAAATGAAGATATCATGTTTACCCATAATGGAAATCATAAAGGTATGACAAAAATGAAAAATACAGAAGCTTAAAGAAAACATAAACATATTATATATCATTTATAAAAATAGTGACATCATAATGGCCACCCTTGAACGTGTTAAACGAGTATTGAACAATCATCATTTCGGGAGGCAGAATTTCGCCATCCACGGAAACTGTATGTTCTTTAACCATCTGATGTAGTTGTGTGAGAGTGTAGCTCAAATAAATATTATAACAACATCCTAGTATATTGAAGATACTGGTGTTGTTACAAAAGAAGTAAATAAAAAGAGTTTACAGGGTTGGAGAAGCAAAATAAAACAAATGAACAAGAGAGAATGAATTACCTTTAAAAGTGTAACTCCCTTTTTATTTGAGCCTAAAGGATTCCTTTGAAAGGATTCTGCCCAATGGGAATCCTCTAGGATGAGGAGAGGGATGTGGAGAGATTAAATGGGCAGGGTTTGGCCGAGCCAAAGGCTTGAGGAGTGTGTGAAATGAGGTAGAGGTGAGGGCCTTTTATAAGAGGAGAGAAGGGGCACTTTTGGAAAGTAAAGAAATATTACTTTATTTGAAAATATGTTTCGGTTTTAAAAGGTCCCACATTGATATAATTCGTGGATAAGGTGATAAGGGTTCGAAATACACTCATCCAATTGGTTTTGGCCATGTTTATTTCATAGATTTTACATTGTCTTTCCATTTTATTTAAATCGTCAAATAATGATGTCATCGCTACATCATTATTATGTCATAAATAATTTAATTTATTTAATATATAAAAATTATAAAAAAATACTATGATGTAGGAAATATTTTTATCTTTCCAATGACTATTTATAATCAAATATCTGATCTTTATAACCCCATGTAAAAATTGTTTTCGTGAAACATATTATGTTTGTGTCATTTTTACTTTTACATTAAATAAAAAGTTATTTATGTCATTTCCCAACCAAAATGTCTCCATGGGGTCCCCAAGTTGACCCATGGCTTGTCTTGGACGGCCAGGACACAACCAATAAGGTTGGGACATGTGTCTAGGTCATTTCATATTATTAAAGCATTATTTATACCTTAAACTACACTAATTACCACTAATCGCGATTAAAAACTTAATAAGTTACTATTCACCAAAAAATTATTTTAATCTCATTGAACCACATTTTACTTCTTAATGACAACCATGTATGTCGGATTTTCAAAATTCAATACACATTAGTGGTAAACATACATTTAACTGAAAAATCAGTTTGCTTGATTACCACTTAGTGGTTTCACTATTCATCAAAAATTAAAGTTTTTCAAAAAATTACCAAAAATTCACCCTAAGCTATATTTGATATTCCGAATTCAAAAATGAAGTCTATTTTTCAAAATTCAAATCATATAAGTCACATTAATTAATTTAATAATTAATTCCCGCTGGCAGAGCAAAAAGTGTGTTTTTACAAAACAATAAGTATCAAAAGATTGACACCAGTTTAAGTTTAATTTCAAAGTGAAATTGATTCCAATGACCACCATTGGATTAACTGGTAAAAATATTTTCTGATTTAACTTTAAAAAAAATTCAAAACATAATCTAATCATATAAATAAATTAGGTTAAAAAGTAGTTTTGATGTAAAATGCAGTATTTTTCACTATTCATTAAAAAAAATGAACATTGTCAGAAAAATACCAAAAATTCACACAAGGTAAATTTTGATGTCCCAATCCTAAATAATAAGTTTATTTTGACAAACATAGTTTATAAAATTTTCAAAATATATATTCAAAAATGGTTTTCCATCAAAAGGCACTTTAACAATCTTTTAAGAATATTAGTGTATTCCATGCATAAGATTGTATTTATTTTCATTTTAAGCCTCTATAACACTATCTTAATCATTAATAGACATAGATAAAAATATCAATTATTCATTACTTACTTGGGATGTTACATAATGAACCATTTTAATATCTGTCAAATGTTATAACACATTATAAATACCAATTTTATTTATGACCAAAATAGTATCACAAGAAAAAAAATTAATGGATTAGATATAAAATTTTCACTCCCCACCTAGGATATAATGATAATTAGGTATGTTGCGTCTACCCATGGATTTATGAACTCTTACATATTATTTAAATAAAAATCACTAAGCATGTGGGTGTAGAGTGTGTCTATGATGAGACTATGTACCCATGTTTGAGTAATCTAATAGAAGAAAATATGGAAACTAGTCATAGAAATAACAAGAAACTCCATTTTGATATAGAGAAATATTAACAAGGAGTAATAAATTATAAAAATCAAGATCATGAAAAGTTATTCCATAAATAATTCAACTACCCACTAGGATAGTTACCAATACAACCTAGAATAATGGAAAATAAAATCATTGGGTCTACAAAATACAAATTCTTACCACATCCTAATAAAATCATTCATCTTTGATAAATCCACCTCAATTAGTCCATGGACAAAGCCAAATCTATTTTTTCAAATAGGTGGAAGTCATCTAGGGTACCCAAGTGCAATGGAAGACTAATAAGGGTGTGAGAAAAAACAATGTATGAGACCACCAAAATCTTCATGTACATAAGAATGAGAATTTTTTCATGTATAAATGAACTACACAATTCGATAATAATGATAAAATTTGACAAATAAAAATCATTTAAATAACTAATATTATCCCATGGCCATGATGACCACCCGAGTATGTCCATACCTTCTTTTTTCATCACTAGATATATCTTCGTGCAAGATACATCCCCACAGGTGGATAAACATCCTAGATTTGAGATCTCCTATACTCTCCTCCCCAATATATAAGTATTAATCTATTTTTCACCTATAATTCCAATAAGTATGGTGTTAGGTTTGATCCTAGGGATCATAAGAAGATTACTCAATCTATGAGTTTCTAATGGATCCTAGATGATGTCTCAATCTTCCATATTAAAGTACAATGCTAGATTCCAGTGTCTCAATTTGTAGTAAATCCACACTATGGTAAAATGAAGGATTTATTAAAGGTATTACCATTATGATTTATACAATTAATACATCCTGATATGAGATGATAACTCAATACCCATCAAACATAATCTCTACAATTTATATCTAGACACTTCTAAGAAATTAAATCATGTTACATCCCCCCAGTCATATAGAGTATCCCTAGCATAAGTCGATGAAATAATCATCAACCTATTGGATGTCATTAGAATCTAGTGATAGGAAGGAAAAATTACCACCTAAAAACATCTATAATTTTCTTGATCCATGTTTTCAAGTAATAATGGGGGAATAAAAAATAATAGTGGTTTTTGAGATGCACATGGAAACCTCCTTTGTATCCCATTATAGGGTAAAATCTAAGAGACACTAGGAATTCGTATAATGAACATATTTAATAATTTATCTTTTACTCACTGTGTACCCAAGGAATCATAAAAATTAATTAAGAGCTGGATCCCACTCTATTAGTCATCCAACTAAATATAAACTCTTAGTTATACAACCAAATATACGTATTTAAATATAAATATGTTAAAACTCATGTGAACTGAACTAGTTAATCACATTTTGGAATTATCAGGAACCAATATCTGATGAACACACACACACACACACACACATATATTGTTGGGTCATAAGGGTCATCTATAAACATCTCTAAATGTAATTAAGTGGAAAAAATCCTCAAAAATACCCATTCACTAAGAAAAATATTCTTCAATTAAATTAATATTTAATTAATAAATAATAAAATATTTAACATTATGATTCAGTGATAACTATGAACCTGACACCATATTATTGTGTCGCTGACTATAGTGCTCGTGATAATTAATTTATTCTATTAAGTGTTTCACATGGCCATCAGTACTTATTCTGATTTCTCCTCTACCATGTATGAATGTGATTTAGGAACCATACAAGCGATTCCTTCTAAATATTATTCTACGACTCAGGGCCATCTATAAGATAAATAAATCACATAAGAAGTACCCTCTAATAGATAAGAACACTTGTGGCATTAATGAAATATTATGGTCAATCTTCAGGTCATGAATGATCCCCATCATCATCCATATTAGATCAAAATATTAATACTCATAAAGGAGGACACAATGTGATATTTTATTGGTTTAATATTTTCATCCCTCAACCATTTCCAACCTTGTATCCAATTTTTTTTCCATTTTAATCTATGGTAAATGATTATTGTATAGTCATGACTATAGTAGATGAGTGGTTCAGTTGGTTCCGAAGGGAATAAAGTTCCCCTTGACAAGTTTATCTTATATAGGTACTCAAAATGGACTTATTTCAAATAATTTAATAATGTTATTTATGTATTTTCATAAAATTACTCTGCAACAAAATTAGTTAAGGGTTCAACTATATAATTGTAAGAACCTGATGACGTTGAACCAGAAAAAATCCATCAATTGACATATTGAGAAATTATTTAATGCTATCTACCTAGAACAAGAAATTCCACTTTACCTCTAAGGACCAAATTTGTTTTTCTAATGCTCAAGCATGTTCATATAACATTGTCCAAGACATTTGAGGAGATTAACCTCCAATATAAAACCATATTTAATTAATTTTAATCATATTATATTTAATTAACTAATAAAATTATGTTATAAAAAATTAATCAATTTTTTTAAAATATACATGATGCCCAAATTCTCATTAGTTGAACTTATTATGCTGGAACTACCAACAATGACTTGTGAAAAAATATGAGTATATCTAGATCCATGTACATGGAAAAATACCTAACATATTAGAAATAATCCTATTTAATTAAATTTATTAAAAAATATTATAAAAATTTCCTAAGAAACCTGCATCAACGAAATGGAATGTGATAATGTTTATACGGGTTACCATGATGCTCACATTCTAGTAAATGTGGAGACCCCATCATTAGTGAACAATTACATGATACACTGGTGAAATAAAAATTAAAATTACAAAGAGGTGAAACATAAATTATAATAATATTAATAATAATAAAATATAGAAGATCAAAGGGAGATACTTAACTCATATCACCAGAAAATGTCAAAAAAGAACACCACCTAAAGGGGGGGACTTTGAGTAAGGTGGAAGATCACTTCACTATGAAAAAGAAAATCAAATGTGATCGAGATATCCCCCTATAGATAATTATGAAGTGGTAGAAAATTTTAATCCCACCCCCCATAAAAATCCCACTATCTAGCTAGTGGAGCCCACCAGACTCTAGTTTCCTTCAGGATGTGGCATCTTTGACTACCATGCTCCACTGTCTATCCAATGGAATTAAAACAATAGTCACCCAACTTATCCAAAGGATCCTATAAAACCCCTAGAGGACCCCTAGTCCTTCTTACAAATGTTTACCCCTCTCTTGAGGTAATTTTGGCTGTATAACATATTTTTGAATAATAATTCTCAAAATTGAGGCATTGAAATATTTGAAAATATCAATTCTATTAGATTTTCAATAGCCAACATGTAAATGATATCTTAAAATGATCAATAAAAACATTAAAAAATATGGTTCTTCTATGGTTTATTGATATTTTTTAGTGATTTTATTATTCTAACGACAATTTATTCAACTCATTAATGGATTGATCACATAACCTCTTCAAATATATTATCAAAAACAAATTAGAAATAAAAATCTAGTCTGGGATCATTAAAATATTTAATGTTATTTTATAAAAACTTATCATAAGTCTAGAAACTTTTTATCTCCTTCAATAATGATGGTCTAGAAATCATTTTGGAAAACAATTTTTCTCCTTGCATAATAATTCCCATATCCATCTTTACAATGAACATTGAATAAAAAATCCATCTCAATATAAATTGTTAAAACAATTACTTGATCCTTACTCTTAAATTAATATACTACCTTATTAGCCTACCATGGGTGGAATCATATTCAGATATCATAATCCATGAGTATATCTTACAATATCTATTTCCTCATTTTGAGCTCATTATGTGAAATGATTTATTTGATCTCTTGTCATCCGTATATATCTAAAAAATTTCACCATTGTGATAATGGCTCCATATCATCAGGGAAATAATAATGGACTACAACACATGATAATTGGTTGCATAGTTCTATTAATTGATCATTACATTAACTAATTCATAGAAAATAACATCAGAATTTTGGACAAGCTTGAATCTGAGCTTTCTCGTTGATATGTCACTATATATCAACAATATATACTCAACTAATGGTAATTTAAACAATAATTAATTAATAAAAACTCTATTTAATTATTCATAAAATTCAATATATTCCAATTTTTATAAGATATTAACCCCATTACATGTCATCTTGGTCATTGTGTTTTCTAATTAGGAATATTTTAAAAAAATATTTGATAGAGATATGTTAATCCAAGGAAACTGTGTTCGTTAGTTACGTATTTCTATAAAGGAAGTTAATCAACATCCTCTGTATTTGTTGGATCAAATAATATTCTATAAATAACGATAATATAGACAAGAAAATGAACTTCATGATGCATAAATTTATACTTTATGAATTTCACATATAACTCCATTTCCTTATGAGTCGTCTGAATGATTTATAAATGAATCTTATTCTCATCATGTATTTTTGGGTAAAACAATATTTCATAAATAAATACCAAATAAATAATATCAATATGATATATTGACATTATGTTCATCAAATACATAAAAACAGAGTTTTCCTTAGCAATCAAAAATCTATTACAAATACAAATAATGTTCACACCTCACACTAAACTTTTTCTTGTGAATAACTTCATTACATACTCCAAATTGATGATACCTAGAACAAAGATAGATATTTTCAAAAAAATTAGATCCTTGAGGCTGAAAAATAAATTCAACAATTCGAGGTAGAGAATATATTTCCATTATGGTTATGGAATTCGATTACCTATTACTAAATAATGTCAACATAGTCCCATCATTAATTTTCACGATTAAAAAGGGACCCCAATAATGAAAAACAATTCCTTTATGAGAAAACACATGAAGTTGTTTTTTTAACCCCACTAGATCGAAGATTTCTATTTTGTAGGGAGTCTTAGATATTGGTTTCATGTTAATGATGATTTCTATAGAAAACTCAAATTGACACTTATGTGGATTTTCAGGTATCTCATTAAAAACACATAAATGTATTCAATGATAATAATAAATACATGTATCATAATTTTGCATTTCAAATCATTATTTGTTCAATTTTTTTCATAGAATTTAATTTTCATGAGAAACCCTGTGGGTCCAAGAGTGATAAAAAAACTGATGTCCCAATTCTAATGTCTTTTAAGTTCACATGTTCAACACAAATCATAATATCCTTCTCCTATAAATACGTTATCTCATTATAACATGATATACAACCTATACTAATGATTATATCATAGTATACCTTATATATAATATTAAAATTATAAAATAGGTGAATTTTATGGATCATAATAGGGATTGACTACTATATCATTGTAAATATAATGTTTCATCTATAGGTGATG
The DNA here is from genome assembly GCA_963277665.1 of Viscum album. Classification (NCBI taxonomy): domain Eukaryota; kingdom Viridiplantae; phylum Streptophyta; class Magnoliopsida; order Santalales; family Viscaceae; genus Viscum; species Viscum album. The sequence continues at coordinate 797,003,195 of OY728157.1, forward strand.
AACGTTAACTCCTACTTTAGTGTTCTAGATAAATATTAAAAAAATTGAAAACATGGATGATATAAATGTATTCAAGGATATAAAAAAAATAATGTATTATTTATGTTTCACGATATTATTAAAGTACTATATTCTATATTGGTAGGAAATTCAATGTTGGCTAAGTAATAACCAATGGTTTTCCTTCAACCATTTTCCACTTTTTTGGTAAGATCCCTTAACATTTGTGCAATTTATCAACATAGTGACATTTATATATATAGTTAAATAATAGTATATTTATGGATTAACCCTTTCCCTTGAAATCATTATCATTATGTTTCTTTATCCATACATTTAGAAAACAATTATTTCATTCATGCATATATAAGAGTGTTTCTTTCTTCATGTATCACATGTTTGAAATTCCACTTTCCTCTACATCCCCCAGTATGTTTTTTACTTCTTGTGGTTTTCAAACATCCTCTTATTCTATAGATTTGTTTCCAAATTATAATACTTAGAGAATTCATTCATTTTAACAATATCACATGATTTCATATCCCCATATTAATATAATGTTTTCATGGATAATTCCCTTCAAAAGAATTTGTTTATCCATTAAATGCAATTGATAACCTTACTCATTTGACTATGTATGTCATCCATAGTATGAGTTTCAATCAATGTAATGTTAATTTTTTGACAAAGATTAATTTTTCTCTTCTTTATGTTTTGTAATAATAACGATTTTCTCTAAAATAGCTCTTTGCTCATGAAGGAAATATATTTTTATGAATTGTAATATAACAACATTTCACTCTATGATAATTATTTCCTCCAATTAATTTTTTTAAAATAAATGAATATCATTAATATTTATCCCCCATGAGATGAAAAACCTTCATTAAAGTATTTTCCCTCCCTTTAATCCCAAATAGAGAAATGAATTTCTTTGGGATCTTATCGATTTCTCATCTACTATTGGATTTTTAGTTCAATTGAATGATTATAATGACATGTAATTTCATAAAAATATATAATATATTATTAGATGAATATTAATTACATAAAAAATGATCCATGATAGGATCATACTGGTTATGTTTTTATATAAAAATTGATAAAAAAAATGGTTCATAAGTGAACAAAATCGTCACTCACCAAGTTATTCGTAACTGGAACCCTTATTGGACATATTATAATACGACTATTCATAAACATGGGAATGAAAACATATTAATGGTTGATCGCATACTAATTGGATGGATTAACATGGGAGATATAAATGACCATTTAAACACAACCTGAGAATAAGAGTATTAGAATAAGATCATAGAATTTGAAACATATACACTGTATATCATTGATTATAATCATCAGTAAATGAATGATTATTTCATTTCAAAAGTCATAAATAATATAGAAATCAAATAATAATATTAATTAGAGAAAAAAATTATCATATGAAATAAGTTTTTGGTTTATAAATAATCTTAAAAAATAATTTACTTAGTAGTCAAGGAACCCTTTTGAAACTATCATAGTGGATTAGATTCCCTACTCATTCTATTTTAGTAGTCAAGGTTAACTCCCAAGACAATGAGTGAAGAAAATCTCCCATATCAAACATGTTTTAATGTCTATTCAAATTCATGTTATCCCATTAGATATATGTTTTTGCGTAATGTATCAGAGAGCTATATAATTCCAACACTACCTATCACAAAATAAAAATAAAACATATGTGTTCTATAAGATCATAATAAATTTATAATGTAATATATCATATCAATGATATGAGTTTTATGATAATTTTATCATTTCATATCTAAATAAAATGAAATGGGTTTCAAAAACATTTTTTTATTTCATTATGACATAACCCATTAAAAAAATGGGCTTCATAAAATTATTTTCACCATAATCATAACACCTCTAGTGATTGAATAAAAATTGTATAATTGGATAATATACCTAGTAAATTACACCTAATATAAAATAATGTTATATTTTTTGTAAAATTAATTAATAATATAACTTATCAAATTTTATGATGAAAATACCATTTTGACTTTGAAGAAAAATTAATTAATATCTTGAAAATATCAAAAATATGAGGAAAATTTTTTCACTAAACATAAACATGTAAACATGTAATGTAACTTTCAATTAGTTCATGGTGCAACCTGGTGGAAAATTTTATTAATTTCATATATGTAAATATAAATTTCATTAACATTTTTAGTAAACTTTAAAAATTTCTTCATTCCAATATCAAAAAGAACATTGAAATTAAAATAATTTATAATATTTAATACATGGATGAAAATGATAATAAACTATTAGTGGATACTATTGAAAACATTATTGAAAAAAGTTTTTGAATACATGTACATAGAAGAGACAATATTTTCAATCGAAGAGGAAAATAAAGGCAGTTTTTGAAAAAAAACATTATATAGATCTATTATGTTCATTAAAAGAGTAAAATGAAAAGATAAAATGTATTCTATAGAAGTAAAAATATTCATTTCAATTTACTAATATTATTCATATCCTGGTCATAATATTTCATCATCAGGAACATCATCCTAAAAAATACTAATAAAAAAATATAATATAACATAAAACACTTGCCACTTTTTTAACATTCAAACCAGAACCATTCGAAACAGATGATTATATATGGAACTAAAAATAAACATAATTTTTATAAGAATAATCATAAAATATATTCATTTTAATTACCTACAACAAGTAAATGATAAAAAATTGAATGATAAATAAAAAAATAAATTAATCAAAAGAAAATTGAAACTAATTTATAACAAATAAATATTTATTATAAATAAACAAGAGAAATATAATTTTATATATAACCATATATTATTTAATTATAACATTAAATCATCTATTTATTAACAAATCATTATTAAAATCAATGTTTCGAGTGATAACTGCTTCATTTGTCATGTATATTTTGGTTTAGTAGTTTTGACCATTACAAATTAATCTCTGTAACATAATCAAAAGACTTTTTATCTTAGTGTAAATATCACTTATATTAAAAATATATATCTAGAATCATCCATAAATGTAAAGGTAGAAAATTGAATTACACCATTTATGGGAATGGTGGGCTGTACATAATTATGAATGTTGTTTTCAATTTTCAAAAAATTTGGAAAAACAATGTTTAATAACATTTAACCAATATATATTCATTATTCTTATATATAAATAATACATAATAATAAAATAAATCATTATTACCATCAATATAATGTTTAAATTAAAAAATAATTCAATTGCTTCGAGGTGGTGGTTGTCCAGACATACCCAAAGAGATGATATCATTTTCTAATGAATATGAAGGTAACAAAATATGTATAATATTATAAATACATAATATTAATTATTTCATAATTATTAAATATAAATATTAATCCCTTTATAATACCCATCAGTAAAATATGGTGATGAAAAATTAATTGTATCATTTTGTGGATACATTAAGTTGTACATATGTAGAAGCGATACGTTCACTTAACACTTGATGGAAAAAAGTGTGGATAATAGTTTTCTTGTAAATAATAATAAAATTTCAGTATTATTAGAATTATGAATTTTTTATTCTATAAAAAAATACCATATATAAAAATGGTTTTATATAATAATTAAAATATAGGTGATCGATAATCATGTCTATATCTTCTTTGAACGAGAACTTTTTATCTCCATATATGAATCCTAGGTTTTGTTTTTTGGAAGAATATAATCTATATAATGTGGATATGTATGATGAGAAGATGGTTTTTTGGGGTTAGTTAGTCTAGAAGGCTTATTGTGGTGTAAAGAACAGAATGGAAGGATGAAATTTTATATGTGAGGGGATGAGAACTCTTGGAATTTCATAAATGATTATAATATACAAAATTAGTTCTCTAGAGAATTTATTTAAATGGAAAGATTTATTATTATATGGTTGGATATGTATGAAATATGGTCAACAAATAAAATATGAACATGATTATATTTATTTTTTTACCTTTTCTTTTATTTTAACCCATTAGTTAACCCATTTTGACATAACCATTGTAACATAATTTTCTGTTATAAAAAGTTGTAATTTCACATATAAGATGAAAATTGAATGATTATTAGAAAATTTAAGAAACATTGTATCACATATTATCCAGTTTCCTCTATTTCAAAATATTTATTTCTTCCAAATAATTGTATGAAATATTATTTTTTTTAAATGTCATTAACTCCAATTTTGACACTTTTAAATTAATTCTAAATTAAATACATCAAGAAAAAATGGAATTAGAAAACAATTTTAGACACATTCTTAATATTTAATATTCATTCTAAAATTATGGGAAAACTACTAATCACTAATATTAGATTAATTTAAATATTTATAAAATAGTTTATTTAATTTTTTTTTCAATTGAAGTAATGTTGATTCGATGTTGCATAACAATTTATTGTGACTATAAAATTACTGAAAACTAAAAAAATTAGCACCATGAAAATTATTAAATTATTCCCAAAAATTGTCATGATTCAATCCCAACATTATTTTGTCCTTATGTGAACACATAATAAATTCTTTCAAGTAAGAGAGTGACATTTTATCTTTTTTATTTTTAAAAAATTGTATGGGATCTTCATTTATAAGTTTACCTTAAAAATTATATATCGATATTATGGTGATAATTTGTTTGTTACCTTAATCCAATAATAAGTAAATTGAATAATTTTTACCTTAAAATTTATATTTATCTATGGTTACCAAGATTTTCCTTTTAATAAGATGATAAATTTTAACATGGTTTGTATTTATACAGCCAAAAAATAATAACAGATCAATTCCACAAATTTGGACCACCTTATTCGAAATATAGAATCCAATTTTAAAAATTGAATTTTTATAAGTGACTGAAATTAAATATAAAATAAGAGTATTAAATCGAAGGATCACCCTTTTTAAAATATAAATTTAAGTATAAAACTGGATTTATTCCCATCCCATAACGAGAAAAAAGTATATGAATATTTAATTATTTTATTCAATTTATAATATATATACTTATTTAAAATAATTCATATATCATGATTATTTTAAATTTAAAAAACACATTACGTTCATAAATATATTTTTCCAGAAAAATATAAATATTATTTTTAATTGATTTTAAATATTAATTTTTAATTATTTGATAACATATGAATTTATTTTATACACGTGTAAACCATAAATTATTTATAATTTCTTTATTTCTATTCATTCATTTCTATTTAATTTCTATGACATAATGGTATACTATATTACAATTTATTAGGAAATGGGGTTTCGAGACTCATAGGCTATTGAAATAAAATTCTTCCTAAAATCTTAGAGCATCACATTATACTCAAATTATGAAAAATTCCCTTCAAAATTACATCAATAAATACAAAAAATGATCATATATCACTTCCATGGAACCCTAGGGTTCCAATGTAGCTTCTTTGAATTTCTATCTCCTTCAAGTATCATTACCATTTTATTTTTCATGTTCACCAAAACATAATCTATACTATAAAAGATATATAAAATTTTTCATTCGTAAGAATGATATATCTCCATTTTTATGAATTATAAGTTTATTACATGTGAATGATTAGATATTTAATTCCTTGGGAGGGTGACATGGAACACTTATCAAACATGAGGGAGGTTTGGTGGGAATATCCAAGTGATACTATACCATACCAAAACAATCGATGATCTCAAATGGCCGACTATACATAGGGATCAAAATTCCCTTCATTATAAATCTCAAAATAATTATCTATTTATAAATTCATAGAAACTCATTCTCATAAAATTTAAACTTCCAATGTCACTGATGATTATCAACATGAATTTTCAATCGATAATAAGCTCCCTTGAACTATTTCCAAAAATATATAACATTCTCAAAAATTTAATCTTCTAGATAATGTATCAATAAATATCATTATACAACATCATCCAAGTAATTTGGAGTTATATACATTATTCTATAGTGGTTTTCAAAAAACGTTATCTAAATTCTAGAGGGAAATTTACATTCATACAAAAAATCCAATACCAAAAGTTGTACCCCAAAAAACAATGAAATCCATAGAAAATAATTTTAACATATCATGTAGGGTTTAAATGGTTCTTTAAGACTAAAAATTTATCCTAGGATGATATGTATTAATGAAACTAAAATATATCCAAAGCTAACTAAATAATTATCTAGAACAGTGAGGTTACCCTATGATCCAATTTAGATACAATACATTGAGGAACTCCACACAAACATGCCAATTCATTGATATGGATATTAAAAATATAATCAAGTCAATACCCTTTTATTATATTAATGTAGGTTTATTAATTTATAAGGTGATTTTCTAAAACCCCAATTAAAGTATTCCCTTTATAAAATTTCTAGTGTCAAATTAAAACATCTATAGTGATGTTTTCTATTTTCCATTCTGGAATTGGTAATGATTATTAAATCTTGTGAAACATATATCTATATTTTATAACATGCTTACATACCATGAAATAAGATACATAATCATTAATATCTCTCTTCACTCTTTACCCTTGGAAAATCACTTTAATATCTATATACTTCTTCATACATTTGTGATGTTTAGAGAATAATGAACCATGAAGCTCATAAAAAATAACCTTCTTCAAATACGAAATGGATGGAACATATATATAGTTCCTAAAACATATCATTCCATCACAATAAAGTTGGATATTAGTTAAATTTTTTAAATTCGTCTACAAATCAACATCTTCTATCTGCACTACATCAACTAACACTTTGATAGATTGTTGGAATCTCATTTATCATAGATAAATATTTTCCCATCCAGGAATATTTCAATATCCATCCATTGAAAATACATAAATACTGGATATTTTATTGTCAATGTAATAGAAAATATGGAATTATACTCTTATGTTAGAGGTTTTAACACCTTTTTCTATTTCATAGGGTTGAATTTTATTGGTCATTCATAATCATTAATCATATACAACCATATTGTCTAGAATATTGTTAGATCATTTTTAGTGAATATATAATTTAATCCTTTATCCTCTGTATATATAACACTTCATACACTATAAATATAATTTCAAAAATTCAATAATATAAAATATAATATAAAAAATTTTAAATCAATATTTTAGTAATTTTAATAGTGAGACGAAAATTTTCATAAGGTATAAGAAAAAACCAAATAATTCTACATAATAAAACTTCACCATTAATTACTCTAAGAATCACTGTAAATGTCAAAACCATATCCATTATAAGGTAATGTAGGAAACATTTTAGTGACTAATATTTATTTAATTTTAATTTTCATCGCATTCATTTATTTAGAGGAACATAGATACCATTTGAGTTAACAAGGGGAATAAATTAGATAACCCAGAGAATGTTTCTAAAAAAGTGCATATGATAACCTTAAAAACCATGAAAACTATGTATCATAGTCATTGTGGTTGAACTATCCCATTTTTCAAAAACATTCATATTTGATAAAAACAATGATATATCATTTAATGATATTTTATGACCAAAAAATAAAACTTTTGGTATGAAAAAACGCACATTTTAATTTTTTTCATACTTATTTTATTTCATTATAGTCTTTATAAAAATCCTTAACTGATTATTATTATCCGTCATTAGGACTAAAAATATAATAATATTAGTTATAAATACTACCGCATATTGATCAAGGAAATCTCAAAACAATCTACTCATTAAATCCATGAATATTATATGGCAATTAGTGAGATCAAATGAAATTACTATATCTTTATAATGTTTGTTCCATGTATGAAATATTATCTTGGTAATATCATCTTACAAGACCCAAAAATTATTACAACTAAAATAAATATCACTCATTGAATAATATTTATCTCAGTTTAGTATAACAATCAATTCATCAATATAAGGAAGATAATAATTATTCGTAATTTGGTCTTCATAAGTTACAAATAATTAGTTCATAGTCACATTGATCTATATTTATTTATAATAAAAATAACATGTGAACCTAATGGTGATGGAAATGGATAAATAAATACCTTTTTAATATTTCTGTAGAAGTTCTTCTTTAATTAATACAACAATAAGGAATCCATTATATATTGAGTGATATAAATTTGAGTCACGCAAGGTGTTAGTTCTATTGAGAACTCAACATCAACATAGTGTGAAACACTTTGAAACACTTCTATAAGGCAACATTAATCTCTCAAATAGTATTCATATTGTCGACGTTGATTTACTCCCAGACCATGTGAAATTAATATCATTTTTAATAAGAATCAATATACATACAATGGATGTAATTTCCATGGATGATCATATTAATCATTACACTGATAGAAAATCATCTGTTTTCATAGAATTTAAAATATCAACTCCCTTCCCTAGATGTTTATATGTTCCTTATGAAATGAAATCAAATCTTGTCCCAAAGTAACATCAAATTCAACTAGAATAAGAATAATGAGATTTATAGGAAGAACAATCCAAAAAACATAAATTAGGGAAGATTCATTGACCAGTGATGAGATCATCATACCATTATATGTTTTCATAGATAATTTTGCATCTAATCATTAAGATGGTATTAATATACCCTTTTCAAATTATTCAAATATAAAAGAGTGTGTCGGTCATGAATCAAATAAGACATTATAATTCATAGAGTGTAATGTATATGTAAATTTTACCACTTCATTTTCAAACTCTAGATCTGATGTAGTGACTTCATGTGACATAAATTAGTTTCTATGATTAAAAGGTTGTTGATTTAAATAATCTTCAATAACCATTGGGTTTTAGAAGTGGTTTTTATAATTCCCATACTCCTTGGATTTGAAAAAAAAATATGGCTGGTAAATTTTGATGTTTCATTCCTCCATCATTGGATAACATTTTCCCATCACTATGAAATTCAATTAATTGATGGCCTTCCTTTACAAAATTAAAACAACTTACACTCCCATTAAAATTTTTTTTTTTTTTTTTCCATCCACTCTATGAGAAAAATAGAAATATCATCATCTTCTCTCCATGGTTTTTGTAATTTCTTTTCCATTCTATGTTTCTTTTCTTATCAAAACCATGATATTGATGGATAACTATAATATAACCTTCCACTGTTATATCACATAATGATATTTCATCACAACCTCTAATTATCTTATCAACAAAGACAATATAATACTAGTTTTTAAACTACAAGATAATTGATAAAATTAAATTTAATGTTATATGATAATTCTAGAATCACACCTAATATTTATTGGGACTTTTTCATTATAGGTACTAAGGGATTCATCATCATCATTATTTATCTCAATTAATTTCTTCTCTATTTTTATCTAAATATTATGAGGGTAATAATTATTGGAACAAAATCGCTTAATCTCGTTACCCCTTGTCGAGTTAATTTCAACCTATTTCCTTGTGTTATTGATAAGATTTCACAATTGCTTTGATTCACCATTTACATGATAAAGAATGAAAATAACTTTATAATTTTATTAAAATATGATAATGGAATATAAATTTTATGTGGAACTGATTCATTTATGATAAACTAATGAATTAGTAGACCTACTAAAGAAGTTGAGTGTTGCATCATGAGGAACTCAACCAAATGTTTTTTCCTCTTTATCTCATTATGAAGATCTATATGATTCATATCTCTATAAATTTTTATAAGAATGGAAATGTGATATTTCATCATAACTTATATAATATTTGTTTTATCATGTGGGAAATCATTTCTTTATCTACATCCTATAACATTAAAACTATTCCTTTGAGTTACAACAATTTACTATGACCAAAAATCATTGTGTGAGAAACAGTAATCATTGTAAGAGACCATATATTCATTTAAAATATTTTTATAGATTTTTAAATCTTGAAACATTATATTTAATCTATAACACCATTTGTTTAATCTATGTCTTTCATGGCCATCTCCAAACCATTTGTATGTTGTCCTATAAATATAAATATCCCCAAGGTTATCGGTGAAATTTTCTTCTCCTCGTTTTCAAAGACAACTAATCCTTCATGTGATACTAACTAAAATAGATCAAAAATTGGTAATTAAACATTTCAACTAATTTGATTAATATTCATCACATAACAATAATATCCATGCCCAAATCATATACTCTAGCTATAATGGTAAATATAGACACATAAAAAATATTTTTATATGTAAAATACTTTATATACTATTAATTTATTCATAAATAGAAACCTTCACTAAAATAGAATTCTTAATACCATCCTTTATAACCTATAGAAAGGAAACCATAAAAGGGTGAGCTAATATGCTCAGTAAGAGTAAAACAAAATATATCAACTACCATATAAGTATAACATGATAATAATGGTATGGTAACATTAGAATACCATATAAAAACCATACCATGTGTATCAAAGAGAATAATGTTGAGTCTTGGACTAAATCATGTAAAACCATAATAAATTAAAAATAATGGAATAAATGAAAACGAATGATGAGAGAATTACATTATAATAAGAAATATTTTTGAAGCGCACACATAATCATACAATATTAGTTCAATTTTAGTTAAGAATCACATCCAATTATATTATAGAGTATTGGTTTTACTCCATATTATGTCGTATCATTCAATGTTCACTCCTAATACTACCATAATGGTAAATAAACCCTATGAAGAAGGCTTCACTCTCCATTCAAGTTTCATTTATCTAATGAGATATCTATATTTACACAATGAATTATAGGTATATATAATTTTGATCCCACCCGTCACATAAAGAAAATTATAAAAATATCTTCCAAAAGATCATAAAACATTAATCATATCATAACCCATATAATGAAAATAATATTAATAAACATTTCACCATAGCATAATATATATTGAATTGAAAATTTATTCATAAATATATCATCATTTCATCAAAACATAATCCATGGAAAAGAAAAAGGATTCATAAAAATCATGTCATGGAAATAATAAATCATCAAAAAAATAATGAGGAATATATAAATGGATCATTTCACTATTAGTGTTTAGGAATCACCAAAAAATGTTATCTTTTTTGGAAAATTATCTTAAGATATCACGTGGAAATTTTCCTTTGTAAAATTCCCATTTCAATTTGAAATCACTTATATTAAAATCTAAAAATCTCCCAACTATTAAAAAAATCCTAGAAAAAAACATGTAAACATGTAATGTATATTTCAAAAAAAAATATGTGTTCATAATGGTGGGAAAATATGTGGATTACATGTTACAAAAAAATTAAATATTTCATTCACATTTTTTGTAAGAAGTGAAATGTACCTCAATTGTAAATTGACAAGAAGATTCCATTTAAACCATTATTTAAAATATAATACTTCGAAAAAAATTAAAAAAATTCAAAATATTAGAAATTTTTTTAAACCATTTTTGAAAACATTGAAATATAACAGAATTTTTTTTTCTAATAGGAAAATATTGTTTGTTTTACATAAAAATATTCATTCAGTATAATGTGTTCTTCAAGATATTAAAATTAAAGGAAAACACTTGTATATATAAATAGCTATAAGAGAATAAAATTAATTATTTTATTGAGTGTTATATCTTAATATTTTATCATTATAATGTCAATATTAATCAAACTTGATAAACCACAATATTGTAACATAATACCCATACCAATTTTGTAGCATTTGAATCAAAACCAATTGAAAGAGAGAAAACTATACTGATATGAATACCACCTTAATTTTCATTATAAGAATCATAATATAAATTAATTGGAAGTATATACACCCCAAAAAAGAGACATGTGGGAAATATTCAATTTCCTCATAGAAAATAATATTTAGACTGAAAACCATTACCACAAGACTGACAAACATCAAATAATTTGACCAAATAATTTATTATAAATATATATTTATTATAAGTATATTCTATAAACATACATATATATATATATATCATACCATATATTATTTACATAAACCCCATTATCACTATTTTATTAACAATTATTTTTGAAAATCACTTCTTAAGATGACATCTACATTATTTTTTAAGTATGTTTGGGTTAAGTAGTTTTGGTCATTGTAGATTTATCATAGGTACATATTAAAAATAATTTTAATCATGATATAAAATTAATATATATCAAATATATATACGATTGCATAAAATTAGGGATATAAAAATGAAGTACACAGTTTTTGGAGATGTTAGGTCCTTTTATGCATGAATATTGTTTTCCACTTTTCGATTTATGGAATGAATGAAAGGTGAATGTAAATTAATATTTTAAGAAATTTCATCATATCACATAAATAAAATAAATTTATATATTTAATCTTTATTACCATCCATTTAAATAAAAAATAAAAAACAACTCACATCGCCCCATGGAGGTGGTTGTTAAACATACACACGAGTGACGCTATCATTTTCCAAGAGATTGGAAGGAAGGAAGGTTGATATGATATTATAATTTCATAAGAATAATTATTTTATAAATATAATATATATAATTTTAACCCATCATAATAAAAAACCAAAAAATTTGGGGGTGAGAAATGATACGCATAGCTACGTGGAGATTGAAATTCAAACGTATGTATGACCTACACATTCACTTCCCATTTGTTTGGAAATATTGTTTGTTTTGGGGGTTTCATAATAATAATAAATTTTGGGTATAATAAGGATAATTAAGGTATTTTTTATAGAAAATAAAAAATATTATAAGAGGAAAATTAAGAATTAATTATAATGTTAATAGTTAACCTTATTATGACTTATTTGATTGAACTCCATTAGATCCCTTGTTACGGATCTTATAGTTTGTATTTTGGGATGAAATGAACCTCTATAATGTGTATTAGTATATTGAACTGATTTTATGATTTGTTTTTGTAGATATTTCGGGACCATATTCATGTAATGAAGAGAAATTAGGCTTCCCCTTTTATAAGTGATAGGAGGAGTATTCAGGGAATTTCCTAAAAGAATAAAATTTAAAAAATGTATTCTTTTCCAAAATGATTCGAAATGAACATATATTTGAATATAATGTAATATAATATTGATATAATATAATCAAGGAAAGTATGTATAGTTTTATGTCATGTTTTAATCCTTATCTATTGGTTTAACCCCCTTTCATATCCTATTTTAACCTTAATAATGAAATATTCTCTTTCAATCTTAAAGGATTATAATTTCATATATATGGTAAATATAAACTCATAAAAGGAAATTACAAGATATTTTAAACCATATAATTTTCATATTTTCAACTTTCATATTTTTTATTATTTTTATGATATTTAAAAAAATATTATTTTCATAAAATATCATTAATTTCATTCTTTACTCTATTAATTTGATATGATTTTAAATACATTAATAATGTCATTAAATTAAAATATAAAAATTTAAATTATAAAAAATATTCCATTTTCATTTATAAAATATATTTAACACTATAAATCACTGAAATAATTTTACATTTCATATTTTTAAAATCAATTATTTTTTTATATTAATTGAAGAAACGTTGTGTAGGTGTTGTGAAAGACTTTATAGTAATTATATAATTGAAGAACAAAAAAAAGTCTACCATCATGAGAAGAAAAATTGATTATTCTCAAAATAACCATTAATGTAATGGCATGGAACCTACTGGTCCAGTACTTTTCCAAAATCCTGGTCCCATCAAATGGATCTAATAAAATAGTGGCACCAGTCACGGTCACACAACGAAACAGTGGCACTGCTTACGGTGTACCACTGAACTAGGGGAACCATGACAATGGAATTGTAACAGTCGAACCATCTCAGTTGCACACTGAAATAGTCTCACTGCTTACGGTGTTATAGTGACAGTGGCAACATGAGGGTGGCACCATGAGGGTGACACCATGACGGTCACACCATTACGGTTGCACACCGAAATAGTGGCACCACTGACAGTGGCACCGTGATAGTGGCACCATGACCATGACACCACTAACAGTGTATCACCAAATGGTGTCCCACCCTTATTTATTTTTTCCATTCCTACTCCCACAGCATATCTTTTGACGTAAGAGTGATTTAAATACCCCTTTAAAAGCCATTAATATCCCATTAATGATATCAAAAATCCCCCTAGAGCCAAGTGACCCTTGAAATCCCATTACATGTGGCCCTTTTTTTTCTTGGTGCCACACCGTTTTCCCGTACTTTTAGGTCACCCCCAGTAACATTTTTTCCTCTATTTAAAGGAATCACTTTAACTAACAGTTGTTATGGACACCTCTCAGATGAGAATTATTAAATATTAATTAAATCCATCATGTTTAACCATCCAAATGCGGGTTGAAACCACGATATACCTTAAAAGCCATTCAAAATTGATATCTCGTAACTCCAGGATCTCACCTTTTTTGTCACATGGGGTTTATTTCATCTTCAAGGATGGTATCTTTTAATTTACATGGTGTATTTGGAGTCCCCCTTCCCAAGGAAAATGGTGCGCATGTGCTGGAGCCTTTCCTACCCACTCTTGGAGCCCCCAAAGTTACTCCACTACAAGTCGTGCATCCCCAGTTCATGGTGCATGGAGAAAAACATAGATCACTTACCATCCAGGTAGGGTTCTTACTTCATCTCTCTTTACTATGTATCATGCAGGGTGGGTATGGTAAGGTTTATATGGGGATTGATGAAACCTAACCATAATGAAGAAAATAAATAAACTTTAAAGGAATTAAGCAGTGTGTTTGATGATGTTGGTTTACTCTTTTACCCTTGATCATATATTGTGAATTTGGTGGGCTTATATCCACTATAAATCATGTCTATTAGTGGTATTTCATTTCACACTAATGGACTCCTATATTTTGTGATGATTTAATGGTTTTGACATGAAATTTTGTTAATCATGTATGCTCAGTTGATTAAATGAAAGTCTAGTGAACAAGAATCCTTGTGTGATCACTCCGGTTAACACAATTGAAATGAAGAAACTCAATTAATGGTGTGTTTAAATCTAGAAACTACATTTCTCTATCTGGGTAATATATGTGGTTGTTCTTCTTGATTTTATTTGGGTGACATTGATGGGTTTGGGATCCCCTTTTGCGGTGTAGTTGTTGGTTTGTGGATCTAAGGCTGTGTGGGGCCATATGGTGGGGCTTGAATTGGTTCTAGTTTTTTGAGGGATCTCATAGATCCATTTTTTTCTTATGAATAACAAGAGAACCAAGTGTGAATTCATAAATTCCTTCCTAATTCTCTTTCCTTCCTTGGTTGTGGCTATGCCTGTTCATTGGCTAGTAGTGAAATATTTTTTAAATGGAATCTCTTGAATATGAAAATGATGAATGGGTTTAATCGGGAATTGTTTTATTGGAATGATTTGTGACTTAGTTGTGGCTGTTGTAATTGTTATGAATGAATAGTAATGAGGGTGTTTGTGTATGAGCTGGTTTGGAAACCCTAGGTTGGGTTGAGTTACTGTTTAACTATATGTATAATTTTAGTTCCTTTATTTCTTATTCGTGGCCCACCCAAGTTTAGAACTTTGGGATGAACACCCCCATTTCATTTGGGAGGGTGTTTCTTACAACACTCATATGAGTGGCTGATCATTAGATACTTTTCAACTCCCCTTCTAGAGTAGCCCAAGAAACATCAGGCAGGTTTTGATGGCCTGAGCTCTATTATAGACCAATATTCATTGGGCATGGTAGTTGTTGTTATAGGAAAAGGTGTGTGTGGGCGGTTTATTTCCCAAGTATCTTCAGGATGTGGCCCAGCTGTCTTCGGGCATGGTAGTAGTTGTTCTGTCCTATGTGTATTAAGACATAGTGGTGATTGTTATGGCCCAGATGTCTGTGGGTTGGATGTATAGTTGTTGTAGCCCAGGTGTGTGCGGACATGGTATGGTAGTGGGACTGCAGTGAGAATAGTAGGAGAGGTCTGACATGAAGGAAGTCATCAATAACTAGTGGGAAATTTGTGTGGGGTTCCCAAACATCGATGTGTTATTACTATTACTTTACTTGACTTTTTTTATTTGGGGAGTGTGTCTTAGTGAGGTTTGGGTGGATAATTTCCTTACTAGGTGCATTGGTTATCTCCTTTTCTTATGGGATATTAGAATACCTCCCCACCTGTGCACGAGAGCTTTTGGTTCCCCTAATGAGTATAACTGTATACTAACCCTACGTGTATTAAACTTATTTCATGTTTCTAGTAGAAATTCAAGGTCCATGCGGGAACCTATTATCTCGGATGCCAGGACCGCTAATGTTGTTTTTTTATCTTTTTGTACTTCCCTTTGGAGTTTTTCTTGTACATAGCAGCACTTAATTATTAGAACATGCATGAATGGATTGTTTTGGCCTTACTTTTACTTCCATCTATTGTTTTGTTTGGGATTTACTATCTTATCTCCCAATCCAACTAAATAAAATGGGCAATGGCATCCATATTAGGTGTGATTATATACCCTTATTTCTAGTCGCCACTCTAGGGCCTACTGAAGGTGGGTATCGGGGGTCATTATCTCTCTGTTAACATTAGAAAAAATGTGTTTGGAAATATGTTGTCCCTTCCCTCATCTTGGTGATGGTGGGTCATGATAGAATGGTATAAAAGGGTGGTTCAATGAGAGATATGATAGAGTTTGGAGTCCAGCAAAGTGAGGATGGCATGGGATGGTAGGGAAATAGTGTTATGCAATCTGAGTGCCCGAGATAAGATAGGGAATACCGACAAGGACATGGGATTTTTGGGCCCTCTGTGATCCATCGCAAGGACTCTGGGCCCGCTGAATAACCAATTGAGGATACAATGATTGCTTGGTATAAACCTTATGAAAGACACATGAATCATAATGAATTGTGTTCTGGTGTGTCATTGGTATTTTGGGGATTTTTTAAGAAATTAAAAGTCAAAGAAAAACTTAAAAGAAATATTATACACTTCTTAGGATTAGGTATTTATTATTTA
Organism: Viscum album; assembly: GCA_963277665.1. Classification (NCBI taxonomy): domain Eukaryota; kingdom Viridiplantae; phylum Streptophyta; class Magnoliopsida; order Santalales; family Viscaceae; genus Viscum; species Viscum album. The sequence goes on from OY728157.1 coordinate 797,020,290, forward strand.
CCTTGCAGCTATGGAACTAGGATGACAACAATTAGTTGTGTGGGAAATCGAAGCCCATGAGGCTGATTTAGCTAATCAACTGAGGGTTGACCGATAAGAGGAGGATGACCAGTGGAAGATGACACTTTATGCCTTTAAGCAGAAGACCCTTTGGAAGTACGAGGGCAGCGTCTCAAACATGGTGATAGGGGGATGGTGAAAGCTTTTATCTTGATATGGGCTCCGACAGAGTACTGGGTTACTCTGGCTATAAGCCAAATGCAGGGAGCAGTGCATCAGTGGTGGACGCTCTACCTTGGGGAGAAGATGGAGGGTGAGGTTTTTTGGACTGACATTGAGAGGGAGTTCGGGGAGGAATTCCTCTCTTCCATGATAAAGGCTAGGAAGTGGTACGAGAAACTCTCCCATCTGTAAGGGAGTATTCAAGTGATAAAGTTGGGGATCAAGTTCAAGGATCTCCTTCTACTTTCTCCGAACATCTTTCCGAATGAGGAGTCACGGGCGAGACATTTTGAGGAGGCACTCTGGCCTTCTATTTAGTATGTTGTTACTCCCTTCACTCTACTAACTAACATAGAGGTCCAAAAGCAGGATTATGTGGTGGAGAGGATTCACATGCTTGGTGGTGTGCCTCGATAAGTGATGTAGTAGAGATCTTCAACGGGGAAGGTTGTTAGGAGAAAGCCTCCAATGTTTGGGCCTTCCAGGTTTCATCTAGTGGGGACCAGGCCCCAGCAGTTCCAATTTCATTCTCCCTAACCTTGACATATATTTTCAGGCCTAGGACTAAGATGATTCATCTGTGGTAGTCGTGGGAACCTTCAGAAGCAGTGCCTGGACCATGTGTAGTACCGTGGGGGTGGGCTGGTTTAACACCCACCCTAGCAGCAACAGTTTTCAGCTCTTCCATTTCAACACTAGTAGTAGGGACTGCAAACTCTCACTCCTTCTAGGGAAGACATTGTAGGATGAGGTCGACCATAGGGCGCTCTTCAAGGACTTCAATAGTGCTTGGTCGGGGAGGCAGCTGACAACCAAGGGGTAGAGGGGCAGGGCATGGGCAGTTGCACGCCCCAAAGGCAGTAGTTCCAGCAGGGGCTTATGTCGTTTGAGGTATGATCATCTTGTTTGGTACTCTGGTATGTTCCTTGTTTGATTCAAGAGAATAACACACCATTTTTATCCCAGTCTAGAAAATTATTTGCATCTAGACATAGAGAATATTTGTGTACCCCTAGTTTTGATTACGCCAGTTAGAGGTCAAACCATCTTGTCTCGTGTTTTATAAGGATGTAGACTGATGTTGGGACCCCATCAGTCTAGTGGGGAAATTATTTTTCGTCAGATGCAGGCATATAATGTTATTTTAGGCATTGAATGGCTGCTCTGTGTGTGTTCTGTTATTGAGTTATTCCAAAGAAGGGTTGTGTTTTTAGATATGGGTGGTCGACGTGTGATTTTTGTTGGTGAGTGAGGTTTCCAGGAGGGAAGTTGATGATTGGAGATGTTTCTTTCCTTGTTGGATGAGCCATCAGTGGACTCAAAAATTATGGAAGCTTAGAGGATTATTGTTGAGTTCATGGATGTCTTCCCTAAATAGGTGGTGACTCTACCCCCTCGACGTGATGTTGAGTTTGGGAGAGACTTGCAACATGGTGCTCATCTGATTTCACTAGTTCCCTATTGGATGACGCCTTCTAAGTTGTGTGAGTAACAAAATCAGATTGCCGATCTGATGAAGAAGCATTCTGTAAGACCAAGCAGGTCACCATGGGGTGCTCTAGTCTTGTTTGTGGGGAAGGGAGATGGTGGTCTCAGTCTGTGCATGGACTGCCGGAGATTGTATCATGCAATGGTTATGAATAGTTACCCATTCCTGAGGATATATAACCTTTTTGATCAATTGAGGGGGAAATATGGTTCTCCATGATCGACCTACAGTCAGGATATCACCAGTTGAAGTAAATGGAGGGTGACACCTTGAAGACTGCCTTCAGGTGAAGATATGGGCACATTGGGTTCATGGTCATGTCGTTTTGTGTTACAAACGCACCAGCCATGTTCATGGGGCTCATGAACTCTATCTTCCGGGAATATCTAGACCATTTCATAGTCGTTTTTATTGATTACATCCTCATCTACTCCAGATCAGAGGGGGGTCACACTGAGCATCTGATGATGCATTTATAGGTCCTCTGGGAACACCGTCTCTATCGAAAGTTGTCTAAGTGTATGTTCTGGACACGAGAAGTCCACTTCTTCAGAAATTTAGTGTACAAGCAGGGGATATCAGTGGACCCATCAATGGATGAGGAGGTTGTTTCATGAGAAACACCCAATAATGTGATGGTGGTTCATAGTTTCCTGGGTCAGGCAGGCTATTACCAAAGGTTCGTACCTAAATTCTCTCAAGTTTCAGCTTCTTTGATAGCCTCTACTAGAAAGGAATCAGACTTCATGTGGAGTGAATAGTGTCTTACATCATTCGATTATTTGAAAGGGAAGTTTGTTAGTTCCCCAGTGCATATGTTTCCAGAAGAAGGGGTGATGTTTGAGGTGTTCTGTGATGCTTCAGCCCAAGGCTTGGGGAGTGTGTTAATGCAACATTAGGGGTGATCTCATATGGGTCTAGGAAGTTACGTCTCCATGAGTGCAACTATTCCACCCACGACTTGGATCTTGTAGATTTTGTGTTCGCAATAATGTTTTTGTAGCACTACCTCATCAGGGAGTGCTTTGTGGTCTTCTTCGATCACAATATCTTGTGTTATATCTTCTCCCAGAGGGACTTTCACTTGCTACATCAGAGCTGTATGGAGCTTCCTCAGGACTACAACCTTCAAATCTCATACACTAATGTTAAGGGGAATGTGGTGGCTGATTCCTTGAGATGGAAGTCGCAGAAAGATGCGGTTCGAGAGTGGTCAGATGCTTGGAAGGCGATGGAGTAGTTGGCTTCTCTACACCTGGATGTAAGGGTGTAGGATGGCAGAGACGATCTATTCTAGGTGATAGTGTAGTCTTATTTGTTGTAGAATATGGATTAGTCTTAGTGGGGGGGACAAAGAGGATTTGGTGATGTGCGATCGTGTTAGCTAGGATGATGCTCTAGGTGGATGGTTGGAGGATAGGCATAATCAGATGTTGTTTCAGAGAATGTTGTTCGTCCTAGTGGGAATATGTTCTAGAGTTCTTGGTGAGTTCTAAAACTCACCCCTCGTAGCACATCTAGGAGTTTCTAAGATGTACCAGGGCTTGAGGGGTCAGTTTTGGTGGCATGGGGTGAAGCGAGCGGTGGCAGAGTTTGTGGAAAAGTGCCTCATGTGTCAGTAGGTGAAGGTAGAACACCGCATCCCTGGAGGTCTGTTCCACCCTTTAGATGTCCTCGAGTGGAAGTGAGATGAAATCATGATGGATTTCATCACGAGATTACCAAGAGTTCATGGGGGTTGTGATGATAACTTGGTACCGGTGGATCGGCTGACGAAATCAGCATGCTTCCTAGCAATCAGGGAGTCGAGTGTGGTGTATGCCCAATCACATTGACATAAGGACGAAGTGGTGTGGTTGGATGGAGTTTAGAGGTCCATAGTCTCGAATCGTGATACCCAGTTTACCTCACAATTATAGAAAGGTTTTCAACATGATTTTGGAACCCATCTATACGTCATCACATCTTACCACCCCCAAACAGATGGGCAGACAGAGTGCATCATCCAGAAATTGGAGGATATGCTACAAGCATGTATTTTAGACCTTAGGTGGTCTTGGGTATGACCCTTTAATCTAGTATAAATTGCCCACAAAAATAGCTATCACCCTACCGTTATCCTAGCTCCATTTGAAGCCTTGTACGAGAGATCGTGTCCCTCACCCGTGTGATGGACAGAGCTTAGGGAAGCTAGTGTTCTCAGCTCAAAAGTAGTGCAGAGCACAATGGAGAATGTTCCACTTATACTGTGGAGGATGAAGGTGGATCAAGATAGGTAAAAGTCATATGCGGGCCATATGAGGAGAACCATGGAGTTCAATGTTGGGGACCACATGTCTCAGCTCCATTGGTATCTACATGATGACTCACAAATCCTCAAATTGGTACAGTTGGATATCGAGGATGATGCGACGTTCGTAGAGCGACAAGTGAGGATTAAGGATCGTGAGGAGAAGGTGCTTCAGGGATGTACCATTCCCTCAGTTCGTGTGTTGAAGAGGCATGGTGGCCATGACGAGAGTACCTGGGAATGGGAGGCACATATGCACGCTCAGTACCAAAAGTTGTTTTGAGTATTGTTCTGTTATGTGTCATACTTGTTTTTGATGTACTGTTTGACCTTGTTAACTATAAAATTTATTGATTCCATTGATCTCTTGATTTTTGTGAAGAGTCATGACTGTGGGGAGGGGATGACCTATTCCCTAATCAGGATTCTTTAATGTGGATGCGGTTAAACCTATACGGGCGAGTCATTTCCATGCAAAGATGATAGTATCATGACATGGAGGAAGGGACTCCTGATTCCATATGTCTGGATGGTATAACCTTTACATATTCAAATGGTTACATGAGAGAGATGTGTTCATAAGTGTTGAGGAGGATTAATCTTGAGAGATATCTTCTGTGGTGGTTGTTCAGTCCCTCTCTTTTCTTCTGCTCTAGTTGGAATCTCACGGGAGATATTAGTTTGAGAGGTATTTGATGTAACGGCCTAGACCCTCCTGGTCCAATACATTTCCAATATCATGGACTAATAAAACAGTTCCACCGAAATGCTGGCACCTGTCATGGTTGCACACTGAAATGGTGGTATTGTATTGGTCACACCATCACTGTCGCACACCGAAATGGTGGCACCGCTTACGGTGGAACCATGACAGTGGCACTGTGGGGGTGGCCCTATAACGGGCCTACCATCACAGTCGCACACCAAAATAGTGGCACCGCTGACGGTGGCACCATGACCATTGCACCGCTTATAGTGTCTCACCAAACAGTGTCCCACCCTTGATTCTTTTTCCAGTCCTGCTCCGGCAATGTATATTTTGACGTTATAGTGTTTTAAATACCCCTTTCAAAGCCATTAAATTCCCATAAAAGATATCAAAACCCCCAAGATTCGGGAGGCCCTTGACTTACCAATATATGTGGATTTTTCCCTCGTTGCCACACCATTTTTCTCATACTTTCTACATCCTCTATGGTTATGTATTTTCCTATGTTTAAAGGAAACCCTTTAAGACAAAGCCATTCTGGACACCTCTCTAATGAGAATTATTAAATAATAATTAATTTCATCATGTGTTACCATCCAACCACATGGTGAAACTGTGTTCCTCCATTAAAACCATTCCAAAATAATATCCTTTAACTCAAGGATATCACGTTTTTATAGCACGATAATTCTTTCTTCATCTTGGCCGGTCTCTTTTTCTTTCCAAGGTGTATTTGGAGTCCCCCTTCATGAGGATAGTGGTTTTCTTGCGCTAGAGCCTTTCCTGCCAATTCTAAGAGCCACCAGAGTTTCTCCATTGCAAGTCATGCATTCCAATTTTTTGGCACGTCGAGAAGAACATCGATCATTGCTCATCCAGGTAAGGTTATTCCTCCATCTCTCTTTACTTCGTATCATGCAAGACATGTATGATAGTGTTTATATGGGGATGGATGAAACCAAAACATAACGATGATAATAAATTGACTTTTAAAGAATTAAGTGGTGTGTTTGATGATGTTGTTGTACATTATTTACCCTTTCTTATATATTTTTAATTGTATGGACTTCTATCCTTCGAAAGTCATGGATGTTGGTTGTCTTACCATTCGCACTAAGGGACACCTTTTTTCTATGATGATTGAATGGATATAACATGGAAATTGGTAAATCATGTAAAATCAGTTGATTAAATGGATGTTAGTGAAAATGAATCCCTATGTGATAACCCCAGTTATCCCAACAGAAAATAAGGTACTAAATGAATGGTGTGATTAAATATGGAAACTCCCCAACTCTTTCTTGGTAATATGTGTGGTTGTTCTTCTAGATTTTTGTCAGGTGACATGGATGGGGATGGGATCCCTTGTTGTGGTGCAGTTGTTGGTTTGTGCATCTAAGGTTGTGTGGGGTCGTATGGTGGGGCTTGGTTTTTTTACAGTACTTTGAGGGATCTCATAGATGAATTTTCTTGTTGTTACTTACAAGATAACTGGGTGTGAATGGTTACATTGAAGCTTGATTGTCTTTCCTTCCTTGGTTGTGGCTATGACTATTCATTTCTGTAACACCCCAAGATTTTATGAAAAATATTCTTTTTAATGTCCTGTGTTGTATGCTAAACCAAAATTAGCTTTTGATATACGCAACACCGTATTTGCTTGCAGTATACGCAACACTATTCTTGGCTCGTGTTACACTCAATTCCACGATCGTTTTTTAGAAACTATTCTACACAACATTATGTATAGATTTTATTTAATGTATAAATGAAATAAGTTTTGATTATGTTATACGCAACACCAAACAGAGCTTTCACTACATGCAACCCTGACTTGCCTTGCATTACACGCAATAAAGACCTTCCTCGATAGCGTGTGTAGTACGCAATACTGAGTTTCACTAAATGAGAAATTATTATAATATTATTATGAACTAGCTATTATGAATAGTAATACCCACATTTTGAAATTTTATAAATTTTATCTTTCAAAATGGAATTCATTTTTGGATTCGGAATATCGAAATTATCTAAGGGTTAAATTTTGGTACTTTTCGGATAGCTTTCATATTCATATGAATAGTGAAAATTAATAAATTTTCATTACAAACAACTTTTTTAATTGAAATAATTATTAGTGATAAATAATTAATTTGAGTGGTTTTAAAGTATATTTAGAAAATATTTTTACCATTTAATACAATGTTGGTCATTGGATGTAATTTCACATTTAAACCAGACATAAACAAGTGTCTATCTTTTGATAGTTATTATCTCTTAAAAACACTCTATTTGTTTTGATAACGAGAATTAATTATTAAATTAATTAATGAAACTAATATGTTTTGAATTTGGTAAAATAGACATCATTTTTGAATTCATAATATCAAATATAGTTTAGGACTAATTTTTGGTATTTTTCTGGAAACTATCATTTTTTTGATGAATATTGAAACCACTAAGTCGAAGTTAAAAAACTGAATATTTCATAAAATATATTTTTACCGCTTCTGTTAATGGAATTTCAAAAATCCGAGAGACACGGTTAATATCACGGACTAAAATGTGGTTCAATGAGATGAAAATATTTTTTGGTGAATAGTAACTTTTTACTTTTATTTACCACGGTTAAAAGAAAATAGGATAATTAAGGGTAAAAATGATATTATTATTAACTTAACACATGTCCTAATTCTATTGGATAAGAGTAATTCGACCAAAAAAAACCTTTGGAATAAAATATGACCATTTAGGCCCACTTGGATTAAATTAGGACATTTATTATTAATTTATTTAAATAAGGGTTAAAATAGTTAAAATCAATGTTTAATAAGTAAATAATTTTAAATATACAGTTATACATAAGTTAAATTCGACTATAATTATTCATTAAAAATATAAAAATATTTCCTATATAATGGTATTTTATTTATAATTTTCATACATTAAATAATCTAATTTATTTATGACACAAAGATGATGTAGTAATTATCTTATTTATGAAATATTGACATAATTGATGTTATAAATAAGAAAATAAATGTAATTTAAGACATTTTATGAATTCCACTAATTTTATAGGTTAATATGACATGTTTTTATTGATTTAGTTGACTTTTTTCTAACTAATCATTCTGTTATGATTTTCACAAAAATCAATTTCCAAATAGTTTCAAAATTGACATAAAAAATTTTTAAAACAAATATTATATTATTAATTGTTATTTTATTCCTAAAAATCTATGGTTCATAAAAATGATTTAGATAAGGTTATATATGTTAATAATGAACAACTTGGGGTTCGTTTGGCTTGATATAGTAAGTTTATTAACCTTATAGTGTAAGAAAACAAGAAGACATGGTAAAAGTTAAATTATCTAACTTAAAGTTAAATCTAAATGATAAGGTTAAAATAGGAACCTAAACTTCTCTAAATTATATTGGATTAGATAATTTCAACCCATCCCCACCTTATATTCTAAATAACTCAATTTGGAGCTATTAAAAACCGAATATGACTTTATAATAAAATAATATTTTTAGTTATTCCAAAGGTGCCCCTCTCCTCCCTTATAAAAGGGAACCTCATCCCTCTCTTTCTCACACCACTTTAAGCCTTCAAGCTCTACCAACCCCTGAAAAATTCTCTTCTACACTTCCCTAGAAACATCCTAGAGGTCCTGGTTTTCTTCAAAGACCAATTTTAGTGCCCTAAGAGGAGGTATCAAAGAGGCGCTTCAAAGAAGAGGTAATGACTGTTACCGATTCTTTCAAATTTATTTCTTCTTCCAATTGTTCTTCTTTAGTTTTTTCATTATGAAGTAATAACATCTGTATCCCTCATATACTGATATGTTATTATAATTATTAAACAACCATATTTAACCATCTATCCATCCTACGGAAAACGAAATCACCACGCGTGCTTACGTACGAAATACCTTCTCTACGCCGTGGTGTAATCTATTTTCCACCACCAACTTACTTGGATTGGTATAATGGTGAAAGTAATGAATATATATGATTATTGTAAAGTGATATTGATTCTGTAATATTATACATACTCTTTAATAAAAATCGACGATCATGGGAATGATATCATTGCTCGTGCGTACGTACAGAATACCGTCTCCATGACGCGATGAGATTCACTCTCCATGATAACCATTCAAGAATGGTTATAAAGTATATATAATAAGTAATAATGAAATATATTACATAATAATTCTTCTATATTTATGTATATTTATATTTATTTCATCTACTTAATTCCATTCAATTCAATAAGGAAACGAAAACAGCGTTCATGCGTACGTACGACCTACCGTCTCCATGAACGATGTATTTCATTCCATTTATCGATCCATTATATATATATGTATATTATGAATACATATTATATATAAATCATGTTATACATTCTGGATATAAGTAATCATGATCTATGTAATCATATAAATAATTAAAAGTTAAAACACGAACGACAAATGAGAGATTTTACCCAAAACGCTACTTTAAAATGAATTTACAAAAGAATGGGTAATATAAAGTCATAAGTGAACCATATATGATATAATAACAATGAATATGATTCTGTGATAAGTCAATGACTTTATTTATATTATTATACATGATGTTTGGATACATTAGAAACATATCAGACCTAAGGTAAGGGATAACATTTCCAATCTCGTTCTTATCTGAGATTGTTTATTCGTAAGTATTTACTGCGGTTATATTTATCATCCATGAATAAATTTTATAAAAATGTTTTCATGTATGTTTAAAGTCCTTTTTACCCATTTTTTACTTTTACTACATGGTATGTAAGGAATCTTTTGTCGTACGAGATACTTTTTTGACTTTTTTGGCAACAGTACGAGAAGAATGTTTTTTTAAATTATACGGGACAAACAGATTTTTACGGTTTCATAACAACTTATTTTAATAAAGATTACTTTACAAGATTTTATGACTATTTTCAACAAAATACTTTTCATTTAAAATTCCATTGAATTTTGGGAAAAGAAAATGATTTTGAAGAAGAAAGGTTATTTTCCACAAGAATTCATTTCAAGTGTTTGATCAAAACCATTTTCCATCTAAGATGAAATTATTTTCATATGTGTATGTTTCAAGTATAATTTATATATTATTTACATCGTTTCACTTTTCTTATGATGAAATGATATCCATTTTTTTATATATGGATTATGTTATGATGGGATGACGTTTATGAAACCCATTTTTATTCTTTGGGTTATGATGAATGATTTATGTTTATGTTGTGGAACAAGTAAGAATGATTTTATTATGAGATGGGTGGGATCTATATCTCCCTCCAATGCATGGGGTAAAGATTTATATCTCATTAGATAGACATGGCTAGAATGGTAAGTTAATCCAGTTCAGTATTACAGGACTGGAATGAGGAGTGAACTCGATTCAGAAAGGGACATTGTCAACTAAGATGGCCTTGGCAGCAATGCCTTGGCTACCATGGAAATAATTGCATGCACTTATAGGATTCCAGAATTACATGTTTTATTCCCGTGATATTTTATCATTATTTATGTTCCATTATGATCTATGCCTTATGTACATCCATGTTTAATGTTGTTGCTCAATATTTCTATGTTTAAACATTATGATCATGTTTTGAAGTTCAAATGTATATGGTATGTTTTATTTTATCCATGATTACCCTTACTGAGCATTTGAGCTCACCCTTTTTATGTTTTATTTTCCCCTAGGATTAAAATAAAGGTTTTAGGTAAGGAAACAAAAAGTGGAAGTTCTTTATTGGAGATGTTGAAGTTCTTTCACCACGATTAGAAGATTACGTTCCAAGTTTCCAAAGACACTAAACTATTACGGTCCTTGTGTGTCTATTTTTGTTATGTATTAAGTATTTCGCGAAAGTAATGTAATGTCCATGTACATCAATCTTTGGGTCTCTACAGTTGGTATCAGAGGAAAGGTTTAGTCAACCTTTGGAAACTAGGACGCGAGGACTTTAGTGAGATCCCTAGAGATATTTCTATGGTATGTCTAGGGATGTCCTTAAGGTTAAGTATAGTATAGGTTATAGTCCTAGAATTACGGTAACGATCATAGAATTAAACATAAGATGTTATATATTGAAGGTACCCCCATTTATTATGTTGTTTTCCCTAGCATGTTTTTTGCCTCTCACACTATTTTTTTTGGGTTTTAGACGATGGCTGGAACCCGAAGGAACCGTGTTGATCAATGCAATGGACAATGCAATGATTGTCCTCATGAACAAACAAATGTTATGGGAGATGGAGTGAAAAATCTTATTTCTATACTTACACAAGCTGTGAATCATTCTGGACTTCTAAATTAGCAGATAAGGGAACAATATTCTATTGAGTCCTTCATGAGGTAACGTCCACCTTCTTTCAGTGGGTCTTCTGATCCACTTTTTGCTGAACAATGGATCAGTACCACTGAAAAGATATTTTCAGTTTTTCAATGTTCTGAACATGATAAAATCATCTTATTAGTATATCGTTTGGAAGGTGAAGCTGATCAATGGTATAATCTTATCAAGAATACGAGGCCAAGAGATGAAATTGAGTCCATGCAATGGGATGAGTTCAAGAAATTATGTTTCAATACGTAATTCCCTATTATTCTTTGAACAAAGATGGAGAAAGAGTTTCTTGAACTAATGAAAAAGGATGATGAATCTGTTGGTATATAAGAAGTGAATTTTACAAGGATTTCATGGTATGCATCTGGCTTTATCATCAGACCTGAATGTAAAGTTTATCGATTCTTCAGTGGCTTAAAACCAAATCTTCGAAGGGCATTAGCTATAAGAGACATCAGTAGATATGAAGAAATTGTGCATTGTGCTATCAAGGTATAAATGGAAGTTTGTGTTACATATCCATCCCATGGTTTTGACAAGAAACGAAAGATGGAGTTCAAGGAGAAATCTAAAAATAATGGTGAAAATAAGATGATTTTTTCCTTTTGCTCAAAGTGTAGAAAGAAGCATGGTGGAGATTGTCTTAAAGGGACTAGAAAATGTTTTATGTGTGGAAAAGAAGGTCATCGAGCAGTTTAGTGTCGAAGTAATAGAAAAAAGGTTTCTAATGATGTGAATAAAGAAAAGACTGCAGAGAACGCACCACCAACACTTCAATTCTTCAAGTGCAAGGAAATGGGGCATTATGCTAATAAATGCCCTGTAGAGACCCGTATCTTGATGTACATTGACATTACATTACTTTTTCGGAATACTTAGTACATAACAAAAACACACACACAAGGATCGTAATAGTTTAGTGTCTTTGGAAACTCGGAACGTAATCTTCTAATCGTGGTGAAAGATCTTCAACATCTCCCATAAAGATCTTACCCCTTTTTTTTACCTAAAAACCTTTCTTTATATCCTGGGGAAAAAAAACATAAAAGGGTGAGCTCAAATGCTCAGTAAGGGTAAACAAAAGAAATATCAATCACATCATATACATAAGAACATAGCTTTTGGAAATCTTAACCTGCAAAAGAGCTCATAATATCATAACATGGGATAAATCATAGAAGTGAAAATGAGATCCCCATAATCATAACATAAAACTTGAAACTTTGTGGCATGCACACATAATCATGGAAAATCATTTCTTGTTAGTCAAGACTCATTGCCAAGACTATCTTAGTGGACAATGTCCCTTTTCTGAATCGAGTAACCCTCGTTTCAGTCCTGTTTCACTGAACCGGTATAACCTACCATTCCAGCCCTATCTATCTCATGAGATATAAAAACTTTACCCAATGCATTGGAGGGAGATATAGGTCCCACCCATCTCATAATGAATCCTTTCTTATGTGTGCCACATAATCATAAACCATACATCATAGCGTAACCCATGTAATAAAAATGGGATTCTTAAACAACATGACATCATAAAACAATTCATATAAGATAAAGGAATTCATAAAAATATTTCCATCACAACATAATCAAACCAATGTAATAATAGGGATTAAAACAGAACCCTTTATTATCTTAGATGGAAAATACTTTTGATAAAACACTTGAACTCCATTCTTGAGGAAAATATCCTTTCTTCTTTAAAAACATTTTTTCCTTTCATAACATGTCATACAACTTTAAAATAAAAGAAGTTGATTAAAAATAAACTTGAAAACTTGTAAAGGAATCTTCTTGGAAATAATGTTTTAAAAATCCATTCATGCCGTATAAGTTAAAAAAAACATTCTTCGTACTTTTGTTGGAAAAGTCAAAAAGTACCTCGTACGGAAAACGACAAAATAATCCTTTCACTTCTTTTACTAAAAACTCACCGAAGGGTAAAAATGGATTTAAACAATTGTAGGTGGATGGAAATAATATTAAATATTTATGAAACATGTATTTGGATGATAAAATACACCCCAGTAAATACTTACGAATAAACAATCTCGGATAAAAATGAGATTGTGGTATTTTCCTTACCTTAGGTCCGATTTACCTCGTATGTGTCCGAACCTCCTGTATAATGATTTAAATAATGTCATTGACTTATTATAGAATCATATTCATTGTTATGATATCATATATGGTTCACTTATGACATTATATTACCCGTTCTTTTGTAAATTTCATGTTAAAGAAGCGTTTTGGGTAAAATCGTTTCATTTATCGTAGGTGTTTTGACTTGTTGTTCTTAACATTATTATTACTTATATCATGATTTACTTACTTCCAGAATATAAAATATGATTTATATATCATATATATTCAGTATATATATATATATATAATAGATAGATAAATGAAATGAAAAACACCGTTCATGGAGACGGTAGTCCGTACGTACGCATAAACGCTGTTTTCCTTTCCCTATTGTCTTGAATGGAAGTAAGTAGATGACATACATATATATATATACATAAATCCAGTAGCTTTATAATGTCATATATTTCATTATTATTTCTTATATATACTTTATAATCATTATTAAATGGTTAACATGGAGAATGAATCTCATCGCGTCGTGGAGACGGTAGTCCGTACGTACGCACGAGCGATGATATCATTTCCATAAATATTGAATTGAATTGGAGTGTATTATACAATATATCAGAATCAATATGATGTTTTAATAACTATGTATAGTTATTCTTTACACCATTATACCCATCCATGTAAGGTGGTGGTGGAAAATAGATTACACCACGGCGTGGAGACGGTATTCCGTACGTACGCACGCGCGGTGATTTCTTTTTCCGTAGGATAGATAGATGGTGAAATAGGGTTGTTTCATACGTATAATAACATATCAGTATATGAGTGATACTGATGTTATTACTTCATAATGAAACAACCTAAGAAGAAGAAGTGGAAGAAGAAATAAAGATGAAAGAATTGGTAACGGTAATTACCTCTTCTTTGAAGCGCCTTTTGGAGACCACCTCTTAGGGAACTAAAATTGGTCTTTGAGGAATACCAGAACCTCTAGGATGTTGCTAGGGAAGTTGAGAAGAGATTTTGGCAGGGTTTGGCCGAGCTTGAGTGCTCAAATTGGTGTGAGGAGGAGGGGGAGGAGGTGTCCTTTTATAAGGGAGGAGAGGGGCACCTTAGGAATATCTCAAAATATTATTTTATATTAAAGTCAAAATCGGTTTATAATGGTTCCAAAGGGTCTTATTTCGAAGATAAAGTGGGGATGGGTCGAAATCCTATCAACCAATAGGATTTAGACAAGTTTAGGTTATTATTTTAACCTTATCAATTAGATTTTACTCTAAGTTAAATAATTTAACTTTTACCGTGTCTTTTTGTTTTCTTTCACTATATGGTTAATACACTTACTATAACATGCCAAACGAACCCCAAATTGTATATTATTAATAAATATATCCTTATCTAAGTCATTTGGCCGAACCTTAGATTTTTAAGAATAAAATAACAATTAATAATATAATATTTGATTTAAAAACTATTTTGTGTCAATTTTGACACTATTTGATATATGATTTTTGTGAAAGTCATAACAGAATTATATGTTCTATACAAGTTGATTAAATCAACAATAATATATCATAGTAACCTAAAAAATTAGTTTAAGTCATAAAAAGTCTCAAATTAGATTCATTTGAGCATTTATAACATCAATTATGTAAATATTTCCTTAAAAGGGTAATTACTGCATCATCGTTGTGTCATAAATAAATTAATTTATTTAAAGTCTAAAAATTATAAATAAAATATCATTATGTAGGAAATCTTTTTAGCTTTCTAATGAATATTTATAGTCGAATTTATCTTATGTATAACCCCATATTAAAAATGTTTTAGTTATTAAACTTTGATTTTAACTATTTTAACTATTCATTAAATAATATAATATTGAATGTCATAATCTAATCCAAGTGGACCTAAATGGTCATATTATATTCATAAGGTTGTTTTTGGTCGAATTACACTTATCCAATAGAATTAGGACATGTGTTAGGGTAATAGTAATATCATATTTACCCTTAGTTACCCTATTTACTATTAACCGTGGTAAAAAAAAGTAAAAAGTTACTATTCACCAAAAATTATTTTCATCTCATTGAACCACATTTTACTTACTGACATCAACCGTGTCTCTCGGATTTTTGAAATTCCATTCACAGAAGTGGTAAAATTAAGATTTATGAAGAAATTAATTTTTTTAACTACCACTTAGTAGTTTCACTATTCATCAAAAATTGATGTTTTTCAGAACAATGCCAAAATTTCATCCTAAGCTATATTTCATATTCTGAATTCAAAAATGAAGTCTATTTTACCAAATTCATATCATAGAATTTTCATTAATTAATTTTATAATTAAATCCCGCTGTTAAAACAAATAGCGTGTTTTTAAGAAACAATATCTATCAAAAGATTGACACTTGATTATGTCTGGTTTAAATGTGAAATTACATCCAATGACCAACATTGTATTAAATTGTAAAAATATATTCTAAATATACTTTAAAACCACTCAAATTAATAATTTATCACTATTAATTATTTTGATTAAAAAAGTTGTTTTTAATTATAATTTAGTAATTTTCACTATTCATCAGAATATGAAAGTTATCCGAAAAGTACCAAAATTTCACCTTAGGCTAAATTCGATACTCCGAATCCAAAAATGAAGTTCATTTTGAAAAATAAGATTTACATAGTTTTAAAAAGTGGTTATTACTATTCATAACGGCTAGTTTTAATAATATTTTAATAGCATATCGTTGTTTAGTGAAACTCGGTATTGCGTATTACACATGCTATCGAGGAAGGTCGTGATTGCGTGTAATGCAAGGCAAGTCAAGGATGCGTGTTGTACAAAACAAGACTTTAATAAAATTAAAAAGAATATTTTTTTTATAAAATCTTGGGCTGTTACATTCTACCCCCCTTAAAATGAATTTCGCCCTCGAAATTCGTCGGGGTTATAAATGGTTTACTATTCGAAAGTTTCTTTAATAGAAACCCACATCGTAAAAAGGAATATCAAAACCAATCTTTAAAAACAAAAGTATGAAACGTAACGGTTACCCAAATAAACTAATCATTGGGTTTCCACATAGGTGAAAATATGGATATGGAAGAGAAATCTAACCATCATGTTCTGATGGAGAGTGGTAGAAAACATGGCTATGGAAAAGCCGGTAATCACAAATCCATAGATTTGTGATGATATAAGGTACCATCTGATTCATCAGGTATAAGATCACTAGGACAACATTTTTGGTTTTCAAGATCATTTCCCTAAAGTTGAAAATTTGAATTGGAATAAATACTTTCTTTATTTTGGTACAATCTCACTATTGTTCGTGCCTAGAACAATTTCCACTTCATCTCTTAAACAAATGAAGTTGAATTTGTTATTTGTGAAGTGTTAGCAGATCATGTGATAGAATGACGGGTCATTCCATCTGTCTCAAACAAAAGGTTAGCAAAAATTATATACATAAGTCGATCTATAGTGAGATTAATCATATATAGTTTCTAAAATGGACTTATACTTCATATATCATACTGCTTAATATAATGAAACTAGTTTCTACTAAACAGGGACTTCCTGTAGGCCAGTGGTAGGCGATAAAGGCCAGTCGCACTTCGGTTGTGGGTTCGATTCCCACAGCCTTGTCCGAAGCGATGGGCTGTCGCCCGTCCTGCAGGTTTTCCTTTTTCTAAAACTATATTACTATAACATCCCATAAATAATATCGAAAAAACTTCTATCCTTAAACAATACTAACATATGTCCAACATAATCCATTCCAATCTTTAGTCCTATCCATAATACTGCAGTCCATTCTCATAACATAGTGAAAACGATTACCAGAGATTTAATACCATCGTTGATCCCCATATATCATAAGATATATCTTGTTGGACAAATTCCAAACATTCAAAGGCCTTAATCTTGTACTCTCTTGAATACCCATTGAACCTTAGTGAAAACTTGAATGCAGTTAAAAGTTAACACTTTCCACATACCAAAATCCTCAAAATTCTATATACTCAAACCATAATATCACTTAGTCCTTATATCAATCATGAGCTCATGAATACAATCAAACATCTCATTATCTTCTTATCCCTTCATTATGCTCATATCATCTGTTTACCAAAAATGTCTCAATCACTTTTCATGGTTACCAGTACCATAAAATTATTGAAAACCACAATAGACCAAAACATAAATATTTCAGTACACCATAAAAGTACCTCAACAACATTATTCTTGAATACCAATACATACACACTTCTGTCCATCCACTTCAATGATTGTCCTGGAGTAAGTCCTTCCTTGGTTTAGAAGTAACTTTTTAGGTCAGGGCATTGAGTTGGGTAATGCCCATGTTCTCCACAAATAAGACATTGAACTCCATAACAATCTGTCACTCTATGACCCTTTTCTCTACACAGATGACATCGATCCCTCCATTTGAGGTATTCCTCAAGGTTCTTCTTCCCTTCTTTAGAAATCTCAATCTTCCTTTCTTTATGCTCCTCAACATGCGAACATGCATAATAGTTTATCTTCCTCTTCTTTGATGAATTAGTCATACCACTAAATTTCACCTTGTTAATCATATATCGCGATGACTGATTCGGCATAATCACAATATCTTTATCTCTAGGTATTACACAATTTTGTTGCTCATAGTCACCAATTTGTCCATTGGATTCAATGTTAACCGAATTCCTTCTGGTTCCCTCCATTAACTAAAACACAAAAAGAATATTGTGGGAGGCAAAAATCATTCTAGAGAAAACAACATAATAAAGGGGGAGTATCCTCAATATTTAACATCTTAGGTAAAATTCTAAGATCGTTACCGTAGTTCTAGGACTATATCCTATACGTATACTTATCCTTAGGGACATCCCTAGTCATACCTTAGAAATATCTCTAGGGATCTCACTAACGTTTTCGCATCCTAGTTTCCAAAGGTTGACTAAACCTTTCCTCTTATACCAACTGTAGAGACCCGTATCTGGATGTACATTGACATTACATTACTTTTGCGGAATACTTATTACATAACAAAAACAAACACACAAGGATCGTAATAGTTTAGTGTCTTTGGAAACTCGGAACGTAATCTTCTAATCGTGGTGAAAGATCTTCAACATCTCCCATAAAGATCTTCCCCCTTTTTTTACCTAAAAACCTTTCTTTATATCCTGGGGAAAAAAACATAAAAGCGTGAGCTCAAATGCTCAGTAAGGGTAAACAAAAGAAATATCAATCACATCATATACATAAGAACATAGCTTTTGGAAATCTTAACCTGCAAAAGAGCTCATAATATCATAACATGGGATAAATCATAGAAGTGAAAATGAGATCCCCATAATCATAACATAAAACTTGAAACTTTGTGGCATGCACACATAATCATGGAAAATCATTTCTTGTTAGTCAAGACTCATTGCCAAGACTATCTTAGTGGACAAAGTCCCTTTTCTGAATCGAGTAACCCTCGTTTCAGTCCTGTTTCACTGAACCGGTATAACCTACCGTTCCAGCCCTGTCTATCTCATGAGATATAAAATCTTTACCCAATGCATTGGAGGGAGATATAGGTCCCACCCATCTCATAATGAATCCTTTCTTATGTGTGCCACATAATCATAAACCATACATCATAGCGTAACCCATGTAATAAAAATGGGATTCTTAAACAACATGACATCATAAAACAATTCATATAAGATAAAGGAATTCATAAAAATATTTCCATCACAACATAATCAAACCAATGTAATAATAGGGATTAAAACAGAACCCTTTATTATCTTAGATGGAAAATAATTTTGATAAAACACTTGAACTCCATTCTTGAGGAAAATATCCTTTCTTCTTTAAAAACATTTTTTCCTTTCATAACATGTCATACAACTTTAAAATAAAAGAAGTTGATTAAAAATAAACTTGAAAACTTGTAAAGGAAGCTTCTTGGAAACAATGTTTTAAAAATCCATTCATGCCGTATAAGTTTAAAAAAAACATTCTTCGTACTTTTGTCGGAAAAGTCAAAAAGTACCTCGTACGGAAAATGACAAAAGATTCCTTTCACTTCTTTTACTAAAAACTCACCGAAGGGTAAAAATGGATTTAAACAATTGTAGGTGGATGGAAATAATATTAAATATTTATGAAACATGTATGTGGATGATAAAATACACCCCAGTAAATACTTACGAATAAACAATCTCGGATAAAAATGAGATTGTGGTATTTTCCTTACCTTAGGTCCGATTTGCTTCGTATGTGTCCGAACCTCCTGTATAATGATTTAAATAATTTCATTGACTTATTATAGAATCATATTCATTGTTATGATATCATATATGGTTCACTTATGACATTATATTACCCATTCTTTTGTAAATTTCATGTTAAAGAAGCGTTTTGGGTAAAATCGTTTCATTTATCGTAGGTGTTTTGACTTGTTGTTCTTAACATTATTATTACTTATATCATGATTTACTTACTTCCAGAATATAAAATATGATTTATATATCATATATATTCAGTATATATATATATATATAATAGATAGATAAATGAAATGAAAAACACCGTTCATGGAGACGGTAGTCCGTACGTACGCATGAACACTGTTTTCCTTTCCCTATTGTCTTGAATGGAAGTAAGTAGATGACATACATATATATATATACATAAATCCAGTAGCTTTATAATTTCATATATTTCATTATTATTTCTTATATATACTTTATAATCATTCTTAAATGGTTAACATGGAGAATGAATCTCATCGCGTCGTGGAGACGGTAGTCCGTACGTACGCACGAGCGATGATATCATTTCCATAAATATTGAATTGAATTGGAGTGGATTATACAATATATCATAATCAATATGATGTTTTAATAACTATTTATAGTTATTCTTTACACCATTATACCCATCCATGTAAGGTGGTCGTGGAAAATAGATTACACCACGACGTGGAGACGGTATTCCGTACGTACGCACGCGCGGTGATTTCTTTTTCCGTAGGATAGATAGATGGTGAAATAGGGTTGTTTCATACGTATAATAACATATCAGTATATGAGTGATACTGATGTTATTACTTCATAATGAAACAAACTAAGAAGAAGAAGTGGAAGAAGAAATAAAGATGAAAGAATTGGTAACGGTAATTACCTCTTCTTTGAAGCGCCTTTTGGAGACCTCCTCTTAGGGAACTAAAATTGGTCTTTGAGGAATACCAGAACCTCTAGGATGTTTCTAGGGAAGTTGAGAAGAGATTTTTCCAGGGGTTGGCCGAGCTTGAGTGCTCAAATTGGTGTGAGGAGGAGGGGGAGGAGGTGTCCTTTTATAAGGGAGGAGAGGGGCACCTTAGGAATATCTCAAAATATTATTTTATATTAAAGTCAAAATCGGTTTATAATGGTTCCAAAGGGTCTTATTTCGAAGATAAAGTGGGGATGGGTCTAAATCCTATCAACCAATAGGATTTAGACAAGTTTAGGTTATTAGTTTAACCTTATCAATTAGATTTAACTCTAAGTTAAATAATTTAACTTTTACCGTGTCTTTTTGTTTTCTTTCACTATATGGTTAATACACTTACTATAACATGCCAAACGAACCCCAAATTGTATATAATTAATAAATATATCCTTATCTAAGTCATTTGGCCGAACCTTAGATTTTAGGAATAAAATAACAATTAATAATATAATATTTGATTTAAAAACTATTTTGTGTCAATTTTGACACTATTTGATATATGATTTTTGTGAAAGTTATAACAGATTTATATGTTCGAACCAAGTTGATTAAATCAACACTAATATATCATAGTAACCTATAAAATTAGTTTAAGTCATAAAAAGTCTCAAATTAGATTCATTTGAGCATTTATAACATCAATTATGTTAATATTTCCTTAAAAGGGTAATTACTGCATCATCGTTGTGTCATAAATAAATTAATTTATTTAAAGTCTAAAAATTATAAATAAAATAACATTATGTAGGAAATCTTTTTAGCTTTCTAATGAATATTTATAGTCGAATTTATCTTATGTATAACCCCATATTAAAAATGTTTTAGTTATTAAACTTTGATTTTAACTATTTTAACTATTCATTAAATAATATAATATTAAATGTCATAATCTAATCCAAGTGGACCTAAATGGTCATATTATATTCATAAGGTTGTTTTTGGTCGGATTACACTTATCCAATAGAATTAGGACATGTGTTAGGGTAATAGTAATATCATATTTACCCTTAGTTACCCTATTTACTATTAACCGTGGTAAAAAAAAGTAAAAAGTTACTATTCACCAAAAATTATTTTCATCTCATTGAACCACATTTTACTTACTGACATCAACCGTGTCTCTCGGATTTTTGAAATTTCATTCACAGAAGCGGTAAAATTAAGATTTATGAAGAAATTAATTTTTTTAACTACCACTTAGTAGTTTCACTATTCATCAAAAATTGATGTTTTTCAGAACAATACCAAAATTTCATCCTAAGCTATATTTCATATTCCGAATTCGAAAATGAAGTCTATTTAACCAAATTCATATCATAGAATTTGCATTAATTAATTTTATAATTAAATCCCGCTGTTAAAACAAATAGCGTGTTTTTAAGAAACAATATCTATCAAAAGATTGACACTTGATTATGTCTGGTTTAAATGTGAAATTACATCCAATGACCAACATTGTATTAAATTGTAAAAATATATTCTAAATATACTTTAAAACCACTCAAATTAATAATTTATCACTATTAATTATTTCGATTAAAAAAGTTGTTTTTAATTATAATTTAGTAATTTTCACTATTCATCAGAATATGAAAGTTATCCGAAAACTACCAAAATTTCACCTTAGGCTAAATTCGATACTTCGAATCCAAAAATGAAGTTCATTTTGAAAAATAAGATTTACAGAGTTTTAAAAAGTGGTTATTACTATTCATAACGGCTAGTTTTAATAATATTTTAATAGCATATCGTTGTTTAGTGAAACTCGGTATTGCGTATTACACACGCTATCGAGGAAGTTCGTGATTGCGTGTAATGCAAGGCAAGTCAAGGATGCGTGTTGTACAAAACAAGACTTTAATAAAATTAAAAAGAATATTTTTTTTATAAAATCTTGGGTTGTTACATGCCCTAATCCAAGTGTTAGTGATGATTGACATGAGAAACCACTTAAAGAAAAGGAAAAAAGGGAAGTCACATGCGATAACTATTGGCGATGTTGAATATGACAATGATGTGGTGGAATGATTAAGTGTTTATGTAATGGGATTCCAAAATAATGTTTTATATAGTATCGTGGAATATTGAAATATTTATGTATTGGTCTATTGTGGTTTTCATTAATTTTATGGTACCGGTAACCATAGAAAGTGATTGAGATATTTTTGGAAAAAAGATGATATGCGCATCATGAAGGGATAAAGAGAAAATGAAATGTTTGACAGCATTCATTAGCTCATGACTTATATAAGGAAATAGTTATATCATGGTTTGAGTATATAGAATTTTGGGTTTTTGGTATGTGGAAAGAGATAACTTTTGAAAGCACTCGTGTTTTCTCTAATATTCAATGGACATTCATTTTTCAAGATAATACATGATTAAGGCCTTCAAATGTTTGAAATGTGACCAAAAAGACATATCTTATGATATATGGGGATCAACGATGGTATTAACATGCTTATTATATGAAATCTAGGGTAATCATTTTCACTATAATATGAGAGTGGACTGTAGTATTATGGATAAGCCTAAAGATTGGAATAGATTATGTTGGACATAAGTTAGTATTGTTTAAGGATAGAGGTTTTTTCGATATTATTGATGGGATGTTATAGTAATGTAGTTTTAGAAAAAGGACAACCTGCATGATGGGCGACAGCCCATCGCTTCGGACAAGGGTGTGGGAATCGAACCCACAATCGAAATGCGACTGGCCTTTATCGCCTACCACTGGCCTACAAGAAGTCCTTGTTTAGTAGAAACTAGTTTTATTAAGCAGTATGACATATGAAGTATAAGTCCAATTTGGAACCATATATGATTAATCTCACTATAGATGGACTTATGTATTTTTGATAACTTTTAAATCCTTTTGTTTGAGACAAATGGAATGACCCATTATTCTATCACATGATCTGCTAACACTTCACGAATGACAAATTCAACTTCCTTTCTTTAAGAGATGATGTGGAAATTGTCCAAGGAATGACCAACGGTGAGACCGTACCAAAATCACAAAAGTATTTCTTCTAATTCCAATTTCATCAACTTTAGGGAAATGAACTTAAAAATCAAAAATGTTGTCCTAGTGCCCTTATATCCGATGAATCAGATGGTACCTTAGATCATCAAAAATATATGGCTTTGTGATGGATGGATTTTTCATAGCCATGTTCTCTACCACTCTCCATCAGAACATGATTGTTAGATTTCTCCTCCATATCCATATTTTCACCTATGTTATCCTATGAGGAAACCCAGTGATGAGTTATTTGGGTATCCATTATGTTTCTAACATTCCATTTTTTAAATGAAGTTTTTGTATTCCTTTTTACGATGTGGGATTCTATGAAACAAACTCTCGTGTAATAAACCATTTATAACCCCAACGAATTTCGAGGGCGAAATTCATTTTAAGGGGGTAGAATGTAACACCCCGAGATTTTATGAAAAATATTGTTTTTAATGTCTTGTGTTGTACGCTACGCCAAAATTAGCTTGTGATATACAAAACACCATATTTTCATGCAGTATACGCAACACTATTCTTGGCTCGCATTACACACAATTTCAAATTCGTTTTATAGAAACTATTCTTCGCAACATTATGAATAGATTTTGTTTAATGTATAAATGAAATAAGTTTTTATTATGTTATATGCAACACCAAAAATAGCTTTCACTACACGCAGCCCTGACATGTCTTGCATTAAACGCAATAAAGACCTTTCTTGATAGCGTGTGTAGTACGCAATACCGAGTTTCACTAAACGAGATATTATTATAATATTATTATGAACTAGCCGTTATGAATAGTAATACCCAATTTTTGAAATTTTATAAATTTTATCGTTCAAAATGGACTTCATTTTTGGATTCACAATATTGAAATTAGCTTAGGGTGAAATTTTGGTACTTTTCGGATAACTTTCATATTCTGATGAATAGTGAAAATTACTAAATTTTAATTAAAAACATATTTTTTAATCGAAATAATTAATAGTGATAAATAATTAATTTGAGTGGTTTAAAAGTATATTTAGAATATATTTTTACCATTTAATAAAATTTTGGTCGTTGGATGTAATTTCACATTTAAACCAGACAAAAACAAGTGTCAATCTTTTGATAGTTATTATCTATTAAAAACACGCTATTTATTTTGACGACGAGAATTAATTTTTAAATTAATTAATGAAACTAATATGTTTTGTATTTGATAAAATAGAAATCATTTTTGAATTCATAATATCAAATATATCTTAGGCCTAATGTTTGGTATTTTTCTGGAAACTTTCATTTTTTTGATGAATAGTGAAACCACTAAGTGGTAGTTAAAAAACTGAATTTTTCATCAAACATAATTTTACGGCTTCTGTGAGTGGAACTTATAAAATCAGAGAGACACGGTTAATATCAAAGACTAAAATGTGGTTCGATGAGATGAAAATATTTTTTTATGAATAGTAAATTTTTACTTTTATTTACCACGGTTAAAAGTAAATAGGATAATTAAGGGTAAAAATGATATTATTATTACCCTAACACATGTCCTAATTCTATTGGATAAAATTAATTCGACCAAAAACAACCTTAGGAATAAAATATGATCATTTAGGCCCACTTGGATTAGATTAGGACATTTATTTTTAATTTATTTAAAGAAGGGTTAAAATAGTTAAAATCAAAGTTTAATAAGTAAATAATTTTAAACATAGGGTTATACATAAGATAAATTCGACTATAAATATTCATTAGGAAGTTAAACATATTTCCTGCATAATAGTATTTTATTTATAATTATTAGACATGAAATAATCTAATTTATTTATGACACAAAGATGATGCCGTAATTATCTTATTAATGAAATATTGATATAATTGATGTTATATATACCAAAATAAATGTAATTAGAGAGTTTTTATGAATTCCACAAATTTTATAGGTTAATATGACTTTTTATTATTGATTTAGTTAACTTTTTTCGAACTAATCATTATGTTATAAGTTTCAAAAAAATCAATTACCAAATAGTGTCAAAATTTACATAAAATAGCTTTTAAAACAAATATTATATTATTAATTGTTATTTTATTCCTAAAAATATTTGGTTCGGCCAAATGACTTAGATAAGGTTATATATATTAATAATAAACAACTTGGGGTTCGTTTGGCTTGTTATAGTAAGTTTATTAACCTTATAGTGTAAGAAAATAAGAAGACACGGTAAAAGTTAAATTATCTAACTTAAAGTTAAATCTAAATGATAAGGTTAAAATAGAAACCTTAACTTGTCTTAATTCTATTTTATTAGAGGATTTAGACCCATACCCAACTTATCATCGAAATAAATCAATTTTTAGCTAATAAAAACCAAATATGACTTTATAATAAAATAATATTTTTAGTTATTCCAAAGGTGCCCCTCTACTCCCTTATAAAAGGGAACCTCCTCCCTCTCTTCCTCACACCACTTTGAGCCTTCAAGCTGGGAAAACCACGTCCAAATTAACTTCTCCACTTCCCTCGAAACATCATAGCGGTCCTGGTCTTCTTGAAAGACCAATTTCAGTGCCCTAAGATGAGGTCTCAAGGAGGCGCTTCAAAGAAGAGGTTACCGATTCTTTCAACTTTATTTCTTCTTCCACTTCTTCTTCATTAGTTGTTTCTTTATGGAGTAATAACATCAGTATAACTCATATATGGATATTTTATTATAAGTATGAATCAACCATATTTGAACATCTATCCATCCTACAGAAAATGAAATCATCACAAGTGCGTACATACGGAATACCGTCTCCACGCCGTGGTGTAATCTATTTTCCACCACCACCTTACTTGGATGGGAAGAATGGTGAAAGTAATGAATATATATAATTATTGTAAAGTGATATTGATTCTGTAATATTATACATACACATTAATACAATTCTATGATCATGGTAATGATATCATCGCTCGTGCGTATGTACGGAATACCGTCTCCACGACGCGATGAGATTCACTCTCCATGATAACCATTAAAGAATGATTATAATGTATATATAATAAGTAATAATGAAATATATGGAATAATAATTCTAGTGGATTTATTTATATATATATTTATGTCATCTACTTAATTCTATTCAATTCAATAAGGAAACGAAAATAGAGTTCATGCGTACGTACATCATACCGTCTCCATGAACAGTGTATTTCTTTGCATTTATCGATCCATTATATATATGTATATTCTGAATATATATTATATATAAATCATGTTTTAAATTATGGATTTAAGTAATCATGATCTAAGTAATCATATTAATAATTACAAGTTAAAACAGGAACGACAAATGAGACGATTTTACCCAAAACGCTACTTTAACATGAATTTACAAAAGAATGGGTAATATAAAGTCATAAGTGAACCATATATGATATAATAACAATGAATATGATTCTGTAATAAGTCAGTGACATTATTTATATCATTTTACAGGAGGTTTGGGTACGTACGAAGCATATCGGACCTAAGGTAAGGGATAACTTTTCCAATCTCATTCTTATCCGAGATTATTTATTCGTAAGTATTTACTGTGGTTATATTTATCTTCCATGTCTAAATTTTATAAAAATGTTTTAATGTAAGTTTAAAGTACTTTTTACCCATTTTTGAATTTTACTACATGGTATGTAATGAATCTTTTGTCGCACAAGATACATTTTTGACTTTTTCAGCAACAGTACGAGAAGAATGTTTTTTTAACTTATACGACACAAACGTATTTTTACGGTTTCATAACACCTTATTTTCAAAAAGATTACTCTACAAGATTTTATGGATATTTTCAACAAAATACTTTTCATTTAAAATTCTATGGCATTTTTTGAAAAGAAAATTATTTTGAAGAAGAAATGATATTTTCCTCAAGAATTAATTTCAAGTGTTTTATCAAAAGCATTTTCCATCTAAGAAGAAATTATTTTCATAAGTGTATGTTTCAAGTATAATGTCTCTATTATTTACATGGTTTCACTTTTCTTATTATGAAATGATATCCATTTTTTTATATATGTATTATGTTATGATGGGATGATGTTTATGAAACCAATTTTTATTCTCTGGGTTATGATGAATGATTTATGTTTATGTTGTGGCACAAGTGAGAATGATTTCATTATGAGATGGGTGGGACCTATATCTCCCCCCAATGCATTGGGTATAAATTTATATCTCATGAGATAGACATGGCTGGAACGGTTAGTTATTCTGATTCAGTATTACAGGACTGGAACGAGGAGTGAACACGATTCAGAAAGGGACTTTGTCCACTAAGATGGTCTTGGAAACAATGCCTTGGATACTACGGAAATCATTACATGTTCTTAAAAGATGTCACAATTACATGTTTTATTACCATGCTATTTTATCTTGATTTATGTTCCATTATGATCTATGCCTTATGTACTTCCATGTTTTATGTCGTTGCTCAAGATTTTGATGTTTGAACATTATGTTCATGTTTTTAAGTTCAAATGTATATGGTATGTTTTATTTTATCCATGCTTACCCTTACTGAGAATTTGAGATCACCCTTTTTATGTTTTATTTTCCCCCAGGATTAAAAGAAAGGTTTTAGGTAAGGAAACAAGAAGTGGAATATCTTTATGGAAGATATTGAAGATCTTTCACAACGATTTGAAGATTACGTTCCATGTTTCCAAAGACACTAAACTAATATTGTCCTTGGGTGTCTGGTTTTGTTATGTTTTAAGTATTCCGTGAAAGTAATGTAATGTCCATGTACATCAACCTTTGGGTCTCTACATTTTTTAGGAGTGAATAATTATTTAAATGGAATCAAATGAATATGAAAAAAAAATTGTTTTAGTGGGGAATTGTTTTCTAGGAATAAGTTGTGACTTTCTTGTGGCTGTTCTGATTCTTGTTAATGAATAATAATGAGGGTGTTTGTGTATGAGCTAGTTTGGAACCCCTAGGTTGCGATGAGTGCTTGTTTACCAATATGTATATTTTCAGTTCTTATATTTCTTATTCACGCCGCACCCATGTTTTTCATATTGTGTCGAACACCCCCATTTCAGGGGGGAGGGTGATTTTCTGAATTCTCCAATGAGTGGATAGTTATTATCTCCTGTTATGATCCCTTTCCCGAGAATCCCAAGCCTATTCAGGCCGGCTATGATGGCCTGAGGTCCATCATAGCCCAAGATTCTTCATGCATGGTTGTTGTGGTGGTTTTCCAAGGCGTGTGTGGGTGGTTTGTTTCCCATGTATCTTCGGGATGAGGCCCTGGTCTCTTAGTGTGTGGAAGTAGTTGTTCTGGCCCAGGTGTTTTCAGGCATGGTGGTTGTTGTGGCCTAGCTGTATGAGGGAGGGATGTGTAGTTGTGGTAGCCTAGGTGTGTGCGGGCGCAGTATAGCAGTAGGACTGCAGTGAGAATAGTGGGAGAGGTCTGACACTTAGGATGTCTTCAATAACCAGTGGGAAAGTGGAGCGGGGTACCCAAACATCGATGTTTTATTACTATTACTTTACTTTACTTGCGTTATTTGGGGAGTGTGCCTTGGTGGGGTTTGGGAGGATAGTTTCCTTACTAGGTGCTTTGGTAATATCCTTTTTCACACGGGGAATTAGAATTCATCCCCACTTGTGCATGATAACTTTTGGTTTTCCTGACTGAGTATACCTGTATACTCACCCTATGTATATTAAACTGCATTCAGGTTTCCAGGAGAACATCAATGACCATGCCAGACCATATTATCTTGGACGCCAAGACCACTGATGTTGTTGTTTTTCTTTTTTTGGTACTTCCCTTTAGATTTTTTCGGGTACTTCATGGAAGTACATTATTGGAACATGCAAATTGGAATGGATTGTTTTGGCTATTATTTTACTTCTATATTTGGTCTTGTTTTAGATTTACTATCTTATCTCCAAATCAAACTAAATAAAATGTGTAATGCCTTCCATATTATGTGTGATTCTATACCCTTGGTGCTAGTTTGTACTCCAGGGCCTATTAAAGGTGGGTCTCGGTGGTCATTATCTCTCCATCAACTTGAGAAATGAAGGGTTTTGCAATCTACTGTTTCTTCCCTCATATGGGTGGAGGACCATGGAATTAATATACATTCAAAACAATATTTTTTACCCTGTTGGAACTCATAAAATAAATTTTAATACCAAAACGTGACATTATGTATTTTTCATTCTTTAAAATATTATACATGTCATTTTCATATAATAGATTCCCATAAAAACTAAATTTTCATCTTAAGGAGATAATTGTTTATTACCTTCATCCAATTATATTTATGATAATATATGGTCACCATGACATTAATCTCTAACCTAGGTTGACTTTATCCATCCTTTAGTTAGGTTTTAAATTTTCCACAGTTACAATTCATAATAAATAATAATAAAAGGGGTCTATTAAGCTAATTTGGACCTTCAAATTCAAAAATTGGTTTCAAATTTTCACAATTCAATTTAAATAAGTTTAAGAAAATAATTTAAAAATAATCTTGAAATTTTTCAATTTTTTTGTGAAAAAATAATTTAACCATAAAAATATATTTATTCTTATCCCATTCCTAGAAATAAAGATATATGAATATTATAATATTTTATTGAATATATTTTACATAAATTCAATTAAAATAATTCTCAAGTTGTGATTAAATTAATTTATAAAAACCCGTTTTTTGCAAATAAGTTATTTTTTTGAAAAACATTTCCATTGTTTTAATAGAAAATTAATTAATAACCAATGAATTTATTTTATTGATGTGTGAACCCTCTATTTTTCATAATTGAATTATTCTAAATGATACCCTATAATTTATATGCTAGTTTATAATGAAAGAAAATATTATGGATTATTTTGACATAGGTTGGTGTTTATGACATCAATTAAAGAATTTTTTTATTTTGAAATAATTAATATATCATAAAATATATGAGTGTTATAATGATAGAGTCATGTAGGGAATAAAATGGTCAAAAATTAGTATACCACATTTAATATTGGTGGGATTATTTACACACGTAGGGTTATTAGTCATAACTGATGTAAGTTTCCCCAATATATTTATAATATACTCAACTCTATATCAAGTTCCAACTTCACATTATTAGTCTTTCCTGTGTGTAAAATCCCATCAAATATTATATTTATTGAAATGGTTTCCCAAACATCCACTATGAACTATTTCAGACAAAAAATATATTAAATCATAAAATTATAAATCATGACATTTAATTCTAAAATGGGTAAAACACATAACACTAATTGAAAATATATGAATAACTAATCACAATTTCATAATCATAGTATCTTCAATGGTATCCTATGATCATAATAATATTATATAATAGTGTTTACATATATTGTAAATCTACCAAGTCATATATTAGAAGAGTGTCTATAAAGGTGTCTAGTATTACACACAATCATCATGCATCAATGATGATTGAGTTAATATCAAATCCACACTATTTAGAGATTTTAACCCAATATTAATTTCTTTTTTATCCTTATACACATTTTAGTATTTCGATTGGGTATTATTTTCTATGAAAACCATAAAATCATTACTTTACCGAATCTTTATGATCTTAACCTATACTAAAATTTTCCATAGATACTTTCAAAGGATTATTTTTCATAATCAATTTTTTCATAAATATAGTTTCAAAATATTATACTAAAATTAATATATTATGTGGTGTACAAATCCCAAACCTATTATACTATTGTCCATTGTAATTTTATTAAATTATAAATTGATATAGACCATCACATCCTAGGGGATTAAATATTATTTTAGTCTTGTAAAAATAGTTACATGCGTGAATCTTACATTTCATTAGAAAACATAAAATAAAACATAGTATTTTTTTAGTAAATTATTATTCCTTGTAATATATCATTACATATTAACAATAGTCAAAATCCTCAAATCATTGGGAAAAGATAGATAATAAAAAGATGATATTTGATGCTCATTAATGGTATGTGTAAAATAGAGTATATAAATGATTAAACAATTCATGAATAATGTGGTAGGAATAGTTGATCATCAAGTAATTACCAATAAATAATCACATGATCTTGAAATTATCAATGGATAAAACAACTCTTTGAATAATCACATGGACTTTAATTACTGATTTTATAATGAGAAATTCTTATTGTTTGACCTCTTAAATATAACATAGATAACTTGTACTATGAAATCATTGTCAAATATGTAATTAATTTTCCTCATACCCAAATAGGTTTTTCTCATGAGACATTCCAATGCATTGAGGAGCCATGTAATACTGGCCCCCACCTATCAAAAAATATGTCTAATACATTAATTATATGAATACATATCACAACTTAATTAGGATTAATTAATATCAAAAACCATAAATATAGAAAGGGAAACCGTTCATGTTATCTATAATTTCACACATCTCTATGATCATAATCCATCGAGAGAAATTTATTGGAAGGTATCATTAGATTATATCCCTTATATATCATAAGATTCATCAAAAGATGTTGACATACATGAAAATTCATAGAAAACATCACCAAAATATTTCTGGATGAAAATAACTTTTTCAACAGTAAATAATTTATATAAAATTTAAAAAATTAAAAAATATTAGAAAAACATTCCTTTTAAAATAAAATTGGATAAATATAATTTATGCATCTTGGAAATTATTATTCAAGGTGAATAGAAATATCATTCTTGTTGTATTTTTTAAAACAATGTTCAAATATTCAGTGAAATGATCATTGTTAGAAAAACAATGAAAAATATTACTCCAAATCCATTATATAGAATGCTATAAAAGTGAAATTGAATTTAATGAACCATTATATAATAAATGAATATATTTTTTCAAAAAAATATTGATAAGGAAAAAAATATTCTTAAATTAAAAGGAAAATAAAGTCAGTACTCATTATAAAAAATTCCTTATGACTTTTGATTGATTATTTATATAAAAATAAATTAAAATATGTTTATATATAGAAATAACTAGTGAATATTTTTTTAATATGTAATGAAAATATAATCTCCCCTATGTTAGTATAAACATAAATTATCCCGAAGAATGATGGCATAGTGAATTAAACCCTTTCCTCAAGTATGAATTTAATTTTATGTTCTTTTAAACTCCTTATTAATAAATTAATATTTATTTTACTCATATATCATAAAAATATAAATATATATAATTCAATATATGATTAATTTAAAATATTTAAACAGATTTTTATTAATAATTATTTATAATAAGCATCATTTATTTGTGTTCACTATTTCATTATTCTTGTATTATTTAGTTTGGTTGTGGTAATACATATATCTTCTTCATTTTTTCTTAATAAAAATATTTTTTTTATTGATAAAGATTTCATATATCTTAATTATATATATATTTTGTCCAATTCAGGAAAGGTGGATGTGAAAATTTAATCACATCTCTTTGTGGAGGTGGTAGTCCAAATATATACACGTGATGCATTATTATTTTTTAATAGGTGGAAGGGAAACTACAAAAAGAAATATTATATTTATAGAATAATAATTATGTCATATATATATATATCATATATAAACATTATATGCATAAAAATAAACATCAAAATATATGTGGTGAGAAAACATAACAATACCTCTAAATTGATATTGTACGCCATACATATAAACAATGGATATGTTAGTTTTCCATTGGATGTAAAAAATGAATACTATTTTATACATAATAATTAAAAAAATTATTTTATTTGAGATACTTGTGTTAATATATATTAATTTTTAACAAATATTAAAAATAGTTAGATGAAGAAAAAAATAATTATCAACGTTTAAGAACCACAACTATTTTTTATTAAACCTCTTATATTTTATGTCTAGATACATATTATAATAGTACTATGATCGATCAAAGTCCTCTAGGTCATGAAGAGGGATTATAGGATAGAATTAATGAAATTGATGGCTAATCTCAAAGGCAATTGATGTTTGGAGAAAATAGCATAGGTTGTTAAATTTTATAAGTATGGGAGAGGGGACACATGTAAATTTTCTAAATATTTCATTATAGTAATGTATTATATAATCCAAATGGATAAAAATTAACCATTATTGAAGAGTATTTTATATAGGGTCAAAATATGATCATATAATTGGCTTTAGACATTTTTTAAAATCATTTTTTCAATAATAATTTCATTTTTAACCATATTAAACTGTTTCGACACCTACCATGGTCAAAATATATTATAATATATATATTATTCATAACAATGAAAAATGAATGTGGAATAATTACCAAATTTAAAAATTAGTACTCCAAATATATATTTCATATCAAAAAATTCAATTTTTATAATAGATAAAATTAATTTAAAAAAATATGTGAAAAACATCAATGAATCATTTCCCTAAAAAGGACTTTCATGTATAAAAATGATTACATATAAATTTCAAGTATACATTTGATCTTAATGAAATTTATTGAATCATTTATAATTAAAATGAAAAGATAAAATTGCAAAAAAAATAAAAGAGTTTAGTGGTAAATACATAAAAATGAAATTCGATTTTCTAAAAAAATTATTTTTCATTATTGACTTTTAAAATAAATTATTTCAGATACATCAAAGAAACTCTATCATTATATAGACAATATGACTAAGAAAATATTATTTAGCATTGTACATTTGTTCCTATTGAAAAAATTATGACCATAATTAATGATAAGATGTTACAAAATGATGGTGAAAGTAGAATATAAGTGAAGGAATAAGGGAAATGTTTTATGAGAAAATTTAATTATTAGATTGGAATTTAATGTGTCTTAAGAAGTATCGTTAATTTTAATATAATTATACTATCGTTCCCTAAAATAATTTATGGGAAAATATAACATCACATGGAAAATTTCAAATAATGTTTTATAAAATAATTATTTTAATTATAAATTATCTTTCAAAATAAATATATTGGTATTAAAATAAGGATTAGTGAATTTTAAACTCATTATTTTTTAAAAATAATTTTAGTAATGTAATATTATTTGTAAAAATGGAATTTTAAATTATTCATGTCAGAATAAATTTCATTAGAAATGTCCCAAAAAACTATCTTTATTGAATATTACATTACAGAATAAAAAAGTAATTTTAAATTTTTCAAAATAAAATTGTAAATATATTTAATGTAACATAAAAAATAAAATGTAGGTATTAAATAGAAATAAATATTTATAGGAAAATATATTTTGGGAATATTAAAAATTTCTATTCTTATATCCTTATTTTTTCTAATTATGTTATTATTAACCAATTATTCAAATCAAATATGTTTTTACCATTTTTAATGAAAACTTTTGTAAAATAGAAATTAATAATTAATAAGGGGGAATATTTAGAAAAATTAAATTTTATTGGATAAAATGATCATATTATTCATTATATTTATATAAATTGTTTTTCATTCAGGTTAAAAGTAGTTTTTATATTCATTATATAAATATTTCATAAATTTATTTAATCCAAATATTTTTCATATATATTTTCTTAAATGGTGTAAAGATATTGTAGTTTTTTTAGTACAATGTTGCATACAAAGAAAGCTGGAAAACATATTGACTTATTTAAAGTAAATAATATATTAAAATTTCATGTTCTTACACTCTATCATTCTTCAATAAATTTCATCCTCACAAATGTTTCTCATAAGATCAATGTAATTTCTATAGGGAACTCTTAATTAAACATAAAATTCTAGGTGATCATTGGTTTATCTGTGATGTTGAATGATATTTTTCTATATATAAAATTATTATAATAACATCATAAAGAGTGAAAACCCATTACTAATTGGATATAGAATTCGACAAAAGGATTAAGATCTTGATCCAAATGGAATTACTTCCAAAAATCACTGAAATTTATCTGTATAAAAATCATTACATGGGGAATTTTTATTTATAATTTAATATCTAATAGTTG
This sequence comes from Viscum album, assembly GCA_963277665.1. NCBI lineage: Eukaryota > Viridiplantae > Streptophyta > Magnoliopsida > Santalales > Viscaceae > Viscum > Viscum album. Next base: position 797,055,848 of record OY728157.1, read on the forward strand.
GTTAAAATCAATTTCAATGAGGTCACTAAGAAATATATCGTGAAATCTACCTATCCAATATATTTTTTTAAGTTCACATTATTTTCCTTAACTAAATAACCTTATTGTAACAATTTAACACATTATCCTTGAGATTAAATTTTCTAGTTTAATAATTCCAAAATTTCATCCAATTGAGTAAATGGTTTTCGAAAACACAACCCTTTACCTTAATCATGTGAGTTTTAGGATGTTCATGTGAACACTAATATAATTTAACTATACTTTTAATGAAATTTCATCCACTTTTTCTCACAATTTTTAATTGTGCTAAATTTAATTTCCTATCATTTATCATATCAATCAGATAAATTTATCTGATATTTCAACCTCCTATTATTTTTAATTTTTAGGATTTAAACTATATTCATTTGGTTAATAAAAAATATTGATAACTATATTTTTAAAATAAAATTATTTATCATTATAAACTTTACCAATTTTTTCTTTTTTGTGGACATTTGTTTTCATTTTCTATGGAATTTATTATCAACATAAGTAATTTGGACTTAAACCAATACTAAAACCAAATTATTCATCATTATTGTTTATCATTATAAGGTGAAGAACATAAATAACCATCTAAAATTTTTTCCTCATGGTGTATCACTTTATAAAACTATCATATTATCCAATAGTTCATTCAACTATACTTGTATTTGACATGATTCAACTTATATGACTATAGGATTAATCATAATTATTCATGGATCAATATATGAAACATTGATTTTGTTTCTCTAACACTAAATAACCTCATTATAAAATTATATATCCCGAATTATAATAATCTTTATTAAAATATTCAACACCCAAAAAATTTCAATTAATGCTCTCCAAATCCAACATAGTCTATGTCCCAGAAATAGCATGTTAAAAAATATGCACCATATATATAAATGACTAAATTCCAATATATTGTATCCTAGGTAAAATTAAAAGAATATTATCTAACCAATATATATTCTAATTCCTTATAATGGTTAATAGACAAGAAGTGATCTAACCAAATGATATCCCTTAGAACTGTAAAACCAAAGGCAGAGTTTGGTGTCTTTTTCATTCATATGGTGATAATAAATTTAAGTCCAAATCCCCCTTATATTTTAATTAACCTTCGGGATATATTCTATATCCTATTTCCACATTTAGTATCCAAACAGTGACGTAATTTCAATGTGAATCACTTAATCTCACCTTTACCAAAACATCATGATGGTATCAAATATATAGAATACTCATTCTTAATTTTCCATATGGTTTTCATGAATTTTCAATTATCCCAACTCATATATAAAATTTAAATAATTTCATTAATGTTAAATAATATATTATAAAAAAATTTACTTATTCCATTCAAATTTTAATCGACATTAAAATATCAATCAACAACATATACTTAAGAAATATAAAAATTGTTATGTTTTTCTAAACCCTACTCTAATACGAACATAGCAACTCCAGACCCCAACTCTCAAATCATGTGACTAATATACAAACTATAAATACTAAATTTGATATTAATTATAATTTTTAGTTATTACACTATTTTTAAAAATAAATATTTCTGCATTAATCTATTATAACCCAATGATATTTTTAGGAATAGGAATTAAGATAATTATGATAAAATGATAAGTAACATAACCCATTTTATTTTTATTCAATGAATATTTTCCACAGTATATATAAAACAAATTAACCCCTAATTAGACTTAATCATATCCCAAATAAATTTCCACATGCTTTATCAATCTTACCATTTCATGTGTATTATATTTATTCATAACATGGGGGATGATAACATATGAAAGCGTTGATATCAGAAACTCAATAAGGAATACATATAACTAAAGATATCAAAAATAACTAACCATGGTTTAAATACTATGTCATAAATAGATAATATGAATAAAAACTAATAAACATAAAATTAGAGAATTCTATATCAACGAAAATAAATTAAAACACTGATATCAAAGACAAAGATCTCATACCGATGTAATGCATAATTCCATAATATAATAATATGATATCAAGGACTCATGTTGAGAAAAAAAATTATATGGTGAGTATTATACAATAAAATTATTGATTTTTCATCCAAAGAGACATATTAATAATTCAAGGGGTTATACAATGTCAGTACCAAAAAATTACATAATAATATCTAATTAATTCACCGTAAGAGTTCGAAATAAATTATATAACATTACCTAAGGATACCCTTGATAAATAAAGATAGTTATATTTATTAAATTATAAATATATAATATCAATATAACAAAGAACCCTTTTATTATTTTCAAAATTCCATTATTCTGAAATTAAATTTTAGAAAGAGTAAAAAACATTGATTTTTATAAAAATATATTTATTCCTAATATAGATATAGAAATTAAAATATAATAAAATATTTGTTTCGGATAAGCCAACCATTGAATAAATAATTTCATGATGGTACCATATATCTCATGAAATAAATGATTTTATCAATAATTTTTCCTACTAGAAATGTACTCCATGAAATTAGAAATATTTCAAAAAAGGATACTTATTTGGTGTCAATGTGAATAAAAAAATAACATATAAAACAATAATATGCTATAATATATCCAACATATATGAAACAATTATATGTTATATGATCATAACTCAATTAATTATAATTTAGTTATCAAAGTCCCATGGATAATGGGTTACAACAAAGTAAAAAGATGATAAACTAAAATGAACTAATTTGGATTTTTTACCTTCAATAATAAAGTTATTTGATCGATACATATACAAGGGTATTTAATATAACATTCATAGGAAAACATGGTGCATAATGTAAACATTTCTCACAAAATTCATGGTTTAGATAAAGAACCCTTACACATTGAGTAGCATTTCAGTAATAACCGATTATAATTTATTGATATTAGTTTTAAAATGAATACCATTCGAGGTAAAAAATTTATGATATTAAATCATTAATAACTAGTATATACACCACTTAAAAAAATTGGTTGATAATACTAATCATGCCATTGAGTGTGGAATTTGAGAAAGAAAATCCTTACCCAGTATGAATTCATTATAATATTACACCAACCAACATGATACTTATATTATATTCACTTAATATATACTTTAGAACATAATACCTTAATATAATTATTTATACATATTAAATATAATTATTAAATATATATATATATATGTTATTTTGAATATATTTTCTATATTCGTTGTATGTAATATTTATTGCATATAACATGATTCATAATGTGGAGTTGGTATCTACTAGCTTCATGAATACCATAAAATACTATAATGTATGTTACAAGATATTTTATAATGCTAGAATTTCATTTCATGTTTTTTTGTGATCTGTGATGATGAAATAGACGATAGACATGGTTTGATGGTTTATTAAAAATGAATGTTGGTTTATAAATTAATTTATTAAATGTTGACATAACCTTATAAGAACTAAATAAATTTTATTTAAATATTTATATAATAATATATGAGTAAATAATTTATTTTAATAATCCATGATATAAATTAATAGTATTGTTCATATAGGTTGTTATATATACCAAAAAATGAATGTTCTGTGATTAATGGATGAATATGAGGTTCTTTAGTTATAATTAAAATATAAAAAAGCATAATTTTATAATTTTATTCTTATTAGTGTGGTATAAAATAACTAAAAATAAATATAATAATTATATTATTTATATAAATAAATTATTTAGAAAAAAAGGTTCAATTTTTGCTTGGTATTGTAATTTAAAATGATTAAATTGACAGTCATCGTTTCTTATTCATGTCATTAATAGGATATAAATTTATTTACAAATGCACCATAATGATATAATAAACATAGTCTACATTCATTTAACCTATTATCATTACAATCCATGTTAGGTGATGATGAATAAAAAAACCAAAATCAATCATTTTATGGAGGCGTTAATCTAGATGTACTCACGGTAGACAATTTCAATTTAATAAAAGTGATATAAAGGATTAATTTTTTTTATTATTTTTAAAAAATAAAAAAATTTATAAATATAATAATTATATATTAAATTACATATTAATAACATCATTATATTTTTGTAATGGAGAAATGAATCACATCACTTTGTCGATGAGGTATACCTCATAATCAGATAATTGATGTTTTCACTAATCTTAAGGGGAAGGGGGAGTTGGGAAGTTTTTAATCAAATCATAGAAAAATGTTGTTGTAATATATATTTTAAATTCTTCATATAATAATTGGTAAAATAAATTTTAAATTCAATCATTAAAATAAATGATATTTTTGAGAAATTAAATATATATTGGGAACTTTGGGTTTCTTAGGGATGATTTCTCTAATGCGAAGAGACTAGGATAAAATCAATTTAAATGAAGCATATGTCGGTTAAAGGGGATACTAGAAAAAATGATTTTTTCATATTTACATGAGTAAATATAATTTTTAGAGTGTTATTGAAGTGGTTTGAGATACAACTTTATAAGGGAGATAAAGAAATTTTTTGTAATATTTCTAATTTATATAATGAGAGAACAAGTTCCATTTATAATGTGGTTCAAAAAATACAAAATAGTATAATAGAGGTGGATTTAAGTTCATTAATCTCTTAGACAGTAAATTATATACATGTTTTATCATGTTTCAGTCCCTTTAGCCAATGAATTATTACTGGTATGATTTCATTGTTTACTATGGTGACTTGTTTTTACCTTTGGTAAATAATCATATATGAAACAATTTTCCCATTTTATATAATTTGGAATATTTAACACTAAAATTTTAATCCATTTTATAAGATTAAATTTATAAATTTAATAGAAAATAATTTCAAAATAACAATCATATAATATATTGTACAATATTTTAAAATAAAAGTATAAATCATTTTCCTAATTGTAAAAATATAGTTTCATAAATTAAATCAAATATTTTTAAAGTTATTAAATATCTTATATAATAAATATATTGGTCTTAGAAAAATGTTTCATTAATTTCTTATTCATTCTTATATACTTATGATGTAATAAAAGTCATGTTCTTTATTAAAACAATATTTTTCAATACCCCCATAAATTATAACTTTTTAAAAATCCAAAAAATTAATCATAATAAATATTAATATGTTTAATCAAGAAAATTCATTTTTCATGTTCCTATTATTATTTACTTATAATAAACCTTAAAATAAAATCTGAGATATAAGGAAAAATATTTTAATAAGAAAACAACTTCTAAGGATATATACAATTCTCAATTATATATCCAATTATTTACTAAATTTATTAATATTAAATATATAATAATATAAATTATATTTTGTACCTGATTAAGCAATGGTTTCTTGAATTTGACATGTATACCACCAAAGATAATTATTTAGAAAAATATATTTTTAGGCGAAAAGTAATCACATTTTTTATATTTACTATACCAATTCGTTTTCATTCATATTACATATATCCATTATTTGTATTCAATAAATATATCATTAATTGATTACACCTATTTATTCCCACTAATTAAATCGATATGTTCTAAGGAGAAAAATAACATTGTTTCATTATAGTTTGACGTTTTATATAGAGAATGTTATCAAACCCAATTACTTATTTAAAGGTAATCATTTATTAAATATCTTGGGTGTTACAAATAAGCTCATGCATTCAAATATTTACAAACTTCAGTCTCATAATTTCCCATTCTTCAACAATTAATTAAAATTAATTAATACTATTGAAAATCATAATTTCCCTAGTAAATGATACTACTTACCTAATAATGTTTCTTCAATTGAAAATATATATATAAATTGTATAGAATAGAAATATCGAAAAAGAAATAAATAATAGATTTAAATTATCTATGGTGTTAAAAATATGGATAGGGAGGATAAAAATCTAATAAAAATTTAAACGTATAGTTATAAAGAAGAATGACACAAAAAATTTAATGATATCAAAATACAATATAACAAATTTTCATTAAATGATTATATAAGACAATTAATTAATCATAAATTATGATTTTTTAGTAAAAAAAATATCTAGAAGAAAATTAAAGTGAAAAACTAAAAATAACATCTTTGCACCACTGAATAATGACGGTGTTGTAAATAATTTTCAAAACTCTATTTCATCAATTATAAAATTAACATCATTTTCTTTTGATAAAATTTAATATAAAAAATTACAATAATATTAATAATTTTTATTTTCCAATATCCTTGAAAAATTGTAAAGAAATATTCAATTCAATGGGTTGTAATGATACTAGGAACACTATTTTGTGTTTAGTAAGGTAAAGAAATATTATATTCCCAATATTGCTAAAAAATACCTTATTTATCAAATAACAAGAAGATTACTATGAAACGTTTATAAATAATTTCATACAAGTGTAAAAATTCAGTTATAAAATACTTTATTTATAGTAAATAAATTCATAAAAACATTTTAATGAAATGTGGTCATGAATGGAAAATCATTGGAAGGAAAACATCATAGAATGATTTATAAAGGAAATTTATTTACATCTAACTTACCTTAGGAACCATTATTCAACAGGAGAATAAATATATTATAAATATTCAAAACCCAACATAATAACTGGACAATAAAATATATTCGGGTTTAAAAATTAGAATCATATACTTTTCCCCATGGAAATCCAAATCTAAACTCTCCCGAAAAAGTTTTGAATGAAAATAAAATTTCTCATTACATTGGTGACATTTGAATCAAAAATCACTATAAGAGTAAAATTAAATTAAAAAATTAAATTCCATGAAAAAAGATATATTCAGTACATAACATCACAATGGAGTAGTATATACACCATGTAAAATAAATATTTTTAACATGTAAAACATGTCTCATTGAAATGAAAATGAGACGAAATTAGAATTACCATGGCTTTCTAATTAGTTGTAAATGTTTGATACATATATATAATGAATTTAAATTTACTTAAAACTTTATTATGAGCCTCTATAAACAATATAAATTTTTTTTATCCTTTTAAAAGTCATTTAAAATTTTATTTTTCAATTTTTTTCCTACATAAACTACTTATACTTTTTATATCAATTTCTTTGAACATATATAATTATATTGACCTCGGTTAAGGGATTTAGGAAATGGTTAGATTATTTACATTATTTTAATAATTTAATAATTATAATTTTTATTCATTACATATAATTTAAAATCATACATACATTTTGGTAATTGATAAATTAATAACTTCACATTATGGAGGTAATTGTACACACTTATGCACAAGTGACATTGTCATTTTCAATAAAATGGATATATATGAATATTGATGATATATTCATTTATTAGAATCATATCTATGTCAGAAATTCCCCATGTTTTATGAACTCCTTCTCTATAATAATAAAGCTAAATTGGTGATGAAAAATACATTAAATTACTACGTTGAGATAGTATGGGATACTTATGGAAAAATTATGTTTTCAATTTTTACATGATCAAAAGGAGGTGAATAAGGGTTTTCCAGTTGAATAATATCATTATTTTATATTTCATAAACTAGTGTTATTATATTATATTTTTATAGATTATTTTAAGGAGTTAAATAAGAAAATAAAATGAAAAGTCTAATATATGATTTATACCACTTCTTCAAAAAATCACATTTGGGATACACGTTAAGAAATATATGAAAGTCCTTTGATAATAATAGATCCCATATTAAATATTAGGATTATTTTTAATGGATTTTCTTCGTTCTTTTTTGATCAATTTTACTTTGTAGTGTGAATAATAGAGAGGAAGTGGTTCCCTTTTGTATCTAAATTAAAGGAAACACTTTGAATTGAAGAAAATATTTATACATAACATATCTCATAATATTGCCAAGATAATCCAATGTGGAATACATTAAAAGTTATAAAATATTATGGTTGAAATATCTTCAATGAATAAAATTTATACATGTTTATTTTTCATTTTTTAACATGTTTGTTGGTTTGACCCCCTTATTAACTCTTTTAAACGATAAGAGTGTCCATAAATGTTTTAGAAATTAAGAGTCATAAATTTACTTCATAGGTGAAAGGTGGAAAACAAATATCCATGGAAGAAATTAAATTCCATATATTATTCAATTTTTACGCATTCTATATTTTTAATTTTATAATTAATTAATCAAAATATTGTTTATTGTAAAATAAAAATAAAGTCATTTTTGGGGTAATTCATTTAATTTGATTTAAAGAGAATCATGTACATGTTTTAACTTGAACATAAAAATAGTTAACATCATTTATGATTTTAATTAACCTATTGTATTCCTAATATATGAATGTTCCTCACAAAATAATAATTTAAATATTCTTATAATTATATACTTTTTTTCATTATTTTCATAAGAATTGTATGTGCATTATAAAAGTTGTAAGGAAATTATTAGGTCCATAAAAATGAAATTATATTAATATATTAATTTTTTTCATTTTTTAAATTAAATTTAATCTAATATATTAAATTATTTTTATAGAAAAAAAATATATTATAGATATTACAAGAAAGAGAATGACATTTTATATTTATTTATTACATAAAATAACATAATATAATTATCAAAGTAATACGGAAAAAAATTATATAAATTGGAATTCATGATCGATATAGTTGAATTAAAAGCATAAAATTAAATAAATGAGAATGTTAGGATAATTTTGAGACCATATCTATTAGTTTTATCCTCAATTAGACTATTTTACACATTAATGTGGTGATAATCCATTAGTATAGATGATATTCATTATGATAATCAAATTAAAGTGATAAACATAAAATAATTAAACATATTAATCCAAAATTTAGAATCTATTTTTAGTTATTCATTTTTTTAACATTTTATAAAATGATTTTAATGTTAATTTTTAAAGTGCAATGAAAATTGTTTTTAGGAAATATTTTTTTATGCATAAAAATAAACCTATACCAAAGATAAATATTGTATTAATTCTAATTGAATTTTTTATATTATTTATAATATAATTGATCATATACTAATTTAAACCAAATTTACAAACACAATTGTACTTTAAAATTACATAATTTAAATAAATTAAATCATTGAATTTAAAAAATCATCAATTTTCACTATTCACACAAAAAGCCAACTATTTATAAAAATATAAACAAACTAAACATAAGAATATTATTGAACTATGATTTCAAAAAAAATTATTTTTTCAAATTTAATTTCTAAATGTGGATGTAATTGAATATAATATATGCACATAAAAATACAACATAATAATTTTTGATGAAAATTTGTTTGGAAAGAATAAAATAACTTACAAGAAAATAACAACATATTTTTATGAACCAATAAATAAATTTTATTTATCTTTTATCTTGAGACATATTTCTTTTAATGTGGTTATTCTTACTAAAACTAACTTACTCAATAACTATGTAATAATTACCATAAAAAAATAATATTTTTCTCTTGTTTTAATATCATTTATGTGTGTCCCAAATTCAATCTATGAATGTATTCCTTATATAAGAAAATTAAAAAATAAAATATTGTGGTATTAATGGATATATGGTGATTGGGTAGTCAAGTATCCAATAGGTAAATTGAACATGTGAAATAACTAATAGAACATTTAAATTAATATAATTAAATGTTAATAAATAATTATAGAAATTTTAACACCCCAAGCATCTGTGGTACGTTTCCCTTTGAATAATGCAATAGTTTGCATTGTACGCAACTTCGAGATTCAAACACACCGTGACCAATCAAACTAGCCGTTATGAATAGTAATACCCACTTTTTAAAATTTTATAAATTATATCATTAAAAACTGACTTCATTTTTGGATTCATAATATCTAAATTAGCCTAGGGTAAAATTTTAGTATATTTTAGAAAGCGTTCAATTTTTGAAAAATAGTGAATATTACTAAATTGTAATTAAAAAAAATATTTTAATCGAAATAATTAATTGTGATAAATTATGAATTTGAGTGGTTTTAAAGTATATTTAGAATATATTTTTACCATTTAATAAAATTTTGTTCATTGGACATAATTTTACATTTAAACAGGACATAAACAAGTGTCAATATTTTGATAGTTATTATTTCTTAAAAACACGCTTTTTGTTTTGACTACGGGAAATAATTTTAAAATAATTTCTTCCACTTCTTTGTTTTGAATTTAGAAAAATGGATTCCATATTTAGAATCAGGAGTTATAAATTGTGTATATAGGTAACTTTTCTTTTTAGGCATTTTGAATAATTACTTCGGTAAATATTTTATTTAGAATGGTTAAAGGGTAAATCTTGTAAATAAGGGTAAAAAATAATATTATAATAAAACTACTATACCCTAAAACGTGTCCTAACCCTATTGGTTGATATAATTCCAACCATGGTCATCTTTGGGTCGATTTTGGGACCCCATGGATCCACTTGTAAGTGATAATGACACTTCATATTAATTATGTTAAAGTAAATACAAAAATGACTTCAGCATATATCTTTTAGCAAACAAAATTTAGGATAGTGTTATATATGTCATATTTTCGACTATAAATACTCATTATAATGATAAAATTATTTCCTACATCATTTTATTTTATTTATAATTTTTATACTTTGAATAATTAAATTTATTTATGACATAATAATGATGAAATATTTTCTTTATTAATGAAGGAATCAAATAATTAGTATCATAAATGTTAAAATAAATATAATTTGAAAGTTTGGATGCCAGAAACGAATTTTATTGGTTAATATGACATGTTAGGATTTCTTAAAATAATATGTTTTGAATTAATAAGGATATTAAGGCTTTAACAAAAATAAATTACTAAATATTTTCAAAATTGAAAAAAATGAGTTTTTAAAACAAATATAATGTTATTAATTGCTATTCTATTCCTAAAAATATATGGTTAGTCCAAAAGACGTATATAATGATAGTTATATTATTAGTGGACTACTTAGGGGTCTCTTGAAATATATATTAAGTTTATTAACCTTATAATATAAAAATACAAAGTGACATTGTAAATGTCAAACTAATTAACTAAGAGTTAATACTAAAGGATAAGGTTAATAAAGTGACCCAAACCTATCTAAAACCAATTGGTTGAGTTTGTTTCGAAACATCCTCACCTTAGAATTTAAATAATCCACTTTTAAGCCATTAGAAAACGAAAATAATTTTACTATAAAATAATATTTCTAGCTTTTCCTAAGGTGGCCCCTACCCCTCTTATAAAAGGGAACTCCCCCTTCTCTCAAATTCATACCCTCAAAGCCTTTTGGTTCGACCAAACCCTGCCCAAATATCCTCTCAACTTACCTAAATTCATGATAGAGTCCTTCCTTTAGTGAAAAATCCAACATAAATATCCCTTTTGATCAAATCAAAATGAAGAACCCAAAGAAGAGGTAATGTTTTCACCACCCTCTTTCAAGTTCCTTTCTTCTTCAACTTCTTCTTTCTTTGTTATTTCCATTATAAAATAACAAATACAGTATCTTCTATATACTATGATGTTATTAAAAATATGGTAAAACAATATTCAATATTATATCAATCTTTTGAATGACATGTCACAATACGTACGTACGTACGACTTACCGTCTCCACGTTGTGGTGTAATTCATCATCACCATCAAATTTTTATTTGGAAGATAAAGGGAACAAGCAAAGAAGTCGAAAAGAAAAAACAAAAAAAAACAAAGTAAGAGACAATCACCAAGGCACCTGGGAACTAGGGGTTCTAAATTCATGTAAAGTGAGAGTGTCTCCTCTTGTCAAATTAACCCCCTTAGGTTTCATAAGATTGATCGAAGGGAGGAATGTGATATTAGATCCTAGGATTGTTAATGATGCAAGATGATCGGAAAATTTGTTCCCCTCACACCATGTGTGGGTCACTCTGACATTGTGGAGGAAAGTGTGACATTTGCTAACCGTGTAGGATATTGACCAAGGTGTGAGTCCTTTTCCATTTAGAGACTTATAAAAAATGATACAATCAGTCTCCACACGAGTGATCACTATTTCCCTTTGATCGCAAAGGGACATTCCATTGAGAAGGGTTTTCCCCTCTTCCTGAAGTGGGGTGCCTTTCCCATAAAAAGCATAGAAAGCCAGAACAACACTGCCACACCTATCCCGAACCACAACCCCTCCTCTCATATCACCTAGCAGGAAGGAAGCATTCGAGTTGAGTTTGTAGCCCGAGTTTGGAGGGCGCCAGCTTATCCACTGCCCTTGAAGCCTATTGCAGGGAGTATTAACCAGAGAAGCACTTACCTACAGCAACTTCAACGAGGGAGCCTCCCGCCAAATGTGTATGAGCGTGATGAGGTCCAACAGCAGCTTCCGCTTGCTCGCTATAATGGACCGTGCAGTATGAGTGGAGCCTTCGAAGCGGGCATGGTTCCTGGAATGCCACAATATCCAGCACCCTGCACTAAAAATAAGAGACTAGGCCATCCTTTACATATCCAAACAATCCATCTCGTGGAACCTTCTATCCAGAAAGCATGCATCACCTTGCAAACCATAGGAGTACGTCGTGAAGGCCCTAAAAAACGTACATACACTGTGTACCCACTCACTCTTGAAAAACATGTGGGTCGTGCTCTCTTCATTCTATCTACGACAAAACTAGAATTTGGAAGCCATACAAATACCAGTTTTCATCACCTGCTCGTCCGTAGCCACTGCATTGTTTCATATTATCCATGTCAGGAAATTATATTTAGAAGGGATCTTCTCACACCAAACAGTGGTGTTCCAGAGATCTCAAGCGTCACGCGGAGCCGAGAGCATTCAATATTCCTTAGAAGAAAATCGCCCTGAGGAGGCACCAGTGAATATGTAAGTGTCAAGGTCTGCGTTAATACTAATTTATTCTAGGATCTCATTCTGTTTTATGTCCAGCATAGCTTTGGTAAATGCAGTGTGGAGACTGGCTTCTTTAAAAGTAATCAAGGGGGTCAGGAAGCCTGGAAATCTCAGTATAGAGCCAACCCAATTATGCCTCCAGAAGAGGATATTTCCCTCCCCCACAATCCAGTAGGAGTGCGGTTTCAGGGTGTTGATGATATGATAAATTCTAGACCAGAACGGGGAACCATTACCGCCAGTGTACTCCTCTTCCCCCACCCTACTGTAGGACATGGGATTCCCCCATAGTGGTTTCCCCTCGATCACTTCCCATGCCAGCTTGGCATGAATACAGTGCAGCGTATATTCAAGGGACCTCACTTCAACTCCCCCCTCCTGGATTGTCTTTTCCATTCTTTCCCACGAAACCCAGTTACGCTTCCCCTCAAAAATAGCATCCCACAGAAAGCGATCCAAATAGCTTATCAATGGTCCTAATGAATCCTTTTGGCACAACAGTGGAGGCCATTACATGAATGGGGATGGCCACCAAAACACTATTAAACAAAGTGATCCATCCCCCAAAGTAAAGAAAACAGTCCTTCTAGTTAATTATGTGACTCTTAAATGATTTCAAAAAAGATATATTTATTTCAAATAGTTTTGATTTCATCTATTTCAACATAATTTTAAATGGTTTAAAGATTTATTCATATAAACCATTCTCATTAATGTCCATGTTTGCAAAATGGTTTTAAGGATTTATTTAAATGGATATGAATGTTGTAAAATGTTAATTACATTAAAAAGATTCCAAGTGGTATGGGACGGTTTGATTCATGAATGTCTTTAAATGTATTCCTTTTTAAATTGTGTGACTTTTAAATTTTTTTATGAGAAGGGATATTTCAATCAAAGAGTTTTAAAAATCATTTTCATCTCTGTAAAATCATTTAATGTATTTTAAATGTTTTTTGAAGAGGATTTATTATGATACAAATCTTCCATATTGTATTCATAGTTTTGTGATATGTTTGACTATGGATGTGTTATTTTTATTCCATTCATGGTTTATGGTAAAAGTATAGACATTTAGTATCCTATTTCTTATATAAATGTTGATGTTATGTTTCAACCTTTTCATATTAGGAATGTATTGGACATAGTAAGTGACGGGTGGAGCCCGCTATGTCTCGTCGATGCATCGGTAGGTCTAATGAGACAACTAGACATGGAATTGGATGAGGCCTTTTCCAAATTTGATTTATGGTTTTGGCTGAGGCCTTAATAATTTTTAGATGTCTTGTCCGAGGCCTTGACAAAATGTTTTTGAATGTCTGGGATTATACATTCCCTTATTATAGAAATAATATTGATGGTTCATGTGGTCATTCAACTAGTACAATACCAATGATTATGTTTTATTATGGAATTATTTATTTAGCTTATATTCTTGCAATAAAATTATTCATGTTTATTATTGGTAAAGGCATGTGGTTTTAATTATTCTCCATGCTTAATATTTATGTTATTTCTTGTTGTATTTCTTACCCTTTATAAGCATTTGAGCTCATCCCTTTCTATGTTTTATTTTTTTCCAGGATTCCAAGAAATGTATTGTGATTGATATGCAGGGTTAAGATAATGGAATAATAGTGTTCATAAAGGATTATTTATGTTGTGTTGTATGTTATAAAGTGTAATGTAATATTTATGTATGTAATCTATTTTCCAAGACACCTAAACTGATCGGTCCTTCTAATCATGATTCCTTATAATCATGCCAATGTATTAAAATGTTGCACCGACTCTGGGTAACTGGGGTCGGGGAATTACAATTGGTATCAGAGGAAGTTCAGCAATAACCTTGGAATATATATTTAGATAAACTCTGATTAGAGCACTTACCCCTAGGATAGACATTGAGAATTAGTATAGAAGAACTTCCCAGAATTTTGGTATTGTATAGATTTTTTCAGTTTTCCTAGCAATACATCCATGTCTGGATACGAGCTGTTAGAGGAGGATCTGACACAAATGTACCTAGGGGTAAAACCCGAAAACACAGATTTGAGCTAGACTCAAACGGGAACCGGTGCATGATAACGGGCCTTGCTACACTCTTGGTTACAACACTCCCGTGGGATATTCTTAGGATAATTCTCATTTTTATTACAAACCATTATGAAGGGATTATGAGTATATACATACTATAAGAAAACATTTTTATGATTATGGATTATATCCATAAACTGTTCAATTTACGTTAGGTATTTTACAAATTTGGAATTATTCCTTTCAATTCATAAACTGACCTAGTGTATGTTATTGTATAGATATGATGCCCAGTATAAGAAATGTGAACTCCTGCAATACATATGATCCAAATAGTAAGAAGGATTATATCTTCCACAGTATTAAGCCATCATTTAGAAGGGAAATAGTCTCTATTGGTTTATCAACATATGAAGAAATAGTATTATCTATTAATAAGATATGTAAGGAATTCTATGAGTCCAATGGCTTTGAAGGGAAGCAATAGAAGAAAATGATAGAAGAGAGAAAGATGGATAAAGGGAAGAGGGAAAAGAGGAATTTTCCCATATGTGGTAACTGTGGGAAGAAACACCCTGGAACTTGCCTGAAGGGAATGGGAGCTTGTCATAATTGGGGTGAAAAAAGACACCATGTACGTGACTTCAAGGGTAAGAAAAAGGTTTCAAATGTACAATGCTTCATCTGCAAGGAGTTTGGACACTACACAAACCAATGTCTTAGTCATCAGACTATGCCGCAAATGATGATACTGTATAATAATCAAGTTATGATACTACCACAGATGAAGAGGAATTACTAGTGTTCATATATTGTTATTTAAGAATTATTTCATTTAAGTGTTGTATCAATGTTTTGCTTGAAATAAATAAGGATTGTAGTAAAGTACTATTTCAATGATGATTTATGATTTTATGGTACTATGAAAAGTGAATCTACAGTGAGTTAAACTTTTTGGAAATTACATGGTTGAAGGAAAGATTAACCTTAATATGGTCTTAATATTGATCTACTGATTTAGGAATAAGGGATGGTTGATTTGGGTAAATTATATTGGATATTATTGACTCCCTTGAAACTGATTAAAGATTTGTATATTCCATCATTGTTGGAGTTTACAAATTTTTTGGATAGATGAAGTATATCTAGTGTTAAATAAGGAATAAGGGATCATGAATGTAATCAATAAGGTTTTATGGTAATTAACGATGTTTCAGTGTTTTAAAATAATACACGATGAAGGTATTCACTTGTTATTACGTGGTAAAAAGGATCTACATTATGTTTACCTTCCATATAAATTTTCGACTGAGAGTTTACAAAATTATTTTGGATAATTATAAATGTTGGAATAGATTATATTTTACATTGGATACTATTGTTAAGGTTATTTTTGGATATTTAAAAAATGGACAACACACAGACCGTGTGACAACCCGTTGTGTCAGACAAAGCTGCGGGAATCGAACCCACAAACATAGTGCAATTGGGAATTATCGCCTACCACTAGACTACGTGAAGTCCCTAGAGTGTATAATGTAGTTATTTTTTATGTTCTGATTGATGAATTATAAATTTATTTTTGGAACCCGATATGGTTAGGATAAATAGAATATTTTTGATTTCTATTTCCTTTTTGAGAGAAAGATGGGTTTGTGGTATAAATTTATTAAAGAATGAAAGTCTACCTGACATGTATGTATATTTCCTTACGTTCTTATTAAATATCATAAATAAATTCCTCAAATTTTTGAAAGGTAACTTAAAACAAAAACATTGTCAGATAACTTTTCTTGCAGGGGAATCAAAAACCGTGTAACCAATCACAAGTTTGTGATTTTCATGTAGTTAAGTTTCTCTTAATCATGTTTTCTACAACTCTCCGTCATACCTTGATGGTTTGTTTCTCCTCTATATCCTTGTTTTCATAGAATCCTAGTATAGGCTATCTTGGGTGACCTTTTTAATTCTCTTTCTTTCTTTTAAAGTTATATTTTTATTAACCCTATATCCGATATGGGTTTTCCACAAATTTATTTTCTATTTTCAAGATTTTATTTTCAAAGAATATTTTCAAATTGCGAGGATGCAATTTATTGAAGGAGGGGATAATTTAACACTTCAATCTTCCATGGTACGTTTCCTTTTGAATAATGCAATAGCTTGCACTGTACGAAACTTTAAGATTCTAACACACCGTGACCAATCAAACTAGCCGTTATGAATAGTAATACCCAATTTTTGAAATTTTATAAAATTTATATTTCAAAAATAGACATCATTTTTGGATTTGGAATACCAAAAATAGCCTAGGGAGAAATTTTGGTATTTTTCTGAAAACTTTCAATTTTTGATGAATAGTGAAAATTACTAAATATTAATTAAAAAAAACTTTTTTAATCGAAATAATTAATAGTGATAAATTATGAATTTGAGTGGTTTTAAATTATATTTAGAATATATTTTTACCATTTAATAAAATTTCAGTCATTGAACATAATTTCACATTTAAACCGGACATAAACAAGTGTCAATCTTTTGATAGTTCTTATTTCTTTAAAACACACTTTTTGTTTTGACAACCAAAATTAATTTTAAATTAATTTATTCCACTTATATGTTTTGAATTTAGAAAAATGGATTCCATATTTAGAATCATTAGGTCTACATTTTATAAATAGTGAACTTTTAGTTTTAGACATTTTGAATAATTACATCGGAAAATATTTTATTTACCAAGGTTAATGGGTAAATCCTATAAATAATGGTAAAACAATAATATTATAATAATATTAATTTACCCTAAAACGTGTCTTAAAACTATTTGTTGATACTTTTCTGACCATGTGAATCTTTGGGTTGATTTAGTGACCCCATGTATCCACTTGTAAGTGATAATGACACTTATATTAATTACGTTAATGTAAATAAAAAAATTACTTAAGCATATATCTTTTAGCAAAACAATTTTTACATAGTGTTATATATTTCATATTTTTTACTATAAATATTAAATATAAATATAAAATGATTTACTACATATTTTTCTTTTATTTATAATTTTTAGAAATTGAATAATTAATTTTATTTATGACACAATAATGATGAAATATTTTCATTATTAATGAAAGAATCAAATAATTAGTATTATAAATGTTAAAATAAATATAATTTGAATGTTTTTATTCTATACACGAATTTTATTGGTTAATATGTAATGTTATTATTGCTTAAATAAATTTAGTTTGAATTAATAAATTTTTTAGGACTTTAACAAAAATAAATTATTAAATATTTTTTAAATTGACATAAATGAGTTTTCAAAACATATATTATATTATTAATTGATATTATATTCCTAAAAATATAAAGTTCGGCCAAAGAACCTATATAATGATAGGTTTATTATTAATTGACCACCTGGGAGTCTCTTAGAATTATATAGTAAGTTTATTAACCATATAATATAATAATACAAACTGACATGGTAAATGTCAAACAAATTAATAACGATTTAAAACTAAAAGACAAGGTTAATAATGTGACTCAAACCTATCTAAAACATATTGGTTGTGTTTTTTTTGTCCTATACCTACCTTAGACTTTAAATAATCCACTTTTAAGCCATTATAATCCGAAAAAAAATTTATTGTAAAATAATATTTCTAGCTTTTTCTAAGGTTCCCCTCACCCCTCTTATAAAGGGCACTCACCCTTATCTCAAATTCATACCCTCAAAGCCTTTTGGTTTGGCCAAACCCTGCCCAAATATCAACTCAAATTTCCTCAATTAATCATATAGGCCTTACTTTAGTCAGAAATCCAATTTAGGATCCATTTTGATCAAATCAAAAGGAATAACCCAAAGAAGAGGTATTGTTTTCACCACCCTCTTTAAAGTTCCTTTCTTCTTCAACTGCTTTTTCTTTGTTATTTTCATTATAAAATAATAAATCTAGTATATTCTATATAATTTGATGTTATTGTAAATATGGTACAACCCTATTCAGTATTCTATCCATCCTTTGAACGACATGTCACCATACGTGTGTACGTACGGCTTACCATCTCCACTCCGTGGTGTAATTGTTATTCAATATATTATTATTTGTATGGGTATACTAATGATTTGTAATTAAAGTAAATAATAAGTATAACATTAGAATGATTATTTATATATGATATAGCATCCAATTATATATTATTTTAATATCAAAAGAATGATATTGTCACTCGTACGTACGTACAGACTACCGTCTCCACGAACGCGATAAGATTCATTCCCCATCGTATCCATTCAAGAATAATTTTCATTTGATGGTTAAAAATAATGTTTAAAGACTTAATATCATTATAGATATTAATAAGATACAACCTATTCCTAAAAAAGATAGCTTACATAACAAAGCATATAATGGAAAACGAATTAGTTAACATGTGAAACAACGATAATACAAAGATACTTTTAACAAAGTAATGTTAAAAGATCATATATGATTTCATATTAATATACATGATTCTTGTATAATTTAATAAAAATTATTTCACCATTATACATGAGGTTAACCTACCCTCAACCAAGTAAAATTACAAGGTAAGGGTTTATTTCACAATCTCTTCATTATCTGAGGTTGTTTATACGTAATTATCTACTGGGACCTCTTTATCATACACAACCATGATTCTTACAAATGTATTTCAAAACATTTTTACTATTTTATAGACTACAGATAAAAGTCATTTATACTGTTGTCGAATTTTTATAAGATGTTTAAAAAGGAATCTTTCTGTTGTTTTCCAAACAAGGTCTTTTTTATCCTTTTAGACAAAATTAAGGTAAGAATGTATTTTTTTTAACTTATACGGCGAGTGCGGATATTTTCCACCGTTGTAAAATCATCAAAGCTTCCCTTACAAGCTTATAAGATAATTTTCGAAGTAAATGGTTTCTTTTATAATTATGTGACTCTTAAATGATTTCAAAAAAGTGATATTTCTATCAAATAATTTTGATTTCATCTATGTCAACATCATTTTAAATGTTTAAAATATTTTTTCTTCTAAACCAATATCATTAATGTCCATGTTTGAAAAATGTTTTTAAGGATTTATTTAAATAGAAATTAATGTTTTAAAATGTTAATTACTTTAAAATTTTCAATGTGGTATGGGACACTTTGATTCCAAAATGTCTTAAAATGTCTTCCTTTTTAAATTGTGTGACTTGTAAATGATTTCATTAAAATGTATATTTCAATCAAATATTTTTACAAATGATTTCCATCTATGTCAAATCATTTAATGGATTTTAATATTCCTTTGAAGTGGATTTATTATGATACAAAACTTCCATATTGTATTGAAGGTTTTGTGATATGTTTGACTGTGGATGTGTTATTTTTATACCATTCTTGGTTTATGGTTAATGAATTGAAATTTCGTATACTAGTTCTTATACGAATGTTTATGTTATGTTTGAACCTTTTCATATGTGCAATGTATTAGACATAGTAAGTGATGGGTGGGGCCTGCTATAGCTCCCCGATGCATTGGAATGTCTCATTGGAAAACTAGATGTGGAATTGGTCGAGGCTTTTTTCCAATTTGATTTATGGTTTTGGCCAAGGAATTAATAATTTTTATACGTCTTGGCCGAGGCCATGAATTGTTTTTTAGAATTTTTGGCATTATACATTCCCTCATTATGGAAATAATATTGATGGTCCATGTGTTCATTCGACTAGTAGAATACCCATGATTATGTTTTATTATGGCATTATTTACTCAGCTCATATTCTTTCCATAAAATTATTCATGTTTATTATTGTCAAAGGCATGAGGTTTCAATTATTCACCATGCTTAATATTTATGTTATTTTCTGCTATATTTCTTACCCTTACTGAGCGTTTGAGCTAACACCTTTTTATGTTTTATTTTTTCCAGGATTCTAAGATGTGGATTGTGATTGATATGCAGGGTTAAGCTAAGGGAATAATGGTGTTCATAAAGGATTATTTATGTTGTGTTGTACGTTATAAAGACTAACGTAACATTTATATATGTAATCTATTTTCCAGGACTTCTTAAACTGATCGGTCCTTCGGGACTTGATTCCTTGTAATCATGCCAATTTATTAAAATAATGCACCGACTCTCGGTAACTGGGGTCGGGGAGTTACAAAAATAAACATGGAGATAAATTTTAAATGGTTTAAATTTTAAATAAATAAATAGAAATTATATAAGAGTTTAAATTTCATTATCAGATATTTAGAAATGTTTCGAAGGAAAAATGATTTTCAACAGTAAAAGATAAATGACGTATAAATATTAAAATAATTGGTAAATACTTAAATTATCAAGAGTCAATATCACTAAATTTTGTGTAATTATCTATTGTGGTCAAATTATCATTCACATTTCATTTAATATGGCACAATTATAAAATAATAAATTAATATTTCTAGAAATGTCACTTAGGACATCCTTATAAAAGGAAACCTCTTATAACCATCCCCAACCACTCAAAACACTGTGTTAAATACTAATTCTTAGACCATTTCCCTATCCCAAGGTCTTTATAGTCTTTTGGTGTATTTTTGTTCCAATATGGAAGCCTAAATCATTCATATAATGGAAACCATATCGAGTAGGGGAGAATTAATTAATAGGAATAACATGATGTTGACTATTTTTCCTATTAATATCTCACCCCCACTCTTAATAAATTACATTCTACACTGTAATGAATAAATACAAACATAATTATTCTTATATGTAAATGATGTTATTTTTATATTACAGTGTAGTCTTAATTACTTGTTGGAAGGGTATATTCTTTTTAGGGTTAGTCCACCCGCATACTAAATTAGTGTTATACAATCATCACCATTTATATCTAGAATGGGTATGATGATGTTAAAAGTCAAAATATATGATAATAATTTCTTAGTTAGTTTATGGATATATTTTAGGAAGTTTTAAATAAAAACTAATTATCAATATAAAGTAGAATGTGAATATAAACAAATTATTCCTATCATGTTTTTCATTGAAAATATTCTCCTGAACCATTACAATAAATTAAATGAGATGAAAATGTGATTTAATAAATCATTTATGAATAGTAATTCCTCTATTATAAATAATATGAAAAAGATGAACATGTAATTTAATAATGTGTATTGACATCTCAAATGTGAATCTTCTATAAAACAGTCAAAATTAGTAACATTAGATTCTGAATTTAGAAATATTATAAATAATACATGTTTAATGAATGATAAATAATTAATTGATTCAAAAAATAATTATAAATAAAAATATAATATAACATACTGATATGGTTATGATTATTATATAATAGGATTCATTTTCTTTATATATTTTCATAATAATGGGAAGGGTTTCATTACCAATCTCTTTTTGAAATAATGATTGTTTATATTTAAATTCCCATATAGGTAAATTATATGTATTTTTTCCCAAAATATATATATATATTATACTCCTATGTACATATATTATATAATTTACTATATATACCATTATATCTTATTAAAATATTTCTTAATGTAATTTACCATGGGCAATAGTTTCTCTACAAAAGTAGACTTCTTTAAACATTTTATGGTCATTTTCCCTAATGTTTACATTCTTTATAAAAGTGTTATTGTTATATATTTATAAATAATTACCCATGAAAATTTATTTTCACATGATATTCATCAATTTTCTTTAACAAACATCATATCCAATGTTTCATATTTTTTCATATAAATTTTAATTCCCTTATATAAATTAATTTTTTAGTAAATGTTATTAAACATTTAAATGGAATTTATTGTTTTTCTTGTGTAAATTTTAAATGACTTATAATTTTTTGGAAATATAATTCAATATCATTTAATGTTTATTATACTTTACTAGTATTATTATATAATAATATAATACACTTTTTTATTGAATAGATTATGATTTTGACTTATGTAATTTAGCATGAAAATCATTTCTTTTGATTGGCAACGTACACAATTATTTAATAAAAAATGTCTTCATGTTCACATGCCATATATATATGAGGATTTTTATTATGTGACGTGTGGGTTTGTAGTTTTATTCCCCTCCATTGTAATTGGTATGAAATTAAATCTCATTAAATGGCATGTATTGAACTATAGAGTGAACCAAATTCACTATGAGAAACAATATACTCTATTGATTGAAATATGGTGTGAACTCAATGCACTATGGGAATATGTATACTACCTGATAATGGACTTGTTACTGATTCAAGATATTTGAAATGATTTTCTACGGTTATGTATTTAGAAAATTCTATTTTTTAATATATTATAATGGATCATGATTTGTTTCTCAGGTTTTTTACATTCAAACAAATTATTTTAGGTGATATTCCAAATGAAATATGTCAGGAATCATGATTTATTTTCTAAATTATATTGGGAAAGATTAAATTACATTATAACTAGGTTCCTTGAGTGTGTACCCTTATAGAGATGATTATATTATTCTAATTTATAATCATTTATTGATATCCCATATGGCTAACCATACTGAGCATCTAATATCACTCTTTCATATATTTCTAGTCCCTAGGATATAACAAAGTTCATTATGGATGAGTTTCCTAAAACAGTACCATGTGAGAGTAACCTCTAGTGAATATGTTGTAAATGTTTTAGAATAAGTTTTTATGTATATAATTCTAATATACACTAACCATATTGGTTTTTGGTGTGATTTAATTATAGATATAATGAACATTCATGTAAATGATCTAATATGTTTTCATGTTTTCCTTAGGTTGCCTCGTTTTACATCCTCCTTGGTTATTTTCCGATTCATCAATAGTAGTAATATTAATATCTTTACATTTAATATATCATGAAATAATATATATAGTAAAAATTGTCTATAACATCCAATATAATGCATGTAATTAATTTATGAAAAATTAAATTGATCCAAATAGAGACAATGTTCAATTACAAAATCCATATGACATTATGTACATATTAATTATCATAAATCTTATCATGACCCTTCAGTATCAGTTTTTTCATTTAATATTAAAAACATGATATTAACTAGACAGACACACACAAACATAATGAATCTCTCAGTTCATTGATCCCCCACAATAATGTTCAAGACTGAAGAATTTATTTTCTTTATATATTCCTAGAAATTTGTATGGAAGTATCTTTAGGTCTGGAGATGTGAGGGGAAGACTGTAGTCATTGGAATTTTATTAAAAACTAAAAGAAAAAAATAAAAAATCTATACAACCAATGCATTTTTAATTATCAAAAATAAATAACATTTCATGATGTCTCTCTTGTATTATTCAGTCATAATAAATGCATCTATCATCAACTGTAAAAGTTATTAAAAGTTTTCATTTATTTTTAAATTTTTTTTTTATAATATCACAGATTTAGAAAATAAATATTTATTTGAAAGATATTTTTTCTTCAACATAATAATTAATCTATATCTTTCCCCTAGTAATTCATAATCAATCATTGAATTATAGATATTAATTCTACAAAATAATCATCACATTCACGTGTCATGCATATAATATTTATTTACTAATATTGTAAATTAAATAGTATTAAATAATACTACTATAATAAAAATATTAATTATTTCAATGTATCATGATAAACATATTATGGGATGGAAAATGAAATTTTCTCAATTCAAGTAGTTTTGAATCACAAACTATGAATGATATCCAACAACATGAAAGAGGACCCATTGAAAAAAATAAGTCTAGATTGCAGTAATCGCACCCAATATAAAAATAATCATTTTGTAATTTATTCTTGTTGTCATTAAATCTCATATCGAGGAGAATAAAAACATGTGTCACTATCCTTATTAGTTAAAATATCATTCAATTAATTTTAAAAATAAATATTTATATAAACTATCATGGACGGTTTTTATACTAGAAGAATCTATATTCACCAAATATCTACTGATATATTCTTCTTAAACTCATATTGGTTAGATACAATATTTTCTATTTATTTTATTTTATACTAATCATGTTACAAAATACTCAAGATCCTTATACAACCGTAAAAATAATATATTTTTCATCACACATCATGTTTTTTGATTCATGAAACTCATTAATAAGGACCATCAGTATATGGAATAAAAAATATACTTATAGATGATAATAACCAATGCCACATATGATATGTCGTGTTGTAATGGGAAATTGTTTCGTGAATACCCCTTACATGGTGATCTCATTATTAGAACATCATGATATGTGGTCTAAATGACATTAATCCCCAACCAATGATAGTCAATCCTAAATTGTGTCTAATTAATATGACGTATCTAGACAAAAAGAAATATCCTTTATAATATCATCATGGAATCTCAATCATGTAATTGTTATTTCTGAATAATAATAAACTATTAATGTGATTAGTACAGTAAAGATAGTATCAACTAATAGAATATATAAGAAAAATATATTATTTGAAACAAATAATAATATTATAAATGTAATACATTATATGATAACTAAATCTATAAAATTAAGAAGGTTTTGGGAAATATATAAAATAAACTCATAATTTTTCCCAATACAACTACTAGGAATGCACACCACACTATGCTTCACAAGACTTTCTTGGTTATATTAAGGTATGGAAAGTCCAATGGGTCAAAAATAATTTCCACTACAACTACTCTACCCTCTATGATTTCACCCCTTTTGGTAAAATATATCAAAAAGAAATTAGATCCTAGGTATATAAATAATCTATTTTTTGGTACTTGTGTACCTTATCTTTAACCAATGTCATATTATAATCATAATAAAATGTAATAAGATAAGTACTACATCCAACAATAAAATATCTTGTAAATTTATTCTTATCCACATTATATATTTCAATATATCGGAATCCATAACATACACTAATGAAATATTTTTATCAATAACTACTATATTTTTTATGTATTTTAGGTCATATTTCCTCTGTTAAAGAAAAATGTTCTTGGTTGTAACATCAAATCGTCTTAATTTTCCTCAAAATTGTACTTTCTTGGAGCACAATATAATAAGTTCATTATCTTCTTTAAAAAATTGAACACATATTTTGAATTTCAACATTGATAGAGTCGTTGTAGTATACCTATGTCGATCTCATGGATTTATAATACATATTCCTACCATAGATATGGAAAATGGAATATAAACTCTTTTATATAAAATTTCTTACTTCATAGTTATTTTCAATGATGTGTAAGGGACACATGTTATTCATTCCCTATCGTATAATGTCATAGGATACACATTATTATATAGATTTATTCTATGTGACACCAAAAAAAATATTTTCTTGGATTTTTTCATATTATTATCACTCAATACCTTCTCAATATATATACGTTGAATAAGTACACAATTTCACATAGATCAATATTAGTTGATTTTTATCTCTTCAATATTGGTTGTTTCACCAATGTTCATCAAGGATAAGAATATATTCAACAATTTATAACTAAAAGTAATATTATTACCCTATTTACCTCTAAAACTATATCATTAATATATATCACCTGGAAACATTACTACTCTATACAAACCATATATGGAAAGATAGAAACATTCTTTATCAATGAAGCTAAACTGTCTTATGGTTTCATTAGATTGAAAATTTAGTATGTTTAATTATATTTTAAACTCATAAATGTATCTTTTAAATTGTCATACCATATTTTTATCCTTTAGTGTCAAAAACCCTTATTATTGTGTTATATATACATATTCACATGATATATCTTTCATATAGAAATAATCCAATATTTTTTTTTTCAGAAATCTAGTTTATTTATTTTTCTTGTTGTAAGTAAAATGATAATAGAATCTACCATGACAAAAAAAATAGTTTTTAAATTATTTATTTACTACATCTCAGTATATGTATTTCAAAAAAATCATTCTACATAAATACTTACACTACCATATATGTTTAGTCTCTAATTGAATACCAATTCCCAAAACATTAACCCAACTGTAAATATTGGAACAACTAAATTCAATTTTTGATTTTTGGTACATGGATTATATGTTATGATTCTTCAATTATCTCAACATAGAAACATAAAAGACCACTATATTACTATGTTTCATTCACCTGAATTAATAACGTGTCACCATTAAAAGTTCTAGGAAAATTATATCTCTCTTATTATATAATCTCTCTAGTACCTATATATTCTACATTTGTCTCGGGAATGATATCGTCCTTATGGTCAACTTGAATTTATTCCAGTACCAAAATATGTGAATTTTAAGCATTGAATTCATCCAACACTATATTTATCCAAGAAACCAATTTAAATATGATTAAATATTATTTAAATATGTATTCTCACTAGAAAATGAAATTTTATATACTTCATTATATTAGAAATTTACTTTACTATCCTATGTTACCCTATAAAGGTTGACTTCATTCATCAAGGGTCATGTTATTCAATAGTATTATCCTTAACAAACACCCCACATAGAAAAATATGAATGTGTGAAAAATATTTCATTTCCTCTTTTAATTATCATTATTCCCCTATGGTGTATACTGAAATGTGAGTTGGTATAAAATAAAAAAGTCAATTATTTAACATTTTAACTACAAGTGGATATATTCCCCACCTCCATCCGAGTGAAACTTATTTACCATAATACCATATTTATTTTATAAGTAAATCTTATGTTCTTTATACTTCTCATAAGAAATCAATTTATTCTTTATTCTGAAGAATTAACCATACAAGATTATTCCAATAGTAAACTTAATAATGTAAGAAATAATCCTCTTATATATACTATAAATTTATCGTAGATAGTTTTATATAACAACCAAGATTCTTTCTTCCCACTTTTCACTTAACAATAAAGGGTTCCTTATTCATGTCATCATGTAATAAATCATCCCATATATCAAAATATTTTTTTTTTCTAATGTCTCTATATAAAATTCGTGATAATTTTTTATTCAAGCACTTCAAAAATAGATGTTGAATTTGAGAATTCCCCAAGAAAGTGAAAATTTGGCCTCAAAAATTTGTCTAATTATTGATTTTAAATTATTATGATTCTATATATAGTGTTTAATTATTGTTATTAAGTTTGGTCATGCTATAAAAATAAAATATAATGTAATATTCATTTATTTATAAATTTTAAATAAATCCCTATATGACTAAATCAATACGAAAATAATTTTCTTGGTTATGAACAATAAAAATTAAATATCATTCCAAAAAACATATAGTCCACAAATAAATATGATATATCAATATCAGATAGCTAATAAAATTATATTTAATCCAATATAAACTTGAATATCCCCATCATAGTTTTCAATCATTCAGAATCAATGTAACTTACATCCCCTCCTCACTGGCTTGAGTTGAGGTAGAATTACTACTTATCCATAAGCGACATCACCAAAACACCAATTTATGGAAATAAATTTCAAAGTATTCAATGAAAATTGGGGAAAATTTTCATTTTCGAAATAAAACAAGCACATCCAACATAAAATATCCAAACCACTGTATGATGCATGATTACAGTGTAATAAAATTCAAATAAATATCATTGATATTGTAAGGACCCAGACCCCAGTTTCATAGAGCTAGTGCTTTATAATCACACATTGGAATGATTAAAATAAATTTTTATCCTGAAGGAATAAATAGTTGAGTGGTTTTGGAATAAAAGATACAAATATTAGATAAATATTATAATTTGAAATGAAATACATAATTACAATTTCATTGGATACATCTGTGACTCTATGATTTTCACTACAATTAATTTATAATATTCATCATCACCACATAGGGTAAAATAAAACATATGAAATGGGTTTTCTCAGATGCTCATAAATGGTATGTAATATAGTGGACTTTATCATAAAAATAAACACTATGC
The DNA here is from genome assembly GCA_963277665.1 of Viscum album. Classification (NCBI taxonomy): domain Eukaryota; kingdom Viridiplantae; phylum Streptophyta; class Magnoliopsida; order Santalales; family Viscaceae; genus Viscum; species Viscum album. The sequence goes on from OY728157.1 coordinate 797,084,886, forward strand.
ATGGTGAAGAATTAAAAACACATTCCCTGAAAAATATAATTGAGCATAATATGGTAGAAATGAAATCCCATAAAATTAGTCCATATAAATTTTCATAATATAATGAAACATAACCATTGATATTATACTAGTCAAATAATCACATGGTTTATCAATTACTAATACCATAATGAGGGAATTCATAATGCCGAACATTAGAAACATATTATCAAGACCTTTACCATGATTTTTGAAAACAATAGGGTAAGGCCTCAACCAAAACCCAGTTCAATATTTTCTCATTAGACCTGTCAATGAATTAAGCGGATATAAAGGACCCAACCGATCACATTCTTTGTCCAATACATTCATCAATATAAAGGGGCTAAACATAAATAAACATGAACATCTGAAATAACATTACCCAATCACTAATCATAAAGAAAACCCATTCTGAGTAGTATGGTGAATGGTGTCAAGATATCATGTCCATAATAAATTTGATCATAAAGCATTTAATACAATATAATAGATGATAAACATGATATATTGACCTCAATAAGACAAATAATTCAACAAAAGTGCTGAGACAAACAAAACTATTATTACGAAATCATCAGTGAATTATTGAGAGATATACAATTTTAGTTTGAAAAGAAGAGTTTTTTTGAAAAAAAGTTATTTTCATCCATCCAGATGTAAGAACCCAGTTCTTCTTTTTGATTTATCGTTTATTATTTTCTTTTCCAATTGAGTTTTTTTTGAGAAATCAAATAAGTTTTGAAAAATTAAAGGAATCAGGGGTTACACTCCATGTAATCCTAGGAACACTCCATATAGTTTTTCCATTTAAGATGGGAATACATGGCATATGGTCATGCCGGTAAGGAATAGTTGAAAACCCAACTACATGCCGTGTACTTCCTAGTACACTCTGTGTAGTGATGTCGGCATGTTATGGAAAGTAAGTCGGCCGAATTCAACCCACAAATGAAAAATAAAATGATATAAACTCTATGTATATAGACTTGCACACTATGTACTTTGGGGTTTTCACTTAAAATGGTAAGTAGCTTCATCATCTATCATCTAGACAGAAGGATCGCCTGAGGAACTTGATAGGAGTACCTGAACTTCAACCTCTTCTAGGTTGAGAATCCGAACGTCATTTGAATCATAGTCGGACTTATTTGAACTCTTTCGTTGAGTGATTGATTAATCTTGAGTCATTCCTAGTAATTTCTAATCTCAAAAAAGTTATTTGAGGTTGAATGATAAATATTGTTTCATAGACCTACATCATTCTAGATTGAATTTGAAGTTGAGACTGGACGAGGAGAGTTATACTATGATGAAGTAGGTTGTCTCGTGCTAATTGTTAAATGCTAAGTATTTTGTATGTGTCATTGTGTTGTGTTACCATGTATAGGGTGACACATTATTTAGAATTTGACCAGTGTCAATACCTAATTACTTCACGGGTATTGAGTAAATTAATTGAATCATGATAAGGCTTATTTGGTTTTAGTAAGGGCCACCTCGTGGTTTTGATTTCCCTCGGATGAACATTGTTTAGTCATTTTCCTAGGATGCTGATGGGAAAACCTTTGATTCCCCTTTGAATTGTTCTTTAAAATTAAATTTTTCAAATAAATTTTTTCTGTCTGAATTTTTTTGTTAAAGTGTTGTGATAGTTTAGTTCACATGTTACTCTTGTTATATAAATTTTTCCAAGATGGTTATTAAATTCCAAATTCATGCTATAGTTTAATTAGAATGTGTTTCTTGATAAATTAAATGTTCCTACTTGAGTTGATTATTGAAAACCATGGCATATTATAATTTACATGTGTTATTTACTATGATGAAATACTGACATATCATACTTATCCCTAAAACATACACAAACGATGATAAAATGAACATGTCTCTAATTATAAATATGAGGAAACGATGATACACTGGGCTTCTCCATAAATCTAAATATGATGAAATGTTAATACATTGGGCCTGTCCCGGATTTGAAACATGCAAAAATGTTGATACATCGGGCTTGGCCCTGTGACATATTGAAATAGAATGACTTATGATCCGTCTTCCAAGAAAAAGCACAAGCATGAATTTTGTCTTCACTTATTTTGATTAGATAGCATGTTGAGGTATCATATTTTGTATACATTATATAGGGTATATACAGGATTAGATCGGACCGTGAGACATATATAAGTGAATGAATTTTAATTGATTAATGAACCTGAAATGAATGTAAATGAATTCTAATACTTATAGGTTTGGTTACTTTTGAATACCTATTAGGTTACTGCATTTTCACTATTGTACACTAATATTTCATATAAATAATGACTTATTGGTACAGAAATTTGGTGGTAGCTCACTAAGATTTATTTCTCACACCTTGTTTGGGTAATGTTTTTGGGCTCGAATAGACTATATTGCTATAGGTGTCGATAGGGGAAAGGATCCTTATAGAGGTATTTGATTGTTGTATAGGAGAAAGAGAGAAAGGGACCTAGAAAAATCTTGTGATGCTTATATGTTTAACTTTGTAATGCTTTAGAATATCACTTTATTGTACTTTATTGTAGTGTATCTTGCTTTCACTGCATTCTTAGAACATGTAACATGCTAAATCATTCTAATATGTTATTCCTTCTGGTTATATATACTTATAGTCATCTCTTGTTTACTCAATTTCATGTTGTTTATGACTTCCACAATATTTATTGTTTATTACACTTTGTTACACTATACACATGTGGGAATAGTTTCCCCACTATCACACCCTAGTCCCTCATTGCTAGTTGGAAGCCTCTGGCATTTGGAGAAATGAACTTGAGGCCATGTGGCCGACCGGGTATGGGGCACCAGTTGAGTGGCTTCATGAATAGGGAGGTTACAAATTGGTATTAGAGGATTCTTTTCTTGATTTCATTACTATTTAGAGATGATATAAATGATATAGAATTTGGTAATTAGTTGTGCATGGGAGTAGCTTCCCCCTGTATAGTGGATAACCAAATTGCTTTAAATTAAAATGTTCTTTTAAATTTTGAGCAATTACCATTGATTTGATTTCACCTTTGGGTGACGCACATGATTTCTGATATTACTATTGATGAAATTTTAGGTTCTGTTTCATTTTCAACCCGATGAGATGTGGGTGCTCCACATCGTGCATCATATAGGCACTTGTTAGAATCAAATGTCATGCATTGTGCCATTCCATCCGTGATGCATTAGATAATGCATCATTTTGTGATAGATGTCATGCTAGAGATGCATGTTGTTGTGATATTACCTTGATAGATATGCCTGCTATTTTGATAAATTTATTTTTATGTGATATGGTTCTAAATGAATGGACACAAAACATTGATCTCTAAGGAGTATGGGCCCTCTTAGATCAGAATTTGGTGGTACCCGATTCAGCCTTTTGTATAGAACTGTGCAATGATATGCTCTTCTTGGGTTCTCAACATTGATTTGTATGGAGTATGGGCCCTCAGAGATCAGAATTTGACATCCCACATGTTATTATTATGAAGAACATGGGTTTCTAGGGAAATCTGGAGGTTCTTTTCTCAAAAACCATATACACATAGTGCATCGTTTAGTCTAACACGCCGTGGGTTCTTCGTATTCAGGGAAGAAGGAGTTTTAAGTGTTAAGTTTTACTTGTTGTGTATCACATGTACACATCATGTAGTAGCTGAAATATTAATGGGTCATGCAAGAAGAAACATAGGTTATTGATTTTTGAATAGAACATGTCGTGTACCCTTAGTACACGCCGTGTAGCTATCCCATGAAGAACTCGTGTGGACATAGCCGTGTGGGAGTACATGGCTAGGATGATAGACCAGTGTACACTCCATTTACTCATGGAACACGACATGTACTTGAGGCTGATACATTCCAGGTTGACAGTAGAACATGAACATGTAAGAGCTTAAGGGTGCATGCCGTTTAGTCCTTCTAACGCTATGTATTTCCTTTTTCCAAACATTGAGGGTCTTGTCCAGTTTTTTTGGCAGACTTGAATGAAAAACCGCGATGATGAGATTGAACAAAAGCATGTTCATGAACTAATAGAGTCATGTTTTTGTGATTAACATGATCCATATGCCAGGAGATAGGTGATGATTATACTCCATAGATGGTAGTCCATGGGATACCAATGGAACATATAGTTGTGCCAACTATGACACCAGCTGTTATACAAAATGTAGGTGTTTATTCACAGTTCACTAATGATTTTTTGAGGTTCATGACAACCTTAAACACCACATGCTTCCCCATCTATGGTAGAGTTGATGCATATATTCCAGCAACAGCATCTGTCTACTTTTTCAAGGGATGGTGGACCACAGGCTGTAGAATCCAATATAGAATTAGTGCTGACTATATCCTAGAATTTGGAGATGCCTCTCAATAAGAGGGTAAAGCTCACGACAAATATGATGCCTAATTATATCATGAGATGGTGGGATGTTATCACTCAGGAAGGGATTCATAGGGATTTGACATGAGAAGACTTTTAGGTGGCCTTCTATGATTATGATTTTTCTTTGACATTGAGGGCAGACCGAGTTTGGATGTTCAGGCACTTGGAGAAGGGAACACTTTCATTTATGGACTATTCTTCCTAGTTTACTGAGCTTAAGTGATTCAAACTTATTTTGATGTGTAATGAGGTATCAAAATATAGACAATTTCAATATGGTCTTAGGTTTGACCATGGATCACAGGGAATGTATTCATGTTTCTTTCTATATCTACTAATGTGAATCAAGAGATGATTACCGAGAACAACCTATAAGAATTTATGGGATTGATCTAGGGCAGTTTTACACCAAGATATGGTACTATCTCGACTAAAAGCAAGAAGTTTCATATGGAGCTTTCTCGTGGGGATACGAGCAGTCCGAACCTTTCTTCCGGTATACAGGTGAGTTGTTACATGTGGGGAATTTTGGAGCATACTATAACACAGTGTCTGATGGACCCGGTAAAATGTAGAGCATGTGGAAATATGGGCCATTTGCATTGGTTTGGCAGGACATTTTCATGAGTATCTTGTTAGAGAGGGTCTGCACAAACTCCACGTTCAGGAGTCGGGTCAGTAGTTTCTAACCAGTCAGGGAACAAGAAAACATCAGGTTGTTCTGGCAGAGGGGTTTGTCGTGACCGTGGTAGCCAGACCCAAGGATCTCAGCAATAGTTGGGTGGGTCAACATAGGGTATCCATGAAGGGTCTCAAGGCCACATTACATGTTAGGGTTATGTAGTGAAGTAGACCCTACAAGATAAGGATCTCAAACCTTTTACTGTCAAAGATATTATTCTATTTGCATCTATTTTATCTTCTACATTTTTTTATATGTGTTCTACATATAGTTTTATATCTATGTCCATTTTGGAAATCCTGGGGCCCTGTGTTTTTACTTCTTCTAATGTTATGACACTAGACACTCCATTAAAGACTAGAACGGTACGTGTGAATCAGTGCAAGGAGTCCCCTCTTGAGATTGGTGGGTGTCACTTTCATGGGAAGTTCCTTGTCTTAGAGATGATGTGTTTTTATTTCTTTCTAAGAATGTATTGGTTGGATCCTTTTAAAGCCATTATTTAATTATATCACCACATGGTGAGTTTCACTTCACTAGAGGGTGGAGAGAGTATACACCAGGTTGAATGGGATGTCCATGAGAGTAGAGCTGGACCCAAGCAACGTGGGTTGGGAGGGATGACAACCAAGATTACAAGTATATATCTGGATGATCAGGGAATATGTCTAGAATATTTCCCTCTACTATATTATTATTTTAGGGAAATTTTACCAAATGACTTCTCAGCCTTACCTCCAGTTATAGAGGTGGTGTTCACTGTTGATCAAGTGCCAAGAGATATACTCGTATCCATTCCCCCTCATAGGATGGCTACGATGGAGTTGAAAGAGCACAAAAGGTAGTTGGAAGATCTGGAAGCTAAGGGTTTTATCCGCCCAGTACTTCTCCATGAGGTTCACCGGAGCATTTAACGTAAAAGGCAGATAGTACCCTTAGGCTATGTGTGGACTATCATAAACTGAACTCGTTGACGATTAAAAACAAATAACCCTTTCCACGGATAGATAACTTTTATGATTCACTTCAAGGAGTTTGAGTGTTCTCAAAGAATGACTTGGTTAGGATATCATCATGTATGTGTTCGACCTGAAGACATACCCCATACAACCTTTCATAGTAGGTATAGCCTGTATGAGTACTTGGTTTTTCCGTTTGGTCTCGCGAACTCGCTAGAAGTTTTCATGTCACTAATGAACTGAGTGTTCCATCCTTCCCTTGATTCTTTTGTTGTGGATTTCTTTGATGATATGTTGGTGTATTCTGAAAATCTACACGAACATGCCAAGAATCTTGAGATCATTTTGAATACACTAAGAGAGAATTGATTTTATTCTAAGCTCAAAAAATGCCACTTCTAGAAGGATTTTATTCACATCCTAGGTTATGAAAGATCAGAGACAAGAGTATCAGTGGGCCCCAAGAAGGTGTGGGTAGTAGATAACTAGGAGAATCCAAGATCATTTTTCAAGTACTGAGCTTCATGGGGCTAGCTGGTTACTACAAGCATTTTATATAGGACTTATCAAGCTTAGTAGCGTCGATTAATGGCTTGACTAAGATAGTGTGATGTTTGTGAGGGCAGATTCTTATGACCCAGACTTTCAGGAGTTGAAGGGATATTTTTGTTCATCACCAATACTGATATTTCTAGATTCGGGAAAGAGCTACATAGTGTATTGTGATGCATCATGTATTGGGATTGGTGTAGTGATTTTGTAGGAGGATCGAGTTGTTTCATGGTGGTCTCGTTAGTTGAGTCCACATGAGAGAAATTACCAGACACATGTTCTCATGTTAGCTGTAGTTTTCCATGCATTGCATTGTTTGAGATATTATTTATTATTAGAGCATTTTATGGTGTAAACGGACCAGAAAAGTATAAAATACATCTTTACTCAGTATGATTTGAATATCAGAAAATGAATGTGGGTGGAATAACTTCAGTCATTCGGTTTTTATCATTTCTATAATCCTATAAAATGCAATGTCCTTGTTGATGCACTTAGTAGGAGGACTCAGATATAGGTAGTGTAGGAGGCTAGTGGTGAGTGAAATCTCATGCCTTTGTTCATGGAGATGCATTTAGAGGTGCACGATAGTTAGGGACAGACTTTTATTACATCTTTTTCTCTAACCTCTAATCTACTAGACAGAGTGAGGATGATGTGGCTATTAGATTCTGATGTCCTAGTTCTATAGGAGAGTGTGGCAGCTGAGGAGCCTCCTTCGGGGTGGACGATAAGTGAGGATGATGTTAGAAATATACATGGACATGTGTGGCTTCCATGGGATATACATGAGGAGATTATGCAAGAGTTTCATTCTTCAGTGTGGGCAGTGCATCCCAGTGTCCGCAAGATGTACCTTGACTTACACCATTAGTGATGGTCTCAGGTATGAAGCAAGAAGTAGCAGGTTTTGTTACAATGTGTTCCACCTATCAGTAAGTGATGGCAGAACATCATAGGCCAGCTGGTATTTAATAGAAGCTACCCATTCTTGAGATGAAATGGGATGATGTCATGATGGATTTCATAATAGGGTTTCTATGGTCACCTAGAGGCAATGATGTTGTGTGGGTCATCGTTGACATGCTTACGATGGTCACTCATTTCTTACCGATTATGGAGACCTTCAGTGTGGATGAGCTCGGAAACCCATAAATCATAGTGGTTGTACGACTTCATAGGGTACGTTGTTTCAGAGGGTGCTGGCTGTACAAGTACTTCTGAGCACATAATAGAACCCTCAGACTGATGGTCATCTAGATCATACGATACAGATTCTAGATAACATGTTTCTTGCATGTGTCCTAGATATTGGTGGATCATGGGAGAAGAATATACTCCTGGTTGAGTTCCCTAATAATAATAGCTTTTGGGATACTATTCATATGGTACCATATGAAAATTTTTATGAGAGGCCTTGCGGATCACCCTTGTGTTTTCTAGAGGCAGGAGAGGAAGCTATGTTGGGATCTCACCTTGTACAAGAAACCGCTGAGCAATTTCAGTTCATTCACAAGCAGATGGATACTGTGTAGTCTCCTCAAAAATCATAGGATGATCAACATAGATGACCATTGCAGTTTGAGGTCAGGGATTGGTTATTCAAATGTGTGGCACTGAGGTTGGGATAGAAGAGGATTGTGAGAAATGGTATGTTTTCACCAAGATATGTCGGTCTGTTCGAGATTCTAGTGATAGTCGGTTTGTTCACATATTGGTTCCAGTTACCTCTTAGGTACCGATCCTTGCACGCTGTCATCCATGTATCTCAACTATGCATCTATCACTCAAAACCAACTCATATTTTTCATCCCATGGGTCTTGAGGTTTTGGTTGATGCATCCATTGAGGAGGATCTAATTTATATAGTTGACAGGACCATGAAGGTTCCTTATGTCTAGTCAGTACCTCTCATATGGGTGTTATGGAAGCATGGTCAAGTACATGACGAGACTTGGGAGATGGAGGTTGGTGTACATGATCAGTGGAAGGAATTATTATTAGATATTCCTTCACCACCCTTAGAAGGGAAATTTAGGGATGAATTTATTTGATGGGGGATGTTGGTAAGAACCCAGTTCACATTTTTGACGTACAATTTGTTCTTTTATTTTTTCCATTGATTGGTTTTGAAGAAAACAAGGAAATTTTGGTGAAGTAAATAAATCAGGGGTCACATGACATGTAATCCAAGGCACACACTGTTTATATGGCCATGTATGGTTAAAATACTTGGCGTGTGGTCATGTCAGAAAGGAAATGAAGAAAACCAAACTACACACCATGTACTTCCTAGTACACACCATGCATTCATGTCGGTAGGTTTGGAAAAGTAAGTCGGGGGTAGTCAGCTACCAAACGATTAGTAAAATTATATACATGTCATGTATATATACTTACACACTGGGGACTTTGATTTTTTTCACTAAAAACTGGATGGAGCCTCGTCTTCTATTATTTGGATAGAAGGCTCACCCTAGAAACTCGAGAGGAGCACCAATACTTCATCCTATTCTCGATTGAGCATTCGAACTCTGTTTTGATTGTCATTGGTTCTATTTGAACCCAATCAGTGAGTGTTCAATTTATATTTTTCCATTATTGATAATTTTAATTCTCAAAGAATTTATTTAAGGTAGAATGAAAAATATTGTTTCATTGATCTATAACATTCTAGCTTGAATTTGAAGTCGAGGTTGGATGAGGAGAGTTATAATATGATGAGGTAGGTTTTATTGTGAAAAATTTTCAGTGTTATGTTGTTTATAGATGTCGATGTGTTGTGTGCCCATGTTTTGGGTATCATTTTATTTATAAAATTATGCATGTTAATACCTAATGAATTTGAGGTTATTGATTAAATTAATTGAAGCATGATAAATCTTATTAGGTTTGATTAAGGGACACCATGTGGGTGATTATTCCATCAGATGACCATTTATTATCCATTTTTACATAGGATACCGATGGGCATGCCATTTATTACCATTTGAAGGGTTGTTTATATTGAAATTGGTTAATTAAATTTTTTCCAGGTGAAAATGTTAGTTAACAAGTTTTGATAGTTTAATTCAAATGTTAGTCTTATTAGATAAATTTTCACACATGATTTATTAAATTTAAAAGTATTACTATTGTTTAATTAGAATGTTTTGATGATAAATTAAATGTGCCCATGTGAGTTGATTATTGAAAACCATGTGATAGTATAATTTGAATGTGTAGTTTACTATTCTGAAATGCTGATATATCAGGCTTGGTTCTGAAACATTTTGAAATTTTGATACATTGGGCTTGTCCCTAATTATAAATATGTTGAAATGATGATACACTGGGATTATCCCTGATTCTAAATATGAAAAAATACTGATACACCAGGCTTTTCCAAAATTTAAAACAAGTTGAAATGTAGATACATCGGGCTTGTCTCTGAGATATATAGAAATCCAATGACTTGTAACGCATCTGTCAAGCCAAAGCACAAGCATGGATTCTATCTTCAGTAATTTTTTATTAATATCATATTGAGGTATCATCTGTGTTTACTTTATATAGGTGATTGATAGTCTTAATCCATACCCCAGGACTTATATAAATTAATGAATTTTAATTGATTAAAGAACATGAAATTAGTGTAAATTAATTCCAGTACTTGTAGGTTTTATTATTTTTGAGAACCACATAGGTTACTTCATTTTCACTATTGTACACCACCGTTGCATATACTCATTGATATATTGGCACAGAAGATTGATGGTTTCCTACTGGGATTTATTTCTCAAACCCTATTGGGTCAGGCTTTTGGGCCCAAACAGACTCTTTTGCAGCAGGTGTTGATAGAGGCAATGCTTCTTATACTAGTAATTGATTGATTCTTAATATTATAATAGCAAGAGACCAAGAAAAGACGTGCACTGCTGATTTGATTCTTTTTTTATTATTGTAAATTAGTATTGTGTTATAATTTATTGTAGTTTATCTTTTTTTCACAACATTATTAGAAAACTGAACATGTTACATCAATGTGAATTGTTATACCTTTTTGTTATATTTATATGATTTCTTTCACTATTTACTCACTTTCAATTATACATTATTAGAACATTAAACATGCCACATCATTGTGAATTTTTATTCCTTAAAGTTATACTTACTTGATGTCATTCATTGTTTACAAATTTTCATGTTGTTTACTAATTCTGATATTGTTATTGTTTATTCTGTAGTGTTACACTCAGTAAATAAGGGCATTATTTCCCCACTATCACACCATAGTCCCTTACTCCTAGTTGGAAACCTCTGGCATTTGGGGTAATATGCTTGAGGCCATGTGTCCAACTATGTACGAGGCACTTGTTGAGTGGCGTCCAGACCCGGGACGTTACCCTCGAAATGAACATGTGTAGTTATTTCAGGATTGGATGATTGGTATTAGACAAATAATTGGGGAATAAAACCAATTATATAGTTCCCTTGAAATTAGTTATGGATTTTAGGAGTTCACTTGAATCGTGCGTGTTTATAGGGATGAATTGGGAAGGATATTTATAAGAAAAATTTAATCCCCAGAAAATAAAGAATGATTATGATTGGTACACATATATAGAACATTAAAACAAAATATATAACGTGTAAATAATTATAAATAAAAAATTAATTGGGATTAATATAGAAAAATAATAACTACAAATAAAATGGAGTTTTGGGTAGAAAACTCTTAGAGTTTGTCCGAATGAGTTCTGCAATTGACCTTAACATCCTGGATAATAAAATTACTACCATTAGTTAATTAACTAATAACCTTATCAAAATTTATTTATTATACTAAAATTTTATTATGTTTATTTGTGGCCTTTTGGATGAGTTATAAGATACATGTTTATCGCACAGGAGAATTCGATTCATTGGTTTTTAGGATCAGTATACTTCTATATGAGTATAGAGGTTCTTATGGAATTGGTATAATTCTTTAGAAATGAAATTATATGATACAAATGAACATACAAAATATTAAATTGTGATATAAATAATTTAGTTATATTTTATGAGGATGAGTTATTAAATATAACTTTAGTGATAATAATTTGGACTATTTTGGCGATATTTTGATTTTTGGGAACTAGTTTTGTCTTATGAATAGGTATTTTGTATACATATTGGTTTTAAAATATTAAATAATAAATAATAAATATTTTATTATCTACTTCAAAAATAAAAATGGTTACCTAACCATCCTTGAAGGGAAAATTTATGAATAAAGGTTTGTCTTCCTCAAAGGTTGTAAATCAACACCCCCCAGATAGTGATTTTATTTCAATAAAATAAGAGATATATATTTATATAGTAGTTTGATAATGTATATTACCTTAACAAGGTTTCATTCCATTATATGGATGATACTAGAGTTATCATGATAATTTTTATAATGGATGTGAGGAGATGATAATAAAAGAAAATAATTTGAAAATAAAAATAAAAGAAAAAAGAAGAGGGGTTACCACTTGAAATATCATCCTTGAGAACCACCTTCAGGGATGAGGTTTTGTTATTTTGTCATGAAAAATATTCTCTATATGTGGGGAGATTCAATGGAAGATTATTTGTGAAGAAAATTGACGAGCTTTTCAGCTTAGTGGAGTGAATAGATGAGGGGTGAGGGGTGGGTTTTACAGTTATTGTAAAAAAAATTAATAAGTGCATTTAATTTCAAACCAAATGTTATTACATCATCCTTAAATCACTTATGACTCAATAAATCATGTATTTTGAATTTATCGTTAATAACCATATTTTACTATTCACAAAAAAATTCAAGAATTTTATGAAAAAATCCCAAAAAATTCACCATAACCATTTTTCAATGTGGTGAATTAAAAATTATACAACATTGTATCAAAATAATTTTCTAAATATGTGAAATTTATTTATTTTTAAATGAAATAATTATTTACTTGAATAATATAGATTTAAAATTTTAAACTAATATTATAACACTTTCATAAATAAAATAAGGTATCATAAAGTTATCCTAAAATCATTCAAAAAAATATATTTATTTAGGAATAAAATATAGGAATGTTAATATTATTTGAAATCAATTTATTAATTTAAAATTTCAATTAAATATTTATTACTCACACAAATACTAAGATATAATTATTATGTTTTAAAATATTCACTCTCATCTATAAGGTTCCTAAATTTTATTTATTCTTACATAGGTGATGTTACTATTAATAAGGTTCATATTAATATTCATAAGGGTTAGGTTAATATACACCCAAAAATTATCGTGATCATACCAGACTGTAAATATCTTACTAGTCTCAATCGGGTATGTCTATTTTTCAAAATTCAAAAAATATATGTAGATGATTTATGTTTAACAAATATGTTATAATAACAAAGTGTTTTTCACATATACTAAATGTTTCATGCATTAGTTTCTATTTTAAATTTAATTTTAAAACCTTGAGTTGTTACATTCTTACCCCCTTATAAAATTTTGTACTAAAAATATCTTAAAGGTTACTTCATAAAAATATTTGGGTAGGTATTCATCATAAGTTCCTCAAGATCCCATGTTACCTCTCTAGTTTTATGAATTTTCCAATCTACCTTTAACATCTGAGTCATCAAGAATATTTGATGTTATTCATTTATTAATATCATTTTATATACTCCCTCTACTGATTTTCAATTAAATGTGCATAACATATGTGAAATACTCATGCATTAATATTAAATATTATTTTGGAGTATTGTTTCGAATAATACCGATTCATGTCTGTTTAGTATTTTGAATATAACTCTCACCATACTAATCTAAATTGTTTTATTCTTGTCTTGTAGTGTTCTAAATTCAATTTCCTACAAATCACTCAACTGTAGAATTTTCTAATTCGGCCATTTGAAGGGCCATATGGACCACACAAGATGACCCACCGGATCTGCCTAATTTCTGGACAAGCCTTGAAGATTTCATTACTGGGCTCAATTTCCCCGCCCAAATGAGTGGATATTCTTTTTCAAGCTCGGAAATTTCCTAAGGAGTCATGGATAAAAATTTAAAGGCCCAAATCTACCATTTTGGGGCCCAATGGATCCATTGTAATCAAGCCCTCCATTCTGTCCGGGATTTTAAATCAGCCCACCATTCATGACTTTTCAAGTAATCCACTTGTCCAACGAAGCTCATATTTTGTGGTGTGAACGATAAGATATGTAGGATCAACTTTCCAGAAGAAATGGTTAGGATTTGAAGGCATCTACATAGCCATAAATGCATTCACATTTAGGCCATGGAAACTTTCTGGAAAAAATTGGACAGTAGAAAAGTTTTTAGTAATCCGGCCATAACATTGGCCACAAAAGTCCAATGACAGAAAATATTTTAGGGTGAATAGTACACATAAATATCTACAATATTGAAGAAGGATATCTCTCGAGATTCAGATGTCTGAAAGGTCAAATTGTCAGGCCAACATGAGGGGTAGTTTGGGAATGAAAACAGTCCACTACCTTTGGCTATAAATACACTCCCCCCTTCTCCTTGCAAGAGGTTGGCACTTTGGCACCTAGGAGGATATATTGGCACAACCAAGTAATTGACAAGGGCTTAGGAGGATCTTCCATACTCAAGTTTTACTTGAGAAACCTTTCCTCCTTCAATTCTTTCCATGTATTTCATGCTCTTTCCTCTGTAATTGTTTTAGTGAACTTGTAATTTCTTTTGAGTTTTAATGCAAGTTTCTCCTTCATCACTTATAATTATCATACACCTTATTTAGTTTAATATTAATAGTTTCTTAATTGTTGAAAATCAATCTTAAAACCATTTCCTTTAAGTGATTTCTTATTCAATCAAAACACGTGTTTCATTCACGTTCTTTGTAGTTCGTGAGTGTGTTCGGCACACCACTCTTTTCTTGTTCAATTCGTCTTCCTCTTCTTCTCATACCCTAATACTATAAACATCCCTACCAGATTAATAACCATCCTAATGGATGAGTAAATCTCTCATTGGGGTGAGTTATAATTTAGGTATGTTAAGCGATGGAGAGCTTTTGCTCGATGTGTATTCTTTGAATTAACATTGCGTATGTTGGACTTAGCATGTCCTGGATTAATGACTTGTTTTGTTTAACATGTGGTTTCCATGGATTATTGGAACCATAAATATGCTACCATAAACAAGATATGATTAATATTAGAACCCTGAGTTAATTCAAGGCTTGGATTAAAGGCTTAACACTTGGGAATTCCAATCAATGTCAACTTGTGACATGGGTGTTAATTTAATGCAATATAAATCAAAGCTCAAGGATATCACAAGATTAAATAACTAATGATGAACTCACCCCAATATTTATCATATTGTTAAATCAATATTAATCAATCATTCATTTCTATTAAAGCTCTGCAAACAATCCCCCAAATCAAAACGCAAATAAAAAACAATCAACTATAAAAAATTGTACCATCGCCGAGGATTCGACCCGAGTGCTGCTATACACATTAGCAGAGCACCGGAACCTTTAACGGTCGATAGGTGACAATCGGCTGTGCTTTCAAATGGCGTCGTTGCCGGGGATGGTGCATAATTGTAGTTGATAGATTCTGATTTTTGAAAAAAAAGACCAAAAAAATCAAATAACCCACAAAAAAAAATATATTACACAGAGAAACACCCTCCATCATCTTCATGTATTACTTTGCTCTTGATGCCCTGTAGCCTCCCAAAAAATCCCTCGGATTTGTTTGATCCTGAGATTAAGCGAACTATTCTCCGAATTAGGAGGAACCTTAGGGACAATCAAAACAACCACGACCCACTCATTCCTAGACCAATTGATTTAGAGATGGCTAATCCTAGGGAAAAGACCCTTAAAGAACTCGCTGCCCCCGATATGAATTACCAACCTCTTGGTATTCAATATCCAAACATTGAGTCTGATTTCTAACTCAAATCGGGTTTGATTCATCTTCTTCCTCATTTCCATGGGCTAGCTGGTGAGGATCCTCATCTTCACCTCAAAGAGTACAAGTGGTCTGCTCAACCGTGAAACCTCAAGGGGTTTCTGAAGAACAAATCATGCTTAGAGCTTTCCCCTTTTCCCTAGCAGATTCTGCCAAGTCTTGGCTCTACTACTTCCCACCTGGTTCCATAAACTCATGGGTTGACATGAAGAGACTTTTCCTTGAGAAGTACTTTCCCGCTTCCCGAACTCCTTCTATCCGAAAGGAAATAAGCGACATCCGTCAATTCCCTAATGAATCACTCCATGAGTATTGGGAGAGGTTCAAAAAGCTTGTGGCAACTTGTCCACACCATCAAATCCATGGCCAACTCTTGATCCAATACTTCTATGAGGGGTTATTGTCTATGGATAGAACTCTCATTGATGCCGCAAGTGGCGGTGCTCTTGTTAACAACACTCCTGCAGCTGCACGAGAACTCATAAGCAACATGGCTGCAAACATCCAACAATTCCATACTCAAGCACTTGATCAAGTGAAACAAGCCCAAGAGAATCAATCCATAGAACCCAACAAAATGACTGAGTGGATGAGTGAAATTACAGGTCTTGTGCGTCAACTAGATGTGGCTTCCAAATCCCCAAACTCCTCTCCTCAACAATCTCTTTTCACTGGGCCTGTCAAGAACTGTGGAATCTGCAACTCACCAACTCATCCGACTGACACATGTCCACAACTTCAAGATGATCCATCTGATTCATCTAGTCCAATGAATCTCAATGCGGCATATGATCAGTGAAACTTCAACCCTCAACAATCAGGTCAGTTTGTTAGAAACTTCAACCAACCCCACTCTGAGCCATTCTCTTCTACCTTTAACCCACCTATGAGGTATGGTAATCCCATTTCTCATCCTCCTTAGTTCCCTCATCAAAATCCACACCAGTTCCAATATGGTCAAAGTGGTGGTAACATCCATCAACCTTATCCTTTTGTTCCTAAACCCCAAAGAAACAATCCTCCTCCTGGATTCCACTATCCTAACGAGCCTTCCCAATTCCCCACCCAATACAATCGCTTTCCCAAGAATCAAAATCAAGGCCAACCCAATTTGGGACAAGCCTCTTCTTCTAAACAACCATGGGAAAGTGCTGTAGAGGATGTTTCTTCCTTCAGCCGTTATAGACTCAAGAACATTGAAACCCAAATAGGTAAACTTGCATCCCACCTTAGCCAGCAACAACTATCCAATTCAACCCAAATCCCAGCTCAACCATTACCCAACCCTAAGGGTAATGTAAGTGCAATTGCACTTAGATCGGGAAAGCAAATTGCTATGCCCCATGCTAATTCCACTACCTCCCCTTTCTATGTTGATGTAGAAAATGAAATGAACAAAAAGCTAGAAAAGGAACTTGAATCCACTACTTCACCTCCTTCCATTCCTCTAAGGAACCCAATTCCTTTTCCTCAAGCCATCTCCAAGCCTAAGAAGTCCTTTGAACCTGATCCTGAAATTCTTGACATGTTTAGACGTGTTGAAGTGAACATCCCCCTCTTAGATGCCATCAAACAAATCCCTCAATATGCCAAGTTTCTTAAGGAATTGTGTACACATAAGAGGCAACTTAAAAACATTGAAAATGTTTCAACCCAACAGTCCATTCCCATGAAGTGCAAAGATCCTGGGACCTTCACGGTTCCATGTCAAATAGGGAGATCCAACTTTGATGATGCACTCATAGACCTTGGAGCCTAAATTAATGTCATGACCAAATCCATTTTCTCCAACCTTGTTCTAGGTACCTTGCACCCAACGGGTGTTGTCATTCAATTAGCCAATCGAAGCACTGCCAGTCCTGAGGGGATAATTGAGGATGTTCTTGTTCGGGTCAATGATCTTATCTTCCCAGCTGATTTCTATGTCCTTGACATGGAAGGTGAGACGACCTCTTCTCAATCTCCCCTAATTCTAGGAAGACCATTCCTCATGACTGCTAGAACCAAGATCGATGTCCATTCGGGCATCTTATCCATGGAATTTGGTGACCAAGTGGTCATGTTAAACATTTTTCAGGCCATGCGATACCCATCAGAGAATCACTCTTCATTCTCTATTCATGCATCTGATGACACTTCTAAGAGTCAACTCACCTCCATTTCTTCATGCTCATCATGTTCTAATGATAGTGGAGACTGTGAAATCTTCTCAATGATTAACCAAGTTATAAATGGAGAAGTTGATGTTGACCTTTCTTTCTTAGACTCCATCAATCAAAGTGAACTTGAAAACTCTCTTGAATCCCACATCAACTCTGATCTCTACTTCTCTACCTTGGACAGTGTTGAGGAAAATGATCCAAACCCATCTAGAATCCGTTCTCCTGCTCCTAACTTGTCTAGATCTCAAATCAAGGCTGAAACTGATCTAAAACCACTTTCTTCACACCTCAAGTATGCATTCCTTTTCCATGATCCCTCCTACCCTATCATTATCTCTGCTTCACTTTCTGAAACTGAGGAGTCCCAACTTATTCAAGTGTTAGAGAAAAACAAAAATGCCTTAGGTTGGACCCTAGAGGATATTCCAGGAATCAACCATGCCCTTTTCATGCATCACATCCATCTAGAGGAATCATCCTAACCAATTAGGCAACCTCAAAGAAGACTCAATCCACTCATACTTGAGGTAGTTAGGGAAGAGATTACCAAGATTCTTAAAGCTGGTATTATCTACCCAATTTCTGATATTGAATGGGTTATTCCAATTCAAGTCATTCCAAAGAAGGGCGGGATAACAGTTGTCACAAATGAACATGGAGAAGTGGTCACAACTCCAGTGAAAAACAAATGGCGTGTGTGCATCGATTATCGCAAATTGAATGTTGAAACACAAAAAGATCACTACTCACTTCCTTTCCTTGACCAAATACTTGAGTGATTGGCCGGAAAGTCACACTATTGGTTTCTTGATGGTTACACCAGATACTTCCAAATTCCAATCGCACCTCAAGACCAAGAAAAGACCACATTCACTTGCCCCTTTGTAACCTATGCCTATATGCGAATGCCTTTTGGCCTTTGTAATGCTCCTGCAACATTCCAGCGGTGTATGATGAGTATCTTTTCTAAATTCATTGAGAATTGAATGGAGGTCTTCATGGATGACTTTACCATTTATGGCGAGTCATTTGAATCTTTCTTACATTCACTCTCTTTGGTCCTTTAAAAGTGTGTCAAGTGCAACCTTGTGCCGAATTTTGAAAAATGTCACTTCATGGTTTCAAATGGGATTGTTCTAGGGCACATAATTTCTCAAGAGGGTATCCATGTTGATCCAGCCAAAATTGAGGTGATCCAATCACTTCCTGAACCCAAATCAGTTCGAGACATTCGTTCCTTCCTTGGTCATGCCAGTTTCTATCGGCGATTCATTCAGAACTTCAGCAAGATTTCCCTCCCACTCACTCGTTTACTTAAAAATGATGTCACATTCAATTTTGATGAGGCTTGCAAGAGAGCCTTCATTCAACTCAAATATTCTCTCACATCTGCTCCAATAATCCAACCCCCAGATTGGACCTTACCATTTGAATTGATGTGTGATGCTTCTGATAGGGCCATTGGGGCTGTTCTTGGTCAATGAAGAGAAAACATTCCTCATGTCATCATTTATGCCTCAAAAACATTGGATGAAACTCAATCACACTACACTGTGACTGAAAAATAACATTTAGTTTTGGTTTTTTCCTTGGATAAATTCCGTCCCTATCTCTTAGGTACCAAAATCATCACTTTCACAGACCACTCAGCATTAAAGTTCTTACATAAGAAAAGTGATTCCAAACCAAGGCTAATAAGATGGATTTTAATGCTCCATGAGTTTGACCTTGTGATAAAAGATAAACCTGGAAAAGAAAACCCGGTGGCTGACCACCTGAGTAGAATTTCTATTTCTTCTCATTCCGAAAAAATTGATCCAAAATTTCCAACTGAACACCTCTCATCTCTCACTCCAAAGTTACCATGGTATTCCCCAATTGTCAATTACTTGGTTTCTGGTGTTTTCCCTGAATATTTTTCAAAAGAACAAAAAGAAAAGATGAAAAGTGATTCAAAGAATTATTTTTGAGAAGATAATAAACTTTGGAAAACTAGGGCTGACATGGTAATTAGGAGATGTGTTGATGAAACTGAACAATCCTCCATCTTGGAATTCTTCCACTCAATGCCAGGAGGTGGACACTTTGGACCACAAAGGACTTCTCGAAAGGTCCTAAATTCTGGATTCTTTTGGCCTTCACTCTTCAAGGAATCACAGGAGTTCTGTCAATCATGTCCCACTTGCCAAAAGTTTGGTACAATTTCCAAAAGAAACGAAATGCCTCAAAAGCCATTAATCTTCTGTGAGATTTTCGATGTTTGGGGCATCGATTTCATGGGACCTTTTCCCCCTTCCAGTGGATTATCGTATATTCTCCTTTCCATTGACTATGTTTTTAGGTGGGTCGAGGCCAAACCCACTAGGGAAGATGATGCTCAAACTGTGAGTGAGTTCCTCAAAACCCATATCTTCCATCGATTCGGAACACCAAATGCTTTGATAAGTGACTTAGGAACTCATTTCTGTAATAGAACCATGGAGTCACTTTTGAAAAAGAATGGGGTTGTACATAAAACATCCACTGCATATCACCCTCAAACAAATGGAATGGCTGAACTTTCTAACAGAGAAGTGAAAAGGGTGCTTGAAAGAATTGTTAAGCCCACAAGAAAAGACTAGCCCGATAGACTTGGTGAAGCACTTTGGGCCTATCGAACAGCCTATAAGACAACCATTGGGATGTCTCCATTTAGGCTAGTTTTTGGTAAAGCCTGTCATTTACTAGTTGAAATCCAACATAAGTCATTTTGGGCTGTCAAAACTTGTAAATTTGATTGTGAAAAATTTGGTGAAGAAAGATTGTTGCAGTTGACTGAATTGGAGGAGCTTAGACTAGATTCGTATGAGAACTCCATTCTCTACAAAGAAAAGGAAAAGTCACTCCATGACAAGCACATTCTTCGAAAGGTATTTCATGAAGGTGAAAAGGTAATTCTCTTCAATTCTCAATTTCGACTTCACCCAGGTAAGCTCAATTCTCGTTGGGATGGACCTTTTATTATTACTAATGTTTACCCATTTGGTGCAGTGCAAGTCCAAGACCCTTATTCAAAAAGAACATTCACAGTAAATGGACACCGGTTAAAGCATCACCATGAGAGGCCATTCACTTCAGGTTCCACATCGACATCCATTGACCCACCACTAGATGGAAACGGCGACCCACCAAATCCAAACCAGGGGCACCTCTTTCCCTTTAACTATCTCTCTCCTCAATCTCTCTTCCCTCTCTTCTTCCCTCTATTTCTTCTTCTTACTCTCTCCCTCTCATTTTTTTACAACATTCTTCCACAACATTTTTTCTTTTTTCTATTTTGTGTGGATGTGTCATTAAAAATTAAAAAAAAATTAAAACAAATTAATTAAAAAAATGAAAATGAAAAAAAGGGGTGTCATAATTACTCATCATCCAATATTGAAATTTTGTCCAACCATTTTAGGGAGTCAAAAGGCTTGTTTTAAACTCAAATATATTGAATTTTTATCTCAAACTTGGGTAAAAAATTTTGTGCCAAAAACAAACATTTTGAATGAAAAATTTTTGGTGGAAAATAATTCTCCCCTACCGTGAGGAATAACATTAGCCTTCATGCCAAGGTCATATATGGCAATATTTTTCATTGTGTGTCTTCACCACTGATTGTGAGTCTTGAGTTTGTGGACCTTCGAGCTGAATTTCCATCTTTTGTGTGCATTATTATGATAGTGGCATTTTCTAAGCCACATGAGAATCAAAATAGCCAAATAGCTTCCTGTTACTCTTACATTAATCCTACTTTTGAAAGCCCCTTTTAGCCTATGAAAACCTTTCTTTTGATAGCCACATTACAAGCCTAATACCTTGTCCCACCCAACATCTTCATGGATTTTCATTGTACAATTTTCTGAAATTTAAGTGTGGGGGGAATGGACTTCATTTTTGGGCGTACTTTCATTGATTTCCAATGTGTCATCATATGCTTGAGGGCAAGCATCCATTCAAGTGTGGGGGAGAGGTTGTAATTCTGTGAGCTTTAGGGTGTATATGTGTAATTGTCATTTGTACAAAAGTCATTGAAAAGTGTTCAAAAAAACTGAAAAAAATTATATTAAAAAAAATGAAAAAAAATAAAATAAAAAAATGGAATGGGTTGTGTCTTGGGTGGGTCAAAATCATTCATCATAAACCTTTTATCTTGTTATAACTACTAAAATTAGTTCCATGAGGAGATCAAGCATGGGTTGGGAGATTCCTGTGAGACTTTTTGCAAACACAACTTTCGAAAAAGAAGCAAAAAGAGAGATAAAAAAGAACACTTGAATCATCTTGTATTGTGTCATTATTGGAAGTCTCCCATGTTTTACATATTCCATCATCTCACCCTATTCCATTTTCTATCTCCCTCACTTTTCATTCATCACACATTCATGCCCTTGTAAATATGTGTTTCTATTTCCTTTCAAATCAAATTTCAAAAAAATGTCCATTGATTTTTCCATGTTGGTGTTTTTAACCCCTCTTTTCCTTTGGACATTATATACCTACGGTCTCATAGCCACTGAAAATCCCCTTAAAACACCTCTTGATTCTTGTACACATTATATTTGGGAATGGAAGGTGAGTGCTCTTACAAACTCTTGATTTTCACTTTTTGTTGGTGAATGAGTGAACCCCCTAAAATACATTTTTATCATCTTGGGGGGAGTAAGTTTTGAGTGCCTACATTTTCCAATTCAACCCTTTAACATGAAAAAATGAATTGTTTCTTCTACATTATTGTGAACCAAATTTGTGATGGAATTCAATATGGATGAGTGAAATAGTCTAAACCTCCCCTGATTGGTGAAAACAAAATTTTAATATTTGTTGGTGAATGAATATGGTTTTGTTTTGATTTTCTTTTGTGTTTGTTGCACATGAGGACATGAACAATATTAAGTGTGTGGGATTTGATGTTATTCATTTATTAATATCATTTTATATACTCCCTCTACTTATTTTCAATTATATTTGCATAACTTATGTGAAATACTCATTCTTTAATATTAAATATTATTTTGGAGTATTGTTTCGAATAATACAGATTCATGTCTGTTTAGTAATTTAAATATAACTCTCACCCTAATAATCCAAATTGTGTGATTCTTGTCTTTTAGGGTTATAAATTCAATTTCCTAAAAATCACTCAACTGGAGAATTTGATAATTCGGCCATTTGAAGGGCCATATGGTCCACACAAGATGACCCACCGGATCTGCCTAATTTCTGGACCATCCTTGAAGATTTCATTACTGGGCTCAATTTCCCAGCCCAAATTTGTGGATATTATTTTTAAAGCTCTGGAATTTCCTAAGGAGTCATGGATAAAAATTTAAAGTCACAAATCTACCATTTTGGGTCCCAATGGATCCATTGAAATCAAGCCCACCATTCTGTCCGGGATTTTAAATCAGCCCACCATTCTGTCCGGGAATTTAAATCAGCCCACAATTCTTGACTTTTCAACTAATCCACTTGTCCAAAGAAACTAATATTTTGTGGTGTAAAAGATAAGATAAGGAGGATCACCTTTCCAGAATAAATGGTTCAGATTTGAAGGCATCTCCATAGCCATAAA
Source organism: Viscum album (assembly GCA_963277665.1). Taxonomy (NCBI): domain Eukaryota; kingdom Viridiplantae; phylum Streptophyta; class Magnoliopsida; order Santalales; family Viscaceae; genus Viscum; species Viscum album. Next base: position 797,108,263 of record OY728157.1, read on the forward strand.
TGCATTCACATTTAGGCCATGGAATCTTTCTGGAAAACATTGGACAGTAGAAAAGTTTTTAGTAATTCGGCAATAACATTGGCCAAAAAAGTCCAATGACAGCCAAATTTTGAGGGTGACTAGTAAACATCCATATCTACAATATTTAAGAAGTATATCTCTCGTGATTCAGCTGTCGGAAAGGTCAAATTGGCGGTCCAACTTGAGGGGTAGTTTTGGAATGAAAACAGTCCACTACCTTTGGCTATAAATACACTCCCCTCTTCTCCTTGCAAGAGGTTGGCACTTTGGAACCTAGGAGGATATATTGGCACGACCATGTAATTTCCAAGGGATTGGGAGGATCTTCCATACTCATGTTTTTACTTGAGAAAACTTTCCTCCTTCATTTCTTTTCATGTATTTCATGCTCTTTCCTTTGTAATTGTTTTAGTGTACTTGTAATTTATTTTGAGTTTTAATGCAAGTTTCTCCTTAATCACTTCTAATTATCATACACCTTCTGTAGTTTAATATTAATAGTCTCTTAATTGTTAAAAAACAATCTTAAAACCATTTCCTTTATGTGATTTCTTATTCAATCAAAACACGTGTTTCATTCACGTTCTTTGTAGTTCGTGTGTGTGTTTGGCACACCACTCTTTTCTTGTTCAATTATTCTTCCTCTTCTTCTCATACCCTAATACTATAAACATCCATACCAGATTAATAACCATCCTAATGGCTGAGTAAATCTATCATTGGGGTGAGTTATAATTTAGGTATGTTAAGTGATGGAGAGCTTTTTCTCGATGTGTATTCTTTGAATTAACATTGCGTATGTTGGACTTAGCATGTCATGGATTAATGAATTGTTTTGTTTAACATGTGGCTTCCATGGATTATTGGAACCATAAATATGCTACCATAAAAAAGATATGATTAATATTAGAACCCTGAGTTACGTCAAGGCTTGTATTAAAGCCCTAACACTTTGGAATTCCAATCAATGTCAACTTGTGACAAGGGTGTTAATTTAATACAACATAAAGCAAAGCTCAAGGATATCACAAGCTTAACTACCTAATGATGAACTCACCCCAATATTTATCAAATTGTTAAATAAATATTAATCTATCAATCATTTCAATTAAAGCACTGCAATCAAACCCCCAAATCAAAACAGAAATAAAAAAAAATAAACTATAAAAAATTGTACCATAGTCGAGGATTCGACCTGAGTGCTGCTATACACATTAGCAGAGCACCAGAACCTTGAACGGTCGATAGGCGACAATCGTATGCGCTTTCAATTTTCTATACCTATTATTTAGTGTCCAAAATTCAAATAGGTTCTTTATAGTAAGACAAGTTAGGTTTAAATTATAAACCTTCAGAAGTGAGTACTTCTGTTGGATATGTCATGTCCATTCTCAAAAATGAAACATAGAACACATTTAGTAACTCAGAAAGGCTTTATAGCATTTCCAAATGATAACTCACAAGTACAATTCTCTCCATTTTTTCAAGAAGTCCAATGTACCTGGGGATCATTTTCCCTTTCATCCGAAATATTATAACACTATTTAATAGATATACTTTCTAAAAAACATAATCTCTAATATTAAATTCCTAATTTCTCCTTCGATTATCAGCTTTACTATTTTTCCTTATTTTAGATTATTGGATATGGGCTTGAGTAGTGTTTTCCATTGATTTTTCTTCATATGTTATGGTTCTACAAGCTTCCACTCACCAATATAATCCTAGCATATCGGTGTATGGCATATCTTTCCATACTATGCTTTAAATGGTTCCATTTTAATACTATAATTGAAACTATTATAGTGAAACAACCTCTACCAGAGAAAAATACTGATCGCACATACCCTGAAAATAAAATGAGCATGATATCAACATGTCTTCTTATATTTGGATCATCCTTTCTGACTACCCATCAGTTTATGAATGAAAATAAGTACTCAAAATAAGATCAGTATCCGAATTTTTCAGGTGATGTTTCTAGAATTTTGATGTAAATTGTGGATCATGATGAGAAACAATTAATAGAGGTTCTCTATAAATTCTCAAAATTAGGAATTTCACACTTCACATTGTCCCCCCATAAATGTTCCTTCAAATATCAATACATCTTAGTGCTAACACTATGAATAGGGTCATTAAAACTATGGGAATCATCTAATAACTCCCTTTTTAGCTCATGTATATTGGGAAAACATAGTCTTATCCTAAATTTCAGAATTCCTTTCTCACAAAAGTAGTATTTAAACTTCCGATCATTAACACCCATAGTATTATTTTGAATATTATCATCATCATATTAAGATATTTTAATAATTTTTTATGATTATGGTTTGGAAACCAATGTAAAAAGTAATTATGAATCACATTATTTTATAATTCCCATATCCAACCTTGCTAGATCCATATACATATGAACCTATTCAATCCTTATTTTGTTCTGAACTACATGATCTTTCCTACTCAATGCATTTTTTGACATACTTTTCTTTTTTGGAATTGTAGATTATGGAATAATCATAATCCTTGAGTAGCTTTATCTGCCACTCTTTCCTCATATTGAGTTCTTACTATGAGAAGATATATTTCAAGCTCTTTTGATTAGTATATATCTCACATATTTAATCATAATGTTGATGTATCCATATATTCAAATTAAATATTATAGATTCAAACTCCAAATCATGATTTGGATAGTTTTGTTCATGATTTTTTAACTTCCATGATGCATAGGAAATAATTTTATCATTCTTCTCAAGGACAGATCCAAGTCCTCTATTTAATGAAGCACTATAAATTAAAAATCCACCATATCTAGATTGTGGAATAAATATTGTAGAATTCAATAATCTATTCTACACTTCATTAAAACATTATTCACATTATTTCTTCCAAACAAACTTAACCTCTTTACAGGTAACCTTTCTTAACAGGTTCTCTAATCGAGTGAATTTTAGAATGAAATGTTGATAATAACTTTTTAACCCAAAAATATTATGTTCTTTAGTTATGTTCATCGGAGTAGGAAATTCCATAATTCTTTTGTTTTTGTAGGATCAAATAATATTCCATCCTTAGAGACAATATCGCCATGAAAAGAAATTGTTAGAATCCATAATTAAAACATGCTAAACATCCCAAATAATTTTTTCTTCTATGAGCCTTCTGAATAATGTGTAAGTGATTCTCACAATATTCATATCTTTTTGTGTATACCAAGGTATCAAAAAGAAATACCACAATAATTTCAACATGACATTTCTTGAAAACTCTATTCATTAGATCCATGAAAAAAGAGGGTTCATTAGTCAGTCCAAAAGGAATTAATATAAACTCATAATGACCATACCTTGTTCGAAATATTATCTTTGAAATATCTTCCTTTCATAAATGCAAATGATGCTATCTAGAAGGAATTTAAATCTTCACGAAATATTGTGATCCATGAATATGATCAAATAAATCATAAATGTGAGGTAGGTGATATTTTTTGTTTATCGTAATAGCATTGATTTATCTATGGTCAATACATTTCCTCATGGTTTTATCTTTCTTCACAAAAAAGAGATTAAGGGATCCTCATAGAGGAATAGTAGGGAAGAGAAATCCTTTATCACTAAATTTCTCTAGTTGTTTAATCAATTCTACTAATTCCACCATGACCATTATGTAAGGAGTAGTTGATATAGGACTTGAACCAAGAATTAAATCAATTGAGAACTAAATGTCCTACTCTTGATGATGTCCAGGTTAATCCTATGAAAATACAAAAAAGTATTATTTCCCAAAAGGTATACCCTCTATTTTAATATTTCATCCCTCAATCATAGATATTGATTTATCTTCATCTCTAATAATTGAATTCAGAAGAGCTAATGGGTGTGGATCTATATAACAATCATATGGTGATGTTTCTGCTATAATGATAATGGATTTTACAGCATCCTGAAAAATCATAATATCAATCATTTAATAATTAATTTTCTTATCATATTCTAAAATAAATTCAATTTTAAAGATTATATCAAAGTTGAAAATAGGAATTATTATAAAATCAGAAGATAAATCACATTTATATGCCATAATGGGGACTTCCTCACACATCATTGTTGTCATGAGACATTCCTTATAGGTTTTGACTGAAAAATACCTTGGTAAGGATAATTGGAAATATATAATTATTAATGAAAATGGGATCATATAAAGGAATGTGATGATCTAGAGTCAAATAATACATTGTCTATTTTTAAGGATGTGATTATTGTACCTGTCACCACACCATTAAGAAAATTAACTTCACCAATTCCGATCACATAACCTTGGCCTTACTCACTTGTCCTTCTCTGGAAATGTTACAATGATTCTTAAGACCGTCATTCACATAATGCAACATCTATTTATAATTTTATCATATAACATTGATAGATTATTTCATTCCCATGAAATATTGAGATTGGTGGCCTTTTTCTCTACATTTGAAACAGAGAACTTTTCATTTTAAGAAGGATTTTGGGTATTTTTTTCGAAACGTATCACATGATGGAAAATGTGTTTTTCATTCTTCCTTTTATCCACTCCCTCTTCTTATCTTAATTCCCTATAATGTCTTAAGAATTAGAGAATTCTTTCTCTATATTGATAGCACATGATACTATATATTCATATGATGGGAATGTTTGGGAGACTATTTCCCTTCAAACGAATGTTTTTAAACTGTAAAACAATTGATCAATCATTCCCCATGGACTATTTTGGTATTACTAGTAAATACTTTCAAATCTTGTTAATATGTTTTCAGACTTCTCAATGTTTTTATCTGATTTTTATCAAACCAATGAATTTTGTCTCCAAATCTACTCACTGTTCTCAAGGAAACTATTTTTCTTACAATATTTCCTTAATGTCCATCAATTCCATTTATTCTATTTCTTCCTCATCCATTGTCTTATTAATTAACAACAACAACTGAACTGCATCTCCCGATAGATGATAAACATCCATGAAAACCTTATCCATTTAATTACATCCCAAAGTGATAAATATATTCTCTAAAGAACATATCCATTGCTCCAATGCAAATATGTGCATAGTCTCATTAAATGATGGAGGTTGTTGTTTCATAAACAATTCTAACATTGACTGTCCACATTGTGGATCATGATTATCCATATGGGAAAGGTTATTGTTCTTATCCTGAGTAAGTTGTCCCAGTATAGTTATAAGCTGCTAATCACTTGATGCAGATCTAGTACTATCATTATTATCCTGTACAAGAGGAAAATCCAAATATGGGATATGTGTGTTCATGTGATCGAAATTCTTCCCAATAGGTTCCATTTATAAATAATGGCATAAAATAAATTAGGTCATGAATCAAAATAAATAATGTTGAACTAGAAAAACACTTAACATAAATTCATGCTTTATATATGTCTAATCTCATAATCATAAGAATGGCTACTTAGAGGTCATATTTACATTTAAATCATTCTAAATGGTTTATAATGAAAATGTGAATTATCGAAGAATAGCCCCTTTGAGAGTCAATATAGGTGTGCAGTACGACTTGTTTTTGTGTACCAGGTCACCCTGAGTCGAGCCCACAACAAATTTTTGGAATAGTTACTCATAGGTACATTTTTTTCCGAACCATGTCCACTTTTGGTGTCTAGATAGATATTTACATCCCAGAATGATCCATATATTCTATACCTTACCAAAATTGAAGGGTGTTCTTGTATACTCAACCTCAATGTATAACATAGGGTTTTCTTACCTAGTATACATTTCCTAAATCTAGTTTTAATTGTTTCTACTAAACTCCCTCTAATATCAACTATAAAGACCTAGACCCTAGTTTCCTAGAGATGGTGCATTATATTAATACATTTATATGAGTATAAGAAAGTCATTTCCTAAAGGAATGAATAGTTTTGATGTTTTTCAAAAAAAGATATAAACACAATTTCAATATTACAATTTTAAATTTAAATAATAATAAAAATTCTATTTTAAATAATCATGACCCCTAGATTATCCCTGCAATTCATTCATAATATTCATCTTCACCACCCGGGTAACAATAAAACAAAAGAAAGGGTGATCTTAGATGATCAGTAAGGGTATTTAATACAATGGAATTTATCATAAAAATAATCACTAAACATGTAGAACATCAAAAAGAATATGACATTAAAAATATAATCGAGCATAATATGGAATAAATGAAGGCTTATTAAATGGGGAAATATAAATGATAAAAAGAGAAGGGAAAAAACCATTGATATTCTATTACTCAAATAATAACATGTTTTATCAATTACTAATACCAAAATGATGGAATGCATACTTTTGGACATCTTAAAGTTATATTCAAGGCCTTAGCCAAGAAGTCTAAAAATACTAGGGTAATGCCTCATCTAAAACCCAGTTATGTTTTGCTTCATGATACCAAGATATAAAGTGAGGGGATATAGAAATATGCACCTGTCACTTTTTATGTCCAATCCATTCCTCATACAAAAGGGGAAAATCATAAAAAAACATTAACATATGAAATAACTTTCCCCAATCTGTACATGTAAACACTAATCATTCTAAGTAGCATATAGAATTGTATCGAGATAAAAAATCCACAATAAAACTGATCATAAAAAATTTAATACAATATGTCATATGGTAAATATTTTATTTTATCCTTAATAAATCATAATATTAAATAGAGGTGTTTAAATATATAAAATTTCTCTAATAACAACATATATGAATTTTATTAATAAATACACATTCACTTGGAATAGAAGATTTCATTTGGAAAAATAATTTCATAAAACTTGACCTGATATATAATGGTTTTCCATGATAAAATGAGAGGTTTTAGATAAATAATTGTTGCCTAAAATAGATTACAGTGTTCCTTTGAAAATATGTATGAATTTGAGAAATTCGCCTGAATTGGGCTTTCTTATCAGGATGAATTGAGAAATATTTTTATAAAACATTTGACTCCCCATAAAAATAAATTGGTACATATATATAGAACATTAACAAAGAATTAGTGAGTAGTATATAAGAGTAATTAATAATTTCATTTTTACTAAGAGAGATTGAGTGTAAGCCGAATGAAAATGGAGGTTCGGGTATAACACACTTAGCTTATGTTCGAATGAGTTTTTCACATGACAATAAAATCCTTGATAATAAAATTAAATCCATTAATTAATTAATTCATAACCTTATAGACATTTATTTTATATAGTATAATTTTATTTAGTTCATTTATGGAATTTTGGATGAGTTATAAGATACACTTTTATCACTCAGGAGTGTTCGATTCCTTGGTTTTCATGATCAGTATACTTGTATGTGAGTTTGGAAGTTCATGTGGAATCTATATAATTATCCCTATTTAAAATTATTTGATAAAAATAATCATATAAAATATTAAATAGTGATATATTTCATTTTTTTAATATGGTATGAGGATGATCTATTAGGTATAACATTAGTGATAATCATTTAGATATTTTGGTGATATTTTGATTATAACTTTTTAGTTTTTTCATACGAATGCTTATTATGTATATACACTAGTTTAGAACAAATAAAGGATATAAAAAGTATTTTTAAACTGGTTCAACCATAAAAATGTTTTCACAAACATCTATTATGGATAAATTGAAGAACGGAGGTTTTTCATCCTCGAATGTTGTAAATCGCCACCTCCCTAATGACGATTTGATTTTTAAAAAAATAGATAGATAATTGTTTTAGGAAGGATATTCCATAACCCTGATATAATTATAGTATATAAATGGTACTATATTTATCATGATTATTTACATATATGTTATGATGAGTAGATAAAAAAAGAAAATAAATAGAAAATGAAATAAAAAAGTAAAAGGTAGAGGGTTTTCCTCTTGAAGTATCCTATTTGAGTACCTCCTTAAGGGATTGAGGATTGGTCTTTTTCCAAGAAAAATAGCTCCTTGAAATTGGGAGAGTATGGGGAAGAGTATTTGGTCATATCATAAATAAGAATAAGGATTAAAGGAGTTATTAGAATAAGAGGTGAGGGTGGTTTTTATATTGAATAAGAGAGGTAATTTTTGAATATATTATGCATTGTTTTATTATTTGGCTCAAGAAAAGAAATAGAGTTTATTATTGTGACCAAAAATAGTAATAAGTGCATGTGATTTCAAAAAAAAGTGTTCTTAAATCATCCATAAATCACCAATGACTCATGAAAATATTTTTTTAGCATATATCGTTAATTATAAAATTTTACTATTTGAAAACAATTCATGTATATTAGAAAAACTCAAAAACCACCACAATAATTTTTTAATGCGTCTAATTTGAAAATGGACTATAGTTTATTAAATTATTTTTATAAATATGAAATGTTTAGTTTTTTTTCTAAATTTAATCATTATATACTTGAAAAATATCGATTTAAAATTTAAAATTTTTATTATAACTCTTTCTTAAATTAACTATGGTCTCATAAAATTTGCCTGAAATAATATTAAAAAAAATTACTTATTTAAGAAAAAATTTATGAAAATTAATTAAATATTAAATCAATTTATTAATTTAGAATTTTAATTAAATATTTGTTACATAGATATATGCCAACACCTAATTATTAATTTCTAAAATATTCACTCTCATTTATAAGGTGTCTAAATATTATTCCAACATACAAGGGTGATGTTACTATTAATATGGGTCATATTAATATTCATAAGGGTCATGTTACTATTCACTGAAAATGTTTTTTGATCCCACCAGACACTAAATATATTACGAATCGCAACTGTGATTGTTAAATTTTTGAAATTCAAAAAATAGTGGTAGAAAAATTTTGTTTAGCAGTTATGTTATAATATCAATGTTTTATTTCATAGAGACTCAGTGTTGCAAGAATTACATTATATATTAAATTTATTTTTATAACTTTGGGGTGTTATAGATATGAAAAAAACACTACAATACATTTTTATAGTGGAAGACAACTACTGTCATATAACCAAGCAGAAGAAAGAACCAACAAACCCAAGGGCTCAAAACACATAACACCAAAGCTCCAAACCACTTCCATTATCCAATTCAACACTACATTCCATGTTTGATGATTCACCACTAAAGAAGTGGGATACTCTTTCTTTTTAATGTATTCTGATGAACAATATTTGCAAGATAACCAAAGTTGCAAAGCAGGGGTGAGTAGTGGAACTCAGAAAGATTTTTTCCAATGACTTACCTACTAACACCACTAGAAAAGAACGTGTTATCACATTTATGTAAAAAAATTATATAAAACAATTGAAATTATTTTATATCAAAGAAACATAAATTAATACAAAAAAATACATACTAAAATAGTATCCATGGAAATGAAACCAAACAATTCTTTAATCCATTAAACATTCCTTCTTGGTTAACCCATTACATGACACACCAACACACCCACGCATGCAAGCTTGGCATAGAGTACCACACTCAAGTGGAGTATCTCATCAATCAACTATGTCATAGTAATGTGGTCAATGTCCTTGTTCCCCAATGATGCAGTCCCTTTACCCAAGGTTTAGTCCCATCATACCCCAATGGTAAACACCCCTTATTCAAGGTCACTTCAAAAGAATGAACTCACACTATAATTTATGAAAAACCGATTTAAAATAAACCATTCCAATACAATTAATAAAATAGTTTATTTGTTGAAAACGTTTCAAAAAAATCATTTTCAAATGAAAAACAAATCCATATTTTAAAATCATGGTTTTAAAATAATGAAAACAAAGCACTTTGCACAACCAACTCCCAAAAATCCACTAAACATCACAAGAAAATATTTCTACCATTATTTTCGCATAAATATGAAAACCCATTTCATGAAATTAAATAAATTTGAAACTATGGCTTTATTTTCATATAAGAGGAGTTGAGAGTGAAGCCACCTACCTCGGGAATTAGGATGAAGATGAAGAATGACATGTAAACACCCACCAAACTAGGTTGAATCCCCAAAATCCCACCATAGATCTCTTACCATAAAATCGAAAAGGACAAATATAACCATGATTGAAATGAAAAACATTATATCAATCTACAATAGACATTATTTAAGAATCCAAGATAGGGAAGAATGTAGATCATAGAAAACAATAGAAAACTGCCACAAAGTAGAGTTACCAAGAGAATCGGGCATAAACGCACCAAGAAAAGCCTTTAGATTTCCTTCAGATCGATGGGGTAAAACTACATAGCCATTGGATGGAATAAATATTGTTTTAGGGAACAAATTGGGGGAAAATGATGGGTTTAGAGTTAATACAAACCAAGATCCACTTTTTTAGGATCATTTTTTTTTACTCTTCATGGATAGAAAAACTGTGAACTAACTATGTGCCATCATATCCCTCCGAGAGCACCTCACATGGTCAGCCCACATGTTTTGAAAAACTATGCACCAACTATGCCAAATACCACATTCCATATTTCCATGGTTTCTCCTCCTAGGTAGTATCATGGTTTAGAAAAAATAATGTGCCTAACCATGTCCCTCCCCATTATCACATGTCTCACTATGCATTGTTTTCTGTAGGAGTTTTAGGATCTTCAAAAAATAATTATCAAACCAAGATCCATTAAAAAATCCCCCAAAACATTCCAAATGTCTTCTAGAAACTCCCAAACATCACCAAGATATTTAAAATACTTAAATTCATCATGAAAGTGTAATTTACATGAAATCAAGGGTGATAAATTCTCCCCACCATGGGGTATCTCTAATTTTAAAGTAGAAAACCACAACAATACAGATAGATTTTGGGATATTTATCAACCATTTCATTCTCTTGTTCCTAAGTATCTTCCTAAATCTCTCCATGTTGCTAAAAACCAAAACTAGACTGGTGATTTTTCCACTCATTACTTTCTCTTGATTATCATCAATTTAGATCAAAACATGTACCAACAAAGAATCCGACTATATGTCAATATTATCTAATCTAATTACATGGTAAATACCAAGGAGATAATTTTTCAACAGAGATTCATGAAAAATATTTTTTATAAAAATGATCCAAGGAGGAAATACAAACCATATGCCGCCACAAAAACAAATTAAAGTATCCCACAAGGGACTATGTATCAAGGATATAACATGCCATGTTTCCAAGAAAAATGATTTACCAAGTTAGGAAATATCCCCAAAAACACATCATCACTCACCTCGAATGACAATGAATATCGATGATGATAGGAATATGATTTATGATGACTCTAAGCAGAATCTATATACATCATGATCACCTGAATATTAAAAGTTGTTTCATAGACAAGGCTCAATCCAAATATTTATGTATCACCTTTTTCAACCCAATAAAGTTTATAATGACAAGGATTCCAATAAAACAAATCAATAGTAATGAAATGTATCGAGGCCTGATAATTGTTCTTATAGGAGAACTTCACTAATGGTATATTCTCTTCCCAAGATCCACAAAAAATACCCTACAGAAGCCCAAAAAATATATTCCAATATATGTATCATCATTATAGATTTCCCATATATCGAAGGATGATATAAAAAACCCACAGCGATTTATGTCCCACGTGATTCTTATAATGATTTCTAGAAGTGATATATAAGCCTATGATCTCTGTCTAACACTGTTTAAAATTGTATTCCATGCCTCTTTAAAACTTCCCAAATATTGATTTTTGGCATGTCTTCCGCCATATGAGATTCATGAGTAGGAATGAAATGGGATGAGATTGTGAGCTAGCCCTCTATAACTAATATTGAATTTTGTTTGCAAACCATTCATTGGAGACATGTAACAAAATCCATGGATATATTATCCCATTTCTTTATATGAATAGGTAAGGACAATAACAAACCTTTTGGTCTCTGATTTTTTTCTATAACCTATTAACAAGTTAATCATCTCCAAAACAATACATCCACCTTCTATTTCAGACCGGTTGACTAAAACTGTGCTTTAATGCCTTAGAGATCTCTTGTATTCTTGAATGAACAGACCATATTGAAAGATGGTAAAAATGAAGATGTTTTTCCTCATAAGCCATAGTTATGAACATCCAATTTTGAAACCACAAAATAAACTCCCATATGGATTCCATACCTCAATGGTCTCCCAATCATTTGGTTTTAACCTCTGTTTAAAACTTTCTGAATAAGATGTACGTTCCTATTTAATTGTTGTAATAAAATGATGAATAAAGGAAACTAGAATGAAAACCATAACATCACATTGGTCTTCACATTCCATGTTCTGGTATTCTAATACAAGCATCAACTGCAAATAATCTTACTATGCCTTTGCCAATAGAGAATATGAATTTTTTCTTAATGCATCTTCCACCGTATTTCCTTTACCTGTTGTATACCAAAATCCAAGGTAAAAAAATTTGGAGATACAAAATCCATATTCTTTGTCCAAGTATAAATCTCTTTGTGAAAAAATATGTTACAAGGTCTTATAATCTTTAAAAACTATAAATTTCACACCAAAAGGAAAAGACGCCATATTTCTAAATCATGGAATTCAATTGGTAACTCTAAGATGTGTGTTGGGTGTTTCTTCTCATGAAACCATAATTTTTGTGATCCATAGGAAACCAAAAGTTCTACTTGCATGAGAACACTCCCAAACTAGTATCCCTAATAATCACAATACACCACATACTATTGTCCTTATTTCGGAATGAATAATATTGGATTTATTGAAATGAGAACATTAAGATCATGAAAATACTTCTGAAAATCATCATTATATGGAAATAGGACATTCATCATTATGAAATCCATCATTTGTCAAGACAGTCACAAAAAAAATCATGAACAATGCATTGGTAATAACCATGTAGACTATGGAAACATCATATCTCAAAGATGCTCTCTTGTAGTTTCCAATATATAAGATATTCTATGTTTTTTGGATCAATAGAAACTATTTTTTTAGAGATTAAATGGACAATAAAATATACCTCATGTATCCAAAAAATTACAATTTGATATTTTTTCAAACAAATAATGATTTTTCATGATTCCCCACACTATCTCCAAGTGTTGGTCATGCTCATACCTTGTCCTAAAATACAGCTGTATGTCAAACACACAAAATACCAAAAAATAAATTATATATATCTGAAATAACTAATTTATCAATTCCATAATGATCGTGGGTGAATTCTTAAGAACAAAAGGCATTACCATATACTCGTAACGGTCATATCTAATCATAAAAGATATCTTTAGAATATCCTACTTACGAACCATGATTTTGTGATATCCTAATTGCATTTCAATATGAGTGAAATACTATGCTCCTCTCAATTGATCATTTATATCATCTTCTAATGGATTTCGATGCCAATTATTTATCATTACTTGGTTATGAATACAATAATACAGACACAATTGAAGAGTTCTATCCCCATTTTTTATGAACAATACCGGAGCTACCCATGGAGACATGTTAGCATGAATGATCCCCTTTCTTTATAGCTCTTCCAACTATACATTCAATTCCTTTAAATCTATTGAATCTATCCAATAAGATGGAATGGAAAGAGGACTAGCCCTCAAAATGATATCAATCGTATGTTCGACTTCTCTTTGGGTGGAGAACCTAAAAACTTTTCTGTACAAGAAACTGAAATTGATCACAATTTTATTAAAAACATTTATCCTTCGTCTCTTCCATTGAAGAAAAACTAAATGCTTCCAAATGGTATGAGATTTTTCTAAAAATGGTTCCAAAAACATGTTGGACATACCTTTATATTCTGGTTCTCTCTAGGGGAATGCTCAAGGCCATCATCAGAAATAAAACCAACCCATTAAGTATAACAGTTTATGTGAGCCTTGAATATTTTCAATGAATCCACACCTAGGATTATATCATATACATCAATATAAAGAACCGAGAAATCCCGAATCACCACGGCTCCATCAAAAGTTATAGACATTTCTCCCCACATTATGGATAGACGTTCTCATTAACAAATAAGAGTTGGATTTTTTAACATATAAGGCATCATATATAAATTTACACCCATCAAATCAATAGCACGAGAAGAAAAAAAATATTGGGATTCACCCATATCAAAAAAATCGTGTAAAATGGTAGAATTCTAAAGAATCATACCTCACACCATTGATGGACCATACTAATCATCAAAAATAACTTTTTTAGTTCAATATAATTTCATGATCACAGAACATTTTTCATTATATCCTTATTGAGATTTCCATTATTGATGAGTCATGGTATTCCATGTATCAGCATGGATTGATATATTTTTCATGTGAGGATTGTTATGTTTCCTTCATCCCATTGAAGCATGAGATATTTGGGACACATAAGAATTGTCTTGAACACATGACCTTGGAGAACTACTATAATAACATTAAAGATACCCCACATAATTGTAATTGTGTAATTCTTTAGCGGGTTCCATACAACCTTTCTTCATTTTGTTGATTGACCTACATTTTAAACATCTAGAAATTCCCTTGGGTTTGAGACTAATATATTCCAATATGATAGTCTGAATCTATGTCATCCATATAACATAGAAATAGGCATCCCTATTTTACATTCTCCTTGAATTATAGTTCCCACTATTTCCCATTGGTATCAACATTCTCCCTCCACTCACAACCCTTGACTTGTTCCTCACTTCTGCTGTAACTCTACTTACCATCTCGGTATAATAAGTTTTACAAGGAAAAATAATGGTTTAGAGAAACTCTTACCTCAACCCTGAATAAAAAATATGTGCCTTCAAGAACACACCCATAACTACATTAGGTGTCAAAAAACATAAATTCCTACATTTATCCACATACTCTGTCATTGTGAGGCTCTCATAATTGAATATGAAGATGTTTTTCATTCTTGAAATATTTAACGCATGATGATAGAAATTTTTATTTAACATTTCTCAAAAAATCATCCAATGAAGAACATTTTCTAATTTTTCCCGAACTACTATATCCAACCATTTTAATCAAATTCCTCCAATATATATGTCTCTAGGTAGTCCATCAACAATGATGGTGTGCCAAGGAAATCTATGATTCAATTGATCATGTTCATCCACTCCACTAACTTTTCTGGTTTCGAATAATCGTGAAATATGAGTGGATTATATTTATGGAACTAAAAGGAATAAATGACTTTTCTTGGATCATTACATTAGTTCCCTATATCCATTAAATGAACATCTTGGAAAACACATTTAACCGGCTATTGTTTCACATGTGGTTTATGTGCATCAATATTCTCAATATCTTCCTCCATTTTGTTTCTATGACTCCAAATGGGTTCCATTTTCTATACAAAAAATAAATGCCATATGTTTCACTCACTAGCAGAAAAAGGCTTGACAATTTCAAAATCTACGACATCATATATCCCAAAATTTCATTCCAAAATTCAACATTTATATTTTCAACAATTTTTTTAAAAATTACCACAGGCTTTGAAGATAAAACTATTTTTAGAATAACACAATCATGGCCTTTTCCAAATATCACATTTTAAAACAATCTCAAATCTTTTAGAAAGTCAAAAAAATTAGAAAATCATATATTATTCATCAAGATGTGATATGAAGTCATAGTGGAAGTCATTTCTAAAATGATTTTCATGCTCATCTCATTGGCTAAACTCGGAGCAATGAGATTCCAATTACTATAAGTGCCTCCAAAACACTTATTTACCAAAATATCTCTTAAATTGATGTTCAACATAAAAATTATATCTATTTATTTTTATTCTCTACATTTCATGTCTTGAAAATCGGACTCCTTTGTAAAAACATGACAAAATTAATTGACCCGAATGAATTTCTACTCCAAGACAGAGAAAATATAACTGATCCAAAGACCATCTCTGACTAAGACCACTTATAAGACAATGGGAAAACTAGATGATACCACTTGTAACATCCTTTCCTGCCTCATTTCATGAGTATAGGTGGAATTTCTACTTGGCCTTAAGTGAAATTCCCTAGGTGTGAAATGATATAAATAACTTCTAGGGGATTTAATACAATTGGTGGATGGTTTTACTTTTTGTAATAAAACAACCAAGACCAATACAACATAACAAATCCAATATACAAAGCCCAATAACATTTTATTATAATTCAATGAAATACCATTGATATCTAAACCAAAATATGACATATTACTACAGTGGAGGACAACTACTATTAGAGAACAATGTAGAAGACACAAAAAACAGACCCAAGGGTAGAAAAGACATAAATTCAAAACTCAAAATTTGATCCATGATCCAACTCCAATATCAAGTTCAATATTTATGAATCTCCACTAAATAAGTGTGATACTCTACCTTTTCCAATCTCTCAATGAAGGATATCTTCAAAAGTACCGAATTTCCAATGTAGGGGAAATTAATTAAACATGGTATGTTTTTTTCGTAAATGATCTCCATACTCAACCCATTAGGATAGAACATGTTTTTACATTTAGATATAAAATTTATATACTAATTTCAAAATATTTTATATCAAATCATAAATTATTAACCCCAAACCATTTTTCCATTCTAAAATAGTTTCCAAGGAAAATAATCCAAATAATAATTTAAACCATTTCACATTCATTTTTGGGATACCCATTCCAGGATTCCCCAACACATCCATACATGCATGCTTCCCTAAAATTTCCATTCTCATGAGTGGGTTGTCTTCCATCCACTATGTCATCATGAAGTGTCCATGCATCTTGTTCCCCAATGAAAAATTCCCCTTATCCTGGTCCATGTCCATTTGTACTCAAATTTTCCATCCCCCTTATTAAGGGTCATGTTGAAATCATGGACTCACATAACCATGTATGCCAAAAAAAGTTCAAATAAACAATTTAAATACATTTAAATATAATAGTTCTTTTATTTGAAACCCATCAGAACAAACAATTTTCATAAATCCTACAAATCCATATTTTAAAATAAGCATTTTCAAATCAAGAAAACCAAGAACTTTGCACAACAAATTTCCAAAAATCCACAAACCATCACAAAAGAATGAATCTACCATGGCTTTCACATCAATTTCGAAAAAAAATTATAAAAATTAAGTCAAAAAAAACTAATCCTTCATGTTCTAAGATGTTTATTTGAGTGTCATGCCAAAATCATCATGAATTGTGAATAAAAGAATGAACAACATAAAAACACTCACAAAATTGGGATGAATATCCAAAATCCATCTTTAGATATCTTACCCTGACATCAACAAGGAAAAAATATAACCATGATTGGAATGAACAACATTGGATCTACCCATAGTAGACTAGATAAAATAAACTAGTAGAGGGATGAAATAATATCCTAGAAAAATTCTGAATAACTACTACAAAAGTTTACTTACCAAGAGAACCAGGATTTAACACAACATGAAAAACATTAGATTGACTATAGATCAATAAGGGAACACTCAATAACCTTTATATGGAATAAATCATGAGTTATGAAGGAAATAGAGGAAAATTTAGGGTTTTATATTTAATCCTGACCATGATCCACATTTTTAGAATCAAATTTTGAAACGTTGCATGCTTAGTCACATTGTTAGGAAAACCATGTGTTGACTTTGTTCTCACCTCCACCTCAATGACCAATAAGCACAGTTTTCCCACATTGTTAGTCATTCCATATTATATCCATGCCAAATCCCTATGTCCTACATTTCATGGTTTCTCCTGTGTGGTCACATGATCTAACCAAATTGTGCACCTAATCGGGAGCCTACCCATTAGCTCGTGTCTCACTATGCATAGTTTTCAATAGGAGTTTCGTAGTTTCTAGAAACCGTTCTCAAACTTTGAAATTTTATAATGGCCACAAAAATATCAACAGTATTACAAACACTTGAAAACTTTAACTAAACCCTTAACATACATAAAAAGCATAAGAAAATTGTTTCTCACCAGAAACTAAGGGTGCTACATTCTCTCACACATTTTTCATTTATTTCCCTAGAATGTTGATAACCACACCTATCCTAAAATAATTTGGGCCTTTTTTCAACCATTTCCTTCTTATATTCATATGTCTATTCCTAAATCTGACAATGTTTCCACAAAACTAGCACTAGATAGATGATTTTTCTAGGATGTACATTTTTTTACTATCGACCATCTATATTGGAAATATAATTCCCTGACCCTAGTTACCCAAACGGTAGATCTTATTACATAACATTGGAATGACGACAAAAGATCAAACTCTGAATGACCGATCAATTTTGTAGCCATGGAAGTGCCAGATACGTCAATAAGTTTTTCAATACATTTTCAATTGTAAAACAACAACACTGTGTCTCCCTTGAACACATTCTTCTCCCATAGACTATCCCTGCAGGTCGGTCATAATATTATTCATTGCATCTTGGTAAAAATAAAACATAGAAAGGGTTGATCTCAGGTTCTCAGTAATGATAACAATATAGTGGAAACTTTCGTAAATAAGAATAAAATTTTAAGGTAATGAATAAGACTAAAACAAATGGTTTTGAAATTTAAAAATCATCATTTTATGGAAAGGATAGATCAGATAATACCATTAAATTACTCACATGGATATTCTAATAGATGAATAATCACATGTACTATTAATATCCAATTTCATAATGATGGAATGCATACTTTCATACTTCATGACAACATATTCAAGGACTCATGCCAAGACTAAAAATAAAATTTTTTCAAGGCCATGTGCCAAGACACTAGTTTGTCTCATTTGACATATCGATGTATCTAGGAGCTAAAATGGGCTCCACCCGTCACTATATAGGTCCAATTCATTCATCATATGTAAAGGATGAAATAGAACATAATCATTCATATTAAAACAAGTATACAAAATTTTTATAATTTAACAATAAACCATGAATGGTATAAAAATAACATATCCGTTGTAAAAAAATATCACAAAACCGTAAATACAATTGAAAATATTTTATCATAATAAATCAACTTCATACAAGTGTAAAAATGCATCAGAGGATGTTGACATAGATGAAATCAAAACTATTTGATAGAAATATCTCTTTCTATTCTGGAATCATTTAAATGTAAGATAATTAAAAAATAAAACATTTATTTTGAAAATATTCTTATAATCTTGTAAGGGAAGCTACGATGATGTTATAATGGAGGAAAATAGCCACAGTCACCGTATATGTTAAAATAACACTCTTTCCTTAATTTTCTCAAAAAGGTTGTAAAGGACCTTGTTTGGAAAACGACAAAAATATTACTTTATAAACATTATATAAAATGTCAAAAATGGTATAAATGACTTTAACACATAGTCTAGGAAATATTATGAATGTTTTGAAATTCATTTTTAAGAAACACAGATGTGGATGATAAGGAGGTCTCAATAGATACTCAAGTATAAACAACTTCGGATAATGAAGAGATTTTAGAATTAACCATTACCTTTTACTTTTCCTTGACTAGGGGTAAGTTAACATCCTGTATATTAGATTAATAATTTTTACTAAATTATAAAATATCCACATAAAAAAATATGATATCATATATGATCTTGTTAATATTTCTTTGTTAATAATATTTCAGTAGTATCATTGTTTTAGGTGTTTAGTAATTCATTTTTATTTATATGAATTGTTACGTAAGCCATGTTTGTTACGGATAGGATAATTTTTTATCATATCCAGGATGATAGTAAATTCTTAATCATTATTTTTAACCATTTAATGAAAATCACTTTTCAATGGTTATGATGGGGAATGAATCTCATCGCTTTCGTGGAGACGGTAATCCGTATGTACGCACTAGTGACAATATCATTATATTGATGGTGAAATAATATGTAATTGTATGTTATATCATATATATATAATAATTAACATGTTATATTTATTCTTTTCCACATTTATACTCATTTTTATACCCATCAAAAAATGAAGTGTGAACAACAAACTAAAACACGACGTGGTGACGGTAAGCCGTACACAAGCATGTTTGGTGACTTGTTATTCATAAGATGAATAGAATAATGAATATAGTTGTAACATATTTATAACAATATCACTGTATGTATAAGGTATTGTAGTTTCTATTTTCTTTTTTAATCGACAATGAAATAGGACGTGGAAGAAGAAACAAACTTTGAAAGGGGTGGTGAAATTATTACCTCTTCTTCAGGTGCTTCCTTTTGATTTGATCAAAAGGGATCCTTAGGTTGGATTATGATCAAAGAAAGGCCTCTATGATTATGTGAGGGTATATGGGAGGACATTTAAGTAGGGTTTGTCCAATAAAAATATATTTGGAGGTATGATTTTGAGAAAAGAGGAAGTACCCATTTATAAGAGAGGTGAGGGTCACTTTTGGGAATGCTTAAAATAATATTTTACTATACAATCATATTAGGATTATAATGGCTCCAATTATTTCTAGGATAATGTGGTTATGGCTAGTAAAGAGCTCATATAATAGTTTTTAGACAAGTTTATGTCACCATATTAACCTTAGATTCTAGATTTAACTCTTAGATAAATCGTATAACTTTTACAATGTCTTCTTGTATTTTTATATTACATGGTTAATAAACATACATTAAAATTACAAGAGAACCCAAAGTGGTTGATTAATGAAATATATATTATTATATATGTCATTTGGCCTATTTTTAGAGTTTTAGGAATATTATATCGATTAATAATATAGTATTTGTTTTATAAACTCATTTATGTCCAATTAGACACTATTTAGTATTAGGTTTTTGGGAAAGTCATAAAAATTTATCATGAAGAAAAATATTTATTTAATAAACCATTACAAGTCTTATTAACATAGAAAATTCTTGGAATACAACAAATGTTTCATTTTTCAATTATAATAATATTTATAATTTCAATTATTTTAATCTTTCAATAATTAGGTAATTACTACATCTTTAGTGCGTCATTAATAAATTTAATAATATAATGTCTAAAAATTATAAATAACATACCATTATGTATGAAATATTTTTATATTTCTAATGAACATTTATATTTGAATTTTTTTATTGTATAATCCTATGTTTAAAATGTTTTAGTTATTAAACATTGAATTTAACAATTTTAACTCTTTCTTAAATAAAATTATAATAAATGTCATAATCTAATCCAAGTGGACCAAAAGGATCACATTTTATTAATAATTTTTTTTGGTCGAAAAAACTTATCCAATATAATTAGAACATCTATTAGGGTAATTATAATATCATGTTTTCCTTTAATTACATTATTTACTTCTAACTGTGGTAAATAAAATTCTGAAGATACTATTAGCAAAAAATTATTTTCATCATATTGGAAAACATTTTACATAATGATGTCAAATGAGTCTATTAGATTTTTTAAATTCAATTCACAAAAGTGGTGAAATAGTGTTTTATGCAAATTTTCTAATGTTCCTAGAAGGTGGGTAAAATACGATAAAAAATTAAACAAAATTTTATACATATAATTTAATTATAAAATATATTAAATTAATTAAAATGAAATTATATAGGTATTATATATCTATTTTGACTTAAAATAAATTTAAATAAAATAGATATTTATTTTAATAAAAAGTAGGTTTTGAATAATAACACAATTTTTTTCACTATTCATAAAAATTTGATGGTTTTCATAAAAATACAAAAAATTCACCCTATGGTAATTTTTTTATTATGAATCAAAAAATGAATTTCATTTAAAAAAATGAAATTTATAAAATTCTCAAAAGTGGGTATTACTATTCATAATGGCTTGTTTGATTGGCCGTGGTGTGCTAGAACTTGAAGTTGCATACAGCGCAAGCTAGTATATCATTCAAAGAGAAGCACATATTGGAAGCTTGGGGTGTTACATTTTTCCCTCCTTTAAGTAATTTTGTCCTTCAAATTTCTATAATAATACTGGATAAAATGATTCGGGTCGTTCTTCATCATAAGTTCCTTGGGTTCCCCCATTGCATCTTCCATCTTATGGTTTCTCCATAGAATGATTACTAGACAAGTTGTCCAGCTTCTCAACACATGTTCACTAATATCAATAATCTTGACAGTCTCTTAACAATAAGATTGATCGAGGTCTAGTTCTATTTCTTCATAGATGAGTACATGTTTTGGATCAGGCATGTATTTTCTCAACAATGACATGTGGAACACATCATGATCATAGGGGAGACATGGATGCATTTCCAAACAGTATTCTACAACTACAATTTTTTCTATAATTTAGAAAAGTCCGATGTTCCTGGGACTTAATTTACCCTTCTTACCGAATCGTACAACTCCCTTCCATAGAGATACCTTCAGAAAAACATGATCTCCTACTTGAAATTCGAAATCCTTCCTTAGGTTATTAGTATAATACATTTTCCTACTTTGAGCTGCTTTGATGTGGGTTTGGATAATCTTAACCTTTACCATTGTTTCCTCAACAATTTATGGGCCTACATGTTTTCTTTCACCAACATCATCCCAACATGGTGGTGTGTGACATCTCCTTCCATATAACACCCCTTATGGTGACATCTGTATAAGTGAATGGAAGATATTTTTATAAGGAAATTCTACAAGAGGTAAATATTGGTCGCACATACCTTGAATGTCATGTGAGAAAGATCCCAACATGTCATCTAAGGTTTGAATAGTCTGTTCTGATTGTCCATCAGTTTGAGGGTGGTAATCAGTGCTCAAATGAAGTTTAGTATTCAAGGCCTTTTGATCACTTTTCCAGAATCATGATGAAAAACATGGATCACGATCAGAAACAATTGATACTGGTACTCCATGAGGTATTAAAACTGAATTAATATATATTCATGCTAAATGTGCAAGTGGAAAATCATATCATATAGAAATAAAATGTGCTAACTTGGTAAGAAAAACAATAATGAACCATATTGCATCATTCGTTCTAGAAGTCTTTGGTATCCCCATGAAAAATTCCATCGTAATATCATAACATTTCCACTCATGTATGGGAAGAGGTGGCATGGATCCTCTAGGATGTTGTCTTCTAACCTTCACCTATTGAAAAACCATAAATCTTGACACATAATCAGAAATTTCACTCTTCATGTTGTCCCATCGAAAATGTTCCTTCAAATCTATCTTCATCTTAGTGCTACCAGTGTGAATATAGAAATTTTAGCTATGATCATCATCCACAAATTCCATTTTTAGATCAGGTATATCAATAACATAATTTCTCTTCCCAAATTTAAGTATCAAATCTTTATATATGATGTCGATCAATCTCCAATCAATCACTGCTTTAATTTTCTTTTGAAACTCCTCATCATTAGTCTGAGAACTTTTTATCCTTTCTAGTAAAGATGGTTTATCATCCATTTGAAAAAGTATTGATGTTTCCCCATCCATTATTATTCCCATATCCATATTTACTACATCTATAAACATAAGATCTCTTTTAACTCTCATCTTGTTCAAAACATCATGATACTTCTTGATCAAACCATCCACCACCTTATTTTCTTTCCCCGAGTGGTAGTGTATATTGAAATCATAATACTTTAGTAGTTCAAGCCATCATCTTTGACTCATGTTGAATTATTTCTATGAGAAAATATACTTCAAACTCTTGTGAGTGGTATATATGTCTCATTTTTCACCATATAGATAATGTCTCCATATCTTGAACGAAATTATTATAGCTGCTAACTCAAGATCAATAGTGGGATAGTTTTGTTCATGAATTTTTAGTTGTCATGATGGATAGGAAATAAATCTATCATTCTATAAAAGGACACAACCAACTTCTTTTTTTGAATCATCGCTATAAATTACAAACCCATCATTACTCAATGGTAGAGTCAAGAGAGTACCATTGAATAACCTTTTATTCAGTTATTCCAAACATTCTTCAAACTCTTTTGTCCAAAAAAATTTAACCCCTTTACGTATTAGTTTGGTTAATGGGTTAGCCAATCTGGAAAAATTCTAGATGAAACGCTGATAATAACCGACTAAGCCAATAAAACAGTGTACCTCAGTTATACACATCGGTTTTTTCCATTCTTGTATTGCTCATGTCTTAGAAGAATCAACTCTGATTTCAACCTTAGAGACAATATGTCCACGAAAATAAATCCTTTGAAGCCATCATTCACACTTTCTAAACATCCCATATAATTCATTTCTTCTAATATTCTTTAGAATTGTCATCAAGTGATTTTCTAAATATTCATATAATTTGGAGTATGGAATTATTTAATCAATAAATACCTCTACAAATTTATCAAGTTATTCCTTGTAAACCCTATTCATTTGATCTATGAAAATAGAGGGTGCATTAGTCAGTTCAAAAATGCATTATTGTAAATTCGTATTTCCTGTACCTAGTTCAAAATGATTATTTTAGAATGTATTTCTTCTTCACACAGAACTGATGCTATCCAGATCGATGGTCAATCTTTGAAAAATATTGATCTATATGAATTTTATCGAATAACTCATCAATGCGAGGTAGGTGATACATGTTGTTTATTGTTATAGCATTGATCTCAATGAAGTTAATGCACAACCTCATAGATCCATCATTCTTCGTAATAAAAGAATATGGGCTCCCCATGGAGAAACACTTGGGAGAATAAATTCATTATTACTCAATTCCTCTAGTTGTTTCTTTAGTTCCACTAATTCCACAGTGACCATTCTATAAGGGGTATTCGATATGGGCCTTGAACCATGAATTAAATCAATGGAAAACTTAATTTCTCATTCTAGAGGATGACTAGGTAAATCCTCTGGTAACACATGAACATATTCTTGCACAATAGGTATGTCATCTATTTGATGATTCATTTCCTCACCCATAGTTATTTCACTCTCATCCTCCCCAATAATTGAATTTAGTAGAGCTGCTGGGGGTGGATCTTGATAAGAATTATATGGTGACGTTTTTGCTCTAAAGATAAGGTATTATTTATCATCATCAAAAATTGTAACCTCTTTCTTATTACAATAATTTATCACATCATGGTCTTAAATTCAATCCATTATTAGGATTATATCAAATTCAATCATGGGTATGACAATGAGATCCGTAAATTAAGCATGTTTATATAACCTAATAGAAACCGATTCAAAAAACTTTATGGAAATCATAATTCCTTTAGGATTTTTGATGGACAACTCCATTGTTAAATCAAAATGGAAATATCAAATTTCTTTAGAACACTGGGAAGATACGAAATAATTAAATGATCTAGAATCAAATAAAGCATTTGAAAACATTGAGTAATCCTTTAAATTACCTTCCACCACGTCATTCAATGCTTCTACCTCAATAGTAGTGATCGCTTAAGCTTGGTCTTGCTCCCATTTCCATTTCTGAGTCCAGTTTCCATGGCTCATAATACATCCATTTTCATAATTCCCTATTTCTCTACAAGTGTCGCATTTAAAATTCACAGCCTCTTTCTTTCCCAAGAAATCACAATCTTGGTTGCCTTTTTCACCACACATGTAACAGACTCCCATTCCCTTTAGGCAAGTACCTGTGTTTTTCTTACAACATTTACTGGAAGATGGAAATTTGACCATTCCCTTCTTCCCATTATTTCCATTTCTAGAGTTTTAAGTAGATATCTTCTTCTCTTTCTATACTTAAAAGTCGTAAGACAAAGAGAATTCTATTTCTGTCTTGATAGAACATGAGGCAATATCTTGGTATGATGAGATGGATTGTGAGACTAATGCTTTAAAGAGAAATGGTTTTAACCCATTAAAGAATAGATCACGATTACCCCATGGTTTACATATATAATTTTCTCTATGCATTTCTAACATTGAAAAGTTATCCTCATACAATGTGACATTATCATCCTCATTTGGCCTCAGACTCAGAAATTGTCTAGCCATATCCGCTCGATGGTGAGGAGGAAATTATTTTTTAAGAAATACTCTTTAAATACCCTTTATTCTATATATGATACTTTTTTATCCTCCTTTGTGTTTTTAATTAATTACCACCATTGATCTATATCTCCTATGAGGCGATAAACTACCATGACAACTTTTTCTCTTTTCCTACTCCCCAATGCATGAAATGTTTCTCTAAGAAACTTATCCATTTCTCAGATAAAAATGGATTTGTAGACACATTGAACGTTTTTCATGGTTTTCTCTTGATTTAGTCTAACATTGATCCTCTCCATTATGAATCAAGATGCTCTATATGGTAATGTTATTATTCATAACCTGAATGAGTTGTCCCAGCATGGTTATAAGTTGTTCAGCACTGGTTGCATCACTATCTCCGCAATTAATTTCTAGAGTTGGAGGTAAATCCCTACATGGATTACGTGCGTTGATACATTTTCCATTCCTTCAAATGGGAACCATTTCAAAATAATGGCATACACTATAGTAGATTATGAATCACAATACATAAATCTAAACTGGTAAAATATCTAACATAAATTGAATAGTTTATACATATAATCTATAATCATAAAAAAAATGTTTTCATTGAGTAGGTATTTAATCATAAATCCTTCATAATGGGTTCTAAAGAAAATGTGAATTATCCTAAACATATCCACCCCGAGTGTCATAACCATGAGTGAAGTAAGGCTCGTTATTGTGTATGAGGATACAATATGTCAAGCCCGAAACTCCGTGTCAATGTTTTCACTCCTAGTAAATTTGTGTTAGAGCTGCCTCTACCAGCTCGTATCCAGACAGGGATGTATTTTCGAAAAAAATCACAAAATCACATCATTACCAAAATTATAGGAAGTTATTCTATACAAATATTCAAAGCCTACATTAGGGTAATTTCCTCTAGTCAGATTTTTTCTAAATCTAGATTATGAGGTTTATAATAAAATTTCTCAGATACCAACTGTAACATACAAACTCTAGTTACCCAGAGTCAGTGCATTATTACATAACATTGGAATGATCACAAGGGATAAAATCATGAAATACTGATCATTTTAGTAGCCCTAGATGTGATAGATACATTCATATGTTTTACAATACATTATGAAATGAGCAATTAAAAAATTGTGTCTCATTTGAACACATTCATCTCCCTTAGACTATCCCTACAGGTCATTCATAATATTATTTTTCACATCCTGGAAGAAATAAAGCATAAAAAGGGGTGAGCTCAGGTTCTCAGTAAGGAAAAAAATATTTCTGAAACTTTCATAAATACACATAAACATTTAAGGAAATTTATAAGACTAAAAAAGAAGCCTTTTATACATCAAATTCATTATAATATGAAAATTATTAATCAAATAATTCCATTCACATATTCAAATGGATATTCTACTAGTCTAATAATCGCATGTAATATAAAAATCCAATTTCATAATGATGGAATGAATAATGACATACTTTATAACCACAGAGTCAAAGCCTCGTTCCAAGACTACATATAAGATTTTTCACAGCCTTGTTCCAAGACACTAGTTTGTATCATGAGACCTACCAATGCATCGAGGAGCTATAGCAGGCTCCACATGTCAAGTACAATGTCCAATGCATTTCTCATATGAAAAAGTTGAAACATAACATAAAAAATTCATATTAAAATTAGCATACGAAATGTCAATACTTTAACCATAAACCATGAATGGTATAAGAGTAACACATCCATAGTAAAACATATCAAAAATTATTCAATAAAACATGGAAGATTGTATCATAAAAAATCAACTTTAAAAAAGTGTAATAATCTATCAAAGGATGTTCACATAGATGAAATCAATACTATTTGAGAGAAATATATCATTATGTTTTGAAATCAATTAATAGTCACATAATTATAAAAGAAAACATTTATTTTGAAAATATTCTTATAATCTTGTATGTGATTCTTCAAAGATGTTATAATGGTGGAAAATATCCATACATGTGGTATAATATAAAAACATTCTTTACTTAATTATGTCGAAAAGGTCGTAAAGGACCTTGTTTGGAAAATGAAAAAATGATTCATTTATAAACATTCAATAAAAAGTCAAATAGGGTTATAAATCAATTTAACCCATAGTCTAAAAAATATTTAAAATGTTTTGAAATAAATTTTTAAGAAACACGGTTGTGGATGATAAAGAGGTCCTAGTAGACACTCACGTATAAACAACCTCAAATAATGAAGAGATTGTAGAATTAACCCTAAGCATGTACATTTCCTTGATCAAGGGTATATTAAACTCCTTTATAATAGTTAAATTTTTGTTATAAAATTATAAAACAACTACATAAACAAATATTATTTCATATATGATATTTTAATATTGCTTTTCTAATAATATTTCAGTAGTATCATTGTTTCAGGTGTTAAATAATTCATTATCCTTTATATTCTTGGTTACGTAAGACATGTGTTTTATGGATAAGATGTATTAAATTCAAATATAGGATTATATTAAGTTCTTAAACATTATTTTTAATCATAAAATGTAAATTACTCTTTAATGGTTATGATGGGGAATTAATCTCAATGCGTTTGTGGAGACGGTAATCTGTACGTACGTACGAGAAAAAATATCATTCTATTGATGGTGAAATCGTAAGTAATTGGATGTTATATCATATATAAAGAATCATTAACAGGTTATGTTTATTATTAACATAATTTATACTCATTATTATACCAATCCAAATAATGATGTTTTGAATAACAAACTACACCACGACTTGGAAACTGTAAGTCGTACATACGCATGTATGATGACATGTCATTAATAGGATGGATAGAATAATGAATACGATTGTAACATATTTATAATAACATCACAGTATGTATAAGGTTATGGAGTTATTATTTTGTTTTGGAAACAAAAAATAAATAGGAAGTGGAAGAAGAAAAAAACATTGAAAGAGGTGGTGAAATTATTACCTCTTCTTTAGGTACTCCCTTTTGATTTGATCAAATAGGATCCTTAGGTTGGCTTATGATAAAATAATGGCCTCTAATATTAAGTTAGGGTAGTTGGGAAGATATTTTAGTAGGGTTTTTTAGGGACAAATGGTTTTAGAGGTGTGATTTTTAGAGAAGGGGAAGTACCCTTTTATAAGAGTGGTGGGGGTCCCTTTTGGAATAGCTTGAAATATTATTTTATTATACTATCATATTAGATTTATAATGGAAAAAAAGAATTTATTTGGAGGATAAGGTGGGGATGGGTCTAAAAAATCTTAACAAATAGTTTTTATCTAGTTTTATGTCACCATATTAACCTTATATTTTAGACTTATCTCTTAGTTAAATAATTTAACTTTTACAATGTCTTCTTTTATTTTTATATTATTTGGTAAATAAACATACTATTGAATGCCAAGATAACCCCATGTGGTTCATTAATGACATATATATTATTATATATGTCTTTTTGTCTATAAATAAAATTTTTGGAATATTATATCTATCAATAATACAGTTTTTGTTTTAAAAACTCATTTTTGTCAATTTTGAAACTATTTAGTATTTGGTTTTTGTGGAAGTCATAAAAACTTTATCAATTGAAACATAATTTATTTAATCAACCCTAACATGTCATATTGACCTTGAAAATTCGTGTAATACATATAAATTCTCATTTTACAATTATATTAATATTTATAATTTCAATTATTTAAATCATAAAATAATCGGGTAATTACTGCTTCATTATTAGGTCATAAATAAATTTAATTATTTAATGTATAAAAAATATAAATTAAATACCATTATGTAGGAAATTGTTTTATCATTCTAATTAATATTTATAGTATAATTTATCATATTTATAACCCTATATTAAAAAATGTATTAGTTATTAAAAATTGAATTTAACACTTTTAAAATTTATTGAAATTAAATAATAACAAATGTCGTAATAAAATACAAGTGGAAAATAATGATCATATTTTATTACTAAGGTTGATTTTTTTTGAAAACACATGTCCAATAGAATTAAGATATAAGTTAGTGTAATTATAATATCATTTTTTCCTTTAATTACCGTATTAACTTTTACCTGTGGTAAATAAACTTCAAAAGTTACTATTCAGAAAAAACAATTTTCATCTTATTGAAAAACATTTTAAATCTTGATGTCAACTATGTAACTCGTATTTTTGAAATTCAATTCACAGAAGTGGTGAAATTACATTTTATGCAAATTTTCTAACATTCCATAAGGTGGGTAAAAGATGTTAAAAAATTAAATAAAAATTTATACATGAAATTTTATTATAAAATTCCTTCAATGAATTAAATTGAACTAATATAGGTATTATATATCTATTTTGACTTATAATAAATCTAAATAATATAAAAAATTATTCAAATAAAAAGTAGGTTTTTAATAATAATGCAGTGTTTTCGCTATTCATATAAAATTGGATGTTTCCAAAAAATACCAAAAATTTACCCTTAGCTAATTTTTATATTCTAAATACAAAAATGTAGTTCTTTTTAAAAAATAATATTTATAAAATTTATAAAAGAGGGTATTACTATTCATAACGGCTAGTTTAAATGGCTATGGTGTGCTAGAATTTGAAGCTGTGTATAGCGTAAGATACTGTATTATTTAATGAGAAGCATACCGTGGAAGCTTGGGGTTTTACAGGAACATTTACCAACAAGGAATCCAACTTCATTTCATTGTGAACTAATCGAATCACACAGTTCCATAATAGGTTGATGCATTTTCAGATAAGATACACGAAAAACATTATGCACATCACTGAACTAATGGAAAATCCAACTGATATTCCACCTCACCAACCTATTAATGTTTCTCTATAGAGATAATGTATTAGGAAGATATGTTTACGTAATTCCAAAAATGATTATTTCCAAAACATATTCACATCATAAAAAAGACATGGTCATTCACCTCGAATGAAAAGGACATTCAACAATGATACACATATGATTTCTGAAAACTCTTGGCCAACTTTATCTATTTTCTGATCAACTGTGTCTCCTCTATTTTTATTGGACAAGAATCATCGCAACTAGTGAAGTATTTCATTTTTTCACCCAAAAATGTAGAAAATGAAAAGGATTCGCATAAAATGTTTAAAAATAATACATATGTATCAAGACGATATAACTATTTATATACGAGAACTCTAATTATGGTACATGATCTTCCCATGTGCCACCAAAATCTGTTACCCAAGCCCTCATAATGTTTTCTAATGTCTGTATCATCTTTTTGGACTTTCCATTTTTATAAGGATGATACACCGTACTGATAGGAAACTGAGTCCCAATGTATTTCTACAATGATTTCTAGAAATGAGACATAAACATCGAATCACTTTCAAACACTATCATAAATACTACCCCTTTTTTCTTTCCCACATTTTGGATATATATTTTTCAAAATTCATCCCGCATATTATATTCTAAAATATAGATGAAATGTGAAAAATTAGTGAGTAGATCCATTATCACCCATATTGAATTATGTTTTTGAACCATTCTTGGGAGTCCTATTACAAAAATCTAGTTCAATATTCCCCCAATTACAATCATGAATAGGTATGGAA
This sequence comes from Viscum album, assembly GCA_963277665.1. Classification (NCBI taxonomy): domain Eukaryota; kingdom Viridiplantae; phylum Streptophyta; class Magnoliopsida; order Santalales; family Viscaceae; genus Viscum; species Viscum album. The sequence continues at coordinate 797,139,909 of OY728157.1, forward strand.
TGAAATATACATACTACCCTCTAAAGTTCATTATTAACCGAATAGAAAGTCAAAAATCCTAATACAAGCTCATCCACCTCCCTTTTCATAAAATCCCACCAAAACATTTTTTTCAATACCTTATAGATCTTCTATATTCCCTGATGAAAATCCCATATTTAATGGTGCTAATAATGAAGAAATTGTTCCTAACAATCCACGTGTATGACCATCAGATTTTGAAACCACAAAACAAAACTCACATAATGCTTCCATCCCTTAATGGTATCCCAATCATTGAGTATTTACCTTATATAAACAAATTATGAATTTTATGTAAATTCCTCTTAAACTATTGTAACAAAATAATTAGGACAACTAGAACATCACCTTGGTATTCACATTTCAAGTTCATGTCAATAATTACAGACATGAATTGACAGTGTTTTGATGCCTCCTACTCCAACTGAGCATATAAATTTCTCCTTAATTCATCATCCACTATATTTACATTAAATGGTCTATAAATAATGTAAAATTAAAATATTTTGAGATACTTCATCTATATTCATTGTTTGAGGTTCAAATACCTTTGTGAGAAGATATGTTTCATGTTATTGTGATACATAAACACTATAAATTTCTCACAAAAGATATAATGACAAAAAAAATTAAATCATGGAATAAATAAAGTGATTTCGAATTTTTTTTTGGTAGTTATTATCATGAAATTGAAACATTATTGATCCATGAGAAACAACATGATATCCTGGCATGAGAACATCCCAAAACCCAGTTCTTGATGCATTATAATATAATTCATAACTTTATCTATATTTCAGAAAGATCATGTTTGTTTCTGATGTGAGGTGAACATTAATCTCTAGAAAAGACTCTTGACAGTCATCATTTCAATTTAGTGGAACATTTTTCCATTTCAATGTTTTCTTAGGTGAAGATATTTATAAAATTATGTGTACAATGTATCGGTAATAACTCAGTTGAAAAAGGAAACTATATATCATAAAGAAATTCATTTGGAGTTTCATATAGATAATACCCTCTATAATTTATGGATCCACATAAACACCTTTTTCAAAGACTAAATGGATAAGTAAACTGACCTCTTATATTCCAAAAAGTGAACTTTGATAATTTTTCATTAAAACAATGATTCTAAAAGTTTCCCATCATTATCTCTAGTTTATGTTCATGCATAGCCCTTGTCCATGAATACACTAATATGTTATCCACAGACAACACCATAAAATAATCTAGATATCTATTAAATATATGACACAAAAATTACATAAATAATGTTAGTGAATTCATAATACTGAAATGAATTTCAACATACTTGTAATGGCCATGTCTACTCCAAAAATATTTGTTTGGAATATCCTATTTATAAACCTGTAATTGATGATATCTGGATCAAAATATCATTATAGAGATCCACTAATCTCCCATAATATGATCAAATAATCTCAAATTTGTGTAAGTGGATACCGATTCATTACATAAAATGGTTATAATTATGATAACCTATATACAACTGAAGAGTTCCATCATCTTTTCTGACCAACAAGACCAGTGCTTCCCATCGAGACGTGCTAGGATAAATGAACTATTTTCTTTTTAGCTCTTCCTACTACATTTTATGTTTGGTTAATTCAATTTATAAAATCTAGTATTATGTAATGAAAATATTATTAGACTCTAGAAAGAGATCAATCATAAATTAAACATATCTTATTTGTAGAAACCTTGAATAAATTTCTGTAAAAACATCCCAAAACTGATCAACGGCAACTACAAATCCAATATCCCTGATATCTTCCATCGATTCCAAAGTCCAAACTACCCATTAGTATGAGATCATTGTAACTTTTGGTTTCAACAAACAAGTTTCCCCTTCATTTAAATTTCGGTTTCTTTTAAAGATAAGCTCGATGCCATCATCATTCATTAAGAAAACCCATCTAGTATAATAGTCTATGTGAGCCTTGAACATTGTCAACCAATCCATACACAGAATTATATCATAGACATCCATATCAAGAACTGAGAAATACCATATCCTATCAAATCCATAAAAAGTAATTAAACATTCTCAATAAATTAAAGATTAAAATTATCTTTGACAAGTGTAGTATGATGTTTTAACATAGAAGACATAATATCAACAATTAAACCACGAAATTCAATAACACGAGAATGAAAAGTGATATTAGACAAAAAAATATCCAAAATAGTTGGAATAATGGTAAAATACAATAGAATCACACCTTAAATCATCTATTTTCAATATAAAACATCAATAATAACTTATTCGGCTTTATATAATTGCTTTCTCATGACACATTGTTCATTATTTCGTTGTTGAGATGTTTCCTATTGAGGAGTCAACATATTCCTAGAATCACCATGGATAGCTCTATTTTGTTGATGAGGATTGTTCTGTTTCCCTTGTCCCTTTGAATCTTATGACATCAACAACACATGAGAAGTGTGCCAAACACCCATCAGCGGATAAATTTAATAATAGCACTAATGATGACAATCAAATTGAAATTGGAAAATTATCTAGGTGATTATATAGACTCTATTTTCATGTGGTCCAATGAACCATATTAGAAAAATCTAGTTTTTCTGTAAGGTCTTGGAGGAATATTTAATGATCTAGCCATATAATTCTGAGTCTTCCCTATACAAAGGAAATAACTTTCCCTCTTCCACTTCCCCCAAAAATTAGAGTTTCCACTGATTCCCATATATATCAACATGTATCATCCCTGAGTAGATCTTGAGATCTCTCTTTCTATCATAGTATATCTAATAACTATCTCTATCTAATCCACTATACAATGCAAAAAAAAACATTGAGAAAATATCCTGTATCATATGTGAATCAAAAATGTGTGCCTTAATGGACACACTAGTAAAAACTTCCAGTGAAAAAGGACGAAATTCATAAATTTAGACACATAATCTATCGATATGAGGCACTCTTTCTTCAAACTGATGAAATATATCATTCTTAAAAACATGAATATATAAGGATTGATTTTTTTTTTAAAAAAAATCATCAAAATAATACCATGAAAAGGATTTTTCTAATTTATCCTCAACTAAAAAATCCGACAAATAACATTCAAGATCCTATGGAACATATGTCTCCATCATGACATTCAACATTCCTGTTTTTCCATGAAAATCAAAGACACAATTCATCATGTTCATCCACACATCTGCTTTATCTAGTTCGGAATCAACCAAAAACATTGCTGGATTCTTCTTATAGAATAAAAGGGAATTGTCCACTTTCCATGGTTCTTTTATTTGGTTCCCTCTATCCACATCTTGAAAATATTGGACAATACATTGAACCGTCTATTATTTTATCAGTGGTTTGAAACAACAATGCTCTCTGTAGCTTCCTCCTATCAGTTTCTACAATGCCTACCAAGTGACATTTCTTATGCAGAAAAAAACCCACCATAAAATTCACTCTCTTGAAATTAATGACTTGACAATTTCAAATTCTACAATTTCATATATCATAAAATTTATTTAAATAATTCAACATTTCTTTGTTCAAATTTATTTTAAAGTTCCACCTTTATTTTAAGATCAAACAATTTTCAAAATACCACAAACATGTCCTTTTCAAAATCTCACATTTTAATAAAATTTAAAAACATTCGCAAAATCAACATTTTTTCACAAAATCATATATCATTACTCAAATTGAAATATGAACTCATATTGGGAATCCATATATAAAATGCATTTTAGGATCGTATCATTAGATAATCCCATGAAAAAAAGGGATTTCATTTCGTATAATTGTCTCCAAATCACATATGTACCCAACCCCACAGTGACATTAATTTCTGCATAAAAATGTTAACTATACATATTTGTGTTATAAAGTTTATGTTCTGACAATCCTAATCCATTCTAATAACCAAACACAAGGAATATATCATAATTAATTTTAAATCCAAGACCACAAAAATAAAAACTAGTCAAAGACTAACCAAGACTAAGACCACTTTCAAGTCAAGGAGAGAACAAGATGATACAGTTGTAACATAATTCCACTCCTTATTGGGTTGATTTAAGGCATAAGTTTTAGTTTCAATTAAGATAAATACTCTAAGGGCTAAAGGATAGCAATAAATGCAAAGTGTTTCAATCCAATTGGGGGACAATTTTTTATTTTGAATGAAAACAACCACGACCAACATACCATAACCAAACGACTATATGATGCATGATAACAATGTAAGAAAAATAAAATAAATAAATGTTATATCCAAACCAATATATAATAGAGTACCACAATAGAAGAAAAATTATATCAGTGTATAATGGAAAATACACAACAACAGAAACCTATTGACTCAAAATACATAATCCAATAGCTCCCAACATACTTCATGCTCAAACGCTACACTATAACAAAAGTATCAAGATGTATGACTAAATAATTATAATAATATACCATTTTATATGTCCTGGTGAAGGATATCTACATAAGATATTAGGTTCTAATGCAAGGGTGAGTAATGAAACTCAGTAGTTTTTTCCCAAATGACTTCCCTACTCATGCCACTATGATATAAAATGTAATCAAATTTATATAAAAAAATAATTAAATAAATTGAAAATATATAGTATAAAATCTAAGAATATTAACACCAAATAAATTTTCCATACTAAAATAGATTCCATGAAAAAATAACCAAAAACATATTTAAACCATTTCACATTCCTTTTTAGAATACCCTTTCCATGATTCACCTACACAACCACAAATGCATAGTTCATGGATATTTTCACACTAATGATTGTTTTATCACCCATACACTATGTAGTCACAAAGTGGAAAATTACCTTGTGACCCAATGACATATTCCCCTTGTCCAGGGTCTCCTCTCTTTTTACCCAAATGGAACACACCCCTTATTTAGGTTCACAATGACTACATGAACTCACACAACCATTTATTTAAAAACCATTTCAAATATTACATTCTGATCCATTTCAATAAAATATTTATTTTATTCAAAAACAATAGAAACATCCTTTTCATAAATTTAAAAAATCTATATTTTAAAATAAACATTTTAAAATAAATAAAACAAAGCACTTTGCACTACTAATTTCTAAAATTCCTTGAACTCTAACTAAATAAGGTTTCTATAATGTTTGTTCATATAAATTTCATGATAAAATTATTAAATTAAGAAAATTTGATACTAATACTTCAGGTTATACTAATATGAATTTATAGGGAAGCCACCTACATTGGGAATTATTATTCAAATGAACAACGTCATGAAAACACCCACAAAACTAGGTCGAAACTCTAAAAACCTATCTTAAAAATCCTCCCTTAACATCAACACGGCCAAATCTAACCATGATTCACATCAAATCATATATCTATATATATAGGACAAGATCATAGAAACAAATATAGGGAAGAAAGTATATCAAACAAAACTATTAAAAACATACAAAAAAGGAGACTTACCAAGAGAATCGAGCATCAACACACCATGAAAATCCTTCAGATCACCTCTAAGTCCATGAGGGAAGACTCCACAGCCATCATGAGGATGAAATATTGAGTTAGGGATGAAATAGTTGAAAAAAAGAGGTTTATAGTTAATCCTGACCAAGATCCGTTTTTTTAGGGTCTAGTTTTTAAACCATGCATGGTAAGTCACACGGTTAGGAAAACCATGTGACGACCTATACCTCATCCCATACCTAGAATTGTTATCTTGAATGGTTAAATAAACTATGCACTGACAAGGCCAAATACCTCTATACAACATTTGAATTATTCTCTTGGATGGTCATATATTTTTTCCAAACTGTGTGCCTCCTCATTTTCCCATGTCTCATTGTTCATGGTTTCTTGAAGGAGTTTCATGGTTTCCCCTAACAGTTCTCAAACCATTGACCTTTTAAAAATAAATAAAATCATTCCAAATGTCTTAAAACACTCCCGAAAATCACCCAAACACTTATCATAATTAAAGATAAAAATTTAAAGGGTTACAAACTTGAAAGAGGGGGTTCTACAATGTACATGGTTCTTCTATTTGGACACAAAATTATTAGACACATTCTATAATTTTTGAAATATATTGGAACTGATAGATTTCATTTAGTAGAATAAATTATCAAAATCCACTCCATGAATCTTTAAAATGGAAAAATTCATCATTATATTATCATTATTTCCATATTGAAAACAATAACTTTCTAACTCATTTCCCTCCCTTAAGATATATTTATTTCAATAAGTTTTGGGGGAAGGTGCCTTCTAGTTTTTACTTTACATGTGATTTTTTCTTAATACTTCTTCTTATTTTCAAAAATAATTAAATGATAATCAGTCCCCTTGTCCTAATATAAAAAATATATCAATTTATAATCAAATGAATAAAGTATATTTTTCAAATTAAATTTAGAAATAATTCTCAAGAAGCATGAATAAAAGGAAAAGAGAATGGGATATATATAAAACTCTACTTGTATCTTGAAACCATAATTCACTAATATCAAAATTCACATTATCATTTTCGGTGAATATTATTTCAATGTGACCTCTAAACCTAATTTAAACACACATAATGCATTTAAGATTTATTGAATGACCTTATAACTCTCTCTTTATAATATTTTTCAGACGAAGACAACATAGAGTATGAATAATTTATTCATGATACTTTTAATATCCCATCAAATTTATGATAAAATAATGAATATTAATTCTAATGAATTTTCCACTTCACACAAGTAGTATAATTTATCATCCTTAACGGTTTCATGATGAGGCTCATCAACTATTAGGTAAATAATATGTTTATCTTATCATTGTTTAAATCATAAATGAATTTTTTTCTAGTGGATTAGTAAACATGATATGATATTAAAAGTATCCAAGATGGATTAACGGTAAACATATATGTTCATATTACATTTAATTATCTAGAAAAAAATTCTAATTTCATGTTTTATCACAATAACCAAATTAAAGAATGTTCTATTTTGTAATTTTTTTATTTCATATATTTTCTAAAATTTCAATACCAATCACCATATGGTTCATAAAATCCAATCTCAAGTATATTCTAGTTGTAAATATCAGTGTTTCACTACCCAAAACCTAGACTATATCCATTCCATTACATGAATTCATTTCTTATATTCTACACTATGACCAATATCATTATCCCTTATATACAAGATATATTGAGTGGACAAGAAAACTAATAAATCCTAAAAAGGTATTTACATTTCAATTACAATCAAAATTTTCTATGTAGACAGTGTCCATTGCTATTAATATGAAAATGGGTAAGTCTAATAATTATCATTATTAATTCTCTTTGATAATTTCATGTTACCTTAACTATGGATATACCAATATATTAAAGTATGGTTTTATATTGAAAATGATAATGGGAGGTGAGAAATGAAAAAATATTTCATCTAATGAATTTTTAGTTATACTAATATTTGTTTTTGAAATATCATAATCTCATTTTCATATTATTACTTTTTTTGTCTATTCTAAAACCAAACAAATGAATATAAAAATATTTGAACGTGTTTTAGTTTATTTTATCTGTTCATAAGTATTAATTTATTAGATGTGGTCTCATATAAAAATGTGTTAACTAAATAAATAATCATTAACAGAAATAAAATAATCATTCCATGATCTGGATATTTTTTATAAAAGTTTATATAAAAACTATATAATCGGACAACTAAAATAACTGGTGAATTGTTTGATTTAATAAATTATTTTAATTATGCACCAAAGAATCATCATGGTCATTACTCAAACTTTGTTCGACACCAAGTCACATGTTTAATCACATCCTCATGGTCTCTATGAAATTATATTTTAATAAATATTCAAGTGTAGAGAAATTAGGATGACAGTATTAAATTTAATTGTATTTAAATTGTAATGGATATGTTCATACAGTAATTTATAAGGAAGTTAGGATCACTTATTTATTTTTTAATAAATAATTACTATAAAATATTTCTAATTACAATAATTATATTAAATAAATAATTATTCAAAACTTCATACGTCCATCTCAACACATGATTTGTCCATATACATGAATATATCTTAGATAATATATTATAAACAAGAAATGTTTTTAGTGAATATTCTAAATATAAATTTAACATTAGTCTCATTTTAACTCAAAAAATAGTAACATTATAAAAAATGAATTTTATTTGTAATTTTTATATGAACGATTGATCGATTTTTGAACATAATATGTTTCCCAATGAGAAAACCATGTCTAAAATTTTATTGGATAGTCTTAGTGGGTAGTTATTACCCATGTGTGGTTTGGTCAGTAGGTTATGACAATGGGTACTTCTGAACTACAAAATATTTTTATTTAATTCTTTAGAATGCTTGTTATGTATAATTGGAATCTACCTACTGGCATGATGATGCAACAAATATCACATATTTATATTATATTTATAAAATAATTTTTTAATTGTTTCTCAATGAATGACATTGTTAATTTTTCTCCAAATGACCTAGGACACAAACTGAGTGTCATGCATGCATTGTATTCCCATCTACCTCATAATGTGATCAATCAGCTTTGTATGACCGTTGAATTATAATAAGAAATCCTATTAATGAACATTATGTAACTATTGGACCTTTTCATTTCCCTTTACATAACAAATATAGTATTTAATTTCCATTTTTTGTAAAATTACCAGACTACTCTAAAACAGTGGGAATGTTCCTGATGAAAATGAATGATAAAATTGTAAAAAGGTATCAAATATATAATGGTCATAAAAATAGGATTCATTGTTTCCTAGTGTATCTATTGGATAATATATAATTAATTTAATATCCCAGTGAATGAATCAAAATTATTTCTTATTCATTTCATGAAAACACGATATACTCTGGTTCACACCATATCTATAATGGCTACTAGTTCTTCCTCTTCCTGTGCACATTTTGATTTTCATATAAAATGAGATAGTACTACCAGAAAAATTTGGGTTAGTTTCCTTAATCTTAGACACCCTTTAAAAAATCCATCGATTATTTGTATTCATGTAGACATTGTTAGTCGGTATCCCTGTTTTGATTAGAGAACAAGGTCAATGTGTCACCTGGTTTCACTGAAAATATGTGTGGAGGTTTATGTTTCTTGATTACCATAAAAAATTTTTGGGATCACATTTGGAGTGGAATTTTGATATAATAAATTGTGTTTCTTTGGTTCATGGGTAGACTTCTATTTTTTATGAAAGAATTTGGGGCATTTAAAAGCAATGTGTCAGCGTGGAAATAAAGGTCCTTATATAAATATGGATGTGGGTCTAGAAAGTAGTGGTATGTGAAATGATAAAGCAGAAGTGTCTACTTAAGATGTAACTAAGATGGAAAACTTCCATGGTGGTGTTATTCCCTAAGTGAGGTAGTCACTTGGAGTTTGTCAATGTGGGTTCAAAGGAGGGTCAAGGATGGTGCGGTTTGAGTTTCCTACTCATCCTGCTACTGGAAATCCAATTAATGTTGTCTATTCAATTAATATGTGAAGATTGGTACTCCCTAATCTAAATGTTGCTGACATATAAGATAAATTGAAGTGAGACTTGATGGTGAGGTGTGTAACTGATTTCCCAGATAGAAGGATTAGAATGTGAGAGAAATTTAATGAGGGTGATGTAGGAGAGGATACTCAAGGTGAAAAATATGAAATTTCTTATACACATAGGGAAGGTTGATGGGGCTTGGTGAAGCTAACAAATGTGGTATGATCAAGAAGAATAGTCCAACTATTAGCATCTGTAACCATCTTGACTGTCTTATGGTAGAATAACTGTGAAAATAATTATAGGAGTATAAATCTCATGATACCATTGATAATGAGTTATCCTAGGCTGTTATGGAAATACAGTGGGCATACAATGATCACCTTACTAGAAATATGGTAGGTTGGTTCAATGAGAAGTTTATGGCTGAAAATGTTGCTGTTGAGGTCACTCAAGGTGTGGTATAGGAAAACATTTATCCAAAACCTCAGTTTATGGGGTGATGACTCATAAAATGGAGGGCTATGATATTTCAGGACATGTTCTACATGATGGTGATCTCAAAGAAATGGAATGTGGTTATGCCTCATTCAAGGATTTTTTGTTGTATGGTAAGAAAAATATGATTGACCATTAAGGTTTCACACCTACTTCCATGAAGAGAATACCATGGAAGGACTAATTCAACATTCTATAGACTATCTCCCCCAGATGTACCTCAAAATCATCAATAATCTCTAATCAGAGAGCCCCAAAATATTTAATCATAGTAATTATCATTTTGAATGGGAAACTTCTTTTTTACTTATACTATGAACATTACCATTCAAACAATGGCTTTTCATTTTTTTATGTTGGACGTGGGAAATCCTCTTTTTTTGGCCTTGCCTTCTCTCCCTATACTCTATTTTTATTTTAATTCATAAATATACATAATTTTTTTTACATCAAGATGGACTTATTTGTTATGACCCCCATAGAGAAGGGAATAATTTAGAGAATCAAAACCGGAAAAAATTATTTTAATTCTCACAATGTTTTTTAATCATCTTTTCAATCATTATCTCCTCTAATAATACACCGACATATTTTCTCACCCATATTAAATAATATATCCTTTATTACTATATGGAAATGTATTTTTCATCCAACATACCATTTTTGGGAATCTATGATCGAAATATATATTTAAATCAAACCAAAAATAACATATTTTTTCTCAAATCATAAGCGACAATCATATCCTGACCATTTCTTTAATTACATAATAACCATCACAAATAATGATTTAAGATAAATCATCATTGAGATGTATTTCATTATTTTTATCATAAATCATGGCACTTGAATCATGGAACACATCAATAATGATCTCAAGACCAACATGAAATAGAAACTGTCATAGAAAATGTTAACCAAAAAACATATTATATTTTGTTTTTATATTTCCTAGTCAATCCTTGTGATATTTCTTCATTGAAATCACCTTGTTAGAGTATATTGAGAATTATTAATTCTTATGATCCCCTAACAACTGATATTTTAACATCAGCAGTTACCCATCAATATGATATGCCTAGATAATATGACATATCAAAAAGAATATCATGATGGAATATCCATTCCCTCAATATAGTGGGGAAGTAAAATAACTAGTTAATGAGATGTCTATTCTAAAAAAATTATATTATTAAAGTATTCAAAACTATGATTCATAATCTTATAAGAATAATACATATATAAAACCAAAATACTCTCTAGTAATGCAATGTACAAATATGAATTTGTTCTAGACTATAAAGCCCTGACCCAAAAGACACTAAATTGGTGCTCGGAGTTGGTTCTCCACAAGGCCTCAAGTGCACCTCTCCATACTCTAGGGGCTTCCAACTAGTAGTTAGTGCCTTGGGTGTGAAATTGGGAGACAATTCCCTCATACCAGAGTAAGAAAACAACGAAAAAACTAAGTATCATACACAAGGGAATGCAAATAGATTGTGGAAGTAATAAAAAACTGAAAAAGAACAAGCTGTAACTGTAAAATGTTGTAAAAGCCAGAACAACAATGAAAAAAAAATACAACACTAGTCACCCACTTGGAATACCATATAGATACAAGTACAAAAATAAATGGAAAGGAAAATTACAGGGATCAACAGCTAACTCCAAGACAATCAACATACCCTATCCCCAGACCCCATTGAACTGCACCAGTCCGATAGATAGAACTACTCGACCAGACCTTCTAAATCATGAAACATTGGGCATCATCCCTACCCACCATCCAAATTGTGCTCAACCTAAAAACCAGTCATAAGGTCTAAACATACACCGAGGTTTACATGTAGAGGTGAGAAGTAATGTCATTGGGGAACCATGACAAGAAACCTATAATCGTGCTGTTAAATGTTTATTCAACAACATCATGCTTAGTGTACCTGGAATACAACAAAAAGTTGTACAAAAATGTGCAAGAACAGTTGAAACCATGGTATGTAATCCCTGTCAACTAGGTATGTCCCATCATGGATTTTCATTTCTATATAGGTACACATTTATAGTTCCATACCTATACACATATAAATAAATATGAATATTAATGTGTATGTGAATCAAATAATAGGAAACCATAATAGCATTCAATCCTTGAGTCCAAATGCCCAATAGAATTCTACATGCTTCAACCAATGCTTGAATTACATCTCTGAGCAAGCTACATCACCACAAGCAGATACTCATCCTACACATGGGTTCACTTCTACTCACCTACAATCCGTATATATGATATTGTACACCGACTATCAATCCTATAAGTAAGGATACTGTTAACCGAAAGTCAATCTTGTAAAAATTCCCTTGTTGGAAAACAGATAGCATAATCCCATGAATCCAACTGATACTCAAGAAACCTTTCTCGTAGGAATATCAAAACCATACCATAAGGAACATCAGTCAGTCAGTGTCAAGCCTGATATATTAGTATTTCAACATGTATTAGAGACAAGATCATTGTATCAACATTTTAGTATGTATTATTTACAAAATTTGACAATAGAGTCAGTCCTGGGAATAAATATATGGATCCTAGGTCCGCATATCAATTTCAAAATAAGCCTTAATGAGACCACCCACCCTATCATGGATCACTCATTTTCTTTACTTAATTAACATCATGAGCCTATCCATTTTATTTTAACCATGAAAGTGGTTCAACCATGGTATAGAAGGTTCAAATAGTTACATGAGACTGACCAGGTCTTTTAACCGAGAATGTGGCTCTCTGATTGTTAATTACCTCCCTTAAAACATTTCACATTCCATTCAAAAAACAACACATGTGAATTAAAATATCACATGATTTAACATTATCAAATCCAATCTAAAAAACATTTAAATAAAAAAATTTATCTAGTAAGTCTAAATAGATTAGTTCTTTTTAATACCTTGGGGTATAGTAAATACAAGAAATAACATGGATAAAGATCTAGTTCCTTGGTGATCATGTTCGAGAATCACAACAAACGAGAAAGACGGCTTGAGTCATTCTCAACAGCCACCAACCTGGAAGCACCTCTGGTAACCATGACTGCATCAACAAAACAAATTCAGATAAAAAAAATGATTGAGGGTGGATTGAATGCCTAACCCAACACTACAACCACATCCCTATGGGCTTACTAGTTCGATACAGGTTAAAGGTGACACCCAAACACCATCTCTACCCAAACTCGACATAACAACTCATGGTCTATCAAACAATGGTCACCCGATGGGTCCCTCAAGTCAAACACTAAAGATCCATCCTACTCGACATCCGGTAGGTAAACAATAGTGAAGGAATACTATATGGGATCCTCAGTGGCGAGCAGAGACGGAATCCTACATAGTATCCGTGAATGAAAAAAGTAGAGGCATCCTATAACATGGATCCTCTCAAAGGAAAACCGGATAGAGAATCTATAAGGGGCTCTCTAAGTCAAGACATAAGCAAAGGCATCCCTTAGGGGATCATTATAAACATTGGGTCTCACTAAATCATATTCCAAAAGGAAACATCTCCAAATGGAAATGTCTTCAAAATCATAGGTCGTGGGAGATATCTCACAACTCATCTCAGATCAAGCTCTCACCTATGTTGTTTTGAACACCCAACCTATCATCCACGCCAAGTCTCGCTCTCTGGTGACCACTGAAAATGATAACATGAGGAAGAACCACTCCATTTATATATAAACCCCCAAAACACCATTTAAATGGCGTATAAATTTCAAAAGGATTCAACCTTTTTGATCTACGTAGAAGAACGCTCAGAATGGATTACTCACATGCCCAAAACGGTCAACCGGTGAAAAGGTACTATTCACCATTATAATAATGATTGGTTCCCACACCAGATTAAGGTTTTACCACATAAAATCAGTCTCTAAACATCAACCTTCAATTTAGGGTCACATCACCACTGATGGTGAGTCAAACAGACATCAGACGTAGATGAAATGTCTAATTCAACAATCGCCAAATAATTATAATTAAAATATTATTATTATTTTTCAGAAGTATCATACCACATGGAATCCGTCCCAATATAAAAATTTATCCAAATGGTGTACAAAGTTCTTCCTCAATGTAAGGGTCATGTGTCAACAAATTTCACGTCAAATGAACACCTATTTTGCGTCTTACAGTGTTTTCAAGAACCCACACACGTAAACAGACTAGAAAGAGTACATGGCGTGTACTTTGGAGTACGTGGGGTCTACCCATGTAAAAGTAAAGGGAATGTATGTTAATATACATTGTTTTTAATTTTCAAAAAACACCATCATGTATGTGTTTTTACCAGGACACACACCCATGTGCCACTGCATGGCGTGTACTACTAGTACAGGACCTGTACTATTCAAAAAACAATTGTACAATGTTTTCATCCACACAGCCGGACAGACGGCCAACCACCACAAGGCGCGTATTCATTGTACACGAAATGTACATAATAAAACTTCTTATCTAAATGGGAAGAACACATGGCATGTTCCATTTGAACACACACCGTGTTCACTGGGTTTTCTGAAGTGAAATCCCACAAAACACCTGAATCCCCCATTTTCACCCCCGGAACAATAGACTCAGCCTTAAAAGGCCATAAGAAAACCTAAAAAGGATTTAAAAACTTCAGAAAACATTTTTAAATGGTATCTATGGTGAAAATGTTAACGGATATACATTTAGGTGGAAACCACAAAAGCTTCAGTTTGATTTCCCCGTCCATTGATGTTGAACGCCGAATCTACGCGTCGAGGGGTTAGAAACGGTACCAAACATACCATCACAATATCACTATTTTTAAATACCCCATTTTAGTCATGGGTCACAACCAAGGAGGATCCACCCACATAGGCGGTGTGTTCAAGAAAGTGGAAGGAAGAGAAAAAGAAAGAAAAGAAAAAATAAAGAAAAGAAAAGGAAGAAAAAGTGGTCTGGGCAGGCCCCAACATCCAACATGAGTTTATGCCTATCATGGGCTAAGAAACCCATTCTAGACTCAAGGACGTAGACAAAATCCCAATTCAATGCTCAATAAAAATTTTATCACCAATCGAACCCACCTGAATAATATAATATTTAATTTAATAATATTAAATACTCTGCTAAAATTCGAACAGCTCAGATTTCCACAAAACTCATGTCCTTAGGTAAACACCATATTCTAGGACCAATGTAGATGTTAGAATAATTATCCAAGGTAATTTGGTTGGGGAAAAGACCATTTACCCTTCATGAGCATCCAACAACAAAAATACAAATTTCGACTCAAAACTGTAGTCCAAAAAATCACAGGTCCTTACATAGACCACTTACTCTAAAACACAGAGCTTAATTTTGAAATCTACATCATTATTCACATTATAAACCCTTTAAATTACATATACTCAATGGTGTATGATTAAAATATCATAGTATGTTATTAAAACATATAATTATTCATTAAAAAGATATTTTCAAATTATATTATATATGTCAATTTTATATTTTTATATGTAAACAATATACAATTATTTATTAACTTTCATTGAATATAAATCATAATCAATCATACATATGATCATCTAAAATTAAAATTATTATGGTCTATGCTTCCCTATTATTTCAAATTTAGTAAATATGTTATATATATACAATAATTAAATTATAAAAAAATCATAATTTTATATATAACTGTTTCGTATTTCATTATTGATTTTTTTAATAATATATATATATAATGATATTTAATTCATCAATTAATAAAATTTTATATATTTCAATTCATGGAATTTTTTATCCATACACCATTTATTTTAAATATATAATAAAATTATAAAATTAGAATAGAGGTTAATGATAACCAATAATACTATTCAATATGATGTGGGTAGTGACATAGTCTTATCCCAAATAAATATTAAGTATAATAATTTTATTATCTTTACAAACCATTAAAACATATTTCCCATAAATATGATTTTTTTCAAGGTTACTATTTAAATAAATTTTCAATTGTGTGAAAAATATTGTATGATGCAAAAATATATGGAGATGAAGAAAATATTTTAATTTTATATATTTGTCCTTTAAAATTTCAATTTACTATAATCTTGAAGAATAAAGGGGTAATTTTATTTTTTTAATGTAAAAATATTTTTTAACTGATGGGAATACTAAAAAATTTTAAAATTATGATAAACAGTGGTTATATAAAGATAAATGATCTAAGATAATCTTACCTTATTGTAAATGAGGTTGTTACACCCCAAGATATCATATTAAGTAATATCATTAAAGTAATTCAATAGATTAAATTGCACGCAACGCTGGCTTGGTTTGCATTATATGCATGATTGAGTTTCTACAAAACACCACTTTAGTATTATAATTATTCAAATGATATACTTATGAAATAAAAATTAAATACAACAATAGGAATTTTTAAAAAATTAATTCTATTTATAATTCTCTCACATAAATAAACCATATCTAAATGGAAATGTATAGGTTTCATTAAAATACATGTATTATTTTGATAAAGAAACTACTTTTTATGTCCTTCTGTGAAAAATAATAAAACTAATTTTGGAAAATATTATAAATTTAATTTACTGAAATTGTCATAATCATTTAATTTTTAATATCAGTTTTATATTAGGTTGAATTTTTTGGTAATTTTACAAGAAGTCTCATTTTTTAATGAATAGTGAAAAATTATGTGTTTTAATTTACAACTGGATTTTCACCCAATTTATTGACATTGTTTGTTATTAAAATTAACTTGTTTTAGAGAATATTTAGATTATATATTTATCATTTAATATAATTTTTGGTCATTGGAAGTAATTTCACATTTAAATTGGATATAAACACATGTTAATCTTCTGATAGTTTTTACTTCTTAAAACCCCATTTTCTTATTTTCATTATAGGAATTAATATTAAGTTAATATATTCAACTTATCAGTCTTGAATTTGGAAAAGTATAAATCATTTTTAAATACTGAATATAAAAATTAACTTAGGGATAATTTTTGATATTTTTTGAAAACATTCAATTATTGATGAATAGTGAAAAACACTGCATTGTAGATAAAAAATTGACATTTTCATCTAAATAATCATTTTTAATATAAATTTATTTTAAAGTATAAAAAGATAAACAATACCTATACTATTCCAATGTAATTAATTATAGTAATTTTTTAATAATATTAGATATATAAAATTTTATTGAACTTTTTAAAATCTTTTACCCACCTTCTAGGCATATTTGCGAGTTTGCATAAAAAGTAATTTTCACACTTCTCTGAATTGAATTTCAAAAATATGGTAGATAATATTTTCATCATTATGTAATCTTTGGTTCAATAGGATTTAAATTATTTCTGGTGAATAGTAACTGTTTAATTTCATTTAACATAGTTAAAAGTAAATAGATTAATTAAAAGAAAAATTGATATTATAATTACTCCAACATATGTCATAATTCTAATTGGATAAGTGTATTTAGACCAAAATTAACCTATGGACTAAGATATGATCCTTTTTTATCCACTTGGGCCAGATGAGGAAATTTATAATATTTTATTTAAAGAAGTGTTAAAAGTGATAAATTCAAATTTTAATAACAAAACCATTTTTAATATTGTCTTATACAGAAGATAAATATGACTAAAAATATTCATTAGAAATATAAAAATATTTCCTCCATCAAGGTATTTTATTTATTATTTTTAGACGTTATACAACTGAATTTATTTTTGACACAATGTTGATGCCGTAAGTGCCGTATTAATAAATGATTAAAATAAATGATATTGTAAATATAAAATTAATGTAAATTGAATCTTTTTATTCCATCTATGAATATTTTGGTGAATATGACATGATAGGGTTGATTAAATGTATTTTTTTCTAATTAAACTAGTTTTTATGACTTTCACAGAAATGAAATATTAAATAGTGTTAAAATTGACATAAATGAGTTTTTAAAAGTAATACTATTTTATTAAATGATATAATATTCCAAAAAATATAAGATTTTCAAAAAGTGAATAAATAATGTTATATATGTAATTATTTAACCACTTTAGGTTCTCTTTTAATTTTATTGTATGTTTATTAACCATAGATTGTAAGAATACAAGAAGACATGGTAAGAGTTAAACTAGTTAACAAATGGTTAAATCTAAAAGATAAAGTTAATATGGTGACCTAAACTTGTGTAAAATGTATTGGTTGAGATTATTTAGACCCATCCCCACCTTATAATCTAAATAAATCTATTTTGAGCTATTAAAAACCATAAATAAATTTATAATAAATAATATATCAAGTGTTTTCTAAAGTGTTCATCTCCTCTCTTATAAAAGGGTATATCCCCTCCTCTTAAATTCACACCTCCAAAGAAATTTCGATCCACAAAACCCTGCTCAAATGTACTCCCAACTACCCTGGATTCATCATACTGGCCTTAAATTGGTCATAAATCTAACCTAATGAGCCATTTTGTTCAAATCAAATGTAATCACCCAAAGAAGAGATAATTATTTCCCCACCCCTTTCAAAGTTATTTTCATTTTTCCACTTCCTATTTCTATGTTGTTTCCATAAAAAAAATAATAAATATAGTAACTTAAACATATTATGATTTTATAATAAATATTTTACAAACATATTCATTATTCTATCCATCCTATGAATGATAAAGTCACTATACGTGTGTGCGTACAACATATTGTCTCCATGCCGTGGTGTAATTTGTTTTTCAACACTTCATTATTTTGATGAGAATAATAATGAGTGTAATTAATTTAAAAAATAAATATAACATGGTAATGATTTTTTATATATAATAAACAATCAAATTACATACGATTTTCCCATTAATTGAATAATTTTGTTGCTCGTGCGTAAGTAGGGATTACCATCTCTACAAAGTGATGAGATTTCATTCCCCGTCGTAACCATTCAAAAAAATATCTCCATTTGATGATTAAAAAATTAATGTTCAAGAACATAATATCATTATTGATATGAATCAAATAAATCATATCCCAAAAAAACATGACTTACGTAATAGAACAAATAATGGAAAACAAATCAGTTAACACACGAAACAATGATAATACTAAAATATTATTAACAAAGTGATATTATAGGATCATATATGATGTCATATTTATGTATTTGGTAATTTTATAATTTAATAAAAATGATTTAAATATTATAAGGGATGTTAAAATACCCTCAACTAAATAAATGTAGAAGGTAATGTGTTTTAATCTCACTTTTTATTCACGTGAGATTCATGCTATAGTTGCCACTATTTCCTTTTTCATGGTGTACATACACAAAATGATTACATTATTTGTGTAATATAATTTAGTTTAGGGGTATTTAAATCTTAATTTTATGATCCTTCTTTCATGGGGGTATGTTTTGTATGTTACCAAATCAGTAAGGGAATTTATAATTTCAATTTCCACTCATTGGGTTTTACGCATACTTCATTGATTATTTAACTCCCAGATTATGTGTGGAATTAATATTTATTTATTTCTTTTTTAATTTCCACCATACTTTTTTTGGATATATTTTTTATACCAAAAATTTCTCTATTGATAAATTTTCATGTTTTTGATATCAACTTGATAAAGGTAATCTTAACTCAATTTCCATTCATTAAGTAAAACATCCAAGTCATTGGTTTTATTTTAAAAAGAATATTTTTGAATGTCTTATGATTGATTTACACTTAATATCCAATTATTTTGAGTATATTTATTTTTTTCACACACAATTATGTAATTTATTTATTATTAATCTAAAGATACAGTCTTTATAAGGGATTTTGTCTCAATTTATATTCCATTGAGACTTCTTTGTTGTTATACACCAATTCACATTTATATGGTGTATATACTATGCTTTGACATATTATATAATGATTACCTTTATTATCATGATGTTATATTGTTTTGTTTAATTTTATTCCTCAATTATTTGTATTTAAGCGTCTTTCATTTGGTTAGTAAATGTTTAACTAAAATATCGTTTTAACTGTTTTAAAATTTTCATCTTCTAAATAATTTTTATTAATGTCCCTGTTTTAAAAATGGTTTTAAGGATTTATTTTTATGGACTTGACTTTTTTAAAATTTAAATTATTTTCAAAATTTTCAAAGTGGTATGGGACACATTGATTCAATAAACTCTTTTAAACGACTTCTTTTTCAAATAGTGTGACTTAAAAATGTTTTCAAGAAAAAGGGGATATTTCTCTCAAATAGTTGTACTAATTATTTTAATATATGTCAATATCCTTTATTGTATTTTATTCTTGATTGATTTTGGTTTATTATAATCATCCATATTGTATTTAATGGGTTATGTTTGACTGTGGAAGTGCTATTTTTATACCATTAATGGTTTGTGGTTAAAGTATTGACATTTTGTTTACTATTTTTAATAAAAATGTTTAGATTGTGTTTCACCCTTTTCAAACAAGGAATGCATTAGACATAGTAAGTGACAGGCAGGGCCACTATAGCCTCTCGATACATCGGTAGGTATAATGAGAAAAACTAGTTACTTGGCACAATTCCTTGAAAAATTTATATTTAGGGTCTCAGAACGAGGCCTTGACATTATGGTTAAGATGTCCGACATTATGCGTTCCATCATCATGATATTAGTTATTAATGTTACCTGTGATTATTTGACTTCTAGAACATCCATCTGAATAAGAAAATAGAAATACTTGATTTAACTTTTCCAAATTATAATGAAGATTAAATTTAAGAGTCTTGTGTTATAGTCTTATATATTGCATTAAATATTTATGCTTATTTATGATAGATTCCACTATAATTTTATCCTTACAGTGCATCAGAGATCACACCATTCTTATGTTTTATTTTTACCAACATGCGAAGAAGTATATTATGAGTGACTTATGGGGATATGATAAGGTATATGAGTGGTTTTAAAAGAGAAAGAAAGTTTATTTATTTCATAATATAATGTAAAACTTATATATGTATCTATCACATTCAAGGATACTAAACTGATCAGTATTTCAGGACTTGATCTCTTGTGATCAGTCCAATGTTATGTAATAATGCAATGACTCCAGGTTTCTAGGGTCGTGGCATTAAATTTGGTATTGGAGGTAGTTTAGTAAAACCATGGGAACTATATTTAGAAAAACCATGATTAGAGAAAAATATCATAATATAATATTTATAGATTAGTATATAATAAATTCCCTAAATTTTGGTAAATTTGATATTTTTGAGTAATACACAAAATACATCCCTGTCTAGATACTAAAAGTGGACGTGGTTTTGACATAGATGTACCTAGGAGTGAAAAATCTGACAAGGAGTTTTGGACGTGACCTGAGGTATCTTGGAACCCGACAACGAGGCTGATTACACACCTGGTTTGACACACCAAGGGGATATGATTTGAATAATTCACATTTTCATTAAAAAATGATTTGTTGGATTTTAATATAAGATGAGAATAAATAACCTTGGTTAATATTAAAGTGTTTTAAATTGAAAATAACGTGTCATGATATTCTTTAAATAATTTTATGACTATTTTTACTCACAATATGATTTCTCGTTTTAGTCAATGGTTGTATTCCAATGAAGTCATAGTATCTTTGACCATGATGTACATGGTGGGAATAATTGTTGAAATATGAAATAAAATGGAATTTTGATAGTCATAAAAGATATTGTGTTCATGATAAATCTAGTTTCCCAAAATATGATCAACAACATATACATTAACCAACTCCCAAACTCAACAAATAAAAGAATGGAAGAGAATGATAAGAGCTCCATCAATGGAGACCCAGGAGAAAGGAAAGATAAATTTAAATATTGCAGGAAATGTTGATGGATACACCTAGAAAAGTGTCTCAATTGAACAAATAAATGCTTTGTGTTTGGGAAAGAAAGACATATTGTAAATAATTTTCGAGGAAAAATGAAGAGTACTATGGAAGAAAATAAAAGTGATCCTAAGAATCAATTTATAGTAATTTTCTGTAAATGTAGGGTACATGGGAATTACCAATGTCAATGCCTTATTCTATAGGATAACCAATAATTCAGGGAAGATCCTCGGTGGAAATAAAAGGATTGATAAATTTTTAAAATTATTAACGCTCTTTGTTGATGGTATTACTTTGGAAGAAATTTCTCTTATATGTGTAACCCATAAAGTTGTTATGTGAAAATTTTATTGAGGAAGAATTATCTTTTCTTTTGTGGATATAGTTAAAAAGAAACATTTGGGTGTATATGATCCTTGAATTTGATGCAATTATAGGTTATTAATTTTTGGATGATAATGTGAGGAGTAAGATAACATTTGTGGTTAAAAAATGTTATCTTTCATTTAAAGAAATTTATCTATTTTTGTTGTAATGTTATAAAATTATATATTTTTTTGAAAAAGGACAACACTCAAACCTTGTGAAAACCCATCACGTGGGTCAAAGCTAAGGGAATCAAACTCACAACCAAAATGCAACTGGGATTTATCGCCTACCACTTGACTACATGAAGTCCCTGGTTGGTATGACTAATTATTTTTGGTTAAATGATTTTTTGGATCGGGATTATTTTGGTTTTATGAACTTATGATTTATCAAACAGATATCCTTATTATAGAAAAATGATTTTGTGAATAAGTGATACATGTTGTTTTGAAAGACTTTTTCTCTTTTTAGAACACTATATTCCTAAGGAAAATAGAATACTATGGGATTTCATTTTTGCAGTAACAGTGGATATTTATTTTTGAAGAATCTATGTTTTTAATGTGTATTTATATAGATTTAGATTATTTTTGAAAATTATTATCCAATAATAGAGAATATGTGATTAGGTTAATTACTTTTAAATATGTTACTTTAAGATCTGTCGAAATTATTTTCCAATAAATGTTAAGATTTATCATTTATGACTATTTGATAAAATCCTTCTAAATTTTTTGTTTCAAACATTGTTTGAATTATATATAAGAATTGTATAGAAAATTGTTTCTTGAATGGTCTTTGTCTAATCTTGTACTAACCATTTTGGATTTGGTTAATGTCTGAGTACAAGGTAAATATATAGTTAATCTTTTTTGGATTATGTGATTCTCTATATATTGATTCTAGCACTTCAGGTGTGACCTAGTCATCTTGAATACTCATCATTTGGAGGAACGATAAGATTGTGGTTGAAATTTATTAAAGGATAAAGCTCTACTTTAAAAGTAAGTATACCTCCTTGTTACATCCCAGTTCTGGGTGGCACGCAACGGGTTCCCCGAACCTAGTTCGCCACAAGACCTCAAGTGCATTTCCCCAAACGCCATAGGCTGCCGACTAGCAGCGAGGGCCCTTGTCTGATAATGGGGAAACTATGCCCTCATTTGTCAATGTGTAGCGTAGAAGAATATAAAATAAAACATACGACGATAGAAGAAGCAGTAAACCATACACAACTAAAATAAACTACAACAGTAGATATAACAAAAAATAGATAACTATGATGCTACATGTATCACGTTCTTTGAAAACAGCCAGAACATGCTATACATCAATGCAGTACAACAAAATGCAGAGTACAGAAAAACAAAGGCAAACAACCGGCAGTGGCATCGCGAGCCTAGGCTCAGTCCCATGCCCTCCTACTCCACAGCAACAATCATGTACCAGTATAGGGACTCTTGCCCCTATCCACACCTGCAGAGACATAATCTATTTTGGAAAAAAAACATGACCCAAATAGGGTGTGAGAGACATATCTCAATAGGCACCCACCAAAGGCTCGTGCCCAACTGCGTGTAAGCATGCAACAATAGTGTGCAGTAAAAATGCAATAAAGTAAGCAGTACTCAAAACTAACTAACTACTAGTTATATTTCCATTTTAGTATTCCCTTTAATCATTTAATTTAAAATATCACCACAGTGAATATTCTAAGAAACCAACTAATGTCCTCAGACACGTAAACCCCTAACTTCAGGTAAAGAGAATCCAACACAAGAATATACCCTCAGGCATCACAGAGTTTTCCCTCAGGCGTAGGTAGTGTCGCCCACATGCACTGAGTCATCTACCCACAGGCACAAACGAAGTTTCCCTCAGGCCAAAATAACTACTGCCCATAGGCTAAATAGTACAGTGCCCACAGGCTAATCACAACAACACCCTCAGGCTAAATAGGTAACTGGGCCATGCCCAACATGTAACAATGCAGTAAACAAGAAATTCCTCTCATGGCAATTCTACAATTACAACTTTAAAGGCATACCCTCGGGTATCCTGGCCAAATGTCTAAACATTGGAACACACCCCTAGGGTGGTTCCGGATACAAGAAACGATCCCAAACAGCATTTTAATATTATAATTACACCACCTATTCAATTATAGGTATTAAATATAGCAACAGCCTCAGCCACATGACACCCCAACATGGGTTCGTGGCATGAAAACGCACCAAATACACAACATTTGGAAAAATTAACACAAATCCACCAACCTTAAACGCCAACGAACATTATACTCAAACTCTGAATCCAGAAACGCCCAAGAACAGCATAGATCTGATGAAGAACAAAACTCTCTTAACCTCAAAAAACATCTATTAGGGGAATAATTGGTAAGAAGAAGTCAAGGATGTGGAAGCCCTTACCCATGCGGTTCCAATGAGATCGTTCGAGGCTGAAACCGATTCCAGACAAACACTCGGCAGATCATCAAAGGTTCGGCCTCCTCCTTTGGCTCCAAAATGGCTCAAATGCCTCCTCTGCCAAATGCGGAGGCTACTGCCTATTTTAAGACGAAAAAAAGTACACTCCGTGTATTTCCAAGTAAAGGGCGTGTACTCCCTTTATTTAATTGTTCCTCTGGTGGAATCGCCACACTTTTCATCTATCGACATGAGTACACGACATGTACTCTCGAGTACATGACGTGTACTGTCACCCAACTGGAGGATACTCCACCGCCTTACTATTTAGGCCTGCTGACTAAATACACGGTGTGTAAAGGACCACTACACGGCTTGTAGTTGGTTCCTACACCCCTCGTCACCGACATGGCTACACGCCACGTGTACCCATCCCACATGGTCAAAAGTACACGGCGTGTGGAAAAGTACACGACGTGTAGTATCAAAATTTAGTATTTTTACTCATTTTCAATATTTTGTCAAAAACACATAAGTAAAAGGAAAAAGAAGAAGCTCATACCTCAAAACTAAAAACCGGGTTCTTAAAAACTTCCCCCCTTATAGCAATTCGTCCCAGAATTTCCCTTCCAAGGGTGGAGAAGATATAGTCGTGAGCAACTCCGGCCACTGAGCACGTACATTGGTCTCCCGCTCCCAGGTTTTGTCTTGCACTCGACCATGCTACCATAGCACCTGTACGAGAGGAACTGAACGACCACAGAGTACCTTTGTGCTCCTGTCAATGATATGGATCGGATTCTCCTCAAAGGACGCATCATGCTGAAGCTCAACCTCCTCTGGTTGAAAGGTGTGAGATGGGTCTGAATGGTAGGGACACAATAGAGACACATGGAAGACGTTGTGCATGGCTCAGTACCGCTATGGTAACTGCAACTGATAGGCAAATAGCCCGACTCTCTCCATAATCTCAAATGGCCCCACATACCTTGGTGAATGTTTACCCTGTCTCCTGATCCGCTTGTGTCCCAGCCTCGGAAAAACATGCAAGAAAACCTGATCTCTAACAACGAACTCCAAAGGTCGTCTATGGCGATCAACATAAGATTTATGACGAGACTTCATGGTAGACATCCGCTTCTAAATCAAGTGGACCTGCACAGATGTCTCCTGTACGAGATGTGGCCCCATTAAAGCTGCCTAACCTGCCTCTATCCAGCATAAAGGTGAACGGCATGACCTACCATATAAAGCCTCGTATGGTGCCATCTTAATAGTCGCTTGAAATCTGTTGTTATAGGGAAACCCCACTACGGTTATATGCTTCTTCCAAGAGCCCCCAAAGTCCAGGATGCGTGCACGCAGCATGTCCTCTAGCACCTGTATCATATGCTCTGACTGGCCATCAGTCTGAGGGTGGTATGATGTGCCCAGAATCACCAGTCTACCCAGTTCCCTATGAAAACTCTACTAGAAACGAGATGTAATGCGGGAATCCCTATCTGAAATGATAGAACGAGGGACCCCATGAAGACGTAGGATCTCTCGGATATACAGCCTCTCAAGTTCGTCTACACCGAAGGTCTCTCTAATCGGCAAGAAGTGAGCTACCTTCGTGAGTCTATCAACAACAACCCACACAACATCATTTCCACGAGGTGACCTCGGCAATCCAATCACAAAATCCATCGCGACATCATCCCATTTCCACTCTAGAATGGGTAACTGCTGTAATAGACCAGCTGGCCTCTGGTGCTCCACCTTCACCTGCTGACAGAAGGAACACCACATAACAAAACCACCTATCTCTCTCTTCATACCCGACCACCAGTACTGACACCTCAAGTCACGTTACATCTTGGTAACCCCGGGATGAACTGCCCAAGCCAAAGCATGAAACTCCCGCATCAACTCCTCGCGTATATCCCATGGAACCCATACTCCTCCATGGAAATGCAGTACCTCGTAATCGCCTATCGTCCAATTGGGAGGAGGTTCCTCACTTGCCACCGACTCCCATAGAGCTAGGCCTTCTGAATCTGATAGCTATCTCATCCTCACTCTGTCCTGGAGTGTAGAATTCACAGCTAACGAGGAAAGATAAGTCTTCCCCTGACTTTCGTGCACCTTCCGATGCATCTTAGAGAACACGGCCATGATCTCCCACACACAACTAACCTCATGCACCTCCTGTATCTGAGTCTTCCTACTCAGTGCATCGGCTACTGCATTACCTTTACCAGGTGTGTAGGAAAGCTCAAAATGGAAGGAATATAGGTACTCGACCCACCTCCTCTGCCTCAGATTCAGGTCACACTGAGTAAAGATATACTTGAGGCTTTTGTGGTCGGTGAAAACCACAAAATGCTCTCCCAATAGATAATGTCTCCAACAGCGCAATGCATGAAAAACTACAGCTAACTCGAGATCATGTGTCGGTTAATTACTCTCATGTGGCCTCAACTACAGAGACCCGTACGCAAAAAATCGGTTGCCCTGCATCAACACATTACCCAGCCCAATACCTGATGCATTAAAATATACTATATAGATATTCCCCTCCTCTGGGAGTATCAGGATCGGTGCTGAAGTCAACCATCCCTTCAGGTCCTAAAAAGCTGTCTCACAAGCATCTGACCAAACAAACATCACACCCTTCTTAGTCAGACCTATTAACGGTGCTACTAAGCGGGAGAAGTACTGTATAAAGAATCTTTAGTAACCAGCTAGCCATAAGAAACTCCGTATGTTGAACATATTCTTAGGATGCTCCCAGGAAACTACTACCCTCACCTACTCTGGGTCTACTGTAACTCCTGCCTCTGAGATGATATGACCCAGGAAGTGAATCTGGTCCATCCAAAAGTGGTACTTTGAGAGCTTAGCAAATATACAATGTTCTCTTGGTGTACTAAATACGATCTGAAGATAACTGTCATGGTCGTGTCGAGTGTGAGATTACACCAAGATTTTGTCCACTAATACTACCACAAAAGAATCAAGATACGAATGGAACACAAAATTCATCACAGCCATGAAAACTGCTGGTGCATTTGTGAGTCCGAACGGCATAACCAAGTACTCATATAGACCATATCTGCTCTGAAAAGCAATAAGCTGTATATCTGATGGTCTCACGTGAATCTGATGGTATCGGATCTCATGAAAATATTCGAGAACACTCGTGCTCCTCGAAGCTAATCAAAAATATCATCTATTCTTGGCAATGGATATCGGTTCTTGACAGTCAACTGGTTCAGCTTCCGATAATGCACACAAATTCTGAGGGTACCATCTGCCTTCTGCATGAAAAGGATCGGCGAACCCCAAGGAGAAGTACTGGGTCGGATAAAACCCTTTTCCTACAACTCCTCCAACTGCCTCATGAGCTCCTGAAGCTTAGGTGTAGCCATCCTATAAGGAGGAATGGACACCGGTGCTGTGCCTGGCACAAGCTCGATAGAGAAATCCACCTCCTCCACATGAGGTAGACCCAAAAAGTCATCCAAGAAGACATACCTGAAATGATCAACAACGAGAGGGAAATATTTTGGAAAAGTCCCCTGATCATCCAGTTACATGCTCGCAATCTGGGTTCTGACTCCGCCTCGCCCATGATTGTATGGTCCAGCTCGACTCACCTGAACATCCCATTCTCCCTTGTATAGAAACTCTCCACCCTTTGGTGACGTGAAACTCACCCAACGATGATAGGAGCCTACAAAGGCTAGGTAGGGAACCAACCAGTCCATCTCTTGAATGACATCATAAGTTGTCATCTCTATGACATAGAGGTCCCATAGAAAGTGACACCCACCAACCTCAAGGGGGAAATCCTTTCACTGACGCACACCGGCCGTTCTAGTCCCCAACGGAGTGTCTAGCGTCATGATATCAGAAGAAGTAGAACCACAGAGACCAAGTCTCTCCACAACGGGTACAGATATGAAACTATGTGTAGCACCTATATCGAAAAGTACTGAAGATAAGACAGAAGCTACTAGAATAGTACCTCTGACTGTCGAATTTCTGGGATCCTACTCCTACTGGGTCTGTTGCACTGCACATGCCTGCCCAATGCCACTACCCTGTGATATAGCCTGACTACCCTGAGTTGTCCCACCCTGCTGCCACTAAGATCTTGGTGTCTGGCTACCACGACAATGACCACCGTCTCTGCCTTCAAGCCCTGACGTATTCCAGTTCCCTGACTGGTAAGAAGCCACTGGGCCTGCTCCCACACGCGGAGTCTGCACATCACCTCTCTCACTAGCCACTGATGGAAAAACCCTGTAAAGGTGCTGCAGATGACCCAACTTACTGCAAGCTCGACACTCCACTGGGTCTCGTGGACACTGTGGCCTCGTATTCCCCTCTCTACCCCACTGGTAGCACATAATCTGGCCACCTGAAGCATTATTTAGACTGGTACTACCACCCTAAGAGAAGTCCATCTGTCTCTTCCTCTTTCCAGGAGAAATAATATCAGTAACTGGTGCTGAATTGCCCTTGCCCACACCACTAAATTCCTTACAGGTTCCTCTCTGTAAGCAGCGCCTGATTCATAATAGCATGTACTTAAGGAAACCTGAAAACATTCACCAGCGCTCAGATGTCATAACGAAGACCATCCTTAAAACGCCTGGCTCTCAACGTATCATCACCCACCAACATGGGAGAAAAACACTAAAGTTTGGTGAAACAAGAAGAGTAGTCCATCACTGACATAGCGCCCTGCTGCAGATTCATGAACTCTCAAGCTCTATCTACTCTCACCATCTACGCGAAGAAAATTTCATTGAAGACTACCTGAAAGTCTTCCCACGCCATGTACATGTGATGCTCTGACTTGGTGGTAACTTTCCACCACCTCTTGGCAGAATCACGTAGCATATATGTCACGAGCTTGACCCTCCACCCTGGAGGTGTCTCAAGATGCTCAAAAATAGTCTACATCAACCCCAACCAAGACTCTGTAGCCTGTGGTCCGCCATCCCCTGAAAACGTAGGCGGATGCTACTGCAAAAATATACGAGTCAGCCTGTCCATAGATGTGGCAGCCTGCGGTGCTCCCTGAAAGGTCTTCATGAACCGAATAAAGCCTTCATAGAACTACGCCTCTGCACTTGTGTTCGGTATAACAGCTGGCGCAACATCTGCCTCTGTTGTAGGATCCACTGGTAGCCCATGGCCCACCATTTCTAGATTATAGTCTTCGCCTCTCTCCTGGAGAACAACATGCGTTCGTCTAGGCGGCATGACACTACAGGGTCAAAAGCACGCCTTAGATTCATGATTATAAAGCCTAAAAATCGGAGGAATCACAAAGGAAACAAGAGGAAGAAGGAATTTCAAAATTTCCAAAACATGACTACATGGCGTGTACAATGACTACAGAGCGTGTACTTGACATCCCTTCCCCTTCCCGGGTCCTTCTACACGGTTAAGCCACACAGATTCTATTGAACAAAAACTACACAGCGTGTATATAATGTACACAGTGTGTATGATGTTATTTTCCAACTTCTTGTGTCGTCTGTGACATGGCCGACTACTCGGCTTACAACTACACAACATGTTACCACCACACACGGCATGTACACCAACTCATTTCTTATCCACACAACTAAACCACATGGTCTGTCCTCGGACAAGACTACACGGCGTGTCCCACGGGTACACGGCGTGGTCAAAGAGAGGTGACACCGACCCGTGTTGTTAGTTACACGACCGAGTCCCCATGTCACACTACACGGTGTGTTCATCATAGACACGGCGTGTTCTATACAGGAGTTCACCGACCCGTGTTGTTAGTTACACGGCTGGACTCCGGGTCAACACTACACGGCTTGTACAAAATCTACACGGCATGTTTTACCCAAGCCTTTCCCTACCCCGTGTCGCTGCCCAAACGGTTTGTGACACGGGAAGAGACTACATTGCGTGTACTCGGGGTACACAACATGTACTCAAAAATATCATTTTTCTTCTCGAACAGAAGGTCATATACGGCATGTATAAAGATACTACATGGAATGTATACTGGGTTTTCGGATAGTATGCCTCAGAAACTTCCCCAGAACCCAAAAAATACCGAAACAAACACCTAGGTGTCAAATTCCGACCCGTGAGGGCCCATACTCCCCACAAATCAATGTTTGACATCTTATATATGTTATAAAAAATAAACAGTCAATGATCCACCAAATTCTGATCAATGGGGTCCCATGCTCCCCAGACACCAAACTTTGGAGTTCATTTAATAAACAGGCCACACAATAAAATACCCTATCACAATGTAGGTATTTATCAAGAAGATATCACAACAGCATGCTTTATTATCACAACAATTATGACAACAACATGCAATTTCTAATGTACCTACATGGAATGGAAACTATGCATTGCATGTGATATCTAGCATGTCCCTATATTATGCATGAGATGGCATACCCTAATCTCATCGGGTTGCAACTAATTTGAACCCATAGATAAATTATAAATAGCACAATCTCAAGTGGTCACCCAATGGTGAAAACATATCATCTGTAATCATTATTATTCTAAATTATTATTAATCTAAATTTATTTTAATATAAAAATAGATATATAATACCTATATTTTTCCAATATAATTCATTGGAGTCATTTTATTATAATAGTATATATATATATTTTTATTTCACTTTTTAACGTCTTTTACCGACCTTCTAGTAACACTTTCAAATTTGCATAAAATGTAATTTTACCACTTCAATGAATTGAATTTCAGAAATATTACAGAAATGGTTGTCATAAGTAATTAAAATTTTGTTCAATATGATGAAAATAATTTTTGGTTAATAGTAAATTTTGAATTTTATTTACCACATTTAAAAGTATAAAAGGAAATTAAAGGTAAAAATGCAATTATTGAATGATTAAAATAAATGATATTATAAATACTAAAATTAATGGAAATTGAACATTTTGACACCATAAACAAATTTTTAGGTTAATATGAAATTTTAAAGTTGATTAAATTTATTTTTTATATGTAATAATTTTATTATGACTTTCACAAAAAACCAAATACTAAATAGTGTCAAAATTGACGTAATTTAGTTTTTTTTAAAAACCATTTTATCTAATTATATAACATTCCTAAAAATATAATATTATGCCAAATTAATTAAATAATGTTTTATAAGTCATTAATTAACCACTTGAGGTTATCTTTTCATTTTATAGTATGTTTATTAACCACATAGTGTAAGAATACTAGAAGCCATGGTAAGAGTTAAACTAGTTAACTAAGGGTTAAATATATAAGATAATGTTAATATGGTAAACTAAAAATTAATAAAACCTATTGGTTGAGATTATTTCTATGAAACCATTATATCCTCCAAATTAATCCATTTGGAGCTATTATAAATCTAAAAAAAGTTTAGTAATATAATATTTCAATCATTTCCAAATGTGCCCCTCACCTCTCTTCTAAAAAGGAACATCCCCTTCTACTAAATTCACACCACCAAAGCCTTTTGTCACTTCCATACCCTAATAAAATATCCTCCCAAATACCCTCAATTCATCCTAGAGTACTTACTTTGGTCATAAATCAATCCCAAGGATCCATTTTGGTAAAATCTAAAGAATGCTCCCGATGAAGAGGTAATTATATCACCACCTCTTTCAAAGTTCTTTTATTCTTCTACTTATTCATTCATTGTTGTTTCGATACAAAAGTAATAACTCCAATAACTTCTAAAAACTATGATGTTATTATTAATATGGTACAACCATATTAATTATTCTATCCATCCTATGAATGAGAAAGTCACCATACGTGAGTACGCACGACTTACTGTCTCCACATCGTGGTGTAGTTTTTTATCAACGCTTCTTTATTTAGATAGGTATAATAATAAATATAATTGATTAAAATATTATATTTTAAATGTTAATTATTTTTTATATACCATATAAAATACAATTAAATACAATTTCACCATCATTAGAATGGTATTCTTGCTCATGCGTACGTATGGCTTACTTTCTCCATGATGCGATAAGATCTCATTCTCCATCATAACAATTCAAGAATAATTTTTATTTTATGATAAAAAAATAATGTTTAAGAATGCAATATAATTCAGTATATGAATAAAATATATCTTATTCAAACAAACATGACTTACAGAACAGAACACATAAATGAAAATGAATCAGTTAACTTCTAAAACAATGATACTACTAAAATATTAACTACCAAGCAATAAAAGAGGATCATATATGATATAATATTTATGTATGTAATTATTGAATAATTTAATTAAAATTATTTAACTATTATACAGGAGGTTAGCATACCCTCGACTATGTAAATGTACAAGGTTAGGGGTTTTAATCTCACTTTTTATTCCTGTGAGATTTATGCTATAGTTGTCACTATTTTCTTTTGTCTCGTATATTTACCTCCCATGATTAAATTCTATGTGTAATATAATTTAATTTATGGGAATTGACATCTTCATTTTATGATCCTTATTATATGTGGTTTATGTTTCGTATGTTACTAAATCCAAAAGGGAATTTCTAATTTCAATTTCAACTCATTGGGTTTTACCCATACTTCTTTGATTATTTTAATCCAAGATTATTTGTGGGATTACTATTTATTTATTTGTGTTTTAATTTCCTCTCCCCTTTATGTGGATATACTTTTGACACACATAATCACTCTATTGAGGAATTCTCAAGTCCATGATATAAACTTGATAAGGGTAATCTTAACACAATTTCCATTCATTAAGTTAAACATCAAAGTAATTCATTTTCTTTTTATAAGAATATGTGCGATTATACTCTAATTTATTTTCACTGAATATATAATATTATTGAGTGTATTTATATTTTTTTTACACAATTATTTCATTTATTTATCCTTCATCTAAGGATACGGTCTTTATAAGGGATTTCGTCTCAATTTATATTCCATTGAGACTTCTATGTTGTTATGAGACAATTCACTTTTATATGGTGTATATACTGTCCTTTGAAATATTATATCATGAATCCATTTATTCTCCTGATATTATAATGTTTTGATTTATGTTATTCCCCAATTATTTTTATTCAAGCATCTTTCATTTGGATATGAAATCATTAACTAAAATATTGTTTTAAATGTTATAAAAATTTATTTTTCTAATTATTTCTAATTAATGTTCAGTTTTAAAAATGGTTCTAAAGATTTATATATATGGACATGAATGTTTTCAATATAAAATTACTTTCAATATTATAAATTTGGTATGGGACACTTGGATTCAAGAATCTCTTTTTAACAACTTATTTGATTAATAGTCTGACATTTTAATGTTTTCAAGAAAAATTGGATATTTCTCTCAAATTATTTTACTAATTATTTTCATCTATGTCAATATCCTTCATTGTATTTTATTCTTGATTGAGGTTGATTTATGATAATCTTCCATATTGTATTAAATTAGTTATGTTTGACTATGTATGTGGTATTTTTATACCATTCATGGTTTGCGGTTAATGATTTGAAATTTGGTATATTGGTTTAAATATAAATGTTTAGATTATGTTTCACCCTTTGAATAAGATAAATTCATTGGATGTAGTAAGTTAAGGGTGAATCCGCTATAGCCCCTCAATTCATCATTAGGTCTCATGAGACAAACTACGGTATAGGAACAAGGCAATGAAAAATTTAAATTTAGGGTCTTATCATGAGGCCTTGACTTTGTGGTTAAGATGTCCGACATTGTGCATTACATCATTATGAGATAAGTTATTAATGTTAATTGTGATTATTAGACTAGATTAATATCCATGTGAATATGTAAATGGAATTATTTTATTTATCATTTTAATTTTATGCTGAAGTTTATGTTTTAAAGGCTCGTATTTTAGTGTTATAAATTTCCATAAATGTTTATGCTTATTTATGATAGATTCTTCTATCTTGTTATCCTTACTGTTCATCTGATCTCCCCTATTTCTTATGTTTTATTTTTCTCAGGATTGGATGATATATATTATGACTAGCCTTTAGGGATCAGATAAAATACAAGAGTGTGTTTAAAGGAGACACAACGTTTTTTTTCATAATTTAATGTAAAACTTATGACTATATCTAGTACTTGTAAGGCTACTAAATTTTTCATTCTCTGAAGACATGATCTCTTGTGATCATGCCAATTTTATGTAATAATGCACTGAGTCTATTCTTCTGGGATCGGGGTCTTATAGAGGTGGTTTATGTTTTTATTAAATCTTATATCTACACGGATTTTTTTATATTTTTCAGAATTTATTAGAGATTACATGGAAATATCATTGTTCTTGATAATATTTTGAGGATAATTTTTACCAAAAAATTAATATGAGTATGTAAAATAACCATCATGAGACTTATTTGAAATATTTCCTCACTTTCCAAAATATTATTTTATGTCTATTATCTAGTTACATAGAAATTTGATCTGAAAAGGATTTAATAGAACTAACTATACATAGAATAGAATAAGTCCAGAATTTATTTTTATGTATTTTATGGGTGTAGAATTTAAATGGTAAATGATTTTAGGATTTTTTTTTCTAAAATTTAAACATGTTATGAAATTTTCATTTAATTTGGACTTGGGAAAATAAATCTGGGTCGATGTCGGTACATATTGATTTATAAAAAATATAAAAAATATTATTTATTTTGCTAACATGTATTTTGGATCTTTTTATTACACATTTTCCCTTTGGATGGAAAATTAGTGAATCGTTGTATATTGTGAATCCCCATACAAAGAAATTGATACATTTCACATTGGGATTAAATGGTTAAATAAAATATTTGACAGAAACCAAAATATTTTTTCAAAATATTATTCATATTAGTCAAAAAAAATTAATAACAATTATCCTATAAATGGATATATGAATTGATAAATCATATAATTAATATCAATAATAATAATTTTATGGATTTAGGTTACGATATTGATGAAAATACCTCAAAATATTTATTCATTCATGAGATAGAAAATAGAAGTTTCTTTATTTTGTGTTTCTTGTACATTTTGATTTTTTAGAACATGTGTTAGTGGTAAAATTAAATGGTTCATATGAAAATAAATAAGGATTTTATAATTTAGGTTTTATGTCTTAAATTACTATGTAATAATGAAAGAATGGTATTTTGGGGTATGTTGCTAAAATAATTGAAAATAATTTTCATTATAAAATATTTATAAAAATCAGAATAGAGAAAAATATTTGTTTTATAAAATATATAATAAAAGGATTTTGACCATTAATTTGATTTACTATGATGTTATATTATATGGAGAACAATTCTTATTAAATTTTAATTTGGTTTTAAATACATGGAAATTATTGTATAAATTTGAAATGATGAAAATAATATTAAATAAGATATAATTAAAAGTGTCAATGTGAAGTAATATAGTAAATATAGTTATGTGTTGGAATATAGATTTTTACATCTAATGAAATATTTGATTCCATTTTAAATGAAATTTTAATAATAAATATAGTAGATCCGTTGATATATTTTAAAAAATTATTATTATTTTATAAATTATGGAACATTTTATATTTGATATTTCGATTAAATATAGTAATTTATTTTCCTAATATAGTGATCGTGATATAAGTTATAATATTGTCTCTAAACATGTTAATTATCACTTGTTATAGAGGGAAACATAATACCTTAATAATTTTATATTTCACATTGATGTGGAATTCCCAATTGATGATGTTGTATATGGGGAACTTTCACCACCACCAGGGGTAAAATTATTGTCATTGTTTTCCAATTTTACCATTTTCTTTTTCAAAATATCATTTTCCTAGAATATATATATTATCATTATAAATGAATTGGATTGTAGATGTTTTAGTGATACATATTAAATCATTATTGTAATACCCCAACACGAACCACCTCGTCCTAGTCGGAGAGTCACATAACTTCATTTGTGCCTCCCCTTATATAAGACACTATTGAATAACACCGAGGGACTAAGTCCATCAGTGTGGAACCTACACTATATGTATCATATATTTCCATGAAATAAATATATAATAAAATATAATAGTTATTATATAAAACATGTGGACCCATTATAAACGGAATACAAGGTTTATAAATTAGTAATCATCACTTCAAGTGTGCTTTCCAATTCTACATATAAATGAATGTGGGTAAATAAATAAATAGAAGTATCCCCTATACTGAATGATGATACTACATACACCTCTATTCTGATCATTTCATCCATCTAACACAGGGCCCTAACCCTTTCTCAAATCCCAATACAAGATGTTTTCCCTCTCATTGAAATTAAATTATAGAGTGTGAGTAATAAAACCCAGTATGTCAAAACAAATGCATCCTCAATAAAAGTGAACACATATAAAATGTTCATTATATGACAATAATATGTGTATGTATAAGAATAATAATCATATACTATGTAATCTGATTAAAAATGGGCCACCACAATCCCAAGTCGTACCTATATCACCTCAATTCCAAAACAATTATCATGATATGGGAAAAGAACAAGAACTACACACAAGGATATAAATATTTCACCTGGTGAACAAAATTCATCTAGCCTATAGTTGGTTCACATGGGTTACTGGTAATAATGTCATATGTGTACTCAAGGAACTGATTTTCAACATGTAAACTAGAAATTCAGAAGGTATTAGGTTCTGGCTGACCACAAGGCTATGCTAATTCTACCCTACATGTGAGTCAACCATAGTATTCACCACATTATGAGAAGACACTTAATAAATAGGGTAATAATTTGACAATATTACACATATTTTAATAACCACGATAAATACCTCCAATTCCCTAGTGTATACATAAATGGATAAGGCATATAAGCGAGGCATTACATGTCATCATGAGAAATATTGTAGTACCAAAAAGGCATGAAAACATAAGAAACAATGGTTGAGAACATACAAGAAAAATAATATAAGAAAACATCATAAAAAGTATAATTCTCTATACACTCCAATATTTTTTCACACTCATTCATTGAAAACAAACAATCGTGTATAGAATAAAACCATAGATGAAAGTGCATAAGATATATCCTATTGGTAGAGAACCACTCACCTCATGGTTGTTGATGAAAAACTGTAAATATCATAAAAGATCGCTAAATGTACCCCAAAAATAATATATCACATGTCAAGGTTGTCTAGATTTCATTTATATTAACAGAAAAGTGATTTTGAATAGAGTCTCAATAGAATTAATTTTCATGGTCATTGTCATACAATCAAATACATTTAAACATCTATGAAAGCCTTAGATTCATTTAATTTAACCTTTTACTATGTATGTCCTGATTAAATAATTGATTATTTATTATTTGGGTAGTTCTATGAGGTTTTGGAGTTTTTAGGAGAATTTTATATGGTGAATGGTTGCCAAAATAGTTAGTATAAACTTTTTGAAACTTCCAAGAAACAATGCTGCATATTTACATAATTAATGGCCAGGGACAAGGCTGGAACACAATTTTTTCAAACAATGTGAGTGCCTTTGGGAAATATTTCAAAGTAAAAAGATGCTAAATAATGGTTGGAAAACTATTTTTCTTATAGTTAAAACCAAATATACGAGGGGATGACCTATGTTCATAGCACTACATGGGTGGCACATGGTTTTTCAAACCTTATGGACTAACCATGTGACATATAATAATTACTTAAAAAATTTGAATTTAAGTTGGACAAATCCCTATAATCCCCCATTTTTTCACACATAATTAGATTCTTGAATTCCTCTTCTTCTGTAAGATACTATACTGATTCCTTTCAACATGAAGTTGGATTTTGTAACATAAAACAATGTGGGAGATTCAGATTCCTTGGTAAGTCATTATTTTCCCTCTCTCTCCTATCATGTTATTGTTTTCTCTCACTTTATTTGTTGCATATATTTTTCTATGGATAGATCTATTTTGCTTTATGAATATCATGATGAGATCTTACTGGATCACTTGATTGAAATAAAATCAAACGTCATATCAGAATATCATAGTAAAATCAAGAACTTTTCCATCCATTGATAGGTAGTTTTTTTCCCTATCATCTCAAATATCTTAAAGCATGAACGAATAATTTGATTAATATTTTCACCTGGTATTGTTTCGAAAATGTGGTAAAATTAAAGATAGAAAATATTTATTCTTTATTTGTTGGGAATTTTGAAAATGGATGACATTGAAAATCCCTTTTATTTTATTTTTAAAAAGATTATTCTAAAATTATCGTATTGTTCTGATGCATGATAGTTGTTTTCCAAAACATTATAATGAAATAATTTTTTATGTGATGTGAAATATGGAATATAAATATAGATTTCATGTTTTCCATTATTATATTTTTTTGAGGAAAACCCTAGAAAAGGTGCATATTCCATTGTGGTGGTTGGATTATTTTCACATTTATAACAACTTATGGGATCAGTGAGAGATCAATCATGAGATATAACTCTGACGTGGCATGAATGGGTGTGTGTTTTTGGAACATGGGAATGGTTTTTTCAATTCATGAGTAATGATTATAAATGTTTTTTATGGAAATTGCATATGGTTTTGATATAAAATATTTTATCTGCACATACCATTTTTATGATAAAATGATTCCTTTTATCTAACATGGAAATATATTTTGGGTTATATAAAATGTGAAATTGTATTTCAGATACTTTATATAAAATATTTTAAACCATTGTTTTCACAGTGGCTTGTTTTGTGATATCTTTGGTAAAATATAATTATATTTATACTCACCTTCTCCTTGGGAGATTCAATACATTTAATGACGTAATCTATAGGTACATTGGAAATTTGGAAGGTATCATACTTATCTAGTGATGCATATTGATACCCAAGGAAAGGTAGGTGGAGATGGGTCATGGAACTAGTCAGTTAGTGTATGTTGTGGTTTCTTTTCATGGATTTTGACTTGTAGATCCTTTATTTTTCATATATTTATCATGTTTATACTATTTATCTAATATTTTTTATTTTTTAGTATTTACTTTGGTTTTTTTATCTACTCTCTTGGATGATGTATATATATTAGACGTTGATTATTCATTTTGATATATTTTTTTATTTTTAAGATGTAAAATCATACCCCAATTATTTTTTATGTCTTTTTATTTATTTCTATCCTTCGGTGTCTTCGGTATGTAACCTATGTCCGGTGGAACCAATTCACTTATCATGCCAATTAGAAGGGTGGTAATTTCACAAATCACATCTGTCTTGGTTGGTACTTTTGTTTTCTTGGTATGGAAAAAAGGATATATTATCATAAGAACATTAAATATATACTAAAAAAAGTGTATTTATCCATTTTATGTTGAAATAATTGTTATTAGGGTGGTTTGGGAAACAAAATTACTTGATGAGGCATTTTGGTATTTTTTTACCTCATTGTTATTTGTTTAGTTGACGAGTGTATCATATTATGCATTATTATTGAGGCTTACCACTATGATTTCCTCATGCATTTTATATTAAATAATTTATTGAAAAGAGTTAATATGGTAATAATGGGACTAGATTTCAAAATGGTACTTAAAATGATTGTTTCTCATAATGATTTGAAATTTTATTATACATCATCTGTTAATGAGGCATAACCAAGTGATTCTTTTTTTCTTAAATAAATGGGACTAGGTGAACATTATAGAAACCAACAAGTAGAGGCCATAGAAATTTGGTTGAACCTTTTCCATACATGAACCAAGAGATAGTTTTGAGAATCATTTAACATTTTCAAGATGTGGATAGAGGATACCTGAATGATGATCCTTGATAGTTGGACTACTCTTTTATGTTTTAAAAGTATAATCCAACCATCATTCATGTGGATTCTAAGACTGAAAGGTAAGATGTGCGGATAAATATATTGAGACGAATCATTGATTTCAAGGGAAAACAATCTGAGGTGAAATTTGAGATAAAATGATATGTGATTACAGATATAGAACACTAATGGTGATATATGATTATATAGTTATAGATAACCATGGTATTACTGGGGATATTTTGAAGAATTTTTCATAAAATAATAATACCCTCACGCCTTTCATTTTTTAAGAAATTTTTTTTAACATTAAGAATGATAATTTCATAGTGATAATTTAAGAGTCTATGTTTGTGAAATTATTTTACATTTCAATAGAATTATCTAAAATTTCATCCTTCAAGAAACACATTTTGGAATTAGTGAAATGTCTGAAAAATATCATGAAGATTGTTTTACTTATTTTATGATGTATACAATGATGATAAATAGAGAAACGGTTGAAGAAAGGGAAACATTTTAAAATAAAACATAAGGAAGGGTGATTATATCCAAGATTGACATTGGTAAATCTAAATCTAGGAATATGAATATTAGGGACAGCAACGGCCAATATGGTGGAGTGTCTAAAAACAAGACCATATGGTTCGTTGTTCTTTCTCCATGTCCTATAAGTAATCATTTTTTTGTGGTTCACATGCTAATTAAAATTGGGAATCTTTAAATCCACCTATATCATGATAGAAATATAACTAGAAGATACATATATATCATTATATTTGTATTACTCTAATGCATGGTGATGGAAATCCATCACATGTTTCCAAAAAATCCTATGATTTAGTGAGATAGTCTTGTAACACCATAAGACATTCAAAAAACATAATACTCAATAGAGTTTATGGATTGAAACACAATTATTAGAAGATAATTTAACACATGAAGATTTTATTATATATTAATTCATAAATAAATTTAATATCTTTGGTATCTTTTGATGCATGCAACATATGTTTAAAATGAAACATTATGCTATATTGAAATATTTCTATTTGAACATTCCAATTATAAAATATATGATATGTTGGTAGGTATGAATAGGAATAACAAATTAATGAAAAATATACTGTTTATAAATGAATAAAATAAATTTAATGTTTATTTATTTATTAAAAAAAATAAGAAAAATTTGAAAAAAGTGAATGTTTTCTAAAAACGGTATCTTTGTAAAAGTTCAATTGGTCACAGGTGGTGCAAAAAATTTAAAATTAATTGTTACCTATTTTAAAGAATTTATTTCAAGAAACATCCTTTTTGAAATCATTAAATTGATATTAACTTTGGAGAAATTTCTGTATTTTTCAAAAGATATTACATTTGACTGAATGGTGGAAAGGATGATTATTATAATATTTTCACTTAATTATAATAAATAATTCCCCATTATTATTTAAATTGGATTCAAAATTAACATAAGTATTATTTCTAAATAATAAATCCAATTATTTATTAATAAATATACATTATATTAGATGATAGTACAAGAATATTTTTACACTTTTAAACACTTTTAAACAAAAAACTATTTTAATGTGTATAATGGTTATCAATTTTAAATAATTTAAATTACCCCAAATATATAATTATTTATAATAAATAAATATTATATATCTAAAAATATTAACTGAAACTCATGTGAATATTTTTACTTTTCCTGATGTTCATATGAGATCATATTTACATAAAAAATGCATTTATTCGATTTTTTTATTATACGAAATAAATATTAAATTAGATTATTAAAATTCTATTCTTTTGTGTTTGGAAAATTTTATTTAATATTTTTAATCATAATAACATATACTATATAAAAATTATTTTCATTTTTTATGATAAATAATTTTGAAAATAGTAAAAATTATTTACCTTTCTTAACCAAAAAATTGGTTTACTAAGGGGTTATACTCAAATGATAAAGGGTAAAAATTACAAAATAAACATGTCTAATTACTATTTTTATTCATATTTATACCATTTACTTTCGATGTTTCAAATCATGTTTATTTTATAGTAGTTTGGAATGAGAAATGTTTGGGTGGATTTTTTTATTTTCAAATTTTCGAAGTGTGTCTTTTCCCCCACTTATAAAAGGCCACCACATCTCCTCTCCATTGAACACTTACCAAAATAATTTGGGTTAAAAATAAATATCCAAATATATTTTATAATTCCATCTAATAATAATATAATCCTTTTATTAATAGGAAATCCATCCTTTGAAGTCATTCGGTGCAAACCAAAAGAAGTTATCTGAAAGAGAGTTAACACCCTTAATTGAGTGTTTTATTTAAATTCTTATTTGATATCATTAAAATATTATTTAACCATAATAATATAATAACCTATTAATATTACTTATACTATTACTTTTTTATGTTATTTTCATGAACTAAAATAATCTCTCCCTCTCTCAAAAGGGAAACAAAACTGTCGATTTGGTGTGCAGCGGACAATCATCTCACAAACAGATATAATTTATTTTCTATCAAAGTTTCTCATGCATATATAAAATTATATATTTAATTTTTATATATCATATTTGGTAATAAATATACCCACTGGATTATACTATCCCATATACCTTCAAACATTCAATTCCATAGAAAATATGACAACGTCGCTCATGTGCATAGTATACTACCTCCTCGCAATGCAATGTGATTCATTTTTCACAAACACCTTACACGTATGATAAAAAATAGTAATTTTATTGAATATATGTGATATATATGAAATTATATTCTATATTAAAATTAATATTCTATTAAATTCCAATCCCCTTAAACTTTTATGTAAATGATAACATAACTCATGCATGCATATGACCTGCCATCTCCGTGAAGCGATTTGATTAATTCTCTTTGATCAAAATAAAATAATGAATCTAAAGATTCATCTAATGAAAAAAATATTTATAATATTAGTATAATTTTATATATTTTTGAACTATAAACTATGTTCATGATCTAGAACATTCATGATAAAACATGTCATATAAAACAAGGCATTTAACAGCAAAAACTATAGTGATAACATAATATTTTTAACTAATGGGTAAAAAAAAGGTATAAAAAGATCATATATAAAATAATAAATAATAATAAGATTTTTTTATTAGTTAATAACATTCTTAAAACAACAATACAGTATGTTAAATGGATAGAAACAAAAGGGAAGTCTGAGGAAAGGGGCTTCTTGACTAAATATTTATTGATGGGGTTACATGTATTCTTCATTGATTTGAATGATCCCAAATTATGTATAAAATTACCTTTCATTGATTGATTATTTTATTTTCACAGTTTATTTTTTCAAATTAATGGTTGGTTAACAAAAGAAATTAATTTATTAACTCTCACTTCAATGATATGAACATTTTTATGGGTTCATCTTAAAACTTCTTTCTTTTAGTAATATTTTATTTTAAACATTTAAAATCATTTAAATGGTTTATATATTTCACCTTTAAATATAGTATCAATAATAATAACTCATTCATAATATTTTATATTTAAGTCAGTATACTTTAATCATGTTATGATATGATTAAAATTTAACCAAAGCGGCCAGGGTTTATGTTTTATTCTCTTAAATTTAAATTTTGATAAATTATTTTATCACTGATAAAGAAAACACTTAAATTTAATTTTACCTCAATTAATCATTATCATTTTATTTAATAGTAAAATGTTCAACTCTTTTATTTTTAAAATATTTAGAATTATTTTCTGAGAAAATACAAATTCATTTATCATTTTCGCTGAAAATACAATTTCATTAAATCCATGTCTTCTTAAAAAAATTCAAATTTTTTACTTATATATTTTAAATTAA
Organism: Viscum album; assembly: GCA_963277665.1. Classification (NCBI taxonomy): domain Eukaryota; kingdom Viridiplantae; phylum Streptophyta; class Magnoliopsida; order Santalales; family Viscaceae; genus Viscum; species Viscum album. Next base: position 797,184,537 of record OY728157.1, read on the forward strand.
TTATTTCCCATAATTAGATTTTTTTTAAAATTCATTTAAAATTAATATATTTTTCGTTTAAAAAAGTCAGTTTTTTATTTTTTTATAAAAATTTGATAAAAATATTTTATTAAGATATTCTTGTTGAATGTAACCCTTTTTCTACCATGACCAATCAATGTTATAAACCACCCTTTTTATGTTTCAATGGTTTTTTTAAATGTATTAATTAATGGTTTGGAATTATTTAAATTTTAAATTAGTGTTTTCAGAATGGAAAAAATATTTTCATCCAAAAATGGTCAAAGTGATCTTTCAAAATCACATTCCATATAAGATGATATCCATTAATATTACATAATGTGTGAAGTATATTTTTTCAATAATGTTTATAATCTTTTCATAAGTATTTTCATAAACTAAATTACTAGATAATTTTATTGATTTCTTCTAAATTATGTCAATATGTCTCTGAAATATATAGCTATATTATTCCCCCTTCTTTTGACGGGGTAATACATACCCTATGAAAATTATCAAATTCTATAATTATAAAATTTCCATTGAATAAGATTAAAAGCTATATTATGAATCTCGTGTTACATCAATGGGTAAATTTAATGTTATGAATTTTGTTTGATTTCATTTATGTGTACGCAAAATGATCATGAACATGTTATAATTGGAGAACAAAGATATCACCCTAATGGATGGGGTAAAAATTTCTCCCAAAGATACTTCATATATGGTAATAGAAATTAAACCTAATCCATTATTAGATATTTTCATCCATGTGATTCATTCTAGGTAATTAACCTTGTCTCATGTTTATGTCATGTTTTGTGTTTCTGTCACATTTCCTATGATAGAATGGTGCGTTAACACTATTTTATTCATGTTATGCTTCAATGTGATTACCCATGATCCTTCACTATGTGATATCATGTTTTACATTTGACTCACACGTTATGTATCATTGATATGTTTATTCCCTTACTGATTTTTATATCAGCCCCTTTTTCAATGTATTCCTTCAGTTATCCCATGTAATTTAGGATATAGAAAGGAATTTTGATCTCATAACATAGAAAAACAAAAAAATTATATTTTTACTCTCACTAATATGGTTTGTGAACCTATTATTCCATGAGAAACTAAGACTTTGTGATCCTTGTTTTTTATTAAAGTATTTTTATTTTTAATAATTATTTTATAAATTGAGTAAAGGGATTGGGTCCTCATAGTCATTATCAAAAGTAATGACCCTAACCCTAAAAGCATGGAGTGGACATCTACATTATTATATTTTCCATAAACTATTGAGAATAACTTCCCCAAGGAATGAGTTGTTTAGTTGTCCTGGTTAATATTATAAATACTTCAATTCCACATAAATTTGAAAAAATAAATAAATAATTTTATTTGAGAATTTAACTAATCCCCTTATCATATCCCATCATATAAATTATAATATAGTTCATCATATCCAGTGGAAATTAAATCATTTGAAATGGGTGAGATTGGATGCTCAGTTAGGGTATGAGTATAACATTACATGAGAATAAAGTGGAAATAATCAATATGGTGTGATAAATAAATAAAATAAATTCTATTTAATCAATAACATGACTATATTATTGAAAGAATAATTAATGGTAAAATAATTATATATAAATAATCACACAATATTTTAAAGTTATCTATGGATATTGCATCTAACCGTATAATCCCATGGAATTTCAATAGATTAATTCATAATGATAAAATTCATATTTTTGGGAATCTAAAACATCAATTTGAGGAAGTTTCCAAATACATATAATATTATCGAGTCCTTGTGTCGATATATCTATATAAATGTGTAAGGATTCATCCAAAACCCAATATAGTTTGTCTCATTAGACCTAATGATTCATCGAAGTGTTATAGCTGGCCTCTCTAGCCACTTAATAAGTCTAATACATTCCTCATATGAAAAGGGGTGAAATATAATACAGATCAACATTAAAATTTAAAATTTAATTCAAAATTTAAATACTTTCCCCAATCAAAAAAATTCATAATACATCTAGAGTAATGTTAATGGTATCAATATAGTACATTACATGTCAAATTGGTTGTAAACCATTTAGAAAAATAATAAGGATTATATCATTGGATTATATCCTTATTAGACCATAAGTGACATCCAATAATTTTTCTATAGATCAAAAATAGTTATTAAAGATCAATCATAATTTTTCAGGTTGGAAGTAATATTTCTTTTAAATTCACCATTTTTTATTTTAAAACTATTCAATTCATAAAATATTTAAAAATATTTTTCTTTGAAAAAAATACTAAAACTATGTATTTACGTAATATTAAAAAAGAAAATTTTAAATATCCATGTAATATTGTAATGGATTCTTCAATTATATTTTGTTCATTATGGTGGGTCATTCTATACATACTATATATGTTAAAAATAACATTCTTTTTCATTGTCAAAAGGATAGGAAAATGAATCATTTAGAAAATTATAATAATATTACTTTTAAATAATTATGTAAAATGGCAGACATGGGTTAAAAATTATTTAATAAATAATTTGGAGAATTATAAAAAAATTAAACCTTATTTATAACACATTTTATTGGAAGAAAGAGGATTATCAAGCGAGTATATAAATAAAGTTACATATTTTAAAAAAATATTTTATTAATAATTTTAAGTGAAAATTAGAGTAAGCATTGAACAATTAAATGAAAATTTTCATGAAAAAATAGAGGATAAGGAAAAAAGATTGATTTTAATATTGAAATAAAAAATAATTCCCCCAGGGGAGACATAAACTAAAACAATCTGAAATAGTGAAGAGATTGCGGAATTAATCATTACCAATTTCGTAACTTTTTAATCATAAGCCTCATGAAAAAAATAACTTTAAAATAATTTTTAAATACAATTATGATAAATTAATTTCTTATATAACATAAAAATATGGCATTATATACCCCACAAAAAAAAATTAGTGGGGAATAGGACGTATGTACCACAGGGCTAAATGTAAGATGAGAAACACTTAACTTGAGTATAAAACACAATATACCTTCTTGTCCCCCTAAATAATAAATAAATGTTAATTATTTAATTTTATAAGAAACATTTTCAAGATAATTATTCTTTTCATTTCATTACTTACAGTGGTATAAATGATTATTAAACAATTATATTTATGTTCGATGTTTCGATGATATTTTTGTTTTGTGTGAAAATGCCTTTGGTACGATGACTATGAGAAGATATGTCATTATTTAAAAAGAAAAAAAATAATTATCATGATATAATTATCATTTTTATACATAAATTATATATTTAAAACCAATAATGATTGATAATTATTAAAAATTAACTACATTATAGTCATTGATATGGTTGGTTGTACGTACACATGAGTAATGCTTCTAAATTTCCATAATCATTAGGGAAAGATGTTATGTAATATTTTATCATTACCTATTTATATTAATATCATATATTATATATTACTTCATTAAATGTTAATATATATATATTTATCATCTAAGTGGTTTTTCTATAAAGGTAAAGTCTCATTGCTTTGTGAAGGTTGTAGTTCACGTATACATCAACGATGATGTCATCATTCAGCGAGTGAGATTTTAAGAAATAAAATAAAATATTATATATTAATAATTATAATTATTTAAACAATAATATAATTTTTCATATAATTTATATTTAATCATTAAAATTATCCTTATCACTATCCATGTAATGTGTTTGTGAAAAAATAATTACACCTCTTCAGAAGGAAATAGTTCACCGTATGCAAAAGGGACGTTATCATATCCCTTATAGAATGGAAATTAGAAAAATTTAATATGTGACATAATGACTCTATATGTATATTTTTTTACAACTATCTTATATTATCTTTATATCCATAATCATTCCAAACCTTGATAGGCTGTCATTCAAAGAAATGACATCATTTCTCTAGGTGGAAGTCTACTTTACACAGGAATGGTGATTTCATAACACAATTGATGGAATTATGGATAGTTTTAGGTCCTAAAATTATAATAAAAACATATATTTTTATGTAATATTATTATTTCATTAAATAATCATGGTTATATAATAATTTATGTTTGTCTAGTGTGGAATAAAAAAAATTCTCGCTAAAGAACATTAACTCTTATTGGGGTATCCTCCTTAGGTTTTTACTAAAATACCCCCTAGTCCTGTATTTTGGAAAAAATATTATAGGATTATTAGAGGGGTTTTGGGAAGGTAATTTTTTAATTTTTATTACCATAATGATTTTAGGGTGTGAATAATAAAATAGAGTGTGTGGACATCTATAGGTGAGGTGAGTGGCATGCTTTATTTTATGAAAAGAAAAAGGCCAACCCAAGTATTTCACATTACAAAAGGGTAAAAATATAGTATTACAGAACCTTAGACATCAAAATTTCTAAATATTTCATATAAATTGGTTTTATAAAAATGTTAATGTATATTTAATCATTATTTGTTTTGTTTAATCTCCCTTTAAACCAATTTTTACGATAGTCGTAGTAATTTTTTTCACTATTCACTATTGTGAAAAATAAATTTGACATTATTACAAAATATATATTATTCTTATTCTGGTTATGGGATATATTATTCCGAAATTATATTCATTTATGTGGTAAAATTTAATTGAAAATTAATCCCACAAACGTGATGAGAAATTTAGTTTTCAAAGATAGAAAATGTTCAAATGTAAACAAAGTATCTATGTCATATTTTAAAATTCAAATGATACTAATTAACTGAATTTTATTAATAGATATATATTTGAAATAATATTACTTTAAAAAAATTAAAATATAATTTTACTTCATAAATGATTCTAATTAAAAAAGAATTATTCGATTAAATTAGTATTTTTCACTATTCATCAAAAAATGAAACTTCACAGAAAAATCCTAAAAAGAAACCCAATATAAATATGATAATATTATTTTATAAATTATTTTTATGTTGTAAAATAAATATTCTATTTATTGTAAAAACTAAATTTAAATTATTCCCACAATGCACGACTAGTCCACCTTTTAGAGAAGTTTTCTTTTTTCAAAAGAAGTCATTTTTCTCTTTAAAATAATTTAAATTTAATTTCCAATCAATCGGTAACCATTTATTTTTGTGTATATATTGAAAACATAAATGTTAATAATTTATTAATTACTATTGAAACCCTCTGTATAAATTTCTATGTTATAATGGTAATGATTAAATACAAAAATTTATAGAGTGTCATTTTTCATTCAAACCCATTGTTGCGTGCCTTAAAATTCATCAAAGAGATTGATGTTTTTTCAAAAATAAAAATATTATAATGTATACAGAATTTGTACTACAATCTATTTCATTTGAATAATTTAATCCTTTAGTTTTTCATCGACTAATTTAAAAATATCATCTAACACAATGAAATGAAAAACCCAAAATAATTTTTGTTACACTAGAAGAACTAAAAATAATTTTTAAATTACCATATGATCCATAATATAATGATAAGTAATTAATTTGATACCAAATTATTATTATAAAGAAAATTTTTGTACATGATACCTAATCCTCATAAATATTCATATAGTGATATAATATATTAATCTTTAAACCCTTATCAATTGTCCAACATAGTCTATTTCATAAATGGATAACCATATAACCCTTGCAAAAGATTATGACATAAAAACATTAGAAACAAGGTCACCAAATTTCCTAAATTAATTTATCATTAGTCCCTCAAAAAACATGAGTTATCTATTAATAATCATATACCAAACCTCTGAATACCTTGAAAATTTAATATTTTAAAACATGGTAATTTCATTAATCTCTATAATCATTTATCGAAAACATGCAATCAACCTTATTACATAAATAGAGAAAATATTATTGGATATATTAATTAAATAAAAAATTTATGTGAACTTCATAAATGATCGCATAAACCACTTTTACAAAAAAAATCGTTAATAACTTCCATGGTAGTCAGTACTATCCAATTTACATTTTCTATATATATCATCTCTATATCCCAACATTTTATTTGAAAATCAAGAACATATTATGGGTAATCATCCCTTAATAATGTATTTTTCTGAAAATTTCATATTTGAGTGAATCATTTTTCTTCATCTTCAGTAGTATTTCACAAACTCTTTTAAATAGTTAATGAAAAAGTAGTATAGTACAATCCTTATACATTACATAATTCTATAACAAGTATATCATTCTTAAATTACAAAAATAAATAATTTTTTGAATCTAAACACATGAATATTAATCATTCTTCTTCTTCTGTAATAATATAATAAATATAAAAACGATCCATTATATTTATTTGAGGGATATTCCTTTTACAATTGGGGATTTGTTTTTGCATAGTTACCAATACCATTATATTTTAATACATGAACATTGGAATGTTTTTATTTCCATTTTAATCATAGAAATGGTTTCCTTTCCATTTAAACATGTATTAAACACCCATTCCATTAATCAAATACAACATTTTTTCATTCTACAATTAACACATTCTGAAAAATTGTTTTTCCCTTCTTCCAATTATTTATATTTTTCTATGTCTTCTTCTTCATCTCATTCTACACATAGAAACTGTAATATATAAAAAATTATTTCCTTATATTTTTAGATTATAATAATATGTACTAATATTATCCAAATGTTTATGAAACGATTTTCTATAGAAATATTGGGTTAATCCAATCACAGAAATGATAATTATTACTCTTTACAATTCATGCGTTGACGTGGTTCTCATTACTTCTGCAAGGAAAAATTTATAAATTATTGAATCCACTAAATTATATAATATCATAATGAAACATATTTATATTCTAAAAAATAGTGAATCACTTAGCCTAAATTGGAAATTTTATGCATAACTAATTTCAAAATTATAAAAATGGTTTCTAAGGGAATGTTTTTATATTATAAAAAAATTTCAAATCAATTTTTTTGGTTTTTAAAGAATAACTAAATTAAACCATGACTATACTCTAAGAGTTTCGAATAAGGAGTGGAGTAAAAACTATTATCATGCACTTGGTTATAATTAGGTTAAGTCCATTGCACCCTTTCTGATGTTATTACCCCTAGGTATAACTGTTACTAGTCCACATCCACGTATGGTGTCCAAGAAGGTATTTATTTACTATAGAAAACACATACCCCTTTTTTAATAATGCAAGATGGTGTTATTTTAAACATATCCTGAATTTTTAGAATACAGTCATGTTCCATAATCCATGATTTCTAAATTTTGATTCCTCTATTTTCAACAAAAAAAATAATTTGATTGCAACTATAGAGAACCCAACATTAGTAGCCCAAAGATATCGTCTTCATTTAAACCTTTGTATAAGACATGAGGAAGTACATCATGAAAGACCAAAATAGTTTATTATATTTGGAAAATTTGATACATATATGAATTCTTAATATATTTGAAAATATAAACTAAAACACCAAATTTTCATTGAGAAATACATTATTCCCCTTATAATGCCTGTGATGATCAATCATAAAACACTTCCAATATTTTGGGGAAAATAAAACATAATAAATGTTTGAGATCAGATTCTTAGTAAGTGTAATCCAAAAGAAAAAGCTATAAATAATTAATGAATAATCAATATGGAAAGGAAAATAATAGAAACACATTAAATTTAATCATGAAAATTATCATAATATATAGAGAATAAATGTTGATAAAATAATGAAAATTAAATATCAACGTGATCCTGAAATTATAACCATACATACATTAACTAATGAAATAATTACATGGAATGTAGTCAAAAATATTTATATTGATAGAATGTATAATGTGGGACATATAAACCATAACATTGAGGACTTGTGAAAAGATACCTAATAACATTGAGGCCTTGTTCCAAGACATGTATAAAAATGTGTACAACTTTTCCAAAACCAATCTTATTTTTTCTCTTAAGACCTACTGATTCCCTAAGGGGCTACAGCAGGCCCCACCCATCGCATTCAATGTCCGATGAATTTATCATTTAAAAATGGTTGAAACATAATTCACATGATAATTGTTTTTAAATAATAAAATTTTTAATGTAAATTTTATCCCGATTTGATGAACGTAATCATTAAAAAACTAAATTAACAATGAACGATATCAATATAGTACATCACCAATAAAACAAATCATAAATTATCCAAAGAAATAATTAGGATGGTATCATGGGATTATAATCCCATTAAGGAATAAATAACATTAAGGAACTTCTCTTTAGAAGGAAAATTATTTTAAAATTTCACTTGAATCATTTGTTGATGAAAATAACCTTTCTTTTAAAATCACTATTATAATTTTAAAATAGAAAAATTAATAAAATTGTTTCAAAATACTTTTCTTTAAAAACCAAAATTTAAAATATATATTTTCAAGAATATTAGATAAAATAATTTCTTTAAAAATAACATTCTAAACGTATGATGGAAGCCATACAAATCAATGGCCATAGTAATGTATAATTTTATAATTGTTGTACAAGGTAAAAATAACATTCCCCCTACTATATAAAAATGCTATAAATGTCTCACATTGAGATAATATAAAAAATATTTCATTCAAACATTTTGGTAAAATATTAATATATGGCTAAAATATAATTTATTAAATCAATTTTATGGTTCTAAAATATTTTGTAAAACAGTTTTACCACACATGGTTTGATCTTCTTATATCCCCTATTTGGGTAAGGTTCCTTGATTTTCTATTTTTAAACCCCAATCACACTTTCGATTTCCAGCTTAATTGGACAACCCCTGAAATTAAATTCTACCACTAAAAATAAATGTAGACCTTCTATAACAATAATATGTGCGGGAATTTATATATCACAATCTATACTATCCCACATATTAAATCAAAATAGAGATTCTGGTTTTTTAGTAGATGCAGTTTTCAAAAACTGCCTATCTTATTTCCAAAAATGACTCAGAATTGGTGATTCTAAAAATTAATGTGGAAAGTAGTATTTTTCTTCCCAACCACCTACACATTATAATTCAATTTGGGATAAAAAGGGGGAGCATAAGGGGATGGAGGTTGATTCCTCTGATCTTCCTTAAAATCCTGTTCAGAATATAGACGAATCCAATAAAAATATGCTCTCTCATTTTCACTCCTATTGAGTGGATGTTGTTCAAACATATCAGTCCATTGATAAAATAAGATAATATTGAATAGAATTTCCTAACTGTTGTTGATATCACCAGTTTTTTAAAACCATCATTAGTAGAGGATAAAAATAATCACTCTGATTCCAATGAAGCGTTACATGATAATAACGAGCATCTTTATCAATTTGGGGAGGATTACATGAGGTCGGGGGTTAACAAAGTTAAAAAACAAATGGATGTCCAAGATGGTTTAATTACTCTAAATAACAAGAATACACAAAAATGTATATATTACTATAATATTGAATGAACAATTTTATCTAGATCCTTAGGGGACTCTGGGATTGAAAATGCAGTCTTCCCCCCATAACCCATGTCTAATGAGATATTTATTTATTTTAAAGGCATCAATTTGGAGGATGAAGATGATCCTGTTATGGGGGAAGCATATCAAGTAGAGGAGGATTTGGAGGAATAATTGGATTCCTGGTTAGATGAACAAGATACAATTGTTTTCCATTGATACTAAGCTGGTAAAATTACTATAGATAGATTCCTTCAAATTTGAAAATTACAATTTATTAATATAGTGGATGAATATAAATAAAATAATTTTAAATTAAGGTAAATTATATGGTAATTATTCTTTATTGTTCTAAAAATTGGGATTCCTTGGATCTTATTTTAATATTTCAATCTGATGGGTTTTTCGTTTTAGCGAGGTGGTTTTTTTCAAATCGTTCCTACATGCTACTATTGGATAGATGAGGGGTTGGTTTTGTTAATTCTATATTTCTCTGTAGCATGTATGGATTCTTTATTGTTTTTATCTTCATTTATGGTTTCCTATTTTTTGGATTGTGTTTCATCTATAATGATTAAGTTGTTGGGATCTTGCGTTAGGTGATGGTTGTTGAGTTCATGTAGTGGAGTGTTTTTTGGCGAGCAGATAGTTTTCCTACTACCATTTTCTTTGATAGATCTTTATTTTAGTCTTTTAGTCTTCGGATTTCTGATAGGATTCTTTAATTTTTTTTCCTAGTGCACCTAATGATTTTTAACTTATTGTGGATTGACGAGTTTCCATGAATATTCATCCTCAAGTGAGGGAGTTAACTGATATATTTTGTTGTGATCACGGTTTTTGGATTCAATGGTGGTGGAACGACATCATCAGTTGGTGGAATCAATGAAGGTGGAATCTAGATATGATAATTTATCTCTTAGGATAGAATACATATACTCTTGATACTCTATAGATTATGAATCCTCAAATGTTAAAGGTTGGACCGATCCTTTTATGTTTTCTGTTTGTTCATGTTCCTTTTCTATCATTTGCACTTTTAATTTCTAGATGGTGTAAGGCCATTGCACATAATGTATCAACGATATCTCTTATTTTTATCAATTTTTTTCAGAGATATGGGTTAAGTGACCAAATCATGTCTCATAGAAATAAAAGAGTTTTTTGCTGAATAAGGTGTATATCTCACAAAATTAAATGTGCGATGAGAAAACCTTACCTTGAGTCAGACTCACAATGTATGTTCTTTATCATCAAGAATAAAAAAAATTAATTATTCAATTTATTAAGAATAATTTTTAAGTTTATTATTCCATTTATTTCAGTTGTTAAAATGTTATATATTATTACTTTGTATGTTATTTTTACATCATATGTTTCAATTATTTTTGGTTTCAGTGATAAAAATGAGTCTGGGAGGTTAACTATGGTCAAAGAGGTAATTATTTGAAAATATAAAGAATAATAATCATAAAATATTTATCATATTTATATATAAATTGTAAATTTAATAAGAATAATTAAATTTGGTTATAAAAAATGAACTACTTTATAATCATAGAGATGGTAGGATGTACCTACGCCTGATTAAGGATCCCAATTTTCCATGATCATTTTAGAAAGAAGTGAATTTCTGTTTTATCATCCCATAAAGGTCATAATATAATATATACAATATTAATTCCTTAAATTTACTTATATATATCCTCAATTTTTGTGTGATGATGAAAATATAGTCAGATCGCGTCATGAAGGTGGTAGTGAACTCATACACAGATGACTTCTTTATCATTAAATGGGATAAAAAGAAAGAAATAATCTGATATATCGCATCCTAAAATGATAAATATGTCACCAATATTTTAAATATTACAATAATATCACATAAAGTAAATTAATTTTTCCATATCACCTTCCATGTAATGTGATAGTGAAAGAAAAAATATATCTCTTTGGGTGGTGGTAGTCTGATGTACACATAAGCAACGTTATCATATCTCATATGGAATGGAATGTAAAAAAATGGAATATATGATATGATAACTCCAAAGGTAAAATTATCTTATAAACATCATATACAGACATTATATCCAACATCATAAAAAACCATGAGTGGTGGTAATGTAAAAACAAATAGCAATAGTTTGTGAGGCTGTAGTTTAATGTACACATGAATGTATATTTAATAACCCATTTGATGGAACTGTGGATGGATTTAGTTGTTGAACATAACATAAAAATCAACACAATATATTTAAGATACTTTATTAATTATATCATTACAGTTTAATAATAATTTATGGTGGTGGATGAAGAATGAAAAAAAAATGCATGATGAAAAATGTTACCACTTCTAAGGGTATCATCCGTATGTTTGCACCAAAAAACATACTATGCTTTATTTATAGAAAAAAAAGATTTAATGATAATAGGGGGAAATTTGTGATGTAATTATTTCTTGAAAATTTATGAAACAAAAGGTTTCTAAGGCGTGACGAACAGAAGAGATGGGGTGGCTTTTATAGGTGGGTTGAGTGGACCACTTTCAATATTTGAAAAGAAAAAGGTGACCATGTCTTCTTTCACATGAAAAAATGGTCAAAAAAAGAGTTTGATCGAGACATAGACATGAAAATGATTAAAAAAGTCGATAAAATATTTTTTAGTAAATTTTAAATTTATTTTAACCCCTATTATCTTACTATAACCCCCGGTAAACCCATTCCGACATGATCGTGATAATTAATTTTTAAAATTTTTATTATTCATTTAGTTAAAAAATGAATTTAACAAAATTAGGTAATATAATTAATTTTCATTATGAATATTTAATCTATTTTTTTAGATTTTAGTCACATAATTGGAAAATTTTAATTTAAAATTAATCTCTTGGACGTGAAATGCTAGTCGGTTTTCAAAGATAGATTTTCAAAATTTTACAAGGTTTTTATATCAACATATAATATTGAAATGATTACAATGAAATAAATTAAATTAATAGATATATATCTCAACAAATTTGAATAAACAAGATTTAATATACTAGTTAAATTTTTTAAAAAATATAATTTAAAAGGTAGAATTCAATTGAAATTTTTTATTTTCACTATTCTATAAATTTTTTTTAAAAAAAATACAAAAAATAGCAATAAGATAATATTCATATTATGATTTAAAAAATGTATTATAAAATTTTAGAAACATCTTATAAAAGTATTGGAGATTTATTTTGAACTTTTTTCAGAATGGATGGATAATCCACCTTTCAACGAAATACAGTTTCTCAGAAATATTTAATTTCTCTTTTAAATCATTTTTATTTTATTTATAATCATTATATAATGCCATAATTTATTTTATATGTATGTAAAAAATACATTTTCATAATTTTGTTATCACTATTCATATAACCCATTTTAATGGTTATGTTATAATTGAAATTTCTATATAAAAATATTTTAATAGATTATCATGTTTCGTTCAAACACACTGATGTGTGCATTACAAGACAATGAAGATATTGAATAGATTTTAAAATAAAAATATGATAAACCATTAAAAAGTTATTTTACCTTCTATTCATGGTGTTTTTATGTACTATATCAAATATGATGTCTATATTTTAAAATATCTTGATTTTACATCAGGGAAAAGAGAACATTAATCCTTTTGAACCAAGGATTAGAAAATATTAGTGATAACCCTTGGGATTGGTATAAGGACAACTCTAAGGATATTTCTATGTTTTTTAATAGACCATGGAGTATTTGTGAACTATATAGTGAGTGTTTATACGGAAAATAAATCCATGCCTTGATAATACAAGTTGTTTGTGTATAAAGAACATAGGTATATAAAGGTAATGACCATAAAACGAGTGCATTGGGTTGGACATGTTTGTCACCTAGTTTACAGAAATGGGATTTTTTCACACCTAGTTTTTCACTCCAACGGTATATTATTTGGATGTTCACGTAATCTTTGCAGCCCATTATTAAGGATTTGAATAAATAATGATCATTGATGAACTTGGTTAAAACTAAGGTGAAAAATATTGAAATAATGGTTTCATGGTTTATACATTTTATAAATAAAATTTCATGGTCATTTTTTTTCAATTATGAATTTTATTTCCCATAATATGCTTTAGGGTTTTTGTCAACAGTTGGAACTAAAAGTAACTAGGTTATTATTGAATGTGACATGAAATGAATTTACGTTCAACCAAATGGGATAATAACTAGATTAATGGATATTATGATTATTATTATTTAATTATCATGATATATGATTGATAATGTCCACCTTAACCCACTCTCAAAAATGAAATATAAAATAATTATAGACTTTTTCCTGAGTTTGGATGGGGAACACCATATAGGATGAAGATTCTATTTTCTATATGATGAGAATGTGGTATGAATCACTCAAGGGAATGTCTCCAAATAATTGAAAAATTCTTTTATTCTGGAGAATAAGGGAACAATGTATGTAATTTCCTAGGTAAAATTAAACTAATAGTTGATTTTAGGGGTGAGAATAATAGTTTCAGTAAGTCATAATCAATGGTTAAAAGTTTTAAATTCTGAAAATTGGGCATTTTGAAAGTCACTTTTTTAGTGGGAATGATCAAATAGATGATCAATAAGTTATTATGTGTAAAATTTTCCCTGGTTATCAGTAAGAGAAAAAAATTACATATTAATGTAATGAGGTATTAAGGAATAATATGTTGATTTTATGTTAATGTTTTATTAATTAAGTAAAATGATTGAATTTTTTATATACTGTAATTCATGAATTATGTGAATCATGAAATATTAATATTTTACTATATAATTTTTTTCCTAAATGTTTTAAAAATATATATGAAAAGGAAAAACTAGCACAAATAGGTGATTAAATGGTAAGGTGACACTCTATAAAATATACATAACTGATTAAAATATAATCTTTTAAATGTTCTTGATATTGAGCTTGTTATTTTATTTTTTTGAAATTAATTTTCTATATGAAATACCCAAGTGGTTAAAAATGTGATTTAATGACTACTGCTATTTTTTATAATTAGAATTATATTCTTAAGAACATAGTATGATCGTGTCGAAGTAAGAAAAATATAATCCAATTTTCCCCCTATTTTATGAAAATCGACAATGAGTAAGCCAAGTGATAATTCCTTGTAACTAGAAAAGATGTGGGGATTAAACCAACAACTGAAGGGAGATAACAGTTTAATGTTGACCCCTATCCTATGTGATGTACTGGTCTATATATAATTTTTTTACTTAAAAGGTTATGATATTATGTATTTTGATGATTCTTGGAAACATATTATATGATCATGTTATTTGATCAGGGGGTGGATGAATATTTTTGAAGAGATGTTCAATTAGGTTTATGTATATATAACCTTTTGGTAAAATATAAAGGAATATATTGGAATAGTGATATTATTTTAATGAGAAGTTTTTTAATGGTTATTATATAATAGTGTAGGTTTAATCCTTATATAGTATTGGGGTTGTTTTGATTATTTGATTAAAATAGTAATTTAATTATGGAATAATCTATGTTAAACCATTGGTTAAACTTCTCAATTTTTTATATTAATATATTCATATTACTTTTGAATATTAACATTAATTTTTATTAACCAGTATTTTTTTAAATAAATTTGAGAGGAATAGCTTGTTTATTTTCTTAGATCATATGAACTGTTAAATTTCAATTTTAGTGCATGAGGAAAAAATTACATTTTTTGTTATTCTAATTTTTGAGAATGAGATGCATTAAAAATTGTTCAAAGATAACATAAATGAATATTTTTTTCTTATGAAATAGAAAATTCTGAATTAAACATATTTCATTATGTTAATATAAAGTAAAATAACTCCTCATTATTAAGAAAAGGATTATAAAAAAATAAATTTTATCACTTTAATTTATATCTGGTGAATCAAAATAGTATTCTTAATCATCATAGTTTTATATTTTCTTATTCATAAACATTCCATTAATCAACCACTTTATTGTGATTAAGGATCTCTAACACCCTCAATACATATTTACACTTTTCTTTAATATCCATATCTTCACCTTCCACCAATATTCTTCTATGAAATATATAAAAATTTATTTTGTATAACCATCAAACATACAATTATCCATTATCTGAAGGGAGATTCATTAACCCTTTTTATGATGTGGGTTTCAATCATAGAAAATTTTAAATTTCAACCCTTGATTACTGAGAAATAAGTTTATTAAAAGGGTGTTGAATTTAACACCCCCATATTTTTAAAGAGAAACATTGTTTTCAATAGATTTATTGATATAGAACACCAAGAATAAAAGAGAAAGAACCACCCCAAGATTTTAATATATATTTATTTTTAAATAAATTAAATATCTTTGATATTGTTCAATACATACAACACTAGGTTTAAATTAAATGTGATACTCTATTATAATATTATAATTTAATAATTCTCATTATAACATTTCCATTAATATTGAGGTTACTAATAAGATTAACTAAAATTTGAATATTATATGGTTTATACATTTCATCAATGCATTTTTTTATTTCTTGATTGGAAATAAAATTATACCATTTCAATGAAAAAAAATTAATGTTTTTGAAACAAAATATACTTTTATACAAGAATGGTTAGACTTTTTAAAAAACACATAATTTAAATGTAAATATTATCAATTTTAGAATACATATTTAAAATGGAAAACTTCATTTTTTTAATTATCATATCAATATATTTTAGGATGATTTTTTTAGGAATATTACTTTTTCAATTAATATTGAAAATATTCAATATAAAAAAACATTTCATTTTAATAAATTATATCCCATTATTATTTTAATTTTATATAAATTTGACATAATTATTTTTTTTATTTATATTAATTTCAACTAAATAAATTTTAATTGTGTTTATTCAAAATTTTAGTATATGTTTATTTTTAGGATTTTAAACAGCTTCTTTTATGAAAACAATTTAAAGTGTATATTGTTTATTCATTTAAATAATTAAAATAACCACTAATTAGAAATAAATCCAAATAATTTAACAGGTTATCTATATATATGTGAAAATAAATCCATAAAAATTGTGTTACTTGTCATACAGTTAATATGAGATAGTATTTCCTGTAAAAAATGCATTGCATAAAAACCCATTTTTATGTGCCTATAAGTTTATTTTTAAACAAACATATGCCACATCTATGAGTTCAATTTTAGAAAATAAATATCATATTTTTAATATTAATAATTTATTCTATCAAATGATTTTAACATTATTTTTTTCCATAATGAATTGGGAAAATAGAAAAAATTATTTATTATGGAAATGTATAAAAACATTATTGAAATTCATTCTTTTAATAATTATTTATATTATATGTTTCTAAATTTTTTCTTTATTTATCCTTGTTTCATGATAAAAACATTATTTGTATTTATTGTTTTAAAAAATTATTGGTGTGTACTGTCACCTTCTTATAAAAGGAGACCCCCCTATCCCCTATTTTCAACACACAAAAAACTCATTGGTTGGGTAAATATCTAAAAAACCTCCCTAATTCCCTCCCCTCATTATATAATCCAGTTTTTTGTTAGAAATTAAACCTATAATGAATTATTAAGTAAACCAAAAAAAATTATCCGAAGAAGATGCAACGTCCTTAACTGAGCATTCTATATTATGTCGTCCCCCAACTAATTAAAATATAATTAAAACACTATTATAATAAAAACATAGTATCATTCATATACTGATATTTTTTTTATTTAATCTGATTACCTATGGAAATATCCTCCTATTTAAGAATGGAATTAAAACTTTTGATCATTTTTTTGGTGGACTACGGCCTCATCATCCAACATAATTCATTTTTCATTTCTACTTCTCACATATAGGTATAATGAATAATTTAATAAAATATATATGATATTAATGATATAATTATACTAATTTAATTATCATATCACCTATAACTTCTCACTTTATATTTTTAAGGGAATTCAATAACGTTTCTCATGTGTACAAAGGACTACCACCACACAAAACGATGTGATTCATTTTTGATTAATTCTTTACGCGGAAGGTGAAAATTGATAAATGTTATGAATATATGTGATATATATGATATGATATTGATTCTATAAAATTAATATACAATAAATATTTCTAAACTTTCACAAATTAGGGTAATGATAAAGGCTCTCGTTGATACGTACAACATATCGCCTCCTCATAGCGATGTGATTCATTCTCCAGCATCAAAATTCAATAATGATTTTAAAAATTTATATAATGTAAATGAATAATAATTATAAAATCAAAATAATTTATGAATTTTGTGAACTATAACATTTTTTAAATATTTGGAACATTCATGAGGAAACATACCTTAGAAAACAATCAAATTAACACATGAAATAATAGTGATAATGTAATATTTTTAATTAATAAGTAATAAGATGTTATAGAAGGATCATAAATGATATAATAAATAATAAAATGGTTGTGTTATAATTTAATAACATGTTTAGAACCACTATAATGGATTTTATGTAGCTATCAACTAACAAAAAGTGTAAGGTATGAGGTTTATTGACTGAATTTCCATTCATTGGGTTATCAGTCAACATTATAGATTATGATATTCTAAAATTATATTTGAATTAAAATTTATTGATTTTTTATTTTATTTAAACATTAATATTTTTGGAATTATTTTTTTTACACACAATCAGTTCATTAATTTACTCTCACTTCAATGATATGAATTTTCTAAAGGGTTCATCTCTAGAAATTATTTTTTAAAGAACATGTTATTTTATGAATGTAATAACTTTTAAATAGTATATATACTACCCCTTGAGATAATATAACATGAATAAATTATAATTTATGTTATTTAATGTTACAAATTGTCTAATTTATTTTTTGGATGTTTTTATTCCAAAAGTTTTCAAACTAGTATGTTTTTAGTTAATCAATCTCATATCAATCAACATTGTTTATGTTTGAATATCCAGTTGATAATATTTTTTGATAGTTTTATAGTAAATCCACCAATTTTATTATCCAATGTTTATTAATTTGGTTTTAAATTAATATGACCATTTCATTTATATTTTATAGTAAAAATTATTTTGAATATTTTTTTAAGAAAGTAGTATATCGTTTCTCTCTTTGGTCAAAAATATTTTTTCATTAAAATCCATGTTCTCTATAAGTATTTTAAAAAAATATTAATATGTTTTGTTAATTAATTTTTATCCATAATTTTATTTTAAAAAAATCATTAAACTGAATCTTCCCAATTTTTTTTGAAGGTTGTATGTTTTGAATTTTTCAATTAGAATGAGAAAGGAATCATGGTCATCATAACTTATTAAGTGTGAATAAAATCTTATGTTATTATGAACACTTAATTTTTATATGTTTCTTTTTGTGATTCAAATATTATTTTCAAAAAAAATTAATTTTTTATATTTTTTTATTTTAAAAAATGTTTTTTTAAATATAGAGGTTATTTTAATAAAATATGTTCAAAGTCATATTTCAAATCCATTTTAAATATAAGATGGCATTGTTTTATATTACTCAAATTGAAAAGATTATTTTCCTCGAGAATGAATATAACATATTTTAAATAATTTTCATCAAAATCAAAAACCTATAATTTTTTTCATCTAAATTATGTATACTTTAACTTACATGTATAACTAGTTTATTCAGCCTTCCATTGATGGGGTAATACATTCATTATTATCAGTTCAAACATGCCTTCATAGTAACATTTACTATGAAGATGATATAAAATGTCATTCTACAAACCATTTTCTTTCCATATGTAATTCTTATGTTATTAATAGTGATTGATTTTCAATTACGATGCACACATAGATCAATAACAAATTATGATTGTTTCACCAAGGTATAAATCCATTGCATTAGGTAAATATTCTTTATCATGAGACACATTTTATATGATTACGGTGTAAACCAAGCACATTATTTGTCTTTTACCACATGGTGATATTTCATCGGATGTTATCCTTTACACATTTTATGTCATTATTTGGCATTCTTTCACTTTTTCTATTCAACCATGATCTATAAATAGCATGTTATTTAAATAATTCTCCCATTTTATTACTCATTGACCTTCTATTCCTAATATTATGATACAATTTTTACTCACATGTTCTATTTCCTTTTGATTATTATTCATTTACATTGATATTTCTCTCTCCCATTTTTCTATGTATTAATAAGTTTATCTCATGTAGTTTAGGAGCTATAAGGGATTTATGATATTTTTATAGTGAATAGAATAAAAAGTTTTATTTAAATTATTCTCACTTTTAGGATTCATGAACCGAATATTCCTAATAAACTGGTCCTTTACGATCATTGATTTATATTAATGGATTTTTATATTTGATTATAAATTAATGATATGATTAAAAGTATTATATCTTAATAAATATCATTATAATAACCCCAATACTCAGAACCAATCATGATATGGTGATCCTAGGAACACAAACAATCCTTAAAAATGGCCATCTCAAGAGGTCGATATTGATAAAAGGAGAATGAGTATGCAACTATACAATACTGATAATGTGATCAAGATAGATAATTATTGTCCTTAGACTATGAGTTCTGTGATTAATGTGAATTATAAACTTATTCAATTTTTTTATTCATGGGTACATTCCATACTTTTATTTATTCTTGGTTTATTGATATTATGAGTTTTCGTGTACAGATGATTACTTATTTTTTTGAAATTGAATACTCTTACATGCAAACAAGTGTGTTCAATTATGTGTGGATATTTTTCATGACTATTGATGTGGTGGAACTGGTATGGAACATCTACATTAATGACATATAAATCTATGAATTTATATTTGGAATGGATAGGTGAACGAAAAAAATACCATTTTGATTGTTATGCTCTCTTGTCAATTTCACATCCTTTGATGGTGTTAAACATTTCAGTATAGGAGATTAAGAAGCGGATTCATGAGAAAAAATACCATTGGTATCGATGTTTGGATTTATATGTTTGCATTTTGAAATATGTTAATTTTGAATCGAGTGACGAAAATGTAAATTGATATTTCCCATCTATAGTGGTCCAATTTCTTGATGTCTTCCATTATAATTTCTACAAGTTGTACCCAAAAGAAATGTGAATTAATTATTGATCACAAAATATTAACTATAATTATCTCACATCCATCATACATTATGATAGTAATGGAATTAAAAAATTGAATTTTCAACTAGAATAGTTGGAATGAACATGATTCATTCAACTAACAACAACCGCATGGTAATAACTTGAAATATTTTAAATGAATGATTTTGAACTTCTTGGATATGTGTTAGTTATGGTTTACATAATTATGTTACTACAAATAATCAGTATCCTTTCCCAAAATTGATTATCACATTAATCAATCAAGGGGTTCCTCATGGTTATCACAATTTTACTTCTGATCGATGTGTAAAAATAGACTAGATCGGAAGGAGAATATTTCAAAAAGATCATCTTGTATACTCTATAGAAATTATTAGTTTATGGTTTTTCCTTTTATTTTTACAAATGAACCAGTAGTATTTATGGAATTCATGAATTAGGTATTTAAAAGGTATATTTAATATTTTGTTGTGGTGTTCATTGATGATATTTTTGTGTATTATCCGACTATAGTGGATCATGAGGAACAATAGTTTGTATTCTTTTGAATCTTTCAATATGATCCAGCTTATGCAGAGATCTCAAAATAAAATTTCTAGATATAAGAGAAATATTTCATTGGTCACATAATCTCTAAAAATGGCGAATCTATAGATCTAGATAATATTTAGGCTATTTTCTCATAGAAACTTTCAAAGATTTTTTTTATGATACACAGTGTTATTAGCTTACCGAGATAGTGAAGTTTTTTTACTCATGTTTTTGAAAAATTTTCATTCCAATGACATCTTTGAAAAGGAATGGAAATATTTTAAAATGGGGTATTTATTTATTGATATCCTTCCAATAACTCAAGGTTCACCTCACATCATCACATATCCTCATATATATTGTGTCTAGAAAAAGAAACATGTTTTTTCGTGATTTATAGAGAGATAGGTGTGGATTCCTCATCGTAATATTAGATATTTTTTTCACTTATCACTCATGATAGCTACGGTTTCAGGGGATAAACTACACCAATAAAGATTATGAACTAGTTGTTTTAGTCCATGCTTTAATGACTTAGTATCAATATCATTTTTCTGATAAATTTTTCGTTCTTTATGGATCCTAAAATTCTGAAACACATTATATATAAAATATATGTAAAAATAAGACAAACAATATCAGAGGAATACCAATAGATGATTGTGTTTTGATTTATTATACACCTGATAAGGGTAATTCTATAGAAGACACATTGAGAAGGAATTCATATAACCAGTTGGATAAAGATGGAACATCACTACTTTGTCTCTACTCTATGCTATCTACAGTCCCTCTTTTCTACTATGGTATTGGTGGAACCTCCCTCATCTGGCTCTACTCTTAATTTTCATAAGCACTATATACCTGAGTATTGTTTTTTCATCCCTCCTCCCACTAATGGGTCTCCCAATATTCTCTTTCCTCATTAAAGTTTTTACCTTCGGATTATCATATATCTTCTTCACTCTGTTGTTCAGTATTATGGTCATATTCCTCTTCTATTTTTTTCTCTCCCATCATTTTTTCACCCATTCTCGGCAAGTCATTATGCTAAGTAGGATATCTTGGGAGGTGTTTGTGGTAGTTTGCAATGACATTCCCTTGGGCCCCTTATTCCTTAATTCCTTTCATATTTTGATTAAGATATCTGGATAATTTCCATCTTCATCTATTTCACCCCTTTACTTATGGCCTAGTCCTCCACACATTACCCATATTGGTCGGGTGTGTTGGTCTATCAATGATAGTTTTAGATTGTAGTGTTGGGAGTAGTGGTGCTTCAAGATTCTTTGTGAGGAAGTTTCTCCTCGTGGTCAACCTTCATCATCTTGATTCAAATCATTCTATCTATTTTTTTCTAGTGGGTTATTCTTATTTTTTATTCTTCTACCCTAGATCATGATAGATATTATTTTTATCATGATGAATTTCTAGTGGTTTGTTTGGTATAATCGGTTCTCTTTTAATATTTTCTAGTTGGATGATTTTCATTATGGTTTCATCCATGATGTTGATGGTGGTTCGGATGATTTTTGGTCTTGGTATAGTAGAAGTTCACTTCTCCGAGATTTGGATTTCCCACTCCAAACTCTTACCAAGATTCTGGTTTCTTCTCCCCAATCTTGGTTTTCCTAGTGCATTGGATATTGGTGAGGGTTTGGGATTGTTCTATTTGAGCTATGGTTGTCGTTTCCTGAAGAGTGCTCTTTTGGTGGTTTGGTTGTTCTCAACGACGAAGGAAGTATCTTGTTGATTCATTTTAGTATTCTTGTGGTTCCCAATAGTTATGTAGTTGATCCTTTTTGTGTCCTTGTCAATTATGGGATTGGAGTCATAATTATTGTGACTGGTGGATATGGTTTTCACCTCGAGGAGGCAACCATTCCATGATTATGATAACGTGATTTGAATTTGGAATGGTTTTTGAATTTAAATATTTTTGTTTTCTATGTTTTTTTTTTCAATTATGTTTTATATATGGTGTAAGTAACTTTGGTATGATAGATGTTGTGAGGTTCCCACTCAACCAAAAAAATGGTTCTCATTCACATAATGAAAAATTAGATTCAGAGGTTGGAAAAAAAGATTCAAATCAATGGAAGCTAATTCTAGTTATAGATCACATGCATCTTGATAGGGGATATAATGGAAATGCATTAATTTTTATTCTATTCTCATATATTATTTTTTTCCATATATAGGTAGGGAATGTCTAGAAATATATTCTAGAATGACTATCTATGTATCCAATTACAAATTAAGGGGTAACTATTAGGGGATGGATTCTATATGGGAGATATATGATTCAGTTTAGAGATCATTTTATAGTTCCTTCATGTTATTATGAATAACTTCTTAAATTTTTACATCCATTAACAATTTTCTATTCCTCAAGGATTCCAGAAAATGTATGAGTAATTGAGAATACAATTTTGGTTGTTCTTTGTAATGGGAATGAAGGAAATGTATGTCTAAAGATTCTTAACATATCAGTATGTTAAGGCATATCAACAATAGCCAATTGGTATGTTTCATTACTTACAAATTTCCATGTGGAAATGGGAGAAATTATCTATAGATTTTGAGAGAGGTTTACCAAAAAGGTTTCATAAACACAATTACATATTTTTGGTTGAATATAGCCTCATGAAGTCCTACAACTTCATCGATATTCATAAATAAAATGATGTGGAATATTTTTGCAAACATTACATTTGGGAAATAGTTAAGTTTCATGGGGTTCCAATTTTGATAGTGTTCTATCAATATCCAATATATAAAACTCAATTTTCAAAATCCTTTCATTATGATATCATAACTAAATTGACTATGAATATAGCTTCTCATCCAAAAATAAGTGGAAAATGCCATGGGAAAATCCAAACATGGGACTTCATTTAGATGGATTGTGTGATTGATTTTGGAGTCTCATGGGAAGTTTATATACCATTAGTTGGTATCTCATAAAATAATTATTATCAAGCCTCGATACATATGGATCATTTCAAATAATTTTTTGAAATCCATTTCGTACTCCACTTTGTTGGGTGGAAACATGTGAATCATTTCTTATTGAGAGTTATACCTATTTAAAAAACTACCAAGAAAATTCATATAATCTGAAGGGGAAGGTCGATAGATCATTGTTTTGGAAAATAAAATGGGTATCACCACTGTCAGCCATTATAATTTGAGTTGGGTAACCTTATTAACTTTACTATATATCCAAGGCATGGTCATATTCATTTCTGAAAGAATGTAATGTTTATCCTAAAAAAAGTTATCCCTTTTTTGATGCTTCAATGTGTTGCAAATATATTTTATCAGTTAGATTTACTAACATGGTTTAGTTAAGTTTAAAACTTGTTTCTTGTATATCAGTTAAAGAAGTAGCTTCCTCATCATCACCATGTGATTAAATTGGTCCATGTTGTTTTTGAACCAGATTATACATTGATTCATCTAATGATACATGTTATGGATATAATAGAGAAGATATTTCATGAGAAAATCATAGGTTTTGTATGCGTTTTAAGGTTGTATGGTCATCGTCAGGATGGAATAGGGAACATGAAAATAAAATGACAGATAAATGTCAAAAACTCTTCCTAATAACCCCCTGAATCTTCCTTTATAAGGATGAAATGAGAAATGGTTAGGAGAATGTGAAATCCATTGATTCAGTTAAATTTTTATTATATTATGTATTTTATGAAAATATAATACATGGGTTATGATTCAAGAGGATCTGAGAGGTTTTGGTTTTTTTGGGAGTGTTTTGAAGGGTCCACAGTTTGAGAATGGTTAGTACAAATCATGCAGCACCTCCTGGAAACAAGGAAACAAGTTTTGGGAGTTATTTTTAGGGTGCATAGGCATCACAATGTATGGTCAAATGTTAATATTTTATAGGAAAAACCATGAAAATTTAAATCAAGGGAAAATAATGATTGGTTCATGATTTGTCTGATTGTGTTAGGGGAAATATTAAGCTAATATCAATGCGCGGTTGGTGTATGTTTTTTCAAAATGTGCATCCTAACGAATTGAAGATTATTAATTAATATGGATAATTTATTTTAACCCAGATTAATCGTTCCAAATATGTATTTTCCCCAATTTAATTAATGTATCAAAATCCATTTCCCCAATAAGCTCCCATAGATATTTCATTCAATACAAAACAATTGTTTTCATATCATAGTGTGTTGGATATCTAGATTCACTTGTAATTAATTTTTTCCTCTCTCTCTTTAAATCCTCTCATTTTCTCTCATAGAGGTTATTTGATCTAGTCTTTTATTTGAAGCTATATATTTTTTATTAATAATGAAGAAGTGATCTTTGGAACATCCGATTTTTATAATATTAAAATGATAGCCCTAAAATTATTATATTTTGTTCATGTAGACAAGTTTTTGATGAATATTATCAAAAAATAATTTTTTATGTGACATGAAACTCATAATGCAAATGTCCCATGCATGGTTCGTGTGATTACTCTTATTTGATGTTATACAATCTAAGGGGCATGTGACGTTAAATCACATGGATATTTGTCACCTTAAATTGACTTGGTGGTCAATGTGAGACCAATATTGATTATGGAACTGTCACTTAGCATGTATTGGTGTGTGTTGGTGGATAATATGAATTGGTATGCCAAATGATGATAAATGATTAAAAATTATATTTTTATCATTTTCTATTGAGATTGATTATGGTATTAATATAAAAATTTTAACAGACCAACCCATATTTTTTACTATAATATTTATTATTTTTTATCACTTGGATATCTTATGTAAACTATGTAAAAAATGAAATAGTTTTAAAACAACATTATTTGAAATATGTTTACCGGATATATCTTCCCCCCTTAAAGCAATTCGTCCCTGAATTTCCCTTCCAAGGGTGGTGAAGATATAGCTCAGAAAAGCTCTAGCCACTAAGCACGTACGTCGGTCTCCCGCTCCCAGTTGTCGTCCTACACTCGGCCATGTTTCCATAGCACCCGTACGAGAGGAACTGACCGGCCTCGGAGAACCTTCGTGCTCCTATCAACGACACGAATCAGATGCTCCTCAAAGGATGCATCTCCCTATAGCTCAACGTCCTCTGGCTGAAAGATGTGATAGGAGTTTGAATGATAGTGGATCATCTGAGATACATGGAAGATGCCGTGCATGGCTCAGTACCTCTCTGGTAACTGCAACCGATAGGCAACCGGGCTGTCTCTATCCATAATATCAAATGTCCCCACATACCTCGGTGATAGTTTACCCTGTCTCTTAATCCGCCTGGGTCCCAACCTCAGCGAAACATGCATGAAGACCTCATCCCCAACCACGAACTCCAAGGGTCATCTGCGGGGATCAGCATAAGATTTCTGATGAGACAGCGTGGTAGCCATCCACTTCTGAATCAACTGGACCTGCTCAGAAGTCTGGTGCATGATACATGGTCCCAGTAAAGCTGCATCCCCTGCCTCTAGCTAGCACAATGTTGATCGACATGGCCTACCATATAAAGCCACGTAAGGTTCCATCCCCATGGTTTCCAGAAAACTATTGTAGTAGGAAATATTGAATAGGGGTATATGCTTCTACCAAGAGCCCCCAAAGTCTAGGACACATGCACGTAGGATATCCTCAAGAACTTGTATCGTATGCTCTGACTGGCCATCAGTCTTAGGGTGGTAAGTTGTTCTCAGAAGCACCTGTGTACCTAGTTCCCTCTGAAAACTCTACAAGAAACGAGACATAAAGTCAGAGTCCCTATCTGAAATGATAGAAAGAGGGACCCCATGAAGACGTACGATCTCTGAGATATAAAACGTTCCGAGCTCGTTAACCCGGAAGGTCTCCTTGATCGACAAAAAACTGAGCTACTTTCGTGAGTCTCTCCATAACAACCCACACGGTATCATTGCCTCGAGGTGACCTCAGCAACCCAGTCATGAAGTCCATCGCAAAATCATCCCATTTCCACTCTGGTATGGGTAACTGCTGTAACAGTCCAGCTGGCCTCTGGTGCTCCACCTTCACCTGCTGACAGGTGGATCACCTCGTAACAAAACCAGCTATATCTTTGTTCATACCCGGCCACCAGTACTGACGTCTAAAGTCACGATACATCTTATTAACCCCTGGATGAACTTCCCAAGCGGAATCATGAAACTCCCACATCATCTCCTTGCGTATATCCCATGGAACCCACACTCATCCATGGAAATGCAGAATTTTATCATCGCCTATCGTTAAAACAGGAGGAGGGTCCTCACTTGCCAATGAATCCTGTAGAACTAGGCCTTCTGAATCAGATAGCTATCTCATCCTCACTATATCCAGGAGGATAGAAGTCATAGCTACAGATGAAAGATAAGTCGTCCCCTAACTATCATGCACCTTCAAATGCATCTCAGAGAACAAAGTCATGAGCTGCCACTCACCACTGGCCTCCTGCACAGCCTGTATCTGAGTCTTCATACTAAGTGCCTCAGCTACCGCATTTCCATTACCAGGTGTATAGGCAAGCTCGAATTCGAAGGACTGAAGGTATTCAACCCACCTTCGTTGTCTCATGTTCATGTCACACTGGGTAAAGATATACTTGAGGCTTTTGTGGTCAGTGAAAACCACAAAATGCTCTCCCAATAGATAATGTCTCCAACAGCGCAACGCATGCACAACTACATCCAACTCGAG
Organism: Viscum album; assembly: GCA_963277665.1. Lineage (NCBI taxonomy): Eukaryota > Viridiplantae > Streptophyta > Magnoliopsida > Santalales > Viscaceae > Viscum > Viscum album. The sequence continues at coordinate 797,212,551 of OY728157.1, forward strand.
GTCATGTGATGGGTAATTCCACTCATGTGGCCTCAACATCCGAGACCCGTACGCAACAACTCGATCACCCTGCATCAACACTACTCCCAGCTCAATACCTGATGCGTCACAGTAAACTGTATAGATCTTCCCCTGTTATGGGAGTATCCGGATCGGTGATGATGTCAACCATCATTTCATGTCTTGGAAGGATTTCTCACAATCCTCTGACCAAATGAACTTCACACCCTTCTTAGTCAAACCCATCAACAGCGCTGCTAAGCAGGAGAAGTCATGTATGAAGCGTTTGTAGTAACCAGCCAGCCCTAAGAAACACCGAATCTCAAAAACGTTCTTAGGCTGTTCCGAAGAAACTACGGCTCTCACCTTCTCTGGGTCTATTGAAACAGCTGCCTCCGAGATGATATGACCCAGATGTGAATCTAGTCCATCCAAAAGTTTCACTTCGAGAGTCTGGCATATAGCTGATGCTCTCTCAATGTACTCAATACGATCTCAAGATGGGTGGAATGGTCTTGTCGAGTGTAAGAGTACACCAAGATTTCATCCACGAATACTACCACAAATCAGTCCATATAAGAATGGAACACATGATTCATCAGAGCCATGAAAACTGTTGGCGCGTTCGTGAGTCCGAACAGCATAACTAGGTACTCGTACAGACCATATCTACTCCAAAAAGTTGTAAGCAGTATATCTGATGGTCTCACGCACAACTGATTATATCATGATCTCAAGTCAATATTCGAGAACACTCATGCTCCACGAAGTTGATCAAAAAGATCATATATCCTCGGAAAAAGATATTGGTTCCTAACTGTCAACTGGTTCAGCTTCAGATAATCGACACAGAGTCTGAGGGTACCGTCCTCCTTCATCACAAAAAGGACCGGACGACTGCATGGAGAAGTACTGGGTCAGATAAAGCACTTTTCATTTAACTCCTCTAACTGCCTCTTGAGCTCCTGCAGCTCAGGTGTATCAATCCTATAGGTGGAATGGACACCGGTTCTGCCCCTGGAAGAAGCTCAATAGAGAAATCCACCTCTCACTCCGGAGGTAGACCTAAAAAATCGACCAGGAAGACATCCCTGAAATGATCAACGACTAGAGGGAAATCCATCTGACAAGTCCCTGGATCATCCAGATATAATCTCGCAATCTGGGCTGTGACTCCACATCGCCCATGATGCTCTGGTCTAGCTCGACTTGCCTAAACATCCCATTCACCCTTGTATAGAAACTCTCCGCCCTCTAGTGACGTGAAATGAACACTGCGACGATAGTAGTCTACAAAGGCTTGAAAGGAAACCAACTAGTCCATCCAGAGAATGACATCATAGCTCGTCATCTCTAAGACATTGAGGTCCCATAGAATGTGACACCCACCAATAACTAGGGGGACTCCTTGCACTGACGCACACCAGTCGTTCTAGTACCCAACGGAGTGTATAGTGTCATAACATCAGAAGAAGAAGAAATGCAGAGCCCAAGGCTCTATACAATGGGCACATATATGAAGCTATGTGTAGCACCCATATCAAAAAGTACAGAAGATAAGACAAAAGCTACTAGAATAGTACCTCTAACTGTAGAAGTTCCAGGATCCTACTCCTGCTGGGTTTGTTGCACTGCATATACATGTCCAGTGCCGCGACCCTGTGACACAGCCTGGCTACCCGGAGCTGTCCCAACCTACTGCCTATGATATCCTTGTGTCTGGCTACCACGGCCCTGACCACCATCCCTGCATGCACGCCCTGACGTATTCCAGTTCCCCAACTGGTAAGAATCCCCTGATCCTGCTCCCGTATGTGGAGTCTGCACAGAACCCCTCTCACTAGCCGTCGGTGGAAACACCCTATAAAAGTGTTGTAGATGACCCATCGTTCCGTAATATCAGCAGTCTACTGGGTCACGTGGACACTGCGGTCTCTTATGCCTCTCTTTATCACACTGGTAGCAATAAATCGGGTCACCTGAAGAAACTGCCTGGCTAGTACTGCCACCGTGAGAGAAACTCATCTATCGCTTCCTCTTTCCGGTAGAAATAGTACCAGAAACTAGTGCTGAACCGCCCTGGCCTACAGATTCATGAACCCTCAATCTCTATCTGCCCTCAACATCTCTGGGAAAATGAAGTCATAGAATACTACCTGAAAATCTCCCTATGCCATGTCTCTATGATGCTCTTACTGGGTGGTAACATCCCACGACCTCTTGGAAGAATCACACAGCATATATGCCGCGAGCTTGACCCTCCGCACTGGAGGCATCTCAAGATGCTCGAAAATAGTCTGCATCGACCCTAGACAACACTTTGCAGCCTGTAGTCTTCCATCCCCTGAAATCATAGGCAGATGCTGCTGCTGGAAGATACACGTCAGCTCTGCCATAGATGTGGTAGCCCGCGGTGCTCCCTGAAAGGTCTGCATTAACTGCATAAAGTCTTCAAGGAACTGCGCATCTGTGCCTATTTCCGTTATAACAGCTGGCGTCGCATCGGGCTCTGCTGTAGGATCCACTAGTTGCCCATATCCCACCATCTCTAGAGTATACTCATTGTCGCTCTCCTGGATAACAACGTGTAGTTTCCTAGGAGGTATGACACTACATGGTCAAAAACAATCCTTAGATCAAGATTTATCAAGACTGAAAGCGAAGTAACTGCAATGGGAACAAGACGACGATGGCATTTCAAGATTTTCAAAACAAGACTACACAACATGTACAATGACTACACGACATGTACTCGACTTCCCTTCCCCTGCCCAGGTCCTTCCAGACAGCTAAGCCACACGGATCCCGTTGAACAAAAACTAAACGGTGTGTATAATATCTACACAGCATGTATGGTGTTATTTTCCAACTTCATGTGTCGTTTGTGACACGGCCGATTACTTGGATTGAAACTACACGGCATGTTACACCCGCACACGGCATATACAACACCCCGTTTCCTAGCCACATCTCTAAGTCCACACATTTTATCCTCGGTCAAGACTACACAGTGTGTCCCATAGGTACACGGTGTGTACTAGACGAGCTTCGTTGACCCGTGTTGTTAGATACCCGGCTGGACACACGGCTCACACTAAACGGCTTGTTCTATAGACACAACATGTATTCGAAAGGATCACACCAACTCGTGTTGTTAGCTACACGGTCGGGTCCCCATGTCAGACGACATGGCGTGTTTCATAGTGGAAATGGCGTGTATGTCTTAAGGTATCTTCGTTCGTGTTGTTTGTTACACGGGCTCACTCGGAGTCAACACCACACAGCGTGTACTTCCGGTACACGGAGTGTATTCCCCAAACATTCCCTACTCCGTGTCACCGCCCACATGGTTTGTGACTTGGGAAGAGACTACACGACGTGTACTCTGGGTACACGGCTTGTACTTAAAAATATTATTTTTCTTCCGGAACAGAAGGCCATACACGGCATGTTTAATGATACTACATGGCGTGTATACTGGGTTTCTAGACAGTATGCCTCAGAAACTTCCCTAGAACCCAGAAATACTGAAAAACAACCCCTAAGTGTCAAATTACCACCCGTGAGGGCCCACACTCCCCACGAATCAAAGTTTTACATCTTATCTATGTTATAACTAATAAACAGCTAATGATCCATCAAATTCTGGTCAGTAGGGGCCGATACTCCCAAATAAAAAAGTTTGGCGTCCATTCTATCAACCGGCTCACACAAGAAAATATCCTATCACATAGCGGGTATCTTATCAAAGCAGCTATCACAACAACATGCTTTACTAGCACAAAAAATATCACAACAACATGGGTATTATTAATGCACCAACATGGCATGGAGCTATGCATGGCATGTGATTTCTAGCATGTTCATGTATGATGCATGAGATGGCCTACCCACATCTCATCATATTTCAACAAAATAGAACCCATAGATAAAATATAAACAGCACAATCACAAGTGCATCACCCATCGGTGAAATAAAATCAACTGTAACATTTTCATAATCAAAAGAATTGAATAAATCCGAGGTGGGCCAGCTTTTCCCTATACACGGGTTAGCTACTCCCAGGAACAACTTATTACCAACTACAGTTTTCATCCTATCCCTAACTAAGGCTCCAAATAGTAATTCAAAGAAAAGAACCGCCTCTGATACCACTTTGTAACATCCCGGTTGTGGGTGCCACTCAACGGGTGCCCCGAACACAGTTCGCCACGTGACCTCAAGCGCATTTACCCAAGCGCCAAAGGCTGACAACTAGCAGCGAGGGCCCAGGTTTGATAGTGGGGAAACTATACCCTCATTTGTCAACATAAAACAATAGAGGATGCGAATAACCATACAAAACTGAAATAAACAATTGCAGTATATATAACTAACTAGTATATAAATAATGATGTAACATGCCTCAATTCTATGAAAACAGCCAGAACATGTTACACAATCAATACCATACAACTACAGAGTACAATCATACAAAACAAAATAGCATGTAGCATCGTGAGCCTAAGCCCGGTCCCTTGCTCCCATACTCCTCAGCAGCAATCAAGTACATGTATAAGGACCCTTTCCCTTATCCACACCTAAAGAAATGTAATCTGTTTGGGCCAAAAAGCATGATCCAAACAGGGTGGGAGAAATATATCTCAGTAGGCACCCACCAAAGGCTTGTACCCAACTCTGTGTAAACATTCAACAACAGTGTGAAAAAGTAAAATGCAATAAACTAAGAAGTACTCAAAAGTAACCAAATTAGCAGTTATATTTCCATTTAATTATTCATTTAATCTATTGAATATAATAAAACACCACGGTGAATTTCTAAGTAATCATTCAGTGTCCTCAGACTAGAAAAAATATACCCTCAGGTAATCAGAATCCAACCTGCAGGTAATTTCCCTCTGGCATAACAAAATCTCGCCCTCAGGCATTTCCCTCAAGCATATTAGAATCTCACCCTTAGGCATATGAAGTTTCTCCATCAGGCATAAAAGTCAATCCCTCAAGCACGAAAGGTTTCCCTCAAGAGAAATAGAACATTGCCCTCAAGCTAATACAGTCACGCCCTCAGGCTATAGTAGAACACCACCCTCAGTCATAAGTAACCTGGCCATGCCGAACATATAAAAATGGAATTTACATACAATTCCTCTCAAGGAAAAATTAATACATAATATAAACATGTCATACCCTCGGGTATTCTGGCCAAATGGCTAAAAAGAGGAACGAGCGCCCTGGGTAGTCCTGGGTCCAAGCAACGACCCCAAACAACATTTTAATATCACATTTAAGTATCTATACAATTCGAGGTTTTTTAAATATCCACAGCCTCAGCCACAAGACACCCCAAATATCGGTTTGTAGCCCAAAAACACACAAAGACTCATGATAGTATGAAAATAAACACCAAGACAACTACCTTAAATACAAATGAACGATATACACGAACGATTCCTTCTGAAACGTAAAAGAACGTCGTAGATCTGAGGTAAAAGAATACTCATTTAAGCACAAATAACTCCCATTAGGGGAAGAATTGGAATGAACTACTCATGCAGAAGGGAGGGATTACCCGAGCGGTTCCAGCAAGATCGTTTGAGATGGAAATGGATTCCAGACATGCACTCGGCGGATCTCCAAAGCTTCGGTCGTCCCCTCCCGAGCACCCGTCCAGTTCTAAGCCTTCACTATTAACAGGGGAGGCTACTACCCATTTTAAGAGAAAAAAACAAAGTACACAACATTTATTTCCAAGTACATGGCATGTACATCCCATTTTTAAACTGTTCCTCTGACGGCTTCCCCCCAGCGCGACACTCATCACCTGCCAACATGACTACATGGTGTGTCTTCATGAATACACAGCGTGTGCTGCCCCACAGCAGGCCGTCGACATATTATTCACCTGCCGACTGACTACACAGCGTGTAAAGGACCACTACACGATGTGTAGTCGGTTCCTACACCCCTCCATCGCCAACATGTCCACACGCCCCGTGTATTCATCCCACACGGCCTGAAGTACACGGCGTGTGGAAAATTACACGTGGTGTACTTCCAAAATTTGGAATTTTTTTCCATTTTTTTATTTTCTCAAAAACACTTAAGGAATTGAGAAAATAAGAAACCCATAACTCAAAAAGAAATGAACCGGGTTCCTACATTCTTATATGCTTATCATCGAGTAATTTTTTTTTAATTTGGGGATTGTAAAATTTACTCAATCTTTGATGAGTCATTAATGCCTCTTATAATCCATCTCAAAACCACAATTCAAAATAGGAATCTATATAGGATATAATTCTCATGATATATCCAAGAAATCATACTATCAGATAGAAATAAAAATTTATCAACTCATCTATAGAGTGTGTCTCTTGGATTGTAAAGAAATGAGAAATATATTTTGGCCTACTAATAATCACCCTAGAAATGTCATAACTCCTAAGGGTCATTGGTAACCCAATTAAAATTTACATCGTGGCCTCCTCTAACATCTACATGGCCACTAGAAGTAGATGATGTAAACCATCATGAAGCAGGTGTGATGTATTTACCATCTATAATGTAAGGAATTTGTAATCTAGACCATAAATTCCCATGTTATTCCCTCGCTACTAGAAATTTCTCATGAAGTTGTTGTAAATATTTGTCACTCTTGGATATAAAATCATCTAATAGGCATATAATCATATATATATCCCTTCACTAATTGATATAGTGACTACAACTCTCCCATTCCAAATGATGAAAACATGATCACCCAACCACTTCCCACATATCAGGTCACCTCCAGATAAATTATCCCGCATCCTATCACACTATGGGTAAGATTCCAAATTATAATCCACCAAGTCCCCAAGATAATATATGATAACTAATGGAAAAAACATCATTGATCATTGGTCCCCAAAATCATCCAATTTTTAGTGGCATGACAATATCATCAGGTGTCATTGTTTTTCATTTGTCCATTAACCAAGATCATGAGATTATAATGTCTTACATATAATATATTATAAAATGATATTTCCTTTCCCAAGTGAATAATATATATCAATATATAACATCAATAAAACACTACCATGTTCCACTACATCAATAATAGAGCCCAATGTGTTAATATATAATGAAGTTTCATACGGTCATTATGGACAATATTCCTCTCACAGATGTGATTGTTTCACCAACACATAAATGTGAGTAACATGGAAACATAATCAAAATCATGGGAGAGATTTTTCTTATTATGGTTTTATAAATCATATGATTCATGATGTACTATTTTCCCCATATTCATTGGTACTACTACCAAACTAACAACTGCAGAAACACAGTTAACAATAAAAATTATTCCTTTCCAAGAAAGTTTAAACACATTAGTTGTATTCAACATTCTTTTCATATCATGAAACATGTCTTAAAAATAGTCTTCCAAAAAACAATTACTCTCTTCTTCATCAGTGTTGTCATAAGTGCTGATAATTTGGAGAAAATAAAGATAAAATTTTGGTAATATCCATTTAAACTGTGATATATCTTGATATAAGAAATTACCTCAGGACATGATCAGAAAACGACTTCCTCAACCTTTACTGGTTCCATTAGTAGTCTTTTCCCAAACACTATAGGACCTAATAATTTCACCTCATTGGTCTTAAAAGTACTCTTTGATAGTATGTATTAAAGACATTTTTTCAATATATCTCAACAACGATCTAACGATATTTTTCTATATTTTTTGGGTCAGTGAATAGATGATGATCTCATCAACAAGAACTCCAAAAAATGATTAATTATATCAGTTGAAGATCTTATTCAGGATATCAATGAATTCTAATAGTCCAATTTTTAAACAAAATGGAACCACCATGTACTCGTATAGCACACACATTCCCTAAATTTAGATCTTGGGGATGTCAACATCTTTATCCCACAACCGGTGACAATATGATCAAAGATGAATATTGGAGAACCATTAGGATCCCCATAACTGATAAAAGTGATCATCAATCAAGAGAAATTTTTAACTATTTTATAACATTACATTATTCATATTTTGGTAATTTTTTCAATGTCAATGATTAAAATCTTCTTTTTGGTGAACAAGGCATATTCTCTTCATGGTAATTTAATAATCATGATAAAATCATTCTTCTCTAATTCCTAGAGATGAACCTATTGGTCCATTAAATTATACAATACATTGTTTTAAGTGGGAATAAAAATTGAAAACAAAAATTAAATGGAATCTATATTATGTTCAACTCCTCTATCAAGTGGAATCACAATAAAGTCAGCTAGAAAGGCATCTGAATAATGATCTATGACTAGAGAGAATGATTAGGGGGATGCCATTTATCCAATTGAAAGATCATAGCCTTACATATTCATAGTCATAGTCCTAATCAAAATTAGTTATAGTCAAAAAATACCTAATTCTAGTTCCCAATCACCAGTCATCAACTAACTCTCTCCCTTTGGAGAAGTAAATGATACCCATCTCTTATATTAATCAATCTGATCTAAGAAGATGGTATTCTTGTCTATAATAAGAATTGTATCAAAGATAATGATGTATAATACAATAAATTCCAATTGATGTCTGTAACTATAAATTAATGTAGGATACTCTGGTCATCTTAGAAGATGGTTCACTTTGGTTGGAAAAGGATTGTCGATGGAATGTAACCCAAAACAATATTTTATCAGTAAGTCATATCAATCAATAAATTGTGAAACTATGAATGAATGGAAATTACTTGTATCAAAATAAAAGAAAAAGATAAAGTAAAGTTGATCAAAATCATACCTTGAAGAGTAGACAGTCCCTCACCACCATATGCTAGAGTCTATTCTACAAATTGAACATAGCCTTCATCATCATTGTGAACCTGACACTATGATGCATGTAATACCTAATTCATCATCAATTAATCCCATAATTGAGAATGTAGATCAATTCTTATGTATACCCACATATGGAAAAAAAACATTGAATCCCTATAGAATAACAAATTTAAATTTCCCATCTTTATACACTAACGATGCATCATCAGAGGTGATGTATAAATCCATAAATGATACATGATCTTATCCAAAATGAAACATTTTTCAACATCTCTATAGGGGGTTGAAGACACCATAATCTACTCCATATTCATACAACTAACCTTATATGTATTTCCAATCATCATATTCCTACTTCCAAAAGTGAAACGCATCATAGTAGTAGGAGAACCACGATCTTGAGTAGTGATGGATGAATGAAGAACTACTACTCAAACCTCTTATATACCATTTTATATAGTCAAGGTCTTCTATAAAACCTAGAGATATCTTCCTATGATGATGTTATAAACAGTAATATAATGTCATAGTGTAGAAAAATAGTGAACTTCATGGTCTTCAATGCACATTTTTTTGGCCAAGATAGGAGAATAGTGTAGTAGTTATGTGAAATGATCAGAGTACATAGAAACTTTAATGGAATCCTATATTAGATCTAGGAGTTCATGACCTCAATTGAACATCACCATTATGTTAAATAATTATATAAATAATTTTTTTTCTAAAGTATCTTTGCTAAAACCTTAACATCAGCTAGCCTATCCCATACACCACACAATTATCAGGTGTGTCCCTACAGCATGGAAAAATACAAGATTGACCAGAAATTCTCCAAGGGTTTTAACATGGATGAAGAATCCATCAATAATGACTATATAGTATTTCAAATCACATCATTTACCAATTTCTTCAAAGGAAGTTTGATATTGTAGATGGATTTTCTGGGAATAGTCGACTATGGATTATGAAACCCCTCCACAATTGGAAAGAACAAGTTGAAGACTCCCAACTACAATAGGAATATTTCATATTATACCAAAGATTATGCAATAAAATTCTAGGTCATACCCAAATATAAATAAGATAGTGGAATAGTGGTAACCTCCCTAGAATCAGAATCATAGCTCTGCTCAGTTGGATGTTATAATAGTCTTCGATGAGGTGGAATCTTCTATAACCCAAAAAGATTCAAATACAGAATTTAAGATATATACTTATCATGTAAAGAGATCACACAAGGTTTTGACTATGATTTGACCCACATTAAATGTTATAATATTATTATTAATATCAATGGTCTTATCCCTTAACATTTTGCACATTCAAACGTATATACCAAATCATAAAATATTTCTTGGGTTTCACAAAACAATTCCAATAGATATATCACAATAATAAGGAAAAATATATATATCACACATCCAAGTGAATGTCTACCTTGAAAAGATATCACAAATCAAGGAATTAAATTATGAACTAATATTTAGTTCAACTATAAACCCTAGGTATTTTTAAAGAACATTTTGTACAATATTTGATATTAAATGAAACATTGAGTTTAATTAACCTTGAATATTATTATTTAATTATTACTGTTAATGCATTGCCTTTGAATTTGAGGATATAAGTTGCAGAACAAAAATTTTGTAATATATATCCTACATAATAATGATGTATTTGTTAATTTTTATTAAATAAATGTTCGTTATTTAATAATGAATTTTTGTACATCAAAAGTAAGTTTCCTTCAAAAAAATATTTTTATTGATTTTCAAGACAAACTATTATATTTAATTTATTCCACTTTTATAAAATGTATTAAAAAAATAAATAATATTTTAAATCATCATATCCAAATTAACTTAACATGAATTTTATTAATTTTTTGAAAAGGTTGATTTTTTTTAATTTTTAAAAATATTGATTTTTATTTAAGCTTGTATTTTTTCCCAAAAATTACAAGATCCATTTTGATGAAAATTAATTTAATTTTTAAATTAGTTCCCTTATATTTTCTATGATCTAATGATTTTATTTTTAATTGATTCTATTTTTGATTTTTTTTATTAAATCATTTTTATACTTTAAAAAGAATTTTCTTAAAAAAATAAATGTTAATTTTTTATTATAATTAATTAAATTTACAGCTATTTATGAATTATTTTATATAGAAATATATATTTTATGTTCTAAAAAAAATTAAATTTCAACTAATATTATTACTATGTGTGGTCTAGGACTAAAAAAATTATATTCTTAAAAAAAAATTATATTCATAAAATTGGAATTTTTTCTGTTTTGCGTACTTATTATAAAATTAATTTCTGCCACATTTAAGAAGAGAATATTGAATAATGGATTCCATATATGAAATCAGGATGTAAATGTTTGGTAAATAGGACCTTTTCAAATATGAATAGAAATTATGAAAAAATTTATCACCTCGTTAAAAAATAAAGCATATTAATCATTACTAAAACTAAGTGATATGGTCAACATTTTTCATCTGATTTCTTATTAGATGAATGAAATTATACCAATTTCACTTTATCCTCAAGTTTAATTTTCATTGTTGACATTCTCCGATTAAAATTATATATATAACATTTTAATCATAGAAAAATACAAATATAACTCACTTGCATTTAAATATATCTTATTTACCCAGAATTGGTAGAAAATAATGTTATAAATGAAAAGAAATGGCTACATTTGAACTACCATATATATGAATATATATTTTATAGTTAATGATATTTATTATTTTCATTTCTTTCATTACATACCTCAATAAATGAAAACCATGTAAATGCCTGTGTACGACCTACCGTCTCTATGAACAGTGTATATCATTTTTCAACCACTATCTTTTATGGATGACTATAAATAAATATCTAATTATAATGACACAGCAATAAAACATTACGTATTATTTAGTTTTATACAATAACACACAGTCTTACAAATTGTGGATATTTTTAGGTTTAGTGTTTTAGAGAATTAAGACACAAAACATACATAACATTCTCAAATTATATGCAAGGATACCACTAAAAAATTATACATTTCATCCAAAATTTAAAACTTTAAATAAAACATTATTTATTTTAAAAAAAACTTATTACATTTTACTTGATTTCTTTTATTATCTTACACAATATTATAACATGTGAAAAACATTGAAAATCATTGGAAGATCACGAAAAACTATGCAAGGGATATATAGAAAGAAATTTTTAGACAAGTGATAACATAAAAACATAATAAAACATATTTCATAAAAACTAATTAGTATGAATATAAATATCCTATATATTTTTTTGGAAAAATTTACAATATTAATCTTACAATCCCCCGTAAACAAGTAATAATCATTTGGTCCACTTCCATTACCATAGTACCTAATGCATTGGATAGTTATAATGGGAATCGCCCATCATATCTTTAGATATAATGGGCCCAAACCAACATAAAAGGTCCATGGAACATATCATAGTAATAAATTATCATTACATCATTAGAAATCACACATTCCATATATTGAAAACAAACTTTCCCAATTTTATTAAAGAGCCTTTTAAAAAGAATTTAAAAGGAATGTCCCTTACCAATATAATTGGAGTGTGGATTAATTGAATGTAACAGACATGTGTAGACACTATAAATACACATAGTAAAAATAATATAAAATTATAGTCACACAAATATATTCAATAACACAAAATGAATAAAAAATAAGTTTATCCCAATGAATGGAAATTGGGTTAAGAATTCATGTCTCTCTGGTTCCCCTTACATAAAACATGATTAATCCTACGGTATAATGTTTAAAAGAGATTAATTAATACATTAGTGTTCAATAATAAATTTTATAACCCCTTGTTTGATCATTATTTATCATTATTAAACCTGTTAATTTAAAACATTTTGTTCTTTTGATTGTTTCTGGTGTGTTCTTCACATGATTTTCATGGTTGGTTTGTAAAGGATTTCCCTATTTAATGGAAGAAAAAAATACCGAGGGGAAAACAGATTTTATTAAAATGTTTCTAGAATATTCAATTATCCCCTAAATAATTTTGGATTTATTTTATGTGGATGAATCACTAGGTAAATTATTAGTGATAATTGTTAAGTTATTTTGGTGAATTTTGATCATTACAAACCACTTTTATTTTATAAATTTATTTTATGCATAAAAATTGGTTCTGGAACATAATATATCATAAAATATGTACAATATATAATATTATTTTACCATATTAATGGTTTGATGACCATATTTGATGAATTAAAAGGATGTTGATGAAACATCACCCACAATATATGTAAATCGACACTTCACAGGCATTGTTTTAATTTTGATAATAAAATATATAGAAGAAGAATTAAGTTGATTAATTTTACATAAACATGATAAAATTATTGTATATATATGATACTAATTATCTCATGCCTCTTGGATGAGGGGAGGGAAATAAATTATAAGAAAAAAAAATTGAAATGGAAATAAAAGAAAATGAAAGGGTATTTTTACCTCTTGATCTATTCTGCTTTAGGTCCTCCTTATGGATATTGGTATTGGTCTCATGTTGAGACTATATGATCTTGGAAGTAAGTAATAGCCTTAGGAAAAATATTTGGATGAATATAGGAAATTCTCAATGGTTGATAGTTGTGAGAGGAATAGGGAGGTGACTGTGGTATTTTTTGTGGATGAGATGAGAGGTTTTCCATTATTTTAATCATTAGTTTAATATTTATTTCTCATGTCTATTAAGAGTCTTCATTAATGTGTCAAAAAATAGTAATATATCTATGTGAGTTCGATCCAATTTTATATTGAATCATCCATGACTCAAGCATGATGAAAAAATTCATTTATTTAGCATATTTCATAAATTAACAAATTTCACTATTCACCAAAATTCAGGTATTTCATAAAAATCACAAAAATACATCACAAATTTTTTTTAATTTATTTAATTTAAATTATAACTTCATATTATAAAAAAATTCTAAACATGAGATATTTAATTATAAATTAAAATCATAATTTTTTTGAAAACAAAAACATAAAAAACTATAACTTCTTTTATAACACATTGAAAATTTAATTTAGGTATCATAAAATTATCTTATAACCATAATATAATCATTTATAATAAATTTCATGAAAATAAATTTTCATTTAAATTATTTAATTAATCATAAAATTTTAATGAAATATTTATGACTTAGAAAAATATCAACACTTATATAATGATTATATTATGAACTATAAGATGCAATTTTATTATACATTCACGGGTGATGTCACAATACATTTTTCCGATTCACTATTTTTATGTTTCATATCACTATTCATAAAGTTATGTTAGTATTCACCAAAAATTATGTTTTCCTTATCATACTCTAAATAACTTACTAATCGTAATCGTGTATGTCCTTTTCTCGAAATAAAAAACACAGAAGTGATAAAAGTATGTTTAACAACCATTTTTCAACAGTCTCAAACTATTATTAGGTAGAGACTCAATGGTCCAAGCATTAAATTAAATTTATTTGTAAAACCATGTGTGTTACATTCTCCCCATTCTCTTGAAATTTCATCCTTGAATTTTATATTTACGTATCAAACAAGTGAAAGTACCTTTCTCTCATAGCATTTTCAGATTCCCGTGTTTCTTCTTCAACCATGTGTTTCTCCAAAAAAATTTAACTGGTGGATTTCCTTATTCTGAAAAACATTTTCTCTACGATCACAAATATGAATAGGTCCCTCTTCATAAGAAATGTTATCTTCCAGATGAACAACATCTGGGCTCAAAAAATGAGATAAATCTGGAACATACTTTCCTCCTATGTTGCTGAATCATCTGAAATTTTTCATCCACTTCCACTACTAATTATGGTCCCATAAATTTCCTTTCCTCGACTTCATCCCAAAATGATGGAGTTAAAAATTTCATTCCATACAATTCCTCAAAAGGATCCATCTATATTCTTGAATGAAAACTATTATTATAATAAAACTCAACTAAAAAATGATATCGATCCCAATATCCTTAGCAGTTCATTGAACATGCTCAAATAATATCCTTAAATTTCATAATTTATATCTATGTTTTTACATTAGATTGAATATGAATAGTAGTGATGAAATTAAATTCACTAACAAATGAATTTTTAAGGCTTTTCCATTAAATTTAAGTGAACCTGGGAACATGTTCAGATTCAATAGAATGAGGAACTCCATGTAACCAGAAAAAATCATTTGGTATAGTGATGAAACATGATTAAAAAACATAGTATATCGAATAGGATAGAAATTTTGTAGATTTAGTAAGATAGTAAAAAATAACCTAGGTTACAATGTAACCTTCAGAGGTCTTCATTTTTCCCACAGGAAAGTCCATGGATATATTTTCCCATTTCCACTTTGGAACGAATTAGTATTGAATAATCCTCTATAGTATCTACCTCTCAACTATAACATGTTTACACATCAAGAATTTCATATTTAAATCAATAATATTATTTTTACTCCATCCCACCAGTAATACTCTCGGTGATCTCCACAGTGCTTTGGAGGGGGGAGGATCTTGATCCGCATGGTTGTGAGTTTTTTTTCTGGCATTTGGGTTCAGTTTTCTATGGATTTGTTCTTTTGGCTGTGTTTTCGGTTTCCCTTGGTTCTGTTTTATCGTGGCTAGTTCACCCTGTCCCTTCCCGGTCTTCTCGCCACCACCAGCTTGCTTCAAAACCCAGTTAGGTGTAGTCTTGTTTCTGATTGGAGTATACCCATGTCCTGAGGGACACTTCTATTGTAGGATGATCAGGATTCCCTCATCGGTGGCTTTTTCGTTGTCTGGGTTTGATCCATCCAGTCCTAGGTGATGATGGATTGGACGTGCGTCCCAGGGGCTGTCTTTCGAGCTTCTTCTGCTATGGTGGTTAGGGTGTCTGGTGGAGTGTGCGAGGTCTTCCAGGATAACTGTTGATGGTGGTGTTTGGGCTTGCGAATGTTTGGAACTTTTTCATATTTCAATTGGGTTGGTTTTTGGGGTTCATATTTTGATGATTCATCTGGACTCGACATAATGGAATAGCATTAACAAAGGATTCCGATCAGGCGGTTCACCTATGCAAGCTTCATGGAATTCGATGATTGAGAGGTTATAGAGTTTTCCATCAGATCAGGCATGTGCTTGTCACAGGACACTTGCTTTTCATACAGTCTTGTAGCGGTGAAGCGTTTTTTCATGTTTTAATGCTAGGGAGATGTAGCCTGGTGTCAGTCTGGGATTTATTTTCTTTATCTTCAGACCGTGTAATGTTTTATGTCCAATAATTCTATTCTACTTTCACCCCATTCTTCCCATAAAAGGGGGATTATCATATAATAAAAAAATCTATGGCTTTCGGGCCATTGGATGGATAGTATATAACTCACAATATTCTTTTTGTTCATGGATAATTCTCTCTGAGAGAGATGATTTCACTGAAACCTAAAACAAAACAGAGGAATTTCATGCACCAAAAACTATCTAGACAAATATTATCAATTCATTTACCAATTTTCATGTTCTAAACGTATCATGGTTAATGATGCATTACATTTCTGAATCAATTCATCAACCACAATGTTTTCTTTTCTAGGATTGTATGAGTACATATATACTTATTACATTTATGGTCGGAATATATTTCACATTTTACTCTACGCAGATGAGTCCTACAAATTTATAACGAAAAAAACAACATAATCTATTTACAAATCTTGTGTTGGGTAATTTTACTTAAGAGGATTCAAATTAAATGATGATTTTGCATCCAAACACAACCAGGTGCCTGAAAATATGCATCAGTATAGATGAAAATTTCACAACTTCTAGAATTTTGGGTAAGAACTAGAGAATTCTTTAATATTTTTTTATTTCTTGAAAAAATCATCACATTCTTTTTCACGATAAATTTAAATCCATTTCATGTTTACTTGGTAAATGGGAAAGATAACCATGCAATGTTTTCAAAAAAACCATAGGTAATAGCCTATCAAGGAAAAAGAACTACGAATCTCAGTTATATTGGTCGATCTTGTCAATTCTTCAACAAATTGTTTTTAGTCAGATCAACGATTATATCGTTAATAGAAACAATGTGATAATAGAAAGAAATTTGTCAAAACCAAAATTCATACTTTCTGAGTTTTCTGTACAGTTTCATTGCATTTATGGTTTTCTAAACAACCATTAGATGTTTTTCATAATACTCAATAATTTATGAATATAAAAGATTCTAATCAATAAACACAACCACAAATATATCCAAGAAGTCAAGAACTATTATATTTATAAGATATATGAATATATAATGTGTATTGGTTAACCCAAATAGCATAACGACAAATTCATAATGACCATATCTATTATGGAACATGATATTTTTGATGTTTTTGTTCTCTACCATCAATTGATGTTACCCCATCCTCAGTTCATCCTTCTAAAAATAGTCTTCTCCCTGGACATGATCATACAAATCATCAATATGAGGAAAATAATGCTTGGTTTAAAAGTGATGGTATTCAACAAACTATAATCAATGAAAACTATCATTGAACCATCTTTAATTGTAAAAAATAAGATAGGATCACCTCATTGGGATGTGTTGGGTCCAATTAAGACTTTACCTAATAATTCCTATACTAGTTAGTTTTTTCAGAAGTTTCATTTGAACTGTTCGACATTGGGTTTTAGAAATTTTCTTATTATTGGGAACTAATTAAATATTAATATCAACCTCTTGATCAGGATTAACACTAAGAAAATCATTAATAAAAACATCCATGTTTTCATTTACCATCGTCACATCATTAATTTGGATAGTTACCTTATATTCACAAATATGAACAAGATGACTTTTATTTCCATCTTTTACTAGTTTCCTAGCTTCCTGATATGTTATAAATGGTATGGCTTCATTCAATTCCACAAACTAAAACTCTGTCTAAAAAACAACTTCTTTTTCTTTATAATTTATCTTATTATAATGAAAATAAATCCATTCCATACCCAGAGTAACAT
Organism: Viscum album; assembly: GCA_963277665.1. Lineage (NCBI taxonomy): Eukaryota > Viridiplantae > Streptophyta > Magnoliopsida > Santalales > Viscaceae > Viscum > Viscum album. Next base: position 797,230,485 of record OY728157.1, read on the forward strand.
CAAACTCCACCATAGGTAATAAAACCTATTTTTCAGGAAAAATATTTCAAAAAAAATTGATAAGTAGATTCTTATATTTTCTTTCTTCCACAATATTTCCTCAAGGAGTTTTACCATGAGTTCTGGTTTAATTTCATGAGGTATAATTCCAAATTTTTCTGAATATTTCTCTGAAATGAAGGAATGTTTAGTCCCCAAATCAAAAAACGAATTTTAAAAATATTTAAAAATAAGATATGTACCTAATAACGCCTCATTTAAAGGTAAAAATATTTTGAATTGGTTTCAAAGTATTTTTCAACACCTTTATGCTTCCAATTTTTCTTATTTTCATCCGGAATGACTATCTTCCAACACACATTAGAAAAATGACCCAACTCTTTATAGTTAAATCATATCACCATCGACTTCTCATTAATTTTTTGATCATTTTATTTACCCTCATGGGACATGTGCATAAAATTTTCACATCTGTAGCATTTCCCAGAATTTGTGAGATATTAACTAGTATTCTTTTTACAACACTTTTCACAAGAAGGGGAATTGATTTTCTTACCTCGATCATTAATCGCTGAATTCTTCTCGAATTATGGCCAACCTAAACACTGGTTATTCTTATCACCACGAGGCACATACGTATTATAAAAATTGTTAGTAACTTTTGTAACACAATGAACTAGTTTATCATTGATTTTCAACTCTCATAAATCAAAATATCTTCATAAAAATGGTTTCAATCCAGATGAAAATATATTAATTTTACTATCAAAATATCATTTAAATTATTGTACATACTTGTCCAGTTTTGTAAAATTAGTTTTATATTCTTCTATAAATTCATCATCCATATACTTACCATCCTTGAATTGTTTCCACATTTTGATTTAAACAGTTGTAGGAAATAATTTTTCATAAAAAGAATCTTAAAATCATTCCATTTTGGATTACCAAGATCATATCATTACCTTATATTCTTAACCAAATACCCCTATTAATCGGATTCATCTTCAGAACAATAAATGGTTAGTATTACCTTTTCATGTTCAAAAAATTCCATCGTATAAAATATCATTTCTATATCAAGGATCCCTCCATTGGCTATCTTTGGATCTATGGTTCCACTGAATACTGGAGGACATTGCCTAATCAAATTCTCCACAAAAACATGTTTCTTCATTGTATGTCAGGTTCCTCTATATATAGAAAACCATTATTTACATACATTGATATTACTTCAGAATTTAAGTATTTTTATCAAATAATATAACAAAACCATTATAAGATGATATATGCATAGTGTCTTTAGAAACTTGGATACATAAATAACTAGTCCATAAAATATCTACTTTGTCTCTCGTTTATTTCATCATATGAAGACTCCTTTATGACATATCAAACTGAAAACCCTCCTTTATAACATGTGGAAAAGAAACATATAAAATGGTGGGTTCAAATTCTCTTCAAGGGTAAACAAATGAAATATAAATCATATTATATTTATAAGAACATAACATTTGAAAATCATTTCCTGCATACAAAACATCACAATATCATGTCATGGGATAAATCATAAAAGTGAAATATAAAACCAATAGTCAAAACATAACTCAGGAAACTTTTTTTCATACACACATATGCATAGAAAATAATTTTATATTAGTCATATCTCATTTCAAAGACATTTATAGTGGATAAAGTCCATTACTGAACCGATTTCACTCCTCATTCAAACCCTCTATCACTAAACCCGATTTAATTTCCAATTTAACCATGTCTATATCATGAGATATAAATCATTTCCCAATCAATTGGAGGGAGATATAAGTCCCAACCATCTCGTAATTAAACAATTCTTACGTGTTCCACAAAAATATAAAATCACATAGCATAGCATAACCCATACAATAAAATGGGTTTCTTAAACAACATTCCATCATAATTTATAAAAAAAATGGATTTTCTAAATAACATTCCATCATAAAAAAAATCAAATCATGGAAATAAAAGGGACTAAAATATAACCCTATATATAGAGTGACATCTTGTATGGAAAATAATTTTTATAAAACACTTGAAATTAATTCGTGAAGAAAACATCCATTCATTTTTTAAATGTTTTCTTTTCTGAAAATTCCAATAAATTAAAAAGAAAATAATTTTGTTGAATATAATATTGAAATCTTGTAGATTAATCTTCATTTAAATAAGATTTCATGAAACCATAAAAATCCATTCATTCCGTATAATATAAAAAAATATTCTTCTCTTTCTTTTTCTAGGGTCAAAAAGTACCTCATACTGAGAACTAAAAAAGATTTCATTAATACCATTTAGTAAAACATCATCAATGGGTAAAATTGAAATTAAATAGTTATAGAAGGATATATATAATATTTTGAAATACATATTTATTAATCATGGATGTGGATGATAATTATACCCTAGGAAATACATACAAATAATCAACCTCAGATAAAAACGAGATATGAAAATTTATTCCTTACCTTAGGTCTGATATGTTTCTTATGTATCGGATCCTCCGGTATTATTATTTAAGTAATGTTATTTATTTTTTGCAGAATCAAAATAATATTTATGATATCACATCTGATCAAATTTTCATCTATTTTCTTTTAAAATTTCTTTGTTACTCGTTATTCGGGTATTAACTGCTTTATGTTATTATGTATGTTTTGTCAAAAAAGTTCTTATTTATATTTTTAGGTTACATTTAAATCATTTAAATTATTTTTTGAGTATAATATATATTATATTTGTTCATTCAATTCATTTATACAATCATATTTTAATAATGATTACATAGAATGAATCACATCACAATGTGGAGATGGTAATCCGTACTTACGCATGAGTGACAATATTATTCCCATAATTATTGAATGGTATTGAAGTGGATGGTTTATAGTATCTAATAATTAGTATCATGTTACAATAATAATATATAGTTATTATTTCCTCTATTATACCAATCTATATATGGTGGTGGTGAAAAACAAATTACACCACGACTTGGAGATGGTAAGTTATACGTACGCATGAGAGATGATTTCATTTTTCATAGGAGGGATAGAAGGTGAAATTTTGTTGTTTGATATTAATAATAACATATCAGTATATGGGTGATACTGATATTATTAATTAATATTGAAATAACTAAATTATAGGATGTAGAAGAAAAAATAAATATGAAAGAATTAGTAGAAGGGATTACCTCTTCCTCGACTTGCATCCTTTAAATTTCCTCTTAGGGAACTTGAGTTGGTCTTTTGAGAATACCAGAAAATATAGAATGTAACTACATAAGTTGATAAAATTAATGGGCAGGGTTTTGCGGAGCATAGTGGCTCAAAATAGAGTGAATAGATGAAGAAGGAGGTTCCATTTTATAATAGATGAGAGGGGAAATTTAGGAAACTTTCAAAATATTATAATATTATAAATTCAATTTCAAATAAAAATGGTCCAAAACATATTTAATTCAAAGATAAGATGATTTTGTTTCTAATAACAATCATGAAATAATATTTATACAAGTTTTGAATATTTCTTTATCCTATCTTTTTTATTTAACCCTTATATAACCATTTTTAAGCTTATTGTGATATCATGTTATTTATAAGTTGTGGGTTAATGTAATAACCATATCATGTCAAACGACCCAAAAAAAGTTATTTATGACATATTTAGAGTTATATTAACAATTATTTGTAATATTATAAATTTTTTGGAATTAAATATCATTTAATAAATTACAATATGTTTTAAGTAATTAATTATGTCAATTTTGGACACTATTCATAATAGACTTTTATAAAAATTCATAACAATGTGATTCCTATTATCCAAAGGAATTATCTCATTATAATAATGTTAATGTTATCCAAAAAATCAGGGATGGTATAAAAATGTTCAAATTAAATTAAGTTTAATATTTATAAATTCATTTATTTGAATATTTCATTAATGGAGTAATCACTAGATCATAATTATGTCATAAATAAATAAATATATATATATCTAATTTATAAAAATTAAAAATAAAACCCCATGATGTAGGAAATATGTCAATATTTCTAAAGACTTTTTATAGACATAGAAATTAGTTACATAACCCTATATTAAAATTGATTTCTTAATAGATATATGTTTATATTATAATTATCATTATAGTAAATTAATTCATATAAAATATCAATTTCTCATCCAGGTGAATCCATGCAAAAAATAGACCCAATGATGACCATGGTTGTAAACATCTCATCTGATGGGATTAGGACATGTTTTAGGGTAGTTTTTTATTATTATTCTTTTTTAACCTTATTTACCCGATTTACCATTTAAAGATGGTAAATAAAATAATTACTGATGTTACGATTCATAATTTTAAAAAATAAATGGTATCCATTCAAAAAAAAGTCACCTAATGATTCCAAATATGGAATCCATTATTTCCAATTCAAAAAACAGAACTCTCAGAAATTAAATCAAAATTATTCACATTTTTTAAATGAGAAAATAGGTTTTAAAAGTTAAAACATTGCAAAAGATTGATATGTTCTTACATATTAATTAAATATAAAATTAATGATAATGACCTACATAAAATTAAATGGTAAAATATATTTTGTTTATTATTTAAAACCATTAAATATTACAATTTATCCATATAAATTATCTCAATGAAAAAGTTCTTCTGAAAAAAATTTAAACTATTTTTACTATTTATCAAAACATGAAAGTTAACATAAAATTATCCGAAATTTAACCAATGTAAATTTTTATATTCCACATCAAAATAAATTATTTTTGTTGTAATATAGAATTTATTAATGTGTTAAATTATATATTTAAAATGGGTTCTCCATTCAAAGGTTTAAAATTTAACCTTTTATCAAAAAAGGTACTTATACATAAAATAGGGTTTTATTCATACACAATGACAGAAATATCCATTGGGTAAAATATTTTATAAATTATTTAACACATACATATATATCATTAATTTAAATAATAAAATTAATTTTCTAAAAAAACACAAATATCTAATTGATTTATGTTTTTTATAATTAATTAATATTCAATGAGTTCATAATGCATTTTCATAAGTTATTTATAATTATTATCTCTAACCTAATGACTATAATATGACGGTAATTACATATTAAGGGAATCTCACAGTTCTTTTAAACAGATGATTGTTTTCAAAGAAAGATACTAAAAAATATAAATTATTTAAAGAAAATTTTTCATAAAAACATATGTTTGTTACATTATACCCCCTTAAAATGCATTTTGGCCTCAAAATTAATCATGTGGAATCAAACAGATGAGTATACCTCTCCCTCATCATATCTTTAAGTTACCATGTAGCCTCTTCAAAGTGGTGGTTTCTCCATAAAATTTTAACCAAATGAGTTTTCTTGTTTCACAAAAAAAATTCATTTATTCCAAAATCTCTATCGGTTTTTATTCTTAAGAATGTTATTGATCCATCGGTACAACATCTGAGCTTAGTACATATGAAGGATTAGGTATTTACTTTTCAGGAAAGATACATGGAACACATCATGATCTTGAGAGAGATTATGTGGAAGCTCCAAATGGTAGGCTTCCTTTCCAACACGATCCAACATTTCAAAAGGAAAGATATACCTAGTGATTATCTTTCCATTCTATCCAAATCTCATTACTCTCTTCCAAGGAGATATTCGTAGGAACACCTTTTCACCCACTTCAAACTCTATGTATTATATTCAGTTTTCAGCGCAACCTTTTTGTCAACTCTGATCTTCTATTATGTGTTTTGGAATCGATTTAACCTTTTCTGCCATTTCATCAACAAGATTAGGTCTTAATGGCTTTATTTCCCTAAATTCATCCCATGAAGTTAGAGTTTTTCTCTTATTACTGTAGAGGGATTCACAAGGATCCATCTGAATATTGGTTTAAAATATATTATTTTAATAAAACTAAACCAATGGTAGGTGTTGATCCGAGACACCTTTGAAATATATTGAGAAATCTCTCAAAATATCTTCCAAAGTTTGAATTGTCTTCTCAGATAGACTGTCTGTCTAAGGGTGATAAGAAGTTTTGTAATTTAACTCCGTATCCAGAGCCAGCTGTAAACTTCTCCAGAACATCGATGTAAACCTTGAATTATGATAAGATATAATAGAATTTGGTACTCCATGAAATCTTACCACCTATTTTACATATATCTTAGTTATCTAATCAAGAGAGAAATCCTATCTAACAGAAATGAAGTGTTCTGAGTACATTAAATGATCAACTATAATCTAGATATCATTATTACCTTTAGATTCATTGGGAAGTCTGATGACAAAGTCCACAATGATGTTTTCATATTTCCATTTTGGTGTGGGCAATGGTTGTAACATCCCCTTTTACTTCAATCTCTCAGCCTTAACTTGCTGCGAAACCAAGCATCGAGAGAAATTTTTTGCAACATCTCTTTTCATGTCATCCCACTAGATGTACTCTTTCCTGTCCCTATAAATCATTTTTCATATAGGGTAAATAGAGAATGAAGAACTATGATCCTCCTCCAATAGATCCTTTTTTAATTCTGGTATGGGAGGAATAAAAATTTGGTTCTTGAACCTTATTATTTCATCACCATACAGGTTACATTCAGGAACATTTCTCACCATATTTTGTAACTCTACATAATCATTCTTTGTTTCATTAATCATCACGTGTATAGATTTTTGAACATTCGTTTGTTATTGATAAGATATTTCACCTTCCATTAAAAAATCAAGATCCATACTTCTCAAATCAATAAATATTGGATATTTTGTCATCCTCATAATGGATTAGCTAGCATGGCCTTTTCAAATCAAAGCATCTTCCACCTTGTTTTCTTTTCTAGTATGTTAATTTATTGAGTAGTAATAATCATTAATCAACTCCAAACATATTTTTTTGGAGAATATTCATCTCTTTTTTTTGTGAAAATATACAATAAAATTTTAGGATCAGTATACATATCACACATTTCACCAGAAAGATCATGCCTCCATATTTTAATGAAAATATTACAGTAACTAACTCCAAATCATGAGTTGGGTAGTTTTCCTCATTGATGTTCAACAATCATGAGTCATAAGGTATCACCATATTATTTTGCATCAGAACACACCCCAGCCCCTTCTTGGATGAATCACTATATATCAGAAACCATTCTCCACTACAAGGTAGTGTTAGCATAGCTGCACTGGCTATCCTTTTTTTAGATCATTGAAATTATCTTCAGATTCATTTTTCCAAATGAACTTAACTCCATTCCGAATGAACATGGTGAGTGGATTATATAATCATGAAAAATAATTCACAAAATATTAATAATATCCATCCAATCCAAGAAAACTTCAGATATCAGTTATTTTTGTTGGTCTAGACCATAATCCAATTACCTATATTTTTTCTAGATCCACATATATCCCCTCTCCTGATATTATGTCACCCAAAATGAATCTTTTGTATTCCAAAATTCAGACGTGGTAAATTTGGCATAAAGAACTTCATTACTAAGGTCCTTTAAAACAATTCTAAATTGATTGTCATGTTCTTCCTTTCTCTTGGAATAGACAAGAATATCATTTATAATTACTACCACAAACTGACCAAGATCGTCTCTAGAGACTCTATTCATTAGATCCATGAAGATAAGAGGGGCATTAGTAAGACCAAAATGCATCACTATAAATTCAAAGTGTCCATACCGTGTATGGAATTCCATCATTGGTATATCCTCCTTTTTGACATGTAATTGATGATCTCTTAAATAAATATTAATCTTGGAAATGTATTTAGCACCATGTAGTTGGTCAAATAAGTCATGAATCCATTGGAGAGGATATTTTTTCTTGATAGTGATCTTATTAAGTTCTCAATAATTAATATATAGTCTCATTGATACATTATTTTTCTTAAAAAAATAGGTTCTCTTTAAGGTGATTCACTAGGAAGTTTGAATCCCTTATCCAGATTCTCTTGGAGTTGCTTCATCAATTATGTCACATAAATTGGGTTTATTCAATAAGGTTTCTTCGAAATAGGCATAGCACTCTGTATGAGTTCTATTGAGAACTAAACATCACAATTCTCTGAAAGACCTTAAAATTCCTCTATAAAGACTTCATCATACTCATATAAAATGGTAGTATTTTTTATAATTAATTTCTCCCTAACCATTTGAAATAAATAACCTTCATTTATTGGAATCAAGATCCATAATATTTAATAAATTTCTACTGGAAGGTTATATTCATCCTTTCATCAATATATGACCATAGATTTGTCTATAATATGAAATGTGATTTACCTTCATTGTAAATTGATATGAGATCGATATAAAGAAGTCCAATCCATTCAAATAAAAACATAAAATTCTATTATAGGAAGGGTCACAAGATATTCAATAAGCACTTTCCCAGAAACATCAATCGGAGAAGAATTATAAACATTTGATGCAACTGTTGTGCCATTAAGAGTTGTCACAACTAACTCAACATCTAAATATTGAGGTTGTATGTCGATACCATTAGAAATTTATTCATAAATAAAAGAGTGGGTGGATCCATAATCAAACAAAACATTTTTCTACTTTAGAGTGAATTATAAGGGTACCTTTCACAACATCATTATCATACTCCATGTCACTGATAGTAATTTCATGTATCTTTCCTATTTCATTGTCTTTAAGAGTTTGGTGAAATTGATAATCATAAATAACCCATTGGATTAGAGAATTAATTTTTATAATGCCTCATTTCCTTGCACTTGTAACATTGAAGTGTTAGAGGTGCATTTTTTTAGCCTTTTCTTTGTTCTCATCATTAGATGACTTTTTTCCATCACATTGGCATTCAATTTCCCAGTGACCTTATTTTTCACACATAAAACATTTACTATTCTCTTTAAAACAATTCTATCAATGTTTATTTAAACAATTTTAGCATAAGTAAAAACTCATATACTTTTCACGGTGGCCTTCATATTTTCCCTAGAATACTATTTTTCTCTTCTCATCAAACCCATATGTCTGGTGGGTTACTCAAATCTCCATGTCAACCTTCAGAGCACACAAAAAAAAAATTGTAGCTATTATGGTCTCCTATATCTAATTCCCTTTGGAGATTGCTTTTAAGCCACTAATGAATAAATCAATCTTACTCTTAGGATGGAAAATAATTCCACAAGCATACCTAATACCAACTATAGAGACCCATTATTTACATACATTGGTATTACTTCAGAATTAATGTATATTTATTACAACATATAACCAAACAATGAGAGGACCATATAGGTATAGTGTCTTTAGAAACTGGGAAACAAAAACAACTGGTTCATAAAACATCTACATTCCCACCCCTTTATTTCATTATAACTAGACTCCTTTTTGGAATATCATACTTAATACCCTCCTACATGACATGGGGAAAAGAAATATATATATGGTTGATATCAAATGGTTAGTAAGGTTAAACAAAGGGAATATCAATCATAACATCTTTATAATATCATAACAATTGAATATCTTATCCTTCATATAAAATATCACAATATCATGTCATGGGATAAATCATAAAAGCACAATGTAATAACAGTAGTCAAAACAGAAGACATGGATCTTGGTGTAATGACACATAATCATTGAAAATAATTTCATATAAGTAACGACTCATTTCCAAGACCATAATTATGGACAATGTCCAATACTAAATTGAGTTCACTCCTAGGTTTATCCCTATATCATAACCCATGATACAAAATGGGTTTCTTAAACCTCATTCAATCATAATTTATATTAAAAAAGTGGATTTCCAAAATAACATTCAATCATAAAAAAATAAAGTCATGTTAATAAGATGGATATAATTATACCACTATTTAAATAGTGAAATCTTATATGGAAAATAATTTTGAGAAAACACTTGAAATAAATTCATAAGGAAAATATCCTTTATTTTTTCAAAAACATTTTTTTTTAAATTCAATCAAATTTAAAAGTTAAGAATTTATTTGAATATAATCTCAAAATCATGTATAGTTAGATTCACTTAAATAAGATTTCATGAAACTAGAAAAATCCATTCATTCCGTATAAGATGAAAAATCATTCTTCTCATTCTTTTGCAAAAAACGTCAAAAAGAAGCTTGTACCGAGCACGAACAAAAATATCATTCATGCCTTTTAGTAAAAATTAACTAATGGGTAAAATTGAAATTAAAAAATTATATTAGGATATAAATTAAACTTTTAAATAAAATTTTCAAATAACTATTTAGGAATTATGGATGTGGATAATAAATATACAAGAGTAAATACTTACGAAAAAACAATCTCAGATAATAACGAGATTTGCAAAGTTATCCCTTACCATAGGTCTGATATTTTTCACAAGTATCTAAACCTCCTTTATAATGATTTAAATAATTTTAATGATTTATTCCGGAATCATAACCATTTATATGATATAATTTATGATCATATTTTCTTCTGTTTTGTAGTAACATTTCATTGTTACTCGTTATTCGGGTATTAGCTGATTTATGTTATTATGTATGTAATTCTAGACGAGTTATTATTACTATTTTTAGGTTATAGTTATATTATTTACATCATGGTATAAGTATAACATATATCATATTTATTCAGTAAATTAATTTATATCATCATGGTTTAATAAATATTATGTAGAAAAAATAATATCGCATCATGGAGACGTTAAGCCGTACGTACTTACGAGCGACGATATCATTCCCATAATTATCGAATAGTATTAAAGTGGATGTTTTATAGTCTCTAAGAATTAGTATCATGTTAAAGTAATAATATATAAATATTATTGCCACCATTATACCCATACAATTATGGTGGTCGTCAAAAACGTATTACACCACGACGTGGAGGCAGTAAGTAGTATGTACGCACGTGCGGTGCCTTTGTTTTTCATAGGATGGAAAGAAGGTGAAATAGGGTTGTTTAAAATTTATAATAACATATAAGTATATTAGTGATAATGATATTATTACTTTATAATGAAAGAACTAAATTATAAGAAGTACAATAAAGAATAAATTTGAACAAATCGGTAGAATAGATTACCCCTTCCTTAACATTCCTCATTTAAATTACCCTTTAGGGCACTAGAGTTGGGCTTATGAGAAGAGTATTACCAAGAGAATTTAAGTAGAGAAGTTTTTAAAATAAGTGGGTAGGGTTTTTCAGAGATTTAATGCTCAAAATGGAGTGAATATGAGAGGGATGAGGTGCCCTTTTATAAGAGAGGAGAGGGGCACTTTAGAAAACTCTCAAAATATTAATTTATTATAAATTCAATTTCAATTAAAATTGGGCCAAATATATATTTAATTAGAACATAATATGATTTTGGTTCTCATAACCATCATCAAACAACATTTATTCTTGTTTTGAATATTTTATATCCTTGTCTTTTTGGTTTAACCATTATTTAACCCTATTTAATCTTATAGTGATTTGAGAATATTTACAAATTGTGGGTTAATGTAATTATCATATCCGGTCAAACGCCCCAAAAAAAGTTAGTTATGAAATATTTGGACTTATATTAACCATTTGGATTAATATGATATTATTTATGAATAAATAACATTTAATAAACTATTTTATGTTTTAAGTTATGAATTATGTAAATTTTGGACACTATTCATAATTGACATTAAAAACAATTCATAACAACCATATTCATTCAATCCAAAGGCATTAAATCATCCCAGGTATGTATATGTAACCCAAAAAAATAATTTATAGAATCAAAATATTCATATTAAATTTATTTTATTATTTACAAATTCATTTATTTGAATCTCTTGTTAATGAGGTAATCACTAACTCATAATTGTGTCATAAATAAATATATTTATGTAATGTATAAAAATTATAAATGAAATACCATGAGTTAGGAAAAAAAATTATTGTTCTAATCAGTATTTTTAGACATAGATATTAGTTATATAACCCTATATTAAAATTGATTTAGTAAAAGATATATGTTGATATTATAGTTATCTTTACTTTAATTTAATTTTTTTAAAATGTCATTTTAACATCTTAGTGATTCCAAGGGGTCCTGAAATCGACCCAGGTATTCTCATGGAAATATATATCTCATACAATAGGATTAGGATACGTTTTAGGGTAGTTTTATTATATTATTATTTTTACCCTTATTTTCAATATTTATCATTTAACCATGGTAAATAAAATAATTACTGAAATTAATATTCATAATGTCAAAAAATAAAACGTACCTATTCACATAATTTGGACCTTTTTGATTCCAAATATGGAATCCATTTTTCAAAATTCAAATCATAGAAGTTTCATTAAATAATTTAAAATTATTCTTCTTGTAGAAATGAGAAAACGTGTCTTAAAAGTTAAAACATTGAAGAAGATTGAAATGTTTTTACCTATGAATCGTAAGTAAAATTAATGATAATGAAATAAATTATATTAAATTGTAAAAATATATTCTATCTATGGTTAAAATATTAATTATTATAATTTAACCATATAAATTATCTCAATGAAATATTTTAATTAAAAGTTACAGTGTTTTTACTATTAATCAAAACTTGAAAATTATTTGAGATATATCAAGAATTTATCAAAAGATAATTTTTATATCCTAATTCAATATAATATGTTTGTGTTTTCATATAAAATTTTTTAATGTATCAAAATAATAATTTGAAATGGGTTCTCCATTTGATGGTGTAAAATATAACCTTTTAAAAAGGGTCCTTATATATAAAATAGGGTTTTATTCATACAGTATGATTAACATATCCATTGGAAGAAAATATTTTATTAAGTATGTAACACATATTTATCTCATTAATTTCATTAGCAAATGTAATTTACTCAAAAAGATAATAATATATAATTGATTTATATTTTTCATAAGTATCTAACATCCAATGAATTCATAATTCATTTTAACAAGTTAGTTATAATTATTCCCACTAAACTAACAGCTAGGCTATATCTATAATTTTATATTAAGGTAATATAAGGGTTCTTTTAAACTCGTGATTGAATGAAAATAAAGCTTCTAAAGAATAAAAATTATTTAATGAAAATATTCTATAAAAACATATGGGTGTTACACTCTAGCATGGTTATCACCACCATTTATACCCCCAATTCAACTAAGCCATTATTGTCACAAACTGCTCTCTTCTTATTCCCACCATTCCATGTTTCAGATTAAAAAATATATTATACATGAACAATACATAGCATCCTAGAATCATACATGAGAATACCACTAAAAGAGTATTCATTTATAATAAAATATATTTTTTTAAATAAAACAAAATTTCATGGAAAAATATTAATAACAATTGAATTTGAATCCTTGTTTCTCTTACACATCCTTATAAACTATCAAAATCATTTAAAAACATGGGATTTTAACAAAAACACATTGTAGTGTATATACAGAAAGAAATCGTTTGTCAAGTGATAACATAAAAACATAATAAAACATATTATCATACATATAATCATCATGTAGTTTCCTAGGGACATCTTTACCATATAACTAATATAATCACCCTTACACATGGAATAACCATTTGGACATATTCCATCTTCGGAGTACCCGATGAATTGGAGAGCTATAATGGGGCTCACCCCTCATATCTTGAGCTATATTGGGTCTATCCCAACATATCCTAAGCTATAATAGGCTCAAACCACAATAAATATGTCCAAGGAACATCTCATAGTTATAAATTATAAGTAAATCCATTGAAACATCTCATTCCATATAAAAAACATTTTTCAATTTAGAAGGATTTTAAAAGAAAACCATATTAAAAAAACAATTATAATGAGGATTAATTAAATGAAATTGATATGTGAACACACTATAAATACTCAAAATACAACATAATATAAACAAAAATTCATTACACAAATTATCTCAATACCATATAATGAATAAAGTATAAGGTTAACCAAATTAATGGAAATTGAGTTAAGAATTCCCTCACATTGGGTTTGCCTTATTTAAAGCATGATTAAAAATATAATATAATGGTTAAAAGAGAGTTATTAATACTTTAAATATCCATAATAATTTTTATTGATAATTTTATATCATCATTCCACCCATTAATCTAAAGTATTTTTTTCTTTCTATTGTTTTGGGTGTGTTCATTACATTATTTCCCTGGTCAGTTCGTAAATGATTTCCCGGTCGAATGAAATAAATACTATAGAAGTAAAATGAGATGTTATTAACATGTTTATATAATATTAAATGATTTCATAATTATTTTTATTTATATGGTATGAGGATGAATCATCGTATTAATCATGAGTGAAAACCATTAATTTATTTTGGGGAATTTTGATCATTTCGAACCACATTTTTTTATTCATTATAGTATTCATAAACCCTAATTCCATTACATAATATATCATCAAACATGTATTATATAATAATATTTGACCATATTAATGGTTTAATGACCATATTTTATGAAATTAAATGATATTTTAGACACATCACCCATAATTTCGGTAAATTGATACATCAATGACGGTGATTTTATTTTAAAAATAAGTGGAAGAGTAGAAGAATTAAGTTGATGAATTTTCCATAAACATGATAAAATTACATTATATAACTTATATTGTAGATCTCATGCATCTTGTATAAGAAGAGGTGAAGAGAGTATAAGAAAAACAAAATAATTGAAATGAAAATAAAAGAAAATGAAGAGGATTTTTACCTCTTGATCTCTTCTCCTTCAGATCCTTTTTAAGGCCTTTGGTAATGAACCATTGGTGATACCAGTAGATTTAGGATATAGTGGAGAGAATTATAATTATATTGGAAAAAATTCGAATAATTTTTTAATCTTTACAGCTATGAGAGGAAGATGGGGTGAGGGCGGTATTTATAGTGGACTAGAGAAGGGGTTTTCAATTATTTTAATCATTAGTTTTAATTTTATTTTCTCAAGAATATGAATAGTATTAATTCCTATGACCAAAAACAGTAATATTTCCATTTTAGATTTATCCAATTTCCATTTAAATCTATAATGACTCATTTATGATGTAAAAATGCAATTATTTAGCAGATTTCTTATATTATCAAATTTCACTATTTACCAATAATTCTAGTATTTTAGATAATTCACAAAAATTAACCCCAACCAATTTTTAAAATATAGAATTATGAAATGAACTAAATTTTACGAAAAAAATTCTAAATATTAATTATTTAATTTTTAATTAAAATAAACAATTTATTCTAAAATTGAAATTTTTTAAGTATAAATGATTTGATAACACCTTGAAAAATTAATTTTTCTATCATAAAATTGAATCATAGACATAATATAAAAATTTATGACTACATTTCATGAAATTTATTTTCCATTTAAATTATGTAATAAATCATTAATTTTTAATTAAAAATATATGACATAAAAAATACAAACACATATATAATGATCATAGTGCACTTACAAGGTGCCTTTTTGTTATAAATCATGGGTGATGTTACCATACATTTGTCCAAGTAACTATTAATCATGGTCATATTACTATTTATAAGTTTATGTTACTATAAAACAAAAATTAATTTGGTCTCTTATGACTCAAAATAACCTACAGATCACAACCATGTATGTCTGTTTTTTGAAATTCAAAACAACTAAGACAAAAAATTATGTTTAATGGATAGTTTATTACAATCTCAAAGTGTCATTATAAATAGGATTGGTGTTTCATGAATTAAGTTAAATTTATTTGTAAAACTATGGGGTGTTACACTAATGAACATATTTGATATATATATATATTGACAACCAATAATTATATGATTGAAACATGATAAAATAACATGGTTTAGAACTATTTAACATAATCCTACAAGAAACACGAAACAGTTATCACCCAAAACAACAATTTCAATAAATAATTATTGATAAACATTTTATAAAATGTTATAAACAAATCATATAAGGAATGATATATTTTATTACGGAAATTTAATATATTTATAATGTAACTATATTACTATAGTGGATGTTCCAACATGTACAATGGATGTGGAACCCAATGTAAGTTATTGTTGTCTAACTTTTATTTCTATGAGACACCTTCCATATTCATCATGTTTTTCTTCTATTTGATGTATGTAATACCAAAAAATAAAAATTATGATTATTATTTTGAATTTTATATGGGTTAAGATATCTATATAAGGTTTCTTTAGTCATATCTCTTTTGACAAAAATGTTACCAAATCAGTAAGGTTTTTATGTTAAAGTCTAATTATTTATATTGATTGCTTATTATTATGCCCTATTGATGAAATAGTATAATATGTTTCTCAAGAAACTAATTAAATTTCTTATCCAATTCTTATTTATTTAATTTTAATGTTTTCGGTTCATTTTCCTCTTATGATGTATTCAAGAATCCAAAATAATATTTTAATAAAAAATATGTTTATTTATCTCTCTTGTTATAAATCCTCTTCTATATTTTTTTAAGTTAAGATATTACTATTCAATAATTTATGTTTAAAATATCTTTTAACCTTATTTAAATTTAAACAAAAAAATAAATTAAACTTTCTTTTCTATTTATGAATGAGGATCATTTTTATATTATTTTTAAATATGAAAGGAAATTTTTCTGTTAACATATTTGACATGAATGGAATTCACTAACATCATGAATACTCAATACTATAAAAATTCTTTGTTTTTTCTACATATATATTCAAATAAAAGTATTTTCACAACATTTTTTGATATTTTATTTTTTCAAAAGTGATTATTAAAGTGTATAGGGTATTTTTTCAAAAATGTTTTAGTGATCCTACAATGGAATTATTATTCAGTAAAGAAAACAAACCTAGATTTCACATATTATATACTAGTTTTATTATCCAATGATACAATATTCATTCATTATAAAGTTGGGTTAAATATATAATGAGAAGAAATTTTTTAAACTCAATTATTTTCCATGGATTATACTATTTTGGAAGGATGAACTAAATATGAAACGTGTTCCTTTTCCATGGGTTTTTTGACGATTAAATGTTTACAAAGCACATTTATTTTAATGGTTTCTAATCTGTGAATGTTTTATGATATTTTGGAATATATATATATATATATATATATATATATGATTTTCATTTTGTAATTTGATTTTCTGGAAATATATATCACTGCAAGGAATTGGATAAATATTGATATCAAATGGTATAAACAAGACTCGAATGGGTAGTGAACCCAATTTAGTAAGGGTCTCTATCCTCTATGGCAGTTTTTGAAAGAACAATGAATAATACGATGGTTTAGGTAGTGAATCCAGTCAATTAATTTTTTCTAGAAGTAATCCTAAACTAGTATGTAAATTATATTCTAAGTTTATTTGTATTCCAAAAACATATATCATATGATTATGTTATAAACATAAGGATCATGTTCTTTGATTCCAATGTGATTCATTTATTTTGAACTATCATGATTTATTCCACGACTCAATATTTTGATATACCATATACCGGGTATATTTTTTAAATTTTAATATTATCTCATACCATTATGATCATGTTATGTTTATGTGATCAATGATATCCTCCTTATTTATCCTTACCGAGAATCAAATCTCAACTTCTATTTTATATCAATTCCCCATGATATGAAAAAATATATCATGTATGATATGACTAGGAATGGAACTTATTTTGAAGATTCATGTTGGAGATGATGTATTTCTTTCATGAACTCATCGTTCATGTGTCCACACTTTCAAAGACAAAAGTCCTATACAATTTAGGTTTCAATCATTATGATATTTATTGCATATTCAATTGATAAGATGTACTATATATATATATATATATCTGTGTGTGTGTGTGTAAATTAGGAGTTACTATAAAATAATCTATATATATAGTAGGTGAACCTCTGTGCCTAATAAAGATGCATGAACACAACCAAATCTATCTAAAATAGTAATTGATATCCCTTTCATTATAAATTAGAGGTCCTTTGAACATGAGCATGAAAAAAATAGATATTCCCCCACATGAGTCCCACAAAACAATGTCTTATCTACAATTTCTAAAGTTAGTTAGAAACAAGATATGAAAACTATTATCAAATGTAATTTCCAAACGACGAGACCCAACCAACCATGACTGAGCAAGAGAGTCACAAGACCTCCTGTGTGGCTTCCCATACAAAACATGTTTCAATCTAGAAGTGTGGGTATGAGTAACTTGGTGGGGTATTATACCCTTAGTAATATTTGATTTTATGACATGATAATATAATAAAATTTAATAAAAAATAATAATCAATTTAAACATGTTGAAATCAATTAGATCATATACAAACACACAAATTTATATAAAATAATCTAATTGGGGAAGAAAACCCTTATTAAAAATGCAAGAATGCAATTAAATATATATATGTATCTATAATAGTTTATCTTAATACCACACCAATAAAAATGATCCTCAATTCATAAATCTTGTGTGGGCCACATTACCATGGTCGGATCCCTATAGACGAAGCCTTCATGTGCATCAAAATTCCAATATTTGGTGTGAGTAATAAAACCTAGTAGGACACAACCAATGAATCCTTAAAAAAATTTTACTCATATAAACATTTTATACAATGATAATAATAAGTTTTCAAGAATGTTTAATAACCTTATACTGAATTCTCAAATGATAACCAGGACACCAAAAGCTATTATCGTGCCTCAATTGGTTCAATGATGGGAAGAAGATCTATATATAAGAAAATAAAAATATATATCCCAAATACTATATAAATGTCACTCAATTTCAATAATACATCAAGTATTGTTTCATTCAACATGGCCAACTAGTGAGTTTGCATTTGGTATCTTCATGGAATTGGTTTTCGGCAAGCTTACTTAGTATCAGTAATGCATCAAGTTCAAGATGGGACACAAGCCTATCATGATCCTAACATGTGTATGATTCAATAATCATAATTACAAATTCCAATCCTGATCCTTCTATATGGTGTAGTCATACCCCATTGGCCAAGTTATAATAAACATAAAAAACAATACAACCAAATTATTGGTATAGGCATAATAATATAAATCAAATAAGTGGGGCATAAAATGTCTTAATGAAAAATGTAGTATCAATAAGAACACCTTTATTCATATTTAATAATGGTAAAAAAGCTATAATAAAACTCACAGGTTCAAACATCATAAAAAAGTATCATTTTCTACCCACACACCCACATGTTATCACAATCACACATAATAAAAAGATCACAAAATAATAACCCCATGGAAGTTAGTGTATACAAGTGACCCAACAGGTGTGGAACAACCGACCTTATAGATATTAATTAAGTCCTCTAATATTCATCAGGGATTTAATAAAAAACATGTTTCACACCCATGGATAATGACTCACATGTTAAGGATATCTCTCTCAATATCAAAATCTCTATAAAAATATTTATAATAGAAACTCAATATAAGTTTATGTTAATAATGTAATTCTAGATTCATATATAGAAAGGTGCATGTCAATGGGATAAATTTTGATATATTTCAAGGAAGGGACATGAAAAAAATGAATCCATTATTGAGAAAAATATATATTTTTAATTAATTTTCAATTTTATAAGAGGCCCTTGGGTCTTGAAAATGATCATCGATCTATCCATAATTCATCAAACAAAAATATATTTAATTTTATGGAAGATAAAAATATGATATCATGATAGTAAAATTAAATAATATTAATCAGAAAGATAACTATTAATAAATGATAATGCTCAAATCAAGAGTGTTCATCATTAAAAATTCTATTTCACCAAAAATATACCATGAATTCATTAATGGTATAAGATTATATCCTTGAACCATTCTCAATAAGTGGTATAGTATTATGATCAATAGAATAAATCTATTAAATGATCATTATAAAAGATAAATCTCTATTGGATAAATATATGTTTTCAACATTCTATAACATCCACCAAAATATGGTGAAAGGAGGAATTAATCACTGGATAATTATTGAAAACATATTTTTAGGGACATCTCTCAGGGAGGTGGAATGTTCTGGTATATATTTAGTATAAAAACTCACCATTTATACTTCCCATATCTATAAATGGATGGGGACACAAGGGAATAATTATTGGAGATTCCAATCTCTAAATGAGAGGTCTTATAATCAAAACAGAATCGTGGATTTTGAATTTTTGGGTAAATATTGGTTGCAAATGTGTAGAATTAATATCCTATATGTTGAATTAATTAGACACATTGACTCAGTTTACCAGCAAGCTGATGGGCCTCACAAGTGGGCCGGTGGCACCATCTGATATTTGGTCACTATTTAGTTCGGGGATGGGGGATTTGAATAATAATAGGGGATCCTATTATGACACCAGTCAACACCTAGTTTATTTTTTACCTCGCAGTCCCATTGGAACCCCATCAGTTGTCTAGTGGGTTCCAAAAAATGAGCTAAATTCTATTTTCCAGCCACATCAAGTCATAAACCTTCACTAGAAAACCAACCCCAAATTCCCCAAACCATATCATCCATAATTTATCCTCTAAATCAGTCAAATTAAAGTAGAGAAAAGGGAAATTAATTTTTATAGACTCAATATATATTATAAAGAAAAATTATATTAGAATGTTACAGTTATAGTTGATGATTATGAACTCATAGTATTTCCATGATGTCATCATCATGCTAGATATATGGTGATGAATATGTGTTAATGTAGAATATTTATTCTATGAAACATGTTGGAGGGGTAATTATCAAATTTTTCTAAGCATATTTTTATGTACAAATTGAATAAATTTATATATGCAATTATCTAGTGATTTCTTATATTTATTAAATTAACACTTGAGTGGATGGAAGTGGAACATTATGGGTATACTTTTATATTCACCAAATTATAATTGATTGCATTTACACATAAAAAATACTCTTAATGTTTGTGAAATAATATGATATTTCAAAAATTAGTTGATCTAGAAAAATGCAGGATGAGTCATCTATTTTCCTTTTACTTAGTGGTATTAGATTATTTTATATTTTTTTACTCACACTTTAATGAATCAATTTAATAATATCTATAATAGGTTTTTTGTTTTCCTTGATATATCTTTTATTTATAAATATATAACTGAAAAACCATATGATTTTGACCATAAAACATTGGTGTATGTCAACACCTAATTCCCTTTTAATGAATGTTTTTGAGGGTCATTCGTGGTATCAATGTTAGCTCAGAAATATTTATTATAGATTCGGGACATTATAGAATGATATCAAATTGAGTGGTCCAATATTTTTTTTAGTATTATAATATAAGGACTAATCCCTTTAATGTGTATTTCATAATAAATAAACCAATTTTTTAGACAGTCAGTGAATTAAGATAATGATATAGAGGCCCTTAATGATTTTATATATAACCACTAATCACTTGTGGAGAATTAATTCATTAATTGTGTATTGTTGGAAGACTACTTATATAGGTGTTTGTTATTGTATTAGAAAGTATTGAGAATAGATAACTTCATCCTCTCTATATCAAATATATATTTGTTTGTTACTGATTTAATAAAATTAGATACATCGTCATTTTCCATATCCTTTGAGGACATTTATTTATAGTTATATTTCCAGTATAAAAAACCATGAAATATATACAGAAAAGGTACAAGTGGAACCAATTATTTTTTGAAATAGGGTTCACTTTATACATACAATTTTTTGGAGATTTTCTTCAAGGATGTTTTGTAGTATAATTATTTTTTGTATATCTTATTATTTTCTAACATAGATTTGGAATAGTTAAAGTTGGGGTAAAGATTAACTTCAATTTAATTTAATTAGTCAAGGAGTAAAGTTTTTCATTATCATTTATGACGTTCTATAGAGAAGTATTATAGTATTATATGTTATTTCACAGTGATTTGGATGCTTCAATGACAATGAATAAATAGTTTTGCAATTATTAATAAAAATATTTTAGTATTTTTTATATTAAATCAATTTAATAAAAAAATATAGTCTATTAAATTTGAAAGAAAAACTATTATTGAATCTTAGTTGTTTTTTATTGTATTATTATAACATTTCCATGGATTTTATTTGATTAGGTGTAGAGATACATCCATCTTTAGAGCATACTTCGACCATATATTCATCAATTAGTCATTCTATTTATTTTAAAGAGAGATATATATATATTGAAGGATGATTTTTTTTAACACATTGAACATATTGTAATATGAGTCATTATATCTAATAAAAATTTATTAGTTTGGGTGTACCTTACAATTCATGATTTTTTAAACAGGATTTTCACACCCATGTAATGCAAACACTGATGTGATACACTAGTTATATGGAAGTATATGCCATCATTAATTTAAAATCCACTCATCCAAGGGCTCTAATATCTTTACATAATGTTCTCTCATAGTTGGTGATAACACTACCAACTATTGTATCTTTATTAATATCTTATTCCAATGAAAATATGATTTTTTGTATAATATCATAGTTTGGTATCCTTGGACAATGATAGACCGTGATTTTTTTAAAATCCATAGGGGATGATAGTTGATCTAAGGGTTGGTTGAGGAATAAAAGTAGCATAATCAATTATATCAGGTAGTGATGAAAAACTCCATATAGTGGAATTTTTTTACCATTATGTAAATAGTGAATGTGTGGAATGATGTGTTTTTTCCAACTTTTTCTATGTATTATTTTATACTAGTTCTACGCATTCCATTATTTCTCTTAGTTTGTTATATAGATTGAAACTATCCATATAGGATATTTATAGAACTCTATAGATATCCATTCCCATTTGGTATCAATTGAGGTTATCCTGGGAGTTATATATGATATTGTTTGTTATATTAAGAAATAATATTTTTGGAGACACAATGTTACTCAAAATTAAATCATATGATGTGACTCCTATAACATATTTGTTTAACTTTTTTTGAACATTTAATAATTGATATAATATGAATGGGATCTACTATATTCTGAATAGATGTCATTTATCATTGTTTCTGTATCATTATATTAATAATTGTTTTTCCATTTTTATATAAAATTAGTAAACGATTACTTTTGAGTTTAATACCAGGTGCATTTTATGCCACATTGAAGGTATTTTATTATGTTAAGTTAAATTTGGTTATTTTATTTATGTAATATTTTTTTGATTTTTCACTACTGTGGAAGATATATTTGTTTTATTGAGATATATAATGGTACATATAATCTATCATCGTAAACATATTGGATTCTTCTAAAGCATCCATTTGACATGAAATTTTAATTTAATGATTTATTGTATAAGGTTTTTATCCTTTCCCTAATGATTTTTTATTTTTTTAATAATTGAGTTAGACATTTTTAGTGATATGTCGATTATTAAATATTGAATCTTGTAGCTATTATGAATTAGAATCCCATAATTTATATTGATGACTTTATCATTTAGTTAACTGATTCATGATGAACATTAATGTTATAACTATGATAAATATTTTATAGACTATTATGATTCTCTATATAGTTTATAATTCATTAAATATTTTCATTGGGTTGATGTATTTCGAGTTGGGACCCAATCATGGTCAATTATTAGTATTTCTCATAATGATATTTGGGTTTAAACGAGGGTAAAAAAATATTTTGAATTTTTTTACTGGTTTTAAAGATAATTATATTGAGTATGTATTATGGAAATAAACTAAAAAAATTGCATTCACATTTCACATGCATAGAGTTGTTCTGTCCCAAAAAATCAGTTTTAGAATCATTTTTTATAGAATTAGTTGTTTAATTGGGAATTATCAGTGGTCAGTATATAATCTATATTTTATCTAAATTATTTATAATTTATATCTGACATTTATCAAATTTTATTATCCTTATTAATTTCATATAAAGGAGAATTATTTTATTTTTTAAGTTTTTGTGTTACTATTTATTTGAATTTCAGAATAAATAGTATATTAGATCAAATATTAAACCTTTTATTAGAGAGGGTGGTATTGGGGGATTAATATGATTCTTCTTATCATGAAATTTCTTTTAAAAAATGAACAGATTAATGTTAAACATTATAGATCCAAATATAGGAATATTCTATTAAAACTATAACATAGAAGGTACCGAGTAGGTTAATCTAGTGTTTTACTTGATATGAATGTATCATTTTATTCATTGAGAATGGTAAATTTTTATCAAGGATCTCAATATTTTTCACAACATTTTACGCTTATACTATAACATAAAAATATTTTAGAAAATATGTATCTTTAGTTATTTTATTTCTTCAATAACTAGTGTTACACACAGAAATGATTTTAAATTCACCATAATATGAAATTAAAATATTATTATCTGTCTATTATAACCTATCTATTAAATTGTAAAGAAAAAATATAATTTAAAACATTATGACATGTATAAATAGTTTCATCTCGATAAACTTGTATTGATTTATTTATTATAAAAATGTCATTCACTTTTTTAGAAAAGGTGGATTATGATTATAAAAAAGATATCCTACCAAAAAAAATCATCTATTTTTATAAGAAGTTATGATAAATTTTTAATGTTTTAAAAAAATTATTTCATAAACTAAATTACACTTTATAAATATTCGCATAAAAATTAATTTTTGGTTAATTTATAATATATTTTCTTAGATTGATTTTCTGGTGAAAATTGAAAAATTATAATTTTCTATTGAAAAATATATTATTGTTTTATATATTTACATATATACTTCTTTTAATTAGTTTTAAAGTGAAATTGAGATCCTATATTTCAAATTATTTAAATAAGTTCATTAGAATCAATTTTATGGTTGAAATTTGATTAAAAACATAATTATATGTAACAATCATTTTTTCTTAATGAAACTATTCTTATGCATGCAATGTGTTTTTCCTTAATAAATTAAATTATTCACTATATGTTATATATTTTAATAAAATTGTTATATTATATATTAAATCAAATGATTTTATATTCTTTATATTTTTCAATAAATGTGATAAAAATAAACCATGTTTTTTGATTAAAAATTGATATTTCTAAAAAATATGTTTCCATTGTGTTTTTCAGTGTTATTTGTAAATATATTTCTGCAACTAATATGTTTTTAATTTCATAAAATTGATTCCATATTTGGAATAAGGATCTAAATTTTTTTACACATGTCCCATTTATTATAACCACTATGAATATTAACCATAATAAAATTTATCATCAAGTAATGGGTAAATCGGGTTAGTCTAGATTATTAATAAATTTTTATGTAATAAATTTTAATTATAAATATTATTGGATAATGTAAATTATATTATTAATAACTTAAGTGCTAAATTTTGTTGTTTAATGGATAGTGTTTCATGAAAATGGCTTATATATTATGTAAATCAAGGAATGTTAAAAAATTTCACACACTTAGTTTTAAATATTTAATACATGTTCATGTTGAGGAAAGAAATTTTTTTGAACGATTATTTATAGATATTTGGTAAATAATTAAATTATATTAATTATAGTGATTTATTAATATTTTTTATATAATATAATTACCATAAATTATTACACAACTACAAAATAATATTTATTCAATTAATAGAAATTAAAATAAATGATTTTAATATTACTAAATGTGATATAAATTATGTATCTTTTCATGTAAAAGGAATTTTATAAGTTAAAATTAAAAAATATTTTTGTGTTAATAGAATAATTCCTAATTCAAAGATTTTATTAATGACTTTTAAGTCAAAAAAAATGAATAGGGTCAAAATCATTGATAATGGTATATTATCAAATATTATATTATTAAATAATTTAAAAATAATTAAAATATTGAAATCTGACAATTAGTTAATTTTAAGGTAAAATATTTCATACATTGGCCATTTATGAGATAATTTTTACCTTATATATTATAATAAAACCCTTTAATATTGAAATTGTTTTTATAATTGTTACAATAGAAAAACGTTAACAATGGGTTAATCAAAATGATAATGTTTACGATGATATAAAAACGTGTCAAATTTCTATTTATTGAAGGAATTAAATCCCTATAAAAATTTATCTTTGAATCCCAATCATTTTGGTGGTAAATATATTGATAATGAATTTATTATAATATAATCTTTTTAGAAATTCAAAAATTTCCACTCACCTCAATTTTAAAAGGGTGCATCCTCCCTAACTTATTTAAAGCACCTTGAAAATTTAATCTCAAAAACCTATACAATTATCTCTTATAAAAATCCCTAGACATATTTTTGAGGAAATTTTATTCCAAAAAGTCAACTCATAGAGTTCTATAGAGGATATCTAAAAGAGTTTTTTCAAAAAAAGAGGTAATTTCCATAACCAATCACATTATTTTATACTATTCATTAAAAAAACTAAATCTATAGTATTTTTCATGAAATAATTTATTAAGTATCCTAAATATTAAAAAATATTTTTATTATGATTAAAAAATAATTATAAACCCTCTTTCCCTTTAAATAAGAACTTAATACATTGATTCTGCGTACATACAACATACCATCTCCTTAAAGTGATAATAATAATTTTTTCATCACTACTTCTTATGTATGTGTTTTATGTTGGGTCTAATGTTTACATATGATATTTATGAAAAAATAATTCTTATGTGATTATAATATCAAATCTACTTAATTACCATCCAAACCTTTGGAAAACAATAATGTCGATTTTTTTATGTGTGGACTACTGCATCCACGAAGCAATGTGATTATTTTTCCATTTATTTTTTATATGGTAGTAATATGGATGTATTTATAATAAATATTATATATATATGATATAATAATTATTCTATAAAGGTGATTTATTATTTATAATAAATTTTTTTCGACTGTCAAAAAAATCAAAATTGCATTCACGTGTGTTTGGGCATACATTTCAATGAATTTTTTAGTTTAATTTTCTATCATTAATTTCCCAAATAACACTAAACTTGTATATATTTAATATATATTATATTTATTTCATGGTTAAAATTATTTAAATTATTTATAAATGATCAAGATACAATAATAAAAACTGTTGAACACAACTATACGTAAAAACATAGCAGATATCACCAGGAGTATGGATTTTCAAAAATATTTTTTAATAAATTGGTTATAAAATGTTATACATAAATAATATTTCATGTGATATACATATTAATGGTTCTTAATATAATTAGAAAATATATCTATTTATTATATTGTATATTACAATTCTTATGAAGGAAGTCACACTTAAGTGAAGGAATGTTCATCTATGTTTTATTCTTATGGGACAAATGCCATATTCACTACTTGTTTATTTTGTGTAGAAGAAAAAATACAATTTAATGAATTTTATATTTTTATTATGAATTTTATGGGGATAAATATATCTATAAAAATTTATTTATCTCATGGTTCTTACGACTCAAATGTTTCTATATCAATTACAGTTTTCTAATAAAATTCATTGTTTATCCAGATTATTTAAAATTAAGTTTCAAATGGGAAAATATATTGAAATAAACATATATGTTTTCTTCTCCCCTAGCTATTTATTTAATATAAATTTTCCTTTCATTTACATCCCCTTGTGTATATAGGAAACAAAACGTTTTTTAGTTAAAATCTATATCATTTTTCCATTCAATAAAAAAAAATTATACTTCCATATCCATGTTTTCTAAAAAAGTTTTAAAAAAGTTTTTTAAAATTATAATATGATTATTTAAATTAATTTTTACATATTATTTAATTATATATAAAATTCATCGAAGTGAATCATTTTATTATTAATATAAAAGTTAATTTGTGACTTTTTCAACAAAACTATGAATGGAATGATTGTTTAGATAAAGGGAATGGAAATTTTTTCTCACAATCATACAAAAATTATTTGAAGGTTCCATTATAGGTTTTAATGGATATTTCTAAATAAAATTTCTTCTTTAATATTTTCAAAGAATTCATAAATTTGTTATTTAAAAAATTCAAATGTCATTTTACTCAATATTGTTGTCATGATATTTTAATTGTGTTTCTATTCATCAATGTAAAATCCTTTTAATTCTATTTTTGAATTACTAATCATATGTTCCAAAGATAAAATGGTTATTTGATCCCTATATGTTTTATTAATTTTCTAACAATATGTGTAGAAAACCAATTTATTTTCAATGGGTTATGTTATGATGGAATATTTATGAATCCCATTTATTTTCATGGTTTCTAATATAAAAAATTATTACTGATCTTATGGAACAAATCTGTATGATTCTTATGATATTATGTGCGGAACCTATATCACCCTCCATTGAATTGGGAAAATATTGATATATAATTTTATAAAATAGACTATATTAGTGAGTGAACCCATCTCAGCAAGGGATTATGCGAACTATGATTATATTGGGAGTGAATTTTGAGTAATATAATGGTTATGGTAATGTGATAATTATAATATGATTGTATTTAAATTGATACTAGTCTAATAAATAAATTATTTTCTATTCACTTGTTTTTTTTCAAAAATTTATATATTATGCTAATGTTATTATATCATGGATCATGTTCATTAATTCCATTATGATTAATATCTTATAAAATATTCATAATTTATTCCATATCTCAATATTTTTATAAATTTTATTTAGGGTGTGATTATAAAATGGGTGTATCGTGTTCTCATACCCTTATTTTCATGTTATTCTCATGTGATCATTGATTTCTCCCTTTTCCCCTTACTGGGAATCCAATCTCACCGTTTTTTTAACCCTAGGTTATCAATAAATGTTATAATTATAATATATTTATTAAGGGAACTAGTTATGAAGAATATAGTTGGATATGATGTAGATAATGCATGAACTAGTTGTTTATGTTTCTATGTTTCTAAAGGCTCTATAACTATATAATTCTGGTGTGGATCATTTATGTTATAAAATGAATTCTCATCTACAAATATGTGACTTATATGTAATAAAATTAAATGTTTCTATGGTTGGTATCAATGTAATGATAATTTATCCTTCAGAATATACGATTGGAATAATATTGTGATAAACCTACGGTCAATACTATATGTTAAATAAAATCATATTGATTGGTAATGATAATAGATTTCTGCTATTAAAAAATGATACATAGATTTAAAGAAAGATATTAGGATTTATAATACCTGTAAAATATGTTTCACCACTCCTTACTATTTCTATTATTTCTTACACTATGGTTTTTTATTTTATTTAATTTATGGAACATGAAGGATTCATGTTAATTTTGACAAATAGTGGAATGATTTCCCTCATGAAAAACCAAATTAAATATAATATGGAATGAAAAACTTTTTGTTTATGTCTAATTATATATATAGTTATAGTATAAATAATTTCAAATTAGATGAGTTTATTAATCCACTTAATAATAGAAATATGGATTTTAATATGCACCATATACGAAATATAGTCCATCAACGAATATTTTTATAATGTGGTAAAAAGTACTCAAATGAAAAAATCATAGGAATAAAGAGATGTTATAAATTTGGAAAATGGAAATATCAAGTAATATCAATGGAATGATGAAATGATTGGTTAATGAAAGGGATCAGAATAATGGTATTCATAAAGTACACTCAATGGATGAATGTTTTAAATGTTTAATGTATGGGAATTATGAAAATTGATTACCTATGGGAATGATCTATAATATAATTAAAAAGGATTATGATTAATTGTTTTTATGATAATTATAGAAATAAGATGAATTATTTATGAATGTTATGGTATGTTTTAATAGAAAATATTGAGCTTAAATTAAAAGAAATGATTTTTCAACAATGTCTAGTCATTCTTGGATGAGGTTCTTATGGTTCAAATTCATTCTTTGGAGTTCATGACTACCTCTGCGATGGTATATATTTCATTGGTTCCTCAATTCAGTAAGGGATGACCCTCAATTGATGTATTTTATATATTCTTTCTTTGATTCTTGGAAGTTGTAACATCAAGAGATCATTGGGATTTTGGACTCCATGAATTTTATGAGCTGATTGTTGATGTAAGAAACCCTAAAATATTCATGGGTCAATTATCCACATGTCATATCATATTCATATTTTTCCAATTTGGGTTGTCATAATATTTTTAAATTTAGAGTTATCTCCATGTCATAGTGATTTTTATTTCCCTTCCAATTCTTCCCATGTTGTTTCAAAATATGGTGATTGTTCGTTTCATTGAAAATATAGAGGGTTTTTTCCACTACATAAATCATCATACCCATACTATTTCTCATCCAATTTTTCCATTGTTATTTTTTAATTTAAAAATTTCAAACCACCATTTTTATTCTATTTTAAATGATTTTGATGGTCATATGTGTTGGAATCAAAAAAAATTATAAATCATGGGTCTCATTTTGTTGTCTTGTATATGTCATGGACATGATTCCCATAGATGATATAAAGAAATAGAATATCTAGTGTCCCTTTATAAATACACTTTGATAAATGGTCACCCTTTTCAGGCTATAGGAGATATTGGATTGAATAAATCGGCAGTGATTACATCGTGAAAAAACTATGGAGTGGAATATCTAGGTAACGGTGAGATAGGGGATTATCTTTTCATCAAAAAAGAGGGGACACCAATTCATCATAATCCAATTACTGTGGAGATATTTTTTAATTTTAGGTTTGATTTGGGTTAATATAATTAAAAAATGAAGTCTTATATTTGATTAGGTGGGGTTGAGGTGGGGGGGGGGAATAGGTTACGAACTATAATAAATCATAATCCTCCTAATATGAAGATGTTATGAGACAAGTCAACATTTCTAATCAGATCGCAGATTCATGTAACTATGGTCCAATGAGATGTCATATCCTAGAGCTAAAAAAGTAGGTAACTTCTAATGTTTAGGGGTATGGGTTGAATAAAGTGAATATGACTAGTCTAATAAGGACCAGGGACACTATTAAAAATGGTAAAAAAATTGAAGTGATGGGAATTGAGGGAATGAAAATGGACTGAAAATATATGCATTATGGGGAAAATTTTAATCAGGTAAAAAGTTAATATAGAGGAGATAGAAAAGATTATAGTGATAGATCATTCATATGATAAATCATAATGTAACTACTCAATAGTGAAATTTAGTTATAGATAATGGAGAAATTATAGAAAGGAAACTGTGAATCCGAGAGTAGAATATTGACTAATGGGAAGAAATAAAAAAGTGGAAAGGATTACTCCTATTTTCCAAAACCATTGGAGACATAGATCACTAAAAAGTATCAACAAAAGGGAAGGTATTGTGAGTCTGAATATAATGACCATACATGAGATATGCTCATACACTATGGGTATGAAATGTTAGAGGATGAAAAAGTTGTTTAACCCCCCCATAAGTTATAGATATGATAGTTTAGAGACTAATGCTTGTGGATTCGTATAACATGTAGAGGTATTGGTCCACCAAAAAATAACACATTGTTAAAAAAGGATTCATGGAATGGAAATAAATCTGTAAGAGTTTATTAAAAAATTGTAAAAGTGGGCTTAGTCATTTTAAGAACATATAAATGAAGATAAAGAAACTATGGTAAATTCCATGCACTAGAAATTATATAGGTATGATGATTCTAAAACACTTATTCTTGAATTTAATTGTTTTTTGATATCTTATGGTGTCTACTACATTTTGGTTTTAGTATGTGTGGTTTTTATATTATGTTAATTTTTTAGGGTTCTCACTTAGCCCCAAAAATTTAACTTTTTGAAAATAAAATATTGAATTTTATGAAAAATTATGAATTTGGATTCAAGAATTATTTTTTATAAGTGTTATAGTAGTGATATTTTATTTATGAAATCTTGAAACTAAAAATGGGTTATTCCACTATTTTTTCCTTGAGGATTTATAAAAATATTTTGAATTGTACTATAAACCAAAAAATTATTTTATTGGTAAGGTGATATGTTTATAAAAACTTGATTAAGGAATAAAAAAACCATAATTTGTATATTATGTTGAATAAAAAATGTTTAGTTTGGATAAATATAAAATGGACATTTATAGTATTTCTTTTCTTGAAATTATTTATTGATTTGATAAAAATATATTTAGGTCATCTTTGATGGATTTTATTACATTATTTTATTTATTGTATATAGTCAATAATTTTTAACTTATTTAAGAAAAAAGAATTTTTTTTACTTATGGAAGCATATATGTTTTCATGTCAAGATAATTTAAATGTTATAGATACCATCACGGGTTTATATTTTTAAGGTTGATTATATTTTAAGAGGAGTAACACCCCAATTTCAAGGTTTTATGTGGTGGTATTTTCATACATTGTTGACGTAAAAATACAATTTGGTATTGATATAGTATTTTTTTATAATTAAATTTTTTACTACTAGATTATGTAATATAGATAATATATATTGTGTAAAATTGATTCATTGACAATGATATATTTCATAAAATATTTATTTTCATGTTAGTGATTACGATTCTGTTTGGTAACAAATTTTTATTCATGATATTTTGTCAATGGTCACAATATAAAATGATTTAATAATAATTTATCATAGTGAATGATGATATTTCAAATCAGTTTCATTATGTTAAGGTATATATAACCCTTATATAAAACAATTTTTTAAAAATTCAATTTTTTTCAAGATGTATGCTTAAGGGTATGATATATCACTTGAGATTAAAATAAATTAATGTTAATGTCATTTTGGTAATTATGGTTTTTGTGATTAATGCTCTATTTTATCAAATGGCGCTTCATTCATTTTGAGAATTATATTGTGTTTCCCACTTTTAGTTTTGGTTAATTCATAAATATATGTGGAAAATCTTGATTTATATTTTGATCTATTATTTGTTTAATTTATAGCTTTAGACATAAAAATTCTTCTCAAATACTCATTGTTCTGTGCAACAAATTATATTGTTGGGGAAATTGATTAAAAGAAAAAATTATTGGTGGAAAGTAAGTATATTTATTTATTATTCTAGTACATATGATAAATTAAAGCATCAAATATAAGAAAAGGATCTTAAGACAAAAATGTTGTCCTGTAACCTTAAATTGTGATGAATTTATAGTCATTTATCCCCTAATAGATTCATGGTTTTGTGGTTGTTAACAATATCCTGATCATGTTCTCTATAACTCTATATATTTCAATGGGGTTTTGGTTTCTATTCCATATCCATGTTTTAACATTCAAGAAATTTTTTATTATTTGGTATCCTATTTATAGTAACCTTCTTAGATTTTTTTCCTCTATTTTAGAGATATTTTATTGACACCTTTTACATTGTGGGATTTCAACAAAGGAATTTTCAAATATCAATCATTTAATTACCTATAACAAGTTCAAAATGTGAAGAAGTGATTAATAATATAAGGGGATAATGAAACATTAAAATATTTTAGAAATAAATTTCCACTTTATATTTTTTTTATCTTTCATTACACAGAACAATATGATTAAATAAACTACAATATATTTTTAAATTATTATTATGTGACTTCTTTAGCGTACATTTTAAATGGGTAGTTATAAAGAGGAACATAGTTTTTTTTTGTGATATTTGAAATTATTATAATCAATATAAATTTTTTTATTAATCCTAAGTAAATAAAAATTGAATTTTTATCAATGTTATATTATTCTTGAAAACTAGATTTCCTTCAAACTGGTTTTAAATTTTTATTTGAGAAAATATTAAATTTTTTATTTATTATTTTAAAAATATTATTTCATAAAACAAAATAATTTTTTGAAATTATCATATAAAAATTACCTTAGGCTTAAAATATTTTTTTTTTCTAAAAAATTTTGTTTTCATTTGAATAGTGACAAATACTAATTTTTTGGAAAATATATTTTTTATTCACATATATATATTGTTAAATTTTGTTTTTAAAATGTTTCTAATTAAAATTATATCTATTATATGTTAAATAATATAATAAATTTCATTGAAATCAAATTTATATTTTCATTTTTATAATAACATTTTATATATATATAAAAATTAGGAAAAAATGATTTTCTGTGCAAAATGTGTTTCTGAATTAATAAAATAAGTTTTTAAATATTGGTAATTTTTTTTAATAAAATCTAATTTTTATATATAAAATAAAAACATTTAACATCAATTTCATATTTTAAAAATCATGGTAAAAACACCATGTTTTGTTGTTAAAATTTTATTTCCCTTAAATACAGGTTCCACCAAGTTTTGCACACTTATATTTAAATACATTTATACCCATTATAAGTATTCATTTTGATAAGATGTGTTCCATATTTGAAATTAGTATATTAATATATGAAAATTTTCCTTTATTAATTTAACCAATATCAATAGCAATCTTGATTAAATCTATCAACTCGGGGAAGGGTAAATCAGGTTAATCCATATTAAAACTAGGTAATAATGACATAATGTATCCCCATATTTCTAATTTAATGAATATAATTCTACTATTTAATATTTTGAATTGAACTGGGGTTATTTAATGGTAATTTTTTCATGAAAATGTCTTTTATGTAATTTAATCAAAAGAAAACTACAAAATTTTACCCTCATAGTCTAAAATATAATTATATTGTAGATATAAGGAAAACTTGTTTTGGAATAATATTAATCACAAATTTCTGAATATTGAAATTATATTCATGTTGGTAATTTGTTTATTATTTTTATTATTATATTATTATATTAAATGCTTACACAATGCCAAAATAATATTTATTCAATAAATTCAAAAATAAAAAACTGATTTTGGAACAATAGAAAATGATATAATTTTAGTAATTTATAGAGTTACATGAAATTTAAATTTTAAAATTAATAATTATTTTTATTTTTAAAGAATATATTTTTATTTTAACATTTTTTATTTCATCAAATTCAAACCAATCGAATAGAGTCAAAATTGAAAATAACGATATTTTATTAAATTATTATATTATTAAATAATTTAAAAATAATACCAGTCATGAAATAAAGAATATTGGGATATGATGGGGTCTAAAATTTCATAAAATAACCATTTGGCCGAAATTTTTCACGTTATAACAAATAATTGCAACCCCTTGCACTTGAAAATATTATTACCATTGTTAAAATTAAAATTTTTTTACCACAGGATAATCAAAATGATAATGTATCATTTGAAATATAAACTTTTCTATATTATAATGGTTGATTCAATTATAACCATATAATACCTTATATTATAATCCCATTCCATTTGGATTCATTTTCCTTTGAAATGATTGCATTATAATTTAATAAATTGAGAAACTCCAAAAAGGAACCCTCACCTCAAATATAAAATGGTGCCTCATCACTCAATTATTTATGACACATTTAGATTTCTAGATAAACTAAATATCAAAAATTTCTATTATAAACATCACTATTTATTTTCTAGAGGTCCTGGAATTCCCTAAATACCATCACTAAATCCCTTTATAGGAGATCTAAAGGATTCATTCCAAAAAATAAGTAATCACCTTAACCTATCACATTGTTTTATAGTCTTCTCTAGCTCATCTAAATAAATATTAATTATAACAAAATAATGACATTAATAACATAAAATATTATTAAATGTCATTATTATTATTAAAATACCATTATAAACCCTATTCCCCATTAAATGATATTTCAATGTATCACCTGTGCATACGTCTATATTATCTTCTCCGCATAGGGATATAATTAATTTTTAATAAAAAATCTTTTATGAATGGGTTTAATTTTTAGAATTGATATTTATTAAAAAAATAAAATTTCTAGGGTTATAATATCACATAAAACAAATTTCCTTCCAAACCATTGGAAAACAAAAATATCAATCAGGTGTACTTGTTGACTACCACGTACATGATTCGATGCGATTCTTATTTTATTATCATTTTTATTAGATGTTAATATGGATGAATTTAGTTAATATATAGATAATATATAATATATTATAATTATTATTTAATGATGATATATTATGTACCTTTATTTTATTTCATCCACCAAAAAATGGAAATAATGTTATTGTGTTCTAAAATCTTACTAGCTCCATAAATGAAGTTGTTCATTATTATCTTAATAATATTGCGAATGATAATAAGAATATATAAAATGAATATATATTATATATTTCATTCACATTTAAAATTATTTATAAGATGGATCCATGATCAAAAAATAGGAAATGGAAGTACAGAACCAACACATATATAAAAAGATAAGTTGATATCACAAGAAAAAAATGATTTTATTATAGATTTATTATTAAATGGTTAATAAATGGTTATAAGTAAATAATATTCTATATGATATATATAATTTTTTTTATTTAATATATGTATAAAATAATATTTATTTATTATAATGGGTAATCTAATGTGCATTATGGAATTCCTAACTAATGTAGAGATTTTCGTCTCACTTTTATTCATGTGGGACACATGAAATAAGAACCACTTATTTTATTGTGTTTTGTATATAATACACTAGATTTTATTTCAATACTCTTATTAGGAATTTTATGGGGATTTATAAATCTCTATCATTTTATTTCCTTCACGGGGTACACAATTCCAATGTTAACAATGTGGTATGAGTTTTATTCTACAATCATTATTTATAAAATTGTTCCAGATTAAGATTATGATGATGAAATATGATGATCTATATCTTTTTAAAATTAATCAATTTTATTCTTATCTGGTTTTTTATTTGACATTTTTTTCCCACTAATTTCCTTCACCTTATGTAATGATGATATGGGAAATATTTTTCTAAAGGAAATTGATTTAATTTCTCTCTTTCGTCAAAAAAACATTCTCTTCCATATAAATGTTTTCTTAAAAGGTGTTAAATAAGGTTTCTTTTTATTTTTATATGAATTTATATTATCATTTTTACCCACATATAAAGTTATATAAATGATATTTTAGCGAAACATTGATCTATTTTCCAAATGAGGTATATTGTAACTTTTCCATCAAAATTATGGAAGGATTATTTTTTAACTTAAATTGAATGGACATATTTTCCTACCATCATGAATAATTTTTTTCTTTGAATATTCCAATAAATGTTTACATGGTTCATTCAAAAGAAACATTTTTTCCTTTATATATTCAATGTTATCAAAAATATGTTATTTTAAAAAAGATATTTCATTTTCCAAAAAATTGTTATTAAAAAATTAAAAATTTATTTATATTCATCAAAGATAAAAAAATTATTTCACTAATAATTTATGGGGGATATGTTCCAAAGATACTATCCTTACTCTATCTTAAGATGGTTTATGTGTATGTTGAAGCAATATTTAGGAAACCATTTTATTTTCAAACAGTTATAATGTGATGAAATAGTTAAATTTTTATGACTCCCATTTCATTTCTTAGGGTTATTATACAATGAATAGTTTTTGAAACCCATTTGTTTTCATTGGTTTTAATATTATGACTGATTAATAATATTACATAACATATATTATATATTTTCATCATTTTATATATTAGACTTGTATCTCCCCAAATGAATTTTGTAAAGATTGATATCCCATGATATAAACATTACTGGAATTGTGAGAAATCCCATTTCTTTAGGGGATTATTCCCACTATGATAATATTGGGAGTGATCTGTTGTAACTATGATGGTTTGGTGAGTAAAACCATTCCACTCTGATAGTGTTGAAAATAATCCTTGGATTATAATGAAATAATTTTCAATACTTATGTGTTTTCCAAAAACATATTTCTTATGGATATACTGTGCTTTCATGTATAATTTATTTAATTTATTTGTGATTAATATCTTATGAACATCCTAGATTTACTCCATTACTCAAGATTATGCAGTATCATATATGTAGTATGATTATAAAAACATATTTTTAGGTTCTCATATTATTACATTCATGTAAATACAAGGAAATAATTGATACCTCCCTTGATTACAAATGCTTATTATAAAATATCACCCTTTATTATTTTTCATTCCTATGTTTTTTAAGAAAAGTACTAATTATGATTTTTCTAATTATGGTGATTTTTGTAATGAAATTAGTGGGATATATTTTTGATCGTTTTTTATATAGTTTCTTATATGTCCAGGTTCTCAAAGGAACTAGACCATCATAATTCTTGTGTGGATTAGTAGGTTATAAAATGGAACTTCATCAATTAAGATGTCATATGTGTGGGTGAACACTATGGGTCTTCATATGAATTATTATGTTAATATGATTTAATTTACTCTAAAAAAAGGTAATATGATTTTTATTTAATTCATAATGATAATCTATAGTTATATTTTTTACCAAAAAATGCCAAATAAAAGATAATAGACATACCCACGACATTTTGTGTAGACATGGATTGGGTTATTACTAATGGTTTTACACATAATATAACATTTAATTATCTATTGGTTGAAATGTTAGAAGTGTCTCAATAGGGATACCATGGGGTTATTGTAGAGATATATCAAGAAATAAATAGATATACTTTTAATAGCAAGACAATGGAGAATGATCCTATTATATTTCAATATGGGTAACTATATATTCCTAAAAATGTATGATTTAGTTTAGCTTGATTTATAAATCTAACTGATAATTTAACATCCAAATTGGGTGTATAATATATCACCAATTAAATTAAAATTTATCATACTTAATAAGTTCATTTTTGTTTTATTATCAGTGTATACACATCATACATATCAACAAGTGGAAGTAAGATATTAGGTTATAGTAATTTTATTATTTTCCTTAAATAATACATAGAAGATATTGGAGGGTGTCCGTATTGTTTATTTGATAAAATTTACACATTTTCTACTGGAAAATTTATATTACGGTTATTTTTTATCGATTGAAAAATATTTCGGATTATTATTAATCACCAAATCTAACCCAGTGGACCACTTTTTAATGATCTTTATTGATGATGATGTAATGAAATATATACATTTTGTATTATAATTTTATATGGTGGTCCTTCAATTATATTTTATAACTTAAATTGAGTGAATTTTTTCATTCATCAAAAAATTATAGAATAGTGTATCATTCAATATAATGATAGATAAAAAAGATCCATAATACAATATCAATGGTTGAGTATATAGTGAGTGAATTCATTCTGGATATCAGTTGATCAATTTGTTTGCACTTATTTTTATTGATTATAATAGTGGGTATGAGTCATCATTATAAATATAATTTTATTATAAATTTTATAAAAAATACTAAAAAACCTATTATGTAAGGATTATATTAGAAAATTCCCCCCCATGATATTATTTCATGTCATACTGTGTAATGTATAACAATTATTAATATTTTGTGATTTTTAATTGAAAAAAATTTATATAATAGTTTATGTATGATATCATACCTAATATGATCATAAAATATGCTAAAAAAGATAACTAATACCAATTTTTGACCATTTATTTAAATTCGAATACTGAATTTCATTAAAAAAGATTCTAAATTTCAATGTAAAAAAAGATCCATAAATAATGAAATATGATATGAATTAAAGTGAATTACATAGTATAAAATAATTTACCTCTCTCATTCAAAAATAAAATTAATTTATTTATTAATTGAAATTTAAAATGGCTAAACTCCATTATTTTCAAATTAAAAAATTCTACATGATATGATTTAAATCATTGGATTTATGAAATAAGTTAATATTTTTTTATGAAGTTAATAAATAGTGAAAATAATGAATCTAATGTGTTCACAACTAAATACTCTCAATTATCATGGAAATCAACCAATTAGAAATCAATTTTAAATATTATTAAAAGGAGTGAGATTATGCTAATGTAAAAAATTATATTTATAAATTATTAAAATTTCATTATTAATTAATTCCTTAATAAATATTAGGTACCAATTATTCCAAAAAAAATCTCATACATCATAACATATTGTGGGTTAATTATCAAATATTCCTTAATCTTAAATGAATAATTCATCTAAAAAATGACTAATGAATTAAAACTTAAATAAACATTAATAGGTTTACAAAAAGGATTTTATACACAATAATGGAATAAATAATTAAAAATTCCATGAAGAAACCATAAATTATATTTTACTAAATTGAAATTTTAACACCCCGACACTAGTTACCCAGATTTGGTGCCTTATTACATAACATTTCCATGATCACAATAGATCATGTCCCTATAGACTAATCAATTTAGTAGACTTGGAAGTACTATATATATACACAAATTTTACATTACATTATGAAAAGGAAAAAAACAATTTTTCTCTTCAGAACACACTAATATCACTTAGCCTAACGATGTAGGTCAATCATATTATACATCATTGAATCCTGGAAAAATAAAACATAAGAAAGGGGTGAGTTCAGATTCTTAGTAAGGATAACAATATAGAAGAATCTATCATAGAAAAGAATAAATATTTATGGCAATGTATAAGACTAAAACACAATCCTTTTTAACTAAATAATCAGTGTAATATGGATAAGATAAATCAATTAATTCCATTTACTAATTCACATAGATATTCTATTATTATAACAATCATTTGATATATCAATAGCTATTTTCATAATGATGGAATTCATAATGTCTAACATCATAACCACATATTCAAATCCTAATGCTAAGACTATAAATAAATGTTTTTTCAAGGCCTTGTGCCAAGACACTATTTTTTTCTCATGAGACTAACCAATTCATTGAGGGCCTATAAAGGTCCCCACCCATCACATAATACGTCCAATACATTCTTTATATAAAAATATTGAAACATAACATAAACATTCGTATTAAAACTCACATATGAAATGCTAATAATTCAACCATAAACCTTGAATGGTATAAAAATTTCATATCCATAGTCATCCATATCAAAAAAAATTCAATATAATATGGAAGATTGTATCATAATAAATCAACTTAAACAAGTGTAAAATCTAACAAATAATCTTTAAATAGATAAAAACAATCCAAAAACTATTAGAGAGAAATATCTCTTTCTACTTTGAAACCATTTAAAGGTTTCATTATTATAAATGAAAACATTATTTTGAACATATTAATATAATTTTGTAAGGGAAGCGTCGAAGGTGTTATAATGGAAGAAAATAGCCGCACCTACCGTATATGTTAAAAAACATTCTTGAATCAATTTGATGAAATAGTCCTAAAGTACATTGTTTGGACAACTATAGAAATATTCCTTTCAAATCATTTTATAAAAATTCAGACAAAGGTATAAATTACTCTAAACCATAATATAGGAAATAGTGAAAATATTTTGAAATACATTTTTAAGAAACACGTATTTGTATGATAAGGAATTCCCAATAGATACTTACATATTAACAACATCAGATAACAAAGAGATTGTAAAATTAACATTTAAATTTTAATTTTATTTAGCCGATGGTACTTTAACACTCCTGTATAATGGTTAAATCATTAGTATTAAAATATACAATAATGACATGTATAAATATGATATCATATAGGATCCTATAATATTTCTTTGTTAAAAATATATCCATGGTATCTTTATTCGGGTGTAAACTGATTCATTTTCCATTATATGTTTTCTTTTGTAAGTCATGCTTTTTATGGATAGAAGTTATTTTATTCATATCTATAATGATATTATGTTCTTAAAAATTATTTTTAATCATCAAATAAAAAATATTTTTAAAATTTTAAGACGGGAATGAAATCTCATCGTGTTGTGGAGACGGTAAGTCGTATGTAAGCACGAGCAAATGTATCATTCTATTGGTGGTGAAATCATATATAATTGGATAGTATATTATATACACATAATTATTAACATGTTATATTTATTATTTACATAAATTATACTCATTATTATACCCATCCAAATAATTAAGTGTTTAATAAAAAACTACACCACAACGTGCAGACGGTAAGTCGGACGTACGCACCTATGGTGACTTTATCATTCGTAGGATGGATATAAAAATGAATATTGTTGTACCAAATTTTTAATAACATCACAATATATATAAGGTAGGGTAGTTATTATTATGGTATAGAAACAAAAAACAAAGAGGAAGTGGAATATGTTCATAACTTTGAAAGTGGTGATGAAATAATTACCTCTTCTTCAGTTTCTTCCTTTTGATTTGAAAAAAGGGATTCCTAGGATGGATTTATGAACAAAGTAAGGGATATAAAATTATTTGAGGTTAGTTGTAAGGATATTTCAGATGGGTTTTTCTGATACAAATGGCTTTGGAGGTGTGAATTTAAGAGAAGGGGAAGTACCCTTTTATAATAGAGGTGAGGGGTACTTTAGGAAACAATTGAAATATTAATTTTTTATAAAACCATTTTTTATTTTTAATAGCTAAAAATATATTTATTTAGAGTTTAAGGTGTGTATGGGTCTAAATAATCCCAATAAATATGTTTTAGAAAAGGTTATATCCCCATATTAACCTTATCGTTTAGATTTAACTATTGGTTAAATAGTTTAACATTTACCAATATATACTTGTATTTTTTTCATTACATGGTTAATAAACATACTATAAAATACAAAGAGATCCTCAAGTGGTTCATTAATGAAATATATATCCTTATATTTGTCCTTTTTTATAATCTTATATTTTTGAGAGTTTTATATCATTTAATAAATTAGTATTTGTTTTGAAAACTCATTTATGTCACTTTTTACACTATTAAAAATTTGGTTTTTTTGAAAGTCATAAAAACATTATTAATTCAAGAAAAATCCATTTAATCAACCTTTACATGAAATATTATACTAAAATATTCGTGGATGGCATCAAAATATTCAATTTACATTTATTTTAATATTTATAACATCAATTATTTTAATCATTCATTAATAAGGTAATTACAGCATCATCATTGTGTCAACAATAAATTTCATTATATAATGTCTAAAAATATAAATAAAATACCATGATTCATGAAGTATTTTTATCTTTCTAATGAATATTTATAGTTGAATTTATCTTA
This sequence comes from Viscum album, assembly GCA_963277665.1. Lineage (NCBI taxonomy): Eukaryota > Viridiplantae > Streptophyta > Magnoliopsida > Santalales > Viscaceae > Viscum > Viscum album. The sequence goes on from OY728157.1 coordinate 797,273,805, forward strand.
TGTGTAACCTTATATTAAAAAGGGTTTTGTTATTAAACAATGAAGTTGACACTTTTAACTAATCATTAAATAAAATATAATAATGGTCTTAATCAAATACAAGTGGATAAAAAGGATCATATTTTATTCCTAATGATTATTTTTGTCAAAATACACTTATCCAATAGAATTAGGACATGTGCTGGGGTAATATTATTATTATTTTTACCTTTAATTACCCTATTTACTTTTAACCACAGGAATTGAAATTTAAGAGTTACTGTTAAACCAAAAATTATTTTCATCCTATTGAACTAAATTTTTCCTATTGATTAAAATATTATGTATCATATTTTTGAAATTCAATTCCTAGAATAAATAAATTTATGTTTTATGAAAATTTGTTAATGTGCCCAGATGGTGCGTAAAAAACGTTAAAAAATTCAATAAAATTTTATATATCTAATTATATTATAAAATTACTCCAATGATATATATTTGACTAATATTTGTATTATGTATCAATTTTTACTTTAAAATAAATTAAAAAAATATAATTAATATTTAAAAAAAAATCTATTTTAAAGAATAACACAATGTTTTAACTATTCAGAAAAAATTGAATGTTTTCTGAAAGATACCAAAAACTCATCCTAAGCTAATTTTTATATTCCAAAAAAATTGAAGTCCATTTTGAAAAATAAAATTAATAAAATTTCAGAAAGTGGGTATTACTATTCCTAACTGCATTTTAAACTGTTTCTTTGGTTGGTCATGGTGTGCTAGAACTCAAAATCCCATACAACACAAGCTATTGGATTATTAAATGAGAAGTGTACTGTGGAAACTTGGGGTGTTTCATTCATCCCTCCTTCAAATAAGGTCATCCATGATATTTATAGAATATCACTGCGTAAAAATATTTTGGTGGTTCTTCATCATAAGTTCCTTAGGTTTCGATGTTTCCACTTCAATTTTATAGTTTCTCCAAATAACTTTAACTAGAAGAGTTATCCGGTTTCTCAACACTTGTTCTATGTTATCAATAATCCAGATAGCACCTTCAAAATAAGACATTTTTGTCTTGAGTTCTATTTTTTCAATAGTGAGTACATGAGTTGGGTCAAGCATGAATTTTCTCAACAGTTATATATGGAACGGATCATGAACTTTAGAGATACTTGGATGCATTGCCAAATGGTAATATAAAACTATAATGCATTCTAGATTTTAGAATGGTCTAATATACCTGGGACTTAATTAACCTTTCTTACGAAATCGTATAACACCCTTCTATGGAGATACCTTCTAGAAAACATGATCTCCTACTTGAAATTCCGAGTCCTTCTATTGGTTATTGGCATAGATCTTTTGCCTACTTTGAGATTCTTTGATGTGGGTTTGAATACTCATTACATTTTCAATTTATTCCTCAAATGTTCTGGGCCGATGAGTTTTCTTTCACCAACATCAACCCAACCAGCAGGTGTGTGACCTCACTTTCCATATAACGTTTCATATGGTTCTATATGAATACTTTAATGGAATATCTTGTTATAAGAAAATTCTACGAGAGGTAAATACTGGTCCTGCATAACTTTAGAGTCATGTCAACATGATCTCAACATGTATTTTAAGATTTGAATAGTCTATTCTAAATGGCCATCAGTTTGAGGGTGGTAGGGAGTGCTCAAAAGAAGTTCATTATATAGGGTTTTCTAAAGACATTTCCAGAATCTTGATGTAAAATGGTGTTCGCTATCAGAAATAATTGATAGGTGTACACCATATAGTCTTACAACATCATTAATATATAATCTGGCTAAACATTAAAGTGGTAAATTTTGTTTTATAGAAAGAAAATGTTCTGACATGATACAAAGATAAATAATAACCCATATTGCATCATTCCTTCTAGGAGTATTTTGTATCCCCATGAATAATTCCACCATAATATCATCCCATTTCAACTCAGGTATGAGAATAGGATTCATGAATATTCTTTGATGTTGTCTTCAAGCCTTCACCTATTGACTAACGATACTTCTTGACACATAATCAAAAATCTCCCTCGTCATGTTGTCCCTCAAAAAATGTTCCTTTAAATCTTTATACATCTTAGTGCTACCAGGGTTTTTAGAGAAATTGGAGCTATGGTCTTCAGCCTACAATTACCTTTTTAGATCAGGTATATTGGGAACACAAAGCTTCTTCCCAAATATCAATATTACATCTTTATATAAGAATTCAATATATCTCTCATGATTTACAACATTAATTTTTTTTGAAACTCCTCATCATCTTCCTTAGAATTTATTATTCTTTATATAAATATGGTTTGGAAACGATTTTGAAAAAGTATTGATGTTTCACAATTCATGATTATTCCCATATCCATATTTATTATATCCATGAACATAGGATCCCTTTAAACTCTCATCTTGTTCAAAACTCCATGATCCTTTCAGCTCAAGGCATCTGCAACCTTATTTTCCTTCCCTGGGTAGTAGTGTATTGTGAAATCAAAATCCTTGAGTAGTTCAAGTCATCGCCTTTGCCTCATGTTGAGTTATTTCTAGGAGAAAATATAATTAAAACTCTTGTGATCAGTATATATATCACATTTTCACCATAGTGATTTTGTCTCCATATATTTAGATCAATGTTTACAAATGCTAAATAAAGATTATGAGTGGGATAGTTTTTTTCATGAATATTTAGCAACTTTGATGCATAGTCAATAACTCTATCATTCTGCATATGGACGCAACCAAGTATTTTCATTAAACCCATAATTCCCCAATGGTAGATTAAATATAAGAGCATTGACAAATATTCTCTTCAATTCTGCAAAAAATTATTCAAACTATTTTGTACAAACATATTTAACCCTTTTACGTATGAGCTTGGTTAATGTGTTAGCCAATCAAGAAAAATTTTGGTTGAAATGCCGATAGTAACCTACAAAACCAATAAAATAATATACCTCAGTTATACTTTTTGGTTCTACCATTATTGGATTTCTTTTTTCATTAAAGTTTCACCTGAGATTCCATCCTTAGAGACAATTTGGCCAAAAAAGTAATCTCATGAATCTAAAATTCACACATTTTAAATAACCTATATAATTTGTTTCTTTTAAGAGTTTTCATAATAGTGCACAAGTGATTTTCATGATCATCATATATTTTGATGTATACAAAGATATAATTAATAAATACCACAAAAAATTCAACAAGATATTCCATGAAAACCCCATTCATTGGATCCATGAAAACATAGGGTGCATCATTCAGTCCAAAAGGAGTTACTAGAAGTTCGTAATAACGACACCTGTTTCGAAATGATATCTTTGGAATTTCTTCCTTCTTCATGCGCAACTAATGATATCCATATCTAAGGTAAATCTTTGAAAAATATTTTCTTCCATGAAGTTGATCGAATAAATCCTCAATGTGAAATAGGGGATACATGTTCTTCATTTTTATATCATTGATCTCCCTATAGTCAATGCACCACCCCATAGATCCATCATTCTTCTTAACAAAAATATCGGGGGCTCCCCATGGAGAAACAGTAGGGTGAATAAATCCATTATTAATTAATTCCTCTAGTTGTTTCTCTAGTTCCACTAATTCCTATGTGGATATTTTATAAGGGGTCTTTGATATGGTCCTTGATCATGGAAGTAAGTCAATAGAAAATTCAATTTCTCATTCTGGAGGATGTTCATGTAAATCCTCAGTAAACACATCATCATATTCTTTCATAACAGGTACATCCTCTATTTCAGCATTCCCTTCCACACCCATTGTTATTTCACTCCTTTCCTCCCCAATAATTGAATTTTGTAGATATACAAGGGGTACATCTTGATGAGAATCAGATGGTGTTGTTTCTTCTCTAACGATAAGATATTCCGTATCATTATCAAAAATTGTAACCTCCTTCATACAATAAATTTTCACATCATATTCTGAATTACAATCCATAATGAGGATTATTTCAAATTAAATCATGGGTATGACAAAAAGATCAGCAGATAAAGAACGTTTTTATGCGATGATGGTAACTGATTGATAAAACGTTGTTTCTATGATAATTCTCCTAGGTGTTTTTGACTAAAAATTCCTTTGTTATGTCAAATTGGAAATATCTAATTTTTGTGGAAAACTTGTTAGATATGAAATAATGCGATAATCCTTAAACAAATTAACTATTGGAAAATTTTTGATGAAACTATTAATGTATCATCCACCATGTCATTATGAACATCAACCTCAGCATTAGTGATTTCATTATTAAGGCCTTTCTACCTAGGCCTTTTCTGTGGTATGTTTTCCTGATTCATAGGACATTCATTTTCATAATTCCCCAATTCATAACAATTATAGCATTCAACATTGGAATCCTCTTTCATTCCCTTGCAAACACGATCTTGGTTACCTTTTTCAACACACTTGAAAAAAAATCCCTTCTAATTTGGGTATATACTAATATGTTTATTCCCACAATTACTACAGGATGTAAATTCAACTTTTCCCTTATTCCCCTTATTTTTTTCAGAGTGTTCAATAGATCTTATCTTTAATGTCATATGATTTAGAGATTTCCTTTTCTGTCTTGGTAGCACATGAGGCTATATCTTCGTATGATTATGAGGATTGTGAGAATAATTATCAATGGAGAAATTGTTTTAACTCATCAAATAATCGATCAATATTACTTCTTGGGTTACTTATATAATCTTTATCATGTTTTTCTAACATTGTAATGTTATCCTTATACTTTTCGACATTCTAATCCTTTTTTCCCTTTGACTCGGAAATTTTATTACTATATCTACTCAATATTGATAAGGAAAGTATTATTCATTGAAAATCTCTTTAAACTAAATATATTATATATTTGATATTTATTAATCCTTCATTGTGTTTTGAACTAATTACCATCATTGATCTTCATCTCCTATGTGGCAATGAACTGCAATGAAGACTTTTTCCTTTTCGCTACTCCCCAAAGCATGAAATGTTTTCTTTAACAAACGTATCCATCTATTAACTACAAATGGATTTGTAGTCCCATTGAATGATGGTGATTTATACCTAGTGAAGCAGTATAATATAGATTCTCTGTATTGTGGATCAGGATGCTTTATACAGGTCATGTTATTATTCATAACCTGAGTGAGTTATCCTAGATTGGTTATAAGTTTTTCAGCACCTGTTCTATCACTAGATCCACTATAATTATATTGAATAAGAGGGATATCCCTACATGTATTTTGTTCATTGATATGGTTTCCATTCATTCCACTATGTGCCATTTCAAAACAATATAATACACTAGATTAGTTTATGAATCGCAATGCATAATTTCAATATTGTAAAATAGTTAACATAAATTGAACCGTTTATGCATATAATCTACAAAAATAAAAAAGGTTTTATTTGGGGAATTATTTACTCAAAAATACTTAACAATGGTTTATAATGAAAATGTGAATTTTCCTGAGGATATCCCATGAGAGTGTCAAAACAGGGGTGCAGTAAGGCCCGTTGTCGTGTACCAGGATACCCGGGTCAAGCCCAAAACTCTTTGTCGATGTTTTCACTCCTAGCTACATATGTGCTAGAACCATGTCAAATTTTAGTATCTAGACGTGGATGTTTTTCTTGGAAAACACACATAATACCTATATTACCAAAATTGTTAGATGTTCTTCTATACTAATCCTTAATGTCTATATTAGGGTAACGTTCACCAATCATAGTTTTTAGAAGTCTATTTTCAAGGGTTTCTACTACACATCCAAAGATACCAACTGTATTACCCCAACCCTTGTTACCCAGAGTCGGTGGATTATTACATAAAAGTGGCATGATCACAATAGATAATGTCCCTAATGATCAATCCATTTAGAAACCTTTGATGTAATAGATACATACACAAGTTTTACATTACATTATGAAAAGAAAAAATATTGTGTCTCCTTAGAACACACTTATATCCTTAGCCTATCCATGCAGGTCAATAATAATATACTTCTTTTCATCCTATAAAAAACAAAACATAAGAAATGTGTGATCTCATTTTTATCTAAGGATAAAAATATTGCAGAATCTATCATAAATATGAATATACATTTAAGGCAATGTATAAGACTAAAACACAAACCTTTTAAACATAAACACCGGCATAATATGGAAAAGATAAATCAAATAATATCATTTACTTATTCACATGGATATTCTACTAGTCGAATAATCACATTTAAAATCAATAGCTAATTTTATAATGATGGAATGCATAATTTCAGACATTATAACCACATAGTCAAGGCCTCACGCGAAGACTACAAATAAAAATTTATCCAAGTCCTTGTGCAAAGATACTAGTTTGTCTCATGATACCTACCGATGAATCGAGGGGCTATAGAAATCCCCCCGTCACTTACTACATCCAATGCATTCCTCGTATGAAAAGGTAGAAACATAACAAATTCATTATTATTAAAAATTGAATAATAAATGTTTATAATTTTATCATAAACCATGAATGGTATAAAAATTGAACATACACATTCAAACATATCAGAAAGCCTTCAATACAATATGGAAGATTATGTCATAATAAATCAACTTTAAAAAAGTGTAAAATCTAACAAAGGATGTTGAAGTAGATGAAATCAATCCAAAAACTATTTGAGCGAAATATCTCATTCTACTTTGAAACCATTCAAAAGCTTCTTAATTATAAAACAAAATTTTTATTTTGAAAAATATTAATATAAGTTTTGATGGGAATATTTGAAGGTGTTATAATGCCAAAAAATAGCCGCACCCGCTGTATAAGTTGAAAAAACATTCTTTCCTTAAATGTCGAAAAGGTAATAAAGTACATTATTTGGAAAATGATGGAATGATTCCATTATTTTTTTTATAAAAACTCAAAAAAGGGTATAAATGATTTTAAAACATAGTCTTGGAAATAGTAAAAATGTTTGGAAATAAATTTTAATGTAAAACGGATGTTGATGATAAACAAGTCCCGGAAGATACTTGCATATAAACAACCTCAGATAATAAATAGATTGTAAAATCAACTCTTACCTTGTACATTTTATTAAATGAGGGTACATTAACCTATTTTAAAATAGTTAAATCATTTTTAATAGATTATACTAGAACCACATACATAAATATGATACCATATATGATCCTCTAATATTTCACTATTTAAAATATTTCAATAATATCATTGTACGGGTGTTAACTAATTTATTTTCCATTATATGTTTTGTTATGTGAGTCATGTTTGTTATGGATAAGAGATATTTAATCCATATCCATAATGATATTAAGTTCTTAAACATTATTTTTAATTATCAAATGAATATTATTCTGTAATGGTTACAATGGGGAATGAAATCTCATCGTGTCGTGGAGACGGTAACTCATATGTACGCAGGAGTGAAAATATCATTATATTTATGGTGTTATATTTTTATTTGAATAAATTATATGCATTATTATTCTGATCCAAATAATGAACTATTGAATAACAAATTACACCACAATGTAGAGACGGTAAGCCGTACGTACGCACAAGTGGTGACTTTTTCATTCATAGGATGGAAAGAATAATGAATGTGGTTGTTCCATATATTAAATAACTTCACAGTATGTAGAAGGTATTCGATTTATTATGTTGGAATAGAAACAACCAAGAAAGTGGAAGTGGAAGGAGAAAATATCTTTGAAAGAGATGATGAAAAAATTACCTCTTCTTTGGGTGCTTCCTTTTAATTTGAACAAAATGTTTCTATATGATGGCATTCTGAAAAAAGTACGACTGATAGGTTTAAGAGAGTATTGTTGAGAGGATATTTGGTACGGTTTTCGAAGATCCAAATGGTTTTGGAGGTGTGAATTTAATAGAAAGGTAAATACCCTTTTATAAGAGAGGTGAGGGGCAATTTTGGAACAAATTTAAATAATAATTTATTATAAAATCATTTTTGATTCTAATCGCTCCAAATGGGTTTATTTCGAGGATAAGTTGGGTATGGGTCTAAATACTCCCAACATATAGGTTTTAGACATGTTTAAGTCACCATATTATCCTTGTCTTTTAGATTTAACTCTAGGTTAAATAGTTTAACATTTACCATGTCGCCTTGTATTTTTATATTACATGGTTAATAAACATACTATAAAATATCAAAGGAACCTCAAGTGGTTAATTAATGACATACATAACCTTATCTAAGTCCTTTTTCTAATATCTCATTATTTAGTAGTATTATATCTTTTAATAAAATAGTATTTTTTTTTAAATGTCATTTATGTAAATTTTGACACTAATACATTTTTGGTTTTTGTGATTGTCATAACATCTTTATTACTTTGAAAAAAATCCCTTTCATCTACACTAATATGTAATTTTCAACTAGAAAATTTGTGGATTGCATAAATTTTTCAATTTACATTTATTTTGTAATTTATAAAATCAATTAATTTAATTTTTCTTTAATAAGATAATTACTGCATCTTCATTGCGTCATAAATAAATAAAATTAATTAATGTCTAAAAATTATAAATAAAATACCACTATGTAGGAAATATTTTTTATCTTTTTAATAAATATTTATCGTCTAATTTATATTATGTGTTACCCTATATTGAAAATGTGTTAGTTATTAAAAAATGAATTTAACACTTTTATCTCTTCTTTAAATAAAATATAATAAATCATCAAATCTAATCCATGTTGATCCAAAGGATCATATTTTATTCCTAAGGTATATTTTTCTCTATGTACACATATCCAATAGTAATAGGACATATGTTAGGGTAATTATAATATCATTTTTTCCATTAATTTCCCTATTTATTTTTAACCGTGGTAAGTAAAATTTAAATGTTACTATTCACCAAGAATTATATTCATCATATTGAACCACATTTTAATTACCAATGAAATCTATGTCTTCCAAACTTTTTAAATTCAATTCACAGATGCAGTAAAATTGCTTTTTATTCAAATTTGAAAATGTTCCTTGAAGGTGGATAAAGTCGATAAAAAGTTCAATAGGAATATATATATATATAAACTTATTATAAAATTACTCTAATGAATTAAAATTTACTAATATAGGTATTATGTATATATTTTAACTTTAAAATAAATTTAAATAAAAATATTTATTATTTAAATAAAAATTATGTTTTAGTCAATAACGAGGTATTTTTCAGTATTTATAAAAAATTGAATGTTTTCATAAAAAAATTCACCCTTAGCTAATTTTGATATTACGATCCAAAAAATGAAGTCCTTTTTGAAAAATAAAATTAATATAATTTAAAAATGTGGGTATTACTATTCACAACTTCTTTTTAAATGGCTAGTTTAATTGGTCGTGCTATAACTAAAAGTTGTGTACAACGCAATCCATTCTATTATTTAAAGAGTAGCATTTCGTGAAGGTTAGGGGTGTTAAAAAAAATAGACTTTAAATAGATAAAAATCAAAATGAATGATTTTCCCTTGAAAAATATTGGATAAAACTAATATTATTAAATCTAGTGTAACCACGTCATGTTTTAACTTCACCAAAACACTTTATTCTAATATAAAATTAAAATAATTAGTATTTCACAAAGTGAATACTTTGGTAGAAAAGATCGCTATTATCCTTAGAATATAATAATACAGAATGACTTCATTCACAATACACTAACCTATTACATTTGAAATTCATTAATTATCCAGGTTGATAAATGTATAATCACTTTTGAATATATATTCTTAACATCAATAAATGATCTACGAATGATATATTAGTTTAATAAACTTTATAATATTTTACTGATCATGGATATGTTTTTTAAAGGTTCATTTTAATCATGGTTTTTGGAATTTTCCATCAGTTTCAAGGGAATTAAATGGTCTATGACCCAGACCATGTCATGGTCATCACCAGGGTTTTACTTCTAAACCAAATAAAATCAATTTTATATATATATATAAAATTCTCTCTAATATTATCATCTTCAAAAATGTGTTTTCATGATCAATTTACCCAACCATAGAAAGTTTATTATATTATTTAGAGTTTATTAATGTTTTCATGTTAATAGTTTCTAGTGATTGCTAATTTTACTCCCTTGAATCAATAATAAAATACTTTTTATGAAAAATAGGAATTTTTTTTAAAATAAATAAATAAATTTATAAAATAATTTATTAAGTTAATGAAATAAAATTATGTATGAAATTCCAAAATATATAGTATTTAACTTGTTTCTAATAAATAATATCATAATAAGGAATTTAAAAAAGATTCATTTTAACAAATTAATTTGAAGACAAATATGCATATATTGGGAAGTATTCCCAAAATTTTAATCAGATATAAAACATACAACTTCTTTAGGGTCCCAATTATGCTTTATTGTTTAATTTAAACTCAATATATCTACTTTGATATACACATCTCTAAATCAATCCCATAAATTCCTTATAAATAAATTATATAATTAATCATATAGTATTTTCTCTAGTCACTCCTGATTGTTTTATTAGAATTATTCTCAATATGAAGAACATATACTCAATCAATATGCATTCATGAAATCATATCACTGTAATTTAAATCATTAGACACCAATTCAGCGTAAATTTTATAATTTTTTTCTATGGTTTAATATTACTTGATAATTTTAATAAATATAAAAATAAAACAAAAATTAAATGATGATTTTTTATCTACAACAAAATATTTTGTCTTAAATTCAATGTAAATATCTCACTTCTTCATTCCATCACTAAAATATATCATCTATTAAACATTTCACCATTTTGTATTTTCCTTTTTTTAGGTTCTTAAACATGAACATTCAAAACAATAATGAATTTTATCCTCATTCTGTTAATTTCAATTTTTCTTTTTCTGTTTCTAATCATATAGGAACCTTAAAATCAATATAAAATTTAACTTTGGGAACAAATTTAACCATGTGAAAAAAATTTACTTGCGGTCGTCCCTTATAATGGTATAATTTATTAGTGACAACATTTATAAAAAAATTACAGTTTGTAGCTGAATTAAAATCCTGAAATGATAATTATTAATTTGGATTGTGAAGATAAACCAATTTTTTATTATAAAATATATAAAAATATGTTCAATATTTCTCTAGGATTAAATTATTTTCAAATGTATGTTACAATAAATAATTAAAGGATATTTAAATAATTTTAATTCCCTCTATCATCATAATATAATTAAAAATCATAACGTTTCAAAAATGATCAATATGAAATTATCTTAGTAATTTCTTTTAAAATAACATATCATATAATAATGAATAAGAAAAAACACATGAAATAATGGTTAGGGTATATTGAGAATGTGATTTTTGATAATTGGTAATCATTCATAGAATTTATTAGTCTTAATAAACCAATAAATTCTAATATAATAGATTTTGAACCATAAAAAGGATTCCGTATGATCATTTGTAATTAAACCCGATAATGTATACATATTTGATAGAATTGATTTCCCCATATCTATCATAATTATAATTTAATAATTATCATTAAAATTACTTACATCCATATAGTATTTCTATAGAAACTTCCATAATAACAAATTAATTCATGGAAAAATGACACGTGTAATCAGATTAACACTTCACCAGAATTAAATTCATTTTTTATAATAATAGTTTCATTTTAAATATACGTAGAGAATCCTTTACCATTATTAAAAAGAAGGAAAATGTTAGGAAAAATGTTCAAAATAACTTTATGATGTTGTTATCAACATAAAATTATATCTTTAATTGAAATTTTGTTTTATATACGTAAAATTAAACAATTCTCTTCAAATTACATCTTAGTATCAAAATAAAAATTATAATTGCCATTATTCATGCTAAAGTAATGTAAATTTTAGTTTGTATACCATTGAATTCAAAATGATAAATCATTGAAATCTATTTTCATAATAAAAAAAATACAAAATGTTTTCTTAATGAAAACAATGTAATTAATTTGAGGAAATTTTCAAAATAATGGAATCAATAAGAATAAGATATCATCAGTTTCTATTGGATTTTCTATAATATCAACCCACCCCTCCATCAAATTAATAAAATTCATATTCTAAGTTGTTATGTGATAATAATATTATAATATAGTCCCACTACAATCATGAATCCTCATATCCTTGTTTTCAATAAAATCCATATTTTTATTTCATGTGAATAATGGAAGGTAATTTATCAGTAACATAAAAAATAGATTTAGAAAAAGTGGGTATTGAACTAACCAATTTTAATTCGGTGGAAATAAAATACTCACACCCCCTATAGTAGAATACTATATCCCTAAAAATGTAAAAATGTATTGGGTGTATTAAGAGAAAAATGAGAATAACTATTTGTTAGTGGGGGTACTATAATTCATAGAACAACAGTAAAAATGATAGGGGATGAAATAATGGATATCAAAGTTGTTATGGGGGGAGTGGAAACTGTTTTACTCATCATAACTATCTGTAGAATTTTGATCCAAAATTTTATTTGAGATTTAAAATTGAAAAATCCTTTAATTTAATTTTCATTCCAATACATGTAAATGTAAACTATCCATTATTGTTTTCTATTTCACTCTTCATGATATGTTTTTATCATAATCTAACTTATTTCTCAAATTATCCCAATCCTTCCCATTATTGCACTATTCCAAATGGTATGGGGTATATTTTTCATGGGTCAGGGGTTATAGTGAAGTAATAACGTGGCCACTCAGAAATTATCCAAGAGAAATTACAAAAATATATTATTATGGTCATATTATTTATAAGGGAATGATGGGTTCCCATAAAGGCTCAAGCAATCCCAAAATACATATTTGTCTCTTATACCTATCTCTTAATGGAATGTTGTGTTCTTAATTCCAAGGAAAAGGTTTCATGCCCTATTATCCCCATTCCTAAATATTATCCCTCTTTCGGGGAAGTGAGAACCTATGAAAAAATTCTAGGGATTGCCTAATCACCTAAAACTCCATGATTATATAAGAATTACCAACATACTATCTAATTTAATTACAACCCCTTATAATATCTGAGTTCATAAAGAAACTGATCGATGAATATAGGCCATCCATGGTTCCCCATTAGTTATTTCTAAGGAAAATACAAAGGGAATATAATTGTAATAAAGGTAATTCTCATCATCTTCACATTATTATCATTATAAGAGACCAATTGTCATATTATATTATCATAAATTCGGTGAAAAATTATTTTTAGTATATATTCCTATGAAAATATGGTCTAACATCCCAACATAAATTTATTCTTCAATATACTAAAAACATGTCCATAGAGACTATATTTGGGATCCCATACTGAATATATCTAATATACAATCATCCTTAGTCCTCTAGGTCATGTAATTATTTCTTACAAATAATTTTAGTTAGAGTCACACCATGTCTATGAAATAGGATATTTTTAATCATATATTAACTAATAGGTCTCTTATTTATATTCTTTATTAAACTTCACACAACTTCACTTAGTAACCCTATAAGGGGTTATGTTCAACATTCAATCCTTCAAAAATTTCATCACCCTGTCCACCCCTATAGAAATACACAAAAATAATATATATATATATATATATAAACCATATTCTCTATTCACCTAGGTAAATTCCATTAGTTTGATTAGTTTCTAAATTGACGATCTGCATAGTCCACTTGAAATGAAAAAAATAATCAATATATCCCAACTAATAAGCCTCCATGATGGCCTCCAAAATAATATGAAAATTTTAAAGACACATGTTTTATGTCTTTCTATTTGGAATTACATTGATAATTAAAGTCATGTAACATTTGATAAATCTCCTAGATTTTTTTACTAAACCCTGATAATATGGTTAGGATACATTAAATTATATATTCCCTTGAAAATTTTGACTATAACATTTAGGGTATTTATAGATTAATTTATTCTTAAACCTATCGGGTAATTAGACCTGTCCATTATAAACTAAAATATTTTCCATAAAGAACATGGTTAATCCTTAAATAATCCTACATTTTATCCAACTGATGATCTGGTCATTCCATTGGGAACCATGTTAGGTATATGTCCAAATAATCAATCATATTAATTGAATATTAGTTCAAACTAGAAAGGGTAAATCATGTATATGTCTCACACAAAGCATTACTAGGTCCCATTCAATATGAATAAAATTTAATATAAATTTACACATCTTTGAATAGGGAACGTTACATGAGCATTTAATACTTAAATAATAAATCATTTTAGAATTATATTTGAAAAATATGAATAATATTAATGGTTGAGAACCATAACTGTTTAGTGTATTTAGACACTATTTATATAATTATAATATTTCAAGAAAGATCATTTTTATCTTCTACAATGTTCATCTATAATTTTACCCTTCTTGGTGATTTCCTATATATAATATGGTAGAATAAAAGGCTCTTTTAATTGTTTTGGAAGTTGATTTGAAGATATTGATGTCTTAGATATATATGAAATGTTTCTTGGATTTTCTGATCATTAAAGGTAATTTGTACCATTCCCTGAAATATTATGAATTAACACACCACATTGACTACATATAAGAGTTAATTTTATGGGTTTATTCACTTTCCCTATAGTCTTGCATTCCATGATATTATAATTCTCATGGTGAGGCACTGGGGAATGTAACTACAATTATACCATACCAAGAGTATGAAGAAATTTTGATTCATATTACACATAATTGGGTGTATTCATAGTATATATTTAATCAAATAGAAGGGATAAAGGAGGTTAATGGAACAAAAAATAGAGATAACTCAACCCTAATAAATGGTGTCATAAATTCATTGATGTTTCACACATTAGAGTGTCTCTAGAAAGTGAATTTATTTAGTTTTAAATTATGAAATGAAAACATTTTTTAGTGGGAAATATATTTCATTTCTTTTGATGACTTGGATTCTAAGGATTTCATTCAAAAATGAGGATTTTATGGGACCCTGCTTAAGTGTATTTAAGGAGAAGAATACCTCACTGTTATGCAGTTCATATATGTATGTGATATTGTTAATCATCATTGGACCCAAAAACTTCCCAAAAATAAAAAATATATGATATTTCTAAACAAAATAGATATATAACTTCATATATATCATCCATAAGTGACATTAATGTATCGAACAAGTTCCCATTATTCATCTACCACCATAGGTATTTAACACATCTAAAAAACCCTATATATTCACACATTTATATATATATTTAATGGGTTAAAAACTCCATTCCAAATATATTCAATTTATTATTATCACTTTATCTACCGATTGTTTATCAAAATGGGATGATGTTTTTCCTCTAAAGAGGTGAAGAAAAAACCATTAATTAACATCATATAAAAATAAATCATTACTGGTTTCAACATATAACATATATTCATCAAGAATAATGGATCCAATTTTTCACCTTAGCAAATGAAACTGCATGAGAAGTACAATTTTCAATAAAATTAATCATACATAGATAATGTAGATGAAAATGAAAAAAATAGAACCCTTGAACCAGGCTCATTCCAAAATCATTTAGAAACTGGTGGATAGGGATATGAAATAATTACTATTTAAAATAATTCCATCATTTTTGGCCTATATCACCAAATCATAAACTACCCCACATGGAAACCCAAATTCTCTACGGTGAGGGATTTAAGTATCCCATAAACTTGAAATTACCATCACTTCCATTTTCTTTTTTTATCTACTTTCTAATGATCAACATTTTTTGATCTATTATGATGTGTTTGATTTACCCAATAATATATGATTATACACACTATATATCCTTGATTAAAATTATAACCATATCATAACAATGATAAATATTAAATTTATCAAATTTTCATTCATATAATGAGACATGGTATTTGGATTTCTAATAACAATTATACCCAAAAAATAAGACTTCAATGATAAAATAGTAAATATAATTGAATTTCAATTTTCTTAGGGTATTTTCCAATATAGATTATTGAATTATCAAAATGGCGGGAGATTAAATCACTCTATCACCTAATGTATAGTTTATTAAGAGATAATATTTATAGCTTAACACTATATTAAAATAGAATATTTCATGGGTTGTTGGAATCCCTAAAAATGGTTCTATTAATATAATTGTAAACTATATTTTTTATATGTAATTATCCTACAAACCTAAAAAAATAAACTTATTTCCATGAGGTGTGAGTCTATGATGTATAATATATCAAATATTTTTCATGACATCAATCTTAAACTATACCTAGTCTTCCCGGAAGGACACTTAATCGTCAATAATATTTTGTCTCTAATAACCACATTTCCTCACCTTATTATTATATTAATATAAGATTCTTGTAATATGGGATTCACTATCTATTTTCCTACATTTGGATAAAAGTTCCCCCAAAACCCAAAAAAATGTGTGGCTTGATATTTTTCATGATATTATATTAAGGTATTTTCAATTTCCAATCCTGTACCAAACTATAAATTCCACTGTTAAATGAATTCCTAATTATAGTAAACTATTTTTGAGCTTAATCTGATTTCATATCTGCTCTTCTAATGACACTACATAAGGATAGAGCAATTTTTTTTGATTTTGGTTTAAAAATATATATTTATTTCAATGTGGTTTCATTTCCCAATATCTCACAGAAAAAATGATACATTTCATATCCATTCCCCCATGTGTGAGTCATCTTTTTATAGAGACATTTCATATAAAAAGTATGAATTAATATTAAAAATTTATATATCATAATATCCATATATCTAATCATGGTATCATTTGAAATTTATATTTTCATCATTTTAAACCCATTCAGTCTTGGTATTTGGCCTCTGATTGCATCGGGTATCCCAACAATGATCATATCTATGACAAAATATTGGTATTCACACTTTATTATGAGAAATATATGTGTATATAAATATATAAATAATTTTTTATGGATTTATTCCTATTATTGTAGTCTATATAGTTACATATAAGTCACAATCCTTTGAACTAATGGAATATTTAATCACCAACTGGGGTAAAGGATCATTGGAAAACTTGTTGTTGGAAAACGAGGTATTGGGGTGGCCTCCCCACCTTCACGTTGCACATCCCTAGCGAGGCCCGAGTTGGCCAACCCTTGGGCTTAGGCCAATTCCCAATGTGGTAGCGGGGCCCATGAAAAGTTTGTTATCATATTGTGTGTGTTGCGTTGTGAGGACTCATACACAGAACCTTGGGGTATGGACACCACTGCCACTAAACAACTCACATGTTCCCTACGGGAATAAACGTGTTGGTGGGTAATGAGGTATTGGGGTTGCCTCCGAACCTGCACGCCACATGTCCCTAGTGAGGCCCAAGGTGGACAATCATTGGGCTTAGGCTAGTTCCCAAAGGTGTAGAGGGGCCCATGAGAGATTGGTTAGTATATAGTGCATGTTGCCTTGTGAGGAGGACTTGAACCCAAAGCCTTGGGGCTAGGATGCCACCACCTTTAACCTACCCACCTGTGCCCCGTGGGAAACATGTTCTTGGGTAACAAGGTATTGGGGTGGCCTTCCCACATGCGTGGCGTACGTCACCAGTGTGGCCCAAGGTAGCCAATCCTTGGGCATAGGCCAATTCCAATGGGGGTAGAGGGTCCCAAGAGGTGTTTGTTAGCATATAGTGTGTGTTACCTTGCGAGGAATTGAACCTGAAACCTCGGGGTCAGGACGCCACTGCCTTTAACCAACTCACCCATGCGCCATGGGAAAATGTGTTGTTGGGTAACGAGGTATTGGAGTGGCCTCCCCACCTGCGTGCGGCACGTCCCCAGCAAGGCCCAAGGTGGCCACCCCTTGGGCTTAGTCCAGTTCCCAAATATGGTTTAGGGTCCCATTAGAGGTTTGTTAGCATATAGTATATGTTTCCCTGCAAAGACTCAAACCCAGAAACTTGGGGTCAGGATGCCACCGCCTTTAACAAACTCACTCATGCCACGCAGGAAAATGCATGAGGAATGATTCATTAGTCTACACGTAATTATATGGGTGAATTATTTTAAGAATATGATTTAATATACACTTATATATTAAATGATACGTTCATTAAATTGTCAATGTGTTCGTTTTTTGAGATTCATATATTATTAATCATCAATAGTAGATCTCACACAAAATTTAATGAAATAAAAATAGCATTGAGACATAAAATAATTAAATTCCAAATGAAAAACATGATACATAATCCAAAAATTTTAAATTTCTTCATATATAATATAAAAAAATAAGGGGTAATTAATAGTTTAATATATTGATGCAACATACCTTCTATTGAATATTGTAGTTGGATCACTTAATGATTTTATTTTTAATTATCCCAATAAAATTAAACTATATTTGTTGTAACTTCTTTTACATCCTAATATATATTTTTAGAAAGGGATTTATATTCCATTATTACCTTTTTTGATACCTTTTCTATACTATTATATTCAGTAACTATTTTCTCATCATCATCTAATTATTTCCAGTAGAATATTTCAAAGGATATCTCTTCACCAGTTGAATTTCAATTTCCATCTTCAACAAAAACCTATTGAGGAGGTTATTTATGAAATTAATATACATGATACATTGAGTGAAAATGAATTCTCTTCTTAGTGTACCTACTAAATATGTTTTCCCTTCTCAGGACCACAGACTATTCACTTCATGGATCCCGTAATTTTATGGTAGTTAATTACTCCATACAAAAATGTTCCAGATATGTAATGGATTTTGGGTAAAATTATTCATAATATATAAATATAGTTTTTTAAATAATCCTTTAATTGCCTATCCATGGAATTTGACTCATTTTTATATAATTGATTCAAATTATATGTCCAAATCAATATTTATTAAAGAGAAAATGAGATAATATGGCACCAATATAGATAATGTGAGATTGTAATTGATGTTATAATGGATCTATATTTCCTCATATGGAAGGTACATTTTGAAATAGCTCTCATAAGATTGATTCTCTAAACATAATTCTGTATTACTATATCTATTCATTGAAAATATATATTTAAATCAAAATGATTGAGGGAAAATGATTTTCATTGTTGGTGTTTATCACTTATTCCACATGTTTAAATACCTCTTTCTTCCATCACATCATTGGATGGTTCAATATGAACACACTCAGTAATCAATTGAACCATTATAACGACCCCGTGAGTTTGTCTAAGGGGTATGATAACCTGTGTTATTTCCATTTAAATAGATGTAATGATTAGTATATCTTCCCATTGAGAACCTCTTTTGATAACTGTACCGTGTTTTTATATAAATCATAGAATGTATACTAAATACACTAAGTAATATGAGATATGGAAATTATCTAGTAAGAAACTGATTTTCATAGCATATCACTTTAGTATTCAATTATAGACATTTTCAATGAACAAAGATTAAAAAAATAAACCACGGTAAAAATGTCATATAGAGTTTTGATGAATGGAGCATTGATAATTGGAATTACATTCCACCATGAAATTATTTATTTAAGAAACACATGGAGAGATACTAAAAAATCCTAAATTTTCATCCCCTATATATCTATTTTGACAACTTCAAGAATGTTTGGCTATAAAAAAACTCATGATATATTAATGCATTATGGTTTGATTCAAAACAATATTTTTCATAGATATATTCATTGGAATAATGGTTTTTAGTATATTCCAATTTATTTATATTTTAGATATATCTACTCATGATGTTTCTTCCAATATTATTAGTGGGCCCAAGTGATTAATATTCCTCTTTACATCCAAATACATCATAATTAAAAACTCATATATCTTATTGAGAAATCCAACAATTTCTGTGGATGTTGGAATGATAATCCCATGACACATGGGTTTTTTATTCAATTTTTGAATATACCTCTTCTCTATATGAGTCAAACATACAGTGGGTTCTTATCTCCTTAATTTGATGTATAAGTCATTTCTATAAAAAGAAAAACATTTTCTCGGTATTTTAATAGGAACTATCTCATGAAACAAGAACAGGGACATGGATTGAGTTAATTAGAGAAGTGTATAATATCTAATGGATCCCCTAATATTTCCTTGTAATCATTACATTATTATTAGGGTTCCCTCATTGACAAGTAATAAATTTAAATTAACGAGGATTGATTTTTCTATCTAGATGCTGTATTAAAAGTGGGGTTTGATGAGAAAAATAATTTATTAAAAATAATCTGTACAGCTCAGATATAGTTTAATTTTTTTTAGATTAGATATTTTTTATTATCCTATCTCATTTATTTGTAAATATTTTTAGAATTACAAAAAAAATTAGACCATTTCCATCTTCCTCCAACCTTATTTTTTGAGCTATTCTCACCTCATATTCAGGTAGAGTGACTCAACGCACTACACTACCATTTGGATTTCGTCCATCAATATATTGGGGAGAAATTATTGATGTTTGAACTATATCTATCATACATAAAAGTAATCCTTGGATAACAATAGAAGATACCTTGATTTTATGTTAATCTATTTAACATAATCTCTATCACATTTCTTCCACAATGACCATTACAATGTTTTTCAAATAAATGGTTGATCACTCCTTTTTCAATATAATCATATTACACATCATGTACTTATCTTGTAATAGATATACTATAATAAAGATAAAACACTATTATATTAATATCCCTAATGTACCATCCCAACAATTATGGGTTATTTTAGAGATATTTTTTTTGGGGAATTCAAATTGCATGTCTACGGGATTTTTGCAAAATAGTGAAGTGTTTCCCTTAGAATTTAACTATATTTATTGTTGGGAATTTATTCAAAAATTGAATTATATTTGTATATAAATATTTTTATTATATAGTTTCTGGATCATCCATGGGACAATAATAGGTTTTGGGTTACTTTAGTGAGAGTTTCATAACCATTTTTCATTCTTTTATTGGATTTTCTTATCACTACCTCTTGTATAAATATTCATTATGGGAAAATAATAAGGTGGATTCTAATTTCTATGTTTCATAGAAGACCATGATAGTCATTTAATTTAATTATTGGATTCCCTCATTATGCTCTTAGTCATTTTATTCTTATGAAACTAACTTTTACCCTTGTTAGTGACTTTTTATTCATTGACCCAGGAGAAAACATTCAGTAACATATTATAAGTTTAATATGAGATCCATCGATAAAATATTTTAACATCCAGACAATATATGCTTCTAGGTAATGGATGTTGATCTTTACATGGGTAATCTAGTTAATCATGTACCAAGGTTTTTTCTGATCTTTAGGACATTTCTCTATAGAATATTCTTCCAATAGTGTTTTGATCTATCATTCCATGCACAAAATGTGGTTAATATGTTAAAATAGTTTCTCGATCATGAAATAGATATCAAAATAATTCTATTCAAGTAAATTATAACCTCTCAATGAAATTTTAAATGATCATATTTAATATACTCTATGACCATCATTCATTTTATTTTTATAAAAAACATTATCATTTGAGTATATATTGAATTGGAATTGTATTCCAACAATATTGATGATTTTTAACATGTCCATACATAGTCCACATATGATAGAGATGTTTTTAATATAGGTCATGAATCTATAATTTGGTGTTTTGGGAGTATCATGAAAATTATATTTCTTATTGTGAATATTTATCCAACAATACAACACATAGTCTTGTTAATAAATTTGAAACTAAAACTATCCCAAAAAGGAATTAATCGAATACTTTTATATTATTTATAGCAGTGTAGGTGACAAATTGATGTTATTGGGATTATTATCGGCTAACGATGTCACAATTAAAAAATATTTTTGCTTCACACCCATGTATAAAAAATGAAAAAAATTCTGAGTAAGCCACATGTCCATGAAAACAATGAGACAAAATCAATAAAATTATTTTATTATTTATATTTCACCATAGATCATACATAATACCCTTGATTTTATCAATTTGGGGCCTAGAAATACACTATTATATAGTAAAGGGTATAATTTTGTGTTTTGGGAATCTAATATACCACTATGTTCAATATAGATGATGATCATCAACTTATACAACATAATGTTAGTAAATGTGTGTAGACCTTTTTCCATATCATTCAATAGTTTTGTCAAAAAATGACTACACTAGTGGAATTGTTTTGTAATCACATCCACATGAAGACATCATGTGGGAATAAATAGTAATAAATATCTCAAAGGAATACTTACACTAAAATAATAATCATTTCCCGTCAACATATTTTGACTTCAACTATCTATATGGTAGAAGGTATTAATCTGATGGATCTAGTGGTTGATATGGTCTATGATTATATCATTGTACTTATATATTTATTTAATTGACAAAAAAATGGTCTCATATATTATTATGGGACAAAGATATTATTCATATATCAGTCTTGTTATATGGAACCGGTTTCCCCACATCTACATGAGGTTTAATCAACAACCAGTGGGAAAAACTCAAATTACATTCCACATCTAAAGGGTATCATTAAGTGTCATGTTGTAATTTATAGGATAATAGGTTATCTAAGGACCACATAAGGGTTTATAATTCTTTTTCAACTGAAATATATGTACCATATAATATATATTATTTCCATGGATGTTTCCTATATATATAGAACATTAATTCCAATTTTCACTTATTCTAGGAATGAATAATAGACTAACCAAGACGGTTAAGTTAATTCAATAAGGTTATCCATATGAATTTTCTATTACTTCATGTTTGGGGAGATTGTAAAGTCAATAAAGTTTCATTATGACTTTACCATTCCTTCTTGTTTTGAAAATCAGAAACACCTTATCTCAATGCAAATTTCATTTACACTATGATTTACTTCTATAAGGAAAAGTTTACATCCCCAAGGAAATTTATCCTCATGATGGTTTTCACTGTACATTTTATCTCTATGTATAAAATTTGGTTTCATATCAAAAAACCTCAGAATCATATAATACCTAGGTATAAAGCATTCTATTTTCAGGATCTGAGTTCGGACTCCGAACCCTTAGGAGTTCTGACTATGGATTCTAATGAATTCAGACTCCAAACATTGTTAGTTCAGACTCCGAATTCTAATGAATTCAAACTCTGAACGTTGTAAGTTCATAATCCTAATTCTAATGAATTCAGACTCTGAACTTTGTATGTTCAGACTCTGAATTCTAATGAACTCAAAATCGGATCTTTATAAGTTTAGACTCCGAATTCTCAATAACTCTGACTCCGAACATTGTATGTTCGTATTCTGAATCATTGTGAATCTAGATTCTGGATTTCCTTGAACTTCAGACTCTGGGATTCTATAGAGTTTAGGTTCTTAATTCCTTAGAAAATAGAATCCGAATATCCTTGTGTTGTAGACACCGAATGTGTTTTTGGATAGACTCTGAACTTTTATTTGCATACATTCCGAATATTTTATTTTGGTTATGTAACAATATTATTTCTTAAACATGTTTTTTTATAAAACTATTTCATGCATTCAGTTACTAACTAATCAATCTTTGAGTTATATGTGTACATGTCCCTAAGAAATTCCAGAAAAATATGATTGTTGGAGGAGGGAGGTGACTGTTGGTGTTGTTCCTATAAATTGGATCTCATTTGATAGAGATCAAAACAAGTTGATCAATCTAGAGATTACATTCTTATGAATTAATTTCTAGAGATAGAGTCTTTATTGCTCTGTGCATAATGGAAATCTTTTTCAGATTTTCAGCGTGTGACTCTGAATGTTACTGATTACATTCGAGGAATTTTGGGGCTAGAAAGATATAGCTATCGACTACCTTGAAGTTCAGGGCTTCCTTGCTGAAGAAGAAAAGGTTTCAACTACCTTGAAGTTGAGGGCTTGCGGGGATATCAAGATAGACTCCGATATTTGTATCAAGGGATTACCCTGGTGTGAGTATGATAGACATTCTTGAAAGTATAAATAAATGGACATTTATCCAAGGTTGTTGCATACCCTTCTTTTGGGTTAAAAGATTTACTACTTGTTACAAATTTTGTAACAAGTTTTCCACTGCATTTTAATTCTTAAGGAAAGTATAACTATCTTATAATTTCATATACTTGGATAGTCTGATTTAGTAAGATTCTATATCCTTTAAGGTAGACTCTTTATCCTTGTAATCTTTTGTTAAGTTTTCTTTCTGGAATCACTTTTCTGAAATAACTTTCTCAGAATCATATTTTCAGAATCTATCATGTGTGTTGGACTAGAGGTTTTGTGAATTACCAAGTTTAACCTTGTTGAACCTAACCATTTTTAAAAGTTCCAAATAAATTTTTTTATGTTTAAAATTAACCCCCTATTGTATATTGAGCATCAAACGATATTAAAAATAGTATCTTCATTCATTATATCTATCCAAAAATTGGTATCAGAGAAGGTGACCTTTTACCCTAAACTAATTCATCAATTGACTTCAGAGTTTTGGTTAAATCTGAATTAATCTCTTGATTAGATTCATAAGATAAACTTTCTTATTTATTTATTTTCGGACTCATAATGTTAGAATTTATATTTTTCTTAGAGATACTCTTGTTCTATTTTTTCCTTTCATAGGAATATTTTTTGTGTTTACAGTTTTTAACTACTAACTAGTTTGTGTGGAAAGATATTTTTCTTTAAGATGGCAGGAATCAATTTTGTTACCATATAACACTTAATCCTAATAGACCACCTATTTTTTATGGGAATGATTATGAATATTGGAGAGATCACATGAAGACATTCATTATCAATACTATAGTGGATAATTTTGTTATGCTTACTTGAGGTTTTAAAATCCCTGACAAGGATGTTAGTACTTTCACAAAATAAGAAAAGCATGAATATCAACTGAATTATAAGGTACGCAATACTTTTCCTTGTTACATGACTGGAAATATATATAGCCAAATTTCATATTGTGAAGCAGCAAATTGTATTTTGAAGAAGCTTGATGTTACACACCTTGGAACATCCAAAGTCATTGAAACTAGAAGAGCCATTCTCAGAGCTGTATATCATGGTTTTTTCTTTCCTTATGGATAACCCAAATGTAAGGTGCAACAAAGATTCATGACTATTGTTAATAGTTTACAATATACAGGTGAGAAAATATTAGATAATTAACCTCTTGTTGATAATATCATAGACATCATGCCCTATGAGGGGGAATCCACGAGAACCGATATTGATGAAAATAGAAAAGTTACTCAGATTACTCTTAATGAACTTTTTGGAACTCTTATTCAACAAAAGACTATAATGAAGAGTGATGTTGATAATTTAAAGAAGAAGAATGGGAATGGCAATGTTTCTTTTACTACAACATAAAATCAAATTAAAGACAAGAATCCTGAGAGAGTTACAAGATCCAAATCTAAGAATGTTGTTATACTATCCGAATCTACTGGAAGAAAATCTGCATAAAATGAACTAGCCAATCATGCTCGAAGGATGATCAAGATTGTTGTACAGAAGAACCATTAATCTAGATATAAGAAGAAAGAAAGGAAATATAATAATGATTTAAAAGTTACATGTAATGAATGAAAAAGAGCTGGACATATAAGACCTAATTTTCCTATGCTTAAGAGAAAGGAAAGAATGGAAAATCATTCTAATAGAAAAAGAAAGAAGTACTAAAAAGTTAAAGCTATGAAAGTCTTGAAATCTAATGACACTTGGAGTGCCATTGGTGGTGACTCTTCTGATGAATCATCAAATTACGAATATTCTGGATAGAAGAATCTTTGTCTAATAGTCAGACTACCTATTGACAATCATTTCGTAATGGATAAGGTACACAATTCTTAATCAATGACCAATGATTCTTTGAGTGAAATTATAGTAATGATAAGTACTATGAATATCCATATGAATAAACTTCCTCTGATGAAGATAATAATTTACCTACCTATGAATAATTTTTTAGGATTTCTATGCTCCTTGATAATGAGAATACAAAACTCAAGAAAAAGTTGGATAAATAAAATTCTAGAAATTCTATTCTTAATATGAAAATATCAGATCTTTTTAATGATCTTAATTAGAATGTTTTAGATTTCAAAAGTATATCAAAAAACCTTGAGGAAGTAAATTCTGAGAAGGATAAAATTTATAAGGATCTAGAAAAAGTACTTTCTAAGAAAATTATTTTCAAGCCTATCTCTAGTTCCAAATAAAATGATTTAGAGGACAAGAACGTGGTTATCAAACTGAAATCCGAAATTTTTTCCATGAGAAAGTGTTTGTGAAACTTTACCTTATGTAAGGAAAATTTTGATAAGATTTATTCTCAAATATGACCTCTAAAGAATAGTTCTTGTTTTTGTTATACAAATTCTAAACCATTTTTTAGTAACAATTATTTTGTTCCTCAATGTTCTCCTTTCTGCAAAAAGTGTCGGTGTGGTGGGCACTGGGAAAAAAATTGTTCTCTAAAAAAACAAAGCCTTTAGGATTTCATAAACAATATTTTTCTATGAAAATGTGGGTGCCAAAAATATTGCTTTAATAAATTTCTAGATCCAAGAATGTTTTGGTTCTGAATGTCTAATTCTTTTGTTTTCAAGAAAATAGAGAAAGTACTAGTAGAAATACATGGTACATGGATAGTGGAAGTTCCCGGAATATTACTGGTAGCAAAAACTACTTTGAAAAGACTATCAAGATGAAAGGAGAAAAAGTAACTTTCAGAGAAAATGCTCAAGGATAAATTATTTGTTTAGGTAACATCCTTCTTCTTGGAAAAACCTTAATTTAAAATGTTTTATTTGTTAAGGGTATTATAAAAAACCTCAATAGAATAATCCAATTTTTTGAAGAAAGTTACCTTATGAATTTTAGGAATGACAAGTGCTTAGTAAAAAATTCTAAGGAAGAGTTTATTATTTCTTCCAAAAGGCAAGAGAATATATACATGCTAAACATAGAAGACCTTAGGAGCCAAGACTTACCGTTCCTTATTACAATGGAAGATCATTCTTGGATGTGGCATAGTAGTTTAGGAAACGGTAACCTTATGAATCTATGAAAACTCTTTAATAAAAGATTAGTTAAAGAGCTACTGGAGCACAGATTTGATTCATCAAAAGATTTTGACCATTTTAAATATGGAAACAAACATAAATCATGTTTTAAATCATTCAGTGAAGTCTCAACTACTAATTCATTACAGTTAGTACATATGGATCTTTTTGGTCTAACACAAACTGGATGCATTGGAGGAAAGAATTATGTATTGGTCTCGGTTGATGATTACTCTAAATTTACGTGGGTTTATTTTCTAGCAAAGAAGTCTAAAGCTTTTTATTATTTAAAAATATTTAAAACACAAGTTAAAAATGAGAAAAACCATCCTTTGATAACTATTAATAGTGATCATGGAGGAGAATGTAAAAATTATGATTTTGAAAATTTTTGTAGTAGAAAAGGCATTACTCATAACTTCTCAGAACCTAGAACACCTCAAAAAAATGTTGTTGTTGAAATAAGAAATAGAATTTTTCAAGAGATAAAGAGAACAATGATGAGTGAGTATTTTGTAGCCAAACATTTTTGTGCTGAAACTGTAAGTACTGCTTGTTATACTATAAATCATGTTTTGATTAGACCTTTTCTTAATAAAACACCTTATGTGTTATGGAATGGTAGAAAACCTAAACATTCCTACCTTAAGGTTTTTGATTAAAATGTATTCATTTTGAATACTAAAGATAATTTACCCAAATTTGAACCAAAATCTGATGAAGGGATTTTCTTAGGCTACTCAATAACTTCTAAGGCTTATAGAGTTTTCAATAAAAACACCATTACTATTGAGGAAACAGTACATGTCAAATTTGATGAAACAGATCCCTTAGTTTTTTAACAACCCCAACCTATATCTTCAAATGTGTTTTCAAAAACTGATTATCAACCTTTGTTAGAAGATCCTTCTGATAAGGAATATTCCCAAGAAAATGTTTCTAAAGAATTTACCCTAGATGATTTATTACCCTATGTGGATGAACATGTTTTACAAAACCCAAATAAGTTATTTCCAAAAAAATCATCCTAGTGATAATATCATTGGTGATTTGAATCAACCCATAAGGACTAGAAGTTCCTTAAGAAATGAAATAGAACATCTATCATTTCATTCCCAATTAGAACCAAAAAGCACTGATGAAGCTTTATGTGTGGATGATTGGATAAAATCTATGCAAGACGATCTAAATGAATTTGAAAGGAATAAATTCTAGAACATAGTTGAAAGACCTAAGGAAACATATTTTATTGGAGTCAAATGGGTCATCTGAAATAAGTGTGATGAAAATGGAATCATAGTACGAAATAAATATTGATTGGTTTCTAAAGGCTATATTCATAAAGAAAGAATAGTCTATGAAGAAACCTATGCTCCAGTTGCTAGACTTGAATCTATTCGTATTTAACTTTCCTTTGTAGCATTTATCAACATAATTCTTTTTCATATGGATGTGAAATGTTCTTTACATAATGGTTCCGTTCAAGATGAATTTTTTGTTGAACAACCTCCATGTTTTGAAGATACAAAACATCCTGATATGTTTTTAAACATACCAAAGATTTCTATGGACTAATGCAAGCCCCTCGAGCTTGGTATGATAGACTTACAAGAATTTTGGGTCAAAATGATTACATTAAAGGAAATGCAGATCCAGCCATTTTTATATTGAATGATATGAAAAATGTTTTGATTGTTCAAATCTTTGTTGATGACATTATATTTTGTTCGACTCCGCAATCTTTAACTAATTCCTTTATGGACCTAATGAAATCTGAGTTTGAAATTAGTATGATGGGTGAGTTAACATTTTTCCTTGGTTTTCAAATTTCTCAAAAACAGAAGGAATCTATATATATCCCGACATAAGTGCAACTCCCCAATTTTCCACGGTACACATCTCTTTGAATAATACAGTAGCGTGTGTTGTACGCAGCTTCGAGTTCTAACACAAGCCACAACTAATCAAAGTAACCGTTATGAATAGTAATACCTAATTTTTGAAATTTTATAAATTTTATCTTTCCAAATGGACTTTTTTTTGGGATTCGGAATATCGAAATTAGCCTATGTTGAATTTTTGGTATTTTTCTGAGAACTTCCAATTTTTTATGAATAGTGAAAAATACTTAAAAAAAACTTTTTTAATCAAAATATTTTATAGTGATAAATTATACTATTGAGTGGTTTTAATGTATAATTAGAATATATTTTTACCATTTTATTCAATGGTGTTAATTATAATTAATTTCACTTTGAAATTAGACATAAACAATTGTCAATCTTTTGATATATATTGTTTCTTAAAAACACGCTATTTGTTGTGACAGCGGGAATTAATTATAAAATTAAATAATGCAACTTATATGTTTGGAATTTGGAAAATAGACATCATTTTTGAATTCATAATATCAATATAGATTAGGGTGAAATTTTTGCATTGTTCTGAAAAACGTCAATTTTTGATAAATAGTGAAACCACTAAGTGGTAGTTAAAAACTGATTTTTTGTTTAAATGAATCATTACCACTTCTGTGATTTGATTTTCAAAAATCCGACATACATGGTTGTCATTAGGAAGTAAAATGTGGTTCAATGGGATGAAAATAATTTTTGGTGAATAGTAACTTTTAAGTTTAATTAATCACGATTAAAGGTAATTAGTGAAATTTAAGGTAAAAATGATATTATAAAAATATGAAAATACCTTTACACTTGTCTTACCCCTATTGGATGAGTTGTGGTTGACCAAGACGATCCATGGTTCAACTTGGGGACCCCATGGAGCCACTTTGTTAGGAAAATGACATTAAAAACATTTTATTTAATATTAAAATTAAAATGTCACAAACAAGAGTTGTTTTACTAAATCAATTTTTAAATGGGGTTATACAAGTCATATTTTTGAATATAAATATTCATTAGAAATCTATAAAGTTTTCCTACATCATGATATTTTTTTTATAATTTTTAGACATTAAATAAATTAAATTATATATGACACCATGATGATGCAGCGATTACCTCATTAATTAACGATTTAAATAAAATGAAAAGATAATGTAAAATATAAGCATCACACTGGTCCAAAGCCAATTGGATGAGAATATTTCGAACCCTTATCACCTTATACTCGAATTATATAAGTGTGGGACCTTTAGAATCCGAAAATCATTGTATAATAAAGTAACATTTTATTACATTCCAAGAGTGCACCTTCTTTCCACTTATAAAAGGCCCCCACCACTACCACCTTACTCACACATTCAAAGCCTTTTGGCTCGGCCAACCTCTGTCCAAATACTCTCTCAACTTTTCTCCCTTACACCTAGAAGCCTCACCTTGGGCAGAAGTATTCCCAATGAATCCTTTGGCTCAAATCAAAAACAGTTACCCGATTTTAAGGTAATATCTTCTCTAATGTTGTTTTGTTTTATTTTGCTTCTCCAACCCCTTAAACTCTTTTTATTCCTTTATTTTGTAATAACACCAGTATATAAAATATACTATTATGTTGTTATGATAAGTATTTGGTTTACACTTACACACACCTTCGTCTAATGGTTAAAGATCATACTGTTTCTGTGGATGGCGGATTTCTCCCTCACGAAACGATGATTGTTCAACACTCATATAACACCTTCAAAGGTGGCCATTAATATGTCACTATATTTGTATATATGATATATAATATGTTTTTGTTTAACTTAAGGTTCTGTATTTTTCATTTATGGCATAACTTTATTGTTTTCATTATGGATAAACACGATATTTTCATTTTAGGAAGTGCGGACTACCGCCCCTTCAAAGTGATTTGAATCGTTAATCCCATATGTGGGATGTATAAAGGATGGAGTAAATTATATTATATATGATATTATACTGGAATTATAATATACCTTTATATCATTATGATTTCATTAAATACGAAATAGAAATGAAAGTAGCGTTCATGCGTACGTATGACTTACCGTCTCCATGAACGGTGCATTTCATTTCTAACCTCTAAACATTATGGAATATTATGAATGCATGTATATACTGGATATATATGAGATATATGATATCTATATCATGAATATAATTCTGGATATAATGGATATATCACCACATGAAAAACTTGTAATTATAAGAAGTTTATTTTTGACTCAAATACCAAAGATCAACAAAACGACCGTTATTAACTTAAATAATTACATAATGTTCATAACATAGTAATAAGTTATATAAAAGGATTAAAAAACATGAAAAAGGTTCTTAAGCAATTATAAATTAACTCTAGTTTATTATTCAGGAGGTTAAATAACGGTCGTGTCAAGACAGGATGCAAGGTAAGGGAATTTCTTAACCCAATTTCCATTCTTTGGGTTAATCTCCTACATTCAAATTATTTCATGATATTATTATGTCCTATCTTGTATTTATAAATTATTTATGTGTACTTATATTGAATACACATAATAGATCAATGTTATTTTAAAAATGATCTTTTTAAGGACTTCGTCTCAAATTGAGGCATATTTGGTTTTATACACAACTTTCTTTTATACGGTGTATAAACCCCTTTGACTATTACGTTTATTCAAAAGGAATCTTTTTTATATGAAGCGTTTTACTAAATGACAAAAAGGGAATGTTTTTATTTCCGTACATGTACAGAGACAATGACTTCTCCGCCGCCGTGACCATTATTTGAGTTTTGGCTTCCTCTACAAGCCATCACTTTTTTTTAATGAAAAATAAATACAATGTTTTAACTTACTTTTATTTTGGTATTGAAAATGATTTTGAAAGTGTTTTTATTATATCAACGTGTTTTATTGATATCTTGTGATCGAAATGTGGAAATGTTATGTTTCCTTTATTCATGTTTTATCTGATACGATTATGTTATGGTTTATGATATGTTTAAACCTATTCATATAAGGAATGCATTGGACTTAATAAGTGACGGGTGGAGCCCGCTACAGCTCCTCGATGCATCGGTAGGTCTCATGAGACAAACTAGTGTCTTGGCATGAGGCCTTGACAAAATCATATTTGTGGTCTTGGCACGAGGCCTTGGATACGTGGTTATGATAGTCTGGAAATATGCATTCCATCATTATGAAAGTGGTTATTGATATTCCATGTGATTATTCCACTAGTAGAATATCCATGCGAGTAAGTAAATGGAATTATTTAATTTATTTTTTCCATATTATGCTAAAGTTATAGTTTAAAAATGCTTTGGTTTTAGTTATACATTGCCTTAAATGTTAATGTTTATTTACGAAAGCTTCCGCGATATTGTTATCCTTACTGAGTATCTGAGCTCACCCCTTTCAATGTTTTAATATTTTATAGGATGTGAAGAAGTATTTTATGAATGACCTGTAGGGATAGTCTGAAGAGGATATGAGTGTGGACTATGGAGACTTTGTTATTGTAGATTTTCACTTTATGATGTAATGTAACATTTATGAATGTATCTAGTGTTTCCAAGGGTACTAAACTAATCGGTCTTTCGAGACTTGATCTTTTGTGATAATGCCAATGTTACGCAATAATGCACCAACTCTGGGCAACTGGGGTCGAGGCGTTATAGTTGGTATCAGAGGCTGTTTAGTACTAACCTTGGAAGCTAGATTTAGATAAACTCAGATTAGAGCACATTGCCTCAAGATAGACTTTGAGGATTAGTATAGAAGAACTTCCTAGAATTTTGGTATTGTAGAGATGTTGTGAGTTTTCCGAGCGATACATCCCTGTCTGGATACGAGTAGGTAGAGGCGGCTCTGGCACAGATGTACCTAGGGTTAAAACCCGAAAACACCGCTTTGAGCTAGACTCGAACGGGAACTGGTGCACGACAACGGGCCTTGCTGCACTCTTGGTTATGACACTCCCGGGGGATATGCTTATGATAATTCTCTTTTTCTTTACAAACTACTATGAAGGGTTATTAGTATATACTTCCTCAAAGAAAACATTTTTATGATTATGGATTATATCCATAAATAGTTCAGTTTATGTTAAGTATTTTATAAGTATGGAATTATGTATTTTGATTCATAAACTAATCTAGTTTATGCCATTGTTTAGAAATGGCACCTAATGAAAGGAATGGAAACCGTATCAATGCACGCACTCCGTGTAGGGATTTCCCTCCTGCTCAAGATAATTATTATAGAGCTGGAGATACAACTGGCGATGATCAACTTATTACCATACTGGGACAACTCACTCAGGTTATGAATAATAACCTTACTCGTATGGAGCACCCTGATCCACAACGTGGAGGATCAATGTTAGACCGCTTAATGAGGCAATAAATGACAACATTTAATGGGGGTAAAAATTCATTAGTAGCTGAGCAATGGATAAACTCCTTAGAGAAAATATTTCATGCCTTGGGGAGTAGCGAAAGGGAGAAGGTTGTCATGGCAGTCTACCGCCTCACTAGAGATGCCGATCAATGGTGGTTGCTGATTCAAAACACAAAAGAAGATGATGAAGTATCAAATATGGAATGGAGAGAGTTCAACGATCTCTTCTTAGAAAAATACTTTCCACATGATCATCGAGCAGATATGGAAAGGCAATTTCTGAGTCTGAGGCAGAAGGAGGATGAGAATGTCGCAAAGTATGAGGCAAACTTTACAAGGTTAGCGAGGCATGCTGCAGATTATATACGTAACCCAAGAAGTAATATTGATCATTTCTTTGATGAGTTAAAACCATTTCTCCATCGAGCATTAGTCTCACAAACCTTCTCGTCATACGAAGATGTTGTCTCATGTGCTATCATGATGGAAAAGGAGTTCTCTAAGTCTCATGACTTTAAAGTAAAGCAAGAAAAGAAGAGATCTTCTGATCAATCTGGAAATGGAAATAAGGGGAAGAAGGGAAGAGTTGAATATCAGTTCTGCAGTAAATGTGGAAAGAAACACCCCGGTACTTGCCTAAAAGGATTGGGAGTTTGTTATAAATGTGGAGAAAAGGTCACCAGGCCCGTGATTGCAAGGGAAAGAAAGAGGCTATCAATGTTGAATGCTAAAATTGTAGGGAAATGGGGCATTATTCAAATGAATGCCCTAAGCGTCAGGGAAACATACCTCTGAAAAGTCCAAGGGATCAAGGCCAAGCTTATGTTGTTACTACAGATGAAGTTGAATAATTATTTTATTTGTGTTTTTGGACTCAAGAACTATATTATGGTTATAAGAATAATGTGATATATATATAAGGATTGTACTGCAGTACTTTTTGTTTTCATTAATGTTTTAATATGATGAAGGTAATCATATTTTCAGTATGTGACAATAAGAGAAACCTTACTTTGTTTGGGGAATCTAATGTTGCAAATGATTTTTGAATTTAAGGAAATTTTAGAGAAAGTCAGGACAGAGGTATTTTGGATAACTATAAAGGTTTGAATGGATTAAGTTGATCTTTGGATTGTATTGTTTAAGGTTAAAACATTTTTGAAGATTATTTTTGGAAAATTATAATACTATAATTTTAGGAAAAGGACAACCTGTAGGGTGGGGCATAACCCATCGTGTCGGACAAAGCTGCAGGAATCGAACCCACAACCATAGTGTGGCAGGCCTTTATTACCTACCACTAACCTACATGAAGTCCCTTTTTATTACACAATAGTTTTTCTAATCTAAATGGTATGTGTTAATATTTGGAATCTTATAAAATTAGGATAAATAGAATATTTTTGAGTTCTATTACCTTTTAGAGTGAAATATGGGTTTGTGGTAAAAAAAATTATTAATGAATGAAAGTCTACATAAAAAGTATGTATATTCCCTTACATTCTTAGTAAATCTCCTAAATAAATTCCTCAACTTTAAAAAAGGTAACTTAAAACAAAAACGTTTACGGTTAACTTTTCCAACTGGGGATTCAATGACCGTTTAACCAATCACAATTTTGTGATTTTCTTGTGGTTAACTTTCTCCTAATCCTGTTTTCTACAACTCTCCATCAAACCTTGATAGTTTGTTTCTCCTCCATATCCATATTTTCAGAGAATCCTAGTATGGGCTATCACGGGTGACCTTTCTACTTATCTTTCTTTCTTTTAATGTTATATTCTTATTAACCATTTTTCCGATGTGGGTTTCCCACAATGGTATTTTATATTTTCAACCTTTTATTTTCGAAGAACATTTTCAAATTGCGAGGACGCAATTTATTAAAGGAGGGGAGAATGTAACACCCTAAGTTTCCATGGTAAACATCTCTTTGAAGAATACAATAGCGTTTGTTGTACGCAGCTTCGAGTTCTAACACACGCCACAACCAATCAAAGTAGTCGTTATGAATAGTAATACCTAATTTTTGAAATATTATAAATTTTATCTTGCGAAATGGACATCATTTTTGGATTCGGAATATCGAAATTAGCCTATGTTGAATTTTTGGTATTTTTCTGAGAACTACCAATTTTTTATGAATAGTGAAAAATACTTAAAAACAACTTTTTAATAAAAATAATTTATAGTGATAAATTATACTATTGAGTGGTTTTAAAGTATAATTAGAATATATTTTTAACATTTTATCCAATGGTGTTAATTATAATTAATTTCACTTTGAAATTAGACATAAACAATTATCAATCTTTTGATTTATATTGTTTCTTAAAAACACACTATTTGTTGTGACAACATGAATTAATTATAAAATTAATTAATGAAACTTATATATTAGGAATTTTGTAAAATATACATCATTTTTGAATTCGGAATATCAATTATAGCTTAGGGTGAAATTTTGGCATTGTTCTAAAAAACATCAATTTTTGATGAATAGTGAAACAACTAAGTGGTAGTTAAAAAATGATTTTTTGTTTAAATGAAACATTACCACTTCTGTGATTTTATTTTCAAAAATCCGGAATACATGGTTGTCATTAGGAAGTAAAATGTTGTTCAATGGGATTAGAATAATTTTTGGTGAATAGTAACTTTTATGTTTAATTAATCACGATTAAAGGTAATTAGTTAAATTTAAGGTAAAAATGATATTATAAAAATATGAAAAATACCTTTACACTTGTCCTACCCCTATTTGATGATTCATGGACAACCAATAAAATCCATGGGTCAACTTGGGGACCCAATGTAGCCACATTGGTAGGAAAATGACATTAAAAACATTTTATTTAATATTAAAATAAAAATGTCACAAACAAGACATGTTTTACTAAAACAATTTTTAAATGGGGTTATACAAGACTTATTTTTGACTATAAAAATTCATTAGAAATATAAAAGGATTTACTACATCATGATACTTTTTTTATAATTTTTAGACATTAAATAAATTTAATTATTTATGACACCGTGATGATGCAGCGATTACCTCATTAATAAACGATTTAAATAAAATGAAAAGATAATGTAAAATATAAGCATCAAACTTGTCCAAAACCTATTGGATGAGAATATTTCAAACCCTTATCACCTTATACTCGAATTATATAAGTGCATGACCTTTATAATCTGAAAAGCATTGTATAATAAAGTAACATTTTTTTACTTTCCAATAGTACCCCTCCTCTCCACTTATAAAAGGCCCCCACCACTACCAACTTACTCACACATTAAAAGCCTTTTGGCTCGGCCAACCTCTGCCCAAATACTCTCCCAAATTCCCTCCCTTACTCCTAGAAGCCTAACCTTGGGCAGAAGTATTCCCAAGGAAGCCTTTGGCTTAAATCCAAAAGAGTTACCCGATTTTAAGGTAATGTCTTCTCTAATGTTGTTTTGTTTTATTTTGATTCTTAAACCCCTTAAACTCTTTTTATTCCTTTATTTTGTAACAACACCAGTATATAAAATATACTATGATGTTTTTATGATAATTATTTGGTTTAAATTTACAGACACCTTCGTCTAATGGTTAAAGAACATACTGTTTCTGTGGATGGTGAATTTCTGCCTCACGAAATGATGATTGTTCAACACTCATATAACACCTTCAAATGTGTCCCTTAATATGTCACTATATTTATATATATGATATATAATATTTTTATTTTTTACTTAAGGTTCTGTATTTTTCATTTATGTCATACCTTTATTGTTTCCATTATGGGTAAATGCGATATTTTCATTTTAGGAAGTGCGGACTACCGCCCCCTCAAAGTGATTTGAATCGTTAATCCCATATGTGGGATGTATAAAGGATGGAGTAAATGATATTATATATTATATTTTACTGGAATTATAATATACCTTTATATCATTATTATTTCATTAAATATGAAATAGAAATGAAAGTAGTGTTCATGCGTACGTACGGCTTACAATCTCCATGAACAGTGCATTTCATTTCTTACCTCTAGACGTTATGGAATATTATAAATGCATGTATATACTATATATATATGAGATATATGATATCTATATCATGAATATAATTCTAAATATAATGGATATATCCCCACATTAACAACATGTAATTATAAGAAGTTTATTTTTGACTCAAGTACTAAAGATCGACAAAACGACCGTTATTAACTTAAATAGTTACATAATGTTCATAACATGGTAATAAGTGATTTAAAAGGGAAAAAAACTTGAAAAAGGTTCTTAAGCAATTATAAATTAACTCTAGTTTATTATTCAGGAGGTTAAATAACGGTCGAGTCAAGACAGGACGCAAGGTAAGGGAATTTCTTAACCCAATTTCCATTCTTTGGGTTAATATCCTACTTTCAAATTATTTCAAAATATTATTATGTCCTATATTGTATTTGTACTTTATTTATGTGTACTTATAGTGAATACACATAATAGATCTATTTTATTTCAAAAATGATATTTTTAAGGACTTCGTCTCAAATTGAGGCATATTTGGTTTTATACACAACATTCTTTTATACAGTGTATAAACCCCTTTGACTTTTATGTTTATTCAAAAGGAATATTTTTTAGTCGAAGCGTTTTACTAAAAGACAAAAAGGGAATGTTTTTATTTCCATACATATGCGACGACAACGACTTCTCCGCCGCCGTGACCATTATTTGAGTTTCGGCTTCCTCTACAAGCCATCACTTTTTTTAATGAAAAATAAATACAATGTTTTAACTTTCTTTTATTTTGGTATTGAAAATAGTTTTGAAAGTTTTTTTATTATATCAATGTGTTGTATTGATATCTTTTGATTGAAATGTGGAAATGTTATGTTTCCTTTATGCATGTTTTATGTGATACGATTATGTTATGGTTTATGATATGTTTAATCCTATTCATATGAGGAATGCATTGGACTTAGTAAGTGACGGGTGGAGCCCTCTATAGCTCCTCGATGCATCAGTAGGTCTCATGAGAAAAAATAGTGTCTTGGCACGAGGCCTTGACAAAATCTTATTTGTGGTCTTGGCACGAGGCATTGGCTACGTGGTTATGATATTCTGGCATTAGGCATTCCATCATTATGAAAGTGGTTATTGATATTTCATGTGATTATTCCACTAGTATAATATCAATGCGAGTAAGTAAATGGAATTATTTAATTTATTTTTGCGATATTATGCTGAAGTTAAAGTTTAAAAAGGCTTTTGTTTTAGTTATACATTGTCTTAAATGTTAATGTTTATTTACGAAATCTTCCGCGATATTGTAATCCTTACTAAGCATCTGAGCTCACCCCTTTCAATGTTTTAATATTTTCCAGGATGTAAAGAAGTATTTTATGAATGACCTACAGGGATAGTCAGAAGAGGATATGAGTGTGGACTATAGAGACTTTTTTATTGTAGATTTTCAATTTATGATGTAATGTAACATTTATGAATGAATCTATTGTTTCCAAGGCTACTAAACTAATCGGTCTTTCGAGACTTGATCTTTTGTGATCATACCGACGTTACGCAATAATGCACCAACTCTGGGCAACTGGGGTCGGGGCATTACAATAAGTATATTAAAGATCTTCTTAAAAAGTATGGATATGACAACACAAAGGGTATTATTACTCTAATTTGTACCTCAAACACACATCATCTTGTTGAAGTTGGGAAACCATAAGATCAAATATCTTTTAGAGGTATGAGAAGAAGTCTACATTACATGACAGCTAGTTGTCCAGACATAATGTTTTCAGTATTCTTATGTGCAATATATCAATCCAATCCTAAGTAATCTCATTTAAATGCAGTGAAAATATTTTTTGCTACTTAAAGGGAACCATGAATTTAGGACTCTTTTATACTTCTGGAAATGATTTTGTTCTAAAAAGTTTTTCAGATGATGACTTTAGTGGATGTAGAATGGATAGAAAAAGTACATCTGAAAAATGTAATTTCTTAGGAGATTCATTAGTTTCTTGATCATGCATGAAGCAACACATAGTATCACTTTCCACTACTGAAGCTGAATATGTAGCAGCTGGAAGTTACTGTGCTCAAGTATTGTCGATGCAACACACAATCAGATACTTTTATATGAGTTTTACCAAAACACAAATTTTGTGTGATAATACTAGTGTCATTTCATTAAGTAAAACACATCACATCACTCTCGTTAAAAACACATAGATATTAGGCATCACTTTCTTAGGGATCACACATAAAAAAAATATATCATTCTTCAGTTTATCATAACAGAAGATCAACTAGCTGATATCTACTCAAAATCATTACCTTCTGATAGATTTGAATACAATAAAAAAAAGTTAGATATGATAACCATAAGGTAATATTCCTTGTTTACATTCTGTTAAAACCAATCTACTTATAGTAATAAAATCTTTTTCATTGGTAGAGTACATTTTCTGGTATGTTTTTTTTCAAAAAAAATCGTGACGATGTTCTTTTATCAAATGTTTCATAATAAAGTTTTTTTATTCTTGTAATGAAAATTTTTTTACTCAAAGTTTTCATAATGAAAATTTTCATACATAAAATTTTCTTAATGAAGAAATTTATACTTAAAATTTTCGTAATGATGATTTTCGTACTCACATTTTTCATAATGAAGATTTTCATAATCAAAATTTACATAATGGGGATTTTTGTTTTCAAATTTTTTCGTAATCAAATATTCAGAATCTAATGTTCTTCAAGAATATTTGCCCCCTCAATATGAATAATATTCCTTTTAATACGAATGGTATGATTCTTTCTTGAAATTTCGTAATCAACATTTACATACTGTTATTTTCATTTGGTTTTTAAAGATTTTCGAAGTCAGTTTTCCTTATATCTGAATTTTTTTCTTAAAGACCTCGAAATATTGGATTTTATCAAGTTTTCCTTTAGGAGATCATATCAACCTTTAGATCTGATCAAAAGGATTTCCAGCCATTGTATTGAGTTTGGAAGTTGAATCGTCGCTTCTAGAACCTATATAGAGGACCCTCGAAGGGTTTTCCCACATCGATCTCAAGCTCTTGTGTGCTGATGTTCTGACCCTCTACTTAAGCATGTTATGATGTTCTCAGTGTTTTCTCAATTCCGAATGTCTATAGAATAATCCTCTCTGAAAGATATGTCTAATGTCAAGCCAATTCTGGAGTGGCAGGTGTATTGAGAAAGGTTGCTGCATCCAAACTTCTTCAACAAGTATGATTCAATCATTTCGAGGAACATCAAATTAAATGGATGGGAGAGTGTTTTCATATCTAAGCTAGGGTCTCAAGATTTGGTAGATCCATATTTTCTTTTTGTGTTTTATGAATGAGTTGGTTTCTTTAAGGAAGAAGGCAGAGAGAAGATTTCCTTCAAGATCTATTGAAAGACCTATGATCCATCTTATACTAAGGCAGCGAGCTTAGTTGGTATTCCATACGAAGGGGAAGCTGAATTTTGTTCCCACAAGTTGCCGAATGTCAAAGTAAGTTTTTTAAAGGTGAAAGATATGGAGAGCCTCAGTCATACATATTTCAACACTTTGAAGATTTATCACCTCTCTACAAATAATCGGATCGTTGAAGTATGGGTTCAAGGATTTATCATTCCGATAAAAGTTGACAAGGACACATTGAAGAAGAGTGATATGTACACCCAAGATTTTCTAGTGAACCTAAGGAATATTAATTCTATTAATCATATTTTGATTACGATCATGAATATCATGAATGGAAATTTGAAATCTCAAATTATCATGTACCTGGCCATTCATTCTAAATTGAGTTTTTGGTGCCTAAAATCTTTTAAAATCCCATGTAGTTCAACAACGTGAAATTGAAATGTCATGATAGTCAACGATGATACTTTGAAGAGGATGAACATTAGTTTGTATAAAGACTCCTAATATTTTTATGACCTACTAGAGGAGGAATCTAAAGCTATTCCGAAGAAACAAGAAGTGGATGAACCATCCAAAAAGAAGGAAATAAGAGGAAGTTGAAGGAATTAGAAGAATATGAGAAACCCCCAAAAGGTAAGGAAGCTCAATCCACACCTCCTAAACCTATGAAGCAAGAATTACATCTAGATGAGGTTGTATCAATGTGGAGGAAAGATGAGAAAAACCAGAAGGAAGGAGAGCCACAATTTTTCTTGGATCCTGTGGAAGCAAAAGCTTTGAAAGAGAAGACTGCTCATGAGCTTGATAAGCAATCTCAAGAATAGAAGTTAAAGAAAAAGATGTCTGAATTTGAGGTAGTATAATCTTTTCTGAGGGATACTGAGACAACATTAGAGATCATTCTGGTACATGAATCTTTCTTGGTAGAGGCTTTACCATAGACAGTGGGTAAAAAATTTCTCACTCCGGAAAATTTCCAAGAAAAATTGTTGAAGAAAAAGAAGTAGATAATGTTGCGGAAGAAGTGGAAGAAGTTGAATGAATTGACGACACAGATGATTTGATAAATCAACTAGAAGACATTCATGAGAATAAAGTCCCATCCAAATATTTTTCAATCCTAACCTTTCAAGACGAATCTTCATAGATTGATACTCCTGGGTTAGATAACAAGGATGAAGATTAAGTAAACAAGATGTCCGAGGAAGAAAGTTTTTATCATAATTTTATTCATTCTTTTGATGTTGAGGAAGAAGATGAGAAGGAGAAGATAGATGAAGATAGAATTGTTCACCAATCTGACAGTGAACATGAATCTCCGGATGAAGAAGTCATTTTGAGAACTAATAAAGGGAAATAAGAGGTTGTTGATACACCTAGTAAAGCTATTTTGAAGAAGAAAGAAGCGGGTGTATCTTCAAAGAGGGAAGCTACTGAGCAAGAGAATGATGCCTCACCAAAAAAAGTCTCAGATTTGGAATCATCATCTCTATGACATGATTTTGTTCTGAAATCATTGAAGAATCTTGTTGGGACCTTTCCGATTTTTCCAATCATAAACTCTAGATGCCAGATGCTTAAACAAACATTAAATTAGAAATCAGATTCAGTATCCATGATGATGGATAAGTGTGTAAATCATGAGGCTGATTTCATGAATTTCTTCATTAACTACTATGCCCACAAATGATCCTTTAAGAAAATGGTTGGTTGGTCAAAGAAAACTGTTGAAGATTTGAGAGAACATGATGAGTTCCAAAATGGTTTCAAGGAGGATTTTGACATAGAAGATGGTACGATCAAGGATCTCACTAGTATC
Source organism: Viscum album (assembly GCA_963277665.1). Lineage (NCBI taxonomy): Eukaryota > Viridiplantae > Streptophyta > Magnoliopsida > Santalales > Viscaceae > Viscum > Viscum album. The sequence goes on from OY728157.1 coordinate 797,316,580, forward strand.
TTTGCGAAAAAGATAACCCTTGAGCAGAATACTCTGATTCAAGAAGTAAAGGATCTGAATGGGAAGTTTTATTTTGTTTCCCAAATATGGAAGAGAGAAATAGATCTTTGGATTGAGATAGAAGAAAATCTTGTTAAGATGGAAGAAGTCCTGAAGGCTCAGGCAGAGGCTCTTAAGTCTCATGAAGAAAAAATCAATGCTTTTGAGAAGAAAGCTGAGGATCAAGATCATCTTCTTAAGCGAGTAGAGGAATATCATAAGGAGATAAAAAATCTGAAGACTATAGTTAAGAATTTGATGTCGAAGAAAAAGGAAGGATAACTTTGTTGCAATCAAATATTTTTTGTACTTTTCTTCCATGTAAAAATTATTTCTAATCATAATGAAATTTTTGGTTTCTTGTCTTTTGGATTTCTTGTGCTAATCATTCAGGAACCATAATTTCTTTTCCATTCCCTCAAATTTATCATAAAAATCACAAAGGGGGATAAAGGAAAAAGAAATATAATTAAGGAAGAAATATCCCTATTTTAGGGTGAGTTTATCTAAGGGGGAGTTTTCATTAACAAAGATTTATGTACTCAAGATAATGAAAAATCTTATTTTGGAAATCTAGAATACGATCCTTAGTGTTCCAAAGCCCGAAGGGGAGTTATTCATATTCATATTTTCCCATATGAAAAGGGAGATAAGTTTTATTTTTTAAGTCCTTATTTTCTTTTTCTTAAGGATGTTTGTGCTTTCATAAAAGGGGGATATTGTTGAGTCAATAAGGTTTTACTTATTAATGTTCCATTCCTTCATGTTTGGGGATATTGTTAAGTCAATAAGGTTTCCTTATGACATTATTATTCCTTCTTGTTTTGAAAATCACAAACACCATATCTCAAGGAAAATTTCATTTACTTTATGTTTTACTTATATAAGGAAAATTTTTCTTCCACAAGGACATTTATCCACACCATGTATTTCATTATTCATTTTATCTCTAAGTATAAAAATTGGTTTCATATCAAAAAACCTCAGAATCATATAATACTTTGGTATAAAGCATTATGTATTCGGGATCCGAGTTCAGACTCCGAACTCTTATGAGTTCTAACTCTGAATTCTAATGAATTTAGACTCCGAACATTGTAAGTTCGGACTCCAAATTCTAATTAATTCAGACTCCGAACATAGTAAGTTCAGAATCCAAATTCTAATGAATTCAATCTAGGAACATTGTATGTTTAGACTTCGATTTCTAATGAATTCAGACTCTGAACATTCTATGTTCTGACTCCAAATTCTCATGAACTATGACTCCAAACATTATAAGTTCCGGGATCCGAATACTTGTGAATCCAGATTCTGGATTTCTTAGAAATTCATACTCTGGAATTCTATAGAGTTCAGGTTCCGAATTCATTAGAAAGTAGAATCTGAATATCCATTTATTTTAGACACCGAATGTTTTTTTGGTTACACTATGAACATTTATTTTCTTACATTCTGAATATTTGATTTTGGTTATGTAACCATAGTTTTTCTTACACTTGTTTTTGTTATAAATCTATGTAGTTCATTCTATTAAAAACTAATCATTGTTAGAGTTACACATGTATAGGTTATCCGAAATTAAATGAAAAATATGACCATTAGAGGAGGGACCCGACCGTTGGTGTTGTGCCTATAAATAGAATCTCATTTGAATGAGCTCAAAACAAGTTGATCAATCAAGAGATTACATGTTTCTGATGTAATTTCTAGAGAGAGAAACTTTATTGCTTTGTGTGTATTGAACACCTTTTTCAGATTTTATTCGTCCGACTCTGAATGTTGCAGATTACATTCGAGGACTTCTAGGGATTGGAAGACAGAGGTGTCGATTACCTTGAAGTTGAGGGCTTCATTATTGAGGAAGACAGAGGTGTCGACTACCTTGAAGTTGAGTTCTTGTGGGGATAGCAAGAAAAACTCTGATATTTGTATCGAGGGCTTACCCTAGTGTGGGTAAGATTGACTTTCTTGAAAGTATAAAACAAGGGACCTTTATCCAAGTTTGTTGGATACCCTTCTCTTTGGGTTAAAAGATTTACTACATGTTACTCGTTTTGTTACATGTTTTCTTCTGCATTTTAATTGTTGAGGAAAGTATAACTGACTTATACTTCCTTATACTTGTGTACTCTAATTTAGTAATATTCTATACGCTTTAAGGTAGAAACATTATCATTGTAAAATTTTGATAAGTTTCCTTTCCGTAATCACCTTTTCAAAATCACTTTCTCAAAATCCTATTTCTGGAATCTAGCAAGTGAGTAGAACTGTAGGTTTTGTGAATTAAATTGCTTAACCTTGTCAAAACATAACAATATTTAAATGTTCCAAAGGAATTTTTTGATGTTTAAAGTTCACCCCCCTATTGTATATTGATAATCATACGATACTATAATAAGTGTCTCCATTCATTATATTGATCCAAAAGGTTAAAGGTTTAGGCTTTGAAATGTGAAAAGTATATTCAAGTGCCTATAATCACATTGAAGAAGAAAATACTTCAATAATATGTATGAATAATTTTTTGGTAAATTATTGTGATAGTTTACAAATAAAAATGAAATGTTTTAACTTTTCTGGACATTATTATTTTGACCATATTATTAACAGGAGTTAAGACCACTTCATAATAAACACTAGTTATAGATCAACACATTAACATTAATAGTGAAAAAAATATGTATAATGTTTATAATAATGGAATGTAAATGAGGAATTTATTATACAAGAACATTAACAAGAGTTAAGGAATGAATCTAAGAATGAAATGTTTTCACAATGTGTGTTATTATTCTGAGATTAATAGGAAAATTCTATATCACAAGTAATTTGATTCTTTAGACCTCATGATTATAGTAATATACAATGAAATTGTTCTAATATAATCACAAAAATATTTCAAACATATGTGGATTTTTATTATCCTTTACCACCCAATTTCCCACATCAAACATATAAGATGCAGTACCATGTCATAATATAAATGTGTTCCTGACATGGGAGAATAAATAATTCCAAAAAAATTAGATTATCTTATATAAATATCAATCAATAATGAATTATTCCCCTAATATATTGGTTGTTACATAATTAATTAAGAATTACATATAATTTTACAACACTAAATAGATCCAAATCTAGATTTTTTACCTGACTATAGGAATTGCTTCCCCTAGATCAGGAATCTTCTTATTTGACCCAATCATTTATTTCCATGAAATTTCTTGCCTGAATAAATATTCATATATATTTTTTAATAAAATTTGATTGAATGGAAATTCTATAAACTATTATAAAGGTTCATATATTATGAAGGGAAGTAAGAATTCCTGGGTGGCTGTAATGTACTCCTATTTTTTTGGCATACCTTATACGCTCTACTACAACAAGCTAACCATGGAACCAGTTTAATGGTCTACATTTCATTATAAGTTATCACAATTCCAACATTTTTTTCATCATTAATGGAAACTATGAACCTAATAAAATTTACATTGGTTACCTATGAACCTAATTCCCCAGGCCTATAAAAGGACCACTAACCTTGAAAATGAGTATTGGAGAAACCTCAATGGAATATGAGTGAATAATACAGTTTAAAACTATGATCCCATTGTACAAAGGTAAAATAAAAATTCTCTCATGAACCCATATTACCAATTGGTCACCCATTCAACCTGATCGATAAAAATGGTAAAACATTACAAAGGTACCCATATGTGGGATAAATCTAGATTTAAATTTACATCAAATATTATATCTCTATTTTCAACCCAAAAAAGGTCACATCAATACTTCATGAGGAAAACCAAGATGTCACATTTACCTAGGTAAATTACATATTTAAAATTATAATTCCAAACATTTTAAAAAAAACTTTTTGTAACCTAATCTCTCAAAGAGAGTCACCAAATTATTCCCACCACATCAATATATAGATTATATAATGAGGTTTTAAACAACATTTTACATATATTAGATCACGAATTACCTATGTTATAAGAATCATACTTACATTGATAGATCACCTCTAGTTTTAATCCATATAGTGTAATATACTCGGGATATACTGAATAATGAATTTATTTATTATAGATTACACTCTCTATTTGATGATTAGGGGAAGCTTATATAGCTTAAACCAATCAACTAAACTAACATGGTTGTCCTAAACTAGTATCATTCCCAATGTATTCCTAGGAAATTATTTAATCAACTCCCTTATATAATATTAGTAATCTATAAAACAAAAGTTTTTTATTTTTAGGTGTAATCCCTAAACTACCATAACATAACCAATCTTTCAATTTAAACCAGAATGGCTTTCCTATGTTTAATTCCCACACAAAACATCCCTAGGATAATTTTAACCTTGAGATATATTTCACATAACATTAATCTTAAAACAAGAGGTTGTCGAATTATTAACAAAAACAAACTGAAAATATAGTTATAGACCCACTATAATAAATGATACCCCATTGACACTAGATGCATGACCATAAAATGCACAACAGTATCCATAGATGCACAATCATAAAATGAAATGCACTACTTATGAATGGATGAGCCGGAAATACAATAACAATTTTCAGGACCCGTTAATATTAATGTAATTATGCACCTTATATAAAAACAATAAAATAAATGGAATATTATTCTAATCATTTAGATTTTTTGGAAACCCTTCTCATAGGTAAAATTCCCACTCCCAAACAACTTTTTTCTCCCTAGATTGTGACAGGTTATAGAAAACCTAGGTGTATGGATTAAAAAAGTTCATAACTGACAAATGAAAGGGACTATATAATTCTTTTTATACTTATATAGAATTGATGATAACTATAGATTTTCAAATTCATTCATGGATTCAATCAATCACATTCAGAACAATAGTAATCAGTATTGTCACTATTAATTTTTTTACGAATATGTCTTAAATAGTTAGGGGAATATTGATCTAGAATATAATTCCCCTCAAGAGAAATTTTTATCCTCATCCTCTTGATCACAATGTATAATTTTTAAATTTTTTATATTTTCACAATGGCTTATTTTCTTTTTGAAGGTGGGTCTCTGTATAATAAAATGTAAGATATTTTATTTGAGAAAATAAACTAGTGTAATAGTTATCTTTTCTCATTCATTGATCTTCATAAAAAATACTATAGATATTAAATGATTTTACTTCTATATAGATAATAATGATTAATAGTATGGTGGGACAAAGTACTATGGGAATATGAGGACACCATAGTTGATGGTGGATGAGATAGTGGAGTGTGAGTAAGAAAAATTATATATATGATCTATATAGATAATTAAATTAGTTTATAATGAGATATTTTGTGTTTAGACTGATTCCATCATTTTTCAAGGATAAAATTGGAATAGGCATCACTGGTGACTTTACACTACCCTTCTATGAAGGCGATACGATATCATGGACTACATACTAGTGAATATTTTCCATGTAGTAATATTTTTCCATATATTTGGAAAATTTTATAATAATGGACTCAATTTATTTTTTTATATATTACATAAAAATATAAAAAAATAATAGAACTTATATCTAATAACCAATTTTAAAAAATTCACAATTTCATCAACGCACAATAATACCTCAAATATAGATATAAAAATAATTTTTTCATGCCTGATGGAATTTAAGATATAGATAACTTGTTATTTGACCCCCTTAGATTTCCCATATATTTAGACAAGATATAATAGAGGCCCGTTGAACAATCCTAATTATGAGATATATTAATAATCATCTATTTTACATGGTATGATCATGATATGCAATGGTATCACTATTAAAAACATATTATTAGATGAAATTGATAAATTAATTGGTATTAAACATTAATATTGTGTATTTCTAGGATATTATAAATACATAAAAATATATAATGTTCAAAAACCAAAATTTTCTAAGTTAAATCAAAATATTCATCCACTTAACTTACTAAATTTATTTTTCATTATCGTATAAAACTACAATGAGAAGCTGTGGTTTTTTATCCTATTAGGACTAAAAAAATAAATTATGTTTACATCTATGATCATCTCCATTAGATTCTATCCAACCATTGTATCTAAAAAATAAAATACAATGTAGTAGGATCTAAAATATATCATTATTTTATATATCATTATATCAATAACTCAATATCCTTCTTATCAGATGTCTTTATAAGGATTAATCATTTGTATGTATTTTTAGACATAAATGCAATTTAATCTATTGACATAGATATATAATTAATTAGTATGGTTAATAGTGAGTTATGGGAGTGAATGTAGGTGTACGTTATAATATATATGTTAAATTAATAAAAAAATATTTCTTTTGTGTGAATTTGATATATAGTTTATGTGATAGATGTTTCAAATAATATTATTTCATGAAATGAGGTTGGGGTAGTCCATTTTTTTATTTCATAGGGATATTTATGTTCTGTGTATAATAAGATGTGATAGAACCCTTAATAATTAGTAAAGGGTTGAAAATTTAAAATTCATCTATTTACAAATAATAGGGTTTGGAAATTTAATGTGTGTGTCAAATTAGTATTAAGATAATTATAAATAGTTAGGGTAAAGGATTTGTATGGGTAATAATGTAAGGATTTTAATTATTGGACTCTTTTGGATTATGGGTTTGAATAATTACAATAGGGACATAGTTCGGGGTTATAATGTTCGTGGTAGAGGGAGAGTTGTAGGTTTGGGTTATAAAATCATGGTTATGTGTATATCGTTTTTCTAGTATATTAGGTGGTACTAGGTTTCAAAGAGATGAAAATATGGTAGAACATTTCATATTATTGTTTTCATTATAGTAAACAAGATATCATATGAAGCCTTGTTGTGAATGTTATCATTTTTTATAACAATATTATTTCACTCATTAGTTGTGTATAATCATATTTTTCTATGTAGATGACCAAATTAATTAAAAGGCCAGAGAAAGAAATAAGGGAAATGGGGCTGGTGTTAGGGTATGGTTCTTCATTTGGAAATGTTATATAAATCATGCAATGAATATATGGGTTTAAAATTATTTTGGTTTCCACGTTTTATATATATCATATTAAAAATAGCAATTAAAATTTCCCAACAACAATGATATTTCCCTTGTTTGTGATCTTTTATGATAAATAATGATGGAAGTCACAATGGTTCAGCTATTTTTGAAATTTCCACATCTTTAGAGTTAACCGTTTCTTATTTTGAAATGGTCTTATGTGAGCCTCACAATGGTTCTAACTTCTTTTCTAAATTTTTTATTTCATTTTTTTCTATTTTTACAAGATAATTTCAATAAATTATTCATTAAATTTATTAATTCCATGAATGAATACATTAGGTGAGGCTAATCAATGGCTTCCCATTTTGAATATTTTTTATAAGTATCATATTCAAACATAATGAAATCATGGAAAATTAAAACAACAGGAAATATTTTAATATTTTTGTAAAATTAACTGGGTTTTTTATAAATTAGTATGTCTTTGGTAATGTAGTTATTGATATGAAATTGGACCATCAATTATATTTGATGAAGAGAATATAATCTTGTGTAAAATTCACCTTATATAGATTCTACCTTTTAATATTATTGTTTAATGGGGATTGATATGAAAATAGACTACCATGAGTGGTAAAATCATATTAAAATCCATTATTATAATGAATTATTATGGTGGAATCATATTTTTTATTAGGGATGAAAAATCATATTACCAATGTTGTTGATGTATTATATATAAATATGTATTAGTTTTAATCTATAAATATATGGTGTGGTTATTGATAATGTAAAATGTCGAAATTAAAATAGTATGAAAACTCTATATCTTATCATATGAGTAATCAGTGGTTGATCAACGGTTTTAAGTGCAAATTTTATATTATCATAGTTCCCAAAATGATGGAATATTCTTCTAACTTGAAATAAATGAGATATAACTTGATCAATAACCTCACATATGTTGTTTTTATGTTTGTTGATTTTTATCATTCCAATGATCACTGTTAGAAGACCTTCAATCCTATGTGTACGGTGGTGAAATAATTTATTGTCTAATAATACAATATTGGTGCTCTGTTAATGTCCTAGAAAAATCCATGTCATTGGAGGGTCATCCAATGTGATTATTAATGTGAACATATCATCTAATCACATGTTAATAATTTATTGTCATAAAAATTTCCTTACTCAAGTTATTTTACATAATGTAATGATTAATTATAGGGATAGAATTAAATACCCATTAGAGTGTTTAATAAAATAGAAAAACTTTATCAAATAATGACAACAAAAAATTATATTTATCACTATAAATTTACATTTTAAATTAAAATTAGTATTTATTATGTTCAAAATAACTCAATCATAACAAGCCCTTCCAAAAAACTGATACAAAATTTTGCTTTTATTCCTATGTATACATGTTCATAAAAAAGGGATACTAGAGAAATTCATGTAAATGAAAATAAATCTTAAACTTTTAATGATTTTTTCCCAAACTAATCAAGATAATAATCTCATTTAATGTAATTATTCATCTATGTAAATTATTCTATATATTAATTTGTTGTTTTTATTAATTCATTTTAGTGTGTATGGTCCAACCAGAAGTATGTTGGTGAATTAGATACTACCACAAATTCAACTATTTTTCTATCTACAGGATATGGTTCCATCATTTTGTTCAATACATTATTTCCCAACATAGTCAAATATAATGTACGAATATTTTTTTAGTTCCCATATCCATATAAAGTATTCCATTTGTGATTGTAAATAGTTAAAGAGATATCCTGACTCTATAAAAACATTCTACTATTTTTTATATTAGAATACATAACATATAAAATGTTTTTTTACAGGTTTTTGAAAAAGATTTGATGTAATTTCAGTGCTTTCATGGGGTATTTAGATAGAATTGGTGTGTGAAAATTTAATTATCAAAAAATAAATTTGAATCCCTGAATAGACTATCATTGTTCTTAATACGTTCGATAAATTTACATTATGTTTTGGCTTATAAAATAATTTTGGATGAGATAATCTCAAGTAGTGTACATATAGTACATTCATGGTGGATGAGTACATAGGTTCTAGATAAAGGTATCTTTAGAATTATAATAATTTCACATGTATTAAAATCTTCAAATTCATAGGATTTAGATCATCAAAACATTATTTACCTACTCTTTCAAATATATTTTTATGTGTCATTAAAAAATATTTTCTTATGAGTTCATTTTATAATGATGTGATGTGGAATTTTTTCTGGAACAATAAAGTATCTATTGGCATTACATCATCAATATTATCAATTTGTTTGTAGAAAACTTATTCGTAACATTCATCACAACATTAAATTGGATAAAATGTTATACTGTAATATTGATGAATGAAATAAAATTAGTTTTATTTACACCCACATAGAAATATGAGTAAATGGTGGACTTTATCATATAATAAGGTGTCCCAACAGCTATATTTTGTATTTGAATGCTTCAATGGGTCTTGAAACATGTTATGTTGGGACAGAACAGAAATTTCAATTGTCAGAATAATCAAGCGGTCCATTTTAGTTATACATATATAGGGCTTATTTTCACCTATGTAATGCGATAAAATTTATAGCTAATTTTTTATACTATGTAAGACATCAATATTATTCATATATATATTTATAAAATCCTTTTTCACTATTTTCTTAGATTTTATATAAAATATTCCATGTATAATGGATAGTTACCCATTTATTTTATTTCCTATTATTGATTAATAAAAATCAATGATTTTGTTAACCTAATAAATAAACACACATTCAAATTAAATTTGGTGTTATTCATAAAACATCATATAAATATCATGGAAAATTGATTTTTGGTAACAATATTCTTTGACTATAAACAAATTATACATGGTAAGTTTCCCATGTACGTATTCAAGCTCTATATGAATAAAGAACCATAAAACATTGGTCACATATTCACCAATAATTTCAATATCCAATTTCATTTTTAGTTGTTTTAGGGATAGATAACTAACCATTAGTGGAGTTTGGATGGAGGAGAAAAAATATTTTAACAAAAAAAAATAAATCATGGTGAATTTTAGATAAAATAATTTATTTTAAAAACCTATTCGAAATGAAAATTTAAATTTAAACAAGATGATACATATTTGATAAGAATTATTATTATATTATAGAAACAATAAAACCACTAGTAAACAAAAATATACAAATCAATTTAAAATACTTTGATTTAAGAAAATTATTTTCCTCATTAGGTAAATATTCATTTCCATAATAAATTAAATCCACAACTTTTAACTGATTATTAGGAAAATATATGATATTAATTAATATTAACAAATTTATTTGAATTTTTTAAATTTTAAAATTTTATCATAAGTACATAATTATAAAAGGGATATTTCTTAATAAATGTTTTTAATATTATTTTTAGTTTCATTTATGAAATATATTTTTCTAATTGAATTTTATAAAATGAATACAATATTTGAATTTAAAATTCAAAAATTATATTGGTATGAATTGATTAATTCTTATAAAATAGATTTATTTTTTATGAATAATCAACATACATTTCTTACCAATATATATGAAATAAATATTAGTTTATTAAACTACTTAATTGATCAAAACATTTTCCCAAAAAAATAAATACATTTTTAAATACCATTGTGATTTTACCAAAAATATTTTTTGACAATTTATGAACTTATGAATTATTTTCTAATAAAAAAATTTTAGTTTATCCATTTAATTTAATATTAATATGTTAAAATTATATTTTTTATATCATTGAAATATAAATTACATTATTTTACTTATTAAAATCATATATATGTAATATAAATCAAATGCACAGACAATTGTATCATGAAAATATATATATGCTTAAAAATAAACATTTATAAAAAAAGGTTTTCACTCATTACATGTGTTAATGTAAAAAATAAATTTTTTAACACATATAAATTTAATCTTATAGAACATATTTCATATTTAGAATCAGTATGTAACAATTATTTAATGAGGTAACTTTAATTTTTAATAATTGAAATTAAATGACATATGTAAAAAACCAGTTGATGCTTTAACACATAAATTAGTAAAATTGAAAATTATTAGATTAAAATACATAAAAACATGTTGAAAACATGTGTGAAAATGAATGGTGCCAGTATTGTGAACTTTATCTCAAATGAAATTATATTATATAAATTTTTTATTATTCTTGACATGTGAAACTTGGGAACTCTTTATATTAAGTTGAAATATTTTTAAAAATGTCAATCTCCCAAAATATAAAATGGGACTATCACTACCCTTTTTGAAACACCATAAGACATTCAACTAAAAAATATGAAATTTTTACATCTTATGGAATACTATTACATTATATTAATCCTTTGGTCCTAATATATTTCATTAAAATGTCCTTTTTTGATGAATCCTCAAATTAAAATGGAAATATTACAACATTAGTACTCATTATTTTCCAAAAGTTATTTGTCTTTATCTTTTGATTTAAATTATAATTTTGTAATTTATATAAAATTAAAATATTATTGTGTTTAAAAATAATGTTTTTATACTATGGAAAAAACTGTTAGACACATTTCCCATTTTCTATTGATAAAAATAAAACAATCATTCCTACGATGTATGGACTGTTGTCTCCACAAAGCAATGACATCCATTTGTTTACCACCACCTCTATTAATTGATTATAAGGGTGATATTAAAGAATTAATAAGAAATATATAATATAATTATGATTATAAAGAGACAAATTATAATCTACCATCATTTCATTTCATTATTTAAAAAAATGGAAACTGTGCATTGTCTGGAGTAATTCATCCATGAAATAATAGAAAAAGTTTTTCATCTAGATTCTTTTATACTTAATAATATATCCAAAAATATAATTTTAAAAAATAAAATAATAAAAATAATATCATTATTATTTATTATTAATGATATTTTTTACCAAATAAACCACTTGCATAATTATAATGTTCCATTTATTATGGTATTCTCAAATTTGTGTGGTTATAAAAACTTACATGAACAATGAGGAATTATGAAAATTTTCATAGAAATGATGAAAAACAACCATATTAAGAAATAATATCAATAAAATTAATAATACTCTCCCATGATATTAAATATATATAATACCTAAATAATATAAATGTTCAGAATAATGATAAATGATATCTATAAAATTTTATGGATATGAATGATTTTTTAAAATAATTTATGAATACATTGATATTTTTTATAAAGTAGATTTAGATGGTATAGTTGATGCCTATAATTAAGGTAAGTGTTTCTTGTGTTAGATTTAGATTCTTGAGAAAAATTTCTTGTTAAAGACAATGTTTTTTGGGAATGGTGTATCTACTACTCATTTAATATTTATTTTTATGATCCTATATTATTTTAAAATATTTATTATTTCATTTGAAATTATATCTTTCATGTTGTTTTGACTTGAATGTTTCTGATATCATAAGGGTTCTCTACCATAAATTAGAATTCTTTACGACATGTCTAGGATAAAAACCATGTTTTTTTTCTATTCTCTTACATCAATGTTGTAATTTTATTCCATTATTGTATTATATTTCATGACATTTAATACTCTATTCCAAGTTCATTTTCTTATGGGGATTTGAATAAAAATTTATAAAATATTTATGGGTTTTTTCTAACATAATTTCCTTCCTTTGAGTTATAATATTTTCTATTGAACTCAATTATTCCATGATTAATTTATTATATATAATAGAAACTTTATATTGTATTCCCTCTATTGATTTTGTGGTATTAAAACACATCCTTGTGGCCTCATTTTCAAATTATTCTTAACTCAATGATTGTTACACATGAAAGGGTTGTTGCATCTCAAATCTTATTTCTTGATAAATACTTCTTATTATACAGAAATTTGAGAGTATATTGGGTATATTATACCTATTTATTAAATTAAATTATTATTTAATTTAACAAAATTTGAAATTAAAATTCATTTTATTAAATTAATGAGGGGTTGGATTTAAATGTTAAACAAACTAAACGGATTATTTTTGATACATCATTTTACTCAGTGTCTAATCCTAGTTAAGGTTTTGTATATTGTCAATTGGTTAGAGGACTTACTATATCATCTATGAATTTAGTGGTGGTGGTGTAGTTGGATGCAATTTTTGATTGGGTTGTGAACAGTTTTCATTGTTCTATCAATCCTTTGCATTTTTTTATTTTCATGTGTCTTTTAGAGGCTGATGTTCTTCATTTCAATCTCTATTGTCAAAGGAAACTATGTTTCATATGTTCTTTAGATTTTTATATCTATGAAATTTTTATATTTCAATATTTTCCTTATATTATATTTAATTACTTTGGGGTTGTAGTGAAATTTATTTTTTTTACAATGTGGTGGCCTTGTTTGGAAAAGAAACATTTTTTAAATGGTTTCTCTTTATTATGGTTTTTAACACACCGAGAATTTGATTGGATTCCATAAATTTTAATTTATGTTTGAAATATATATTGATAGACTTATCAAATTGTGTAAACATGGTTTTATAATTTAAGTACGTTTAACTCTTTGTTTGGGTAATGCACGAAGTGGTTTTATATCAAATTAGTGTGTGTAATTCCACTGGAGGTTGTATTTTTTGGATCCAACTTTTGATAGGACTATGGAATTTCATTAATTTTTAGCACATATGCACATAAGTTAGAGCCTAAGTAGTGTGATTTTCCATTTTTGAATTATCTATCACATGAAGTTATATTTCATGGTTATTATGCACATGCTTATATTATGATGTAATCATGGTTGGTTACCTACACTCATTACAAATTCCAAGATTTTGTGAATATAGTATATTTTTTTGTGAATCAACATAATCACACAAAAAAAATTATTATAGGTATTACCATGCCTAAAGTGTTTTCTACATTTCATGTGTGTGGTTTCATGTTTTGGTAGACTAAAGTTAGGATTGTTGGAATTTGGGTAATAATTGTGGAAAAGGGCACTCGACAGCTAACATTTGTGTCCAAATCCCAGCTACCATGGGTGGTTAGGGATTATTTCCAAGATCAATTCATAGTGGTTGAGGTTATTTGATTGAAACAAATCTGGGGTTTATTTAAATGGACCAATTCCTTCTTTTTTATTTAGTATTTATTCAGAGAATTCATAATTGCATTAAATTCATGTTATTTTAAAGCATTGATAAGGGTAATTGAATTCGTTCATATGATTTTAAAATATTCTCATAGATAATTTTATTTCTCTTATGTTTATTAGACAATTCATCCCATAATATATCTTCCATATATAATTGAGAGAGAATTGAGAGAGTTTTTGAAATAAAATCCTCCAGTGGACCCTTCATTAGTAGAAGTTGTAATCTCCACTATTGATAATCTGGGTCAAAATGGTGTCAGTAACCTAGTATGAGGAGTGGGTTATGACACAGAATTAATGAAACAACATCCACCTATCTTTTGTGGTGAAAACTGGCCCTAATAATAAGAATATTTTCGTGATAATATTGAAAAGATGTATAATATTTTTATTACCATGTGGACTCTATGGTTGGTTACCCATGTATATTCTTGAATGATTGAGTAGGAGATAGTGGGAATATATTTTTAAAGATATGTTTAACATGAATCTCACTGATATATTATATTGGAAAATGACCTGAGGGTTGTTAACATCGAAGTAAGGAGAGCATACAGTTTTAAAGTATTCCACAATTTTTTTCAATTGGTTTACTTGGCACTAGAAATTTCCACCAATTATTAAGTAAATACCCAAGAAGGTATAGGGGAAATAAATCCATTAAATGTTGATTATCATGTTCTATATGACCCTTATAGAGCCGGTCAAAGAGGATGTTTTTTCATATGTGGGAATAGCTGGAAAAAAGTGTTTTGGTCGAGCATCTGTTGGTACATTCAATAGTTAGGGTGTATCTTCTAAACAGAAAAGGAAGAGAAAAAGTTGCTAGTTTTATTCAGGAATAGTTTCATGGGATTCATTAGGGCAGTAGTAGGTTTTTTCTATCAGTATCAAAAAGATTTTTCAAACCAACATAATTGTATGAAGGCTCCCAAGACTTGTCATTATTTTGGCCAATCTTTCCATTTAAGATGTTTTTGTAAAATGATTATGAAATTAATAAATGCTATAACTGGTCTTAAAAATGGTTTACAGGTTCATACAGATGCTTCAATGGGTGGTGTATCTTATAACCATGTTAGGTGGGGTATTCAAGTGACTATGAAACCTCAAGGATGATCTATGCCTAGATATTTTTATGTGGTGTAGTATTCTCTAGAATAGTTTGAAGTTGGGAAAATAAATATTAATGTTATGATTTTTAAATCATCTTTTTTGCTGTTTTCATTATTTTACAAATGTTTTAATCATTATATTGTATATTAAATGTTAGTTTACATGTTAAGGTTATTTTCAGAGCATATTTCAATATTTTTTGATATTTTTAGTACTTTTATAAATTGGGTTGAACTATTTATTAGTTTTTCAACATGTCAAGTGATGATATTAAATAATGTGGTAGAGATCCACTTCATGGTGGCTGATCTGGATAACTTTGACTAAATTAAATTCATTGAATATATTATCTACATTAAGACCAAGTTATATTTTAATCAATATTGAGTGTAGTTTTTATCTACATATTGAATCACTCATGTATTTTAGAGTGAGTGGGATTTATTTTATGGAAGAGCATGGCTTGTTGTACCTTATTCTAGGTTTATCTCATGTAAGTTGTTTGAAATGTACGTAGATTATATTGAAACATGTTTTTATTTTCCCTACAAAATGTGTCGTGTGTGTACCCCGAGGACTTTATGATGGATGTTTACTGATTAACACCACAAAAGAAGGTTGATTATATCACAGATATACTACCTAGTATGATGCACATTTCTATTCCATATTATCATATGGAACCAATTGAGTTGGTAGAGATTAAGGTCTATCTTGTAGCTCTCGATGCTATTGGATTTATTCATATGATCATGTCACTCTTAGCTTCATGATTCTTATTTTCTAAAAAGTAAATAAGAGCCTCAGACATTTTATATTTTATCAAAACCTAAACTCAATGACTATTAAGAAAAAATAATCCTAGATCATGATTAATAATCTATTTTATCATCTTATAAGAGAAATTATATTTAAAACATTGTCCTTATGTCATGGTATCACCATTTTATAGACCTAGAAGTGGTTATAACAAAGACAACATTTAGGATTAGCAATGGGTATTTCGTGTTTTTTGTTATGCCTTTCAGCCTCAATAATTATTTTTGGTTTTTTTTTAATTGATGAAGTGTTCCTTTTTCCACTTATTGGAATCTTTTTTAAGATTCTTCATGGATGATATTTCAGTTTACCCCATGTTAGAGGAGTAGAACATGGGCCATTTAGATATGATTCTTATTTCTTTGAGGGAATATCATCAGTATGGTATTCATTATAAATTTGAGTTTTGGATTTAAGAAGATATTTTTTGGGGAATTTTTTTTTCAAATAGGGTTTAAATGTAGATCTTATAATGTTATTGGATTTTATATCTTGGGAGTGGTCAATTAATGTGTTTAAGATTAAAATCATTATTTTTTTTCTATTTATTATATGAATATTGTTTTTAAACTTCTCTAAACATATATATCTGATGATTCCTTTAACACATAAGCGTGTAATTATTGATTTGAATGATTAGTTTCATAGAAATATTTAGGAACTAAAGTTGAGAATTTGTTAATCTATAGTTTTCATTATTCCAGAACTCTTTTTTGGTAATGATGATTTATGGGATGCTTCTAGAAGTGGTTTTGGGTGTTTCTTGATGCATAGGAGATTGGTTCTTTACTATAGATCTCACAATTTTGGGAATATTCAAAAGATATACACTATCTGTGATCTTTTGTAGGTATTATTTATAAAAGAACTCCAAATGGGGAATAACTCCCTCTTTAAAGAGAAGTTCATAATATATTATAATCATACTAATCTGAAATGTACAGTCACTCAGAGGATTTCATCCATGCAAAATATATGTTGGGTTTATTATCATTGGAATTTTCATTTTGAACATTCATATACTCATAGGAAATGGAATGTGGTCACCGATTCCCTAAAACAATTTCTACAAAAGTAGTCAAGGAATCAGTGGAATTATGGTCTCTAATGATTTTGTTTTTTGAGATGGTCATGATAATTTGGATTCTGGTAGTCGTTATCATTAGAAAACTGGTGGTGATGATGAATTCATTTTCATTCATAGTGCACAATGTGAGGAGGATCGTGGCTTGAGGCTATGATAATGGATCTGTTTTGTATTTAAACCTTCAATGTTATAAAATAGAATTTCAAATGTGAATTTTGTTTATATAGGGGTATATTCTAAAATTGTGTTTTTTTAATATTCCCACTAAACAAAAAGTATCTTTTAAAAATAAAAAAAATGGATTGAAGAGTAGCTTGGGAGTGGAAGAAGATGGTGGTAAGGACTGTTTTTGTTTGATGAAGTTTGACTCATCATTTGATGAGAGATTTTCTTTTTACAATGTAGCTGACACTAAATGCCAACACATTACTACAAATATTTATAATGGAGAGACATTGGGTTATTGGATTCAGTGGCCCACTAGAGAATTATTATTCTGAAGAAGATTTATCATTCCATTTTCACTAAGTCAGATCTTAGAGGACAATGGGAGCCATTCTGTTTGGTCAATGCACCCATGTAATAGAATGATGTTTCACAATTTTATATGACTATATTTTTTGTCAGTAATGAGATGATAAATTATGGACACTAAATCATGATTTCTTTCATATTATAGAATTCTTGGGGAACACCAGAGACCTACAGGTTCTTTGAATCCCATACCCATTATGGTATATAAATGGGATAAAATATAAATGGAATTCATCATTTGTTTACCATGTACTCCTAGTGTGAATTTTTTGATTTTTATGATCATTGCTTGAACCTTGAAATATATGCATTTACTCCCTATCATCGAAGGGATTAATGTAGATTAACTTGGGAACTTTAATTTATATATGATTTTGAGACATTATGGAGGTTCCCTCTATGGTTTTTTCTAACAGGGACCCGCGGTTCACATCTAGGTTTTGGTAAAGGTAAGTAGTAGGTGATTGTTTCTTAGTTGAATTTGAGCATAGAATATCACTCCTATATGGATGGATAGATATATAGGGATATCCAGGTTCTCAAGGATATGTTATGGGCTTATGTGCATAAATTTAGTGGTTCTAGGGAAAATAATTTCCCTTTATATGAGTTTTAATAAAACAATATTTAAAAATACTCTATAAAAATGAATCCACATGAGGATATGTAGGGACATACAAGTATATCTCCCATGTTCATGGAAGAGTAGGGAGAGTGGTCTTGGTTCGGACAGTGTCTGGTTCAAGAAATGGTGGAAAAGATGTAGTTGATAAGGAAAGGGTAGATCATGGAACCTAATCATTTAATATATCTTGATGAGTATCATCATTAAACACTATATTTTTAGTTTTTTTATTGGGATATTCAAAGAGTATCAATTTTATTAGTACAACATAAGTTGGGTAAGAAAGGTAAGTGGATAATAAGGATTGTGGGCCCCTTTCAGATTGTTGGACGACATTCAATTTTGGAATTTAATTTTGAATTTCAATCTAATTTTACATTGATCGAGGAAATTTTTCATGTTTCCAATAAAAATATGTATCCACCAAATCCTTACTATGTGATTGAATGGTAGGATGTTGATATTTTACTCGAAACCACTATGGTTAATCAACTAGTTTAGTTTATGTATTTCTAAGAGAATGTATTGTGTGGTAAACTAATTAATTTCTTCTATGTACTATTGAAATGTAGATGGGATATCCATAACATGTGGGAGTTTAAATTGTTAAATACGATGTAATGGGCTTCAATATTACTGAGTCCATGATCTTGAGTACTTTCTATGTATAGAAATTGTTTGTGGTGGGGAGATTGTATAACCATGTTACCTTATATCATGTATTTTTGGCTATTCTTTTGGTTCCCCATCATGTTTGGGTGAATTAACTACATTTTAGGGATGGAGATAATTTTTTGGGGGGAAATAACAAAATGAACTCATAATTATACATTTTCACATTTTTGGAGTCTGAATATAAATATGACAAGGGAATTAGGGGGGGTGTCATGGTCATGTGACTATTATATAGGTGTGTGATTTTTTTACTACGTGATGGATACATTTATACAATAAATATATTTATTACACAATACTTATATCACTAGAAATAAGCCACAAAATTTATTTTGACATGAAACTAGTTAAAACCTTAAAATCCCCAGTTATTTCATAAATTAATGTTACACCGTAATATCATATTTTAAGTGGCATGATCGTCAGTCCAGATAAATTTAATCCAAGGTGATTATTTTAGTGTATACACAATAAATAAAGGGTTTACACTGTAAATCCCTCAATCCCAATAGGTTATTGAAAACAACACATACAATCTCATTCACTCATTGTGTGCAGGTTTCATCATCAAGCTTGTGTCTTCTTCCCATTTGTTATTGGTGAATATTTATCTTTCAATCAATTCATTTGGAATCGATTCCCAGATGTATTTATGTTCCTTCTCCTTGAAAATTTAGCTTCCACCTTTTTTCCAGCCTTTGTTAGATGTAGTGTTGTTGGAAGAATTTATGTATGGGATTGTGAATGGTTTGTGTCTTCTGTCAATCCTTTTTTTTTCTTTTTCCCTTGTATTTTGGAGGCTGATGTTCTTATGGTGAATATCCATTGTCTATTTCAATTATGTTTCCCCCATTATTGATGTAGATTTACCTATAAAATATTTCTACTTCATGAATTTCATTTTTTCATTTCATTTGTGATATTCATTGAAATTTGATAAACATGACATTGGAAAGGTCTTTTGGAAAAGATACACAATATTAATGCGGTTAAGAAATTGGTTTTTACATAGACCAAGTATTTTTTTAATATTTTTTAAATGGTGTTATGGTTTTTAAATGGATTTTTATAAACATTGAACATTGGGTATCATTGGGTGCTTCATATACAGACTTCTCACTTTTTACATGTGTAAATCTAAATGATTTTTTATATGAAATTTTTTCTATAATATTTCCAGAGGTAATATTAATTAGATACACCTTAAGCCTGGATTGGGTATTTTCTTTCATGTCTAGCAAGTAAACCAATTGGTTAGGGCAAGAATGATGTGATTTTACATTTTTTTTACTTTTTATCACTTGATATTATATTACATTGTTATTATAGAAGTTATTATCTTACGATGTAATCTTGGTTTTGTACCATATTTGTTAGGATATTCCTATATTTAGAGAATATGGTATATTATATTAAAATTAATGGAATGTTTTAAAAAATAGGTTTTTTATTATTTTGAAGAGTATTTTTTTTAAATCTAGAACATAGGAATTAATGATATTATGACTTCTATAAATTATTTGGTAATATTCTAATAGGATATTTTTCATGATACTATTTTCCATAAGGAGGGTGTAGGTGTTGTTTTGTAGGACTTAGGAAAAGAGAAGGTAATTGGGTAGCATGATTGTTTCTATTGTATTTATTCTTAGTAGCGGGATGGTTTGGAGGTGATGGATGGTCACACATGTCCTTATTTATAAAATTCATGTTTTACCTTTTTTTTGTCTTTTTTGGAGGGAAATTTTTATTATAATTTATTTATATATTTCATACATGATTTACTTTAGTTTTATCACTCGTTTTGTTTCAGATGATAATTTTATTATTCCTTAGTTCATACTTCATCATGTGGTGTCCCATTTTTTAGTGATTTTTGTAACGACCCAAAGTTTCATTAATGAAAATCCCTCTTGACCCAGTTAAATGTATCTTTATGAAAAATATTTTTATAAGATGTCAACTTCTTTAGTTTTACATTAATATTTGTGACCGTTACTTTTATAGCCGTTGAACAGTGATCATCTGGGTAGTTTAAATATAAGGCTTTAACAAACCAATTTTCTACTCAGACAAAGGAAGCGATGGCCTCATCCAGTAGAATTTCCCCTTATGAAGCCCATTTGTCGGAGCTCGGAAAAGAGGTGGCGTCTTTGGGCTTTTCCCTTGACCAAGCCCAAGCTGAGCATCATCAAGTCAAGCTCAAACATGATCGTCTACGGGAAAAATGGAAGTTGATTGAAATTACAACTCGCGCGATGTTATCCGAGCAACCCCAAGAGTCTGTCACCATCGCACACCTTACCCTTATGTCTTATGCGGCTATTTTAAGGGGTTATGTAACCAATAAGTAGCACCATGTTCATGTACATTATTTTTGTATATAATAATGAATATAATTTCTAGTCATTTTTGATACATTGTAATTAGTTTTTAAAGTACAAATGGTGTTTTTAGTTATTATTTAATTAAGAATTATATTTTATTAAATTAAAGGATTTTTGAATTAAATAATATTTTAATAAAATATTATTATTAATATTAAATTAATTTTTTATTAAGTATAAATGATCTTATAATTTTATGAATGCAATTAAAATTTTTATTAATGTTTGAAAGTCATTTCTGTCAAAACCCATGAATTCTTTTATAAATGTCAGTTTTTATTTTAAAAGTGCAAATTCACATATTTAGAAAATTATTTAGATAAAATAAATATTATTTTTGGAATCAGGACGTCGAAATTATCCAACGGTGAATTTTTTATAATTTTCTGAGACAGTCAAATTTTTGGGTAAAAATTAAATACCATTTAAATATATAATGTGTTTTATGACATCATAATGACCCAATGGTGATGTAATAAAAAACCATAATCCTTATGTTCGGCCAATATGTGTTTTATCATTAAAATAATGAGTTTTTGGGTTTGTTTGACTTACTTTTCAAAGCATTAATGGAGCCCTCAAAACTTATTCAACACTTTGCCTTTTTAAATTAATTTCCATGGGAGTGTGACTCACCTCCACATAAGCAACCCTAATTTTTTAATAAGTTCGGACCTTGGCCTTGTAAAATACTGTTTTCCTCTTTCCTTTTCCATAAATCATGGGCAAATACCATGGGATGGTATGTGGTTTGGATTATTTTAATATAAGGGGTCCCAAACCTAAATAATAAAGAATTCCCTCACCTTTCCTATATAAACTCACCCAAGCTCCCACTTCCTCCTCACTCAAAGCCCTTGGAGTTCGTCCAACCTCTGCCCTACTCTCTTTAGAATCCTCTCAAGGTGCCCCAAGCTCCCAAGAAGCCTCTCACACGCCTCTCTCTAGCCTTTGGAAGCACACTTCCAAGTAAGAGTTTTTTCTTCCTTTCTCAATTTTGTCAATTTTCTTTAAGTTGTATTGCCCTTTTAATTTCAATTATGAACATTGGGGTATGGTTTCACACCTTTCACGTACTGCCCTCTTATTGTTTGAATGATGGTAGAACCCTTTCTATCTCATTAAATGCCTCCCATGTACACCCGTTACTATGCCGAAATTCCGAAAGGAACTTCTCTCTCCTCTTTTACATTCAAGCAATACTTTTGTATCATGAATCTAAATTCCATTTCTATTGCTGGGACATGTATATATATGATCTCCTTACTGTCCATTACATTTAAATATGATGAGGAACCCCTTTCTCTCTCATCAACCATTTTATGAATTCTTATGTCACGCCGTTACGCTACCGAAATCGCACCGATTTTCTAAGCCAATGTCTTTGTGTAGTGAATACCATGCCCATTTCTCCATCAAGGGTATTCACCTTTATGCACATTTACATATTGTTTATAAAGTTTCATGTATGAATTCCACATTCCTTTATCTTGGAAGAAATGATAATGTTTTATGAATCCATGTTTTATGATCCATGTGGCACACTTATGCATGAAATGAAATGTTTAAGAAGGGTGCGCCCTTTATAGAGCTCCAATGCATTGGGTAAAGTATAGTATCATGATATGTCATGTGCAATGAGTGTTTACTCATGCTAACTCAAGTGCAACGAGGGTTTACTCGTTCTTCAAGTGCAATCAGGGTTTACTCATGCTCCATGTGCAATGAGCCTTGGCTCATGCTAATTCAATGTTAAGTGTTGTTGCCACATTTCCATGTTATGATTATCATGCTTTATCATGCCTTTATGTTAATGATTCTCTTATTCTCTATTGATATTCCCATTGCCTGACATGTATTGTATTCCTCATGTTATTCATTATGTACTCCCTTACTGGGCTTTATAGCTCACCCTTTTCTTATGCATGTCCTCAGGTTATCCCATGCAATGCTAAGTATGAAAGAATTTAGTGGTCATGTAAAGGAAGTTTTCAATAAAGATGTTGTATTTCATGTTTAATGTTTTAATGTAATGATCCTAAGCCCCAAAGACACTAACCCTCTCGATCTTAATTGTTGTATCAAGTGATGTTTTATGTAATAAAGCATGTTTAAGTTGTATTAAAAAGAAGGGTTGTCATAGTTGGTATCAGAGGGAGGTTTAGTTATTTTTGGGATTAGGAAACCCTAGTAAAGCCTTAGATACAAGACTAAGCATAATAAAAACATCCCTAAGTTTTGGTAAATACTAAGTAAGTGGTTTATCAAATAAATACATCCCTGTCTGGATACGAGTAGGTAGAGGCGGCTCTGGCACAGATGTATCCTAGGGGTAAAACCCGAAAACACCGCTTTGAGCTAGACACGAACGGGAACTGGTACACGACAACGGGCCTTGCTGCACTCTTGGTTACGACACTCTCGGGGGATATATTTTGAAAAATTCACAATCTTAGTATGAACCCTTGTTAAGGGAAAAATGCCCCTAAGAATATATGTTAGAAGGAAGATCATGAAAAGCCTGGATTGAATCCTATAGACTCATGAGTTAAAGAGATTAAAGTATATTTATAATTCATCAACTTTTGTCTTTGGATTACCCTTTATGTGTTACCCATAACTTTCCATTTATTCCAACCAATGGCCGGTAATAGGAGAACTCGGGCTAACAACTGTTGTGAAGATCAGTGTGATGATTGTACTTATGAGATGCCCAATCCAATGGGAGCGGGAATCGCGAACTTTCTCACGCTTCTCTCTCAGCTAACTCAAGTTTTGAATAGAAACACTGGTCAAGAGGAACGTTCAACCCCCCCTAAGAAAGAACAAGTCGCTATTGAAAGCTTCATGAGACAAAGGCCTCCTACTTTTAGTGGATCATCTGATCCCACGATCGCTGAACAATGGATCAACTCCATTGAAAAGATATTCTCCATCATCCAATGCTCTGAAAAAGAGAAGGTTCTCCTGGCTGCTTATCGTATGGAGGGTGAAGCTGATCAATGGTGGATGTTGATCAAAAATATGAAGCCTGAGGAGGAGATCGAGGCTTTGGAATGGGAGGAATTCCGGAAGATGTTTTTCGATAAATATTTTCCACGCACCCTCCGTCTTAAGATGGAAAGGGACTTCCTTTCCCTCAAACAGAAAGATGAAGAATCTGTGGGAGCGTATGAGGAAAACTTCACAAGGCTTTCACGATACGCTTCCGGCTTTGTCGTTACCCCCAAATGCAAGGTTGACCGCTTATTTGGTGGGCTGAATCCTAGCTTGTGGAAAGCATTAGCGATCCGTGACTTCGACAGTTATGAGGAAATTGTCTGATGTGCCCTCAATGTTGAAATAGAGATCGGAGAATCACAGGGGTATCATGGGGACAAGAAGCGTAAGGTGGACTTCAATGCTGGTGGTCCGATGGATAAATCCAACGGCGCTAAGAAATTTCAGTACCCCACTTGCCAAAAGTGTGGAAAGAAGCACCATGGAAATTGCCTTAAGGGGACAAGAAAATGCTTCAAGTGTGGAAGAGAAGGGCACCTAGCTGTTAACTGTCAGCAAGAAGGACCCGCGGCTGCGACAGAGGAGAGGAACGCTCCATTCGAACCTCAACGCGTTGTTCAATGCTACAAATGCAAAGAACCGGGTCATTTTGCAAATCAGTGCCCTAATCCAAGGGTTATCGGTGGCAACCAGCAACCTTCAAGACAGCAAGGAAGAACTTTTGCCATCACTTCTGCCGAAGTGAACCCCGACAACGAAGTGGTGATAGGTACGCTAGTTATTCATTCAAGAATAGTGAACACACTTTTTGATTCAGGTTCTACGCATTCTTTTATATCTCAAAAGTTTAGTATAACAATCCCTGCACCACCACAAATCATCGAAGTAAAGATATCGGTGAGTACGGAAAATGGGGCAATCATTGCATCCCATGAGTATAAGTCCTCCCCTATTATAATCTGTGGATTGAATTTCCCAGCGAACCTCGTCATACTCCCTTTGGTGGAATTTGATGCAATTCTTGGCATGGATTGGATTTCCTTATATAGAGCCAACATAAATTGTCGGGAGAGGGAAATCACACTTCATATGGAGAATCGACCCCCGATTCTTTACAAGTGTCAGGAGGAAATGAATCTCCATTAGCTCCATCATCTCAAGCATGGATATTACTGCCTTATGAGCATGCATATCTGGCTCAGATGATTGAGTCAAAGGAAGAAACCACCCTTGAAGAAATGCCTATTGTGAGGGAATTCGCTGAAGTATTTCCCGAGGAACATCCTGGTCTTCCTCCAAGAAGAGATGTTGAGTTCTCAATTGAACTTATACCTGGGGCGCTACCAATATCCAAAACTCCATATAGAATGGCTGTTGTCGAGCTTGAAGAGCTTAAGAAACAACTACAAGAGAATCTGGATAAAGGGTTTATACGCCCAAGTGCATCACCATGGGGTGTACCAGTCCTCTTCGTCAAGAAGAAGGATGGGTCAATGCGGCTTTGCATTGATTATCGTGAACTTAACAAAATCACGATAAAGAACAAGTATCCTCTCCCAAGAATCGATGACTTGTTTGATTAGCTACGTGGAGCACAATACTTCTCCAAGGTGGACTTGCGGTCGGGATATTATCAAGTAAGGGTGAAGAAGGAAGATATCCCCAAGACTGCTTTTCGTACAAGGTACGGGCACTATGAATTCATAGTAATGCCTTTCGGACTCACCAATGCTCCAGCAATATTCATGGACTTGATGAATAGAGTCTTTAGAGATTACCTAGACAAATTTGTGGTAGTCTTTATAGATGATATTCTAATATACTCCAAAACCAAGGAGGACCATGAGGAGCATTTAAAAACTGTACTAGAGACTTTGCGCAAGGAGAATCTCTATGCAAAGTACAGAAAGTGTGAGTTTTGGTTGAAGGAAGTCTCGTTCTTGGGTCATATCATCACAAGCAATGGGATATCTGTGGACCCCTCCAAAACAGTTGCAATTGAGGGATGACCGAGACCAACATCGGTAACTGATATCCGTAGCTTCTTGGGGTTAGCTGGATATTATCGACGATTTGTGAGAAATTTCTCACGATTCTCCAACCCTCTTACCAAGCTAACTCGAAAGGGAGTAAAGTTTTCTTGGAGTGATGAATGCGAAGAAAGCTTCAAGGAGTTGAAAAGGAGGCTTATCACTGCACCCGTGCTCACTTTACCCACATGTGGGGAGCTTTTTGTGGTATTCAGTGATGCTTCAAAGAAGGGATTAGGATGTGTGCTGATGCAGAATGATAAAGTGATATCCTATGCCTCAAGGCAGTTGAAAATCCATGAGCGAAACTATCCAACGAATGATCTGGAGTTGGCGGCGGTGATCTTTTCCTTGAAAATCTGGCGGCATTATCTCTATGGAGAGAAATGTGAGATATATACTGACCACAAGAGTCTTAAATATATATTCACATAGAAAGAGCTTAATATGCACCAGAGAATATGGATAGAGCTCATCAAGGATTATGACTATTCAATACGTTACCACCCTGGGAAAGCGAACAAGGTGGCGGATGCCCTAAGTAGAAAGGATCCAGCGATTCTATCAATGATGAGAATTGAGAAGGATCCAATCTTCATAGACTTGATGAAGATGGATGTGGGAATCATAAAGAAGGGAACATCATCAATCCTTTCACAAATGATTACTCAACCATCTCTTTTGGAAAGGATAAAGGATTCTCAAAAGGATGATGCGGGAATCCAAGAAAATGTGGAAGCTATCAAACAGGGAAAATCCTCAGAGTTTAATGTTAATGAAGATGGAATTGTGCAGTTTGGGAAAAGACTATGTGTTTCATCAAGTTCGGAGCTGAAGAAGGAACTTTTGGATTATGCACATAGTTCAAATTTCTCTATTCACCCAGGGAGCACAAAGATGTATCGAGATCTCCGGGAAAACTTATCGTGGGATAATAGGAAGAAGGAGATCGCTGAATATACATCAAAGTGTCTAGTGTGTCAGCAAGTGAAGGCAGAGAGGCAGAAGTATAAGGGGATGATGCAACCATTTCCCATTCCAGAATGGAAAGGGGAGAACATCACCATGGACTTTGTCACTGGACTTCCTAGGACATCCAAAGGCAACAATGCAATCTGGGTTGTTGTGGATCGTCTTACAAAGACTGCACACTTCATTTCTATTCGAGAGGATTTCTCTTTGGATCAACTGGCACGGATATATTTCAGGGATGTGGTACGGTTTCATGGAGTACCACTATCTATTGTGTCTGACCGAGATCCAAGATTTACCTCTAAGTTTTGGAAGAGTCTTCAACATGCTCTGAATACTGAACTGAACTTCAGTACGGCCTATCATCCTCAAACTGATGGCCAATTCGAGCAGACTATCCAAACACTTGAGGATATGTTGAGAGCGTGCACAATGGACTTTAAAGGAGGATGGGATCAACATCTTCCTCTAGTTGAGTTCTCATATAATAATAGTTTCCACTCGAGCATCCAAATGGCACCATATGAAGCCCTCTATGGGAAAAGGTGTAGAACACCGGCATGTTGGGATGAGGTCGGTGAACGTAAGCTGCCTGGACCAGAAATGGTCGAAGAAATGGTGGAGAAGGTGAAAACCATTCAGCAACATATCAAGGCAGCCCAAAGTCGACAGAAGAGTTATGCAGATAATCGTTGACGAGACCTTGAGTTTAAAGTCGGAGACATGGTGTTTTTACGCATATCTCCGTGGAAGAAGGTCATGAGGTTTGGAAAGAAAGGGATGTTAAGTCCAAGGTACATCGGCCCCTTCGAGGTTCTTGATCGTGTTGGGGCTGTGGCCTATCGACTAGCACTTCCACCTACTATGGTCAAGGTGAATGATGTCTTCCATGTATCCCTCTTAAGGAAGTACATACCAGACCCTTCACATGTACTCTCTTCCGAGGTGGTACAATTAGAAGACGATCTTTCTTATGAGGAGAAACCAGTGAAGATCTTAGATCGTAGAGAAAAAGTTCTGCGAAATAAGACAATGCCCCTCATCAAGGTGTTGTGGAGAAGCCACATGTTTGAAGAAGCAACTTGGGAGTCAGAGGATATGATGAAGCTAAGTTACCCACATTTGTTTTAGTGTGAGAAAAGGAAAATTTCGAGGGCGAAATTTCTTAAGGGGGGAATGTTGTAACGACCCAAAGTTTCATTATTGAAAATCCATCTTGATCCAGTTAAATGTCTCTTTATGAAAAATGTTTTTATAAGATGTCAACTTCTTTAGTTTTACGTTAAGATTTGTGACCGTTAATTTTATAGCCATTGAACAGTGATCATCTGGGTAGTTTAAATATAAGGCTTTAACAAACCAATTTTCTACTCAGAAAAAGGAAGCGATGGCCTCATCCAGTAGAATTGCCCCTTATGAAGCCCATTTGTCGGAGCTCGGAAAAGAGGTGGTGTCTTTGGGCTTTGCCCTTGACCAAGCCCAATCTGAGCTTCATCAAGTCAAGCTCGAACGTGATCGTCTACGGGAAAAATGGAAGTTGATTGAAATTACAACTCGAGCGATGTTATCCGAGCAACCCCAAGAGTCTGTCACCATCGCACACCTTACCCTTAGGTCTTATGCGGCTATTTTAAGGGGTTATGTAACAAATAAGTAGCACCATGTTCATGTACATTATTTTTTTATATAATAATGAATATAATTTCTAGTCATTTTTGATACATTTTAATTAGTTTTTAAAGTACAAATGGTGTTTTTAGTTATTATTTAATTAAGAATTATATTTTATTAAATTAAAGGATTTTTTAAATAAATAATATTTTAATAAAATATTATTATTAATATTAAATTAATTCTTTATTAATTATAAATGATCTTATAATTTTATGAATGCAATTAAAATTTTTATTAAGGTTTGAAAGTCATTTCTGTCAAAACCCGTGAATTTTTTTATAAATGTCGGTTTTTATTTTAAAAGTGAAACTTCACATATTTAAAAAATTATTTAGAAAAATAAATATTGTTTTTGGAATCAGGACGTCGAAATTATCCAACGGTGAATTTTTCATAATTTTCTGAGACAGTCAAATTTTTGGGTAAAAATTAAATACCATTTAAATATATAATGTGTTTTATGACATCATAATGACCCAATGGTGATGTAATAAAATACCATAATCCTTATGTTCGTCCAATATGTGTTTTATCATTAAAATAGTGAGGTTTTGGGTTTGTTTGAATTACATTTCAAAGCATTAATGGAGCCCTCAAGACTTATTCAACACTTTGCCTTTTTAAATTAATTTCCATGGGAGTGTGACTAACCTCCACATAAGCAACCCTAATTTTTTAATAGGTTCGGACCTTGTCCTTGTAAAATATTGTTTTCCTCTTTCCTTTTCCATAAACCATGGGCAAATACCATGGGATGGTTTGTGGTTTGGATTATTTTAGTATAAGGGGTCCTAAACCTAAATAATAAAGAATTCCCTCACCTTTCCTATATAAACCCACCCAAGCTCCCACTTCCTCCTCACTCAAAGCCCTTCTAGTTCGTCCAACCTCTGCCCTACTCTCTTTATAATCCTCTCAAGGTCCCCCAAGCTCCCAAGAAGACTCTCACAGGCCTCTCTCTAGCCTTTGGAAGCACACTTCCAAGTAAAGGTTTTTTCTTCCTTTCTCAATTTTGTCAATTTTCTTTAAGTTGTATTGCCCTTTTAATTTCAATTATGAACGTTGGGGTATAGTTTCGAACCTCCCACATACTTCCCTCTTATTGTTTGAATGATGTGAGAACCCTTTCTCTCTCATTAAATGCCTCCCATGTACACCTGTTACTATGCCGAAATTCCGAAAGGAACTTCTCTCTCTTCTTTTACATTCAAGCAATACTTTTGTATAATGAATCTAAATTCCATTTCTATTGTTGGGACATGTATATATATGATCTCCTTACTATCCATTACATGTAAATATGATTAGGAACCCCTTTCTCTCTCATCAACCTTTTTATGAATTCTTATGTCACGCCGTTACGCTGCTGAAATCGCACCGATTTTCTAAGCCAATGTCTTTGTGTAGTGAATACCATTCTCATTTATCCATCAAGGGTATTCACCTTTATGCACATTTACATATTGTTTATAAAGTTTCATGTATGAATTCCACATTCCATTATCGTGGAAGAAATGATTATGTTTTATGAATCCATGTTTTATGATCCATGTGGCACACTTATGCATGAAATGAAATGTTTAAGAAAGTGCACCCTTTATAGCGCTCCAATGCATTGGGTAAAGTATAGTATCATGATACGTCATGTGCAATGAGTGTTTACTCATGCTAATTCAAGTGCAACGAGGGTTTACTCGTGCTTCAAGTGCAATGAGGGTTTACTCATGCTCCATGTGCAATGAGCCTTGGCTCATGCTAATTCAATGTTAAGTGTTGTTGCCACATTTCCATGTTATGATTATCATGCATTATCATGACTTTATATTCATGCTTCTCTTATGATCTATTGATATGCCCATTTCCTAACATGTATTGTATTCCTCATGTTATTCATTATGTACTCCCTTACTGGGCTTTATAGCTCACCCTTTTCTTATGCATGTCCTCAGGTTATCCCATGCAATACTAAGTACAAAAGAATGTAGTGGTCATGTAAAGGAAGTTTTCAATAAAGATGCTGTATTTCATGTTTAAAGTTTTTATGTAATTATCCTAAGCCCCAATGACACTAAACCTCTCGATCTTCTTTGTTGTATCAAGTGAAGTTTTATGTAATAAAGCATGTTTAAGTTGTATTAAAAAGCAGGGTTGTCATAATTTTTCTAATTGAAATAGGCTTGTTTCTTACACAAATGCACTTAGGGGTACTCAACCAAAAATAGGATAGATGAGTATTACTCAATATGTGCTTGATGTGTGACTATTTGGCCTAATAATGAACACATAGGTATAAATTAATGGGGATATGATAGGTTAATTCAAATTCTCTTTATCAACCATTATTAAGGATTTGAAAATTATTATGTTAGAACACCACCTTTTGAAAGGATACAGATTACATATATTTAAAAATAGTGATTCATGAGTAAATGTGTGTTTTAATTTATGTGTTTATTTAGGGGAAAGGTGTAATTCAGTAAGATCTTTCATTTTGATTAACAAAAAAATTAAGGGAATTTTATTTTTCATTACTGAGTAGGTTAAATAATAAATTAATACTTGATATGAGATTCCATGAGTTGGAATACCTCTAGGTGGTGTTTTGTTGAGTTATGTGTTCTTGATGATTGTTAATAGGTTTTCCTAGTTAAATTAACTTAATTAAGGGCATAATTTGAAGTACCTCTTTGGTTTTTTCTCAGATTGTGGTCAGTGTTTATGTGTGGACTTTTAGGAAATGCCGTTGGCGATTTTCAAATAGTACTATATTTTAGAATTGGTCTCTGAAGTGGGTTTGACTGTTAATAGGATAAGGTTATGTTTTGAAATAATAATTGTTTTTCAGTGAGGTTTTTATGTCCAATTAGTTCAAAAAATTCGTATTAATTGGTTTCTAAATGATGATTTGAAAAGGGTATTTGGTGAATTTTTGGTTCAAAATTCCTTAATGTAACTTCTCAGGGATTTAAATGGAAAAGTAAGTCAGTGCCCTTGTTTGTTTTTCAACGAGAATGACCCATGTTTAATAAGGGATATTTTTTTAATGTTTTAGAAAGTTTTTTAGTTTAGTTTTTTTTGTATGTGAAAGGGGTTGGGCTTTATTATGAAATATTTTTGTTTTTATAACATGTTGGGACCTTAGTAACTATGCGTGGTTTCAAAGGGTTTGTTGTGTTTTCATTGATCATTTTTATGGTCATGGTGTTGAGCATAGAATGTAAGAAGTTGTAGAATGGTTTAGGTGATGGACTATTGCTCTAGAGAAAAGTATTTATGGAATGAAGTAATAGTTTTGGTGATGGACTGATGCTCTAAGAATATGTATTATACTACGGATAAGGATCAGATTGAGGTCCTAGAAACTAATAGTATACTTTTTATTTTAAGAGCCACTATAAGGGACTTTTTGATGATGGTAAACCATTTTTAAAAAGGATGTTGGATTGAATCTTCCCCTCTTTGGGTAGGGGCAAACAGATGCTCTAGGAACCAGTGATGTTTTTTATTGATGGATGTTGGACTGAGGATCCATGAACTATTATTATGTATTTTAATTGTTTTGATAAACATGATATTTTGTATCGATAACAATATTTTTTGTAAATAGTTTTCTAATATACATAGGCACCAACCATGAATGTTAGAGAGGTTGATATTTTAATTAGATGGAAGTCCGACGTTCTGGGAACTAAGGGTATATGTAAATGAGTCCCCTACCATGGATGTATTATTTATTCCTTCCATAGTAGAATGAATAATAAATTACATATATTTTTGGTTTAGATGTGATATAACCATTGATAATGATATATAGGACTAGTGAGGTTGTTTTAGGTCTGGTTAGTTAGTGTGACCCCTTATAACCCTTTGGCACATTGGATACTAGTTGAGTTTTCATGTTCCTTAGGTTGTATTTCTTTTGTATTTTGTTTATTTATCCCACTATTTTCTTGCATACACAATGTTACTAGATATTATTTTCTATACACATCATTGGTGGTGTCCTCCTATGTTATACTCAAAACCTTCTGGAGCCTATATTGAATTTGGGTACCCAGGTATCCCTCACATGTTTATTAAAAGAACATTCTTGGTCTGGGACCACATTGAGTACTAGAAATATTTCTCGAGTTGTATTTGGTGACTGTAGGTATTTTGATTTGGGTTGTTATAAAGACCTTTTATAGTTTATTTTATTTTTTATGTTATGTAACTGGCATAGTCGGTGTTTGGATGTTTGTATGACATGGTAATTTGGTACTTTATTGCATTTAATTTTTTATAGAATTTTTAGTTTATTTATTAATCCACTTACATTGTTTTCTATAATAGTTGGTTATTTTATTCTATTACTCAACACTTACATGAAGGTATAGTCTCTTCGTAGATCCATTTTATACCCCCTCTAGTAGTAAGCAGCCTCTTACATACAAGGAGGCGCACTTGAGGTCATGTTGTGAACCATCCCATTGCACTGATTTAGTGGAATATGGTCCAGGGCACTAAAAAGTTGTTTCAGAGCATTTACTGCCTGGTTATTTCATTATTTGGGGTTTAGTATATGATAAATGCTTTTAATGTTTCAGAGAATGATATGGATACTGAGTTGTTCAATCATGAACACATGTTCTACTAAAAATTCCACGTTATGAGAGGTTAAAATTATTATGAGGATTTTTAATACTATTTTTTCATATTATTATCACTTTAATAAATGCACATGTTGTTTGGATTAATGATTTAAGATGAATTCGAGTCTCTTATCTCATTGGGAAGAAGATTCTGATATGGTTTTCACTCTTAACCTATGGAGGTAGGAGCTATCTCATGCATCATGTCAATCATGTAGGATACAAATTTTATATGACTACTAGTATTTTATTTCATGGGTTTATTTTTTTAGGGTTGGATGGAATATGGTGGGATGCACGTTGATGAAGAATGGGTTGTAGTCCTCATATGGTGTTGCTGAACTTAACCCGGTAGTTCAGTATGGTGTAAGGATAGGATTGTTGGACCCCATGTGGGTGGTATTGTTTAAATTTAGTTATATTCCCAAGTCCTCTAGGGGAATTCTAGTGTGAACATTCTCTAAGAGTATAGTTTCCCTAGTTGTGGGGATCTGGTTGGTATATTACACCATTATGGTGTGAGGCCCGAGAGAATGGTTCTTTGACTTTATGATGTTTTTTGTTGATGTGATCAGTGCATTTTAATGCCATGAAGTTGGGAATTTTTTTGGTTGGCAAAGACCTAGGTGGTCAGACCTAGTGGATTATTATGATACATTTCTAGTGGGGCATGGTGGGGGATCCTGGTGACATTTTTATGTCACTCTTGTCTTGGGAGTAGTGTTGAGTAGATTTCGATGGTATCCCATGAGTATGGTCAAGAAAGTTGTGTGAATTTTGGTTTTGAGTGGAACAGGTAAATGTTTTGTATTTTTTATTTTGGTGAATGGATGGTGCATCTAGGTTTTGGGTTATGGTACATTGGAAAACATTGGTTTTGACAATGAGCAGTTGGGTGCTAGTGGTTTAGCGTTGTTGTGGGTTTCTAGAGGGAGGGATTGATTGGGTGTATATCCAAGGTGATGTATGTGTAAAGTATTGTGCCTTGTGGTTATGAAACAAATTGAGAGTATAAGGGGTGCTCGAAAAAATTTGGTTTTATAAGGAAAAGTTCTCTTTGGTTGGTGACCCTTGTGTTCTAGTTTGATTTTGGGTAAAATGAACATGAATTTTTCTAGTTTTCTTGATGTGGTAAGTTCTTGGTCTCACACCCCAACCTATTAAATTTTTTTTATTTCTTATCTCTGGTTTACCTTTTCAAGGATTGTGTTGATACATGGTCCAAATTGTTTTACATTTGATGAGTTTGGTGGGTTACAGACTGCTGTGCAGGAACCACACGGTACTTGCTAACCACACAGTCAGTCCAAGTGCCCGTGCAGTCCGCTAATATTTAAAATAAATAATTTTTTTTGAAATAAAATAAGATAAATATTTGTTCCATAATAATAATAATATTTTTGTGTAGATAATAATATTATTATTATTAAAGGACTTACTATTATTATTTTTATTATTACAATTATCATTGACATTATTAATATTAACAAAATAAAATACATATTATTATGTTTATAAAAATAATAAGAGTGTTTTAATTAATATTTTATTGTTATTCAGAATAAGATTTTTTTATTAATAATATTCATTTTATAATAATAATAATACTTTAATAATGTATTATTATTTTTATATTATAATTATTTCTTCTATAATTATTGTTGTTATTATTTAAAAATTATTAATATTATTATGATTATTGTTAATATTTCTATTAGGAAAACAAATTATTGAAATTATTATTACTTTTAGAATTAATTTATTATTATCATTATAACTAGTATTATAAATATTATTATTATGTTAAAACATTGTGGAAACCCTAGGGGGCATCACCTGCCCCCTTCCCCTTGGCTGCTCGACCTGCAACGTGCTAGAAACCCAATGCCTCCCTCCTCCTACCTAAATCCTCCCTCCTCGTATTGTCATATGTTTTGCCTAACCCCCAGTGCACCTCGGTCGAATCTAACCCTTCTGTCTGGTAGCATAACATTGTGGCCCAAACCCCCTACAAACTGTCTCCTTCATGCTCAAAAAAGTCAATGTATTACCTCACCATTAGTTGTCTATTATTATAGTCTATTAGTTGTCTATTAGTATTTCATTTATTTTTGATTATTTTCTTCAAATTAACCACAACTTAATTCCTTGATTTTTATTTTGTGTGTTTTCCATATTGTTTAGGGTGAGTGGTAGGTCTGGGGGTCTTTATCTACAATCTGTTTGATTTTTTTCCCTTCCACAGATGTTGAGTGAGGTTTGTGCATGCCATTTCATCAAATTTCAATCCATTTGATGCATGGTATTTCTTAATTAATTTCTAAATCATGTTTCACACATATAATTTTTTCTTTCTTAGATCATGGTAGTGTTGTATTATCAGTATCTTTTTTCTGAAAACATATTTGTAGATGAATTTCACTCTATGAACATGTTTATTTCATTCTAATTGGGTTTGATTAAATGCATTTATCTTCAAATAGTATTGTTGGATGTTTTTAGTGGTTTTATCTTGTAGAAATATTTTTACAGTTCTTGTTTCCTTTGTATAGATTGTCTTTATGGAAATTGGGGTTTCAATGAAATGGTTTACTATGTTAGTGGATGGTGTGTGTGTGTGGTTTCTTAATAAATTATTGGGAAATGATCTCTCATTATTCCATTAGATGTGAGAACACCATCGATGCACGAAGTTCACCCATGGATGGGACTTCTAATGATGTTGACATTTATGGTGGTAATTTTCTCGAACCATCAATTTTAAATAATAACTCTTACCTTCCCTTCCCCTATGTATTGGAAAATTTATCCATGGCATAAAAAATGACTTGGGGATGTTTCAAAATTGAGTGAAAGGTTTTGTGACTTTTTTGGTCATTCATAAACTAAAAATGATTCTTGAAATGGTTGAATTCCTGTTTGGAATCTTAGAGTGCACTGTGTTTGTTTTTAAAATTGTTTTGTGGTAAATTGGACTTGAGATAAAAGCTCATATGGAAATTGTGGTGTGTATGATGGTGTGTTTGAAGGTGTGTTTGAAACGTAATTGTTGTTTAGAAAAGGTGTAAAGAAAATTATATTTCATATCACTAGAAACTGGATTTAATGATTTTCTTTCATATCGATAAATATACCCTAGATGGGTAGAACTAATGGCCTATTATTTATTTTGGAATGGTTTTTTGAAAACCCTACTTGGGTTGGGTCCCTTTCCTAGTCGTTGATCCATGAAATTTGGAGGGGCCTTCATATGGGACCTCCCTTGTGTGATGAATTCTTAATGACAAGGGACTACCCTTGAGGTGGCTCGGTTTGTGGAAGATTGTGTGGTGATATATGTAATTTATATATGTGGCTTGATGGTAGAATTTCAAATAAAACCCCCCTTATAAAATATACAAGCGGACCTATATTAGAAAAGAGGTTTACTGAGAACAATTTCTGCACAAGCCTAGATTACACACTAATAAATGACCCATAGTAAGGGGATATTTTTTTTGTTTCTATGGGATTGGGCCCCTCGTTTAGGGCATTTATGGTGATGATTAGGCATTTCTATATTATGATGTCATCAGTTAAGGCATGATTTCAAGATGAGTTTCATGTATAGTAGGTTCTACTCTTCTTTTGATTTCCCTAGATTTACCATGTTTTCCCATTACAATCGTTACTATAGTTGTGGCCTATATTGTTTAGAATTTTATTCTAATACCTGGTTTTAGTCTTTTTTTGGAAAACTGTAAATGTTGGATTTCATTAAAAGTATTTTTGAGTAGATTTCAAAAAAAGAGTAAGAATAACTCCCCTTTTCATTTCTTCTGCTTTGTTTTAAATTATGAGGGCAATGAAGAATGTTATTTTTTTAATGAAAATTGTTTATAAAAATCTGTTTTTATAAATTTAATTCAATCTAGTATTAATGAAAAGATATTTGGAAGGAATGACGTTGATTCTTTGGTGGTTTACTATTAAGCTGTTCGCTCACACCATACCTATACCACTCGGTGTCGATAGACCCGAGCTATTTTATAGGTTTATTTTTTATTCATGTTCCCAATATGGTGATCATGGTTGGAGCATGGCTGTTCTTTTGGTTGGATGTGACAAATATGTCACATAGAGATCGTGTGTAATTATTTCAATTTGTTCATTTTAGTTTCAATTTTTTATTTTAGTTTTGAGTTTGTTAGTTATAGTTTTTTGTTTTATTTTTTTATATTATTTGTGTTCAATTGTAAGTTCATGTTGATTTTTTGATACATTTATCTATCTAGTAATAGTTTATTTCTTTCAGGATTAATTATACCCTCTAGTATGTTTTGATGTCTGGCACTAATTGTCATCCTGGGGGGATCCAAAACTCCCATTAGGACATGTTGCAGACCGTCTCGGGTGATTGGTTTAGGGTTGACTCAGGTGGGTTCATTAAAAAATGGTATCTGAGTGGGACCTTGATATTTGGGGTGTTCGGTCGATATTGATTAGAATTTTAATGGATCATGAGGTAGATTACGGGTCAGTTCATGATCTCCATTTCTCGTGATGAGACATGAGTTACCAGGGTAGTCTGTGTTTTGAGTCTGTTGTCTTTTTTTGGGTTGAGGTATGACAATAGAGGTGACTCGGTGTCACGCTCTGACTCCACATGGATTAGAGACCCATGTGGAGCCCAGGTTCTCGGTTCTAGGTTATCTTGTTGTTATGTATTACTTGGGAAATGACCCACTAAAATTTCATCAGATTAGGCGTAATCATTGTTTCTTCATTCTAAGTTAGTTAGGTTTATGTTGTGATTCGTCTGTGTTTTGGGGGTGTAATAGTGTGTTGAGAATGAAAATGGATTTTGGCAATGAGAATAGTTTGAAAATGAATGTGATTTCTTCTGATGGTTTTAAACTGGTAAGGTGGATTTTAGAATTTCAAATTGAATTTGATTTGAGGATATGGATTGGGC
This sequence comes from Viscum album, assembly GCA_963277665.1. Taxonomy (NCBI): domain Eukaryota; kingdom Viridiplantae; phylum Streptophyta; class Magnoliopsida; order Santalales; family Viscaceae; genus Viscum; species Viscum album. The sequence continues at coordinate 797,355,400 of OY728157.1, forward strand.
GGGTCCCATGGAGTTCCTTATGGATGTTTTAATGAGTTTGGGTATTTGTGGAACATGTGTCTATGAATTCACTAATGGAATTGGGTGGCCACACCTGTAACATTTTATAAGATTCCATGGGTGTGGTTTTCAAATTAAATGGATGGATCGGTTTCATTTTCAAAAAGTTTTTAAACGTGAAGGTGATTTTGGAAAGTATTTTTTTTAATGTGGGTTTTGGTATTTTGGAATTGGCCATGGGAGAAGTCAGTTAATAAATTTAAAATAAATTGTGTTTTTATGAAAAATTATTTTTTCCTTTGATTGTATATTTTTGGATTATGGACTGTTACCATGGGTTTGGGGTGTTTTTTTGTTTTGTAAGATTTTCTGGGATTTTGGGTTGGTTTCTTTGTATCGGGGTGATTCTTTTGATTGAATTTTGGCTTGGTGCTGGTTTGGATTGTGTTTTGTTGGTTGTTATAAATATTCCTAATAGAAATTTCCTCATAGGATGATATTGAATCATGCCCAATTCTAGTTTATAAAGATTTTTTCTTTTCCTTCAAGTAATTTCAGGACCATTAGGGGCAGTGAAGCAGTTTGAGAGGAGTAGATCATGTCATCAGGTGGTTGGGGACTCTTGAGTTCATTAGAGTTTTTATTATCATGGGTTTAGTGGATCGTCTATCATTGGACCAGTGGAGGAGGATGTTTCATCATAGTTAGAGTAGGGATGAAGATGGAGATGTGGATATTCATCTTCTACCAATGGATCGTATATGATGTAGTGAAGTAAAAAAGAGGCAAGATCTTGTCCATAGTTAACCAGGACAATGGATGGTGAAGGCCTGTGTCGGCTGCTTCAATGAGTTGGCATCTGGAGTGCAAGTTCTTTTCAAATTTGGTGCCTCTCGTCGTTTAGGAGTGTTCCCTATCTGGAGAGCGAGGTGTAATAGAGGAATATATTTCTGAAGAATCCCTTTCCTCGGTGTCAGTTTATAATTCATTATACCACTTTAAAATGTGACATCAGTATGGAGGGTTCGGGCATTCCAAGTCATCTTGTCACAACCATCCAAATCATTACAATCATTGTGGACATCCAAGTCACCTACAAATGTTCTATAATAAGCATCATTAAAGGAAGGTGTTCTGATTGGGTGATTCTTGTGTTTGACTATAAGGCATATGATTATTCCACCATTAAAGCCCTAGCATTAGGGCTCTTTGTGAATCTCGCGCATAGTGAGGAGTTACTAGGGGTGTGAAGCCTTGATCTGGGGTTTGAGTTCCATGTTTGTGTTGGAACATTGGAAGGATTTTTGTTCTATTTTTTCTGCTTTTAAAGTTTTACATTCATTGTATGTTCATCATTTCGTTATAAAAGTGTGAAAGGATTGATTTATTAAAATCCAAACCAGGTGTTCCAGTTTAAAAGTGTCCCATTTGAATCATTCACATTCATAAAAGTGTGCTTGACCGTTGAATGGGTTGATCTCTTGTAAGCCGTGTTCATTCAGATATGTAAGTAGCTGGGGAAACATTTATGATTTTAATTGTTCTTGGGTTCATTGTTTGGGTTGGGTTCTTCTTGTAAGTTACCTTGCCGCATTGGGGGTGTTTTCAGTTCCTATGGAGAAAAGGGTTGGGTTGGTTCTCTCGTCCTAGTGTCCCATTTTGCCGGGTTTCGATCGTAATGGGACCTATTTAAGTCCAGGTGTAGTTTGTGGGGTTTTGAAGATATTATATTAGTTGTGTTTTGGGAGTGGGGAGACGCCCCCCCCCCCCCCCCCACTAGAATTCTCCCGTTATTTTTTGTTTTAATTTTAGCTAGATTGGTCAGGTCTTGCATAGTAAATAAATAGTCACCCCCAGCTTCCATTTTTTTCCAGTTATAGTCAGGCGTGGACTCAATTCTTGAGGAACATTCGGTTTGGTGACTTTCTGGGGGAATAAAGTATTATGGTGGGGAGAATTTTCCCTACCCGACTTTTTAAAATTATTTTATTTTATTATTTCGTGCTTTTGGTTAGGATTTTCATGGTCTGGGTTAAGCCATAGTCTATAATTTTATATGTTTGATGAGTTTGGTGGGTTTCGTACCAATGCGTAGGCAACACGAGGTTGGCGGTAACTGCACGGTTGGCACAAGTTCCTATGCGGTTTCCTAGTATTTAAAATAAGCACAATTTTATAGAAGTAAAATAAGGTAAATATTTACTTCTTAATAATAAAAATATTACTATCTACATAAAAATAATATTTTTATTCAATGTGTTTTTATTATTATTGTTATTAATGTTTTTATCGGTATTATTATTGTAAAAAAAAGATAAATATTATTGTGTTTACATCAATAATAATATTGTTTCAATTAATGTTTTATTACTATTAACAATAATAATGTTTTATTAATAATAAGTGTTATATTATAATTATAATACATTAATAATGTATTATTATAATTATATTATCTATATTATTATTATCATAATTATTATTAATAAAATTATTAATATTATTATGAGTATTATATATATTATCATTAGGAATAAAATTATTATTATTATTACCCTGGGAATTAATTTATTATTATTATGTTTATTATTAATTTCGAAACCCTATGGGAGTCACCACCCTCCCCCCACCCCCATCTGGTGTGAACCCACACCCCCCCATCCCCTTGGATAATCGACCAACAACTTTCCCATAAACCAGCGCCACCCTCCTCCTCCCGGAAGCCTCCCTCCTCCAGCCGTTGTGTGCTTTGTTGTACCCCCAACACACATCTAGAAAACTCATCCACCCTATCTAGCATATTTTTTGCATGCCCTGAACCCCCTATGAAACACCTCCACACTACCTTGGTGGAGCCGTGATTCCCCTCATTGGTATCCCTCTCTTATTTCATTATATTGGAATATAATTTCTTTTTCTTGATTTTCTTTAAATTAACAAAACCCAAATTCCACGGATTGTGTTGTGTGCGTTTTCCTTATTTTATTGGGTGTTTGGTTGGTCTGCATGGTCACTATCTCCCTTCACATGGACTTTTATCTCATTATCTCATGTTCTGGTAGGTGTTTCCATGAAACTTCGTCCAATTTGAATCCATTTGACGCTTGGGATTTCTTAATTAGTTTCTAAATCATGTTTTCAACCGTTAATATGTTCACAATTAAATCATGGTACTATTATCTTATTTTTTGATTTTGATAAAAATATGTTTTTAGATTATTTTATCTCAATACCCAAGTTTATGCTCCGCTAATTGGGTTTGATTAAAATTCATTATCTTCAAATGGTATTGATGGATATTTGAGTTTTTTTCACTTGTAAAAACGTTTTTACAGATCTTTTTTTCTTTTTAATGGTTGGATTTATGGAACTAGGGGTTTTAATGGAATTTTTTAATGTGTTAATGGATGGTGTGTGTGTGTGGTTTCATCAATAATTATTTGAAAATTTCCTCTTTTTATACCATTGGATGTGGACACATCCATGGATTCACATAGTGCACACATGGATGCACCTTTAAATAATGATAACATTTCGAGTGGTTCTTTTCATTAACCATTGCTTTCTAAAGATAACTCTTACCTTCCCTTCCCATCATTATTTATAAATGAATCCTTGTTTTAAAAATTTACTTAGGGTTGTTTTGAAATTTTTTCGATGGTTTTGTGACATGTTTGGTGTTGGATAAAAGGAAAATGATGCTTGAAATGGTTCAACACCCATTTAACACCATTGAGTTTGTTGTGTTTCTTGTCAAAATGGTTTTGTGGTAACAGTGATTTGATACAAAGTCATGTTTGGAAATTGTGTTTTGTTTGAGTGTGTGATTGAAACATAATGGCCATTTGGAAAAGGCCTAGTGAAAATGAGATTTCATATCACTAGAAACAGTTTTTAAAGTGTTTATTTCTTTTTGGTAAATTCACCCGGAATGGTTAGAACTAAAGCCCTGCATGAAATTTTGGATAGGTTTTTGGAAAACCCTTATTGGGTTGGTTCCCATTTCTAGTTGTTGATCTATAATATTCAAAGTTTCCTCAGTATGGGAACTCCATCGCGGAATGAATTGTTAAATGCAAGGGACTGCCCTTGAGGGGGACGGGGTGGTGCTAGACTGTGTGGTGAGATTGGTTATTTATAAATGCGTCTTTTTGTGGAATTTCATGGAACACCCCCTTTTAAAATATACATCAGTACCTAGAATTTCAATGAAGTTTATTGTGAACGGATTCAACACGTGTTTAGATTATGCACTGACTAGTTTCACATATTAGGAGATATTTTTTTATTATTGTTATGGGGTCTGGCACCTCAGTGAGGCCATGTAGGGCGAGGATCAGGCGTTTGGGCCATATGATGTTTTCAGGTAAGGAATGACATCAGGATGAGTAACATTTATTGTATGTTCTATTATTCGTCTAAGTTCCTAGGATTTATTGTGTTTTCCCATTATGAGAATTACTAGAGTTATTACCCTCATTCTTTAAAATTTTATTATTGTACCTAATTTAGTCTTTTTGAAAAAACTATGAATATGGGATTTCATTAAATGTATTTCAATTTAGATTTTTAAAAAATTGAAAGCATAACCCAGTTTTACTTTTCCTTTTCATTAATTTAAATTCTTGAGGGAAACAGATCATGTTTTTCTTTTTAAATGATAATTATGTATAAAAATAGTTTTTTATAAACATATATCAACATAGTAATAATAGAATGATTTTTGAAGGAATGAAATGGATTCGTTGGTGGTTTCCTACTGAGTCTTTAGCTCACACCCTACCTATAACACTGGGTGTCGGTAGAACCAAGCTGTTATGTAGATTTATTTTTTGTTCAGGTCACCAAGTAAGTGCTCACGGTTAGATCGTTGATGGTCTCATAGGTAGAGGTGACCAAGATTTATAATGTTGATCGCCTATTATCAGTTCAGTTTTATTATTTTAGTTTTAGTTTTTTATTTTATTTTTCATATTCTTGATATCTATTTTGTAGCTAGATCTATTTATATTACTTATATTCAGTTGTTGGTTCTTGTTTCTTGGTTGGTTCATTTATATTTCTTGTGTTGTATTGTTTCTTTATTGCTCAACTATTCCCTCTTGTGCATTATGATGACAAAAACTTTTTTCCAACCTTGGGGGATCATAAATTCCCCTAAGGAAATGTTGCGGACTAGATTAGGTGACCGGTTCATGGTTTAATATTCCTGGTTGGTGACCCTTGGAGTGTTTGTGTTCTTCTAAAATTTATGGATTGTGGTGGAATGATAGTCCATGTTCATGACCTAATTATCTCTAGATCTATCTCCAAGAACATGGTATGGCCATAGATGAACATGGATGAATTTTAAATGATTATTTACTCATGATTAACTGTACAAGTAGTTTTGTATATTGAGCTATTTTTGTATTATAAAGAAACAAGGGTACTCTATGTCATGTGAGATATGAAGGATGGGAAGTCGTGGCCCATGAATGGGACTTGTGATAAGGGTATTCATACTCTTTGACTCATTTGAGTAAGAATCAGGTTATGTAGCTTTCTCACAAAAGAAACTGAAATGGTTAAGAATTAATGAGATCTTGGAAGGATTGGAGTTTGGTGATGTACTTTGTCATTTGGTTTGTGGATTAGACATTATAGGAGTATATACCAAAGATTATTGATTATAGAAGGCAGTTGTGAGTATCATAAAGACCAATGTGGATATCGAGAGATTGTTTTAGGTATGGATGATCAGGACATTGGATGGATTGGATTCAACATATAGGTATGAGTGACATAAAAAATGGATATTCTATGTTGTTTTTCATCAATAAAATATCATTGTTCTCTTTTTTTGTGAAAATCATGCCCACTATCTTGACACTATCATAGGAATTCTAAGAGGATAATGGATATACGCCTAGATACCCTATTTTCTATTGGTTGGATATGGGGACCCTTGGAGGTTATTCTCATGGGGAGGGTATGAGGAGATCTATGGTGAGAAGTGAACCATTTGCTAAATTTGGTTGAGGTACATGAAGAGAATCATATTTCAACGAATTTAATGGGTGTCTTTATTAGATTTCGAGAATGGGAAATTGGTGATCCAATAATGGAAATTATTGTATTATTGAGTCTGTAGAGAATATGAATGTGAGACCTCATTGGGGGGGTTGTGGACTCTAGTGGTCATGTTGGGGGGTTGTGTAATTCATTTTGGAATGATGGAATTGTACTAAAATGAGATGGATACCAAAATTAAGATGGAACTGGGCACATGGAAACTAGTTGAAAGTTGATATTTTTATTGGGATTAGCACACAATTTTGGTGTGGATGGTTGAAATCTATGTACGGTGTGTCATTTAGGAAACAACGTTTGTGTTTATGGTTTTTGATGGTCTTTTGAGAAAAAAATTATGTTCTTAGATCATGCATGTATGATGGGAATGTGTCTGCAATGGTTTGATTTTGATGATGAATATGGAAGAAAATTTTGTTTTTTTTCTCTTTGGTTTTAGGGTGAAAAAGGTTTTGAGGCAAGACATGTTTTTTGTGTGATTCGAAATTCTAGTTTGGTTGGGATTTCTTTTGGGAAAGGGTGTTATGTATTGTATGATGGTGTATATAAGTTAGAGCTTATGGTGGCGAATACAATTTTTAGGTGGATGATCAGTTGATTCTGTAAATTATGTTTACATTGGATGGTATCAGTTAAGAACTATACTAGTGTTTTTTTATAACATGAGTTGTCTAGTGTTTTTGGTTGGTTGAGAACCTTGAGTTAGAGGTTGTTCCACCATAGTGTTTTGGGCTATCAGATGATAGATGATGATGTTGGTTGAAATATGATGACCAAAGTACTTCTGGTGGTAAATAAGGATGTCCATTGAGGATTATTGAGGATGAGAAATATGTTTATGGAGAGGTTGTAAGATCCCTCTTCTGGATGGATTGAAAATTTCTTAATGAATTTAAATTTCTATTATCATGTGAGCCCAATATGGATTTATGATTTTGAATGAGATTCTGAGACTTGGAATCCCCATAATAGTTTTTTCAGATGAAGATAGATGCATGGTATGTAACATGAATTTTTGAATAATATTTAGAGGCTTCGAGATGATTTTTAGCTGTTTTGAAGTTTCCTGGCTTGGGTACGCAGTTTGGTGTGCATAGTTTAGGAAAACCGATGCGACACATTTATATTCAAGAGGATTTTAGGTCATTTTGAGCTGAGAATGTTTGGGTTTAATGGAAATATAATGGTTTTGGGTAAATCATATGAGGAAAGTGGAGTAACTATGTGCGAATAAGTAGGTTATGATGAAAGGTACAATATTTTTTCATTGTTTCGAGGAAACAGTTCACTATTCTGCAGACAGGGGGAAATTCTGACTATACAGTTTTAACATGGTTTGTCCAACTACGTGGGTAAACCATGTGAGGCTAGTGGTATTGAAAAGTAGGTGTGACCGTGTTTGGATAATGGGTTTTTCAAAATTGTTTCCAAACTGTACAATTGGTGGCCTTGGACAGAGACAAACGCATGATTGGCACATGGTTTGGAAAACAGGGCACCAAAACCAAGTAGTTTCCTAGAATTAATTAAAATAATATTTGTACCAAATTTATCCCAAAAATTTATTATCCTCTCAACCCAATTTCTTCCACATTCTATAGGAATGAACCAAGTGGATTCCAAGACCCTCCCCCTTCCCACCCTTGATTTTTAGGGTGGTTTTATGGAGACTTCTTGGATTTTGAGGTGAGTAATCGATCTCCAATGGTTTTAGTTCTTCCTATTCTTATTTTCCTCTAATTTTGGATTCGTTTGATTAGGGTTTCACTTAAAATTATATCAGGTCATGGTGGAATATTCCATCACTAATACAGATATTGGTTACCTTGTGTATAAAAGATCCTAACATTGTATCCCTCTATTGTGTTTCATTTAACTGATGTGTATGTTCATAGGGATTTTTCATTGGTTTTTAGATTAAAATAATTTAGTTATTGAACTCTTATCCCCCATAATGTATTTGTTCTTGATAGTGTATGGGGTTATTCCATGAGTATTTTGTGAAGTGGTGGATTTAGTTCTTCTGTGGCACTATAAACCAGTGAGTTTATTCACATTATGCAAAGTTGGGTTTTGGTTAATTAATTAATTATAATTTTTATAAATAATTTTTTTTATTTTGTTGTAATAGGTTTATTATTCAGTGATTTAGATTAGACCAGTTTTGTTTCAAGGCATTGGGTGAGCTTAAACATGTGTTCGTATGGTCACTGTGTTTTGGAAAAGTTATGTAATGCTTATTTACTAAAGTAGTTGGTCAAATAGAACTACCTATAGTCATATTAATTAATTTCTCATGTGTATGTGGTGTGTTCCTCATATCCCATTTGTGGAATTTTTTTCTTTGGCCTAATGACATTTGTTGGGTTGTGGGACTTACTAGACTAATAAAATTGGTTGGATTGATTAAATAGTAAAAAATTGATATTGGGTTAAATATATAAGTCAATGGTTGTGACTTTTAAATGGATGAAAATTTGGGGTTTCTAATTTATTTTTCTTATATAACTATAGGGATTTTAAAATTAATTTAAATATGTAAATTGGGATTTGAATTGGTTTTGGGTGTCAAAAGGGTAAGTTTGTATTCTGAAATGATATTTTTTAAGTGAGTTGTTAATCCCTAAGTTGTTTATAATAGTGGATATTAATTGGTTTAATAATATTCATTTTAAATAGTAATATGGTGATGTTTTTCTAAATGAATTAATGGAACTTTTCATGGTTTAAAATTGAAATATAGGTTGTGGGTCTTGTTTTTTCTCATGGATAATGACCCATGTATTATATTGGAAATTTTTAGATGTTAAATGAGGGTGTTTGGTTTTGTTATTTTTCTATATTAAAAGGTATTTTAATTGATAAGGAATGTTTTTATTTTAATGGCCGGTAGGGGCCTTAGTAATTTTGACTGCTTTAGTAAGGGATTTTTGTCTTCCTTGAATGCTTCTTATGGTCAATATGTTGAGATTAGTATGTATAAAATGGTATAATGATCTAGGTGTTGGATTGATGCTTTGAGAATAAGTATTTACAGAATGATGGAATATTTTAAGTGTTGGGTAGATGTTCTAAGCATTGGTAGTGTACTTCAGATAAGGTATTTGACTGAGGATCTGGAAACTGATAGCATACATTAGGCTTTATGTTCTAGACTAAGGATTAAGGAAATGATTTTGTACCATTTGGAAAGTAGGTGTAGGATTGATACTCCTCATCCTTGTGTTATCTGAGTGTAATTCTCTAGGTACAACCATTTTTCTCTATAAAAGGATTTTGTAATAAGGCACTTGTAAATTTTTAGGTACTGTATAGAGGTAATAGCCACAATTGTTTGAGATGTTAATATTTTACTTAGATACCAAAAGGATATTGTATCACCCAATGTTTCTATGTGAATTTTATGTATTATTTTTGTTAAATAGTTGAACTAAATAAATAAGAGGTATATAAAAGACACAAATTGTAATATTTTTTATACAAAGGCCTTAATTAATCTTTTACATGCGTGATCTCTACTATCAAACACACTATGATTAATAGTAACACCATTAGAAATTTACCAAAAAGTACAACAAGGTTGACTATGTAGTAAACATCAACTGAATCAATCATAACCAAGAATTTTTTATCACAAAAAATAAAAAAAACTAAGTCTACGAGAAACGTATAACGCCATTTTGAGATCAAGTAAATGAACTCCAACAAATTTTATTTGTTCCCTTAAATGTAGATACTTATAAGTAATTTAGATTGAAAATTTTAAAATATGTTTGTTATTATTTTTTTATTTTAAAAACTGAAATGACATGAGAGAGACATTAAAAGAAAATTTTATTTGTAAATGCTATTTTGAAATCGGAATATTATTTTGAAAAATAAACATATATTTTGGTTTTCTTATAATTTATGAAACATATTATCAATAGTACAAATGGAAATACGGAAATATATTGATGAATTCCTATAGTATTGTTAGTCCAAATTAAAAAAAAGTGATAAGAATAAAAGCTGGAATACAAAGTGAAAAAGGGATGTGGATAATTTTCATACCAAAATAAGGGATAACAGAATTAAAACTTGTCTTTATTACATTTTCTTTTAACTGTTAGAAAATTATCCACTGATTTTCAAATTAATATATTTTAAAATATTAGTTTCAATGTATTAAGTATAATTTATAATCATCAAGTAACAAAAATTATTTTAAATTGATTATTTTATGTTTTCATATTATTTTGAAAAATTATATAAAATTTTTTCTTCTATAAATTTGATAACAATTCTATTTTGGAAAACACGATACGTATTTATTTTTAGTTTTAAATTGGAAAACCTATACTCAACTAGAGTCCTGCAATGGGTCAAAAGTTGGACATGTTTTCAACAATCCGATAAGGTATGGAACAAGTGAAACCATATGATCATGAATATAATATACCCTTATTTTTTGTACATGATATGCTATTTCATCCCATATAACCTTGTTTCAAACCGACGAATTATATCATGATCAACAGATATATTGAATCGGAGTTTTTCACCTCTTTTTTTTTTGTTTTTGGTTCTCTTCATAGACTAATTAAGTCAACATATTTGTGTTTAAACCAATCTATGTTATCCATCTATCAATAATTCAGTACTCCATTTGTGTTTCACTTAATCTGATTCAGCGGAAGATATTGTGATCCACAGATAAAACACATATAATCTATCCACTCAACACCGCATCACTCTCCACTACATTCGATGGTTGAGATTTAAATTTTCTTACAAAACTGAATACATTCCATTTGTTCAAATAGGTGTTTTACCCTCCATTCATTAGACTTTTAATTTTAAATTGATGGATGGGATTTAGTTCAACCATAGAACTAATTAGATCCCTCTATTTCCATACTCATCTTTTCAATCTATAGTAATCCAACCTGAACCCCTCAACCATGTTTTCCTTCTCTTTGACAATATTCTTTGACCTATGGACCATCATAAATAATTGAAAATTATTAATCAAATCTTATCCTCAATCAGTATATTAAAATAATAATCAATCTGTACGAGATTCACTATGAGATCTGACAACATCATAAATGGGTTAAATCAATTTATTTGATTCATCGCCATGTATGGTTTTTCATCCTATACGATGCACTTTTATCTTAAATTAACAATAAATGTATAAAATAAGTATAAAACCATTCCCACCCATGATTTTTCTAATGTTGATGGATTTATTAGGATACTAGTTTCTCCTATTTTCACATACAACACATATAAAATATATATTTATTTTATCCATTTTAGAACAAAATCATGTTTTCAATTTCATGTCATTATTTTTTCACTATAGATTTTGTAGAATCCAAGCATACACCATTAATTAAGTTGATAAGATACTTTTATAATTTATCATTATTTAACAAATATTGTGTGAAGAGTTTCATTGTAAATAGGATGAAAAATATATTAAGAATTTTACTGGTACAAGTCCTCATGTTTGGAAACCAAAGACATAGAATCCTTTATCCATTGATAATCAGTGAAGGTAAGGGATGTATTTTTATTTATTTCTTGTCCAAATTTAAATTTTTTGTTTTTTTAAGGGAATAATTGTTTATTTTTATTTTTATTTTTTTTGGAAATGGATTCATTATTTTCCAAATTTTATGTTTTATTTTCTAAAATTAATTATGGTTTAAAATTCAATGTGATAAATAATTGATTTTACACACCTAGAACAATGTTATTTTATATGGTTTTTTATAAAAAAATGTTATAAATTGATTTTCATGAATATTATCTACAATCATGTATGTCAATTACATTATAAGATATATTTATTTCTAATAATTTTTGAACTTTTATGTATATACAGTTTTAACCATTACAAAATCATTGATGATTGTACACATATAGTAAAGAATTATTCTTTCCTAACAATATAATGTTCAATGTGGATTATAAGAGTTTCAAAGAATACATGAAATAATCATATTTTCATTCCATGTATTTTAAGTACTATCTGAAAGTTGAGATACTCAGTTGCAATATTTTTCAAGAGATTTCTTATTAATGTATGTATAAAAATTAAAACACAACCATGTAAATGTTCATTATTATGTTATCAAAGTAAGAAAATTCCACTGAAGGAGAATATATGTATAGAAAGGTAAAAATTTATTTAGAAAATTGTAACTTGAAACTGTAAATATGGTAGTGAATTGGATAGAAAACATATCTCTTTGCAAGTGGGGAGGCCCCATATTTCCATCAATGTTTCAATTGTCCATAATGTTTTGTTTTCAAATTATTGGGTTATACTTTCTAAAAATGAAAATATTATATTTAATTAAATTTCAGAATCAAATTAATTTCTAAATTGGCTTAGTATTTTAAACCATAAGAAACTTCATATTATGTTTTAAAAAGGTATTTGAAAAATTAATTTTATGCTACTTCCAAAAAAAATCCAAAGAATTTCTAAGGAAGTTATTTTAAAAAGTGGGATTTCATAATAGTTATTTCAACAATTATCATAACCTTTACTACTAAATTAAATTTTTATCCCTCGTTCAAATTGTTTTGCACAGAAATCATAGAATCTCTAAGTTGGACATCAATTCTTTTGGAGTTAGCACACAAAATCATAGTAGGCATATTGTTTAATTTTACTTGAACACTGAAAAATTGTATGTTGTAGACTAAATTTGCAGAACCTAGAATATAATGCCCTGACCCCAAAAGCCTGGATTCGGTGCAATATTTTAATACATTGGCATGACTAAAAGGAATCCAGTCTTGATGGACCGATCTGTTTATCAGTTTAGAAAAATAGATTAAATACATGAATGTTACATTACACATTCTAACATACAAAAAAATATAAATAATCCATTTAGAATTTCATTAATCCATTTGATTAACACTGAATATCAATCATAATACCCTTCTTGGAGTCCTGGGAAAATAAAAGATCAGAAATTGGTGGGCTTAGATGCTTTGTAAGTGTAAATAATTAAGCTTAAGAAATAAACATTAAAGGAAAGATGAGTAAAAAAAATCCTTTCTAAAAATAATCTTGAACATAATATGGAAAAAATAAATCAATCATCACCATATAAACATGCACATGGATATTCTACTTGTAGAATAATCACATGTAAAACTAATTTCATAATGAGGGAATGCATAAACCCGAACATCATTATCACATTATTAAGGCCTCGTACGAAGACTACAAGTAAAGTTTTTTTCAAGGCCTTATGCCAAGACAAAAGTTTGTCTCATGAGACCTACTGATTCATCGAGGGGATATAGTGGGCCCCACCCGTCACATACTATGTCCACTGCATTCCTCATATGAAAATGTTGAAACATAACAAAAACCTTTGTATTAAAACCAGCATACGAAATGTCAATACATAAACCATAAACCAAGAAGGGTATAAAAATAGCACATCCTCATTCAAATATTTCATAACTCATTTAATAATATTTTGAACATTGTATTATAATAAATCAACCTTAATCAATAATAATATCCAGTAAAGGATGTTGACATTGTTGAAAATGATTAGTAAACCTTTTGAGAGAAATATCCCTTTTGTGAAATCATTTAAAAGTCACACATTTATAATGGATGTCATTTAAAAGATATTTTTGAATCAAAGGGACCCATACCTCATTAACCCTTTTGAACGGAATTATTATTTTAAAACAATCATGTACATATAAATAAATCTTTAAAGCAATTTTAAAAACATGGAAATTAATGAGAATGATTTAGAAGAATAAATATTTGAAACATTTAAAAAGATTTTTTAGTTATAAAGTACATTAAAATAATCATTTAGAAATGTATTTTATAAAAAATGTACACGGATAATAAATATGTCCCAGAAAATACTTACACATAAACAATCTCGGAAAATAATGAGATTGATGAATTTATACTTACCTATCACTTTCCTTTGATTTAGGGTATGTTTATCCTCCTGTATAATGACCATAGTATTTTATTACATTATAACAGAACCATTTTCATATTTATTATATCATACATGATTCATTTTTGACTTTATACTACAAATTTAATAATGATTTCCATGTTAAATTAAAATTTCGGGTAATAATCGCTTTCTTTATCGTATGTGTTTTAAATTTTTATTCATGATCGTATCATTTAAATATTGATTTAAATACATATAGAATATAAAACATGATTTTTATATCATATACATTTAGAATATCAACTTTCATAAAAGACAGATATATGAAATAGAAAACACCGTTTATGGAGACAGTAGGTCGTACGTACGCATAAACTTTGTTTCAGTTTTCATATCGTATTGAACAGATGTAAGTGAATAAGATATATGTAAGTACATAAATATATATATATTTCTCCAGTAGAATTATTATGTCATATATTAAATACTTATTAATAATATATATTTTTATAATCATTGTTGAATGGTGAACGTGGAAATGAATTCCATCTCGTCGTGGAGACGGTAAGTCCTACGTACACACGAGCGAAGATATAATTTACTCAATGATTAAAAGGTGTTTAGTTTGATATAATAATAAGAATGTTATTTTCATTATTCACACACATATTATTCACCATTGTATCCATCCAAATAACATTGTGTTGAATAACAGATTACACCCCGGTTTGGAGACGGAAAGTCGTACGTACACACGCATGGTGACATTATCATTCATAGGATGGATTGAATAATGAATATGGTTCTAACATATTTTTAATATCATAACAGTATGTATAAGGTACTTTAGTAATTATTTTGGTATGGAAATAATAAATAATGAGAAAGTGTAAGAAGAAAAGAACGTTGGAAGAGGTGATAAAATAATTAACTCTACATTGTGTGTTTCATTCTAATTTGAACAAAAGGGCTCCCTAGGTAGGCTTTATGCTAAAATTAAGGCTTCTAGGTTGAAGTGAGGGAATTGAGGATAAGATTTGGAAAGGGGTTGGCAAAGCCAAATGGATTTGGTTGTGTGGTTTTGAGAGAAGGGGAAGGACCCTTTTATAAGAGAGGTGAGGGTCACTATGGGAAATGTTTGAAATATAATTTTATTATAAAATCATTTTTAGTTTATAATAGCTCCAAATTAATTTCTATAGAATATAAGGTGGTGAAGAGTCTACATAACCCCAAAAAAATAGGTTTTATACAAGTTTATTTCACCGTATTAGCCCTATCATTTAGATTTAACTCTTAGTTAAATAGTTTATCTTTTACCATGTCCTCTTGTATTATTTTAATAAATGGTTAATAAACATTTAATAAAAAGAAAAGAGAACTTCAAGTGGTTCATTAATGACATATATATTACTACATATGTCGGTTGGACAAACCATATATTTTTAATATTATTATATCATTTAATAATATAGTATTTGTTTTAAAAACTCATTTATGTCAATTTTGACACTATTTGGTATTTGGTTTTTCGGAAAGTCATAAACAGTTGATTATTTTGAAAAAATATATATTAAATCAACCCTAACATGTCATATTAACCTTTAAAATCAGTTTATGTCATAAAAATTCTCAATATACATTTATTTTTATATTAATAATATCCATTATTTTAATCATTTATTGATAAGGTAATTACTACATCATCGTTGTCTCATAAATAAATTTAATTATTTAATATCTAAAAATTATAAATAAAATTCCAACATATTGTAAATCGTATTAATATTTCTATTTAATGTTTATTTTCGAATTTATATTATGTATAACTCGATATTAAAAATGGTTTAGTTATTTAACAGAGAATTTAACACTTTTAACTTTTCTTTAAATAAGATAATAATAAATGTTCTAATCTAATCGAAGTGGACCAAAAGGATAATATTTTATTACTGAGGTTGTTTTTGGTAAAAATACACTTATCCAATAGAATTAGGACATTATTTATGATTATTATAATATTATTTTTACCTTTAATTACCGAATTTACATATAACTTTGGTAAATAAATGTGAAAAATTACTATTTACCAAAGAAATATTTTTATCTTATTGAACCATATTTTACTCACTGATTTCAACCGTGTATCTCGGTGTTTTGAAAATCAATTCATAGAAGAGGTAAAGTAATATTTTATGCAAATTCGCAAATGTGCCTAGAAGGTGGGTAAAAGACAGTAAAAAGTTAAATAAAATTTTATATATCTAATATTATTATAAAATGGATCCAATGAATTAAATTGAACTTATATAAGTATTATGTATCTGTTTTGACTTAAAATTAAATAAAATTAAATAAATAATTAGTTAAATAAAAAGTCGGTTTTAAATAATAACGTAGTTTTTTACTATTCATCTAAAATTGAAAGTTTTCACAAAAATACCAAAATTTCACGCTAAGATAATTTTGATATTCTAAATCCATAATTGAAGTCTAATTTACAAACTTCAAATCATATAAGTTGCATGGATTAATTTAAAATTAATTTCCGTTGTGAAAACCAAAAAACGCGTTTTAAAGAAGTACAAACTATCAAAAGATTGACATGTGTTTATGTACTATTTAAATGTTAAATTACTTCCAATGACATAAATTATATTAAATGTTAAAAATATAATCTAATTATAGTTTAAAAAACTCAAAATTTTAATTTAACAATATATATTATTTCGATTAAAAAAGTTGTTTTTAATTAAAATTTAGTATTTTTCACTATTTATCCTAATAGGAAAGTAATAAAAAAACGCAAATATTATTCCAAACTAAATTTTAATTTACTTATTCTAAAAAAGAATTTTATTTTTTCAAATCTAATATATAAAAGTGTCGAATATTGGATTTAAAGTCATTCCCCATTAAAAATCAATAAAATTGCATTTTCTGAAAAAAATACATCATTTTTCTGAAAAATTGAATTTGTTCTTATATTATATATAAGAAAGAATAATAAGAATGTTAAAACTATAGAGTAAATAAAATTCAAAATAAAGTAAATATTATTCATAAACTCTTTTTGAATGACTATATTGATAAGTTGTGGTGCCCTCGAACTCGGTGTTACGTGTAGCGCAAACTATTGAATTACTTTAAAGAGATAATGTACTATGAAATCCTGGAGTATTAAATTATTTCCTCATTGAATAAATTCCATCCTCGGAATTTGAAATTTTTCTTTGAGAATAAATGGTTTAAAATAGAAAATACTTTTGTTGAAACCCCACATCAACAATAGGGTTAATAAAATATACTCTAAACAAGAGGTAAATGGAAATGAAAATGTCAACACAAAATTAAGGGTTCGAATAAATGAACATTGGTGGAAATTATAGACACACAATTGGAAGAAAAACATAAATATTTATAGGGACTGATTGAGGTCATCAATCACAAACCAGTGAATAATAAGTGGAAAATTGATGGATTCAAAGCCATAAATTTATAATGAGTTAAAATATCATCGGTCCAACAAAACATAAGTTATTAGGATGTTACATTTTTGGTCTTCAGATCCTCTCTATAACGATTATGAATTAATTAATTCGAATAATAATAATAAAATACTTGACAATTAGAGTTCCATATTTTAACTAATTTCTACCACAATCTCATATTTCACTCCAAAAGTTAATAAAACTAAAAAATATTCTATTCATCCGAATCATAAAGGGTTCCAAAAAATGATATATAATTAGTTTTTAATAAATTTAAAAGAATACATTATACAATCCAAGACATCACATTGTCCATTTGTAGCTGATTCACCCTTGTTGTCCTTTGGTTGCGGGTTCAAGTCTCACAGCCTTTCCGGTGCGATGGGTTGTCGCCCGACCTCTAGTTTATCTTTTTTATAACAATCCAAAAACAATATTAAGAAATGGTTTAAACATAACAATAGTATCCAATGTCAAACCTAATCTATTCCAAGAATTATTCTTATCCACAATACTTCTATCTGAAAACACAGTCCAAAATATATAAGGAAGGTCACATAATATACATGTGAATACCTTCATCGTGTATAAGGCCCCAGCCTTAAACCTTACTTAATCTTGAGTTATTACAAGATTACACATTGAGGATCTTTTCAGGTTTAGAGTTTTAGAGAATTAGATCATGAAACATGCATTACATTCCACATTTAAATAAAGTGGTTACATAAAAGTCAGTATTCATTCTTCCCATCAGCGGAAAAATATTTAAAATGAAACATGGATTCTTTCTTTACACATCCTCGACACTATCATCACATCATGTACCTTTCCCTTGACCTGTGAAAAACATTTCAAAAACTTGGGATGAGCCTAAAAGGCTCAGTAAGGGTTATAAAAATATGGAAAGGAAACATGAGTTCATATATACATAATAATGAAATCATACTTTACCCATAAAACATAGGCATATCAAATCATGAATAAATCATAGAAAACATAAGACATAAAGGTAACTTGAGGCATTCATAACATTCTTACGTAGGGAGTAACCCTCTTGGTTACGTTTGGAATACCCATCACAGTATATTCCCTAAATCTCTTCGGAGAAACCATAACGTTTCACTCCTTCGCATTACCCAATGCATTGGAGAGCTATATCGGGCTCACCCGCCCTTAGTTTATCACGGAACCACCCGTTTTCATAACAATGCCCAAGAACCATAACATAAATGTATCACATAAAACATGCATAAAGGAAACATAACATTTCCACATTTCAATCACAATATGACACTTTAGTATATTGAAATAACGAATGCATTCAAAAATAAACCATTTCCAAAACCATTTAAAACATTTAATAAATAGATTTTTGAATCAAAGTGTCCCATACCACCTTGAAGCTTTAAAATGATAAACCATTAATATCAATATAAATAAATCCTTAAAACCATTTTGAAAATATGGATATTAATAAGAACAAATCATTAAAACATTTAAAGCGATATTTTGGTCAAAGGGTTTTTACCGAAATTAGAGACACTTGAATACAAAAATTGAGGAATAACTTTTAATCAGAACTTTATAATATCATGAGAATAAATGGATTCATGACATAATACTCCAAAGGACAGTATATACACCATATAAGAGTGAATTGGTGCATAACAACAATGAACCCTCAATAGAAATGTCAAATGAGATGAAATCCCTTATAAAGAAGGTATCCTTAAATTAAGGACAAATCAATCTCAAAAATATGTGCGACAAATATAAATACACCCAATATAATTGGATATTAAGTGTAAAACAATAAAAGGTCATTCACACATATTCAATGGATGACATATTCAATGACTACATGTTGAACCCAAAGAAATCGAAATTGGGTTAAAAAGTTCCCTTGACAGCCTAACGACATCACATCAAAATGGGTTGATGAGAGATAAAAAGTGTATCTCATCACTTGGACATAAAATTTACATCAATAAGGATGTATGAGAACATATCCCAACATAAAAATATGTAAATTAAAAGACCCAATAAAATAAGTCTTTTAAAAAAGAGGAGGGTGAAAGGTTCCCTTACCGACTTGGGTATCTATCAAAACATACACCCCACGAAAGAAAGACAATAGGTCATTGATGTAAATACTCATAAACGAAAGTATATTACACAAAGAGTAGAATAATGGGCAGTACATACACCACTCAATGGAATTTGTGGCAAATGTAGCATAAATCTCACGGGAATAAAAGTGAGATGAAAAATCTCTTACGAAAGTTCGGCAGCCTAACGACGCCACATAAAACTTCCGAAATTGATTGATGAGAGAGAATAGGGTCTCTCATCACATGAACATAAAAATTACAGTAAATGTAATATAAAATAACATCCCAATCATAAGAAATATGAGCTTAAAATAAATGACATAAAAGAGTGTACTTAAAAAGAAAGAGAGTTGTAGGATCCCTTACCTTGGGTCCGACTTGACTCGATCGTTCTTTAATCTCCTGAATAATAAACTTGAGTTAATTTATATTTCCTTAATAACCTTTTTCAAGTTCATTATTACTTTTATACCACTTATTACCATGTCATAAACATTATGTAATCATTTAAGTTAATAATATTTGTTTTGCCGATATTTGGTTCTTAAGTCGAAAGTGGACTTCTTACAAATACATGTTGTTCGTGTGGCCAAATGTTTATTATATCAAGAATTGTATTCATTATGTAGATATCATATATGTCATATATATCCAGTACATTCATGAATTTATAACATTACATAATCATTTAGAGGTAAGAAATGAAATGCACCGTTCATGGAGACGGTAAGCCGTACGTACGCATGAACGCTACTTTCATTTATATTTCGTATTTTATAGAATGGAATAATAATTATATAAAGGTATATTATAATTCCATTATAATGTCATATATAATATCATATTTCCATCCTTTATACATCCCACATATGGTATTTAACGAATCAAATCACTTTGAGGGGGCGGTAGTCCGCACTTCCTTAAATGAAGATATCGTGTATACCCAAAATGGAAGCCATAAAGGTAAGACAAAAATGAAAAATACAGAAGCATAAATAAAACATAAACATATTATATATCATATATAAAAATATTGACATCATAATGGCCACCTTTGAAGGTGTTAAATGAGTATTGAACAATCATCGTTTCGGGAGGCAGAATTTCACCATCCACGGAAACCGTATGTTCTTTAACCATTTGATGTGGTTGTGTGAGAGTGTAGCTCGAATAAATCTTATAACAACATCATAGTATATTTAAGATACTGGTGTTGTTACAAAAGAAGTAAATAAAAAGAGTTTAGGGGGTTGTAGAAGCAAAATAAAACAAATGAACATGAGAGAATGAATTACCTTTAAAAGTGTAACTCCTTTTAATTTGAGCCTAAAGGATTCTTTTGAAATGTTTCTGCCCAAAGGGAATCCTCTAGGATGAGGAGAGGGATGTGGAGAGAGTAAATGGGCAGGGCTTGGCCGAGCCAAAGGCTTGAGGAGTGTGTTAAATGGGGTAGAGGTGGGGGCCTTTTATAAGAGGAGAGGAGGGGCACTTTTGAAAAGTAAAGAAATATTACTTTATTTGAAAATGTTTTTCGGTTTCAAAAGGTCCCAAATTGATATAATTCTTGTATAAGGTGATAAGGCTTCGAAATCCACTCATCCAATATGTTTTGGACATGTGTAGTTCATAGATTTTACATTATCTTTCCATTTTATTTAAATCGTCAAATAATGATGTCATCGCTGCATCATTATTATGTCATACATAATTTAATTTATTTAATGTCTAAAAATTATAAACAAAATACTATGATGTAGGAAATCTTTTTATCTTTCCAATGAATTTTTATAATCAAAAAGATGACTTGTATAACCCCACTTAAAAATTGTTTTAGTAAAACATATCATGTTTGTGACAATTTTACTTTTACATTAAATAAAAATATATTATTGTCATTTTCCAACTAAAGTGGCTACATGGGGTCCCCAAGTTGGCCCATGGCTTGTCTTGGTCGGCCATGACTCACCCAATAGGTGTAGGACAAGTGTCATGGTGTTTTCACATTCTTATAATATCATTTGTACCTTAAACTACACTAATTACCACTAATCGCGATTAAAAACTTAATAAGTTACTATTCACCAAAAAATTATTTTTATCCCATTGAACCACATTTTACTTCTTAATGACAACCATGTATGTAGGATTTTCAAAATTCAATACACATTAGTGGTAAACTTTCATTTAACTGAAAAATCAGTTTGCTTGATTACCACTTAGTGGTTTCACTATTCATCAAAAATTGAAGTTTTTCAGAAAAATCCCAAAAATTCACCCTAAGCTATATTTGATATTCTGAATTCAAAAAGGAAGTCCGTTTTACAAAATTCAAAACATATAAGTCACATTAATTAATTTAATATTTAATTCCCGTTGTCATGACAAATAGCGTGTTTTATGAAACAATAAGTATCAAAAGATTGACACTAGTTTAAGTCTGATTTCAAAGTGAAATTGATTCCAACGACCACTATTGGATTTAATGGTAAAAATATT
Source organism: Viscum album (assembly GCA_963277665.1). Taxonomy (NCBI): domain Eukaryota; kingdom Viridiplantae; phylum Streptophyta; class Magnoliopsida; order Santalales; family Viscaceae; genus Viscum; species Viscum album. Next base: position 797,377,519 of record OY728157.1, read on the forward strand.
TTCTAATTTCACTTTAAAACCAATTAAAAATATAATCTAATCATATAAATAAATTAAATTAAAAACTGGTTTTGAATTAATATACAACATTTTACACTATTCATTAAAAAAATGAACTTTATCGGAAAGATACCAAAAATTTACACAAAGTAAATTTTGATGTCCTGATTCTTAATAAGAGTTTTATTTGGTCCAAAAGAACGTTTAATAGTGAACAAAACTATATTTAATGACGGTTCTCCATCAAAAGGTGATAAGTGAACCTTTAGTAAAAACTAGGGCATATACGCCTAAAATTGAATTCTTTCCGTATTTTAAGCCTTTATCTTTTATTGTATAAATGTAAAAATATTTAAGAACATATATAATCATATTTTAGTTATTTATATCCATTCCCTCCATTACAACGGCTACATGTTAACTACCATTTAAAATAATATTATTAGAGTGCAACGTAAGATTCCCAAGAAAGTCGTTGTTGCGTGTTGGGTACGCCATCAAGCATAGCGTCCCCTTTAAAGTCATATTAATATTTTATTCACAAATAGGGATAAATATGAAAATGTCATATTCTTTATTTACCTGGGGTGTTACATCCTTCCCCCCTTTTGGGAATTGCGTCCTTGCAATTTTAAAATTGTGCTTGGAAACATCCTTGAAAGTCCCACATCGGAACAAGAGTTGGTAAAACAATCACTTTAAAATAAAGAAAGATAAGTACAGAGGTCACCCGAGTTAACCCATACTAAGATTCTAAGTATGAAAATATGTACATGGAGGAGAAAACATAGGGTCATGTTCCGATGGAGAGTGATAGAAAACATGTTTAGGAGAAAGTTAACAATAAAAAAATCACAAACTTGTGATGGGTTAAACGATATTCGATTCCCCAGTAGGAAAAGTTAATAGACAACATTTTTGTTTTAAGTTCATTTTTATCGAGGAAATTATTCATAAGGAAACATAATCACATATCATGTTGACCTTCAACTTTTACTAGATTCCTTAGTCAAACTCATATTTTTTCCAAAAGACGAGTATTTAGGGAGACTTGTTCGCATTAAGAGTACTATAATCAACTTCTAGAGAATCACAAAATCCCCAAAAGATAACTATATACATCCCATGTATTTAGGCATTAACCAAAACCAAAACCAAAACCAAAAAGGTTAGTACAAGATCAGATAATCCAGAAAAGGATAACCCCTTATAAAAAGAAAATCTATTCTTAATCTCCAAAATTTGTCCAACAAAACCCAAAGTTCAACGAGGACCATCCTATAAACAATTTGTCCATAAAATTATTCAAAGTAAACCAATATAAGATTGAAACCCAAATATTTGAAGGATTTAGTCACATAGTCTTCCATGTTAAATCGTAACATTTATCTCCAAACAACATCAGTTGCTCCTAAAGTCTCACATTGAAAAGTAATTATCCTAATCACATATCCTCCAAAATCAAATTACTCTTAATTAATAAAATAATATAACTAAAAAGAATCAGTCAAACTAACCAGGGACTTCACGTAGTCCAGTGGTAGGCGATAAATACCAGTCGCACTTTGGTTGTGGGTTCGATTCCCGCAGCATTGTCCGACGCGACGGGTTGTCACACGGTCTGCGTGTTGTCCTTTTTCCAAAACAATATAATTCTCAAATCATTACCCAAAAAGGGATAAAATCATCAAAAATAACCATTACATAATTTAACCTCAATTTTATCTCATGCCTTTCACTTCAATCATAACATATGGTAACCCATAATTACCTCAAAAGTAAGGATCATTTAAACCCAAATGGTTCTTTATAACTATGTCCACAAAAGAAAAGATAACTATTACTTGAATAAAATTTGGCTATATTAAACATCAGGGTTACACATAATATAAAAAGTCTTCTAATGTAACCCCATCATCAAAAGAGACTTAATACTCTTAAGAATTTCACCCTAACTCTTGAAGCCCTTATATGTTGACATCTTACTCATTCAACATTCTTCATGATCCATTATCCATTCCTTTCCAACTTATTCCGAAATACCTCTTTCCTACAAACAAAATCATGAATCATATCCTAAGATTCCAAAATAAGAAAACAATAGTCATGAAATAGTACATACCTTTGATTGGTCATTGTTAGTTTCTTCATCCTCAATTGGAATGGCATTAGGTATTGGTAAATGAATATTGGTATGCTCTTGGTGACCCCATTCACGAAACTTCTTCATAGGACATCTGTTTGCATAATGACCATGAACACCACATTTAAAACATTCAATTGATCCCTCAGAAAGAACTTCTTTCCCTTTCCTCGAGTCAACTGGATGCTTCCTTTTTCCATGGCAGGTTCTTGATTTATGACCTTCATTTCCACATCTATAGCATATTTTTGTCCCTTTGAAACATTTTCCTAGGTGTTTCTTTCCACATCTTTGACACATAGGTTTTTGAACACACTTACCTTTATGATTATTACCTGTACTTCCGTAGGGATTTTTTTCTTGCATATATGATGCCTTAGAGAAATCTCCAAGGTTTAGGTGGTCAATCATGACTCCAGATAGTTGGTTGAGGATAATAAAAAGAGTTATCATTGCAGCTCCCATATCATTCAGTTGCTTGCTCAAAAAACTGTCACAGTTTCCTTCACATTCACTATTACTTTGGTGCCTGCTAGATCCAGCCATTTACTAAAACCAAAAATGTCAGTGTGATTATATCAACAAACCCATCATGTACTAATGAGTAAGATAGACAATAAGATATACTTACTCATTCACTTTATCTAAAACTAAGACTCTTTCTGAAATCCTAACCATTATGGTAATTGTCAATTATGCTTAAAGAATACCCTAACCTCTAAAGTTATCTAAACCGACCTTTGATACCAACTATGAGGCCCTAGCCTTAAACCTTACTTAATCTTGAGTTATTACAAGATTACACATTGAGGATCTTTTCAGGTTTAGAGTTTTAGAGAATTAGATCATGAAACTTGCATTACATTCCACATTTAAACAAAGTGGTTACATAAAAGACAGTATTCATTCTTCCCATCAGCGAAAACATATTTAAAATGAAACATGGATTCACTCTTGACACATCCTCGACACTATCATCACATCATGTACCTTTCCCTTGACCTGTGAAAAACATTTCAAAAACTTGGGATGAGTATAAAAGGCTTAGTAAGGGTTATAAAAATATGGAAAGGAAACATGATTTCATATATACATAAGAATGAAATCATACTTTACCCATAAAACATAGGCATATCAAATCATGAATAAATCATAGAAAACATAAGACATAAAGGTAACTTGAGGCATTCATAACATTCTTACGTAGGGAGTAACCCTCTTGGTTACGTTTGGAATACCCATCACAGTATATTCCCTAAATCTCTTCGGAGAAACCATAACGTTTCACTCCTTCGCGTTACCCAATGCATTGGAGAGCTATATCGGGCTCACCCGCCCTTAGTTTATCACGAAACCACCCATTTTCATAACAATGACCAAGAACCATAGCATAAATGTATCACATAAAACATGCATAAAGGAAACATAACATTTCCACATTTCAATCACAATATGACACTTTAGTATATTGAAATAACGAATCCATTCAAAAAGAAACCATTTCCAAAACCATTTAAAACATTTAATAAAGAGATTTTTAAATCAAAGTGTCCCATACCACCTTGAAGCTTTAAAATGTTAAACCATTAATAACCATATAAATAAATCCTTAAAACCATTTTGAAAACGTGGATATTAATAAGAACAAATCATTAAAACATTTAAAGCGATATTTTGGTCAAAGGGTTTTTACCAAAATTAGAGACACTTGAATACAAAAATTGAGGAATAACTTTTAATCAGAACTTTATAATATCATGAGAATAAATGGATTCATGACATAATACTCCAAAGGACAGTATATACACCATATAAGAGTGAATTGGTGCATAACAACAATGAACCCTCAATAGAAATGTCAAATGTGATGAAATCCCTTATAAAGAAGGTATCCTTAAATTAAGGACAAATCAATCTCAAAAATATGTGCGACAAATATAAATACACCAAATATAAGTGTATATTAAGTGTAAAACAATAAAAGGTCATTCACACATATTCAATGGGTGACATATTTAATGACTACATGTTGAACCCAAAGAAATTGAAATTGGGTTAAAAAGTTCCCTTGACAGCCTAACGGCATCACATCAAAATGGGTTGATGAGAGATAAAAAGTGTATCTCATCACTTGGACATAAAATTTACATCAATAAGGATGTATGATAACATATCCCAACATAAAAATATGTAAATTAAAATACCCAATAAAAGAAGTCTTTTAAAAAAGAGGAGGGTGAATGGTTCCCTTACCGACTTGGGTATCTTTCAAAAAATACACCCCATGAAAGAAAGACAATAAGTCATTGATGTAAATACTCATAAAAAAAAGTATATTACACAAAGAGTAGAATAATAGGCAGTACATACACCACTCAATGGAATTTGTGGCAAATGTAGCATAAATCTCACGGGAATAAAAGTGAGATGAAAAATCTCTTACGAAAGTTCGGTAGCCTAACGGCGCCACATAAAACTTTCGAAATGGATTGATGAGAGAGAATAGGGTCTCTCATCACATGAACATAAAAATTACAGTAAATGTAATATAAAATAACATCCCAATCATAAGAAAGATGAGCCTAAAATAAATGACATAAAAAAGTGTACTTAAAAAGAAAGAGAGTTGTAGGATCCCTTACCTCGGGTCCGACTTGACTCGATCGTTCTTTAATCTCCTGAATAATAAACTTGAGTTAATTTATAATTCCTTAAGAACCTTTTGCAAGTTAATTATTACTTTTATACCACTTATTACCATGTCATAAACATTATGTAATCATTTAAGTTAATAATATTTGTTTTGCCGATATTTGGTTCTTAAGTCGAAAGTGGACTTCTTACAATTACATGTTGTTCGTGTGGCCAAATGTTTATTATATCCAGAATTGTATTCATTATGTAGATATCATATATTTCATATATATCCAGTACATGCTTGAATTTATAACATTACATAATCATTTAGAGGTAAGAAATGAAATGCACCGTTCATGGAGACGGTAAGCCATACGTACGCATGAACGCTACTTTCATTTCTATTTCGTATTTTATAGAATGGAATAATAATGATATAAAGGTATATTATAATTCCAGTATAATTTCATATATAATATCATATTTCCATCCTTTATACATCCCACATATGGTATTTAACGAATCAAATCACTTTGAGGGGGCGGTAGTCCGCACTACCTTAAATGAAGATATCGCGTATACCCATAATGGAAGCCATAAAGGTAAGACAAAAATGAAAAATACAGAAGCATAAATAAAACATAAACATATTATATATCATATATAAAAATATTGACATCATAATGGCCACCTTTGAAGGTGTTAAATGAGTATTGAACAATCATCGTTTCGGGAGGCAGAATTTCACCATCAACGGAAACCGTATGTTCTTTAACCATTTGATGTGGTTGTGTGAGAGTGTATCTCGAATAAATCTTATAAAAACATCCTAGTATATTTAAGATACTGGTGTTGTTACAAAAGAAGTGAATAAAAAGAGTTTAGGGGGTTGGAGAAGCAAAATAAAACAAATGAACATGAGAGAATGAATTACCTTTAAAAGTGTAACTCCTTTTTATTTGAGCCTAAAGGCTTCCTTTGAAAGGATTATGCCAAAAGGTAATCCTCTAGGATGAGGAGAGAGATGTGGAGAGAGTAAATGGGCAGGGGTTGGCCGAGCCAAAGGCTTGAGGAGTGTGTTAAATGAGGTAGAGGTGGGGGCCTTTTATAAGAGGAGAGGAGATCACTTTTGGAAAGTAAAGAAATATTACTTTATTTGAAAATGTTTTTCGGTTTAAAAAGGTCCCACATTGATATAATTCATGTATAAGGTGATAAAGCTTCTAAATCCACTCATCCAATAAGTTTTGGACATGTGTAGTTCATAGATTTTACATTATCTTTCCATTTTATTTAAATCGTCAAATAATGATGTCATCGCTGCATCATTATTATGTCATACATAATTTAATTTATTTAATGTCTAAAAATTATAAACAAAATACTATGATGTAGGAAATCTTTTTATCTTTCCAATGAATTTTTATAATCAAAAAGATGACTTGTATAACCCCACTTAAAAATTGTTTTAGTAAAACATATCATGTTTGTGACAATTTTACTTTTACATTAAATAAAAATATATTATTGTCATTTTCCAACTAAAGTGGCTACATGGGGTCCCCAAGTTGGCCCATGGCTTGTCTTGGTCGGCCATGACTCACCCAATAGGTGTAGGACAAGTGTCATGGTGTTTTCACATTCTTATAATATCATTTGTACCTTAAACTACACTAATTACCACTAATCGCGATTAAAAACTTAATAAGTTACTATTCACCAAAAAATTATTTTTATCCCATTGAACCACATTTTACTTCTTAATGACAACCATGTATGTAGGATTTTCAAAATTCAATACACATTAGTGGTAAACTTTCATTTAACTGAAAAATCAGTTTGCTTGATTTCCACTTAGTGGTTTCACTATTCATCAAAAATTGAAGTTTTTCAGAAAAATCCCAAAAATTCACCCTAAGCTATATTTGATATTCTGAATTCAAAAATGAAGTCCGTTTTAAAAAATTCAAAACATATAAGTCACATTAATTAATTTAATATTTAATTCCCGTTGTCATGACAAATAGCATGTTTTATGAAATAATAAGTATCAAAAGATTGACACTAGTTTAAGTCTGATTTCAAAGTGAAATTGATTCCAACGACCACTATTGGATTTAATGGTAAAAATATTTTCTAATTTCACTTTAAAACCAATTCAAAATGTAATCTAATCATATAAATAAATTAGATTAAAAAGTGGTTTTGAATTAAAATACAACATTTTACACTATTCATTAAAAAAAATGAACTTTATCGGAAAGATACCAAAAATTTACAGAAAGTAAATTTTGATGTCGCGATTATTAATAAGAGTTTTATTTGGTCCAAAAGAATGTTTAATAGTGAAAAAAACTATATTTAATGACGGTTCTCCATCAAAAGGTGATAAATGAACCTTTAGTGAAAACTAGGGCATATACGCCTAAAATTGAATTCTTTCCATATTTTAAGCCTTTATCTTTTATTGTATAAATGTAAAAATATTTAAGAACATATATAATCATATTTTAGTTATTTCTATCCATTCCCGCCATTACAACGGCTACATGTTAACTACCATTTAAAATAATATTATTAGAGTGCAACATAAGATTCCCAAGAAACTCGTTGTTGCGTGTTGGGTACGGCATCGAGCATAGCGTCCCCTTTAAAGTCATATTAATATTTTATTCACAAATAGGGATAAATATGAAAATGTCATATTCTTTATTTACCTGGGGTGTTACATCGTGTATCCTCTTAAAATGTGGTAATAAAATGAATTACCAGAAAATGATATTTGAATAGGTTTGTACTTCTTTATTCCTTCTGTAAAACATAGATTACTGGATGTACTCCTTAAATCCAAAAATGAAGTATTCTCCAACAATGATGGTATAAAAAACGATTAATTAGTTCTAAGGCAGTAAATAGTATGAAATATAATTTATCCAAATCAATCATCTATTATTCCAAAATCAATACATCAGTATCAAGACAATATTAAGTTTTACCTTTCCTTCAACCATGTATTTTCCAAAAAAATTAAACTTGCTATTGAGTCACTTTCCTTGTTACCACGCAATCTCAAATCCTTAATGAAATATTATTGCAGTACAATCCTTATATTCTCCATAATTCTTATAACCAGTACATCATTGATACAATACTCAAAAGAAATAATTATTTAACAAACACATAAGAACACTAGTAATTCAACTTCATATGCGATAGTATCATAACTTGATTATTATCCAACATCATCATTTGTTGTATACTCTAATAATTGGGACATTGATTCATATAGTGTCCCAAATCCTTTCTGATTAAGCATTGTACATTTTAACCCTTTTTCTTTCCCTTGCAATCACGTACTTGGTGTCCTTTTTCCCCAACTTATAACTAACTCTCATTCCCTTCAAGCATTTACCAAGGTTATTGTTTCCACAACTATAACATATGGGAAAATATTTGTTTCCCTTATTCCCTTTATCTATCATTCTCTATACCATCTTTTTCTTCTCTAACATCAATTCAAATCCAGAGAACTCAAAAAAATATTTAATTATCTTATTAACACATGATACTATTTCTTAATATGATGCAAATACATGGGAGACTACATCCCTTCTGAATGTTGGCTTAATATTAAGAATGTTATGATCCTTATTACTCTTAGGATCATGCATATTACTGAAGTTATCATTCCTTCTATTGGTAACCATTCCTAAACAATGGCATATACTATGTTAGTTTAGGAATCCCAATGCATAATTTCAAACTTGTAAAGTACCTAACTTAAATAGAAATGTTTATGCATATAATATATAATCATAAAAATGTTTTGTTTGAGGAAATATTTAATCATAAATCCATCATAATGGTTTGTAAAAAAATTGTATTATCCTAAGAATATCCCCCAGGAGGGTCATAACCAAGAGTGCAGCGTCGCCCGTTGTCGTGTACCAGGATACCCCAGGTCACGCCCAAAACTCTTTGTCAGAGTTTTCACTACTTGGTACATCTGTTCTAGAGCTTTCTCTACCTTCTCGTATCTATACACGGATGAATTTCTTTGGAAATTAATAAAATCTCTACATTACCAAAATTATTGGAGGTTTTTCAAAACTAAACCTCGAGGTATATCTTAGGGTAACATTTCAAAATTGTAGTTTATCAAAATCTATTTCCAAGGTTATTGTTAAACTCCCTCTAATACCAACTGTAACACCCTGACCCTAGAACCCCATAGTTAGTGTATTATTTTAATACATTGGAATCATTACAAGGAATCAAGTCCCGAAGGACCGATCAGAATAGATAGTTTAGTAAATGGTTAGGTATTCTATAGATTTAATAGCCACAATTGTTTGATTTGTTGATATTTTACTAAGATACCAAAACGATGTTGTAACACCCAATGTTTCTATGTTATTTTTATATATAATGTATGTTAAATACATGAACTAAATAAATTAGATGTAGATAAAAGTCACAAATTGTAATCTTTTTTATACAAAGGCCTTAATTCATCTTTTACATGTGTGGTCTATACCATCAAAAACAATATGATTAATAGTAACACCACTGGAAATCCACAAAAAAGTACAACAAGGTCGACTAAGTAGTACACATCAACTGAATCAAACATAACCTGGAATATTGTATCACAAAAAATTAAAATAAAACTAAGACTGAGAGAAATGTATAACGCTATTTTGAGATCATGTAAATAAAATCCAAAAACTTTTATGTGTTCCCTTAAATGTAGATACTTATAAGTCATTTAGATTGACTATTTTAAAATATGTTTGTTATTATTTTTTAAAATTAAAAATTGAAATGACATAAGAGAGACATTAAAAGATATTTTTATTTGTAAATTCTATTTTGACATTATAATATTTTTTTGAAAAAGAAACATATATTTTGGTTATCTTATAATTCATGAAACTTATTCTCAATAGTACAAATATAAATAAAACAATATATAACTCCTAGAGTAGGGTTAGTGAAAATTAAAAAATAGTGATATGAATAATAGCTGGAATACAATGAGAAAAAGGGATGTGGATAATTTTAATACCGAAATAAGGGATAATAGATTTAAAACTGGTATTTATAAAATTTTCATTTAACTGTTATAAAAGTATCCACTAATTTGTGATTTGATATTAAATAAAATATTAGTTTCAATGTATTAATTAAAATTTATAATCGTCAATTATGAAAAATTATTTTAAATTGATTAATATATGTTTTAGTATTATTTTTAAAAAATAAAAAAAAATTTCTTCTATGAATTTGATAATATGTCTATTTTGGAAAACAAGATACCTAATTATTTTTAGTTTTAAATTGGGATACCTATACTCAACAAGAGACCCACAAGGGGTCAAAAGTGGGACGTGTTTCCAACAATCCGATCAGGTATGGAACAATTAAAACCATATGATCATGAATATTATATATCCCTCTATTTTTTGTAAAAGATCTTGTATTTCATCCCACATAACCATGTTTCAAACATGCGGATTAGATAGTCATCAATGGATATATTTAATCCAAGTTGTCCACCTCCTTTTTTGTGTTTTGTTCTCTTGAAAAACTAATTAAGTCAAAAGATTTGAGTTTAGACCAATCTATGTTATCCATCTATCAATAATTCAGTACTTTATTTGTGTTTCACTGAGTCTGATTCAGTGGAAGATATTGTTATCAATAGATAAAACACATCTAATATATCCACTCAATACCGCATCACTCTCCACTGCATTCGATGGTTGAGATTTAAATTTTCATACAAAACCGAATACAAACCATTCGTTTTGATAGGATTTTTACCCTTCATTCACTAGATGTTTAATTTTAAATCGATGGATGGGATTTAGTTCAACCAAAGAACTAATCAGAGCCCTATCTTTCCATACTCATCTTTTCAATCTACAGTAAACCAACCTGAACCCCTCAATATAGTTTTCCTTCTCTTCGATAATATTTGTTGACCTATGGACTATCATAAATAATTGAAAAATATTAATCGAAACTTATCCTCAATCAGTATATCAAAATAAGAATCAATATGTATGAGATTAACTATGAGATCTGACTAAATCATGAAATGGGTTAAAACAATATATTTTATTCATCACCATGTATGGTTTTTCATCCTCTACAATGCACTTTTATCTTAAATTTACAATAAATGTATAAAATAAGTATAAAACCATCCCCACACATGATTTTTCTAATGTTGTAGGATTCATTAGGATACTTATTTCTCCTATTTTCACAAACAACACATATAAAATATACATTTATTTTATCCATTTTCTTATGAATTTTACTGGAACATGTCCTCATGTTTGGAAACCAAAGACCTTGAATCATTTATCCATTGATAATTAGTGAAGGTAAGGGATGTTTTTTATTTATTTCAAGTCCAAAATTACATTTTTCTGTTTTTTTAAGGGAATAATTGTTTATTATAATTTTTAATTTTCTTTGCAATGGATTCATTATTATCAAATTTTCTGTTTCAGTTTCTAAAATTAATTATGGTTTAAAATTCAATGTAATAAATCATTGATTTTACACACCTTGAATACTATTATTTTATATGTTTTTTTATAAAAATATGTTATAAATTGATTTTCATGAATATTATCTAAAATCATGTATGTCAATTACATTATAAGATATGTTTATTTCTAATAATTTTTGAACTTTTATGTATATACAGTTTTAATCTTGACAAAATCATTGATGATTGTACATCTGTATTAAATAATTATTCATTCCTTATAAAACAATGTTCAATGTGTATTATATGAGTTTCAAATAATACATGAAATAATCATGATTTCATTCCATGTATTTTAAGTAATTTCTGAAAGTAGAGATACACAGTTACACTATTTTTCAATAGATTTCTTATTAATGTATGTACAAAAATTAAAATACAACCATGTAAATGTTTATTATTATGTTATCAAAGTAAGAAAATTCCACTAAAAGAAAATATATGTATTGAAAGCAAAAAATGTTTTCAGAAAATGGTAACTTGACATTGTAAATATGGTAGAGAATTGGGGAGAAAACATATCTTTTTGCAAGTGGGTAGGCCCCAAATATCCTTCAATGCTTCAACTGGCCGTAATGTTTTTTTTTCAAATGATTGTGTCGTGCTTTTTAAAAATGAAAAGATCATATTCAATGAAATTTCAAAATGAAATTAATTTCAAAATTGGATTAGTATTTTAAACTATAAGAAAACTTCTAAAATGTTTTAAAATGGTTCTGAAAAATTTAATTTTATGCTACTTCCAAAAAAAATCAATAGCATTTCTAAGTTATTCTCAAAATGGATATTTCATAATAGTTATTTCAACAAATATCATAAACGTTAATGATAAATTAAATTTTTACCACTTGTTTAGATTTTTTTGCACAGAATTCAGAGAATCTCTAAGCTAGACATCAATTCTTTTGGAGTTAGAACACAAAAGAATAGTAGGTATATTGTTTTATTTTACCTGAAATCTGAAAAATTGTATGATGTAGACTAAATTTTCAGAACCTAACTATAATTACATGTCCCCATAAGCCTAGATTTGGTGCATTATTTAAATACATTGGCATGATAAAAAGGAATCCAGTCTTGATGGAACGATCGGTTTAGCAGTCCAGAAAAATAGATTACATACATTAATGTTACATTACACAATCTAATGTACAAAAAAATAGAAATAATATATTTATAATTAAATTAATCCAATAGATTAACCCTGCATATCAATAATTATACACTTTTGGAATCCTGGGATAATAAAACTTAAGAAATTGGTGGTCTTAGATGCTCAGTAAGGGTAAATAATTTAGTATAAGCAATAAAATTTAATTGAAAGATGGGTAAAAACAGCCTTTTAAACATAATATTGAACATTATATGGAAAAACTAAATCAATAATCACCATATAAACATGCACATAGATATTTTACTGGTCGAATAATCACATGTAATAACTAATTCCATAATGAGGGAATGCCTAAACACCAACATCATTATCACATAGTCAGGGCCTCGTATGAAGACTACAAGAAAAGTTTTTTTTCAATGCCTTATGCGAAGACACATGTTTGTCTCATGAGACCTACTGATGCATCAAGGGTCTATAGTGGGCCCCACCCATCACATACTAAGTCCACTCCATTCCTCATATGAAAATGTTGAAACATAAAAAAACCTTCGTATTAAAACCAGCATACAGAATGTCAATACGTCCACCATAAACCAAGAAGGGTCTAAAAATAGCACATCCTTAGTCAAATATTTCATAACTGATTCAATATAGTTTTGAATATTCTATTATAATAAATCAACCTTAATCAAGAATAACATCCAGTAAAGGATATTGACATTGTTGAAAATGATCAGTAAAACTTTTTGAAATAAATATCCCTTTGGTGAAATTATTTAAAAGTCACACATTCATAATGGATGTCATTTAAACGATATTTTTGAATCAAAGGGACCCATACATCATTAAAATTTTTTTATGGAATTAATATTTTAAAACAATCCTGTTCATTTTAATAAATCTTTAAATCCATTTTGAAAACGTGGAGATTAATGAGAAAGATGTAGAAGAATAAATATTTGAAACATTTTAAATGATGTTCTAGTTATAGTTTAGCTTAAAATAATAATTTTGAAATGTATTTTATAAAACATGGACATGTATAATAAATATGTCCCAGAAAATACTTACACATAAACAATCTTAGAAAATAATGAGATTGAGGAATTTATACTTACCTGGCACTTTCCTTTTGTCAAGGGTACATTTATCCTCCTGTATAATGGCCATAGTATGTTATTAAATTATAACTGAACCATTTTCATATTTAATATATCATACATGATTAATTTATTACTTTATACTACACATTTAATAATGATTTCCATGTTAAATTAACATTTTGGGTAATAATCGCTTTCTTTATCGTATGTGTTTTAACTTTTTATTCATGATCGTATCATTTAAATAAAGATTTAAATATATCCATAATATAAAACATGATTTATATATCATATATATTTAGAATATCAATTTTCTTAATACATAGATATATGAAAAAGAAAACACCGTTTATGGAGACATTAGATCGTACGTAAGCATAAACTTTGTTTATCTTTTCATATCGTATTGAACAGATGTAAGTGAATAAGATATATGTAAGTACATACATAAAAATATATATATATATATATCTAGTATAATTATTATGTCATATATTAAATACTCATTAATAATATATATTTTTATAATCATTGTTGAATGGTGAACGTGGAAATGAATCTCATCTCGTCTTGGAGACGGTAAGTCGTACGTACACACGAGCGATGATATAATTTCCTCAATGATTAAAATGTGTTTAATTTGATAGAAAAATAAGAATTTTATTTTCATTATTCACACACATATTATTCACCATTGTATCCATCCAAATAACATTGTGTTGAATAACAAATTACACCCCGGTTTGGAGACGACAAGTCGTACCTACGCATGCATGGTGACATTATCAACCATAGGATGGATAGAATAATGAATATGGTTCTAACATATTTATAATATCATAAAATTATGTAGAAGGTACTTTACTAATTATTTTGTTATGGAAATAACAAATAAAGAGAAAGTGGAAGAAGAAAACAACTTTGGAAGAGGTGATAAAATAATTACATTTTCTTTGGGTGTTTCATTCTGATTTAAACAAAAGGGAACCTTAAGTAGGCTTTATGCTAAATTTAAGGCCTCTAGGTTGAAGTGAGAGAAATGGGGAGAAGATTTGTAAAGGGTTTGGCAATTCCAAATGGATTTGGTTATGTTATTTTGAGAGAATGGGAAGTACCATTTTATAAGAGAGGTGAGGGTCACTTTAGGAAATGTTTGAAATATTATTTTATTATAAAATCATTTTCAGTTTCTAATGGATCCAAATTAATTTCTAAAGAAGATAAGGTGGTGAAGGGTCAAAATACCATCAACCAATATGTTTTATACAATTTTAGGTCACTGTATTAGCCCTATCGTTTAGATTTAACTCTTAGATAAATAGTTTGTCTTTTACCATGTCCTCTTGTATTATTTTAATAAATGGTTAATAAACATTCAATAAAATGAAAAGAGAACTTCGAGTGGTTCATTAATGACATATAAATTACTATATAAGTCCGTTGGACAGTCCTTATATTTTTAAGATTATTATATCATTTAATAATATAATATTTGTTTTAAAACTCATTTCTGTCAATTTTAACACTATTTTGTATTTGGTTTTTGTGAAAGTCATAAAAAGTTTATTATT
This sequence comes from Viscum album, assembly GCA_963277665.1. NCBI lineage: Eukaryota > Viridiplantae > Streptophyta > Magnoliopsida > Santalales > Viscaceae > Viscum > Viscum album. The sequence continues at coordinate 797,392,655 of OY728157.1, forward strand.
TCGAAAAAATATATATTAAATAGACCCTAACATGTCATATTAACCTTTAAAATCAGTTTATGTCATCAAAAGTCCCAATTTATGTTTATTTTGATATTTATAATATTCATTATTTTAATCTTTCATTGATAAGGTAATTACTAAATCATCATTATCTCATAAATAAATTTAATTATTTAATATCTAAAAATTATAAATAAAATTCCATGATATTGAAAATCATTTTAATATTTATATTTATAATTTATTTTAGAATTTATATTATGTATAGCCCTATATTAAAAATGGTTTTGTTATTTAATAGTGAATTTAACACTTTTACCTTTTCTTTAAATAAGATAATAATAAATGTTCTAATCTAATACAAGTGGACCAAAAGGATAATATTTTATTATTGAGGCTGTTTTTGGTAAAAATACACTTATCCAATATAATTAGGATATGTTTTATGATTTTTATAATATTATTGTTACCTTTAATTACCCTATTTACATTTAACTGCGGTAACTAAAAGTGGAAAGTTACTATTTACCAAAAAAAATATTTTTATCTTATTATGCCATATTTTACATACTTATTTCAACCATGTCTCTTGGAGTTTTGAAAATCAATTCACAGAAGAGGTAAAGTAACATTTAATACAAATTCGCAAATGTTCCTAGAAGGTGGGTAAAAGATAGTAAAAAGTTCAATAAAATTTTCTACATCTAATATTATTATTAAATGGATCCAATGAATTAAATTGAACTTATATAGGTATTATGTATATGTTTTGACTTAAAATAAATTTAAATAAAAGAAACAATTATTTAAATAAAAAGTCGGTTTTAAATAATAACGTAGTTTTTTACTATTCATCAAAAATTGAAAGCTTTTAGAAAAATACCAAAATTTCACCCTAAGATAATTTTGATATTCCAAATCCATAATTTTAGTCTATTTTAAAAAATTAAAAACATAAGTTGCATTAATTAATTTTAAATTAATTTCTATTGTCAAAACCAAAGAACGGGTTTTAAAGAAGTAAAAACTATTAAAAGATTGACCTGTGTTTATGTACTATTTAATGTAAAATTACATCACATGAACTAAATTATATTAAACGATAAAAATATAATCTAATTATATTTTAAAAAACACAAATTTTTAATTTAACAATATAGATAATTTTGATTAAAAAAGTTGCTTTTAATTAGAATTTTGAATTTTTCACTATTTATCATAATTGGAAAGTTATAAAAAAAAACGAATTATTATTCCAAACTAAATTTTAATTTCCTTATTCTAAAATCGAAGTTTATTTTTTCAAATTTAATATATACAAGTTTCGAATATTGGATTTAAAAATCATTCCCCATTAAATGCCAAAAAAAATTCATTTTCTGAAAAAATACTTCCTTGATCTGAAAAATTGAATTTGTTCTTATGTTTTTGTTTAAGAAACAAATAATATGGATGTTAAAACTATATAAAGTATATAAAATTCAAAATGAAGTAAATATTATTCATAAACACTTTTTGAAAGACTATTTCGGTAAGTTTTGGTGCCCTCAAACTCGATGTTGCGTGTAGCGCAAACTATTGAATTACTTTAAAGAGATAATGTACTATGAAATCCTGGAGTGTATAATTCATGCCTCATTCAATAAATTGTGTCCTTGCAATTTGAAATTTTTCTTCAAGAATAAATGGTTTAAAATAGTAAATACTTATGTTGAAACCACACATTAAAAATAGGGTTAATAAAATTTACTCTAAACAAGAGGTAAAGGGAAATGAAAAAATAAACACCAAATAAAAGGGTTCGAATAAATGAACATAGGTGGAAATTATAGACACACAATTTGATGAAAAACATAAATATTTATAGGGACTGATTGAGGTCATCAATCACAAACCATTGAACAGTAAATGGAAAATTGATGGATTCAAAGCCATAAATTTATAAAGATTTAAAATATCATCGGTCAAAAAAACATAAGGTATTAGGATAGTACATTTTTGGTTTTGAGATCCTCTCTATAACGTATAATAATTAATTAATTCAAATAATAATAATAAAATACTTGACTAGAAGAGTTCTATCATTTAACTAATTTCTACCACAAACTCATCTTTCAATCCAAAAGATAATAAAACTAAAAAATATTATATTTATCTGAATCATAAAGGGTTCCACAAAATGATATATAATTAATTTGTTATAAATTTTAAAAAAATACATTTTACAATCCAAGACATCACGTTGTCCATTAGTAGGTGATTCTCCTAATCGTCCTTTGGTTGCGGGTTCAAGTCTCGCGGCCTTGACGGCGCGATGGGTTGTCGCCCGACCTCCGGGTTGTCCTTTTTATAACAATCCAAAAACAATATTAAGAATTTTTTTAAACATAACAACCGTATCCAATGTCAAACTTAATCTATTCCAAGCATTATACTTATCCATAATACTTCTATCTGAACACACATCCAAAATTCATAAGTAAGGTCACAAAATATTCATGTGAATACCTTAATCGTGTATTCTCATAAAATGTGGTAATAAAATGAATTACCAGAAAATGATATTTGAATAGGTTTTTACTTCTTTATTCCTTCTGTAAAACATAGAACATTGTATATACTCCTTAAATCCAAAAATGAAGTATTCTCCAAACAATCCATTAATTAGTTCCAAGGTAGTAAATAGTATGTGATATAATTTAACCAAATCAATCATCTATTATTCCAACATCAATACCTCAGTATCATGACCATATTAAGGTTTACCATTCCTTCATCCATGTATTTTCCAAAAAATTAAACTTTTTATTGAGTCACTTTCTTTGTTACCACACAATCTCAAATCATTAATGAAATACTACTCCAGTACAATACTTATATACTCCATAATTATTATAACCATTATATCATTGATACAATACTCAAAAGAAATAATTATTTAATAAACAAATAAGAACACTAGTAATTCATCTTCATCTGCGATAGTATCATAACTTGATTATTATCCAATCTCATCATTTTTGGTATACTATAATGATTGGGACATTGATTCACATAGTGTCCCAACTCCTTGCTGATGAATCAGTGTTCATTTGAAACCTGTTTCTTTTCCATGCAATCACATACTTTGTGCCCTTTTTCCCCCACTTATAACTAAATCTCATTCCCTTCAATCATTTATGAAGGTTATTGTTTCCTTAACTATAACATATGGTAAAATCTTTGATTCCCTTATTCCATTTATCCATCTTTCTATCCACCATCTTTTTCTTCTCTAACATCCCTTCAAATCCAGAGAACTCAAAAAATTCTTTAATTATATTATTAACAAATGATACTATTTATTAATATGATGAAAATAAGTGGGAGACTACTTCCCTTCCGAATGTTGTCTTAATATAAAGAATGTTATGATCCTTATTACTCTTTGGATCATGCATATTTCTGAATTTCTCATTCCTTCTACTAGGAACCATTCTTAAACAATGGCATAGACTAGGTTTGTTTAGGAATCCCAATTAATAATTCCAAACTTGTAAAATACCTAATGTAAATAGGTATTTTTATGCATATAATCTATAATCATAAAAATGTATTGTTTTACAAAGTATTTACTCATAAATCCTTCATAATGGTTTGAAAAAAATTGAATTATCCTAATCATATCCCCCGAGAGTGGCATAACCAAGAGTGCAGCAAGGCCCGTTGTCATGTACCAGGATACCCCAGGTCAAGCCCAAAACTCCTTGTCAATGTTTTCACTCCTTGGTACATCTATTCCAAAGCTACCTCTACCTGCTCGTATCCAGACAAAGATTTATTGCTTTGAAAATTAACAAAATATCTACATTACCAAAATTCTAGGAAGTTCTTCAATGCTAATCCTCAAGGTCTATCTTAGGGTAACATTTCAAAATTGTAGTTTATCAAAATATATTTCCAAGGTTATTGTTAAACTCCTTCTAATACCAACTATAACACCCTGACCCTAGAACCCCGAAGTCAGTGTATTATTTTAATACATTGGCCTCATTACAAGAAATCAAGTCCCGAAGGACCGATCGGTATTGATAGTTTAGTAAATGGTTATGTATTGTATTGGGGTAATAGCCACAATTGTTTGAGATGTTGATATTTTACTTAGATACCAAAATGATGTCATAACACCCACGGTTTATATGTGATTTTTGTGTATTATATTTGTTAAATACTTCAACTAATTAAATAAAATGTAGATAAAAGACACAAATTGTAAACTTTTTTATACAAAGGCCTTAATTAATCTTTTACATGCGTGATATCTACCATCAAACACACTATGATTCATAGTAACACCATTGGAAATCCACCAATAAGTACAAAAAGTTTGACTAAGTAGTACACATCAACTGAGTAAAACGTAAACAGGAAAGTTGTATCACAAAAAATAAAAATAAAACTAAGACTGACAGACACGTATAACGGTATTTTGAGATCAAGTAAATGAACTCCAACAAATTTTATGTGTTCCTGTAAATGTAGATACTTATAAGTCATTTAGATTGACTATTATAAAATATGTTTGTTATTATTTCATTAATTTAAAATTTTAAATGACCTGAAGGATACATTAAAAGATAATTTTATTTGTAAATGCTATTTTAAAATCAGAATATTATTTTGAAAAAGAAACATATATTTTGGTTATCTTGTAATTCATTTAACTTATTATCAATAGTACAAATGGAAATAAAGCAATATATAGATGAATTCTTAGAGTAGGGTTAGTCCAGATTAAAAATAGTGATAAGAATAATAGTTATAATACCAAGAGAAAAAGGGAAGTGGATAAATTTCATACCGAAATAAGGGATAACAGATTTAAAATTGGAATTTATAAAATTTTCTTTTAACTTTTAGAAAAGTATACAATGATTTGGGATTTAATATAAAATAAAATATTAGATTCAATGTATTAAGTATAATTTATAATAATCAATAACAAAAATTATTTTAAATTGATTAATTTATTTTTCAGTATTATTTTTAAAAAATATATAAAATTTTTTCATCTATGAATTTTATAATAAGTCTATTTTGGAAAAAAGATACCTAATTATTGTTAGTTTTAATTTGGGAAACCTCTACTCATCTGGAGACCCACAAGGGGTCAAAAGTTGGATGTGTTTTCAACAATCCGATCAGGTATGTAACAATTCAAACCATATGATCATGAATATAATATCCCTCTATTTTTTGTACATGATCTGCTATTTCATCCCATATAACCTTGTTTTAAACAGATGGATGAGATCTTCATCAATAGATATATTTAATCTGAGTAGTCCAACTCATTATTTTGTTTTTAGTTCTCTTAATAAACTAATTAAGTCAACGGTTTTCAGTTTAAACCGATCTATGTTATACATTTATCAAATATTCAGTACTCCATTTGTGTTTCACAGAATCTGATTCAATGGAAGATATTGTGATCAACAGATAAAACACATCTAATCTATCCACTCAACACCGCATCACTCTCCACTACATTCGATGGTTGAGATTTAAAATGTCATACAAAACCGTATACAAGCCATTCGTTCTTATATGCTTTTTACCCTCCATTCACTAGATGATTAATTTTAAATCGATGGATGGGATTTAGTTCAACCATAGAACTAATCAGAGCCCTCTACTTCCATACTCATCTTTTCAATCTATAGTAAACCACCCTGAACCCCTCAAAAAAGTTTTCCTTCTCTTCGACAATATTTTTCGACCTATGCACGATCATAAATAATTGAGAATTATTAATGGAATCTTATCCTCAATCAGTATATTAAAATAATAATCAATCTGTATGAAATTCACTATCAGATCTGACTACATCATGAAATGGGTTAAAACAATATATTTGATTCATCACCATGTATGGTTATTCATCCTCTATGATGCACTTTTATCTTAAATTAACAATAAATGTATAAAATTAGTATAAAACCATCCCCACACATGATTTTTCTAATGTTTTATGATTTATTAGGATACTAATTTCTCCTATTTTAACAAACAACACATATAAAAAATACATTTATTTTATCCATTTTAGAACAAAATCATGTTTTAAATTTCATGTAATTTTTTTCACTGTAGATTTAGTAGAATCCAAGCAAACACCCTTCATTATGTTGATAAGATACTTTTATAATTTATAATTATTTAACAAATATTGTGGGAAGCGTTTCTCTGTAAATAGGATGAAAAATATCTTATGAATTTTACTAGTACATTTCCTCATGTTTGGGAACCGAGTACCTAGAATCCTTTCTCCATTTATAATCAGTGAAGGTAAGGGATGTTTTTTTATTTATTTCTAGTCCAAATTTACATTTTTTGTTTTTTAAGGGAATAATTGTTTATTATTATTTGTAATTGTTTTTTGCAATGGATTCATTAGTTTCAAATTTTTGGTTTTATTTCTTAAGGTTAATTATGGTTTAAAATTCAATGTAATAAATAATTATTTTTACACACCTAGAACGCTGTTATTTTATATGGTTTTTTATTAAAAAAATGACATAAATTGATTTTCATTAATATTATCTACAATCATGTATGTCAATTACATTATAAGATATGTTTATTTCTAATAATTTTTTAACTTTTATGTATATATAGTTTTAATCATTACAAAATCATTGATGATTGTACATTTCTAGTAAAAAAATTATTCTTTCCTAATAAAATAATGTTCAATGTGGATTCAATGAGTTTAAAAGGATACATGAAATAATCATATATTAATTCCATGTATTTTAAGTACTGTCTGAAAGTAGAGATACTCAGTTGCACTATTTTTCAAGAGATTTATTATTAATGTATGTATAAAAATTAAAATACAACCATGTAAATGTTTATTATTATGTAATGAAAGTTAGAAAATTCCACTAAAGAAAATATATATATAGAAAGCTAAAAATGTTTTCAAAAAATTGTAACTTGACATTGTAAATATGGTAGAGAATTGGGGAGAAAACGTATCCCTTTGAAAGTGGGTAAGCCTCGGATAGCCTTCAATGTTTCAACTGGCCACAATGTTTTTTTTCAAATGACTCTGTTATGCTTTCTAAAAATAAAAAGATCATATTTAATGAAATTTCAGAATGAAATTAATTTCAAAATTGGATTAGTGTTTTATACCATAAGAAACATTCTATAATTTTTTAAAAATTTATTTGAAAAATTAATTTTATTCTACTTCAAAAATATTCTAAATCATTTATAAGGAAGTTATTTTCAAAATGGAGATTTCATAATAGGTATTTCAACAATTATCATAACCTTTACTGATAAATTAAATTTTTATCCCTTGTTCAAATTTTTTTACACATAAATCATAAAATCTCTATGTTGGACATCAATTCTTTTGAAGTTAGCACACAAAATAATAGTAGGCATATTGTTTTATTTGTCCTAAACTCTGAAAAGTTGTATGATATAGGCTAAATTAGTAGAAACTATACTGCAATTCCCTTACCCCAAAAGCATGGATTTGGTGCATTAATTTAATACATTGGAATGATTAAAAGGAATCTAGTCTTGATGGACTGATTAGTTTAGCAGCACAAGAATTTTTTTTTACATTTATTAATGTTACATTACACATTCTAACATACAAAAAAAATCCATTGATAGTTTCACTAATCCATTAGATTAACCCTGCATATCAATCATAATACACTTTTTGGAATCCTGGGATAATAAAACATAAGAAATTGGTGGGTTAGATGCTCAGTAAGGGTAAATAATTTAGCATAAGCAATAAACTTTAAAGGAAAAAAGGCTAAAAACAGACTTTTCAAACATAATCTTGAACATTATATGGAAAAAATAAATCAATCGTCACCATATAAACAAGCACATGGATATTCTACTGGTAAAATAATCACATGTAATAACTAATTTCATAATGAGGGAATGCCTAAACCCGAACATCATTATCATAGAGTAAAGGCCTCGTACGAATACTACATGTAATGTTTTTTTCGAGGACTTATGCCAAGACAGAAGTTTGACTCATGAGACCTACCGATTCATCGAGGGGCTATAGTGGTCCTCCCTATCATATACTAAGTCCACTACATTCCACGTATGAAAATGATAAAACATATCAAAAACCTTTGTATTAAAACCAGCATACGAAATGTCAATACATCAACCATAAACCAAGATCGATATAAAAATAGCACATACTTAGTCAAATATTTCATAACTCATTCAATATAGTTTTTATGATTTTATTATAATAAATCAACTTTAATCAAGAATAATATCCAATAAAGGATGTTGATATTGTTGAAAATGATCAGTAAAATGTTTTGAGAGAAATATCCCTTTTGTGAAATCATTTAAGAGTCACACATTTATAGTGGATGTCTTTTAAAAAATATTTTTGAATCAAAGGTATCCATGCCTCATTAAAACTTTTGAACGGAATTAATATTTTATAATAATCCTGCACATATAAATAAATCTTTAATGCCATTTTGAAAACATGGGCATTAATGAGAATCATTTAGAAGAATAAATATTTAAAACATTTAAAATGATGTTTTAGTTATAGAATACCTTAAAATAATTATTTTGAAATGTATTTTATAAAACATGGAAATGGATAATAAATATGTCGTAGAAAATACTTACACATAAACAATCTCGAAAATAATGAGATTGAGGAATTTATACTTACTTGTCACTTTCCTTTGGTCGAGGGTAAGTTTATCCTCCTATATAATGACCATAGTATGTTATTAAATTATAACAGAACCATTTTCATATTTATTATATCATATATGATTCATTTATGACTTTATACTACACATTTAATAATGATTTCCATGTAAAATTAACATTTCGGGTAATAATCACATTCATTATTGTATGTGTTTTAACTTTTTATTCGTGGTAGTATCATTTAAATAATGATTTAAACACATCTAGAATATAAAAATTGATTTATATATCATTTATATTTTGAATATCAATTTTCATAATAGATAGAAATATGAAATAGAAAACACCGTTTATGGAGACAGTAGGTCGTACGTAAGGATAAACATTGTTTCTGTTTTCATATCATATTGAAAATATGTAAGTGAATAAGATATTTGTAAGAACATAAAAATATAAATCTCCAGTATAATTATTGTTTCATATATAAAATACTTATTAATAATATATATTTTTATAATCATTTTTGAAAGGTGAACGTGGAAATGAATCTCATCTCATCGTGGAGACGGTGAGTCGTATGTACACAAGAGCGACGATATAATTTCCTCAATGATTAAAAGGTGTTTAATTGGATAGATAAATATTCATTTAATTTTAATTATTCACACACATATTACTCACCATTGTATCCATCCAAATAACATTCTGTTGAATAACATATTACACCCCCGTTTGGAGACGGCAAGTCGTATGTACGCACGCATGGTTACATTATCATTCATAAGATGCATAGAATAATGAATATGGTTTTACAATATTTATAATATCATAATAATATGTAGAAGTTACATTATTAATTATTTTGGTATGGAAATAACAAATAAATAGAAAGTGGAAGAAGAAAAGAAATTTTGAAGAGGTGATAAAATTATTACCTCTTCTTTGGGTGTTTCATTCTGATTTGAACAAAAGGGATCCTTAGGTAGGCTTTATGCTAAAATTAAGCCCTCTAGGTTGATTTGAGAGAATTGGGGAGAATATTTGGAAATGGGTTGGCAAATCCAGATGGATTTGGTTGTGTGACTTTGAGAGAAGGGGAAGTACCCTTTCATAAGATAGGTGGGGTCACTTTAGGAAATGTTTGAAATATTATTTTACTATAAAATCATTTTCAGTTTCTAATGGCTCAAAACTAATTTATATATAAGATAAGGCGTTGAAGTGTCAACATACCCAATATATAGGTTTAAGACATGTTTAGGTCACTATATTATCCCTATCGTTTAGATTTAACTCTTAGTTAAATAGTTTATCTTTTACCATGTCCTCTTGTATTATTTTAATAAATGCTTAATAAACACTCAATAAAAATCAAAGAGAACATCAAGTGGTTCATTAATGAAATATATATTACAATATAATTCCGTTGGAAAAACCGTATATTTTTAAGATTATTATATCATTTAATAATATAGTATTTTCTTTAAAAAATCATTTATGTCAATTATGACACTATTTGGTATTTGGTTTTTTTGAAAGTCCTAACAAGTTGATTATTTCAAAAAATATATATATTTAATCAACCCTAACATGTCATATTAACCTTTAAAATCATTGTATGTCATTAAAAGTCTCATCTTACAATTATTTTTTATATTTATAATATCCATTATTTTAATCATTCATTGATAAGGTAATTACTACATCATCGATGTCTCAGAAATAAATTTAATTATTTAATATCTAAAAATTATAAATAAAATTCCATGATATTTAAAATCATTTAAATATTTCTATTTAATATTTATTGTCGAATTTATATTATGTATAACCCTATATTATAAATCGTTTAGTTATTTAAAAGTGAATCTAACACTTTTAACTTTTCTTTAAATAAAAAAATAATAAAAGTTATAATCTAATCCAAGTGGACCAAAATGATCATATTTTATTCTTTAGGTTTTTTTTGGTAAAAATACACTTATCCAATAGAATTAGAACATGTTTTATGATTATTATAATATTATTTTTACCTTTAATTACACTATTTACATATAACTATGGTAAATAAAAGTGAAAAGTTACTATTTACCAAAGAAAAATTATCTTGTTGTACCATATTTTACTTACTGATTTAAACCGTGTCTCTACAAGTTTTGAAAATCAATTCACAGAAGAGGTAAAGTAACATTTTATGCAAATTCGCAAATGTGCCTAGAAGGTGGGTAAAACACAGTAAAAAGTTCAATAAAATTTTATATATCTATTATTATTATTAAATGGCTCCGATGAATTAAATTGAACTTAAATAGGTATTATGTATATTTTCTGACTTAAAATAAATTTAAATAAAATAAATAATTATTTAAATAAAAAGTCGGTTTTAAATTATAACGTAATTGTTTTACTATTTATCAAAATTGAAAGTTTTCCGAAAAATAAAAAAAATTCACCCGAAGATAATTTTGATATTCCAAATCCATAATTGAAGAATATTTTACAAAATTCAAAACATATTTGTTTCATTAATTAATTTAAAATTAATTTCCGTTTTCAAAACCAAAAACAGGTTTTGAAGATGTAAAAACTATCAAAAGATTGACATGTGTTTATGTACTATTTAAATGTAATATTACTTCCCATGACCTAAATTATAATAAATGATAAAAATATAATCTAATTATATTTTAAAAAAATGAAATTTTTAATTTAAGAATATAAATTATTTCGATTAAAAAAGTTGTTTTTAATTAAAATTTAGAAGTTTTCACTATTTATCCTAATAAGAAAGTTATCAGAAAAAAACCAAATATTATTCCAAACTAAATTTTTATGTCCTGCTTTGAAAAAACATGTTTATTTTTTCAAATTTATCATATAAAAGTGTCGAATATTGGATTTAAAAATCATTCCCCATTAAGAAGCAATAAAATTGCATTTTCTGAAAAAATACTTCTTTTATCTGAAAATTTTAATTTGTTTTTATATTATGTATAAGAAACATATAATATGGATTTTGAAACTATATAGAGTATATGAAATTCAAAATGAAGTAAATATTATTCACAAACACATTTTGAATGACTATTTGGGTTAGTTGTGGTGCCCTCGAACTCGGTGTTACGTGTAGCACAAACTATTGAATTACTTTAAAGAGATAATATACTATGAAATCCTGGAGTGTTAAATTCCTACCTCATTCAATAAATTGCGTCCTTGCAATTTAAAATTGTTCTTCAAGAATAAATGGTTTAAAATAGAAAATACTTTTTTTGAAACCCCACATCAAAAATATGGTTAATAAATTTTACTCTAAACAAGAGGCAAAGTGATATGAAAAAGTCAACACCAATTTAAGGGTTCGAATAAAATAACATAGGTGGAAATTATAGACACACAATTGGAAGATAAGCATAAATATTTATAGGGACTGATTGAGGTCATTAATCACAAACCAGTGAATAATAAATAGAAAATTGATGGATTCAAAGCCATAAATTTATCATGAGTTAAAATATCATCGGTCCAACACAACATAAGGTATTAGGTTGGTAAATTTTTGGTTTTCAGATCCTCTCTATAACGCTTAACAATTAATAAATTTAAACAATAATAATAAAATACTTGACAAGTAGAGTTCCATCTTTTAACTAATTTCTACCACAAACTCATCTTTCACTCCAAAAGATAATAAAATTCAAAAATATTATATTTATTCGAATCATAAAGGGTTACCAAAAATGATATTTAATTAATTAGAAATAAATTTAAAAAAAATTACATTATACAATCCAAGACATCACATTGTCCATTAGTAGGTGACGCTCCATTTTTGTCGTTTGGTTGTGGGTTCAAGTCTCACGACCTTGCTAATGCAATGGGTTACCGCCTGACCTCTGGGTTGTCCTTTTTATAACAATCCAAAAAAAATATTAAGAAATGTTTTAAACATAACAATAGTATCCAATGTCAAACTTAAACTATTCCAAGCATTATACTTATCCACAATACTTCTATCTGAACACACAGTCCAAAATTTATAAGGAAGGTCACATAATATACATGTGAATACCTACATCGTGTATTCTCATAAAATGTGGTAATAAAATGAATTACCAGAAAATGATATTTGAATAGGTTTGTACTTCTTTAGTCCTTCTAAAGAACATAGAATACTGAATATATATCTTAAATCCAAAAATGAAGTATTCTCCAATAATTATGGAATAAACAAACCATTAATTAGTTCCAAGGTAGTAAATCATATGAAATATAATTTATCCAAATAAATCATCTATTATTACAAAATCATTACCTCATCATGAAGTCCATATTACAGTTTACCTTTCCATGATACATGTATTTTCCAAATAATTAAACTTGCAATTGAGTCACTTTCCTTGTTACCACACAACCTCAAATCCTAAATGAAATATTACTAATGTACAACCCTTATATATTCCATAATTCTTATAACTAGTACATCATTGATACAATTCTAAAATGAAATATTTATTTAATAAACACATAAGAACAATAGTAATTCATCTTTATCTGTGATAGTATCATAACTTGATTATTATCCAACAACATCATTTGTGGTATACTCTAATGATTGGGACATTGATTCACATAGTGTCCCAACTCCTTACTGATAAAGCATTGTACATTTGAAACCTTTTTCTTTCCCTTGTAATCATGTACTTGGTGTCCTTTTCCCTCACTTATAACTAACTCTCATTCCCTTCATGCATTTACCAAGGTTATTGTTTCCACAACTATAACATATGGGAAAATCTTTTTTTCCCTTATTCCCTTTATCTATTTTCTCTCTACGATCTTTTTCTTTTCTAACTTCCCTTCAAAGCCAGTGAACTCAAATAATTCTTTAATTATCTTATTAGAAAATGATATTATTTCTTAATATGATGAAAATACGTGGGAGACAACTTCCCTTTAGAATGTTGGCTTAATTTCAAGAAATTTATTATCCTTATTACTCTTTGGATCATGCATATTACTGAAGTTCTCATTCCTTCTACCGGGAAACATTCCTAAAAAATGTCATAGACTAGGTTATTTTAGGAATCCCAATGCATAATTCCAAACATGTAAAATACCTAACGTAAATTGAAATGTTTATGAATATAATCTATAACCAAAAAAATGTTTTGTCTGAGGAAGTATTAACTCATAAATCCTTTATAATTGTTTGTAAAAAAAATTGAATTATCCTAAGCATACACCCTGGGAGGGTCATAACCAAGAGTCTAGCGTGGCCCGTTGTCGTGTACTAGGATACCCTAGGTCAAGCCCAAAACTCCTTGTCAGAGTTTTCACTCCATGGTACATTTGTTCCAGAACTGCCTCTACCTGCTCGAATCCAGATAGGGATATATTTCATTGAAAACTAAAAAAATCTCTACATTACCAAAATTATAAGAAGTTCTTCAATACTAATCCTCAAGGTCTATCTTAGGGTAACATTTCAAAATTGTAGTTTATCAAAATCTATTTCCAAGGTTATTTTTATACTCCCTCTAATACCTACTATAACACCCTGACCCTAGAACCCCAGAGTCTGTGTATTAATTTAATACATTAGAATCATTACACGGAATAAACTCTCGAAGTAATGATCAGTATTGATAGTTTAGTAAATGGTTATGTATTGTATATAGGTAATAGCACAATTGTTTTAGATGTTGATATTTTACTTAGATACCAAAACGATGGTGTAACATCCAATATTTTTATGTGATTTTTATATATTATGTTTGTTAAATTCTTTAACTAAATAAATAAGATGTAGATTAAAGACACAAATTGTAATCTTTTTTATACAAAGGCCTTAATTATTCTTTACATGCATCATATCTACCATCAAACACACTATGATTAATAGTAACACTATTGGAAATCCACCAAAAAGTACAACAAAGTCGACTAAGTAGTACACATCAACTGAATCAAACATAACTAGGAAATTTGTATCACAAAAAATAAAAATAAAACTACGACTTAGAGAAACGTATAACATCATTTTGAGATCAAGTAAATGAACTCCAACAAATTTTATGTGTTCCCTTAAATGTAGATACTTATAAGTCATTTAGATTGACTATTTAAAAATATGTTTGTTATTATTTTTTTAATTTAAAAATTGAAATGACAAGAGAGAGACATTAAAGGATAATTTTATTTGTAAATTCTATTTTAAAATCAGAATATTATTTTGAAAAAGAATCATATATTTTGGTTATCTTATAATTCATGAAACTTATTATCAATAGTACAAATTTAAATACAGTAATATATAGATGAATTCCTAGAGTAGGGTTAGTCCAAATTAAAAAAATTGTGATAAGAATAATATCTAGAATACAAAGAGAAAAATAGACGTGGATAATTTTCATACCAAAATAAGGGATAAGAGAATTAAAACTGGTATTTATAAAATTTTCTTTTAAATATTAGAAAAGTATCCACTAATTTGTGATTTAATATAAAATAAAATATTAGTTTCATTGTATTAAGGATAATTTATATTCATCAAGTAGCAAAAATTATTTTAAATTGATCGATTTATGTTTTAGTATTATTTTTGAAAAATATATAAAAAAATTTCTTCAATGAATTTGATAATATGTCTATTTTGGAAAACAAGATACCTAATTATTTTTAGTTTTAAATTGGGATACCTATACTCAACTAGAGACCCGCAAGTGGTCAAAAGTGGGACTTGTTTTAAACTATCCGATAAGGTATGGAACAATTCAAACCATATGATCATGAATATAATATCCCTCTATTTTTTGTACACGATCTGCTATTTTATCCCATATAACCTTGATTTAAACAGACAGATGTGATCGTCATCGACATATATATTTAATCTGAGTTTCCCACATCCTTTTTTTGTTTTTGGTTATCTTCACAAAATCATTAAGTCAATGGATTTGAGTTTAAACCAATCTATTTTATACATATATCAATAATTTAGTACTCCATTTGTGTTTCACTGAATCTGATTCAATGGAAGATATTGTGATCAATAGATAAAAAACATCTAATCTATCCACTCAACACTGCATCACTCTGCAATACATTTGATGGTTGAGATTTAAATTTTCATACAAAACCGAATACAATCCATTTATTCTGATAGACTTTTACCCTCCATTCACTAGACGTTTGATTTTGAATCAATGGATGGGATTTAGTTCAACCATAGAACTAATCAGAGCCCTCTATTTCCATATTCATCTTTTTAATCTATAGTAAACCTACCTGAACCCCTCAACAATGTTTTCTTTCTCTTTGAAAATATTTGTTGACCTATGGACCATCATAAATAATTGAAAATTATTAATAGAATCTTATCTTCAATTAGTATATTAAAATAATAATCAATCTGTACGAGATTCACTATGAGATCTGACAACATCATGAAATGGGTTAAAAATATATATTTGATTTATCACCATGTATGGTTTTTCATCCTCTATGATGAAGTTTTATCTTAAATTAATAATAAATGTATAAAATAATTTTAAAACCATCCCCACGCATGATTTTTCTAATGTTTTAGTATTTATTAGGATACTAATTTCTCCTATATTCAAAAACAACACATATAAAATATACATTTATTTTATCTATTTTAGAAAAAAATATTGTTTTCAATTTCATGTCATTATTTTTTCACTATAGATTTAGTAGAAGCCAAGCATAGACCCTTCATTAAGTAGATAAGATACTTTTATAGTTTATCATTATTTAACAAATATTGTGGGAAGAGTTTCTCTGTAAATAGGATGAAAATTCTCTTATGAATTTTACTGGTACATGTCCTAATGTTTGGAAACCAATGACCTAGAATCCTTTATACAGTGATAATCAGTGATGTTAAGGGTTTTTTTTATTTATTTCTTGGCCACATTTACATTTATTGCTTTTTTAATGGAATAATTATTTATCATTCTTTTTGATTTTTTTTGCAATGGATTCATTATTTTCAATTTTTCTGTTTTAGTTTCTAAAATTAAGTATGGTTCAAAATATAATGTAATAAATCATTGATTTTACACACCTAAAACACTGTTATTTTATATGGTTTTTTTATAAAAAAATGTTATAAATTTATTTTCATGAATATTATCTACAATCACGTATGTCAATTACATTATAAGATATAAGTATTTCTAATAATTTTTGAACTTTTATGTATATACAGTTTTAATCATTACAAAATCATTAATGATTGTACATCTGTAGTAAAATACTATTCTTTCCAAATTAAATAATGTTCAATGTGGATTCGATGAGTTTCAAAAAATACATGAAATAATCATATTTTCATTCCATGTATTTTAAGTACTGTCTTAAAGTAGAGATACTCAGTTGCACTATTTTTCATGATATTTCTTATTAATGTATGTATAAAAATTAAAATATAACCATGTAAATGTTTATAATTATGTTATAAAAGTAAGAAAATTCCACTAAAAGAAAATATATGTATTGAAAGTGAATTTTTTTTCAGAAAATTGTAACTTGACAGTATAAATATGGTAGAGAATTGGGGAGAAAACGTATCCCTTTGCAGGTGGGTAGGCCCGAGATAGCCTTCAATGTTTCAACAGGACACAATGTTTTGTTTTCATATTACTGTGTTATGCTTTCTAAAAATGAAAAGATCATATTTAATGTAATTTCAGAATGAAATTAATTTCAAAATTGGCTTAATATTTTAAACTATTATAAACTTTCTATAATGTTTTAAAAAGGTATTTGAAAAATTAATTTTATGAAACTTCCAAAAAAAATCCAAAGCATTTCTAAGGATGTTATTTTCAAAATGAAGATTTCATAATAGGTATTTCAACAATTATCATAACCATTACTGATAAATTAAATATTTGTCCCTTGTTAAAATATTTTTGCACAGAAATCATAGAATCTCTATTTTGGATATCAATTATTTTGGAGTTACCACACAAAAGAATAGTAGGCATATTTTTTTATTTTACCTGAACTTTGAAAAATTGTACGATGAAGACTAAATTTGCAGAACCTAGACTGTAATGCCCTGACCATAGAAGCCTGGATTTGGTGCATTATTTTAATACATTAGCACGATTAAACAGAATCTAGTCTTGATGGACCGATCGGTTTATCAGTCCAGAAAAATAGATTACATACATTAATATTACATTACACATTCTAATATACAAAAAAATATAAATAATCAATTCATAATTTCTTTAATCCATTAGATTAACCCTGCAAATCAATTATAATACACTTCATGGAATCATGGGATAATAAAACCTAAGAAATTGGTTGGATTAGATGCTCAGTAAGGGTAAATAATTTATCATAAGCAATAAACATTAAAGGAAAGATGGGTAAAACAACCTTTTTAAACATAATCTTGAACATAATATGGGAAAAATAAATCAATCATCACCATATAAACATTCACATAGATATTCTACTGGTATAATCATCACATTTAATAACTAATTTCATAATGAGGGAACGCCTAAACCCAAAAATCATTATCACATAGTTAAGGCCTCGTACGAAGACTACCATTAAAGGATGTCGACATTGTTGAAAATGATCAGTAAAACTTTTTGAGAGAAATAACCCTTTTGTGAAATAATTTAAAATTCACACATTTATAATGGATGTCATATAAAAGATATTTTTAAATCAAAGGGACCCATACCTCATTAAAACTTTTGAATAGAATTAATATTTTAAAACAATCCTGTACATATAAAAAAATCGTTAAATTCAATTTGAAAACGTCGACATTAATGAGAAATATGTAGAAGAATAAATATTTCAAACATTTAAAATGATGTTTTAGTTATAAATTACCTTAAAATAATAATTTTGAAATGTATTTTATAAAACATGGAAATGGATATTAAATATGTCACAGAAAATACTTACACATAAACAATCTCAGAAAATAATGAGATTGAAGAATTTATACTTACATGTCACTTTCCTTTGGTCGAGGGTACATTTATCCTCCTGTATAATGACCATAGTACGTTATTAAATTATAACAGAACTATTTTCATATTTATTATATCATACATGATTCATTTATGACTTTATACTACACATTTAATAATGATTTCAACATTAAATTATCATTTCTGGAAATAATCGCACTCTTTATAGTATGTGTTTTAACTTTTTATTCATGATTGTATCATTTAAATAATTATTTAAATAAATCCAGAATACAAAACATGATATATATATCATATATATTTAGAATATCAATTTTCATAATAGATAGATATTTGAAATGGAAAACACTATTTATGGAGACAGTAGGTTGTACATACGCATAAACATCGTTTCGGTTTTCATATCGTATTGAACAGATGTAATAGAATAAGATATATGTATGTAAATACATATATATATATATATATATATATATATATATATCCAGTAGAATTATTATGTCATATATTAAATACTTATTAATAATATATATTTTTATAATCATTGTTGAATGGTGAACATGGAAATGATTCTCATCTTGTCATGGAGGCGGTAAGTTGTACGTACACAGGAGTGATGATATAATTTCCTGAATGATTAAAAGGTGTTTAATTACATAGTGAAATAATCATTTTATTTTCATTATTAACACACATATTAATCACCATTGTATCCATCCAAATAACATTGTGTTGAATAACAGATTACACCCCGGTTTGGAGACAGCAAGTCGTACGTACGCACGCATGGTGACATTATCATTCATAATATGGATAGAATAATGAATATGGTTCTACAATATTTATAATATCATAACAATTTGTAGAAGGTACTTTATTAATTATTTTGGTATGTAAATAAAAAATAAATAGAAAGTGGAAGAAGAAACGAACTTTGGAAGAGGTGATAAAATAATTACCTCTTCTTTGGGTGTTTCATTCTGATTTGAACAAAAGGGGTCCTTAAGTAGGCTTTATGCTAAAATTAAGGACACTAGGTTGAAGTGATAGTATTGGGGAGAAGATTTGGAAAGGGGTTGGCAACTTCAAATGGATTTGTTTGTGTGATTTTGAGAGAAGGGTAAGTACCCTTTTATAAGAGAGGTGAGGGTCACTTTAGGAAATTTTTGAAATAATATTTTATTATAAAATATTTTTCAGTTTCTAATGGATTCAAATTAATTTATATAGAAGATAAGGTGGTTAAGGGTATAAATACCCCAAACCAATAGGTTTTAGACAATTTTAGGTCACTTTATTAGCCATATCATTTAGATTTAACTCTTAGTTAAATAGTTTATCTTTTACCATGTCCTCTTGTATTATTTTTATAAATGGTTAGTAAAAATTAAATAAAAAGAAAAGAGACTTCAAGTGGTTAATTAATGAAATATATATTAATATATAAGTCCGTTGTACAAACCATATATTTTTAAGATTATTATATCATTTAATAATATAGTATTTGTTTTAAATACTGATTTTTGTCAACCTTGACACTATTTGGTATTTGGTTTTTGTGAAAGTCATAACAAGTTGATTATTTTGAAGAAAAAAAATATTAAATAATGATTTCCAATCTAACCCAATAGGACCAAAAGGATCATATTTTATTCCTGAGGTTGTTTTTGGTAAAAATACACTTATCCAATAGAATTAGGACATGTTTTATGATTATTATAATATTATTTTTACCTTTAATTACCCTATTTACATTTAACTATGGTAAATAAAAATGAAAAGTTACTATTTACCAAAAAAATATTTTTATTTTATTGAACCATATATTACTTACTAATTTCAACCGTGTCTCTTAGTGTTTTGAAAATTAATTCACATAAGAGTTAAAGTAACATTTTATACAAATTCGTAAATGTGCCTAGAAGGTGGGGAAAAGACAGTAAAAAGTTAAATAAAATTGTATACATCTAATATTATTATAAACTGGATCCGATGAATTAAATGGAACTTAAATAGGTATTATGTATATGTTTTTACTTAAAATAAATTTAAATAAAATAAATAATTATTGAAATAAAAAGTCGGTTTTAAATAATAACGTAATTTTTTTACTATTCATCAAAAATTGAATGTTTTCAGAAAAATACCAAAATTTCACCTTAAGATAATTTTGATATTCCAAATCCATAAATGAAGTCTATTTTACAAAATTTAAAACATATAAGTTGCATTAATTAATTTAAAATTAATTTTTGTTGTCAAAACAAAAAAACAGGTTTTTAGGAAATAAAAACTATAAAAATATTGACATGTCTTTATATACTATTTAAATATAAAATTAATTCACATGACCTAAATTATATTAAATGATAAAAATATAATCTAATTATATTTTTAAAAAAATAAAATTTTTAATTTAACAATATTAATTGTTTTGATTAAAAAAGTTTTTTTTAATTAAAATTTATTATTTTTCACTATTTATCCTAATAGGAAATTTATCATAAAAAAAACAAATATTATTCCTAACTAAATTTTAATGTCTTGCTTCTAAAAAAGAAGTTTATTTTTCCAATTTGAATACATAAAACTGTCGAATATTGGATTTAAAAATCATTCCACATTAAAAGGAAATAAAATTGCATTTTCTAAAAAAATTATTCCTTTATCTGAAAAATTGAATTTTTTATTATATTATATATGAGAAACAAATAATATGGATGTTAAAACTATATACAGTATATAAAATTAATATTCAATTAAATATTATTCATAAACACTTTTTGAACGACTATTTTGGTATGTTGTGGTGCCCTTGAACTCGGTGTTGTGTGTAGCGCAAACTATTGAATTAATTTAAAGAGATAATGTACTATGAAATCCTGGAGTGTTAAATTCCCGCCTCATTCAATAAATTGAGTCCTCGCAATTTGAAATTGTTCTTCAAGAATAAATGGTTTAAAATAGAAAATAACATTGTTGAAACCCCACATCGAAAATAGGGTTTATAAAATTTACTCGAAATAAGAGGTTAAGGGAAATTAACACATCAACACCAAATTAAGGGTTTGAATAAGAGAACATAGGTGGAAATTATAGACACACAATTGGAAGAAAATCATAATTATTTATATGGACTGACTGAGGTCATCAATCAAAAACTAGTGAACAATAAATGGATAGTTAATGTATTCAAAGCCATAAATTTATAATGAATTAAAATATCATCGGTCCAACAAAAGATAAGGTATTAGGATGGTAAATTTTTTGTTTTTAGATCATCTCTATAATGTTTAAAAATTAATTAATTCAAATAATAATAACAAAATACTTGACAAGTAGAGTTCTATATTTTAACTAATTTCTACCACAAACTCATCTTTCACTCCAAAAGATAATGAAACTCAAAACTATTCTATTTCTCTGAATCATAAAGGGTTCCAAAAAATGATATATAATTAATTTGTAATAAATTTAAGAAAATAAAGTATACAATCTAGGACATCACATTGTCCATTAGTAGGTGATGCGCCCTTGTCGTCCTTTGGTTGCAGGTTCATGTCCCGCGGCCTTACTGGCATGATGGCTTATCGCCCGACCTCCAGCTTTTTCTTTTTATAACAATCCAAAAACAATATTAAGAAATTTTTTAAATATAACAATAGTATCTAATGTCAAACATAATATATTCCAAGCATTATACTTATCCACAATACTTCTATCTAAACACACAGTCTAAAATTTATAAGGAATGTCACATAATATACATGTGAATACCATCATCGTGTATTCTCATAAAATGTGGTAATAAAATGAATTACCAGAAAATGATATTTGAATGGGTTTGTACTTATTTATTCCTTCTGTAAAACTTAGAATACTATATATACTCCTTAAATCCAAAAATGATGTATTCTCCAATAATGATGGAATAAACAATCCATTAATTAGTTCCAAGGTAGTAAATAGTATGTGATATAATTTATCCAAATCAATCATCTATTATTCCAAAATCAATACCTCAGTATCATGACCATATTATGGTTTACCATTCCTTCATCCATGTATTTTCCAAAAAATTAAACTTGTTATTGAGTCACTTTCCTTGTTACCACACAATCTCAAATCATTAATGAAATACTACTACAGTACAATCCTTATATACTCCATAATTATTATAACCAGTATATCGTTGATACAATACTCAAAAGAAATAATTATTTAATAATCAAATAAGAACACTAGTAATTTGTCTTCATCTGCGATAGTATCATAACTTGATTATTATCCAATCGCATCATTTTTGGTATACTATAATGATTGGGACATTGATTCACATAGTGTCCCAACTCCTTGCTGATGAATCATTGTTCACTTGAAACCTGTTTCTTTCCCATGCAATCACATACTTTGTGCCCTTTTTCCCCCACTTATAACTAACTCTCATTCCCTTCAATCATTTACCAAGGTTATTGTTTCCACAACTATAACATATGGGAAAATCATTGTTTCCCTTATTCCCTTTATCCATATTTCTCTCTACCATGTTTTTCTTCATTAACATCCCTTCAAAGCCATAGAACCCAAAGAATTAATTAATTGTCTTATTAACACACGATATTATTTCTTAATATGATGCAAATACGTGGGAGACTACATCCCTTCCTAAATTTGTCTTAATATCAAGAAAGTTATTATCCTTATTACTCTTTGGATCATGCATATTACTAAATTTCTCATTCCTTCTACTGGGAACCATTCCTAAACAATGGCATAGAATAGTTTAGTTTAGGAATCCCAATGGATAATTCCAAAATGTGTAAAATACCTAACGTAAATATAAATGATTATTCATATAATCCATAACAATAAAAATGTTTTGTTTTAGGAATTATTTACTCATAAATACTTCAAAATGGTTTGTAAAAAAATTTAATTATCCTAAGAATATCCCTCGGGAGGGTCATAACCAAGAGTGCAGTGTGGCCCGTTGTTGTGTACCAGGATACCCCAGGTCAAGCCCAAAACTCTTTGTCAGAGTTTTCACTCCTGGGTACATATGTTCCAGAGCTGCCTCTACCTGCTCGTATCCAGAAAGGGATGTATTGCTTTGAAAATTAACAAAATCACTACATTACCAAATTTTAGGAAGTTCTTTAATACTAATCCCCAAGGTCATTCTTAGGGTAACATCTCAAAATTATAGTTTATCAAAATCTATTTCCAAGGTTATCGTTAAACTCCCTCTAATACCAACTGTAACACCCTGACCCTAAAACCCCGGAGTTAGTGTATTATTTTAATACATTGGCATCATTACAAGGAATCAATTCCGGAAGGACCGATCAGTAGTGATAGTTTAGTAAATGGTTAGGTATTGTATAGAGGTAATAACCACAATTTTTTGAGATGTTGATATTTTACTTAGATACGAAAATGATTTTGTAACACCCCATGTTTCTTTGTGATTTTTTTGTATTATGTTTTTTAAATACTTGAACTAAATAAATAAGTGGTAGATAAAAGATACAAATTGTAATCTTTTTATACAAAGGCCTTAATTAATCTTTTACATGCGTGATATCTACCATCAAACACACTATGATTAATAGTAACACCATTGGAAATCCACCAAAAAGTACAACAAGGTCGACTAAGTAGTACACATCAATTGAACCAAACATAACCAGGAAAGCTGTATAACTAAAAATAAAAATAAAAGTAAGACTGAGAGAAATGTATAACGCCATTTTGAGATCAAGTAAATGAACTCCAACAAATTTTATGTGTTCCCTTAAATGTAGATACCTATAAGTCATTTAAATTGTCTATTTTAAAATATGTTTGTTATTATTTTTTTAATTAAAAAATTGAAATTCCAAGAGAGAGACATTAAAAGATAATTTTATTTATAAATGCTATTTTGAAATCCGAATATTATTTTGAAAAAGAATTATATATATTTTGGTTATCTTATAACTCATGAAACTTATTATCAATAGTAAAAAATGGAAATACAGCAACATATAAATGAATTCCTAGAGTAGGTTTAGTCCAAATTAAAAAAAAGTGATAAGAATAATAGCTGGAATACAAAGAGAAAAAGGTAAGTGGATAATTTTCATACCGAAATAAGGGATAACAGAATTAAAATAGGTATTAATAACATTTTCTTTTAACAGTTAGAAAATTATCCACTGATTTGTGATTTAATATAATATAAAATATTAGTTTTAGTGTATAAAGTATAATTTATAATCATAAAGTAACAAAAAGAATTTAAATTGATTAATTTATGTTTTAGTATTATTTTTAAAATATATATATAATTTTTTCTTCTATTAATTTTATAATAAGTCTAATTTTGAAAACAAGATACCTAATTATTTTTAATTTTAAATTGGGACACCTATACTCAACTAGAGACCTGTAAGGGGTCAAAAGTGGGACTTGTTTTCAACTATCCAATCTGGTATGGAACAATTCAAACCATATGATCATGAATATAATATCCCTCTATTTCTTGTACATGATCTGTTATTTCATACCATATAACCTTGTTTTAAACCAACAGATGATATCATCATCAACAGATATATTTAATTCGAGTTTTCCACCTCCTTTTTTTTATTTTTGGTTCTCTTCACAAACTAATTAAGTCAACAGATTTTAGTTTAAACCAATCTATGTTATCCATCTATCAATAATTTAGTACTCTATTTGTGTTTCACTGAATCTCATTCGGTGGAAGATATTGTGATCAACATATAAAATGCATCTAATCTATCCACTCAACACTACATAACTCTCCACATCATTCGATGGTTTAGATTTAAATTTTCATACAAAACTGAATACAAGTCATTCGTTCTGATAGGATTTTTACCCTCCATTCACTATAATTTTAATTATAAATCGATGGATGAGATTTAGTTGACCCATAGAACAAATCAACGCCCTCTGTTTCCATACTCATCTTTTAGATCTATAGTAAACCAACCTGAACCGCTCAACAATGTTTTCCTTCTCTTCGACAATATTCGTCGACCTATGGACCATCATAAATAATTGAAAATTTTTAATCAAAGATTACCCTCAACCAGTATATTAAAATAATAATCAATCTGTATGATATGAGATCTGATTCCATCATGAAATGGGTTAAAACAATATATTTGATTCATCACCATGTACGGTTTTTCATCCTCTATGGTGCACTTTTATCTTATATTAACAATAAATGTATAAAATAAGTATAAAACCATCCCCAACCATGATTTTTCTATTGTTGTATGATTTTTAAGATACTAATTTCTCCTATTTTCAGAAACAACACATATAAAATATACATTTGTTTTGTCCATTTTTGAAAAAAATCAGTTTGTCAATTTCATGTCATTATTTTTTCACTGTAGATTTTGTAGAAGCCAAGAATACACCCTTCATTAAGTTGATAAGATACTTTTATAATTTATCTTTATTTAACAAATATTATTGGAAGAGTTTCTCTGTAAATAGGATGAAAAATCTTTTATGAATTTTACTGGTTCATGTCCCCATGTTTGGAAACCAAAGACCTAGAATCCTTTATCCATTGATAATCAGTGAAGGTAAGGGATGTTTTTTATATATATTTCTAGTACGAACTTACATTTTTTGTTTTTTATGGGAATACTTTTTTATTATTATTTTTAATTTTTTCTCAATGGAATCATTATTTTCAAATTTTTTATTTTACTTTCTAAAATTAATTATGGTTTAAAATTAAATTTAATAAATCATTGATTTTACACACCTAGAACACTCTTATTTTATATGGTTTTTTATAAAAAAATGTTATAGATTGATTTTCATGCATATTATCTACAATCATGTATGTCAATTACATTATAAGATATGTTTATTTCTAATAATTGTTTAACATTTATGTATACACAGTTTTAATCATTATAAAATCATTAATGATTGTACATCTGAAGTGAAAATTTATTATTTCCTAATAAAATAATGATTAATATGGAGTCTATGAGTTTCAAAGAATAAATAAAATAATCATATTTTGATTCCATGTATTTTAAGTACTGTCTAAAAGTAGAGATACTCAGTTGCACTATTTTTCTAGAGATTTCTAATTAATGTAGGTATAAAAATTAAAATACAACCATGTAAATATTTATTATTATGTTATCAATGTAATAAAATTCCTCTGAAAGAAAATATATGTATAGAAAGCTAAAAAAATTCGGAAAATTGTAACTTGACACTGTAAATATGGTAGATAATTAGGGAGAAAACGTTTCCCTTTGCAAGTGGGTAGGCCCCTGATAGCCTTCAATATTTCAAATGGCCATAATGTTTTGTTTTCAAATGACTGTGTTATTATTTATAAAAATGAAAACATTATATTTAATGAAATTTTAGAATGAAATTAATTTTAAAATTGGCTTATTATTTTAAACCATAATAAACATTCTATAATTTTTTAAAAATGTATTTAAAAAATTAATTTTATGCTACTTCCAAAAAAATATAAAGAATTTATAAGGATGTTATTTTCAGAAGGGAGATCTCATAATAGGTATTTCAACAATTTTCATAACCTTTACTAATAAATTAAATGTTTATCCATTGATTAAATTGTTTTTCACAGAAATCATAGAATCTCTAAGTTGGACATAAATTCTTTTGCAATTAGCACACAAAAGCATAGTAGGCATACGGTTTTATTTTACCTGAACTCTGAAAATGTGTATGATGTAGAATAAATTTTCAGAACCTATACTATAATGCTCTGACCCTAGAATCCTAGATTTGGTGCAATATTTTAGTACATTTTCATGATTAAAAGGAATCCAGTCTTGATGGACCGATCTGTTTAGCAGTCTATAAAAATAGATTACATACACGAATGTTACATTACACATTCTAACATACAAAGAATATAAATAATCCATTGATAATGTCATTAATCCATTAGATTAACCCTTCATATAAATCATAATACACTTCTTGGAATCCTAGGATAAGAAATCATAAGAAATTGGTGGGCTTAGAAGCTCAGTAAAGGTAAATAATTTATCATAAGTAATAATCTTTAAAGGAAAGATGGGTAAAAGGCAGCCTTTTTAAACATAATCTTCAACATAATATGGAAAATATAAATCCATCATCACCATATAAACATGCACATGGATATTCTACTGGTCGAATAATCACATTTAATAACTAATTTCATAATGAAGGAATTCCTAAACCCGAACATCATTATCACATAGTTAAGGCCTTGTACGAAGGCTACAAGTAAAGTTTTTTTCAAGGCCATTTGCGAAGACAAAAGTTTGCCTCATGAGACATACCGATGCATCGAGGGGCTATAGTGGTCCCCACCCATCACATATTAAGTCCACTGCTTTCCTCATATTAAAATGTTTAAACATAACAAAAACCTTCGTATTAAAACTCGCATACGAAATGTCAATTCATCAACCATAAACCTAGAAGTGTATAAAAATAGCACATCCTTAGTCAAATACTTCATAACTCATTCAATATAGTTTTGAAAATTGTATTATAATAAATCAACCTTAATCAAGAATAATATCTGGTAAAGTATGTACACATTGTTGAAAATGATCAGTAAAACTTTTTGAGAGAAATATCTCTTTTGTGAAATCTTTTAAAAGTCACACATTTATAATTGATGTCATTTAAAAGATATTTTTGAATCAAAGGGACCCATACCTCATTAAAACTTTTTAACAGAATTAATATTTTAAAACAATCCTGTACATATAAATAAATCTTTAGATCCATTTTGAAAACGTGGACATTAATGGGAATGAATTAGAAGAATAAATATTTGAAACATTTAAAATGATGTTTTAGTTATACAGTACATTAAAATAATAATTTTGAAATGTATTATATAAAACATGGACATGGATAATAAATATCTCCTAGAAAATTCTTACACATAAACAATCTCAGAAAATAATGAAATTGAAGAATTTACACTTACCTGTCACTTTCCTTTGGTCGAGGGTACATTTATCCTCCTGTATAATGACCATAGTATGTTATTAAATTATAATATAACCATATTCATATTTATTATATAATACATGATTCTTTTATGACTTTATACTACACAGTTAATAATGATTTCCATGTTAAATTAACATTTTGGGTAATAATCACTTTCTTTACCGTATGTGTTTTAACTTTTTATTCATGATCATATAATTTAAATAATGATTTAAATAAATCCAGAATATAAAATATGATTTATATATCATGTATATTTAGAATATAAATTTTCATAATAGATAGATATATGAAATATAAAACAACATTTATGGAGACAGTAGGTCGTACGTACGCATAAACTTTGTTTCTGTTTTCTTATCGTATTGAACAGATAAAGTGAATAAGATATATGTAAGTACATACATACATACATACATACATATATATATATATATATCTAGTAGAATTATTAATTCATATATTAAATACTTATTAATAATATATATTTTTATAGTCATTGTTGAATGGTGACCGTGGAAATGAATCTCATCTTGTCGTGGAGACGGTAAGTCGTATGTACGCACGAGAGAAAATATAATTTTCTCAATGATTAAAAGGTGTTTAATTGGATAGAGAAATAAGAATGTTATTTTCATTATTCACACACATATTACACACCATTTTATCCATCAAAATATCATTTTGTTGAATAACATATTACACCCCAGTTTGGAGACAGTAAGTCATACGTACGCACGCATGGTGACATTATCATTCATAGGATAGATAGATTAATGAATATGGTTCTACCATATTTATAATATCATAACAGTATATAAAAGGTACTTTATTAATTATTTTTGTATGGGAATAACAAATATAGAGAAAGTGGAAGAGGTAAAGAACATTGGAAGAGGTGATAAAATAATTAACTCTTATTTGGGTGTTTCATTATGATTTGAACAAAAGGGATCCTTAGGTAGGATTTATGCAAAAATTAAGCCCTCTAGGTTGAAGTGAGAGAATTGGGGAGAAGATTAGGCAAGGGGTTGGACAATCCAAATGGATTTTAATGTGTGATTTTGAGAGAAGGGGAAGTACCCTTTTATAAGAGAGGTGAGGGTCACTTTAGGAAATGTTTCTAATATTATTTTATTATAAAATCATTTGTAGTTTCTAATGGCTCCAAATTAATTTCAATAGAAGATAAGGTGGTGAAGGTTATAAATACACTCAACCAATAGGTTTTAGACAAGTTTAGGTCACCATATTATCCATATAGTTTATATTTAACTTTCAGGTAAATAGTTTATCTTTTACCATGTCCTCTTGTATTATTTTAATAAATGGTTAATAAACATTTAATAAAAAGAAAAGAGAACTTCAAGTGGTTAATTATTGACATATATATTACTATATAAGTCCTTTGGACAAACCTTATACTTTTAATATTATTATATCATTTAATAATATAATATTTGTTTTAAAACTCATTTATGTCAATTTTGACACTATTTTGTATTTGGTTTTTGTGAAAGTCATAAAAAGTTAATTATTTCGAAAATATATATATATAATCAACCCTAAAATGTTATATTGAGTTTAAAATTAGTTTATGTCATCAAAAGTCTCAATTTACATTTATTTTGATATTTATAATATCAATTATTTTAATCTTTCATTGATAAAGTAATTACTACATCATCGTTGTCTCATAAATAAATTTAATTATTTAATATCTAAAAATTAAAAATAAAATTCCATGATATTGAAATTCATTTTAATATTTCTATTTAATATTTATTTTCAAATTTATACTATGTATAACCCTATATTAAAAATATATTAGTTATTTAAAAGTGAATTTAATACTGTTAACTTTTCCTTAAATAAAATATTAATAAATGTTCTAATCTAATCCAAATGGATCAAAAGGATCATATTTTAATCCTGAGGCTGTTTTTGGTAAAAATAAACTTATCCAATAGAATTAGGATAGGTTTTATGATTATTATAATATTATTTTTACCTTTAATTGCCCTATTTACATTTAACTATGGGAAATAAAAGTGAAAAGTTACTATTTACCAAAAAATATTTTTATCTTATTGATCCATATTTTACTTTCTGATTTCAACCGTGTCTCTCAGAGTATTGAAATTCAATACACAGAAGAGGTAATGTAACACTTTATGCAAATTCACAAATGTGCCTAGAAGTTGGGTAAAGGATAGTAAAAAGTTCAATAAAATTTTATACATCTCATATAATTATAAAATGGCTCTAACGAATTAAATTAAACAAATATTGGTATTATGTATCTTTTTTGACTTAAAATAAATTTAAATAAAATATATAATTATTTAAATAAAAAGTCGGTTTTAAATAATAACGTAGTTTTTTTACTATTCATCAAAAATAGAATGTTTTTAGAAAAATACCAAAATTTTATGCTAAGATAATTTTGATATTAAATAATCTATAATTTATGTCTATTTTAAAAAAATTCAAACATATAAGTTGCATTAATTGATTTAAAATTAATTTCTGTTGTCAAAACCAAAAAATCGTGTTTTTAATAAGTAAAAAATATTAAAAGATTGATATGTGTTTATGTACTATTTAAATGTAATATTACTTCCCATGACCTAAATTAAGTTGAATTATAAAAATATAATATATTTATATTTTAAAATAATCAAATTTTTAATTTAACAATATAAATTATTTCGATTAAAAAAGTTTTTTTTAATTAATATTTTGTATTTTTCACTATTTATCATAACAGGAAAGTTATCAGAAAAACACTAAATATTCTTCTAAACTAAATTTTAATGTCCTACTTCTACAAAAGAAGTTTATTTTTTCAAATTTAATATATAAAAGTGTCGAATATTGGATTTAATAATCATTCCCCATTAAATGGCGATAAAATTGCATTTTCTGAAGAAAAAAATACTTCCTTTATCTGAAAAATTGAATTTGTTCTTATATTATATATACGAAACAAATAATATGGATGTTAAAACAATATATAGTATATAAAATTAAAAATTAAGTAAATATTATCATAAAAACTTTTTGAACGACTATTTCGGTAAGTTGTGGTTCCCTCGAACTCGGTGTTGCGTGTAGCACAAACTATTGAATTACGTTAAAGAGATAATGTACTATGAAAAACCAGAGTGTTAAATTCCCATATCATTCAATAAATTACGTCCTCAAAATTTGAAATTGTTTTTTGAGAATAAATGGTTTAAAATAGAA
Organism: Viscum album; assembly: GCA_963277665.1. Classification (NCBI taxonomy): domain Eukaryota; kingdom Viridiplantae; phylum Streptophyta; class Magnoliopsida; order Santalales; family Viscaceae; genus Viscum; species Viscum album. The sequence continues at coordinate 797,424,658 of OY728157.1, forward strand.
AATACCTTTGTTGAAACCCCACATCAAAAATAGGGTAAATAAAATTTACTCTAAACAAGAGGTAAAGGGAAATGAAAAAGTCAAAACCAAATTAAGGGTTCGAATAAAAGAACATATGTGGAAATTATAGACACAAAATTGGAAGAAAAAAATAATTATTTATATGTACTGATTGAGTTCATAAATCACAAACCAGTGAACAATAAATGGTAAATTGATGGATTCAAATCCATAAATTTATAATGAGCTAAAATATCATCGATTCAAAAAAAAAGGTATTAGGATGGTACTTTTTTTTGAGATCCTCTCTATAAAGATTAAGAATTAATTAATTCAAATAATAATAATAAAATACATGACAAGTATAGTTCCATATTTTAACTAATTTCTACCAGAAAACTCATCTTTCACTCCATAAGATAATAAAACTCAAAAATATTCTATTTATCTGAATCATAAAGGGTTCCAAAAAATGATATATAATTTATTTTTAATAAATTATAACAAAATACATTATACAATCATGTACATCACATTTACCATTAGTAGGTCATGATCCCTTGTCGTCCTTTGGTTTCGGGTTTAAGTCTCACGGCCTTGCCGACACAATGTGTTGTCACCTGACCTCCGGGTTGTCCTTTTTATAACAATAAAAAAACAATATAAAGAAATTTTTTAAACATAACAATAGTATCCAATTTCAAACATAATCTATTCCAAGGATTATACTTATCCACAATACTTCTATCTGGACACACAATCTAAAAATTTATAAGGAATCTCACATAATATACATGTGAATACCTTCATCATGTATTCTCATAAAATGTGGTAATAAAATGAATTACCAGAAAATGATATTTGAATAGGTTTGTACTTCTTTATTCATTCTGTAAAACATATAATACTAGATATACTCCTTAAATCCAAAAATTATGTATTCTCCAATAATGATGGAATAAACAAACCAGTAATTAGTTCCAAGGTAGTCAATAATATTTAATATAATTTATCCAAATCAATCATCTATTATTCCAAAATCAATACCTCAGTATCAAGACCATATTAGGGCTTAATTTTCCTTCAACCGTGTATTTTTCAAAAAATTACACTTTCAAATGAGTCACATTCCTTGTTACCAGAAAATCTCAAATCATTAATGAAATATTGCTGCTGTAAAATCCTTATATACTCAATAATTCTTATGACAAGTACATCATTGATACAATACTCAAAAGAAATAATTATTTAAAAAAAATACGAACACTAGTAATTCCTCATCATCTATGATAATATCATAACTTGATTATTATCCAACAGCATCATTTCTGGTACACTATAATGATTCGGACATTAATTCACATAGTGTCCCAACTCCTTGCTGATGAAGCATTGTAAATTCGAAACGTTTTTCTTTCCCTTGCAATCACGTACTTGGTTTCCTTTTTCCCCCACATATAACCAACTCTCATTAAATACAATATGGAAGATTGTATTATAATAAATCATCCATAATCAACAATAATATCTAGTAAAGGATGTTGACATAGTTTAAAATGATCAGTAAAATTTTATGACAGAAATAACATTTTTTGTGAAATAATTTAAAAATATCATATCTATACAGACATTAAAAATAGATTTTTTAATCAAAGTCTCCCATAAAACTTTGAATATTTTTAAAGGAATTAACATTTTAAAATAATCTTGTCTATTGAAATAAATCCTCAAAACCATTTTGAAAACAAAGAAATTAATGAGAAAGATTTAGAAGAATACATTTTTCATAATTTTAAAATGATGTATTAGTTAAAAATTACCTTAAAATAATCATTTTGAAATATCTTTTATTAAACATAGACTTGGATAATAAATATTTCTTAGAAAATAAATACATATAAACAATCTCGAATAATACTGAGATTGAGGAATTAACCCTAACCTTGCACTTTCCTCGGTCGAGGGTACGTTTAACCTCCTGTATAATGACTATAGTAGGTTATTAAAATATACAATAATTATATTCATATTTACTATATCATAAATGATTCATTTATGGCTTTATACTACCAATTTAATAATGATTTCCTTGTGAAATTTACATTTCGTGTAATAATCGCTTTCTTTATCGTACCTGTTTTAACTTGTTATTATCCATCGTATCATTTAGATCATGATTTAAATACATCAAGAATATAAATCATGATTTATATATCATATATATATAGAATATAAATATGTATAATAGATAGATATATGAAATATAAAACACTGTTTTTGGAGATGGTGGGTCATACGTACAAATAAACGATGTTTCCGTTTTCATTTCGTATTTAAAAGAAGTAAGTGAATAAGATATATATAAGTAAACACACACACACACACACATATATATATCCAGTAGAATTATTATTTCATATATTACATATTTATTAATAATATATATTTTTATAATCATTGTTGAATGGTGAAGATGGAAATGAATCTCATCGCATTGTGGAGACAGTACGTCGTACAAACACAAGAGAGACAACATCATTTCCTTAAATATTTAAAGGTGTGTAATTGGATGGAATATTAGATGTACATAGAAATTAGAATTTTATTTTAATTATTTATATATATATTACTCATCATTATATCCATCCAAATGACATGTTGTTGAATAACAAATTACACCACGACGTGGAGATGGTAAGTCGTACGTACGCACGCATGGTGAAATTATCATTCATAAGAAGGATAGAATAATGAATTTGGTTGCAAAATATTTATAATAACATCAAATTATATGTAAGGTATTGGATTTACTATTTTGGTATGTAAATAATAAAGAATTATGAATTGGAAGAAGAAAATAATATTGAAGGAGTTGATAAAATAATTACATATTCTTTGGGTGTTTCGTATTGATTTGAACAAATGCTCTCCTTAGATTGGATTTCTTCTCAAGGGAAGGCCTCTAGGTTGAGGTGAGTAATGTTTGGAGAAGCTTTGGGTAGATTTTTATTGAGCCAAATAGCTTTGGAGGTGTGATTTTGATAGAATGGTAAGTAGCCTTTTATAAGAGAGGTGAGGGTCACTTTTGGAAATGTTTGAAATATTATTTTATTTTAAAAATATTTTCGGTTTTTATTGCCTCTAAATTGATTTTTTAAAATATATGGTGGGTACGGGTCTAAATCCTCTCAAAAAATAGGTTTTAAACAAGTTTATGTCACCATATTAACCCTATCTTTTTGGTTTAACTGTTAGTTAAATAGTTTATCTTTTACCATGTACTCTTGTAATATTATAATTAATGGTTAATAAACATACTATAAAAACACAAGATAACCTAAATTGGTTAATTAGTGACATATATATTATTCTATATGCCCTTTTTCTTCTTTATATTTATTATATCTTTTAATAATATAGTATTTGTTTTAAAAACACAATTATGTAAAATTTGACAGTATTTGGTATTTGGTTTTTGTGAATGTCATAACAAGTTGGTTTCTTCAAAAAAATAAATTACATCAAAATTAACATGTCATATTCAACAATAAAATTCTTTTATGTCATCAAAAGTCTCAATTTCATTTATTTTGATATTTACAATATCAATTATTTTAATCATTCGTTAATAAGGTAATTACTGCATCATCATTGGGTCCTAAATAAATTTAATTATTTAATGTCAAAAAATTTTATATAAAATACAATGATGTAGGAAATAATTTCAGATTTATATTTAATATTTATAGTCTAATTCATATTATGTATAACCCTATATTATAAATGTTTTAATTAATAAACATTGAATTTAATACTTTTAACTCTTCTTTAAATTAACAATTAATAAATGTACTAGTATAATACATGTGGAAAAAGGATTATATATTATTTCTAAGGTTGTTTTTGGTTGAAATAAACTTATAAAATAGAATTAGGACATGTGTTAGGGTAATTATAATATCATTTTTACCTTTAATTTCCCTATTTACTTTTAATCGTGGTAAATAAAAGTCAAAAGTTACTATTCACCAAAAATTAATTTTATCTTATTGAACCAAATTTTACTTACTAATGTCTACACTGTCTCTTAGTTTATTAAAATTCAATACATATAAGTATTAAAATTATGTTTCATGCAAATTAGCAAATGTGCCTAGAACGTGGATAAAAGACGGTAAAAATATCAATAAAATTTTATACATCTAATATTATTATAATATTTATCCAATTAATTACATTGAACATATATACATATTATGTATCTATTATTACCTAAAATAAATTTAAATAAAATAAATAATTATTTAATTAAAAAGTCGGTTTTAAATAATAACACATTGTTTTTCACTATTCATCAAAATTTGAAAGTTATCAGAAAAATAAAAAAAATTCACCCTAAGATAATTTTGATATTACAAATACTAAAATTAATTATATTTTAATAAATTCAAAAAATATAATATGCATCAATAAATTTAAAATTAATTTATATTGTCAAAACCAAAAAGCGGGGTTTTAATATGTAAAAACTATCAAACGATTGACATATGTTTTTGTACAATTTAAATGTAAAATTACTCCCAATGGCATATATTATATTAAATTATAAAAATATAATCTAATTATACATTAAATCAACTCAAAATTTTAATTTAACACTATAAATTATTTAAATTAAGAAGTTATTTTTAATTAAAATTTTGAATTTTTCACTATTTTTCAAAATATGAACATATTCAAAAAAATACCAAATATTGATCCAAACTAAATTTTTATGTCCTTATTATAATGAAGAATTTTTTTTCTTCAAATTGAATATATAAAAGTGTCAAATATTAGATTTAAAAATCATTCACCATTAAAAGGTGGTAAAATTGCATTTTTTTGAAAAATACTTCCTTTACCAGAAAAATTGAATTTGTTCTTATATAATGTCGAAGAATCACATAATATGGATGTTAAAATCATATTGACTATATAAATTTCAAAATTTAGTTAATACTATTCATAACCACTTTTTGAACGACTTGTTTGGTAAGTTGTGGTTTCCTCAAACTCGGTGTTGCATGTATCGCAAGCTATTGAATTACTTTAAAAAGATAACATACTATGAAATTTTGGGGTGTTACATAGACCATAATATTTCTTCATTTTTAGAAAGGACTATGTATTTTTCAATTATCATTTATAAAAAATACATAATATGTTTAAACATCGAATCCGGAAGTGTGGGTTTTGGAAATTATAGATGTTATGGAAACTAATGATATGTGTACATGATTTAGGATCCATAGATGTAATACCTATGAAACTATAAGTTGAATGAATAATAAATACCCGTGTTTTTAGTTTAGAGGTTATGTACCCCTAGATTATTCTTTAATGAACTTGTGAGGTTGTTGGAAGTTTGTATACTAGGGATGACACCACATAACCCTTGGCACTAATGGATACATGTTTATATATCATGTTTTTTATCAGGTATATATTCATATATTAGTTTCATATCCCACTATTTGAATGAAAAAACTATTTTATTAACTGGTATGTGAATTAGACACCATTGGTGTTGGTTTAATGTGTTTCACTCACACTGTTCCCCAACCACAATTGCACTTTGGTACCCCGAGCATCCCTCGGTTGTTTATTTCATCCATAGGTATTGGATGGGGCCCACATTGATAACTATTTGGATGAGTAGGACTGCTCTAGTGGTATATGGTGACTGGTGCAATTTCTTTCGGTGATGTTGTGTATCCCCTTTTGCAGTCTCTTTTATTTTTTATATGTTATGTAATTGTCCTAGTGGGTAGTTTGTTGTATGTAAGACATACCTATTTGGTTCTTTACATTAATTCATTTTAATATGACATTTTCTATCAATTTATGATTTCAATCAGTCTATTATGTATTATATTTGGATTTCTATATCTTTTTTACATTCTAATTTGAGAGTACAAACTACATGAATTTCCATTTTAGACCCCCCGCTACTAGCTGGTGGCCTCTATCATATGAGGAGTCATGCTTGGTGTAAAGACCCGCAAATTTCAAGGAAATTTTTTTCTTAATTTTCTTTGGAATTTTACAAGAGCGCAGCTTTAGACGGCACCTGATTCCGAGGCCCGGTGTGCCCGGAATCAATTTCCGAAGTTTGGCTCGGGTACGTTCAGTGAACGGACGAGCGGGTTTTTCTATCTTTTGAACCGGTGCCCGGAATCAAATTCTGAGGGCACCGATGAAATCGCAGCGCCGGTATTTGCTTAGAAACGCCTCTTCCGGAGTTGCGTTTGCTCAGACGTGGTTTTTAAATTTTGCGGCTTTAAGTCAGAAATAAAATAAAGTTTGTGCGACAACTTTATTCTATTTCACTTAAGCTGCTTGGAAGCCACTTGAAGCCACTTAAAGACGGCTTGAACTGAGTTGAACTGGATAGGATGCTATCCGGAAATATCCTACCCCCCTTGGTAGGATATTTGTGCGGTGGGGTCCGCACGAGCCCCGCCGTTTCTTTCGCTAAGTAACGCACCCACGAAAACCCATCAAAGTAACTGAAAAGTCAACCGACGCGTTTTCTATAATTCTTAACAGACCATTTAATTGGGCGGTTTATTTCGTGAATTAAATGGGCTGTTTCTTTCGTGAATTAAATGGGCTGTTTCGCTCGTTGAATTAATTTAACGAACTGATGGGTCGTTACTTACGCTTTTGCGTTTGTTGGCATGTTTATAAAATAAGACCAACCTAAAAATCCTTTGAAAGGATTTGAGAGAATCTTTGGTTCTTCATCTCCCCGCGAAGAACGCGAAGAACGCGAAGAACGCGAAGAACGCGAAGAACGCCGGCGACCGGAATTCGACGACGCACACCGAGATCTGCGACGTCGACGAGCTTTACCCGCGACGTTCTTCGGCGACGCCTCTTCTTCCGCGGCCGATCCTCGTTCGGCAACTAAGGTGAGAATCGGATCGTTTAAATTCTCCCTTTTTAAATTTCATGACAACGGATTTAATTAATTAAATCCGTTTGTTCTTGATCCGGAGATTGGTGACGCGACGCCGGATACCGCGACGACGCGACGATCCACCTTCTTCCGCGACGAGCAATCCCGCGACGATCCCTCGTTCGGCAACGACAGCTGCGAGTAAGGGTTGATTTGAAATATTTTCCTTTCCGTGATTTTATTTCTTTTAAAATAAGGCACCGATCACGGAACAATTTTAAATTTATTTAAAATTGTTGATTTGGTCGTTTCTTGTTTCTCCCGTTGTTTATGACTAACGCGGAGGGTGCGGGTCTAACGAACAAGACCCGGCAACCCTCCGCCGATCTTCCTTTTTGTGCGGATTTGGCGGGCGACGGCAAAAGCACGACGCAAGGGCCATTTTTTGATTCCACAGTGGAGGACGCGTCCCGGAAGGAACAATGGCGCAGACGGGAGGCAAACCCGCGTCCGCGTGACAGGCGCCCCCCCCCCCCCCCCCCGTGGGGCCGCGTTTCTCTCCAAGCCTCGGGTCAAACCCGCGGCAGTTCGGCCGGTCGGCCGAAGCCGAGCCGGCCGGTCCGGTCGGCCGGGCCGCGCCCAGGCCGGACCGGACCCGGCCTAGCCGGGTCGGGCCGGGTCGGGCCTCCCCGGTTCGGCCGACCCAGGGGGGGTTCGGGCCGGGTCGCCCCGGGCCCAGAACCCCCGTTTCGGGCCCTCTTCGGTCTTTCGCCCATATTTTGGGCCTGGGACCTCCGATTGACGAACCGTCAGCGGCTACGCGATCCTTGGATCGAGACGGTCGTTTCGGTATACTATACTCAAGGTTTCGGAAGACTTTGGGTCCGGCCGGGTTGGTTCGTACACGAAACCAACCGGGCCCTCGGAGCGGAAACGCTCATAACTTGAGCTACGGACGTCCGATCGACGTACCGTCAGCTGTGGTAGTTTCCTCTATGTGAGACGGAACTTTTGGCATACTCCGCCCGAGGATCAGATATAGGCAGAGTACGGTCGGGTTGGTTTTGCCCTAAAAACCAACCGGGCCCCTGGGACGAAAATGCCAATAACTCTCAGACCGGGCGTCCGATTGACGCGCCGTCTGTTGCGTTGAGATCCTGTTGTCGATACGGAACTTTTGGATACATCAACTTCGGACTACGTGTCAGTTGATGTATCAGCCTCTCGGCTCGTGGAGCGGACCCTCCTAAACGAGCTCGCTATGTGCGGGAACCCTAGCGCTGGCTGTGACTTCGACGACAGAGCAGAGATCCTCCGTGGACTGCGACGACGGCAGAGCAGAGATCCTCCGTGGACTGCGACGACGGCAGAGCAGAGATCCTTCGTGGACTGTGGCGGCGACAGAGCAGAGATCCTCAGTGGACTGCGTCGACTACTGCACTCAGCGATCCTACGTGGATCAGTGCTACAGGTTCTGTGTGAGCCCGATCCTATGTGGGTCCTTACTACCGGTTCTGTGTGAGCCACTGTCTACAGGTTCTGTGTGAGCCCGATCCTACGTGGGTCTTTTGCGGGGGTTAGTACCTATCGATCCTTCGTGGGTCCGACGACTTAGATGGATCAGTGATCATCTTTGACGTCATCTGAAAAAGTATACCTGGTTGAGCTGAATCGTATGTTACTCTCCTTTGTGGATTGTGTTGAACTATCCTATGTGGATTTACTGTTTACTCTCCTTGTGGATTTGAGTCTTGCTTTCCTTTGTGGATTGAGTTGTTCTTGAGCTCGTGAGCAGAGCTGGAATTGGGGACTTAGGTATATGTATGGGCATATACCGAAGTCGAGTCAGATGTTACTTCGTGATTGCATCTTTCTTTTGTGCTATATCCTTTGTGGATTTCAGGAGACCTTCGGGGGTCTCGGGGTCCTTACTGAGTAGCTTATACTCACCCCTGCACGGGCTATGCCCGCACCTTGTGGTGTTGGTTGCAGACGACGGACAGCGCTGATAACGGTTGGGGCGTGGAGCAGGACGGTACCTGGAGGTGGACCACTGGGCGGGACGTGCTCGGAGCGGACGTGGGACCCGAGGAGCCTGGAGGCTATCTGTACCCACCCTTCAGGTGGGATTGCCAGTGGACGACACGAGGCCGCCGTCTTTTCTCCAGTTGCTGTACTTTACTTTTCAGTTGTACTTTAAAGTTGGGCTTGTATTTCCGGCCCCCTTTACTTTTCTGCACTCTGTAGTTACTTTCCGCTTGCTGACTCTGTGGTGGTTGTTACTTATAAAGGCAATGCCTTCCCTGTTTACCGGGAATTTACGCCTTGGTGCTAGTCGCCAGCCCCTGGCCTATGGAAGGCGGGCTTGGGGTAGTCACGGCACGGGCCCCGAGGACGAGTCGTGACAAATTGGTATCAGAGCTGGTCGGTCCTACCGCAGACTCTGATCGTCCTTTCTTTCTATATGAAGCAATAGTGTTTAGTGTATTGAGTGTGGTTATCAGTTCAGGGAGCCCAGTGTCGGTGCGGCGGCCGACGTATCCGTACACCAGGACCCTGACTCCTGATTTCCGACTTAATGCATGAAAACATTGATTGCGTGTGTGTTTCAAGTTTTCTTTGTGATTACTTGTGTCAGCTCACCGGGTATACTGATCTGCTTTATGAAAGTCTCAAGTTTTCCTTGTGATTACTTGTGCCAGCTCACAAGGTATACTGTTCTGACTGTGGTGCTCTTGTTCTCCTTTTCAGGATGGCCCTGCGACGACAGCCAGCTAGGGTTCCGAGTGTAGGGCGCGACAGCAGCCCACCGAGCGACGAGGCCTCGGTGCAGGGCCCTTTGCCAGCAGTGGCACCGGCGGTAGCTTTACCCGCCGAGCCACCGATGCTGCCAGTACCAGACGCTGACGATGAACGTCGCCTCAGGGCACTGCATGAGTTTCAGAGCCAGCGACCGCCCAGGTTTCGCGGTGAGGCGGACCCCTAGGCCGCCGAGGACTGGCTAGAGGCGGTGGTACGGATCTTTAGGCTAGTGAGGACACCAGCGGATCTCATGGTGATTCTCGCAGCGAGCCTCCTGCAGGCAGCGGCAGGACGATGGTGGAGCCTGATGTTCCAGGTTCACGATGAGGCATCCTTGCTCTGGGCGAACTTCGAGAGCCTCTTCCGCTCTGAGTTCGTCCCGGCCACCCTCCGAGCGGTGCGCATCCAGGAGCTTCTCCAGCTGCGCCAGGGCAGCATGACGGTCGCTCAGTACGTGGCGAGGTTCACTGACCTATCCCTATACTCGACGGACATGGTACGGGACCCCTTCTTCCGGGCCCGGACCTTCGAGCAGGGCTTGCGACAGGAGATTCGGGCGTCGCTGATCTCCCTCAGCATTCCGACCCAGGCGGGAGTGCTGGAGCGAGCCCTCCTGATCGAGAGCTTCCTGGCAGAGCCTTCTTCAGCGGCGAGACCTAGCGCAGGGCGGCTGGTAGCTGAGTCTTCGGCAGCAGGTAGCCGACGGATGACTCTGGGGTCCAGGCAGACCATACCCCCACGCAGACGGCCTCAGGACACCGGCTCAGCAGTGCATGGCACACAGCGGAGTGCCAGCCTTCCGAGAGGCAGGCTGTGCTACTCTTGCGGCGGGCAGGGTCACATGGCTCGTGATTGCCCGACTCGCCGACCAGAGGAGCAGCAGACGGTGGAGGGGTCACCCAGGCAGAGGCAGAGGGTCGACCGTGGCGGTCCGCAGGGAGGAGGCGGATGAGGCAGAGGAGCTGGCCGAGCAGCGGGTGGTGGGCGACGCTTCCAGGCTCTACCCCCACCACCACCAGGAGGGCCACCTCGACCACATGGAGCTGGCGGGCAGGGACAGGCCCAGCTCCAGGCAGTAGAGGCCTACGACCCCGACTTGCCAGAGATGATTCGAGGTACGATCTGTGTCTATTCCACCCTTGCTGCAGTACTTATAGACACAGGAGCGAGTCACTCTTTCATAGCCTCTGCCCTTGTTCGGAGCTCGGAGATTCCGACTGAGCCGTTGGCTCGATCCTTACGGCTAGAGACTCCTACGGGAGCAGACTCGACGATTACGCACTGGTGCCGGCAGTGTGAGCTTACTCTAGGAGGCGAGAGCTTCGGCTGGGATCTCCTTGTAGCGGCGTCGAGGCCTTACGACGTCATCTTGGGCATGGATTGGCTATCCACGGTTCATGCCCAGATCGACTGTTTTAGGCGCAAGGTGCGATGTGTTCGCACCGACGGGAGCAGGTTTACCTTCACCGGCGAGAAGGGAACCTTTGCAGCACAGGATGGACTTCCGCGGAGGAGAGTGCAGCCCATCTCTCATCAGTTGGCTAGCCTCATCCTAGGAGCAGTGGACGTGCGGAGTCCAGTTTTTCCTGCAGTGGTGGACCAGTACGTGGACGTCTTTCCCGACGACGTTCCAGGGCTACCTCCTCGTAGAGAGGTAGACTTTTACATCGACTTATACCCCGGGACAGCCCCGATATCTACTCCAGCATATCGGATGGCCCCCGCCGAGCTTCGGGAGCTGCGGGTACAGTTGGAGGACTTGCAGAGCAAGGGGTTTATCCGACCCAGTGTTTCACCCTGGGCTTCCCCGATTTTGTTCGCCAAGAAGGCGGACGGGAGCTTGCGACTGTGTGTCGACTATCGTCGCCTGAACCAGGTGACAGTGAGAAACAAGTATCCGCTGCCACGGATTGATGACGTCTTCGATCAGCTCAAGGGAGCGCGGTGGTTCTCGAAGATAGACCTCCGGTCAGGCTATCATCAGCTCAGAGTTCGAGACGAGGACGTGCAGAAGACGGCCTTCAGGTGTCGGTATGGCCATTATGAGTTCTTGGTTATGCCGTTCGGCGTAACCAATGCTCCAGCAGTGTTCATGAGCCTCATGAACAGGATCTTCCAACCATACCTCGACCGATTTGTCGTGGTCTTCATTGACGACATTTTGGTATACTCGACGACTGAGGAGGAGCATGCCTACCACCTGCGAGTTGTGCTAGACACGCTCCGAGAGCACCAGCTTTATGGCAAGCTCTCAAAGTGCCAGTTCTGGTTACGTGAGGTCCATTTCTTGGGGCACATCATCTCTGAGGCGGGAGTTGCAGTGGATCCCGCGAAGATCGAGGCAGTGCTAGCTTGGGAGCCACCCAAGAGCGTGACGGAGGTGCGGAGCTTCTTGGGCCTAGCCGGATACTATCGGAGATTCGTGCCAGACTTCTCCAGAGTTGCGGCACCACTCTCAGCGTTGACGAAGAAGGGGAAACCCTTCGTGTGGTCAGACAGATGTCAGCAGAGCTTCCAGGAGCTGAGACAGAGATTGACCAGCGCACCTATCTTGAGGTTGCCTGAGGAGGGAGTTGGATACGTAGTTTACTGCGATGCATCAGGGACTGGACTCGGATGCGTCCTGATGCAGGAGCGGGCCGTGATCGCCTACGGATCACGTCAGTTGAGGCCGCATGAGCAGAACTACGCCACTCATGACCTGGAGTTAGCAGCAGTGGTCTTCGCTCTGAAGACTTGGCGGCACTATCTGATGGGCGAGCGCTTCACAGTCTTTTCTGACCACCAGGGTCTCAGGTATATCTTCTCTCAGAAGGACCGGAACCTGAGACAGCGGAGATGGCTTGAGTTCCTCCAGGACTATGACTTTGAGATAGTCTATACTCCTGGGAAGGGGAACGTGGTAGCCGATGCCCTCAGCAGGAGGACGGGCATTCAGCTACTTGAGGAGGCGACGGAGCAGCTAGCCTCCTTGCAGATATCCTTCGTGGATAGAGACGGAGCAGCCTTTCTTCAGTCTCTCACAGTCTCTCCTCCACTTCTACAGCGGTTCAGAGAGGCTCAGCGTGGGGACGCTGACTGTGAGACCCGGCGTGCACTGATATCCTCAGGTCAGGCGCCTGATGGTTTCTCCCTTGGAGCAGAGCACGACATCCTTTTCAGAGGACGTACCTTCGTACCAGTCGCTTTACGAGAGGAGGTGCTGAGAGAGTTTCACACTTCTCCCTTGGCGGTACATCCCGGAGTGGCGAAGATGTACCAGGATCTCAGGCGACAGCACTGGTGGCCGGGCATGAAGAAAGCTGTGGCAGAGTTCGTTTCACGATGCCTCACCTGCCAGCAGGTGAAGGCAGAGCATCAGGTACCAGCAGGCTTGGTACAGCCCTTGGAGGTCCCTGAGTGGAAGTGGGATGGCATATCTATGGACTTCGTGACTGGACTTCCACGTACTTCCAGAGGTCATGACTCCATTTGGGTTATTGTCGACCGACTCACCAAGTCGGCACACTTCTTACCCATCAAAGAGCAGGGCTCAGTGGAGAGCTTGGGACGTCTTTACGTCCAGGAGATTGTACGGCTTCACGGTGTGCCATCGTCTATCGTCTCCGATCGAGATGCTCGTTTCACTTCCTGGCTTTGGAAGGGGTTGTAGGAGGCGTTCGGGACGCGGCTCCATCTGAGCACAGCCTTCCACCCTCAGACGGATGGTCAGACGGAGAGGACCATACAGACACTCGAGGACATGCTCCGTGCATGTGTTCTCGACTTTGGTCGCAGCTGGGAGGACCACCTACCCTTGGTGGAGTTCGCGTACAACAACAGCTACCACTCCACCATCGGGATGGCACCATACGAGGCGTTGTACGGCAGACCCTGCAGATCACCGTTGTGCTGGACAGACCCTGGGGAGTCAGCACTCGTGGGACCAGAGATGGTCCGAGCCACGACAGAGAAGGTCCAGATCATCCAGGAGAGGATGAGGACAGCTCAGAGCCGGCAGAAGTCATATGCTGACAGGAGGCGAAGGCCACTGGAGTTCGAGGATGGCGACCACGTCTTTTTGCGTGTCTCACCTCGACGTGGTTTACGGAGATTTGGCCGAGGCGGCAAGTTGTCTCCACGCTTCATCGGGCCTTTCCAGGTCCTCAGCAGGATAGGAGAGGTGGCTTATCGCCTGGCTCTACCACCTCAGTTGCACCGGGTGCATGACGTCTTCCACGTGTCTCAGCTGAGGAGATACGTGCACGACCCGACGCACATCATCGACTTTGGGGAGCTGGACGTGGACGATGGGGCGACTTTTGCGGAGGTCCCAGTGGGGATCGAGGATCGACAGGAGCGGGTCCTACGTGGGCGGTCGATTCCTCTTGTGCGCGTCAGATGGCAGCACGGGAACCTCCAGGAGAGCACTTGGGAGCGGGAGGCTCAGATGCGTGCTCAGTACCCCCATTTGTTCCCCTAGTTTTTGATGTAACTTTACGGGGACGTAAATCCCTGAGGTGGGAGTAATGTAAAGACCCGCAAATTTCAAGGAAATTTTTTTCTTAATTTTCTTTGGAATTTTACAAGAGCGCAGCTTCAGACGGCACCTGATTCTGAGGCCCGGAGTGCCCGGAATCAATTTCCGAAGTTTGGCTCGGGTACGTTCAGTGAACGGACGAGCGGGTTTTTCTATCTTTTGAACCGGTGCCCGGAATCAAATTTTGAGGGCACCGATGAAATCGCAGCGCCGGTATTTTCTTAGAAACGCCTCTTCTGGAGTTGCGTTTGCTCAGACGTGGTTTTTAAATTTTGCGGCTTTAAGTCAGAAATAAAATAAAGTTTGTGCGACAACTTTATTCTATTTCACTTAAGCTGCTTGGAAGCCACTTGAAGCCACTTAAAGACGGCTTGAACTGAGTTGAACTGGATAGGATGCTATCCGGAAATATCCTACCCCCCTTGGTAGGATATTTGTGCGGTGGGGTCCGCACGAGCCCCGCCGTTTCTTTCGCTAAGTAACACACCTGCGAAAACCCGTCAAAGTAACTGAAAAGTCAACCGACGCGTTTTCTTTAATTCTTAACAGACCATTTAATTGGGCGGTTTATTTCGTGAATTAAATGGGCTGTTTCTTTCGTGAATTAAATGGGTTGTTTCGCTCGTTGAATTAATTCAACGAACTGATGGGACGTTACTTACGCTTTTGCGTTTGTTGGCATGTTTATAAAATACGACCAACCTAAAAATCCTTTGAAAGGATTTGAGAGAATCTTTGGTTCTTCATCTCCCCGCGAAGAACGCGAAGAACGCGAAGAACGCGAAGAACGCGAAGAACGCGAAGAACGCGAAGAACGCCGGCGACCGGAATTCGACGACGCACACCGAGATCTGCGACGTCGACGAGCTTTACCCGCGACGTTCTTCGGCGACGCCTCTTCTTCCGCGGCCGATCCTCGTTCGGCAACTAAGGTGAGAATCAGATCGTTTAAATTCTCCCTTTTTAAATTTCATGACAACGGATTTAATTAATTAAATTCGTTTGTTCTTGATCCGGAGATTGGCGACGCGACGCCGGATACCGCGACGACGCGATGATCCCCCTTCTTCCGCGACGAGCAATCTCGCGACGATCCCTCGTTCGGCAACGACA
Organism: Viscum album; assembly: GCA_963277665.1. Classification (NCBI taxonomy): domain Eukaryota; kingdom Viridiplantae; phylum Streptophyta; class Magnoliopsida; order Santalales; family Viscaceae; genus Viscum; species Viscum album. The sequence continues at coordinate 797,440,035 of OY728157.1, forward strand.
GCTGCGAGTAAGGTTTGATTTGAAATATTTTCCTTTCTGTGATTTTATTTCTTTTAAAATAAGGCACCGATCACGGAACAATTTTAAATTTATTTAAAATTGTTGATTTGGTCGTTTCTTGTTTCTCCCGTTGTTTATGACTAACGCGGAGGGTGCGGGTCTAACGAACAAGACCCGGCAACCCTCCGCTGATCTTCCTTTTTGTGCGGATTTGGTGGGCGACGGAAAAAGCACGACGCAAGGGCCATTTGTTGATTCCGCAGTGGAGGACGCGTCCCGGGAGGAACAATGGCGCAGACGGGAGGCAAAACGGGCCACCGGAGCAACTCCGGCGGCCCGCGGAAGGCGGCGGCGCCCGGCGCGCCGCCATGGAGAACTTCCGCCGCGGCAGCGGCGGCCGGTTCCACGGCCGCGCGGAACCGGGAACGGACGTGGCGGCCCGGCCGCGTCCGCGTGACAGGCGCCCCCCCCCCCCCCCCCCCCACCCGCGGGGCCGCGTTTCTCTCCAAGCCGCGGGTCAAACCCGCGGCAGTTCGGCCGCTCGGCCGAAGCCGAGCCGGCCGGTCCGGTCGGCCGGGCCGCGCCCAGGCCGACCCGGATTGGGCCGACCCGGTTCGGCCGACCCAGGGGGGGTTCGGGCCGGGTCGCCCCGGGCCCAGAACCTCCGTTTCGGGCCCTCTTCGGTCTTTCGCCCATATTTTGGGCCTGGGACCTCCGATTGACGAACCGTCAGCGGCTACGCGATCCTTGGATCGAGACGGTCGTTTCGGTATACTATACTCAAGGTTCCGGAAGACTTTGGGTCCGGCCGGGTTGGTTCGTACACGAAACCAACCGGGCCCTCGGAGCGGAAACGCTCATAACTTGAGCTACGGACGTCCGATCGACGTACCGTCAGCTGTGGTAGTTTCCTCTAAGTGAGACGGAACTTTTGGCATACTCCGCCCGAGGATCAGATACAGGCGGAGTACGGTCGGGTTGGTTTTGCCCTAAAAACCAACCGGGCCCCTGGGACGAAAATGCCAATAACTCTCAGACCGGGCGTCCGATTGACGCGCCGTCTGTTGCGTTGAGATCCTGTTGTCGATACGGAACTTTTGGATACATCAACTTCGGACTACGTGTCAGTTGATGTATCAGCCTCTCGGCTCGTGGAGCGGACCCTCCTAAACGAGCTCGCTATGTGCGGGAACCCTAGCGCTGGCTGTGACTTCGACGACAGAGCAGAGATCCTCCGTGGACTGCGACGACGGCAGAGCAGAGATCCTCCGTGGACTGCGACGACGGCAGAGCAGAGATCCTTCGTGGACTGCGGCGACGACAGAGCAGAGATCCTCAGTGGACTGCGTCGACTACTGCACTCAGCGATCCTACGTGGATCAGTGCTACAGGTTCTGTGTGAGCCCGATCCTATGTGGGTACTTACTACCGGTTCTGTGTGAGCCACTGTCTACAGGTTCTGTGTGAGCCCGATCCTACGTGGGTCTTTTGCGGGGGTTAGTACCTATCGATCCTTCGTGGGTCCGACGACTTAGATGGATCAGTGATCATCTTTGACGTCATCTGAAAAAGTATACCTGGTTGAGCTGAATCGTATGTTACTCTCCTTTGTGGATTGTGTTGAACTATCCTATGTGGATTTACTGTTTACTCTCCTTGTGGATTTGAGTCTTGCTTTCCTTTGTGGATTGAGTTGTTCTTGAGCTCGTGAGCAGAGCTGGAATTGGGGACTTAGGTATATGTATGGGCATATACCTAAGTCGAGTCAGATGTTACTTCGTGATTGCATCTTTCTTTTGTGCTATATCCTTTGTGGATTTTGGGAGACCTTCGGGGGTCTCAGGGTCCTTACTGAGTAGCTTATACTCACCCCTGCACGGGCTATGCCCGCACCTTGTTGTGTTGGTTGCAGACGACGGACAGCGCTGATCACGGTTGGGGCGTGGAGCAGGACGGTACCTGGAGGTGGGCCACTGGGCGGGACGTGCTCGGAGCGGACGTGGGACCCGAGGAGCCTGGAGGCTATCTGTACCCACCCTTCAGGTGGGATTGCCAGTGGACGACACGAGGCCGCCGTCTTTTCTCCAGTTGCTGTACTTTACTTTTCAGTTGTACTTTACAGTTGGGCTTGTATTTCTGGCCCCCTTTACTTTTCTGCACTCTGTAGTTACTTTTCGCTTGCTGACTCTGTGGTGGTTGTTACTTATAAAGGCAATGCCTTCCCTGTTTACCGGGAATTTACGCCTTGGTGCTAGTCGCCAGCCCCTGGCCTATGGAAGGCGGGCTTGGGGTAGTCACGGCACGGGCCCCGAGGACGAGTCGTGACACTTGGGGAAATGTTCCAACCCAGATTGGAGCACCAGTTTAGTGGTATCCGGGATGGGGACCTAAAAAATAATATCTTTGAGATAATATATTTCAAAGACTTTCAAGTTTAAAATCTTCTCAATATATTCAATATAATTTTAGGGTAGTTATTTGTGGGGTTAGGAAGAGTAGTATTTGACAACCACACATATAAGAATCTTGATTGAACTAAAAGTTTCACAGGATTAAATAAAGGCTTCATTAGATAATACTTCTAAGGATTGTGTTTTTATATTCATATAATCATTTACAATGATTTTATTGATAACCATTTTGTGATGTAATATTTAGATGAAAAAGGAATATTAAAATGAAACTGATAATGGTATAGAATAGAGACCACACTATCTTATAACCAAATTAGGTAGAACACTTAAATGGTTTAGAATATTATTATATGATTCTTTTTATGGGAAAGGTGAGTTTACAAGAATTACCAATGGGAGTGAGGATGATATATTAATAAGAAATAAATCCTACGATTCATAATTGTTTTCAATAGTGATTGATATTTATCAATTATATTCTAGTATATTCTAAAATTTATGAGGAATATGTAAAACATAAATAGGTTGTTCTATAATAGTTTCTCTTTAATGTTTGGAAATATATATCAAATTGTATCAATACCCTTGAAAATGATTTTATGAAATGGAAATATCTTGGGGGATAAATATTAAATAACATCTAGTTGAGAGATAAAAAAAATCATAGTATTAATATACTATTTTTTTGATATAATAATGGTTTGATTGATATTGTAAAAAAATGTGTTTCAGTTTTTTCAAACATGGCATTGATAATTTTTTCCGTATATATTTGGTTAAGTTCATCACATTTTTTGGATTGTGGTATATATTGGATATGGTGGAAGTTTACGACCGATGGATTAATACCGTTTTCGAGTTCAATAATTTATTACATTCTAGAATAAGATTTGGTTTTTATGATTTTAAATGTCTTAGAGATTCATATTTTTTATGAAAGGTATATTTTGGGGATTGTATGATTAAGGTATATAAATAATTAGCTATACTATTTTATAAATGATTAATTTTATTTTGAAAAAGATATATAATTTAATATATCATAAGAGATTATGGTGGATTTCATATTACAATATGTATTATTAATGAAAAATATGTTATGAACACTCTCATCTACATTTATTAATTTGGAATAATTTAAATTTTGAGGGAATAATTTTTTTAATGGGGGAGTATGTAACAATCTGAAAATATAGTATGTATTTTCCATATATTAATATTATTTTAATATCATATTATAAATGAAAATCCTAACAAAAATAAGTCGTATAATAATATATGAACATTATTATGAAATTAAATGAAAAAAAACTTGAAGAAAATAGAAAAATATAAAATATTGATAAACTAATATGTTTTAAAAAAAGTTTTGTTCTTTATCAACTAGGAATTTATTCTATTAACAAATTATGCCAACACTTTTAAATTATTATAATTATAATATACGATATTGAGATATATGAAATGATGTATATTAAATTAATTAAATTATAAATCAGTATGAAGAAAATTTATATTTAATGAGTATATATTTCAATAAAATAAGATTTCTATATATTTTTTATTTTCATTGAACTTATAAATATAAAAAATCAAAAAGATAAGAAGAGTATAATTTTTTAATTTAAAATTTCTATATTTTCTTATCATAAATTTTAAAAAAATTTGATTTTTTTTAATTTTAGGTAATTTGGGAAAATATTGTTTTTACATAAAATATAAATTCTATAGATTTATCATTATAAAAGAAATATATATTTATTTATAAACATAATAAATTGGTCAATGATGTATCGAATTATTATTATTATACTTTTTAAAATACTATTAATTTTTTTAAAAATAGATGTTAACGTTTTATAAACATAATTATATTTTCTAAATAAGAACTATTTTTTGCTTGTTTCAAATAATTAAATTATATTTTGGAAATATATTATATTTTATTTTATTGAAATAAAGACAGTTTTTTTATTAAAAACTAATTTATTTCATTAAAATAAAATAAATTTATAATTTCTTTTAATACATACTTGTTAATCTTAAAAAAATGTACTTTTAATAAAAATAAACTTTCACGTGTTGCATCTGTTAATATTAAAATTAATTTCTCCTTCACATATAAATATTATACAATAAAAATTATTTCATATTTAGTGTTGTTATTTTGAAATTATGTAGTAAGGGGAATTTAATTTTTTGTATTTAAAAGTAAGTTACTCTTTCAAAAGGATTATTCACATAGTAAAACATAAAAAGAAAAAATTGAAATTTCTGAGTGAAGGACTAAAATATTGAATAAAATATTTAAGAAAATGAATACTTGAGTTATTATCAGCATTATCTCATACCTCAGTCCATTATTTTCCACTTTTGAGTCTTCTAGAATTCTGAAACATGTTTTTTCTTTATATTTACTTAAAATAATTATAAAAAAGTCAATCTCAACACTTTTAAAAGGTTTCTATTCCTACCCATAAATACAACTATAGAAAATAAATTTTCTATTAAAAAATATACATTTTCATTCCACTGTTATTCATATCTTTTTTCTTGTTCTCTTGTTATATGATACTATCTTAAGACCTCAATTTCTATGGAATCCTCCAATGATTTTTTAAAAATTACGGCATCTGTACAAATTTTTGTCCTAACACATTCCGCATTGTCTTACTTTAGAAATTATAATTTTCATTTTTTTATATGGTTATAAGGACCTAGACCCACTCTCTAATATCCAATGCATAAATCACATTCTATAAACACTATATTCATCCCCAATTATAAACTCCCAAACACAACTATACCATAATTACATGACATAAAGAGTATTTTACATTTCATAAATTACCAATACCCTTTTATATTAGTTATTTATAGTATTAGTAAAAAATATTAACTAATAAAGAGAAAGTATCTTTTTAATAAAAGGAAACATTTTCTAATATACATTCAATTACATAGTCTGTAGTATGTCTTCACCATATCCCATAAATTTTCCACAATATTTATATTCTTCTAGACATATTATATTAAATAGTTTTCAATATAATCTTGGAAAATAGAGACATAATAAGTGGTGATCTCAAGTTCTAAATATAGTAATGTATAAAACTAATGAGATCATGGAATAAACAAGGAAAAAATATTATGGATGGAATAAATAATTATTATAATTCAATAATATACTGAAATAGAAGGAATAATATATCAAAGGACATAAAAAATAAATGGAACAGATGGATGAAAATAACTAAATTAAGTTTGATGTAATTTATAATTTTTGACATCTATATCACACCATAAAGGCCTAAAAAAAGTCATAATTCAATTAATCAAGACCATATTAAAGTGGCTTTCTTGACTGGGTAAATCCTACACCTAATACCAAAACATGTTTTTCTCATGATAGCTACCAATTTCTTGTTTTAATATACAATATCGGTCCCCACCAGATAATTTTTTGTGTTTAATGAATTCATAATATTAGATATTGAGTAAATAATAAATAATTTTTTTCACAATAATCATCTATATTGTAAGAGAAATATGAAGGATGAGAATAATTTTACCATGTTAATAAATATTGGAAAATGGTCATAAACAATATATAAAAAGAAGGATTGTGTTTACAAAATACATAATCATCTTTTTTGAGTAATCAATAAGACATCATATCAGAATAACAAGTATAATAATTTTAAATGGTTCTCAAATCAATAAATATAATTTATTTATATGTAAGAATTAGTAAAACTAACACAAAATAGAGTAAGTCGTAAATTATTATGTCAATAATTTACAAAATGAACAAATTTAATATATTTTTATGATAGTATCCAATTAATATTTATATGGATGGAAATTATACCTGATCAAATATAGAGATAGATTCTATTTCCCTTATAAGGGGTAAACATTGAGAAACAATGAAAAATAATTATTAGGGGGAAACTAAAACCATGCGAATGATGAAATAAATTTATATGGGTTTCGGTAAAGATACAAATTACCTATAAATTTTATCTATATAATATAATTTTGATTAGAAATTGAAATTAGTGAAACATATTTTATAGATTTGATAACCATTGAGGAAAAATACATTGAATGAAATAACATGACATGGATCTTTGAAAACCCATGAAATATATGTATGTGGTAAAATATACTCTCTATTTCTTAATGATATCATTATAAATATATCATGGTGAAAATAAATAAATATGTCTCGGGAAATTAATCATGATACATGAAACTACCTACAGCTTGGGAACACTTGAATCAAAATTTAAATTAATATGGTAACTTGATTTGGATTTTTGAATCCTGTTAATTGAAATTAATAATATAGTAAAATAAATTCATGTTAAATAAAATAAATAACCCTTTAAGATAGTAATAATTGTGCACAAAATATAACAACTCTGAATGAGTGATAATTAATACCAATAAACCCTTATAAATTTAATATTTTCAAATTAACAACCCTTAAAAGACAAAATTTCAAATTGAACATAAAATTAAATGAATAATGAGAAAATAATTATTTATAATGTCAATGGGTCATCAAGTGCAACACACAATATAAAAAATGGTTATTAATATACACATGTCTCTTAGAATTACAATTGTAGAGAAAGGACCCTTATGGCATGATCCACATTTCAATTAAAACCAATTAAAATAGAGGGAATATAATATAACATAAAATATCATTAGAAATATATAATTCCAGATATGATAAACAATTTTTTTATGTATATGATATAAATTAAAGTATGTGCATAATTACAAACATTTATCAATGGAAGGATTTTGAGATGAAAACACTTAACTTATTCTAGATTTGTTCTCCACATATGCCTAACATCCTAAATAATAAAATAAACATTATTATAAACCTTCCTAAAAATATTATTCTTAGATATTTAATTATAATTCTACCATTTATTATGATGTTAAATTTATTTGTTATATAGTTTTTCTTATGTTTTTGGGAAAATTAAATCGGTGTAGGCTTATTTTGATAATTTTTCTCATAGAAGATGACATATTAATTAAATATTAAAAACATAACATAAAAATAATAGAACCTAAATAATCATAAATTTATAATAATGATAAAATAATTTATTTTTTTAGTTTCTTTATTCTTATTCTTTATTTATTTTAGATAAAAATGAAAACCATGATGAAAAATGAAAAATTTACTTTGTGGATGTGGTAGTCCATAAATCTCATAGTTTGCGTTATTTTACTTTAATTGGATATAAATAAATTTAAAAAAATGATATTACAATAATATAATAACTCTTTAGTATATTTAGGACAATTATTATTCTATAATTTTACTATATATATATTTTTTTTTGATATAAATTTTATGAATAAAATTCTATGTATGAAGTAATAATCACTTCGGGACTTTAGACAATCTCTTAAAATATCCTCGAAAATGATGGGATTAGACTCAATATTTGAGGCTGGGGGATTTCAAAAATGATGGATGAATCTATTTGGATAAAAATTTATTTTTATTGATGGAATTTTAAGTAATTCTTATTCTTTGATGGGGTGGACGGTTCCCAATTAATAAATGAAAAAGTGACCTTTTTTTAATACCCATTTACTTTTCCATGATATCATTACAATATTATAGTGTAAAAGAATCAAAATGAAGGAAATAACGTAGTTTGGGGTGATGATGGGTTGATAAATCCTCAACATTGTTTTACCACATATATTTTAGACATTTTGGGAGTCATTTATACTTAGTTTTTTTTACATTGACCTTATTTGGTTTTTAATCTAACAACTAGATTTTCCATAAGTAATTATGGTTTAAAAAGGCATAAAATAAACCCCCTTAATAAATTTGGATACAATAATGCTAAATATAGACTATATTTATTATAATTTATGTTTTAAATAAAATAAAAATATCCTTTATACTAAAAAATTTTATATATTAAAAAAGTTTGAACAAAGTGTTTTAACCCTTATGTGTTCTTAATCATATTTGTCACTTGTTATAAATTAAATTTATATTATTATAAATATATAATTTTCTAAAAACTAAATTAGATCGATAATTAGAATTATATTAACTTAATTAATAATGGAAAACTATATAATATTCCTAAAAAAAATGTGAAAATAATAATTTTACCACTATCAAGTTGAATAACTCCAATCATAAAAATAATATTATTATTCCCCAAAATAAAATACAAAGTATTAAATAATATAAAAAATTTATATATAATTTTAAATCCACTTATATAAGTTTTATTTTTATAGATTATGAAAATATAATTTAGAATTTAATCAATTAAATAACTATTTTATGTAAAAAATTGTATATATTTCAAAAACATTCCACATGGATTTAATAACTTCGGAATAAAATATTTAAACCGTTTATATAAATGTATAAACATATATTTTTAAATAAAAAATCATTTTAATAAGATTTAATTCATTCTTGTTTGATGATAATGAAATAATGGGGATTGTTTTTAGAAAAATTAGAATTTTTCCAAATTCACATAAAAATAATTGTATTATAAAAATTCAAAATAATCATATTAAGAGATTATTTTCATTTCTAATATAAATATAACGTAATATTTTTTATATTAAAATTCAAAATTGATAAAATTCAATTTTTAAATATAATCATAAAATATAATGAAACCTGTTTTTATTCGAAGATGACATTTTCAAATATTAAAAATTATTATTCATATTTTATATAATTTCCAAGTAAAGGATGTAAAAAAAATATTAATATAAAAAATTATCATTATTATTAACGTGTATATTGGAATAAAGCTGAATTCCTAATGTACATGATATTCTATGAAAATTACTTTATAAACAATAAATTATTTTGTTTCTAATTTTTTGTATACTAATTGAATTTAATTCTTATTAAATGTTGAATTATTTAATTTATTAATTTTTTTTATAAATGTGGTACTCCAATTCATTCCAAATAATTCATTGGTTTGGTTTTAAAGGTAATACATAAATATTAATATTTTTTCCTGAATTTATCATATATATTTTTATGTTAAGTGGTACATGTAGAGAAAGATATTGAACACATTGCCTTGTTTAAATATAGTCAAATATTAAAATATATATGCTTTTCAATAAATAGTGTTTAAATAATTTTAATTACCAAAATTTCAATTATCTGTCATTAATGAAAGTAGGTGAGGGTTTTGATAAAATATATATCATTTGGGATACGACTTCAACATTAATCTCTTAGTCTTGATTATGTTACTTATCTCTTCTCTAACAACATTAATAAGTCTTATAATCAAAACACAAGAATTAAAATAACATAATAATATATTCTCAAAAAATATAACATTCCAAAAACCAACTCAATCACTTAAATAGTAAAACACAATGAACTAATTTATTCTACATTTAATTTATATTAGTTTTAACCCTCAATGTTATTATCCACTATTTTTTAATTACACACTCTATAAAATGTATATCACAATCCCAAAAAGGATATAAACATCACCAAAAAATGTCACAGAAAACTATTTCGTTAATCCAATAAACAAATATAATCTTATAAATAATTTTTAACTAACTTTTATTAAAATAAATGAAAACCTTATTACCTCAATATGAAAAATAAATAAACCTAATAGTTATGTCTCCCTTAATCAAACATCCTTTAATAATTATCCCAAATAATATATACTTTTCATGAAATCACATGTCTAGGTAATTGATAACCTTTAATATATGTTCAAATTCTTTTAAAATATAACAATATAGTAACAATTATTAGATGTTTCTCAGAATCAGTATAACTATTAGAATATACAAGAGTATCCTTAAAAAATATCACTCAATAATTAAGTATATAAGAGTTTCAAGATTAACTATATATTAAATTTTGAATCTCACTACCTTAGGTAAGACAAAGAAACTCAAATTATCCATGATAATATCTATATATTAAAAATATCACCCATTTATGTATTCTCCCTTATTCAATTATATTCATTGTGGTATCTTCATATATACCTTTCTCAATATTATATTCATGACCACATTTCAAAAAAATCCAAAATAAAATTGGGTATAATAGAATCCAAAATATGAATAGGAAAAAATAAATTTGAATATGTATTCCCTTATTTCACCTTTGTTTTTATCATATCATAATTCAGGTTCAACCAATGAATCTCCCTATAAAATCCACTATTATTCATTGGTGTTTTCATATTTGGATCTATAAAATATTCAGTTATCATCATATATAATCATACCATATTTCATCAAAAACATTTTTTTATTTACTAAGTAATATCACTTCATAATATTAAACCATTTAGGCCGTTTGAAATTCATTTTGTGGACTGTGAAAAAATAAATTTTATACCAAATCCTCCCATTTCAAGGGTTATTATCATTATTTACATATATGTTAAATCTTGAATCAAATTATGATAACCACAGAGGGATAAATTTTCTAAGAGAATCACATAATCTCTATGTTGATAAAACATTATAATGTTACCCTATAGTGATAATTCTTGCTTAGAATTATACACCAGGTTTTCTCTTATGTTATCTTCTGATTCTCCTTAAATTACTAATTATTACCAAAACTAACAAAAAGGGTTATCTATACCATTAAAATTATTATCAACCATAACATATCAATTACTATTCCATCCTCATTAATCATCATAATATCAAAATTTATCTAACCCTTCTCTGATAACACCTATGGCGCCCTTGACTCACTATTTAGGATAAAATGTTGAAATACAAAACTATACATACTAGATTCAATTCCCACTACATATTCAAAGATATAACTATCCCATAATTACATTACTTATGGAAAAAAATTCATTAAATACATTCCCATGACATATTTGGTTTTGGGATTTAGAGAGTTAGGAAAAAACATAAATTAATAACGCCCAAGCCTTTTTCAAGTAAAATACCATTATATACATATAGTAAATTAATTATTCTATAATAACGAGTAATTATATATATAAAAATTACACATATTATTTCAACTAAAAATTGTTTCTCTAGTACTTTTCTTCATAAACAAGAGAAATGAAAACATACGAAGGGTCTAGCTCAAATTCATATAAAGGCGAAAAATAAAACAATTGAAATAAACTCATATTCATTACATAAATATTATAGTAGGATTAATTAATCATAATTTTTTTATAATGAATTAAATATCATAGAATAATTGATCCATTCACATAAAAAGTAAATCAATTTCTTGCATAACAAAAACTAAGTTCTCAGGGATAGAATGAATAAATTTGGGCATCTTGATCTTACTATCAAGGCCTCAAGAAAGAGATCATTATTTTCATCTAGACAATAGATAAGGTATATTTCTAAATTGGGAAGTTATACATTAAACACCCAAAAATGACTATCTCATGAGACCTATAGATACTTTAAGGGGATACATAATTTCAGGCTCCACCTGTCACTTGTTTAAGTCTAGTGCATTTATCATACGATATAATGTGTTAAAAATACATAATCAAATTTTCTAATAATAATATGTATTGAAAAAATAATATACATAAAATAAATGATTTTAAACATGTAAATAAAATAGATCACATTATTGTAACCTTTATAGAGAATAATATGGATAATAAAATAACAAAAAATTACCAAACCTTAATAATCATTAAGAATCAATTTTAGAATAACAAATATACTAATTTTTTATGACATCCCTATCAATGAATAAAATATATTTATATTTATGAATCATAAAAAATTACACCATATAATGAATTAGGTATAAAATTATATCTATCATATCACCTATAAATTAATGTAAAATATTTATATTTAAGAATCCAATTAATATGTTCAATGAAGGGAATGATACTAAATCAAAAAAGAGAGATGTGGTTGGTTTCTAAAACAATGTGTAAAATATTAACAAAGTGAAACTACATTGTCAGGGGAAATTTAAGACCCCAAGAATTTCCAAATTTATAGATAGGGGTTTGAGGAAGGATATAAACTCCCCAATTTTATTATTTCTCAATGAAAATATTGATTAGAATGAGAATTTTCAGGAGAAAAATTTATAACTTTCGTAAACATTGTTCCCAAAGACATAGAAATAAATAAAAAATTATGGATCTTAAAAATCCCAAGACTTACATATATATGGTAAAGGAAATTCATTATAATATAATAATTGAATACTAATGATATCATAGTGCACAATAATAAATATGTCTCAGATAGTTAATTTTATACTAGAATCCCTTTACGACTTGGGTAACACATGAATCAAAATACAAATTAATAATGTGCCACTATTTAGATTTTTCATTTTTATTATACTAAAAGATATAATAAAAAAAATCCTGGAATTTAAATCAAAACAATTGAAAATTAATGGAGAAATGGTGCATAAAATTTAACATTTCTCAATAAGTAAAATTAAGAACAAGAAACCCATAAGATATATTTTTTTATAAACAACGCTTAATGGATGTAATATATATTAGTGTTTTAAATACCATGGATAATGAGATAATTTTTATATAATATATAAAATGTCCAGTTCCGTGTAATATTCAATAGAAATCACAGTGTATAACACAAACATGTCTCTAAAAAATCTAATTTGAGACAGAGAACACATACAGATTGAGTAACTTTTTAATAAAAATAGCTTGATAGAGAGGACATGTAATTTTATATAAATTATCATGATTAAAATATAATTCTTTATATAATATATCTTATAGGTATTATGTGCACTATAGAAATCTAATTTGGTGCATAATAAAACACTAGTCTCAAAAGGACAAAATTTCATATCATGAAACCATAACCTCTTCGTAATTTTTTATGCACATTTTCTTATGTTCTTGAATAATCAAATTATTATTATCAGATAAATTCTTAAAATAATTATTATATAATATTTTATTTATTATATTCTATTTATATTCATTTAATATATTTTTGATAGTTTTTGAGGAAATTGAATCGGTGTCAACTTGTTTTTGGTAATTTTAGCAATGGAAGAAGATATTTTAGAAATATTATAACAATAAATATAAAAATTATTGATCCATAAAAATATTAGACATCATATTATATTATATTAATATAATTATTTATCTTCACATTTTCATCCATGAAATAACTTTATAGAATTGTTCATGGAGGTGGTAAACCTGAACTAGATAGGAACATGAAATATATCAATGGGTGATTAAGATTCAATAATTATATAATGTTATTCAATAATAATTATTATTATTCTATTTATTTATTTATTCGTAAAATAATTAATGTGATTCTCATTAATAAATAAAATCAATATGAAAATAAAAAACATTTCTTCTTGGAAATGATAATCCATACAATGCATGTTTAATGTTATTTTGTTTCTCTTAGTAGTCATAAATGAAAGAATAATATTTTTTACATTAATATGAAAACACTTAAGTTTGATAATGAAACCAAGTTTATCAAATTACTATTTCACGGTCTGGTTTGTAAGAAAATGTTTAAGAAGGGTATTTTAAAGCTTAAGTAACACTCACATTGGGAGTTTTAACATTATATAGAAAGACTCCATTGGAATGAAGGGATTGTGATAAACAATTTTGACTATATTCTAATAAAAATGAGATTGGATTAACGTATGAGAAATATTATACATTTCACTTAAGTAATTCGAAGTAATTCGTCTAGAATTATGTGGGGTTGAATTTCCCATTTTATATTTGGAGAAAAGAGAAATTTTGTGAATACCCATTAATTTACGAATACTTCAATAAACTATTCGTGTTTAAAAGACACAAAAAGATATAAATAATGGTTTTGGGGGTTATTTTTGGTTTATAAACACATAGAGGATTATTTTCACACTTTTTTAATCAATTTAAATATTAATTTTTCTTTGGTTATTAATTTCAACATTTATTTCTATGGTAACTCATTTTTATCTAACTGATTTATGTTTTAATAAAAAATAAAACATCCCCCCCCCCACATTCCAAATATGGGTCTTATGAACCAAACATTAGTCTAAATTTAAACAAATTTAATTTATTAGTAAGTTAAAATTAGATTTTAAATTGAGATATTATATATATATAAACTATTTTTTATATAAAAATCGAATTTCAACTAATATTTATTCATAATATTATTTATTATGGGTCACAAATTAGATTAGAGATTATATAATTATATATTTTCTTAAACATAATATTGACGTCATTATTTAAAATTTAATAATTTAGGTGAATTTATCAAAATTATAGAATATTAATAAAACTAATCATTAAAAATAAATTTTTTACCATTATTCAGGTCATTAATGTTTAATCATTTTAATAATATCCTTTATCAAAAAATAGAAGATAAAATTAATAAATAATATGATCATGTTGATTATAGATATTAAATAAATGTTTTACATCATTAATTTTAACAAGTGGTGAAATTTTTATATATATAATGGAATAAAAGATGTTTTTAGAGAAAAAAACTACAAAAGATTATAAACTATTATAAATGGGGTTTTTATCTTTAAAAAGTTCTTTTAAATGAATTATTTTACTATTTTAATATATATATATATCGATATAGAAATGTTTTCAAAAAAATTTATTTAATCTTTTGAAAATACAATGTCTAAAAGTGACCATTTTTAAAAAAATTTACATTTTTTTATTATTCTCCTAAAACCCCATTATTTAAATAAACCAATAAAAATTGAGGACAATAATTTCATTATAAAATAATTAATCATTTTGATTTTATCAAATTAATATTCTAAGGTTTATTGATTTTATTTTTGAATAAAATTAAAAATAATAATGAAAATCCATTTTTATTAGAAAAAACATTTTTCAAATATTATCTATTATTATTATAAATTCTTATAATTTAACAATAATAATTTGTGTTAAAAATTTATTAATATCACCCATAATTTTGGATCAAAAATGATTTTTTCTAGAAATAGAAATACATATCACATAAATATGATAGTTTAAATATATTTAAAAACAATCAATGTTATTATTTTGCAATTTATATAGTGTAATAAAATTTCATTAATTATATAAGTATCCATTGGTGTTTCTATATATATATATCATGTTTTTATACCTTTTCATTCATAATTATTCAACATCTATATTTTAATGTTCATGGTTAAATTTTTGTATTTTATCTAAATATATCATAGTTTTTTATAGTTAATACTTTATGAAAAGTAGGATATCTGGAAAATTGAATTATTTTAATGTAATTATATATTAAAATCACGGTGTCTAACATTTTCCACATTTACTAAATTATTACCTTTAAAATTTAATTCTAACTCATTAATGAATACAGGTTACGGTATTCTGAACTTATTTATCATTTCAGATACAACTTAAAATATGATATCTACCTTTCAATATTATAATAGATTATGTTATATATCATTCCTCAAATGACATTATTCATTAGTATAATAATATACTCATGTATTTATATACCGTATTCATATATTCGTGTTAATATTCCTTTTATAAATCCATCTAAATCACAGAGGCATTAAATTATAGATAAACTATATATTCTTTTATAATATCACACTATATTTATTGCTCAAATGTTTTTATGCAAGATATCATTTGTTTACACATGTGTTAATATATATCATAGTCCCAAAAATGAGGTAAACATCACCGAAATTATTTGAGATAAATTTCTCATCATATCAATAGTCCATTCAAAAGCCTTCAATATTACCAACATCACTTTTTTTCAAATCAATCATTCCATTTTTCATCAATATTAACAATATTTTATACCTTAAAATATATAAAACACTTAATGATGTGTTCTATTTACCTAGAAATATATCATTTTAATATAATAACTTATTATTATTATTATTTCAAATTAATATATGTTTCCAAATAATTAATGTATAACTACCAATAAATATTCCATAAATGTTTTACATAAACCTGATAAATTTTAGAATATACAAGAATATTATCGATAAATATCACTCACTAATAAAAATATTTGTATTTTTAAATATATAATTTATATTAAAATATCAATGTCACTAGTTTTTTATGATTAGGTAACTCGCCTTTTCCATCATAATAAGCATATATTAAAATTCGCATCCATTTATGTATTGCCTCGACCTAAGAATCCCATAGCCGGTGCATTATTTTAATACATTGGAATGACTACAAGGAATAAAATCCCAAATGATAGATCTATTTAATAGTCTTAGAAAATATATTACATATATGAATACTACATTACAATTCAAAACATAAAATACAACATTGTTAATCCTTTGATAATGCCACTACTCTCTAATCATAACCATGAAAAATAAATCATACTACAATTCATGCATCCTTGGAAAATAAAATATAATAAATGGGTGACCTCAAAGGCTCAATATGGGTTAAATATAGTAGAAACATGAAATAATAATAACAGAATCATAATAAATTTGAAATAATCATTATGGAATGGTGAATTATTGAAAAACAAATGCTATCAATAAACTAAAAATGAAAGTGCATACATAGGTTTTTTTCATTATTAAAACAACACAATTAATAATAAATAAATAATTAATAAATATAATTATTATTTATTTGGACATTATGTATCTTGAAAATGAACCCTCATACGATCGATACAGTTTATGTCAGTGGGTATAAACCCGTCGGATTTTTGGAAACAAACTTTATGAACATGTCGTCGACTAGTTTGTCTCATGAGAAATGTTGATGCATAAAGTGGTTATAGTAGGCCACACCCATCACTACCAGTCCAAATAATTAATTATATGAATGGATTGAACATAATTGATATATACATTAATTTTAAAAGTAACCGATGAAATGTGCAAAACAATCCCTAATTATTAAACATAAACACAAACCAATTAGGGTAATATGCTGAATGATATCAAGATAGCACATATATAGTAAAACTAATTAAAATCCCATAAAAAAATATTATATATGATATCATAATAGATAAACCTCATTTTAGTATGGGGTTCAATAATTTATATTGATATAGATGAAGATTCTTTTAAATGTGACCATTTAGAAATTCTTGATTTAATAATCCTTAAACATTCAAAAGTGTCTCATACCAACTTGAATCATTCATATCATTATACCTCAAAAATATCATGAGAATGTGGAGAATCCTGATATGATATAAAAAAGGTAAGTACATATACCACATTAATGGACTAATTGGTGAATCGGGCGTATATCTCATAAAAGTTATAGTGAGATGATAAAATATCCTTTTTTTACATTTGAAAGAATAGTTATTATGGAATATAATTTAAATTTATCATGAAATCAGATTATTAAACATGTATATCCTATAAAAGAATATGGGATAAAAATTTTATTATATTTTAGGAATAAATTTATTCTCACTCAAGTGAGATTAGGTAAAAATAGTTTTTAAAGAATCATTAGGAATAAAACAAATCTGTGCGTTTTTAGGAAAACATTAAAGTTATTTTAAAGTGGAATAAAATGTTTTGTTTCATAAAACCATAAATTAAAAAGATATTTTTTTCATGATAAAATTTTTCAATTTACTAAAAAAAATTATGTCTCAAAATATATTACATACGTCACTTGAAAATAGGATAGAATTCGAGAAGTTCCCATAAAATAGGGTTGTTTATTGGGAATTTTTTTTTGAAAGATCCTTTTGAAACATATAACTCCAAATAAAATAAAGAAGGAATATAATTGGTATATATATATAACATTCATAAAAATTTTATAAGTAGTTCATAAGAATAAATAAGAATTTATTTGAGAGAACTAGAGAATAAGAGTGACCTGAATGAAAATAGAGGTTCGGGTAGAAAAAACATTCCTTTAGTCTCATAATGTTCTTCACTTGATATTAGTGTCTTGGATAACCAATTTAAATTCATTAATTAAAATTTCCATAACCTATTATTTATGTAACTGATTTTTTAAAGCCTTACAAAGTTCATTCATGGCCTTCTTGATGGGTTTAAGATGTTCAATTTTACTGTTTGGGAGCATTTTCTCCCTTGGTATTCATGACCGGTTTACATATACACATGTAAGTATAAACTTGTAAGATAGGAATGGTTTCCCAAAATAGAATTTTTATTTTATTATTTTACATATAGAGTCTTAAATGGTTATAAAATCCATTTGGTTTTTGGTAGTTAAGATGAAGCATTACAAAAATCGTTAATGATAATAGATTGGGTTAATTGGCGGTTTTTTATCACAACAAACACATTTTGATTTATAAATTAATATCATGTGAAAAAAATATTAGAAAACCCGAAATAAGTTATTATACATATATTATAGTCTGGTTCAACAATAAAAATTTTTCCATTACCGTAATTGATGATATTAATGAAAATTGAAAATCCGTTCTCCTTGAACAAGATAAATTAACACATCTCCAACAGTGTTAGAATTTATAGTACGAAAAGAGGGAGAATAATAGATGATGATGGATTATTCCATTATCATAAAAACATTACAGTACAAATAATTTGCAGGATTTGTGATAATATTTTGATGAGAATAGGTGATTATAGAAAAGATAACCAAATGAACAATAAACGAAAACAAAATGATTGAAAAGGGGAATTTACCTCTGGAATATATCATTTCTTGAGAACCTCTTTAGGGGAAAGGATTTGGTCTTTTGAGGAGAACAAGAGCTAGAGAAATTGGGGTAGTAGATTTAGGAGAGATTTGACTAGAAATATTTCAAGGCTTGAAGCTTGAGAGGTGAAAAGAAATGGGGGTGTGAGGGGTGGTTTTTATGGTGGAGGTGAGGATGGTTTTCTTAAAATTACAATCATTAGTTTATTATTATATTCTAAGATAGGTAATATTGATGATTACATGACCAAAAATATTAATAAGTTCACATGACTTCGAACCAATTGTCCATACATTCTAAATGATGTTGTAATAGTGTATTTATCTTAAAATGTATGTATACAACAATGTATCGTATTTTACTATTTATAATAAATTCAAGTATTTAATAAAAATATAAAAAATTCTCCATAACCATATATTGAATTGTAGAATCTAAAAATGAACTCTTATTTTGAAAATAATTTTATAAATATGAGAAATTTAATTTTTAATTAAAATCATCATTAAATCGAAAAATTCCAACGCTTATAATATTTACCATTATTTTTAAGGTGCCTAAATTTTATTTTTACTTTCATGGGTAAGGTTACCATTTATTTGGGTCATAATACTATTCATAAGGGTAGGTTACTATTCATAAGGTTAATTTTATATTCATAATGGTAAGCTATTATTCAGAGAAAATTAAATTTATTCTATCAGACTACAAATATCACCCTGATTGCAACCTAGTATGTCTGTTTTTCAACATTTAAACCACGGAAGAGACTAAATTATGTTTATCGGATAAGTTATGACAATGTTTTTTTATGGGTACTCAGTGTTTTTTAATTATTTATTATATTTATTTTTAAATCGATGGGGTTTTCTATTAATATTGAATATATTTGAAGCACGATTTAGATCCAAAATAATTATAATAGTCAATATTTATATTGTTAATGTTCATTTAAAAATATTTAATTAGGTTGTATTTTGATAAAAAGTTAATTTCAAAAAAAATAATTATATATATTAAAATATTCTCTTACATAATATAATAATCAAAATTATTATTTATTTATTAATAACATTCTTAAATTTGAAATCTATAAATTTTGATTATATATTATTATTATTATTAATTAAAACACTGAATTTAAAATTATTTAAACTTATAAAAAAAATATTGGGGTGTTACATTATTCCCCCCTCCATATAATTGTATCCATTCCATTCGAAACTACAGTCCGAAAGTTAAGGGTTGATGCTTGAGAATTCTATTTTGGGCAACCCACATCCGAAATAGGGTTGATAAAATATCCGCATAAAAAGAGGTTTAGTGAAATGAGGTGGTAACCAAAAAAATTATGAATTTGAATGGGGTGACAGTAGTGGGAAATAAAAACCTAGACATGGATGAAAAATATAAATATGATGTTCTGATGAAACATGGTAGAGAACATGTTTAGATGAAATTTGATTACTAAAAAACTATAAACTATTGTAAAAAAAGTCATCGATATTATGAATGATTATGATAATAGGAAAACATTTTATTTACGACCATTTTCCTTAAATTGAGGAATTATTCCACTCTATATGAGTAAGAATATATATTTATATTTAGAAACATATCCTTTGATTGTACCATGAACAGTCTATACTTCAACACATAGAACAGGTTACTCTATATGGTGAAGTAATACATTAACCTCTAAAAAATCATAAAATGATCAACTTATACCAGATCATTAATGGTTAAACATTCCAAAATGTAATGATACAACACATTATAATGAAGGTCTCTAAATTTCCAAGATTTAAATAACATTAACCATAAATCAACATGAAGAATCCCTAAATTTTTACATTCCAAACATGTGAATAACTTCATTATCTATCCTCTTGAAATATGGTAACAACATGAATTATCCTAAAAACCATATTGGAGACATATATTCTTCCATATTTCTCATCGAAGATACATGATATAAGATATATTCCTTAAAACCAAAAGTGTTGTAAACTCCATTGATGATATTATAGACCACTTTTAGACATGATAACAATTTTTTCAAAGGTAGTCTGTGCTTATCTGAATCAATAATTTCTTCATCATTATCTCAAAATCAGATGTCTATTATGGGGTGCCTTTCCCTTAATCATATGTTTTCTATAAATTTGAACTTTTTACTGAATCACTATTCCATTATTCCATTTCTCACATGACCTTAAATCCTTAATAAAATATTACTGAAGTATAATCTTTATATATATCATAATTCTTATAAAAAAATATCATAATATTTTTCTTTAATTCAAAAACACAACATCAACTATAGCAACATCCTAACCCTGAATTTCATCCCTCTGTTTTTTCATTTCTATAATTCTATAATGCTTGGGACATTCATTTTCATTGTTCCCCATATCCTTATAGTTTAAGCATTGAATATAGAAAAATTATTTCATTCTATTGAAATTATGAGCAAAGTGGAATTTTTCTCCATACTTTAAGAAAACTCATTTTGCTATTAAGCATATTCCAAGGTGATTCCTACCATAATTATTATATATGGGTAAATACTTCTTTCTCTTCTTCCCATTTCCCTACCTTTTCCCAATTTTCCTCTTCTTAACATACAATTATCCAAATCCATAATACTTAGAAAACTCTTTATCCTTCTTGTTTGGACATGGTACTATCTCCTCATTTGATGAGAATGGTTGAGAGATTATTTACATTCAATATACTAGATTAAAACCATAGATGAAGAGATCATTCTTACTCTTTGAATTCAGTGGTTTTTTTTGTTGTCATTTCTTTCGGTATCCTCCATTCCAAAAGAATAACATTTACTAGATTAGATTATGAATCATAATTTATAATCTCTTGTTAGAAAAATACTTATCCAAAATTGAAAACTAATCCATATCTAATCTCATAATCATAAATAGTGTTTCATTTAGAAAAAAAATACATTTAATTCCTTTATAAAGGTTTGTATAGAAAATGTAAATTATCCTATGTGTATCCCCTAGGAGTGTCAAAAAAGGTGCACATTAAGCCATGTTGTCTTGTACTAGGTTACCCCAAAACAGGATTGAAACACCTTATCAGAGTTTTAAATCATAGGTAGATCTTTTCCAGAACCACAATAACTTGTAGTATCTAGATAGGGATGAACTTCTTGGAATACCTCCATAAAATTAATTTAAAAAACAATATTTTGTTCATTTATACTTATCATAAAATTCTAACTTACGGTTATAATCCCTAATAAAATTTTTCTAAATCATCTCTCCAAGGTTGTTTCTAAAATTCCTTTGATACCAACTGTAATGGCCCGAACCCTGAAACCCTAAAGCCAGTGCATTATTTTAATACATTGGCATGATTATAGGGGATCAAATCTCAAAGGACCGATTGATTTAGTTTTCATGGAAAATATATTTCATATATTAACATTACATTAAAATTCACAACAAATAACAAAATATTGGTAATCTTTTCGGAATACAATTAATCTCCCAGTAGAACCCTACATATATAATATACTACACATTGTGCATCCTAGGAAAATAAAACATAAGAAATGGATGATCTCAATTACTCAGTAAGGTTTGCATATTATTGAACATGAAACAATAATAATTGAATTATAGACAATTAGACATAATAATTATGGTACATTAAATAATTTAAAGACACCCACCTTCAATAAAGTGAGAATGAAAGTGCATCCATAGATTTGGTCATAGTGAAAACCACACGGATAGTAATAACTGAATGGTGAATAAGTTGAATTCTTATAATTTGGATGTCATGAATTTAGAATAGGAACTATCATACCATTGAGACCGTATAATTATGTGGGTAAAAACCCATCTTTTTTTGGAAGAAAACTCAATAGTTTTATCGCCAACTAGTTTATCTCTTTATATTTATCGATTAATCGATGGGCTATAGTGGGCTCCATCCATCATTGATAGTCTAAATCATTCTTTATAAGAATGGTGTGTGCATAATCAACATATATATTCATATTAAAACTAACATATGAATTTCAAATAACATTCCACAATCATTAAACACAAACACTAACCATTCGGAGTAATATGGTGAATGATAACAAGATAGCACATCTATAGTCAAAATAATTAAAGCACATTCAAAAACATATTGTAGATAATATCATAAGAGATAAACCTCAATATAGTACTAGGTTCAACAAAGGATATTGACCTAGATGAAGATACATTGAAATTTGACCATAGAAATTTTTTTGAGAAAATAATACTTAAACATTCCAAAGTGTCCCATTCTTCCTTGAAACATTCAAATCATATTCTCTTAGTATATCATGAGAATTAGGATACTATTTTTATGATATAACAATAGAGAATCACATACACCACAAGAAAGTAATAAGTAGTGAACTAGGTACATATCTCATAAAAGTTAATGTGAGATGAGAAAAATCATTTACTACTTTAGAAAGAAGAGTTCCTTTGGAATATCATTTATATTTTTCATTAAATCATATTAGTAAAATTTATTATCACAGGAAAGAAAAGGGAAGAAAATTAAAATTATATTCAAGGAAAAAATTGTGTCCTACTAATTTAAAATCATTTAAAAATTGTTTTTAATGATACATTATAAATAAAACATTTTAGTCCAGCTTTAAGATAATATTATGGATTATTTTAATGTAGAAAGGAAAGTTTGATTTCATAAAACCAAAAATGAATGTTTCCAAACCTTTAGTCATGACTTCGCCTCAACTTCACCGTAATGTGTCGAAAGGTGTGGAACCTCCCTCCACCCGTAGTGGCCGCACCCGGTGATGGCGTGTCGACAGTTCCTTTTACAAGCCACCAGAGTTTCTCCATTTCTCCATTTTTCAATATGCATGCGCCTATGAGCCTCTCGGGTTACCACCATCTCTACCATTGACCCAAAATAATCTTTCCACCGGTTTTAGGATGCCTCCACAGAGAATGCACAATGGGGAGGTTGTTTGGTCATGTTCATGTCGGCTCATGTCCTCAACATTAGTGGTATAATGTAGGGGAAGGTGTGGGGATTTTAGTTCAATCAAACAAGTGAGAGTTAAAATTCAGGAATATAAATCCCAAAACGGGACCCTCCAGAAAGAACGCATGATCCACTGATCAACTCGTTCATTGGTTGATATGCATTCATCGTTGATTTTAAGAGTAGGGGAACACGAAATTAATCACAACCCCTAAGTGGATTGATGATCTATCATTGTCGAGGGGTGAAGCTCTGAGCCTTCATTGATCCTCTATTCGTTAGTGTTCGTTTCCATTTTTCAATGGTGTTCATCATCATTCATCGATGGCATTATTCATTCTTCATTAGAGAGGAAATAATCCAGTGGTTCATTAGAGGATCATCTGCTGATTAATTGTCGTCCCACCAACACGTTAAACAAATAAATAAGATAATATATCGTAGCATTTCAGTTACATTATGACACTGAGTTGTATCTTTAATTCATATATGAAATATTGTAGCTATTACAGGTAATTTATTTATTCTTTATGCTATGGGTTTACGAGACATTAATGAGTTCCATTAATGAACCTCGTCATCACAAAATTTTCATATCGCAACATCATCTTGTCACCACATGTTGATTGAGGAAAAGAAATAAAATGTATTTTTAAAGTTATTTTTTTCAAAATGTCTGAAAATTAATATTTCATTTCATCCCTTTTAATCTGATGTTAAGTCATTTACATGAGAATATCATCATTATGAGTTCAACAGTACCCTCATATTTTTGATCTGATCACCGGTTCAATTTTTTTAAAAACATGCTCTCACGTTTACTAAACGTACCATAAAAACGATCAAAATTATATTTCAGGCTCATCAAGACTCTTAATCACATGTTTTATGAGTGTGTTTTCTCGAAATAATTCTATATAATTAAAAATAGTTACATGGAAATTCTGAGAAATAAAATTCTCCCCACCATAGGGATTTACGTCCCAAAAAATCCAAAACAAGGGGTATTGAAACAAATGGGGGTACTGAGCAGGAATATGAGCCTCCCACACCAATGTGCTCTCCTGGAGATTCTTATGATTCCACCAAATGTGTAATAAAAGAATTGACTACCCACACAAGACCTGCTTCTTTCGATCCTCTATCTTTATTGGGAACTCTGCAAACGTCACCCCATCGTCAATGTCCATCTCACCCCAGTTGATGACATGTGATGGATCATGCACGTATCTCTTCATCTGCAACATGTGTAAAATATCATGCTCCCGGTGCATTGGTGGGGGAAGTGTTAGGTGGTACTCCACATCACTAACTCTTCTTAGGATGATAAAAGTTCTTATGAGCCTTGGAGATAGTTTTCTACCCCATCCAACTCTCCAAAATCCTAGTCGGGGTGACACCTAAAGAAACACATGGTCTCCCTCCTCAAACTCCAAGTGTCTCCATCTCCTGTCGACATAAGACTTATACCTACTCTACATAGTTCTAATCCACTCCTATATGATCTCCACCTTATTTGTGGTAGCCCATACCAAATATGGACCCATGAGTGAAGACTCCCCTGGGTATGTCCACCATAGAGGTGATATACAAGGCGTCCCATACACGGCCTTGAACAATTCCATGAAAATGGCGGAGTGAAATTTTTAGTGATATGAAAATTCCACCAGTGTTTGGTGGGCCTCCCATATATGACCAAAATTAGGTAATGAAAACTGAACCATGTCCTCCACGGTCTATATGGTCTGCTCTATTTGACCATCCATATAAGGATGAAAAGTTGTGGATAAGTGCACCTGAGTCTCAAATATCACTTGTAATCCCTTCCACAACTAGGATGTAATGTGTGCATCATGGTATGAGATCTCATGTAATCCCTTCAACAAATTGGATGTAAAGTGAGCATCATGGTATGAGATTATCATCGAAGGCACCCCATGAAGCTTCATTATCTCTGGGAAGTAGAGGCATCCCAAACCCTCTACCAGTCCCTGGTCCCAGATGGGAATGAAGTGAGCTGACATGGTGAGTCAATAAATTATCACCCAGATAGAATCATGGCCTTTGGATGTAAGTGGTAACCCCTTCTTGAAATCTAGTGAGATACCATCCCATTTCCACTCTAGTACTTGAAGTGGATGATCCAAGTCTTCTAGAACCAAATTCTCAGCCTTCACGTGCTGACAAGTGAGGCATCGTATGACAAACTAAGCCAGTTTTTTCATCATCCCTAGCCACTAGTACTAATGTCGGATGTCCTGGTACATATTCATCACTCTAGGATGTACCAAAAAATGAGATGTATGGAACTCCCTCAACACATCCTCTTGAAACTCCATTGGTACTATGGTGAACCCTCTAAAAATGATGACATGCTCCCAAAATATCAAAAATCTTTCAAGAGCCTGTCTAGAGGATAACTGAGCACGTCGGGCCTCATAGTCAACACCAACCAATTGTGCCTCCCTAACTCACTATAAGAGTGGGAGAGTAACAGTCATCAACTGAAGGAATGTTTCTCCATCCTCATCCACAAAGGATATCTGCATTGCGGCGAGCTGCTTTGTCGCCTCACTCAGTAGCTTCAAACTGGTCCTCCAGCTAAGCGCATCTGCTACCAAGTTCCCCTTCCAAGGAGTATAGACTATCTCAAAGTCATAGTCCTGTAGGAACAGTCTCCATAGTCATTGTCTCATATTTAGGTCCTTCAAGAAGAAGATATACCAAAGACTCTTGTGGTCAGAGTAGATGGTAATCCGTTCACCCATCAATTACTATTTCCACATCTTCGGGTAAAGACCAAAAATGCTAACTCCAATTCATAGGTCACATAGTTCATCTCTTGCTTCCTCAATTCTTGTGAGCCATAGGAAGTCACTGCTTGCTCCTACATCACGACACAACCTAGTCGAGTCCCTGATGCATCGCAGAATACTACATTCCCAATGTCCTTTTATGGTAATCTGAAGATGGGGGCACTCGTCTGTATCTTTCTCAATACCTGGAAACCCTGTTAGCACCTCTCCATTCACCTAAGAGGTTGTACATTCTTTTTCAAACCTGAAAAGGGTGCTGCTACTCTGGAAAATTAGGGCATAAACCTATGGTAGTATCCAACCAACCCCAAGAAACTCTTCACCTTAGTCATGCTTCTAGGTGGATCCCAAGAGAGAACTGCCTCTATCTTCACCTAATCCACTACACCTCCAGCCTCCAAGATGAAGTGTCCTAGAAAGTGGACCTCCTAAATCTAGAATTGGAACATTGTGAAATTTCCATGAAGCTGGACCTCTCAGAGTGTTTCTAGGACTATCCATAGGTGTGTAGTGTGATCCTCCTCTAATGCTCAGAACACCAAGATTTAATCAATGTATACTACCATGAAATGATCGAGGTATGGGTGGAAGACCCTATTCACGAGTCCACTGATCACTATTGGGGAATTATTAACGCCAAATGGAATCATTAAGAACTCATAGTGGTTTTATAATCATCTAAATGATCTCATGGGTACGTCTTGATCACATTCCCAAAGCTGACGATATCCTAATCTGTGGTCGATCTTGGGGAACCACATTGCTCCCTTTAGCTGACCAAAGAGGTCAGGAATCCTTTTAAGTGGATACTTGTGCATCACGGTGTCTTGGTTTCACCACTGGAAATCCCCGCATAGACTCATGTTCATGTCTTCATTCTTGGAAAACAAAATCGGGGATGCCCATAAGAAAAATCTTGGTATTACGAACCCATTCTCCTGCAAGTCCTCTATCTGTACTATCATCTTGCAATGCTCCGCGAGAGACATCTGATATGTTGGTGTTGATGTCGGTGCAGTCCTATAGTATAGGTCGATGAAAAATTCTACCTCTCTCTGAGGAGGAAGTCGCAAAACATCCTCATGAATAACATTCATGTACTGATACAACACTGTAGGAAAGTTAGGACTCCTCTCATCCACTACACCGAGGGTGAGACTAGACCACTGGTGGGTGATTGGCCGCACCCTCCTCTTTGAATTTCTATCATGTGCTACAAGGGTTTCATTCTATCCAGTGAATGAAAACCTGGCCCCATCTCGGCAGACATACCACACATTGCACCTAAAATAGTTGATCTGAGCACGGACTATAGAAAACATGTCCATACCCAAGATAACATCATAAGGCCTAGATGCTACTACTAGGAGATCCCAACCAAAGTTATCGCCTCCTAGATTAACT
Source organism: Viscum album (assembly GCA_963277665.1). Taxonomy (NCBI): domain Eukaryota; kingdom Viridiplantae; phylum Streptophyta; class Magnoliopsida; order Santalales; family Viscaceae; genus Viscum; species Viscum album. The sequence continues at coordinate 797,468,440 of OY728157.1, forward strand.
CAGACTGCCGAAACCAGTGTGTAATCATCGAATCTCATCCTATAGAAGTCTATAGCTTAAAGGATCGAGCCAGTGGCACCACCTGATTCTCGGATATCCAAATGAGAGATGTGGAAAGGATAGAGAGACTAACACTTTTGTCTCTAAGAACATATTCTAGGGTGTATAAGACATAGATCATACATAAAATCAAATATAGAACATCGTGTACATAAGCCACCACTGCCGGAAGCTGAGCTCTCCCATCCACTTCTGCCACCTTTCGACCACCACCTATTGCAAGGCCTCCTCCCCATCCATTTATACAACCCTATGACCCTCATCACTCAATTCACTTCCTCTATTTCGACAGTCCCTTGACCATCTGCTAATCGTCTGTTCGGTGGGGTGGGCAGTCACATGCCATGTGTCACTGCCCGCTACACGAGTATCACACCCTGATACTCTTCTATCTTCTACTATCATGGTGGACTCACACAACCGATACTGAGTCCTGGGGTCATCCACGAGATAATCAGGACCATTTAGACCATTGTTCCATATATTGGTTGTCGTCCATGGATGGATTTGCTACCTATCTCTTGATGGTGGAATCCACAATCGGTGCCTGCTATGGGAGGAATTTACCTACTAGTAGAGCATGGTCCAACACTATAGCCTATGTGGGGGTGCTGTGAAACAACACGAACACCCTAATATCATGGTTTATCCACTTCTCAAAGGATCGAATCCTGCAGAAAGGGTCTGGAGCCATGTCTGTAGAGTATCGGGAAATCTTGATGAACCTCGCTGAGTAGTCATCTACCATCATGCTGCCCTACTGAAGGTGAAGCAGCTCTTGAATGTGCACTGAGCACAAATTCGCGGGGAATTAATCCTCCCAAAAATTCCGATTTATGTCCATCTAGGTGAGGGTTGCCTCATCATGTGTCTGGATGGTCAAGCTCTAGTATCTCCCTGTCGATCCCTGTAGAAGGCTCACAGCTAGAACTTCCATCTGGTCAGGTGGAATTTTCTCTATGTAGAAGAATCATGTTAATGCCTTCATCCAATATTCAGTGACCTGAAGATCCATCTCTCAACTGAACCTTGGAGGTATCTACCTCTGAAACTCATTCGATGCACTGATTTTGTGCACGTCCTCAGCTGGTACTTCCTATAGTATATGCTAACCAAAGGGTGGTGGTAGCACTAGTGCACCACTCGGTGGGGGCATATAGAGAACTGGTCACTAAAAGGACTCCTTGTCACTAGAGGGGTTCTCCCCTCAGCCACGTATCAGAATCCTGGCTGGTTATCCATGTGGAGGCATCCTAAAATAGATCAAGATGTACCACGGTCTAAAAATTACACCTGGTGAGCTAACTCTTATAAAAAAGAACATAAATAAACCCTCTTTCAATAATTTTTTTATGCAGTGAGACAATGAGAATAATTAAAGGACCTATTGTGTGGATACTTCAGCCACCGCACCAGCACTAGACTTGTCGAATCTGAAATTTGGACTCTCAACATTTAACATTGTTTCCCCAAAACAAAAACAACAGACTCTCATTCTCTAAGGTAGAACCAACCACCTCTAATACCACCTTTTTTCCACCCATCCAACTGGGCCCATGACGTGACTACCCACAGCCTGCCTTCCATAGGCCATGTGTTGGTGACTAGTGTAAAATGCATCAACCTGCAAGTGGGAGGCAATTTCCTGGGTACCTAGACACACACACACAAATCTAATAAACTATAATTGGAAACAAGTATACCACTAAAAATATTTTGAGTACAAGAACAACTGGAAAATGAATGTGCCACAATACAATCCCTACAAAACTAATTAGAAAATATGGAAGTATAGAAGAGACCCTAGATAGCCACCCGGAGACGACCCCACCTAGTAGTAAGAGTAGAGAAGTTGTGAGATGCTGTAAGAGTGTGCCATATATGGAAGATCTCAATTAGGCCAACCTATTCCTAGGCCACCAAGTCGTCCATCAAAACAACCCTCATCTGCACAAGACACAACACGTGCGGTCGAAGACTATGCAGGGGTGAGTAAAACATTACTCATTAGGGGACCCTACTAAACTATGTATAAATACAAAAAAGTAATGCCAAAATGCAAATATATCTCACAACATGTATAATTTGAAACATAGGGAAATTTTTCATCAGTCATAGTGAGTAATGTTTTGTACTATTGAGGGACTCATCTCTGATTAGTCACTGATGTCTATCGGGACACTGAGGGTCACACGGGTGCAACTCGTCTTCCTGGACACTAAGGTCCACTTGGCTCTTCAGGAAAATTGAGGTCAAAATAGCTACTAGTCTTCTATAAAACTTATATCCATGCAAATGCTCGTCTGTAGAGACACTGAGGTCTACATGACTATGGATCACCTGCCTTCTTGATCCCAGGAGAATAGGTACCCCAATCTATACATTGAATTTGATCATATTTGTATATCTCCATAGAGTATACCAGAATATATTATTCATCGAGAGAGTCCCAACCCCACAAATGGCTCATCAATCGGACACCCAGTTTTCATGTTATTAGTGTTTTTGTAACCAGGGACTGGTTGCGCCAGGGCCCGTTCGGACCCGGTCTTACCAACCTGACCAACTTAGACCAAGAGGTCCCACATACCTCAGTTTGATTCGACTAACCCGACCTGACCTGGTTTGGGTCAAGGTAGGTCTGATCTGGATTGGCTAATTGGCCTTGTTGTACCAGACCGAGTTTGACCAAGGGTTTGGCCCATCGGGTCAACCGGCGACCCGATCATGTTCGGCCCAGCCCGAAGGGCGCATGTCAAGGCTTCTAGTTGTGGGTATGGCCTACTATCATGGGTCTACAGTATAATTCTGGATAAGTGCGAGGCCCTCTAGTTGGATCCCAGGCCGCACGTGCATGCTGGTGGTGGTCTGCGTGGCCGATTGTCATGTCCGGCCCCCCAATGCTGCAATGTGGATGCAGTTACTCCCGCCGTCTGCGGTCGAGTAACCACGGCTCACCTACTCACCCGAGTGTCAAAGACATGGGATGACTCAACCACGTGGCGTCAGTTGGCGCCACACATCCACACTGCCGGTAGGCGCCACACCATCACACAGTTGGTCCGGGCCGCACCTTCACATCACCGCGGCCAGCTGGCCTTGGATCACTTCCACCATGGTGTGGTAATGGGAGCACTGCCTCCCTGCACCCACAGTGGCCGCCCTCCATCACCACTGGGGACGGCGGGTTGGTGGTTCCTTCATCGGTCCATGAAATTTGCTCCGGTGAAACATATCTCAATTTTCCTGAATCTATGGGTTTCTCGGGTGGCCTCCATCCTTGCCATGGCCCCAGATTCATCTTTCCATTTATTTCAGGATGTTCCAACAAACAATGCAAAAGGAGGAGGTTCTCGGGCCTTTTCATGTCGGGCTGCACCCTCTGTGTTAGAGGTTTAATGATGGGAATGGTCTGGGGATTTCAGTTAAATCAATCCTGTGATAGTTTAAACTCAAATAAGGAAATTCCAAAAAAATATAACCACCTCCATGAACGCATGATCCCCAAATCATCATATTTATTGGTTGATCCAATTTTATCATTGAATTTAAGAACGGGGAAAAACAAACATATGCACAACCCCAACCTAAATTGAGGATTTGTCGCTATCGAGGGGAAAGGGTATGAGCCGTCATCAATCCTCGATCTGTTAGCATTCATCGTCGTTCCTCAATTGCATTCATCAACGTTCATTGGTGGAATTCATCATTATTCGTTGGAAAGGAACCCCATTGGTTGGTTCTTAAGAGGATCATCTTGAAATTAATTATCGTCTCTCTAATGTTTCAAATAACGAAAAAGAATACACACCACAACATTTTAGTTACGCTGTGATGCCAAGTTGATAGGTTGTTTCATTTATGAAAAGTGTAGTTTTTAAGCATAATATAAAGTGTCATTACACTGTGGGTTTACGAAACATTAATTTTTTCCATTAATGAGCCGCATCATTGCTTCATCATCGTATTGCAACAATGTCATGTCAACACTCATAGGCTGAGGAAAAGAAATAAAATATCTTTTAAAAGTTATTTTATTTTTTCCAAAATGTCTGAAAATTAACATTTTCGTTCAGCCCTTTCCCACTAAAGTAATGTAATTTCTAGGAAAATCCCAAAATTATGAGTTCAACCGTCCCTTTGGATTTTCAATTCGAGCACAAGTTCAAATTCTATAAAAACATGATCGTATGTTTACTTAATGTACCTTAAAAAAGTTCAAAATTCCATTCTGGGCTAACAGGTCTCGAAATCACGTTCCTTCAAAGCATGTAGTCTCAAAAATATATATATAATTTTCAAAAAAACATCAAAATTCTGAGACATTACAGTATATACTAAATATATAATGAATTTGAAATGAATAATTATTTATTAATTATGCTTAATGATTCAATATAATTTTATTCATTAGTGATTTTACAATTTAAAATTTATCAAAGAGGTAAGAACCTCTTATTCAATCTATATTTTTTCAAGATTTATTTTACTTTTATTGAAGGAATAATATCATTTATCCTTCGTAAGATCTAAATGATTTCAAATCCACTAGATATTTAATTAATTTAAATGTTTTATTCCAAAATTTCCTCTCTATGTTACATTAGTCAATAAATTAAATGTGTAAAATAAAAACCAAGTTTATTTTTCTGTAAACTGGATACACTTTTATTCCATGACCATGTTTTACAAAATTAATAATAAAAGTTCTTTTATTTACACAAATAATGTTAAAATGAAATTTTATGTCATACTTTAATTTTAAAAATTGTTTCAATGGAATGATTCTACTATTTTTCAAAATTTGTATGATTTACAAAACGTCAAAAGAATGTTTTTTGTTTATATATACAGAAATAAAAAGTATCCCTACCGGTGTAGCCTTTTTTAAAAATATTTCTTCTTCTATAAGTTTCAAATGGTTTTAAAAAGAAAAATCTATTATAAAAGAATATTTTAATATCTCACAGACATTTCTTCTATTCTTTTATATTACACAATTTCATTAAAGAAACATATATTCCCATTCAACTGATGGTAACCTCTCATTTCTTGATTAATTTTATGATCTTCATATTTATATTAAGACAATCACTTTCTTATGACACTTTTCAATTTTACAATACATTCCTCTTAATTATCCATATTATTTATATCATAGATATAATTTTTTCTAAATCCTAATTCAATTTTTACATATAGTGTTTACATTGAATGTAATTTGGCTAACTGGTTAAATAATTATAAATCATTATTATTTACTCAATATATAGATAATTTTTGTATAATGTATGTTTTTTAGTAATTAAATTGATAGTTTCATATTTGATGAATTAGTTTTACATGAGAAGAAGTGTGGGGCCTATAATTATAAATCTAATCTCTGCAGTAGTAGGTATCATGAGACAAATCAGTTGGAAAAATTGAATTTTTTCCACATATTGTATAAAACATCCTTATTAATGGTAAGGATAGTAATAAAATCATTATATCAATGATCCTGAAGTTCCAAATTATGCATTTTTATAATGGAGAAATCAATTACTATTATTATCTATGAGTTTATTTAATTTAATTTTTTCATGGATGATTTTTTTACTCAATTTAATGATTAAATGGAAGGTGCTCTTAGTTATTTGCCTATCCATACAAACTATTGTTAATCTAATTATGATTGTCATGGTTTTTTTAAATGGAATGTGTATTTTGTTATTTATTTTTCCATATTTATTATGACATATTTATTATTCTATATATATTATGCAATATCTATTCACAATATCAACCATTCTAAGTATCATATTCTAAGAATTTGAGATCACCCTTATTTTGTTTTTCCCTATAATTTGAAGAATATTTCTTTGAATGAGATCAAGGATAATAGATTTTTTTCCATTAAAATGTTTTATTTTTTATCCCCAATATAAAATTTATTTAATGTATATTTTAGGTTCTCCAAGACTAATAAAAAAATTAGTGATTTTAGATTTTACCCATTATATATACTCCACTATATAGAATTACCAATCAGATCGAAGTTATAACAGTTGATATTATTACAACACACCAAGATAGACATGCCCAATGGATAAGTTTTATTAATTCCTATTATCTTTAAAACCCACTCTAAAGGATTTAAAAATTTCATAGTTATAAAAACTAATAAGAAATTACTATAGATAAATTAAATTAAAATTAAATGATTCTTAACATAAGGTAAATATTATTTGAATTCTTTATTTATGGATAAATGGTAAGTTGAACATTGTGATAATAAAATTTATGAATATCTCTCTTTATAATATTTTTTGGAAATTTCTGATAATTATGAACAGTACTTTTTGTGATTATAAATAAAGTAAAAGAGAGCATAACTTAAAGAATATTATTTTTATTTTATATTATCATATAATGAAATGTTGGTGTTATAATATAATACATATTAAGATTTATTTTTCATATACATATGATAATTTAATATGATTTAAATCATAATAATTTTTTGTATTAGTTTTTTTCTGAAAGATGATCATGAAAATTATGTTAAAAATTGTATGTACTAAGAAAAAATTATATATTCTAACCTAATAAGGGGTCATGCCTAAATAGTTGAGAAACCTAGTATATATATGTGATGATGGAGTAGGTGAGTTCCCATGTATTACATAAGGTTGTGAGGTTGATATCATAATAGAAATTATATCATCATATTCTTAGATATATTAATTATTAAGTGATACATATCCATAATATTATTATATATTCAAAAAGTTAAGAGAATAATGGAAAAAATTCTAGGAATATATATTTAATACTTTTTGATTAATGTTATGGAACCATATATTACATTTTATTAATGACGTTGACATTTTATTTTATGAAAATAAAACATTCATTTAAATAAACTTTGATGAAAACATTATTGGGGGATCAATAACTCTTAGGTTTAATATAAAATTTTATTTAAAATAATAAAGGATTTTTTTATTTTTATAAATTAATTGAAATAGTATTGGTAACATTTGTATTGATAATTGATGCTAGCCTTTTTTTGTTAATTATATCATATTTTAGGGATTTTGGTATACATTGGCTACTATTTTTATTTCTTGTCCTTGAGATTAAAATAGTTTTAGAGTTATAGATACTATTAATTTTTGAAATAAAATATGGAAATTATATGTAATAATTTCTTGGAGACTCAAATTCTTTTTAGAAACATGTATTATGTATAGTTTATGATTTTGGCATATGCATAATATAGTAAATGATTATATAAAAGATTCATGTTTCTTGAATAAATTGAAGTTACATAATATATCATAGGAGAGTAAGGTATATTTAATATTAGAATTTATATTCATAATTAAAAATATGTAATGAATACCCTCTCCAATATTTATTTTATTGGAATTATCAAAATTACAAGGACATGGATTATTTAATGGGGGTGAATGCAACGACCCAAGATTTGATCAAAAAATTCCAAAATAAATACTATTTAAATATCATTTACTACATGAAAAATTGATCTAAAATGAATTTAATAATATTATATAAACATTATTATTAAATTATAAGAAGAATAAAACCGTGAGAAAATAAAGACGAATAAAACATTTAAACCTTCTTATATTAAAACAAGTTTCTCTCCCTCAAATAAATATTTTATGTGTTAGTAAATTAAATGCAATACTTTTTAATGACTATTATTATAATATACGATAATATCATATTTGAACTAACACATTAAAAATAATTAAATTAGTAATATCTTTCAAGAAAAACTCATGATAAAAAATTAAAATTTTAAACTAGTGTCTTAATATCAATTTGATTAATTTTTCAAAAATAAATAATTCTAAATTGAATAGTGAAATATATTTAAACCAAAAATGAAAATTTCATGAATTTATTATAATAAAAGGAAGGAATATAATATTACTAAAACTCATAATTGATCAGATATGTGTCTATGGAGATAAATAATACATTTTTAAATACAATAATGAATATAGATAACCTATTTCTAAAATATTATAAACATAATTAATAATTTATAATAAAAAATATTTTTGGTATTTAAATTAATTAAATTCTATATTGGTGAAATTTAGTTTTGGATTTCAGTGCAAAATATGAATTCTTTAAACCTGTTTTTTAAGCATTACATTCCATAATATAAAAATAATTTTTTTTATACATATATAAAATTTAATTGATAATATATATTTCTTATTTTGGAATTGGTAGCTCCAAATTATTTAACTAAGGATATTTTTTAGGTATTATAAGAAGAGTACTTAGGTGAAAAACTATTTTTCACAGTTAGACCAAAATTGAAATATTTGAAAATTTTATGTCTAAAAAACATTAAAAAAGATTATTTAAATAAAAAAATTAAGGGTTGAGGTATAATAAATTTTATCTAATCCCTCACTCCATTATTGTAAACTCTAGAGTCTTATATACATGTTAATCATTTCCTATATTTATATTATGTTTAAATAATTACAAAAAAAATCATTCTCACCACTTAAAAAATGGCCTCTCTCAACCTCCTCAATAACACCATAAAAATTAGATTTTTTCCTAAAACAATACCATTTTTCCCTTCACATAATTCTGATTTATTCTTTTTTTAGTGTATTTTCAAAATAATTTTTCTTATTTTATCTATCTCTGGAGAATCCCCCAAGGAAAATGCATTGATTTTAAAGTGAGTTATGAAATTTTCCCAAAAAATCTACTTTCTCACTTATGTGTTCAAATATAAATTCATAATAAAAATATATTTAAATAATTAAAACCTGGATGATTATATTTATTTTTATAAGGTAATAACTACTAAAAAAATTTCCAATTTTATTTTAAGAAAAACAAATATGTCCCTTATATGTTGTTTATACTACAACCACTGAAGAGGAAGGACATTCATTTTTTCAATAGTAAACCATATTAAATTATTAAAATGTTTAAATTTAGAAAAATGATAAATATATATTATTATTATTATGTGTAAAATTATATTCTAAATTATTTTCCTCTCATTTTTTGATAAATTAAAACCTCAATTGTGTGTTGTGCAGACTACCACTTCAATATTGTATTATATCATGTTTTCATCCAAATAAACTATTATTTATTAAAAACACATAAAATATGGTTCAAAAAATAAAATTATATATATAATATAACTATTATTCAAAAATAATTAAATTATTAAAAAAGAATCTATTTTCATTATTTTAATCGTCCTTTTATTATTGTATTTTTCAGGTTTGGGTTACTCTAGTCACCTACATGAACAATGAGATAAAATAATATCATTGATTACTATGATAACATAATAATTTATGATATATTATTTAAATATGTAAATAATTATTTTATTTTTTTAATATAATGTTAACATTAATCTTAATCTCATAAATTATGATACCAACATCCCTTTGTTAAAAATCACTGAAACATGTTATTCTCAAATTTCATCATTATGGATCACAACCATAACTCCAAAAAATTTAAATTATAACATTATAAATAATAATAAATTGACAGTTATAATATTTTTTCTCATAATTTTTACATTTTTTAAAATAATAAAGAATAACACCACTATTATGAAACAATGTAAAAACAGTCATGATTACTCGAACTTGATAATAAAAATAGATAATAACTAAAAACTAAAAATGGGTAAAATAATTAAAAATGATGTTTATAAAAGGATATATATATATATATATATGAGTAAGTTTTTGAAATAATTTGTTAAGATATTTTCTATATTAGAATCTAGCAGTTTAGTTAAAATTTGAAAATAGGGAAAGGGTTCTATGACATAATTTTAATTTGATGAGACATATATCATATTGTACGCCATGTTTTCATAATAATGATACACCTAAAAGAATACTATATTTTTCCTAATCCTATCATTATTTTTTTATTTAATATTTCGTTTGAAATCATATCCTTTAAGGGTCTTTGATTCGATTGTTTCTATGTTTGTAAGGGTTCTTTGTTTGAAATTTGAATTCTGTAAGATATGTCTATGTTGAAAACAATGTTTTATTTTTATGGTATACTTACATTCATATTAAAATTTTGTAATATTATTCAATTATATTTCTTGATATTCAGTATTCAAATTAATTTTTTTACCTCAATGTATTTTATCTCAAAATTTACAAATGCTGTCATGGTTTTTTCTCAAAAACATCATTCCATTGAGTTAAATAATTTCTTATTAAACTATATTATTCCCATTATGAATTTTTATGCCCAATGAAAAATATATATATTATTTCATAATTTTTTTCTATTGTTTTAAAATTCACTCTTATTTCATCACTATCAAAAGATTTATACCATAAATAGTTGGTTAAATGAAAGGGTATGTTTGTCCCAATTATTATTTATGGAGACATACTTCTTGTTCTGCACCAATTAAATTTTATATATCAAATAAAATTTAGATTTATTATATATTATATTATATTTTTTTCTTATTATCATAGATGAAGTTAGACTTTTTTTATTTATCTACTAAGGGTTATTATTTTATTGTTACTCATGTTGTAAAGATTCTTTTACCAACAACGTTATAAAATCTAAATCTATTATATATGATAAAAAATATAGAGAATTTTTATAGTATTTATTTCTAATATCATAATCATTTCCATTAACATTGGTTATCCTGGTTTAGAATTTTCATCCCATTAACTTCATTTAAAATTAATTTTATATAATGTTTTTAAGTGATGTGGGTTTTAAAATTTTCATTTTAAAAATATAAAAATGGAATTTTTTTAGACTCATATCTTTCCTTGTGTTCTAAATTTTTGAATTTTTTCTTTTATATTATCAAAATTTTAAAATATATCATTTTCAACGACTTTGAATTAATTTTCAAACATTATAAAATAACATCAACTTATTGTTTTATATATAGTATATTTTATAAAAAAATTGGTTTTTACTTTTCCTGGTGAAGGTATATTTCAACACCATTTTCATTTTCTATAAAACATTCTCAATACCTATTATTTGTTTATAAAAGAAATTATTTTTCACTTGTTTTAATAAACTATTAATATAATAATTCATTAAAAAAGTCAAGTATATTTATTATTTACAAAGTAATTTTAAAAAACTCCAAAAAATATGTTTTTCCTCAAATTTCTCATCAAATGACTAAACTTATGCTTGATTGAGGAATTTCTTTGAATGGTACTATCCACTTCATTTCACTCTATGGATTACACAACTGTCATTTTTCTAAAAGTTGTGACCCATCAATATATTTTAATTTCTTAATCAACCATAATGAATTAGAATAACAGTTATCCTAAATTTATTGCTTTATTAATAGCCTATTTTTTATTTCATGGATTGAATGGTATTTTTCTAGATGTCATACATCGATAAATCGTAAAATTATTGATAGTGTAGTATTCTATTTTATCTATATAGTGTAAAGAACATATATTTCATTAAATGGATTCTATTGAGATTTTAATTAGAATCACTAGATACCCCTTTATATTCAATGGGTTTATTTTGCATATTAATGAAATTATGAATGTTTTCATTACATGATATCATTTCAATGGGATATGTAAACTAATTTGTTTCAATGGGTTCATTGTAAAATCCATGACATTTTATGGAACATATTTATATATATATAATATGGATAATTACCTTTGGTTCCAATATCACCCTCTAATTGTAATGGCTCGGACCTCTGCGGCCCATTCCTTTGTCAAAAAGAAGGCCACGAAGTCTTCTGGAGGGTAAAACGGACTTTTCCCACACATTCCAGAATTTTGAAACTACATGTCGTGTAGTTTGAGTACACGGCATGTAACCCCTTGCAAGGTATACCCCATGTTGGATCCGTGTCTTTGTCATGTGAAATAAGTGGGTACACGCCGTGTGTCCAGTACTACACGCCATGTAATCCTTCCCCACGTACACGTTACTAGTCAACATCCGTGTGCCGTGTTGGAGCCATGTACCTTCCATGTGAAATAAATGGGTACATGCCATGTGCCCAAACTACACGCCGTGTAGTCTTTCCCCAAGTATGTGTTACCCTCAAACCGTGTGTTGACCAGTCAACGGCCGTGGAGCCGTGTTGGAAGCCACGTGGAGACTGTGTAAAATAACCGAGTACACGCCATGTACCATAAAGTACACGCCGTGTACCATAAAGTACACGCCGTGTACTTTTACTTTTCTTGCCTAAAAAATGAGGGGTCCCCTCCTCCTTTTCAACTCAACCCTCTCCTCCCCTTTCCTCTGAGCAGTGTTCTCCCAAGAGACTCGAAGGCTCTTTCTTCCATAACTTCTTTGTCCGAGCACCGATTTACGATCTTTCAGCGGCCACGGGATTGTCACGAAGGGGAAGAACTTATAATCTTGGATCCATTGTATTTCCTTCGGCCTTTCCTTTCCAACTTCCACCCGAGGAGGTTTTTCTGGGACTCAACGCAAGTGACGGACGCCGACGGACATCTTCTAAAGTTGATCCGGGGGAGCATTGCAATTAGAACCAATTGAGGTAGGGATCTTAACTTCGTCTCTATAAATTGTGCATCATGCGGGGTGGGTATCCTCTTATTTTGATGAGACACAGTTGAACCTTTAAATAAAGATATTAACTGGTTAAAGAACGGGGATGGGGAAGTTGTTATATTTATCTTTGTTTATCCTATTGATATATTGTGAAATGAATGAGCTTATGAATACTGAAAATCACGGTCGTTGGGGGCATATGCTTGCGCAATTAAATGTTGCCCTATCCTTCTAGACCATTTTGTGGATGGAATCTTTGTGGAATGTGGAAATTGGTTAATCACGTAATGTTGGCTGTTTAAAATCTGAAACCCTTGTGTGATCACCCCGGTTAAACAAAATGGAATAATGAACATGTGGTTTTTTGGCCTAATTACTGGTGTGTGAAAGGGAGGGGTGAATCCTGAGTTATTACGAATAGAACAGGCAGCAGGGCTGTGGTAAATGATGTTAAAAGGGCGATGATGTGGCACGAACATTGTTTTGTGAGTTGTTGTGCTTATTGTGGTTGGTAGCGGCTCTGCAGGGATGGGTTTGAATGTGAATGGGCTATGGGTTGTAATAAATAAAAAGTGGAAGAGTTAATGAATGGTGGGACATGGTAATGGAATAGGATTAATAATCAATGGGTTGGTTGGTTGATAAGAAGCACTAGGTTGTGTTGCTTGTGTTTTCCTACATTGATTTGTGGATGAAAGGTATATGTTTTACGAACTATCTATGGGGTTGGTTGTGGATAGTTTCCCAGTAGTTAAGGAACTAAATAAACTATTTCTGCTGAAACGTGAAAACCTAAATGGGGTTGGGGTTGTTTGTTGTATGCATGCTTCGTAGTAGCAGTGTCGAGGCATGTGCTCAGTTTCTCTGTTTAGAAGCCATAGGTTGGGTTGTGTGTTTGGTAAACATATATATATATGTATATTTTGTGTTTCATCGCACCCCACCCATGTTGAGAAATTAGTGCCGAACACTCCCATCTCATGGTAGATGGTGTTTTCCCTTAGTTACTATCTCCTTCCCGCTTCTTCTCCCCTAGGCTGTGATGGCTTGAGGCGACCTTACACTTAAGACTCTTCGGGTAGATTTCGATTAGGGTGGTTTTATGCCAATACTCTTCGGGCAGGTTCTACTATTTCCCAAGAATCTTTGGGATGAGGCCTAGGTGTGTGCGGGCGGGATACGTGGTTGTGAGGCCTAGGTGTGTGCGGGTGGGATACGTGGTTGTGAGGCCCAGGTGTGTGTGGGCGGGGAGAGTGTGGCAGCGTCAGGATGTTCGTCATTAGGAAGAGAATATAACTAATGGGAAATGGTGCGGGGTACCCAATACTCTTGTTCATGTATACTACTACCTGTTGTGATTGTGTTTTCTGTGAGTGTGACTGGTGAGGTTGGGTGGATAGAATTTCTTGCAAGGTTTATTCTATTGTTCTCACAGGACATTAGGATGTCTCCCCACTTGTGCATGAGACCTTTTGGTTTCCCTCCTAAGTATACTTGTATGCTCACCCTACGTTTACATTCAGGTTTCTAAGAGGACTACCAGGGCCATGCGGGACCCTACTAGTCGGACAGTTGGAGTTGTTTTTGTTGTTGTACACTTGTTTTTTTGGTATTGTACTTTGAGCTTTCTTGTACTTTCATCTTGTTATAAAATTGTTTAAACATGCATGTGGTCTTGGTTTGGGTTTATTTATATACACTTGTTCTTTTCCATTTTTTGGTGGTTGGCTTTTCCTATTTCCTGATCATAAAATAATAAAAGGTTAATGCCTCCCATATTTGAGAAAACTCATACCCTTGGTGCTAGTCGCCAACCTGGGGCCTACTGGAGGCGGGACTTGGGGGTCATTATCTCCCTTTCACCATTTCCAGCTCAGGAGGGGCATCTTTGGTGGGAGGGGGTCGTGACAGAATGGTATCAGAGGTGATGGTTGAGAGATAGGAGGGAGTCTCGAGTTAGGCATAGTGAGGATTGAATGGGATGGTTGGGAAACAGTGTTAGTTAATCTTGGTTCATGACATAGGCCAGGGAAGGCCGGCTAGGACATAGGATTTTAGGGCCCCCTGTGATCTGATGCAAGGACTATGAGCCTACCGAATGACCAAGTGAGACTACATTTATTACAGGGTAGAGACCCTAAGGAAGGTACATGCATCATCATGATTGTGTTTTACATGATTTGGATGTTATGGGAATGAAATTGAAATGAAAATACTAAAATAAAACCTTGAGAAATTTCCTTACTACTTGGGCTTAGACAGTCTTTGTTTACCATATAGCTATGGCACCTGGACGTCATCCCTGGGTGGCTCAGACGGCCAAGGCCCAGCAGATTCAGACAGTTGATCAGTTGAGGATTGACCGAGAGGAGGAAGATAGCCAGTGGCAGAGGACTCTCCGTTATTTTCAGCGGCAGACCCTCAAAAAGTATGAGGGTAGTACTTCAGATACGAAGATGGAGGGGTGGCTTGAGGATATAGGTATCACTTTTACCTTGATTTAGGCACCGAGGGAGTATTGGGTTCCCCTAGCAGTCAGTCAGCTGAGAATTTCAGCACGACAGTGGTGGACGCTCTACCTCGGAGAGAGGATAGAGGCAGAAGTTTCATGGGCTGACTTTGAGAAGGAATTCCGAGAGGAATTCCTTTCTACCATTATCAAGGTGGTGAAGTGGCAAGAGTTACTCTCCCTTCAGCAGGGGAGTATTTCAGTATGAGAGATGGGGATCAAGTTCAAGGATCTCCTGTGCTTTACTCCGGAACACTTTCCAGATGAGGAGCCTCGAGCGAGACGTTTGGAGGTGGCGCTTCGTCCTTCGCTCCAGTATGTTGTCACCACCTTCACCCTTCTGACGTACTTGGCGGTAGAGTAGAAGGCAGAGGTTGTAGAGAGGATCCACTCGCTAGGAGGTGCAGCACGAGAGGGGATCCAGACGGGCTCGTCGAAGGGGAAGGCAGTCAGTAGCAAGTCTCCTGCGACGGGACCTTCCAGGTTCAGGCCAGTGGGGAGCAGGCCCCAGAAGTTCCAGTTCAGATCTTCTTGTCCTCATCCCTTTTTCCCAAACCCAGGACTGAAGTGTTTTTCTTATGGTGGTTTCGGGCACGTTTAGAGTTGGTTCCCGACCCAAGCTCAGTACGGTGGAGGTGGGCATATTCAGCGCCCACCTCAACAGCACCAGTTGTCGACGAGGCCCTTCCAGCAGCAGCAGGACCACGCTCCTCCGAGGGCAGACATTGCGGGAGGAGGCCGACATCAGGGTGCTCCTTAGGGACCTCGACTAGGGTGTGGTCTGGGAAGTGGATGACATCAGAGAGGAAAAAGAGCTGGGCATGGACAGTTGCACATAGTAGAGTTGATAGCTTCGGCAGGACCAGAGGTGGTTCGAGGTACTATTTGTTTGTCCAGCACTCTTTTTTCTGCTTTTTTCGATTCGGGAGCTTCGCACTCCTTTGTTGCACCTGCTCTAGCCCATGATTTGGTACTATACGTAGGGAGACTTTCTGTACCACTGGTGCTGAGTACACCAGTTGGAGGCCAGACCAGCGTATGTTGTGTTTTTCCGGGGATGTGGGCTAACGTTGGGACCACATCGATCTAGTGGGGACCTTCTTCTATTACAGATGTAGCCATACGATGTAATCCTAGGAATTGACTGGTTGTTTTCTATTAGTGTCATTATCGACTGCTGCCGAAGAAGAGTCGTGTTCTCCGACATGGACGAGCAGTGTGTAGGTTTTTTGGGCGAGAGGAGCTATCAGGTGGGAATTCGGCATCTGGAGCCTCTCCTTTCCTTGTTAGGCAGGTTATCAGTGGTTCTAGTAGATACAAAGATGATGGATGTCCCGGAGGTTGAGGGGGAGTTCCTCGATTTTTTTGAGGAGGTTGTAACTCTACCCCCCTGACGTGATGTTGAGTTCGGGATAGACTTACAACCTGGTTCCCGTCCGATTTCGATGGCCCCTTATCGGATGGCCCCATCAGAGTTGCGGGAGTTTCAGATTCAGATTGATGATCTGATGGAGAAAGGTTTTGTTCGACCCATCATATCGCCACAGGGTGCTCCAGTTTTGTTCATGAATAAGGCAGATGGTGGTCTCAGGATGTGCATAGACTACAAAAGGTTGAACCAGGTAACGGTCAAGAACCGCTACCCCCTTCCAAGGATAGATGATCTCTTCAACCAAATGAGGAGAGCAGGTTGGTTTTCCAAGATTGATCTATGATCTGGATATCATCAACTGAGGGTAAAGGACAGTGACATCTCGAAGATGGATTTCAGGTGCAGGTATGGGAACTTCGAGTTTGTAGTAATGTTGTTTGGAGTTACAAATTCACCAGTTGTGTTCATTGGACTTATGAACTTTGTCTTCTGTGATTTTATGGACAGGTTTGTCATTGTGTTTATCAATGACATCCTGATCTACCCATGATCAGAGGAGAAACATGTTGAGCATCTCAGGGAAGTCTTGGAAGTCCTTCTACACCACCAGCTTTACTGGAAATTGTCAACGTGTAATTTCTTGACACAAGAAGTACACTTCCTTGGGCACGTGGTGTCTCAGCATGGAGTGTCGATGGACCCATCGAAGGTGCAGGTAGTTGTTTCTTGGGCAGCACCCAAGAGCGTGGCAGAATTTAGTAGTTTCCTGGGGTTTGCAGGTTACGGTTGGAGGTTCGTTTCAGACTTCTCTCGAGTTGCTGCTCCATTAACAACTTTGACTATGAAGAACCAGGTCTTCCTATGGAGCGAGTATTGCCAGAAAGCTTTCGACTATCTGAAGTAGAAGTTGGTCAGTGCTCCCGTACTCAGGTTTCCATAGGAAGGGTTTTTGTATGAGGTGTTTTTTGATTCTTTTGGCCTTGGTTTGGGGTGCGTGCTAAGGCAGAAGAAGGGAGTGATCTGTTATGGGTCTAGACAGTTATGCCCTCATGAGCGTAACTATGCCACCCATGACCTAGAGCATGCAGCAGTAGCGTTCGCACTGAAGTTGTGGCGACATTACCTCTTTGGGGAGCACTTTGTGGTCTTCTCAGATCACAAGATCATGCGTTATATCTTCTCCCAGCATGACCTGAACCTACGGCAGTAGATATGGGTCAAGTCTCTCCACGACTATGACTTTGAGATCTCTTACACTGAAGGTAAGGGCAACGTTGTGGCTGGTGCCCTGAGAAGGAAGTCGCATAAGGAAGTGGTTCGGGAATCCAGTGATGCTTGGAAGGCGATGGGAGAGTTGGATACCTTACACTTGGATGCTAGTGTAGAAGGTGTTAGAGGCTGTTTGTTTCAGATGATGGTGTAGTCCTCCTTGTTGTAGTAGGTGGAAGAGTCTCAGTGGGGGGACTCCGAGGTGGAAGTATGCGGGATCGTGTCCATAAGGGGAATGCTCCAGAAGGATGTTTAGAGGACAGGTGACATCAGATGCTTTTCCATGGAAGGTTGTTTGTTCTAGAGGCAATGGGTGATGAAGTTCTTCGTGAGTTACATTTCTCAGCCTTGGCGGTACATCCAGGAATTTCAAAAATGTACCGAGACCTGAGGGAAAAGTTTTGGTGGCCCGGGGTAAAACGGGCAGTGGCGGAGTTTGTGGATAAATTCCTAGCGTGTCAGCATGTGAAGGATGAACACCCTGTTCCCAGTGGGTTGTTGCATCATGTAGATGTCCCCGAGTGGAAGTGGGATGACATCTCAATGGACTTTGTCACAGGACTACCCAGAGCTCAGGGTGGTTATGATGCTATCTGGGTAGTGGTCGATCGACTGACGAAATCAGCCCACTTCTTAGAAATTAAGGAGTCAGGCCCGGTGAGTACCATAGCACAGAGGTACGTAGACCAGGTGGTGAGTTTGTATGGAGTTCCAAAGACCATCGTCTTAGATCGGGATACTCAGTTTACCACACGAGTCTGGAGGGGGTTACATCATGCTTTTGGAACCCAGATATGCCTTAGCACTGCATTCCACCCCCAGACCGATGGGCCGACAGAGCAGACTATCCAGACACTATAGGACATACTGCGAGCATGTGTTCTGGATTTCGGAGGATCATGGGTATGCCACATGACTTTAGTAGAGTTCCCCTACAACAACAGCTTCCACTCTACTATTGGAATGACACCGTTTGAGGCTTTGTATGGAAGGCCATGTCGTTCACCCATTTGTTGGGCAGAGGTTGGTGAGACAGGTGCTCTTGGGCTAGAGGTAGTGCAGAGCACCACCGAGAAAGTCCAGCTTGTGCGTGAGAGGATGAAAGCAGCCCAGGACCGACATAAGTCTTATTCTGATCGTTGGAGGAGTCCCTTGGAGTTTAATGTGGGTGATCATGTGTTCTTGAAGGTTTCCCCTCGATGGGGGTAGCGGAGGTTTGGGAAATAGAGAAAGCTATCACCTAGGTTCATCAGACCTTTTGAGGTGCTGAGGTGAGTCAGTGAGGTGGAATATCAGCTAGCCCTGTCACCTCAGTTGAAGAAGGATCATGATGTCTTCCACATCTCCCATCTTCGTCGATACTTACACGACGACTCTCACGTTATCGACTGGGGAGAGCTATATATGGGAGACGATGCGACCTTCGAGGAATGACTAGTCAGAATAGAGGATCGTAAAGATATGGTGCTCCATGGACGAACCATTCTGTTGGTTCGTGTGTTTTGGAGGCATGGCGGCCTCGAGGAGAGCACTTGGGAGCGGGACACCTAGATGCACACTCAGTACCCAGAGTTTTTTTGACTTTTCTTTTCCCTAGTTCTTCATATCTTTGCGTTGATGTTATACTTTTTACCTTTGATATATGAAAATATTGGCTTGTCAGTTGCGAGACCTTTTGTTTCCTTGTTCTCTGGAAGTGTGTAGCATGTTTGGCTGAGTGGGAAAAAGGGAAAAACCTGATCCTTAATCGAGACGCATTAATGCGGATGCGATTGAACCCGTGCGGGTGAGACAGTGCCGCCTAAAGAGGATAATATCTCGACATAGGAGAAGGAATTTCCCCAAACCACATGTTCGGGCAGTGTGTTGGTTGTGTGGTGTTGGGGGTAGTGCGAGTTGAAAAATCCTAATGTATGAAAGTGGGAAGACCCAATTTCTTAATCGAGACGCATTAATGAGGATTCGATTAAACCCGTGCAGGCGAGTCAGTGCCGCCTAAAGCAGATAATATCTCAACATAAGAGAAGGAATTCCTAACGCATATGATTAGGGTTGTTGGTTGGGTTCCTGTTATAACGAGAACCCTAATAGGTATCTTGTTGGGTTCTTCTGGGTTTGTTTTTGAATTCTCAAGGATGAGAATGTTTTAAGAGGTATCTAATGTAATGGCCCGGACCTCTCCGACCCATTCTTTTGTTAAAAAGAAGGCCACGAAGTGTTTTGGAGGGTAAAATGGACTTTCCCCACACTTTCCAGAATATTGAAACTACACGCCGTGTAGTTTGAGTACACGCTGTGTACCCCCTTGCTGGGTATACCCCGTGTTGGAGCCATGTCTTTGCCGTGTAAAATCAGTGGGTACACTCTGTGTGTCCAGTACTACATGTCGTGTAGTCCTTCCCCACGTACGCGTTACTAGTTAACGGTTGTGTGTCATGTTGGAGCTGTGTCCTTGCCAAGTGAAATAAATGGGTGCACGCCGTGTGCCCAAACTACATGCCGTGTAGTCCTTCCCCGCGTATGTGTTACCCTCAAACTGTGTGTTGACCAGTCAAAGGCCATGGAGCCGTGTTGGAAGCTGCGTGGAGACCATGTAAAATAACTGAGTACACGCTGTGTACCATAAAGTACACGCCGTTTACTTTTTCTTTTATCTCCTATAAAAGGAGGGGTCCCCTCCTCCTTTTCAAACCACCCCTCTCCTCCCCTTTCCTCTGTGCAGAGTTCTCCCAAGAGACTCGAAGGTTCTTCCTTGCATAACTTCTTCGTCTGAGATCCGATTTACGATCCTTCAGCTGCCACGGGATCGTAACGACGAGGCAGAACTTCTATGTTTGGATCTGTTGTCTTTCCTTTGTCCTTTACTTTCCAACTTCTACCCATGGATGTTTTTCTGGGACTTGACTGAAGTGACGGATGTCGACGGACGTCTTCTAAAGTTGATCCGAGGGAGCATTACGATCAGAACCTGTTGAGGTAGGGATATTACCTTCATCTCTTTAAATTGTGCATCATGCGATGTGGGTATACTCTTGTTTTCATGAGACAAATTTAAACCTTTAAATAAAGATAATAACTAGTTAAAGAACGGGGATGGGGAAGTTATGATGTTTATCTTTGTTTATCATATTGATATGTTTTGAAATGAATGAGCTTCTGCCTACTGAATATCATGGTCGTTGGGGGCCTTTTCTTGCGCAATTAAAATTTGACCAATCTTTCTAGACCGTTTTGTGGATGGAAACTTTGTGGAATGTGGAAATTGGTTAATCACGTAAAGTTGGCTGTTTAAAATCTAGAACCCTTGTGTGATCACCACAGTTAAACAAAATGGAATAATGAACATGTGGGTTTTTGGATTGATTACTAGTGTGTTAAATGGAGGGGTGAATCATGGGTTGTTACGAATAGAACAAGCAGCAGGGTTGCGGTAAAGGATGTTAAAAGGGAGATGATGTGGCGCGATCTTTGTTTTTTTGGTTCTTGTGGTCATGGTGGTTGGTAGCGGGGCTGCAGGGATGGGTTTAATGTGAATGGTCTATGGGTAATAATAAATAAAAATTGGAAGAGTTAATGAATTGTGGGTCATGGTAATGGAACAGGATTAATAGTCAATGGGTCGGTGGGTTGATAAGAAGCACTTGGTTGTGTTTCTTGTGTTTTCCTAACTTGTTTTGTGGATGGCAGGGATATGTTTTACGAACGATCAATGTGGTTGGTTGTGGATAGTTTCCCAGTAGTTAAGGAACTAATTATACTAATTTTGCTGATACGTGAAAACCTAAATGGGGTTGGGGTTGTTTGTTGTATGCATGCTTCGTAGTAGCAGTGCTGAGGCATGTGCTTAGTTTCTCTATTTAGAAGCCATAGGTTGGGTTGTGTGTTTGGTATACATATATATATATCTGTATCTTTTGTGTTTTATCGCACCCCACCCGGGTTGAGCACTTAGTGCCGAACACTCCCATATCATGGGAGAGAGTGTTTTCCCTTAGTTAATAGCTCCTTCCGGATTCTTCTCCCCTAGGATGTGATGGCTTGAGGCGACCTTACTCCTAAGACTCTTAGGGTAGGTTTTGATTGGGGTGGTTTTAGCCCAAGACTCTTCGGGCAGGTTCTACTGTTTCCCAAGAATCTTCGAGATGAGGCCCAGGTGTGTGCGGGCGGGATACTTGGTTGTGAGGCCCAGGTGTGTCCGGGTGGGATAACTGATTGTGAGGCCCAGGTGTGTGTGGGCGGGATACGTGGTTGTGAGGCCCAGATGTGTGCGAGTAGGATACATGGTTGTGACGCCCAGGTGTGTGCAGGCGGGGAGAGTGTGGCCGCATCATGACATTCATCGTTAGGAAGAGAAGCTAACTAATTGTAAATGGTGCGGGGTACCCAATACTCTTGTTCTTATATACTACTACCTATTCTGATTGTGTTTTCGGTGAGTGTGGCTGGTGAGGTTGGGTGGATAGAATTCCTTTCTAGGTTTCTTCTGTTGTTCTCACAGGACATTAGGATGTCTCCCCACTTGTGCACGAGAGCTTTAGGATTCCCTACTAAGTATACTTGTATGCTCACCCTGCGTTTGCTTTCAGGTTTTCAGGAGGACTACCAGGGCCATCTGGGACCCTACTAGTCGGACAGTTGGAGTTGTTGCTGTTGTTGTACACTCGTTTCTTTTAGTATTGTACTTTGAGCTTTCTTGTACTTGCACCTTGTTATAAAATTGTTTAAATATGAATTTGGTATTGGTTTGGGTTTATTTCTATACACTTGTTCTTTTTCTTTTTTGGTGGTTGACTTGTATTATTTCCCGATCATAAAATAATAAAAGGGTAGTGCCACCCATATTTGTGAAAACTCATACCCTTGGTGATAATCACCAACCCGGGTCCTACTAGAGGTGGGACTTGGGGGTCATTATCTCATTTTCACCATTTCCAGCTCAGGAGGGCCATCTTTAGTGGGATGGGGTCATGACACTAATGCATTGGTTTTTATTGATATCTATTGATACAGAGAGGAATGGAAATATTGGGTTTGTTCGTGTAGACATGAGAAAAATAAGTTTCTCATATTTTTATGCATGTACATAATAACATTTTCATATATTCATGGGAATAATGAATCTTCTCCCAATTATTTATTATCTTTGTCTTCTGAAAATTTTCTACATTTATTTTATATTGAGGATAGTTTACATTACTTGTTTATACATCTTTTAAATATTATTTTGCACCATTATATATTCCATGAAATGTTCAACACAACAACATTAAAAGGCTTTTGAGGTGGGTTTTTAGCAGAGGTTCATTAAACCACCACTATTCCTTATTTTCAATCCAAAAACTCCCCCACCCTTCTCCCCCAACCCCCGCGAGACCCCCCTGGAGACCCCAGAATCCCTATCACCTTTCCACCTCGCTGCCTCACCAACATTCTAGTAGCTTGGAGGTGAGTTTAATATTATTTATTACATTTTTTTGTCATACTTGTGGTGTGAATTTTTTGAGTTATCACCTAAAATATAGATGGTCAAGACTAGATTTCTATTATACTTTAGTGTGTTGGAATGGATACATCCTTGTTTTAATTTCTATAATTAGTAAATCTAATTATGTACCATTGTGTGTATCAGTATTTGGTGAAAATTGGTTACATTCATGATAATTTTGTAATGATGCATTTTTTATGAGCTCTTATATGTTCATTGATAATTTTTTTGCTCTGATTATGGATTCTTTCTTTTTATTATTTAGTATACTTTTCTTGGTCCCATGAAACTACTTATCAATTTTTGTTCCCCTAATTTTCTGGTGGATTTTCTATGTTCTAGGTCCCCATTACAATGCATACATGATTCAAGTATGCCATTGGTATTTTTAAATCATTTAGGCTAACAAATAAACATCAATGTTTTCTGAAAATAGGTACAATCTATCCGTCATTGAATTTTTTTTTGATTAATTAAATCCTTACCCAGAAATATCAAACTATCATTTATATTTACATTCTATGAAATAAATATACCTTATAAAATCCACTTCAATTCTATTCCATGAAAATAAAATTTTATTAATCTTTCTTTTTAGCTGACTCCTCATTGATTCCTTAAATTATAAAAGTATTAAATTCAAATGTATTTTTAATACCAATTCATTGACATAAATTCCTGAAAGACTTATACCAACTTTTTTGTTTCATGTGATATGTGGAATTATTGAAACCTTGTCCCATTTTATTAGTGGAAATGTATGTGTACCAGGATGAAAGTACATTTTATGACATTATAATTATTTTTTATAATTTTAATTTTTTTTACCCATTTAATGTATAACTAAGTTGATTCTTTAGAGAGAGTTCTTATTTAAAACTAATTTAATATGTAATAGATAAAACACCCCTTGGATGTTAGTTTCAAGTAGTATGATTTTTCAAATGGTATATATAACAAAAAATGATTAAAATACATCAAGATAATATTTGAAGCATGATTTAATGAGATATAAAATCATAAAATATTTCATTTTTGGAAATGAAATGATTTTAAAGTAAAAGAATGTTTTTTTGATGAAAAACGTTTGATATTGGTTTTGGAACTGAAAGGCATGTTTTGAAACATTAAAATGGGGTTTATTTATTTAATAGATTGAATTATTGATTGTATTGAATGATAACCCAAATTATGACTAGTTTACATGAAGCACATGGGAATAAAGGTAGTTAGGGGAAAGAATATTCGTGATAGGTAAATTGATATTTTACGTCGAATTAATGATGAAAATGAAACAAAACTACTTGAGGGAAGGTAGATCATTCTTTGGGGTGTTATCATATTCCCCCTAATATTGTGGATCTAAGGAGTGTGTGTACACATAGAGTCATATTTAACTGAGATTCTTGTAAAGCCTAGGGACTGGTAATAACCCTATATGTTATCACCATGGTTTTATTTTTGAAAATGATGTAAAATAATTTATACATGCCCATTTCTGATTGAAATGGTTTAAACATGTCTATTTTAATAGAAATGTTTATTCACTTTTATTTTGACATAGTTTTTATGTCTCCCAAATTTAATGGAAATTAACTTTGAAACAAGTTTTAAAATAGACATTGAAAGGTTTTATCAGTCATCATTTTATTAAAATTGAAAAAATATGTCCATGTTAAATTTTATTTAAAAATGACAAAATTTGGTTTATTTGTTATTGATTGATTATGAAATTATCGATGATATCCTACTGATATTTTTATCACACACTAGGTTTTCCATTAATAATCTATATATTTTATTATTTATGGTCTATGAGTATGGAAAGAGCCACTCATAGGTGGTGGATGTTCATAATTAGATAGACATAGGGAGTTAGTGTTGACTGGTGGAACATGCAGTCCACTTTTTAAATGGAGTTTCTAGGTTGTGATATTAAGGGTTGAATTGATGAAACGTACCATTTTTAGACTTGTATCTATTTATTGGTGCTTTTATTCCTCATGTAGTGTTTGAAATAACAACTATTTTTCATTTTATATTCTTTAAATTTTCAAGATTAGTTTTACTTATGGTGAGATCATTCCTTATGGTTTGTTTTGATTCCTTAACACTAGTCACCAGCCTCTGGGGATTTGGAACACCATTGGGATATGTAAAAACTAGATTATGTTCCTCTTAGGCAGGTTATCATGGTTGGTTTGTAACAAATTGGTATCAAAAGCACTCATGCCCCTTCTTTGAAATTTCATTATAGTTTGGGATTTCTTTGTAGACATGAGAGTGTATTTTTGACTCTTAATAAGTTTATTATGAGAAATATCTTGGCCATATATCATATTAAAGTTCCTTAAGTTACCATGGGCTATTAGAAAATAGTGTCTTTGAGTATTCTCTTTGATCTAATAATAGACTTTTTCCAAATCATTAACATATTTATATATTATTTCAACTATTATATATGAATATATTTCCCTATTTATTAATAGTTTTGTGTTTTATTTTTTTAATATTTTGTTGGAACATTGTGATATACATGGATAAATGCTGGATCACATTACTGAGGAACACAACTCTATATGTTAAGGGTTTAGAGGAGTTTTTAGATTTTTCAATTTCCAATAGAT
This sequence comes from Viscum album, assembly GCA_963277665.1. NCBI lineage: Eukaryota > Viridiplantae > Streptophyta > Magnoliopsida > Santalales > Viscaceae > Viscum > Viscum album. Next base: position 797,494,350 of record OY728157.1, read on the forward strand.
CCATTGAGGGGGAATAATATGTATATGTCATAAATGTAAATTTAGAAAATGGTTGAAGAGAGATGATGTTTATGAACATTTAATATTGAAGAAATTCCCTGGTGAACATTTTTTTGGATTTGGAACATAAAATCGAATGTTATTGAAAGGTTGAGTGCTGATATCAATCCAAAGAATGAGCTCCTAACTTAGTCGACAATGGGAAATGAAATGAAAAACCTTATAAATGATCCATTTGGAACTGCAAGACACCACCATCAACATCAAAACATATCAGAACAACTAGATGAGGGTGCTACAAATAGCAACATTTCAAGTGATTTTTTTGAGACTTTTGGACAACTAGATGATGATTATAACATATATGTGGATCCTCCTATTTTTTATGTGGTTTCTAATGTAAGGGAAAAAAAATCCTTGATTAAAATATGTTTCATGTTTTTTTAATGATAGAAATCAAGATCTGTATAGTGGATGTTTGAAATACTCAAAACATTCTTTTCTTATAATGTTATACCATATAAAATGTCTATGTATAATTAAAAATAATGTAATATCCATCATATTGGAATTTTTTTGGGACACATTCCGCAAAGAAAACCCCCCCCATGTATTTTTATGATATGAAAATAATTGTTAACAGTCTTGGTTTGAATTATAAAAAATACATGTGGGTCCCAATGATTGTATGGTTTATTGGAGAGACGATTCAAGTAGACAGGATTGCAAAAAAAATTTCTTCTTCTAGATAGCATTGAATGGGTGATGTAGAAAGTCTGAATCAACATAAAACCCTAAAGAAGAAGAAAAAATAACACACCTGCAATGGTTTTGCGTAACTTTTCTTTTAAATTCTCGATTGCAAAGATTATTCATGTCATTGAAAACTGCCGAACACATGAAGTGACATTCTGTAGATAACAACAATGATGGGTTAATGTAAAATTCATGATATTCACAATCATGGAAGTCATTTTATTCATTACATCCATATTTTATATCTGATCCTATGAATTTTTTTTTTAGGATTGGTTGTCGATTGATTCAACCCATTTGGGACTTTTAGTACCAGGTATAGCATTTGGCCATTTGTTTTGATCCCTTACAATTTTCCTTTATGGATGTGTAAGCAACAAACATCTTTTATCATCTCGATTTTTATTCCTGTAAAAAATGCATGGAAATGATATTGATGTATAACTTTAGCCTTTAATTGAAGAATTACAGGAGTTTTGGAGAAACGGGGTTGAGACATTTGATGCTTCTTCAAAAAAAATGTTTAAAATGCATGTTTCATAAATGTGGATCATCTGTGACTTCCCAAGGCTTGGGAATTTATCTACTTAGAACACTTACACGGGTGTGGATTTTCCTATTTGTAACATTGATTTTGAGCCCAAATGGCTTCCTCACAGTTGAAAATGGTGTTACTTGGGCCATAGAAGATTTCTCGATGCATCTCATAGATTTTGGCTGAACATATCAAAATTTAACAGTTTCATTGATAGTAGACCACCTCCAAAGTTGTTAACTGGTTCTGAAATATTGAAAAAACTTGGAAAAATTGAAACCAAATTTGGGATGGATTATCATTTGAATGATATTGAGAAATGGGTTTGAAGTCCATTGTTAAGTGAAATCGGAATGCAAAAATAGAAGAAAAATTGTATATTCTTCAAATATCTATATTGAGAATTAAATTTGTTTCACCATAATCATGATGTGATTCATATTAAGAATAATTTTTGTGACAATTTAATCTACAAATTTCTTAATGATCATGGAAAGTCGAAGTATCATCTCAATGCTCGGACAACTTACAAGTAATGAACCTAAAACGTTATATCTGGCCAGATGAGATTGAAACGTATATTCTGACTTTTTTTGTAATGAAAAATAGGGATAAAGATACATTCCTTTGAGTTTTAAATCTTGTGAAAGTATCTGATGGGTATTCACATAACAAATCGAGGTGTGTTGACTTAAAAAATATTAATTTATATGGATTGAAAAGTCATGATTCCAATATTTTTTAACAGTAATAACTACCATTGGAAATGTGTACATTATTACCTAAAAATGTTACTTCTGGTGTACTCTAATTCTAAACATTTTTTAGAAAACAATGTGAGAAATATCATCATCAATTTGAGCTTCAAAACCATCATGAGGGGGATTTATTGACCCTTAGTGCAATTGATATGATATTTCCTCCATCATTTTTTAGTGGCGTGATGCATTTTATTGTGCATTTGGTTGAGGAAGCTAAATTTGGAGGCCCCATTAATTATCGATGGATATATCCAATAGATAGGTACTTTATTAATATTTTTCAGTTAAGTAAATAGTTTTTGGCACTTAATTAAATTCATAATTATGTTTGTTTATTTTATTTCAAAGATATCTTGGGAATTTAAAATCATACATGAGAAATAAAGCTCAACCAAAAATCCCTATTACTGAAGGATATTTGTACGAGGAGTGTCTTACCTTATGTTCTAGATACTTGGATTATATTGAGATGAGATTTAATCGAGTTGGACATGTTGAAGACACATCGACTCAATATGAAATACATGGGAAAACAAAAAATTCTTGTTATTGGCTGATCAGTTTGGAGTACTTCAAATGCTACACTGAGAGAAATTGAACTATTACAAGCATAGAGATATGTGAAACCTAATAATGAAACTTCATATCCATTTATTGAAGAGTTGATGATACAAACAAAGAGATAAATGAGAGGCCGAACATGAATTGAGAAAGATATATTGAAATCTGTTAATAAAAAGCTTATAGAATGGTTTGTGTGACATCTATGTTCATAAATATTGAAATAAATACAAATTTTAGGTTGACACAAAGATTTTTTTCTAATAAATTCTATTTCTTTTTTAGATCATGAGTACTGATACTCTAGCAGATTTTTTGGAAGATTTGAAGTTTCCATCTTGAGTTCCTCTAAAACAAGATAGAAATTTTGACGCATACAACGTGAATGGATTTAAATTTCATAAATTTGATCGAGAAGAGGGTTTGAAAACACATAATAGTTGTATATTTACATTTTATGATGTAGGATACTTTAGAAATATGACCGATATTATTCAATTAAACTACCATTTCTATTTTTAAGTTGTTTTATTAAAATTCAATTGAGTCAATATTATCAGATGTGTTAAAAAATATTACTTGAGATTTACCTCTCGAACTTCTCTCGCTTGATTGATGTTAGTGATCATGAACTGCATGATCTGTATATCTTATCATCATATGAAAAAATGGTATGTTATGTTAATGATGTTTTGGATGAGGGTTGGAACTTATTTTCTAACGTAAAACAAAGAGATTTGTATGATATGGGTGATAAAGTGGAAGATTTGACCTCTGAAATTGAATCTCATCAGCAAGAAGAACCAGAATTATTTGTACACCATGATATTAGAAACATTAGTCTACAAAGGTTAAATTAAGTGGATGATGTAATGTAGTATAGAACTAACATGATTGAAAAATAAAATGATTGTCTGTATAGTTATGAATTCATTTATCATCCAATTGTTTTATTTGTGCAATAATTCATTGTCATTGTTATGTATATTTTGTTTGTTAGTATCGTGCATCTGTTAACTTTTTAAATTTTTTCTGCATAATTTTTTAAAAATATCAGTTCTGAACATGCTTTTTTTTATTAAATGACAAGAATGCCAAGTAGAAAGCAATATATTTTTTCATCGACCATTGTGACAGTTGATGATTAATATGTCTCCCTCCCAATGAAATCTAAGACACCATCTTCTTTCCCCACTACACCATCTCTCACACCCTCTATGAGTGTCCCTTTAGTAGCTTTTTTATCATCCCCTGCTTTCGAAGCCTTAGTAGTTCGGGAGCAGAATGCCACTTCAAGTTCTTCATGGGGATATTGGAGGGTGGCTATTGTAAGATCAAATTTTAATATGAATAAATTAATTGCACCCTTTTTATACTAACTATTTTTTAATTAAATATAGAAACAATGAAAGTGTGGAGAAAAATATAAAAAGTTTATATGTATGGAATCTGACCGGAGAGAAGACAGTTGTCCCATTTGATTGATATGGGCTCCCTATGGATAACGCTGCTGGATTACTTAGCCAGATTTAAAGCCAGCTTGTCGTGGATCCTTTTTCCCTTCCTATTTCATATGCTGATTGGAGACATATGCATGCATGTTGGAAAAATGATGTTTTTGATTCCCAAATAATGTTAATTTTAATACACTATGGTGTTATTAAATTTCATGTTATTAAAAATTTCAAAATGAATTTTTGTGTACATATGTTTTTCCACTTTACGGTTGTTGATATGATAGCACAAAATTGAAAATTGAAAAATAATGGAAAACATGGAAATACATTAAATAGAGATTGTGGGGAGATGTCAAAAATAATTTTTTGACTGCCCAACAGATGTATGACCAGCTACCCGATGAGGTACAAAGAGAGAAACAAAATGTTTTTGTTTATAGACATCGTGATGAGAAAAAGATGGAATATAAGAATATATTACTATAATAATATAATTTAACATTTATACATATATATGAAGAGGTTATGGCCTTTAATACATTATTATTTAATTGAATTTTATTTATTTTATAATCTTTCAATAAATAATGCATCAAGTCATGTTAAGAAACTCATCCCTCACGCTGTGGGGTCAAAGAGTTCTTCTAGAACCCAATCTGCTATAGTAATATTTTCATTAGTTTAAACATTTATAAAACAATATTATTTGTTTAACATATTAAATTTTTTATTTATGTTTGTTTAATATTTTCATAGAGTTTAGGAAATGAAGCATCTCGAACAGAAGTGTGGTTGAATGTTTACCAAAAATCCGATGGAAGTTTTTTTAGTGGGCATACCAAAGAAGTAGGGGTATGAACTCATTTTTCATTATAATAAATTATTATTAGTTGTTAATATGTTAATATATATAGATTATAATATTAATTCTATTTTATTTATAGGTAAAAATTAAAGAACTATGGGATGAAAATCCTGTACAGTCCTACTCAGTCTCCCATGATGACCTGGTTGCTAAAGTCCTTGGGAAGGAGCATCCTGGTAGAGTGCATGGGATACGTTTGGGACCTGTACTATCTGATGCCTTTGGCAGGCCACCAGGGATTGTAGTTGTATTTACTCATATTTGTATTTAGTACATTCCCTGAGATACTAAGAGAGATATTGTTTCTATATGAAACACTATTCATGACCAGGGGGATCATATATCCACTTTATAGAAAGTGTTGATTGATTTATATCAGAAGATGACTAGATCTACCCCCGGTGGTATCGCATTGACTAGTGGTGAATAGGTAAATCACAAAATTCCAAATTAATTAGTTTGCAAAAAAAAATTTGGTTTCATATTTTAATATAAATTTAAAATAGTATATAATTATTAATATATATTCTTTCATGTGGCAGCAGAAAGTAGAGCTGGAAGTGGAGAGGGTGACGAGTTGTGTTCATCATCAGACCAAGTTTATATGTTTTCTTGATATGTTGGAATAATATGGTAACAATCGGTTTGTATATGTATCATTTGTGGAACATAGTTTCCACCAAACATTTTCATGACCTACAATTTTATTGATTTCTCATGTTTCCTTTTAGGTATTTTATTGATTTCTGATGTTCCCTTTTATGTCTTGATTTCTCCAGTGCAGTATGCACCATATATTTCGACTCTTTATATTCATGATTCATTTTTTAGGATGAATTTTTCGTAAAATTATTAGGTTCATTACCCAGGGATGAATGATCAAAATTATATCCTATATTAACACGAATCAATCCATTCATAGTTCTTTGAAAATGTCCTCTAAAAAATATGTCTCATGTATAAGAGGATAAGGATGATATGTATGATAACCATTATGTGAGAAAAAAATAAAAATAAATTATGTGAATGAGGAAGGGTCTCTTCTTTAGGGTATAACCAGTGTGATTATAATTTTCACCAAGGATTATTATAGGTGATCCCATCATCATTACATATATTCAAACATCATGAATCAATCCTCATATAGTTTTTATATGATACACTTCTTCATATTAGGTTCTTTCTTAGGGTTTGAATCATTTCTTTGTAACATAGGTTTATAGATAAAGAACCATATTCTATGTATCTTTATGTAGATTGGATAATATGTAGAGGAAGATAGGTCTTACTAGGTAGACTACTCTATAAAGTTTAAAGTGTTACAAAATAGTCCATTCATCACGTAGTTTAACATCATGTGAAAATGAGTAAAATGATCTATAGTTTAAGATCATATGAAAAATAACTTATTATAGGAGGTTTTATGTATTTTAAACTCATGATTAAAATTAAATGAACTTGTCTTGATGCCAACCCTATGGATGGAAAACCAATGTGAATAAAGAAACCCAGTCAATATGATAAATTGGTGGATTTGATATAGGGTTTTTTACTGGGTTTGAGATAGGAGATCTAAGAATAACTATATATCCCATGAAAATAGGAATCAATCTTTACATAGTTCTTATAATTTTCAGTAAAAATGATCACCTTGACTATGAATTTGATAAATAATAGGGAAAAAAATAAACTGAATGGGTGTAATGGGATGTACCCTTTATGAACCTCCCTTTATGCATTATCAAGTCTTGGGGATGTTTAGAGAGAGTTTTGTGGTGATATTGTGGTTTGAGGTGGTGTTTTATCCTTTTGAACACCACCACGGCTTATGCAATGAATTGTTTCGATATGAAGGATGTAGTTTTATATTGGGTGTACTCTTGTGTAAAATTGGATATATAACCATGAATTGGGGATTAAATGGTGTTATGCATGTTTTCAGAGTGGTTTTCCTATGCAACATGAGAATCTTGAAATGCCCTCAGGTGGGCATGGAATCTCGAAGGGCCACATGTGGAAAATTGGAAACCCAAGTTCACCACATTGTAGCCTTGGGCATGGCGAGGGTAAAATGGTAAGTAAATTGGAACTAGTTCATTGATTCTATACATGGAAGATTATAGAAGAACCAATATGGATTATACCACCCCATGTTCTAAGATTTTTGGGTGGCCAAATTCTCTTTTAAAATGGAAAAAATTATAAAACGACAATACGTGTTCTAAATCACACTTTTAGAAAACCCACCAAATATGTTTTGGATATTAACCATGTTTTGGTAGAGTATAGTGTTATTCACATATAAATAAGAGTTTTATTACCTCCTTGTTTTGAATTTTAGACTTTCCCTCAATTCATGATTGACCCTTACTCAACCTCCACTTCCCCTGTCACCTCCCTCGGTGTTCCAAACCACTTGGATCATAATGGATCATTTCTATTGCAGTTATTTGATTCATGATAGCACTCTCATTACCCATTACCCCCTCATTTTATTTCTATTATATTCAAGAGTTTATTATGGTGGTAATTCGCCTCTATTTTGTGGTTTTTTATGGGGTGTTATTATTAATTAGATTCAACAGTGATTCACTAGTGATCAGTGGTGGTTTATCCTTGGTTCTTTTTCATGTATCCTTGAATATTCAGTCAAGGTTGGGGATCATTCATCTCCCCTTATTTATATGTACATTTGGAAATATCATGATTTTTTATTTGTTTTGTTAAATGGTTCATATCATCTTAATAAATATAATAAGCAAGCTTAATTGAATTTAAAAGAGAAGGGAGAAATCACATGAGTTTTACATATTCTTATTATTTATTCTTATATGGCCACAATTACTTGGTTTTCCAATTATGACTTATTTTGAGATAGTGTGTTTTTTTTTGTTTTTATAAAACATTCTATGTATGTTTGTAGACCCTCACCACATGTGAAAACAACTAACAACATATATCAAACTATGAAATTGGATTCCCATGAAATATTTTATTTATGTGTGAATACCCTTCATAATAATTTCGTAATTATGATAAAAACTATTACTAAATCAAAATTATTTGTGGTAGTTGTTATGTTTGGTGGTTCTGATTTGTGGTGGTTGTGATGTGTGGTGGTTGTTATTTGGGGTGGTTTTGATGTGGGGTGGTTGTGATGTGGGGTGGTTGTGATATGTTGTGGTTTGATGTGTGGTGGTGGTGATGTGGGGTGGTTGTGAAGTGAGTTTTTTTGGAATGGGTGGATGATTTATTACATGTTTAGTTGTGAAGATTCCCAATAACTATAGAAAAATCTTTTAATGTTAACATGAGTAATGAAATATAATTAGATGGAATGATTAATGAACTCATATAATTAAAGTCAGAAGTTTGGTTAAAGTGATCATCTTTAAACAAGAAATGAATGTTTTTGTTGGAAGAATAAGTTTGGTAATTATAAATTCTAAAAATTTGTGGGACTAAAAATAAATATGAAATATGGCATGTGGGAATACCTTGTTTATATGGTGTAGTGAATTTATAGGTGGAAATATCAATAAAAAAATTGTGAATTGTTTTTTTTTCAATTGTGAATGGTCTTTTTCTGGGCATTAGTAATGGGATGCAGTATCAGTTGATTTTTTTTTTAAATCTGGCTTTAGTAGAGATTTTAACCGCCACTATAATTGTTTTATTTTACTTTCTGTGGAAGTTAAAATCGTCGCTGCAGTCAATAATTTAGCGGCGGTTTAAACAACCGCTAGACGGTTTTCATATTCCTTTATTATTTCGCGGTGGTTAACATGATTTTTGTGGGATTTTTTTTTGGCAAAACAAATTTTTTTAGATGTGGTTATAACCTCCGTAAATAAATCAGTTTGGCCGTGAAAAAACACGTGAAAACCATAAAAATGCTTCTAAATTCATCCACTACAATATTTTCCATAAACCACCTCTAAATTGAGGAAACGTCCACGTATTGTATGATGACACACACTTTAGCTGTGGTTTTTTGAAATCATCACAAAATCATATGGCGGTGTTTTAAGCCGCCGCCATTTCCAAAAAAATCGATGCTAAGTGGTCATTTTCATGTAGTTACATAATGAAAAATCACTTATTTTATTGATATAACAGTAGAATGTATCAGGATTATACACATATGATAATACTCTAACCCTTCATGACATGTTAGTAAATTTTTCCCTCACTGGGTATTTGAGACCACCCCTTTGTTTTCTTTTCCTTTCCACATAAAATTGTATGCAAGACTATATTTAGAAAGAAGATTTATGTACATATAAATTTTTCAATATTTTGAAGGCATAGAAAATTGAATATTATTATATTGGAACAAACAACCTTTTGGATGAGAAACACATGGGAGTTATTCCACAAAGAATCAAAACCTTCCATTCAAAAAAATTTCAAATTATTTTGAGATGTAATTATTAGAATATCATAATAATATAAAATCTTGATATGTTTTCCTTCAGATATATTAAATATGTGTAATACCACTAAGGTTAGTGTCCCTGTTAAAAACTAGTATTATGGTGCCTAGTTTCCAATAGATTCTCCTTGGGTTAGGTTCTTCTATTTGAACCACCTGGTACATAGTAACACTATAACTCGTAAATATTTGGTTATTCAGAATAATTCCCTTAATAAATTTTGATTTTCATTTTTCAAAAAAGATTAACCCCCATTGGTTATCATACATTTGTTTCATCCTCCATTTCCCCTTTAAATGGATTCACGGTAGTTATATTAACAGTACTCCATATCACTATTAATCATATTTAAATATAATATTTTAGAATCTCTAATGATTCAAAAAAAAAATACTATAATGATGGAAGACCGTTTTTCATCATAAATTATTCTATTCATTACACTTATTTTACGTAGTATGTTAGATAACCATTTTATTATGCCTGGTCTTTTTAAAAGTCACATTTTCCTTTAGTCTACTTCTGGACAAGAATCCATAGGTGATATATAGTAAATAACATGGTAGTATCATGAGTTTATCTTCCAATCTAGTATTCCATTATAATAATTGTATATGGAATAATTTTCTTTGATTATTGGTTACATTTAATATCCAACTGCGAGAATATTCTTCTTCCTTGGAATCTAAGGAACTCATCTTCAATTTAACTGGTATGTGATCCCCTTCATTATAAAATATTCATTATGGGTTATATTTTTTCAAATATAGTGTTGAGTGATTTAAATCTGAAACCAGAATATTTTCTTATAATAAATAATTCATAAATTATTTTATAGAAAAAAATTATGGGATTATTAACTCAATGTGAATTTTTATTAGACTGTAATTTTTTAACATATACAATTGTTAAATGTATGATAAATGATAATGTAAACTATGTAATTTATTTAGATAAAATATTTAAATTTAAAGAAGGGATTTATTTTTGTATTGATTGATTCCCACATAATTAAGACGTATAACATATTTTCATTGTATAATATACATCAAAATGATTTTAATCTCATAAAGGTGAATATTAAGAACATGTATAATGGTTATCATGTAAATAAATAGTAATCATAATGGTTGATGAAATTGTTTGATCTCCCAACATCCTAAATATAAAAAACTACTTCCTTTTTCTCCTTGAATGGAATGTTCATATCAGTTATTATGACTCTATTATACATGTTTCTATTTCACACAAATGGGATAGCTTGTTCACCCTAATAAAATTTTTGGCATATCTTACATATCATGTTAGTACTACGGTATATTACTCATTTATGACCAATCCCAAAATGTCTATTTGATTATTTTAGTTATAAATTATATGATTTAAAGTATAATTAGCATGTATTCAAATTTTAATATTTTTCTCATTGTTATTCTAGTCCTAGTATATTCATTAGGGGATGAAATATTGTTTGTAGAAAACCGTGTCAACCTACTAGGTATATCATAATCACACCCTAATTCATCCCCTATTGGGATGTTTGAAGACTCGTATTTATTTTACAGGACTAAATACAATGTATTTGAACATGGTTATTATCATAACAAGGAATTACAATCAGTTATTACACTTTTCACATTCTAGAGGGTGTACAAAGTGGACTCTTAATGGGTTTACTTAAATTTTATCAGGGTAAATTTAACATTTTGGGTCTATGTTTTGTGTTAATTGGTAATGAGTGGCATATAATAAATTAATATTGATAGTTCATGTCATGTACTCATGGATTATTGTTTATTTTATATATTTTAAAACACTTTTTTGTGTTCTTTAGTGTGTATCAGCCACATCATCCATCTGGTATATCATTCGTTATTATTTGTACATTCACTTTTTCTTTGTTATGTCTTAGTGTTCTTAGAGTGGTGTAGACGGTCCAATAAAGGTGTATCCCCTTGAAAATAATTCATTATGTTGAGGTGTAAAACTAAATCTCACCAATATTAATCTCAACCCTTTGTGTTTATAGTATCTTGTGTAAATTTATTGTTGTGAATGGGGTATCCTGGAAACCCAAAATTACATCATTTTGGTAATTCGTTCCCAATTGTTATAAAATAGTATTTGGGAACACATAAGGAAGAAACTGGAAATATAGCCTATTACAACAGGTTTAAATATTTATTATAGGTTCGGGAAATATATTTTTGTATTCACTAATGGATCCCTAAATTATTGCGTGTCTACATCTGGTGATATCCCTGCACCAACAGTTTCATGGAAACCATTGGTATATTTCTCCTAGATATAAATTTATCAAGCATTTTAATAAAAATGTTGGTATAAATTCAATACCATTAGTTTGATGAACTATTGGTACAGACTCTCAACACTAAGACATCCATAAGTACCTCCCATCCTGAACCGTAACTAGCACACACCTTAAACAATTACACCCTCACCGCCAAATCAACTGGCTGAAAATATATAAAAATAAAGGAACAATATATTGAATTGAACCCAGTATAATAAAAATAAAAAAAATAAAAAAAATATGAAATCAAATTCATTTATGAAACATTGTATGTCATAAATATATCTTGTAAATATAGAGGTACAATCTTTCTCTCTCCATCTTCACGACTAGATCTGTGATCTCAAATTTACTCCTCATCATCCTCATGACCATCACCATCATCATAATCATTATAATTGTCCCTATCATCATCACTAATATCGTTACTATCACTACCATCACCATCACCATCCCTATCACCATTTTCAGAAAAATCATCATCCCAAGCACTACATGCATGATCATCACTATTAAATGATGCATAATATAAAAACCCCATCTTCAATATACATGTGTCTGAAAATATGATGGTATCTAGTGGAAATAATGGACAAAATTCTACCATAACATTCATATATTTCTCATTGGCCTGTAGACTTCAATCACACTCCTTCACGACTATTTTTTAGCCTTCTCTACCAATTTTAGGAGTCACAATTGCGTCTGCACAATCTACTTCCAACATTTTTCTACAAAAATTGATATAGGAACCTAATGTGGTACAATATCTAGTGTGGAGAATTTTCTTCTATAGTCGATGAAAAACTCTTTCATAGTGAACATATCCTAATATCTTGTGAAATGATCATTTGGATCAAATCAATCAAATTTTGTCTCATCAAGAGTCTAGGAATAAAACTACTTCATATATAAATAATATATATAATTATTATATATATATATATAATTTGAATCAACAAAGTAAAAAATATTATTTTTTGTTATTATTAATTTTTGAAAATTCAATCTTTTTTCTTTATGATCGAGCAATGTAATTTTTCTCTTGGAATACTTCTTTCAATGTTAATCTTTTCCATCTCCAAAAAATTGATTATTGAAAACTATTATTCAATAATACTGAATTTTTGTAAAAAATTAACATAATGTAACAAATATGTAATTTAAAATAACAAAACCCAAAAGAATAAAATTTCATATAAATGTATTTTATTATCACTAAATGTGGAAAACAATAATCAATCAATCAAAATTGAAATATTTTGATATTTTGGTGAAGCTATATCAAGATTAGTTTTTTATAATATTTGGTCAAATTCATTTTGTATTTGTTCCACTAAGTTTGGATGAATTCAATTTGGTTTAGTAAGATTTTTTCCATTTCGGATTTGTTCATTTAATATTTCAGTTATTTTACAAATCATGAAATCATATGATATGGATTTCTTTTAGAAATATTGTAAAAATATATTTTATTTGATTTTTGATTGTGTTTATTTTAGTTATATTTAATAATATATATATTTTGTTAGTTAATGTTTTTTAGGGGAAGATCATTCCCTTTTAAATCAATTATTTTATTATGTTTTATTTTGACTGGAAATGTATGGATGGTAAAATTTATGCATATTTATCTTTTTTATATTCTCAAGATATTAGTTTCAACTCATATATAACTTTCACTTATGTTATTATTAATATAATCAATTTACATGTCTATTTGTAAATATTATGAAACCATGTACATTTTACTTATGTTTATAGTTTTCATTTATTTTTAATTTAGATTTATTACTATATTTATGTTAATATTTTTTAAAATAAGTATAGTTTAACCTCTTCAAACTTTATGTTTACCATATATAACATACGATTACTATTACATAACTTTTTTATACCCTTAAAACCATTACCCTAACATAAAATCATTTTCCATTACATAACATCCATTTACCCTAAAATTACTTTAATTTACACTTAAATATCTTCTTTGAAACACATTAACTCATTTTTACCCTTACATAGCTTTATTTTTCCATTAATTAACAGTTTTTATTCATACATAATGTATGTTAACAATTATATAGCATTAGTTAATGCTTATCTAACATCATTTAAAATTTAATTAACTTATGTATACAATTACATAACATTTTTACCAAAAAATATCTTTTTTACCCATAGATAACTTATTTATAGACTTTAATAGAATGACTTTACACATAAATAACTATGATTTACCCTTATATTATTTTTTATTTTAATTGGGTAAAATAATTTTAACATCACATGACTTAGTTTTAACCTTACATAAATCTTTTTATCCATATGTTAATTTTGTTTACAATCATTTTTTACCATTACGTAGATTATTTGTACCCTTATATAACATTATTTTACCTATACATAACATTATTTTTCTCAAACATAACTTTAGTTTATAATTATATAACTTTATTTTTCCCTTACATTAATTTTTTTTAACTCTACATAACTTATCATCACCATTATAAATATTTAAATCACTATTAAAAAAAATAAATTTAATTATCTTCGGTTTACCCTTACATAACATTTTTTACCATAACAAAACTTCATCTCACCCTTTACATTTTCTACATTTTCATGACTATATTTTACACATAATTAACTCTTTTTACCTTAACTAAACATATATTTACACTTACATAACATTATTTTACCTTAATTTAACATATTTACCAATACATAACTTCTTTTTACCCCTACATAACTTTGTTTTACCCATACATAACTTTTATTTACCCTTAATTAACTTTTTGTGCAATTACGTAACATTAGGTTAGCATTATACAATAGCTTTTTACTCTTAAATAAATTTTTATTACATGAAATAACATTATTTGTTCCTTACATTAATCCATTTTACAATTACATAACTTTTTTACCTTTAAATAACATTTTTTACAAATACATAAAATATTATAACATTACGAAACTTCTTCTTACTCGTACAGAATTTATGTTTACCCTTGCATAAATTCTTTTTACCCATACCTATGTTTTCTTAACATTGCATAACTAATGTTTACAATTAATTGAAATTTTTAACCATATATAACATATGTTTTACCTTTCCTAACATTGTTTTACCATTATATAGATTCTTTTTACACTTAATTAACTTATTTTAACCTTTACATGACATTATTTTACCCTTACATAAATATCTTTACCATGACACGACATTTCTTTACCCTTAAATATCAATATTTTGCCTCAAAATAACATTGTATTACACTTGAATAAATTATTTTTACCGCTATATTACTTTATTTTACCCAAACATAACTTTTGTACAGTTTCCTAACATATGTTTACCAATACATACCTTTTAATTAGACTTAAATAACATTCTTACCCTATCATAACTTATATTCAACCAAACAAAACATTTTTTTACCCTTAAATTACTTAAATTACTTCATTTTACCTTTACATAACTTATTTTTACCTTAGGATAATTTTTTTACCCTTACATAACTTTTTTACCCTTATAAAACATCAATTTACCCCTATTTTTATTTATTCAATAATACAAAAACATCACTACACCCTCAGTTAGCTTATGTTTACACTTTCTAAATGTTAGTCTACCCTTATATGATTTTCCCCCTACATAACATGGTTTATCAAATACATAACATTAGTTTTCCATTGAATAACGCTTTACCCATAATTAACATGTGTTTACCATTATATTACTTCAGTTAAAGGGTAAGTATATGATATCACTAACACTAAAATGGGGGGAAAATCAGTTTTGGGGAATTTTTACCTTTTTAAATCTTTTTATCTGTTTAATTATTTGAGCCTTCAGGATCTAAAATATCTTATTCTCTTTTCATAATCACATGAAAGAATATGAACAAAGATACGTATGTAACATGATATTTTTACAGAATTCAGTACTCAATGAAAGTATATAGTCCTAGGCACGGTATGGAAATAATACAGTCACTACACCACTAGAAGATAATCCTTTGAAAGTAGTTATAATTAGAATATAATATCATTAATCTTAAAAATCCTTATAGTCAATATATAGTGTGTGTTTTACTTCTCCTGGTAGGTTCTTTATATTGCCTTCAAAGATTGTCTTCTCTTTGAGAAAGGTACATTGTAACCCAAAGAAAGTCTTCCACCAGATGAGGCATCTGATGGATGTCAAAGTGTTTTCTTAATCTTAAACATACTTCTTCTTCAATTTTTTACCTTCGCAGTAGTAGGAAAGATACACTTCTTCTTCTTCAAATTAGACAAATAACATCTTAACTTTATTCTACTTTTATTATTCATAAAAATAATAAAATTTTTTGGATCAATAATTTTAGTATTCTTCCAAACCCAAATAACAATAAACAAAATATTGATTGTCTAGTAACTTCTCCTTCTGGATATAATTAGTGACACACAATAACATGAAAAGTATACAAAAATTTCTCGATCTATTATTTATTTAATGAAAAATAGACTCCATTAAATCTTACTTTTCCATGTTAGAATCGTAAACCACCTTAGTGAATATCACAATAATAAATTTCAACTCAGTCTATAATCATGAAAATTAATTTATACTTGAGTTTGAATGATTTCATTGTATAGTAGAATAACAATCACATAATTATTCTTCAAAAAACGATAATCGCTGAATATATATTGGTCACTTACTTCCTCTTGGACACAAAATAATATGCAGTAGTTTAGTAGTGAAAATTTCTCTTTCTCTACAATACACAATATCAATAGTGAGTGTGTTGGTTCTCATTACTTATGAGTGAAACAAATATTTATGTAATTGAATCACACCCCTCTTTCTATATTTATTCTTGTAACAATGATCTTTCACAAACTCATATTATTCCCTTCATTAATTCATAACTCAATACATTAATAGTTTATTTTGACTTCAAATCTCAATTTTTTTATTTATCATTTTTTATATACATTTTATTTTATTTGACATTCCATGTTTTCAAGTTTGATTCTTCAAGTCATACGAACACCTTCAAGTGGAATGTATATACTGTATGCACAATACACAATTTTTGTTTCGATTATCGATGTTTCTTCCTTTTTATATCCTCATGCAAATGAAACATCATAGTTATACTTCTTCATGAAAAATATAAGCTCAATTTATAACTTCTTATTGACAACAGTGATATGCACAAACTTTCATCATAGTAACCCTTCATGCAAGTGATGATCATGAACGTATGTTCCTTGTCTGTTCATTAGTGAAACAAAGGTGAATATTATTAGTGTATATTACTTTACGCAACTCAATGAGTTACCATGATACTAACATTGGATCTTGGGATCAGTTCTTCATACAAGATGTGTTCTTTGTAGAACATGTTCATCAAGAATAATTAAAAGAGTACATTTAAAGACTCATAATTTCTGTGGAATTTTTTTAAATACATGGGAATTTTAGGAGGCTGTGAAATTTGACGGCGCACGATTCGGAGGCCCGAAGTGCCCGGAATGATCCGTCGATGTTTTGTTAAGCATAAATTAAGGTGCCTAAGCAATTTTACTGAAAAAGTAGAATAACTCTTAAATGGTTACTCAGATAAGAAATATGAGATCATTATTGCGCTTAGGATGGCAGGTTTACCCTAGGAATGACTTATGTTTAGTTGGCACGGGCCTCCTATGAGAAATTTCAAATATGGCGTAATCGTAAATAAAATAATTAAATAAATTATTTATTTTTTAAATGCATATAAGTCACAAACAGTAGCTCGGATTTAAAATCTGAGACCACAACTGAACTCATGAGGACCTTATTTATTTATGAAGATGATAATTTTGGCCGGCACGGGCCACCAGAAAAAGTTAGTTTTTGGCCGCAAATAAGATAATTAAGTGACAATTATTTTATTATAAAATTCATAACTTCTAAACGGTAACTCGGACTGCAAATTAGAGAGTATCGTTGGGTTCTTTATGGTGTGTTTTGGTTAGGGAGAGCCTCACCTCTTCCAGCGCGGGTCGAGGGTGACTGATAATATTTTTTCGAACTTTTTTTCGTGTATGTTTAGTAAACGCGCGAGTTGCGTTTTATAACTTTTGAACCAGTGCTCAGAATTGAAATATGAGTGCACCATTGAACTCGAAGCGCTGGTATCTTCTTAAGGAGACCTTCACTGCAGTTGTGTTCTAATGATAAAGGAAGTTTGTTTTTTTTACTTTTTGTGGAAGATTAAAAATAAAATATTTTATGAGTTATATTATTTTTATCCTTTCATTTCTAATTTTAGAGGTGGGAAACACATGAGGAGGGTCGGGCATTTATGGATAATCATTAAATGCCCAGTTACATTATTATGTAAACTCCTGGCCCGTGGACATCACCCTAATTAATTAAGCCAACACAATTTAAATAATTAACTAGTTAAACTCTTGGTTTTCCCCAATTAATGTGCCAACATTAAAACATAGTTTATAATTTTGGCACCACACCTCTCATGGGGATAGCATTGGTGGATGGGAGGGGAAGCCTTTGGATAAATACATCTGTCAACAAAGAACTCCCCTCACCACTGAAGAACGCTGATGCCATCTTCTTCCTTCTTCAATCAGGGAATGAAAAGGGAATTGTCGTCCTTGATGAACACCGACGACGTTGTCCTCGATTTCTTCATCCTCTTCTGACGTTGACGAAACGACGCCGCCTTTTCTCGAGACTTCGTCAACAATTATCGACAACGAGGAAGGGTTTTATTGTGAATAATTTAAATCCTCATTCCTCGTCATTTATTATGGTTCGATGTTGGATTTTTGTTATCACCTAATGCAGAGGGAGCGTGCCAAACAAACACGGCCCAACATCCCTCCATTGGTTATTCTTTTATTGACGACAGAGGCAGACCGTGGGAGAATCCGGTGGTGCAAGGGCCGTTGGACCGCCGAAAGGGTGTGGCATCGTCACGCCTCACAATGAAAAGCCACGGCCAGGCGGGCCGCAGTGGAGCTGGAACAGAGCGGTGTCGTCGCATCGCGCCGGTGAAGAACCGCGACCAAGAGGGCCGTGGCGGAAGAAAGAGGTGTGGCACCGTCGCGCCATGTCGGAGGTGCGGAAACGTGGATAGGGCGGTCCGCGGCGATGGGGTGCAGCACCATCGTGCCCCACTGGAGAGGGATTGTGGCCAAAGGCCGCGATGGTCGAAGGAGGGCGGCAGGCTGCGCCGGACGCCGACGGTGCTCCACAAGGCGGGACCTGGAGGGTCCTGCAGTTTCTACCGAAGCCAGGGGCGCAGCACCCCCCCCCCCCCCCCCACAGTGTGGATCGCTGGGTCCCGTGGCCCGCCAGCCGTGGCTAGCCGGCCAGGTCACACAGCCCGCACGGCCAGCCGGGCCGCGCTGCCAGCCAGCCGGGTCGGGCCACATTGCTAGCCGGACCGGGCCATACAGCCAGCCGGGTCTAGCTAAACTTCCAGGTGGGTTGGGCCACACGGCCTGCCATGACGGGCCACATGTCCTGCGGGCCGGGCCGCCAACGGGTCGTGCCGCCCTTGAGGGTCGTGTCGCCATCGGTCCGGGCCGCTCCATCGGACTGGCAGACCGGGTCAGACACCTGTATGGGCTTGTTTAACCCGAAATCATTATTTCATCCGTATTTTGGGATACATGTGTCCGAACGAAGAACTGTTTGTGGGGGAAAAGTCTTAGAGCTGTACAGATCTTTTGGCATACCCCGCTTGAGGTTTGGATGTAGTTGGGGTATATTCAGGATGTTTTGAACCTAAAAACCAACCGGGACCCTGGAATGGAAATTACAATAACTCACAGATTGGGTGTCTGATTGACGTGCCATATGTCGCATTGGGTTCTTTATGATGAGGTGGAACTACGAGATAAATCAAATCAAGACTTCATGGTAGTTTATGTATCGACACTTCGCTCAAGGAGGAGACCCTCCCGGAATTGAGGGTGCTGTGTGTGGGAACCTTATGGCTGGTTGTGACTGAGATGATTGGATCCTTCGTGGGTTCGACAGCGATGGTACTGTACTAGAATCCTCTATGGGTTCGATAGAGATGACTTCTGTAACGGGATCCTTCATGGGTTTTACAGTGGCGACTTCTGTACCGGGATCCTCCGTGGGTTCGACAGTGATGACTTCTGTACCAAGATCCTCCTTGGGTTCGACATCGCAGATATTATTCCCGGATCCTATGTGGGTTTGACAAAGGAGATGATTTATAAGATACACCTATTCATCTCTATCCCTCTTCATGAATTGTTTACCTATGTGAGTTGAATCTTGTCTTTCAATCATTATCATCGAGGTGATTGAATTTACTTTATTTCTGGAATGGGTTATGCTTGGGATCTAGAGTTGGAGTCGGACTTTGACTGGTAACTTAGGTATATGTATGGGCATATACCTAAGTAGGGATGGTTGATACTTTGTGATTGTATCTTACTTTTGTGGATTATCCTTAGAGGATTCTAGGGTTGTTCCTTGATACTACCCCCCCAGAATAAAATCCTTTTTTGAGCTAAGTCAAGGACTTTCTTGTTTTCCTCATGATTCAGACGGGTTACTAAATAACTTAGGTATTATGTATGGGCATATACCTATGTAAGGCTTATCTGTTGACTCCGTACTTTTTGGACTTCTTTGTTGGATTTTGTGAGACCTTGAGAGTATCGGGGTCCCTAATGAGTATCGTTATACTCACCCCTGCACGGGCTATGCCCGCACCTTGTTGTGTTGGATTCAGACAACGAATAGCGCTGACGGAGGTCGAGAGCACCAGGATTGGACGATACCCAGAGGAGGACCTTACGACATATCCGTACATGGTGGAGTATGATGGACATGGAATGATGTCGAGGCCATCTGTACCTACCCTTCAGGTAGGAACCTCATAGGATGATCTAGGAGCTTCCATACACCTTCCAGCTATTTGTCCCTTTTCATTTGTACTTTCTTTCAATTGTATTTGTACATTACATTTTGGCTTGTATTCTGGCCCACCATTTCATTCAGTTCCCTTATTATAAAACTTTTACTTAGTGTTTTCTTCAGCTTGTACTCTTTTTGTGTGTGTTTATGATTTATAAAGGTAATGCCTTCCCATTTTTATGGAATTACACCTTTGGTGGTAGTCACCAGCCCCTGGCCTATGGAAGGTGGGGTTGGGGTAGTCAAAATACGGGACCCGAGGGATAGGTCGTGACAAATTGGTATCAGAGGAGTCAATTCTACCACAGAAATCAAGACTACGATCATACTTTTCTGTGAAGAAATAGTGTTAAGGGTAGCGGGTGTGTTTTTCAGTACAGGGAGTCCATTTTTGGTGCGGCAACCGATTTATCCATACACTAGGACCCTGACTTCTGGTTTCCGACATAGTGCATGAAAACATTGATTTTGTATCTGTTTTCAAGATTTTCCTTTATGTCATCTCACCATGTATAAACATTCGACCATGGAACACCTGTTCCATATCAGGATGCCTCCACACATACAACCAGTTAGCGTTCCCAAGATAGTACTCGATGATGGCCCACTGAGCGACGAGGCTCTAGTGGAGGGCCATCTTACTATGTTGGCACCATTAGGTGGTGTACCAGCAGCACCAATACCCATAGGGTAGCAGATACCCCTAGGTGCACTAGCAGATGGTGCATGCCGACTGAGTGTGTTTTATGAGTTCCAATAGTAGAGGCATTTGAGGTTTCTACGCGAGATAGATTCCCATGGAGCTAAGGGCTGGCTGGAGGCAATTGCTAGAGTTTTCCGCCTAGTTGAGACACCATTAGAGGAGATAGTGATCTTAGCTACTATACTTTTTCAGTGAGTGACCATTAGGATGGTCCGTATAGTGATGAGGCCTCGGTACATGGACCATTACCCGAGATAGTACCTCTGGGTAGTGTGTCAGCTATATCACTGCCATTTGGTCAGATGTTGCAACCGGCAGTATGAGTAGAGGACACTTGTAGGCTTAGTGCCTTACATGTGTTTCAGCATCAGATACACCTCAGGTACTGAGGCGAGCCCAACTCACTGGCAGCTGAGAACTAGCTTAAGGAGGTGGATGATAGTTTTCTAATTCTTATACAGCTTCGACAGGAGGACATGTCGGTAGTTTAGTATTCATCGAGGCATACAAATCTTTCCTGGTACTCGATGAATATGATATGATCAATGATTTAGAACTAAAACCCCTGAGCGAGGTGTGTTTAAGTATATCCAAGCCAAAAAAATTTCCTCTATGCATTCCAACTTATGTTAGGGTGATAGAGAGAACATTTGTGGTTGAATGTTCATTGGAAGAGCGGATAGAGCTAGTGAATGTTAGCAGTTGGAAACCATGAAACTGGTGCCAGTCTCAGAGACTTTAGCGTATAAAATTCTTTGAGAAGAGGAAGTCATAAGGACAGATGAATCTGCAGAGCAGAAGATGTGGAAGCAGAGCTAGGAGAGCAGCATGAGGTGGTGAACATTTTGACCTATTACAACCACCCGCCTTTGTAGTCCCCACTAGGCTCAGGGATCTGGATGGAAGGGGAAGAGAGTAGCTTCATGCGGTCAAGGAGTGTGACCCAAGGGCTCTACGAATGATTTAAGGTACGGTCTATGTCTAGTACTAGCTAACATATCAATAGACATAGGTACGAATCATTCCTTCCTTCCACGAATCATGTCCTAGACCTAGAGTTTTTGGCTAAACCATTGACTTGACCCTCACGTCTCGAGATACCTTTAAGAGGAGACTCGATAATCACACGTACACTAAAAGTGTGATATGACCCTTAAGAAGGGAGTTTCGGTTGGGACCTCTTGGTGTCAGCGTTGAGGCCTTACGTTGTTAGTTTGGTTACGGAATGGGCAACAACAGTTCATACACAGATTGACTGTATTATGCAAAAAGGTTGTGGTTTATCTACAACGTTCGGATGGGGTTTTCCTTGGTCAGTGAAAAGGAAGACCCAAGCAACATAGGATGGAATCATGCGTAAGAGGGTGAAGTCGATCACCCATGAGTTAGCCAGACTTACCTTTGTGCCAGACTTCTCCAGAGTTGCATCACCACTATCAGCTTTGGCGAAGTAGGGGAAACCCTCCGTGTGGTCTGAGAGATGCCAGCAGAGCTTTCAGGAGCTGAGGAAGAGGCCGACTAGTGCCCCAATCTTAAGGCTTCTAGAGGAAGGCATAAGGTATGTAGTTTATTTCAACACATCAAGGACCAGACTCATATGTGTCTCGATGCAGGAGCGAGCAGTGATTGCATATAGTTCTTGACAGCTGAGACAACATGAGGAGAACTACGCTACCCATGATATGGAGTTATCAGCAGTGGTCTTAGCCTTGAATATGTGGCGGCACTATATTATGGGCGAATGTCTTACCGTATATGCAGTTCTCAATAATCTCTTGTATATCTCCTCTCATGAGGACCTGAACCAGAGACAGTGACGTTGGCATGAGTTTCTTTAGGACTATGACTTAGAGATAGTCTATACTCTTGGGAAGGGGAACATTGTAGAAAATGCACTCAGTTGGAGATCTTATACACAGCTTCTAGGTGAGGCGACAGAGCAGTTGGCTACTTTAAAGATATCCTTTGTGGATAGACATGGAGTATCCTTCCTTCAGTTTCTTATAGTCACTCCCCCACTTCTTTAGTGAGTCAGGGAGGTGCAGCGTCGGGACGCTGACTGTGAGACACAATGTGCTTAGATATCTACTGTACATGCACCTGATGAATTTTCTGAAGTTGGGGAGCATTTCATCTTCTTCAAAGAACATACTATGGTGCTAGTTTCACTTTAAGAGTAATTTTTGAGGGAGTTTCAAACATCCACTTTAGAGGTACATCCAGGAGTTGTGAAGATGTACTTGGACCTTCGAAAACAGCACTGGTGTCCTGGTATGAAGAAGGCAATAGTGGAGTTTGTTTCTCGATGCCTCACTTGTCTGCATGTGAAGGCAGAGCATCAGGTACCAGCAGGCTTGGTTCAGCCTTTAGAGGTACCAAAGTTGAAGGTGGATGAGATATCCATGGACTTCGTGATGCGTCTTCCAGGTATGTCTAGGGGACATGACTCTATTTGGGTGATCGTTGACCGACTCACCAAGTTGGCCAACTTCCTACTGACTATAGATGGTATGACCTACCATGGAGAAGGTGTAGGTTATCCAGGAGTGGATGAAGACTGTGCAGAGAAGAAAAAAGTCGTATGCTGACAGGAAATAGAGACCTCTAGAGTTCAAGGATGCCGACCACGTCATTCTATGGGTCTCACCTCAACGGGGTCTATGGAGATTAGGACAAGGTGGAAAGTTATCTCCACGATTCAGTGGACCTTTCCAGGTCCTCAGCAGAGTAGGCGAGGTGGCTTACCTCTTATCTCTTCCACCTCAGTTGCAATGGGTGCATGACGTTTTCCATGTATCTCAGCTGACGAGATACGTGCACGACCCTTCCCACATCATCGACCATGGAGAGCTGGACATCAATGATGGGGAGAATTTCATGGAGGTTCTAGTGGAGATTGAGGATCAACAGGAGTGGTTCCTACAGGTACAGTAGATACCTCTGGTGTGCAGTTTTTGGCAGCACAGGAACCACCAAGAGAGCACATGGGAACGGGAGGCTCAGATGCATGCTCAGTACCCCCATTTGTGTCCCTTAGTGTGAGTTGTAGCTTACGGGGATGTAAATCCCTATGGTGGGGAGAATATAAAGACCCTTAAATTCCATGATATTTTTTTAATACATGGATATTTTTTGAGTCCACGAAATTTGACGGCGTGCGATTCAGAGGCCCAGAGTGCCCGGAATGATCGGTCGTAGATTTGTTAAGCATAAATTAACATGCGTAAGAAGTTTTACTGAAAAATTGGAATACCTCTTAAACGGTTACTCGGATCAGAAATTTGAGGGCACTGTTATGCTCAGGATGGCGGGTTTACCCTAGGCGCGACATAAGTTTAGTTAGCACGGGCCTCCTGTGAGAAATTCAAAAAATGGAATAAACGTAAATAAGATAATTAAATTATTTATTTATTTTTCAAATGATTATAACTCGCAAACGGTAGCTCGGATTAAAAATTACATACCACTGATGAACTCATGAGGGCTTGTTTTATTAAAGCAGATACTAACTTTGGCTAGTGTGGGCCTCCAGAAAATGTAAGTTATTGGATGCAAATTAGACAATTAAGTGAAAATTAGTTTTTTGTAAAATTCATAACTTCTAAACGGTAACACATATTGAAAATCAGAGAGTACTATTGGGTAAGTTGGGGCGTTTTTCACTTAGGTAGAGCCTAACCTCGACTGGAAAAGGTTGGGGGTGACTGATAATATTTTTCTGAACGTTTTTTGGGTACATTTAGTAAACGCGCGAGCGGAGTTTTATAACATTTGAACCATGCTAGGAATTGAAATACAAGGTAACCGTTGAACTCACAGTGCCGGTACTCGCTTAAGGATACCTTCAACGCAGTTGCGTTCTAACAAGAATGTATGTTAGTTTTTCACTTTTTGTGGAAGAATAAAAATAAAATATTTTATCACTTATTTTAGTTTTATCCTTCCATTTCGAATTTTAGAGGTGGGAACCACATGAGGAGGGTTGTGCATTTATCGATAAGCATTAAATTCCCAATTACACAATTATGTAACCACCCGACCCTTGAACTTAACCCTAATTAATTAATCCATCACAACTTAATTAATTAACTAGTCAAACTCTTGGTTTTCCCCCTTTAATGTGCCAACCTTAAAACTTAATTTATAGTTTTGGGACCACACCTCTCATGAGGAGAGGATTGGAGGATTGGAGGGGAAGCCTTTGGAGAAATACATCTTCCAACAAAGTACGCCCCTCACCACTGAAGAATGACGACGCCATCTTCTTCCTTCTTCAATCGGGGTAAGAAAAGGGAAGCATCGTCCTTGAAGAACGACTACGTCGTCGTCCTCGAGTTCACCGTTCTCTTCCGATGTTGATGAAAAGATGCCTCCTTTTCCTGCGACTACGTCAAAAATCATAGACAACTAGGTAGGGGTTTGTTTTGAATAAATTAAATCCTCGTTCCTCATCGTTTATTATGGTTCGATGATGGATTTTTTTTATCACCTAATGTGGAGGGCGCAGGCCGAACAAACACGGCCCGACGTCCCTCCATTGGTTCTTGTTTTATTGACGATGGAGGCGGACCGCGGGAGAAGCCAGCGGTGCAAGGGCCACCGGACCACTGTAATGGCGCGACGCCATCGCACCACGCAAAGAAAAGTTGCAGCCAGGCGGGCCGCGGCGCAGCCGGAAGGGCACAATGTCGTCGCACCGCACCGATAAAGATTCGCGACCAGGACAGCTATGGCGGATGGAAGAGGTGCGGCGCCGGTGCGCCACCCTGGAGGTTTGGAACCGCGACCAAGGTGAGTCGTGTTGAAGGGGTGACACTCCGTCACACCGCACCGGAGAGGGACCATGTCCAAAGGCTG
The DNA here is from genome assembly GCA_963277665.1 of Viscum album. Classification (NCBI taxonomy): domain Eukaryota; kingdom Viridiplantae; phylum Streptophyta; class Magnoliopsida; order Santalales; family Viscaceae; genus Viscum; species Viscum album. The sequence goes on from OY728157.1 coordinate 797,520,557, forward strand.
CGACATTCGAAGGAGGGCGGCCGGAAGAGCTCCACAAGGCGGAACCCTAAGGGTTCCGCGGTTTCTTCAGAATCCAAGGGGCGCAGCACCCCCCCCCCCCCCCCCCCCACAGCGTGGCTTGCCGAGCCACAGGGCATGCCCGGCCAGGACACAGGGCCAGCCAGCCGCTGCTCACTGGCCAGGGAACACGGCTAGCTGTCAGGCCCTGCTGCTCACCAGCCGGGCCGGGCCACACGTCCAGCTGGCCGGGCCACATGGCTAGTCGGGCTGGGCCATACGGCCGACCCGTCCAGGCCCCACGGCTAGCCAGACTGGGCCACACGTCCAGCCGTGCCGAGCTGCCACCGGGTCATTCCGATCTTACAGTTCAGGCTGCCATCGGGCCGGGCTAGTCCATCGGACTGAGTCAGACCCCTATCTGGACCCTTTTAAACAGAAATCATCATTCCATCTGTATTTTGGGCTATGGGTGTTCGAACGATGAACCGTCTGAGGGGAAAAAAGGATTAGAGTGGGACAGATCTTTTGGCATACCTCGCTTGAGGTTTGGACACAGTTGGAGTATGGTCGGGTTGGTTTAAACCTAAAAACCAACTGGGCCCCTAGAACGGAAATGTCAATAACTCACAGACCGGGTTTCCGATGGATGTTTCTTCTATCACGTTGAATTCCTTATGATGAGACGGAACTTCAAGATACATCAAAATGAGACTTAGTGTTAGTTGATGTATCGAAACTTAGCTTGAGGAGCCGACCATCCCGAAATCGAGCGTGTTGTGTGTGGGAATCTTATGGCTGGCTGGGACTGAGATGACAGGATCTTCCATGGGTTTGACAATGACGGTACTATACCAGGATCCTCTGTGGGTTAGAGAGTGATGACATCTGTACCAGGATCCACTGTGGGTTTGACAGTGGTGACTTCTGTACTGGGATCCTTCGTGGGTTCGACAGTGATGACTTCTGTACCAAGATCCTCTGTGGGTTCGACAGCGCTACTATTGTTCCAGGATCCTATGTGGGTTTGATAGAGGAGATTATTTAGAGGCTACACCTAATCATCTCTATCCCTCTTCATGAGTTGTTTACCTGTGTGAGCTGAGCCTTGTCTTTCAATCATTATCATTAAGGTGATTGACTTTACTTCCCTTGTGGTCTGAGTTGTTCTTGGGCTCGAGAGTTGGATCCAGACTGTGACTAGTAACTTATGTATATGTATGGTCCTATACCTGAGTAGGTATGGTTGATACTTCGTGATTATATCTTACTACTGTGGATTATCCTTAGTGGATTCTAGAGTTATTACTTGATACTATCCCCAGAATAAAATCCTGGTTTGAGCTGAGTCTATGACTTTCATGTTTTCCTCATGATTGAGATGGGTTACTAAATACCTTAGGTATTATGTATGGGAATATTCATATGTAAGAGTTATCCATTGACTCCATACTTTTTGGATATCCTTGTTAGATTTTGTGAGACCTTGAGGGTCTCTGGGTCCCCACTGAGTATCGTTATACTCACCCCTGCATGTGCTATGCCCGCACCTCATTGTGTAAGATGTCGACAACGGACAACGCTGACGGAGACCGAGAGTGCCAGGACTGGACTGCACCCAGAGGAGGACCTTACGACGTTTCGGTACATAGTGGAGTCTGACAGACATGGAGTTTTGTGGAGGCCATATATACCTACCCTTCAGGTAGGAACCTCGGAGGATGATCCAGGAGTTGCGAGACACCTTCCAGCTATTTTTCCATTTTCTGTTGTACTTTCTTTCAGTTGTATTTGTACTTTACAGTAGGGCTTGTATTCTAGGCCCCATTTTATTCAGTACACTTGTTATATAGCTTTAACTTAGTGTTTTCTTTCGCTTGTACTCTGGTTGTGTGTGTTTACGATTTATAAAGGCAACGCCTTCCCAGTTTTAGGGAATTAAACCTTTGGTTCTAGTCCCTATCCCTTGGCCTAAGGAAGGTGGGCTTGGGGTAGTCATGATACAGGCCCCGGGGGATGGGTTGTGATAGTATATCAATACATTTTATGTATCATTGGTTCTCTTTAACATTCTATGTGCATGATTCTTCACTGTCTAACCAAGGTGGCTCATGAAACTATTTTCTTCATGATACACTATGAGTGTGTGAGCACGCATCTTGTTTTCAGGGGTATTCTTATTTAAAAAAATAACTATATTCCAAACCCCTCATTTCATATCCTAGAATGCACATAGATATTCTTAATTTTATTTAAATAACTCTTAGAAATAATATATTTATCATACAACTTCAGTTCACATATTCAATTTGAGGAGTGGAGTTATTTTTATCATTAGTCTATTAGTATTTCTAGGTAGATAATATCCAAATTTGGTTCATTTAATCACTAATTAAAATCCAGTAAATTATATCATGTGAATCAATAGTTCTGATTTACTAATCATCTTATATTTTCATTCTTCAAATCTGGGTTATGTGATAGAAATATTACAACATTCAGCCTTATGTTAGCTCAGCTTCTAGAGTTTAAAAAACACCTCATTATCATTCAGTCAAGTGAAGATTTATGTATGCACAAGTTCTTTTTTCATGAAGATAAGACATAAAAATGGCCTTTGTAACTTCATTTTCATTCAGCCAAAAGATTTTCCGTGAATGAATAGTTGAAAAATCATTCAAAAAACCATTTATATTAATCAAGATAATCCCTCTGTTGAATTACCATTCAGTTAATATCATTTTGATTTATCCATAATTATGCAATACAGATACTAATGAATATATGTCTTCCAATGAGGCTGGAAGAAGAGGATGATAGTGGTCAAATCTGACGACTAAAAACAAATGACTCGAGCTGCAGGTGTCATATACATAAAATATTAAACTGATGAATAGTGATCATGATTAACACATCCCACATCAATCTATCACTCTGTTAAGTTATGTTTAATAACTTTTTTATTTTCCTTATCTTGCTCGAGTCTACACTAGGTTTGATACCCATGTACAACACACCTCACACTCACATAGGCCATACCACACAATTTTTTTTCCTATGAGCTTCCACTTGGTCCCAATTTTCCCTCCCATATATTCCTTCTACACATGCACTGTCCTAAGGAAATATAAATGTCTTCCCAACTCATAATCCTACTTATGAGGGTGTTAACCCCTATTTATACCATTTATCTGGCTGGATACCATATGGGTTCAGCCTTACTCGTTATATGTGTTTAAGCTAGACATATTGCATGGAATTTGATGGCCATGGTTTTTAATAATAAGGCCCACAAATTTTGATGTTCTACAAATAAAATAAATATGCCTATCCTTTCACCCACTTTTCTAACTTCAAAATAAAACACAAAAAATAATAAAATATTTTATTTCCTTCCTGTTACATCATATTTTAATCACTAAAAATATTATTCTTCATCATAACTATTCTCATTCAGGAAAAATAATATTTCCATGTTCTTCAAATGGACTCCTCCTGAAGAATATAATTCCATGGATTTCCTCAATTTATTTTATAATATTTTTGGAATATCAATTACAATAAACTATTCGACATTATATAATCCTTATTAACTTCTTCCTCTTTATTTTTATAAATGTGCCGTGTAAAAGAACTTGAAACATATCTTATGAACATAAGAATAGTTAAATAATCATCATATTTATAAACACATAGTCTTAAAGAGAACATTATTATGAAAATAATACTTGAGTATCATCATTATAATCCACTCTTCCAAGTTGTATTCACTTTGATATCATCCTACGATATCATGGATACTACTTTTCTAGAAACTAATTTCCTCAAAAAATCTTCAACAATACGACATAAATGAAATATTCTGATTTTATTGATCAACATTGAAAACCAATAACAGTGATTGAAAACAAATAAAAATCATAACAAAAGTGGGATGTTCAATATTTCCCTTTGTATATGTTGGAAATAAATTCAATGTTCCTTCAAAATGAATATGTCAATATTTAAATATCTACTTTATCTCACCTTTTATTTTTTGAACATTCATTCACGTTATCTACCTATTATTGAAAATAAATACAAATTTCATAAGAGAAACTATATCAGTCTATACTTAAGAAACGTTCCATCCATCATTTCAATCTAATTCTACTTTATCCATTATTGATGTAGAGATTTAGAGGATTTGATTTAGAAATTAAATCCTTCTATTACATATAGATATTGATACCTCATGAAGTGAGAATTAATGAACTTATCTAATAGGTTTATCTACTTTAATTCTAGGATTAAAATACTTAAATAAGATACGAAACATTTTAAGAGATATCCACTAGAAACATGTGTGCACACATCAACAAATATATCAAAAAAATTCTAGTTTAATAAGCAGGAAAAGTGTCCATGGGTAACTTCCATTACATAAACATTTATTATTATATTGATTAAATTAATTACATCACATTTTCTTAAGTTTATTATTTTTCTTAACCAACAATGATAGATTAAGAGACACATACCATTCCCAATAACTTGATCTTTATGCACATTCCAAAAAATAATTAGATTTGATAATATTTGAAAAAATTATTCTGGTAGAAATGTCGCCTACATTTTTTGTCTCGCTCTCAATGAAAATGTGCCTCAACCTATTCATAATGAGGTATCTATTAATGAATGGATTCAAATATTTTTCCTTTTTGGGGAATTCACAAAAAATTATCGTCAATATGTGACTTTTTAGATTTAAGAATTGTTAAAACATCACCAATGATAAACTTCTTCAATACTTACTCTTCAGAATATAAAATATAAGACCAAACCAATATTATATATTCTTAATTAATTTTTAAAGGACATGAAAGACAAATAATAAACTTCATCAATGATGATCCCCTGTAATGTTTTATTGAATATCAATTGAGGCATCATTCAATGTTGTTGAATTGAAACTCTTTGCTGTAAAAATTGAAAGAAATCACCACTTATCAGGTTCTAACTCTAATAACATAATTCATGTTCAATTACATGCATTATAAACCCAAATAAAATACACAGAGATTCAGTGAATAAGTTGTATCCTTCTTGGATTCTCATTTTCAAATGAAATTTTGAAATAGTATTCTCAACCATGTTTCTCTATTTTCTCCTGTATTCATACTTTCACATCTAAACATATATTCATCTTTTTGTAGGTAAATCACAGATATCTTCACATTATATTATTCATTGTGTGTAGAATTTTTCTTATGAACAACCATCATAGATGATTCATTCTTAATCATGTTAAGTACTTATTCTTGTTTGGGAAGAATGGTTAAAAAACCTTTTCCAAAATGATCAAATTTCTTGCATCTCCCAAAAATATGTTATGTAACAAAATATTTACTTTGTTAACAAACTCCCATGCACTTCTTCTTAATCATGTGGTATATTTGTTTCCTTTTCAATTTTCCTTTTCTTTTGTATCTTTCATTTCGCTTGTTATTTCTAAACCTTCTTGATAGATAACTAACATTTAATTTGGAACTATGGAAGATAGTTTGGATATTACAATATGATTATTCTAAGTGACTTCCTTTTTATTTTTTCTATTTGATGAATCATTTTCCCCAAACATCATGCATTTGGAATCCATTATCTTCTTAGCTTCCTAACATGAAATATTATTGGGTCAATTTTTTTTTACATTGTTCTTCTATTCCCCAATAAAAGTATCTTTTTCATTTCTAACTATATTCTATGGATTTAATTTTTAATATAATTTGGATTCATATTAAGATGGGAATATTCCATCCTTATGACCAGCACAATTGTATATGTCATATTAGATTTTACGAATTCCTAATATATTTAAAGTATATATGTTTTTATAAACCTGTGAATGCAAGTTTTTTATCTCTCACATTCTCCCCCTTATATAGTAACTACGTTGTGATTTATCATTTAAGGGATTGTACAAATAAATTCATAATTCCCAAGTCTATTGTATCATGATCATTTATGAAAAACCATGATCATCTAATTTCTTCAAGAAGATGTTCATTGATTTTCTTCATAACTTGTTTTTATCTTTGTGGGGAACCATCTTTCAAACTTATTTTCCCATTCATCTTAGTCATAGTGGTATGATTATCAACACCTTTATTCAACCAAACATGTCAACTATTTGTTTGAAAACCTAAAATTACCATTATAATGGGTTTAGAATCATCATTATAAGATGATATGGATGGTACCTTATCCTCACATATTCTTGATAATGGTAATAAAAGGATGTCATGATCTTATTTTCACATGTTAGAGGTTTTTTTAAAATTTAAATACCCTAGTGAGAATTGAGTAGTAGTATAAACTATATCCTTCTTATATGAAGTCTCTATATGTTTCTTCTCAGGATTGGAAGATTCATGTTCCCTTCTCTTCCTAGATGTTACATAAAATTTTGAATCCTTTAAAACAATGTTATTTTTCAATTTTTCATCAAGTGCATGGATCTGTTATTCAAGATTATTATTTACTTAATCATTCTATTAAACTTCTTTAATCCATTTTTAGGAACTTATTTCATGTTCTAATTTATTTCTACAAAATCTCCAAACATTCTAGATATATTTAAAAAATTTAGAGTATTTCCCAGAAAACCTGTATAAGAAATATCAAATTTTCATTTTTGTTGGGGGATAACTACCTGCATGAATTCAATGACTTAGAAAATAAGAGAGACTATTTTTTGGTAAGAAAAATTATGATATATCATAATATATCAACTAAAATCTCATGAGAGGTTATTTATTGATCTCCATCACTACTTTTTTTTGAATATTCAAGTTGATGAAATTTTTTAAAGAAACTAACACATCCATCTTCATCGACTAAATATTTTGAATTACACAGGGAAGGAAGGTTTTCCATCTCCTTGGTGGAAGTTTAAGTCACCAACTCTTTAGATTACAAGATTTATATGTCTTTAAGGTTATCAAGGCATGGAGAAACAAATACATCCACATCTTTAAATAAGACGCACTTCTTCTTCAATATTTTTTTCTCTTTCATTATTCTATTAATCATGGTCTGGGTAAAAATGGAATTATTTTTAGAGATGATTGAATCTTCACAAAATGTAAACTTTATTTTTAAAATAGGAAAAAAATAAAATATTCAAAAAATAATAGATTCAATGTAAAGAATCCTATATATGTAAATAGACCATCTGATACCATATAAAAGGCCTAGTATTTGATAAAACTGACACTGAGAGGGGGGTGAATCAGTTTTGGGTATTTTTATCGTTTTACCACTTTTTATCCATTTAATTATTAGAATTGAAAGGATATAAATTTTCCTATTATCTGTTATTTATCGCATACATGTATATAAAAGAATATTAAGATGGAACATGATATTTTTACAACGTTCACCACCCAATGAGAGTAGGTAGTCCATGCAATGGTGTGGAAATAAGCCAAAAACAGAACCCCTAGAGGATAATCCTTTGAATGTAATTACTGCACTCTTGGAATCTCCTTTCACTTGAAATGAACTATAATCAATTAATAGTTCATTATTTAGAGATCTTAATTAGTTCTTCATACTGTGATTAAATAAGGTAGGAAACTCCAATTCCTCTTTATAGCATCAAAATAAAATATAATCATTCTTCTTATTCTAGAATTCATAATAATATGAATATTTTATCAATTGATAAACCTAGAACTTCCTAAACCAAATGATTATAAACTAAATCTTGATTAGAAATTCACTTATTAATTTTTATCTAATCACTAACATAATATAACATCAAATAGTATATAGAATTTTCTTGATCTCTGTCTTTTTTAGTGAAAAACAAACTGAACTAAATCATCTTCTTCCTAGATAGAATCAAAAACTACCTTTGTGAATATAAAAATAATGAATTTCAACTCAATATATCATCATCAAAATTTATTTTTCCTTCAATCTGAATGATTTTAATATATAATAGATTAACTATCCTTTAATTATGCTTCAACCTAAATGATAATCACTGAATATATATTGGGCACTCACTTTTTATTATACAGAAAATAATATTTCATGGTATAGTAGTGTCAAATTCTCTTTCTCTGCAATATACAACATCAACATAGAATGAATCAATTATTTTTACTTACTGGTGCATCAAATATTTATGAAATTTTATCATTAAGAAAAATTATATATTTATTAATGGAAGAAAGATCTTGTAAAGACTCATATTGGTATCGACTAGAATTCTTAACATATTGCGTGCATATTTCATGTTCATTACAAATTTCCATTTTTATATTTATCATTTTAAGAGATAAATATTCAATTTTATATAATATTTCATGTCTACTTTTTCATTTATTCAAGTTATATTTACACCTAGAGGTACTATGTATATGTTGTCTTCAAAATTCAATTTTTTGTAACAATACCAAAATTATCTTCCTACTAATATCCCCATTCATGTGAAGCTAAGTGGTTAAACTTATTCATGAAAAATATATGATAAATTTCCACATTCTTGTGCGTAATAGTCATATTCACTCACATTAATCAGGGTAAAACATTAATCATGTGATGATCATGAATGGATGTTTACTATCTCATTATTCATGTTACACAAGTGCATGGTATCAGTGTATAGACCTTCACACAACTCAGTGAGTTAGTATAATTCTAATAATAGATCACTGAATCATTTATTTATAAAAGTAGAGAGCTTCAGGGAAATAAAAATTAATGAAAAAATAAGAGTATATTACAAGTGGTATTGTGTCTATAGTTCCCCTTCACATAGCATGGGTGTGGTACTTCTTTACTCATACAAAGATGTTAACCGAACAATTTTCTTCCTGAGAAACTATTAGTGTGTGAATACAAATCGAGTTTTCAAGGATCTTCAACTCTATGAAAATATATTCCCCGAACATCCTTCATTACATATCCTAGTAGGCATGTGAATAACTTTCCATTAATGTAAAAAACATTTAATTTTAAACTATTTTTCAGAAAAAAAAGTTCACACATTGAATGAGAGAAGTAGAACTATTTTCTTCATATTTCCATATGTATTTATGGGATGATTCCTACCACCATCGATTACCTTAATCAAAACACAAATTTTCCAAATAATGTCATGTGAAGCACTACTTTTGAATTACTATTCACCTCATCATTTCATTCATCAAATTAATTTTAAGTCATGTAGAATGTTACATAATTATTTCTTATAAAATTTCATATTCATCGATTCTAGAAACACCTGATAGACATGCAGTCAAGTAATGCAACATACAGGCTAATTCTTGTACTTTATCATGAATATTGGTGGTATGAACAACCTCTAATCTCTATTTTCATTCGAACAAACCTTATTCCTCATGTAAATTGTTTTACACTGATCAAAAAAAAATTTATATTTATCTTGATCATTCCTATGTTGAATTTTCATGAGAATGATATCGGATCATTTTATAATCTTATGGATTCAAATTAGGAACTATAATGCATTAATTAATCAAAAATATCTGTATAGGTTTATAAATATTTAATAATTCAATCGTATTTTATAACTAAAAAATATACAATGTTTTGAATCATTTACAGAACACAAAATTTTATATCTATTTTCTTATTGAAATGGAAATTAAAAAATTTCTCATTGTATCTCTATTAATGGATTCAATATTCCATTCCATATTGTTTCCACCATAGTAATTGTTTTTACTTCATCACGATAGTCCTTATAACATATATGTTATGTAAATTTATCTATTTTAGATGATAAATGTTTTTCATCCAAGGACACCCTTAGAAAATGTAAATGTTATTAATCGATCATATAAAGTTATTCCATGGAATTTATTTTACTCATAGTCCTCCATAAAGTGAGATGCTTGTTTACCATGCACTAAAGTGCATTAAAAAAGAAAAAACAAATATTCATTCAATTATAGAAAAGAAAAAAATTTAAATTAGATGATAAATGTATTAAGCTAAATAAATATTTATCTGACACAAATATTCTCATATTATTCCAAAGTAAAACATCTATTCTTATGAACCCTCATAATAATTATTGCATATTAATGTGAAATGTGTTTCAAAATAGATTATATTTCTAAATAATGTACTAATTTATTAATTATTGAATTTTTTGATAATGGGTTAATTCTCTTTATGAATATAAGGTGATAATAAAAATTATTTATAAATAAATTTGTAATAATTCCATTTAATATTATAAAATATTTCAAATCATTAAATACTAAAATTATAATGAAATAAAAATCAATAAAAAATACTTGAATTTATCAATTTAAAAATTTGTTTTTTTAAAAAAATTAATTATCAACATCATTTAGATATAATGTTGATTGATTGGTTTTTTTTTTGAAAATTAACTGACATCATTATAGTTAAATCCACAAAATTTTTAAAAAAAAGACATCTTCAAAATTCTAACTAAAAATAAAAATAAGTTCATTAAGACCAACCATAAATATAAAATATTGAACCCTTATTCTTTTATGAAGATAATCATTGAATATACCATGGAAATATTTATTTAACAGATTTATTTTAAAAAATTGTCATTATGAAATGATATTGTAGTAATTTAACAAGATAATTACTTGTTTTTTTCCTATTTTTTAAAAGGAAGTTGACCCACACCTCCTAGATAGAGCTCCCCACCCCACACTATTAGTGGTTAAGAAACTCACCTCAATGAATTATCTAACTCCAAGTCTTAATAAAACACATTTCATTTGATCTTAATGGTTCATCAAACAATCTGATTTTCAAGGAACACCCTATCTCATTTCATGAAGTTAGATACTCTCCTTTACATCACAAATACCCCACTGATTGTGACGTAAATTACTAGTGTTAAATTCCTGATAAAACTCTAAGAAACTGATTTATTCATATTCACTTATACCTTATTCCGATTATAGAAACACTTTGGAAAAATCTTATACCTCTTCATATCCCTATTGAAATCATCACCTAATGAAAATTCATAATGGACACATTGGTGTTTGTGGATTATCTCTAGCTAAATACATGACTTCTTCCCACTTCTCCTGTAAACACTCAATAATACCCTCACCAAAATAGATCCAACCAAAATCATTATAAGAATTTAATTATCTGATGTTTTCAAATATTGTTTACCTTTTTCATAGTTCTCAAATATACTTTTAACCTTAATTATACTGATTTTCTACTAAAAGGTATTGTGAATAATATAATTGAACTACTCTTTTTATCATTGACTTAATTCAATAATTTTATAAAATTAAGACAATATTTATTTTCATATGTTAACATATAATTTTTAATATTTATATTTTTCAATAAACTATAATCAGAGGAATCTCAACATATTGATAAATGTATTCACATTCATTCTGATATCAAAAAATCACTATAACTATAAATATTGTTTTATTTCTAGTAACTAATATTTTTATTACCCTATTTTAATATTCTTATCAAACATTTTAGTTAAAATAAAAACCTATTTAATATCATTGTATTCAAAAATAAATGTAAAAAATTTCAGACATTGATATAACATTGCTTGTTTTAAATTTTTTTAATATAACTCATAAGGGTTATGAGTAGTTATTTATATTAATATTCAAAAAACCATAATAATGTTTTTTAACATTCATACATATTTTATCAAAAAATTTCAAAGTATAAAATATTTATTATTTATGTTATTTCGTGAAAAAATATATATTTTAAAAAAATTTGTTTTTTTATTTATTAAATATAAAAAATATGTGAATTTTATATTTTTTACTAACTAAGTTATATAAAAAATATATATTTATGTGGATTTCAATGTATAATATTTATATAAATGTTTATTATTTTTTATAATATTGTTTTTACATATTTACTTAAATATTTTATTTCAATTAATTAAATAAAAATCGATACCTGATGGAAATATTAATAAAAAATAACTTATGAGTTTAGGGAATATTAAATAGGTTTCCTAATATTTAATTAGAGAATACATATTTTAGGTAAAGAATAATGTAACAAGATTGTAATTTAATATTAGTTAAATTGAATTTCAAAGTTGAATTATATTTCCAGTTGAGTGGAAACCAATTTTTTTCTTCATTTGAAAAGATTGTATGTTATTAATAATTTAAAAAATTTGAAATACTTACTTGTTGATAAAATTATAGTGAAATTATTATCTATAATATAATTCATTTATGTCTTATATAGAAAAATTTCAATGATTCATTTGTTTATGGTAATTTTATTCATTAAGATGAAGTAGGGTTATCACAAAAATACATATAAATGTCTTTTTTATTGTAAATATTGATAAAATAAATGTATAGAAATTTTTTATTTACTAAAGTTTGGGAATAAATAAATTAATGATACTTGTAAAAAAATACACTAAATTATATTTTATGATAAAATTCTAACATAATAATTTCTTATATATAATGATTGATAATTAAATTTCGAGGATTTTCAGATTTTCTATAAGATTATTTTGAACATGAAAAAACCTCCTTTTAGACCCTAAGAAATTAAAATATTTTCATTTTAGAATAAATATAATTTTTTTGTTGGAATGCTTCACAACTAATGTTTAACATTCGACATTGTAATAGATAGTGTTTTATGCAAGACCAAGATTTACAACGTTTTAATGCTGAACTGATTTTAAAACTAAATTTTCACACTTTTATAAATATTTTTTTAAAATAAACATCATTTTTGAATTTATAATGGCTAAATTATCTTAAAATGAATTTTTGATATTTTTCTAGAAACATTATCTTTTTGATGAATAGTGAAAATTATTTCTATTTAGTTGAAAAAAAACTGTCACATTTAAATAATTATTAATGATAAAATATATTTAAATAATATTATAATCACATTAAATAAATTATATATCTTTTTAAGCAATTAAGTACATTAGAATAAATTTTAATATTAAATTTAATACAAAAATTTTAAAAAAAAATTAAATGCTTTTTTCTACATTAAAAACTCGTTATTTCGCCATGTTTGCGGGATTAGCATTGTTATTAATTTTCCCACTTCTATTATTTGAATTTTTAAAATCCAACATACCTAGATGTTATTAGGATAAAAAAAATTTCTAATAATATTAAATTAATTTTTTGTGTAAAATTATTAGAGAATGTGATTAAAATTAAGTACGGTAATTTTGGTATGATTAAGCTTAACAAGGGACTTAACCTTCACATTGAGGACCAAAATGACTTGGACACAAGGCCAAAAGACATTGGATATCAATAATTTAACCATTTCATCACATGGAGCTAAATTAATGGGTTATTTGGTTAATATTAAATGAAATTTTTCCAATATAAAAGGGTAAGGAAACCGACAAAAAAGAGAAATTTCCTTACCTTTTACATTTATAAAACAATGAGATATGTAAAATAACATCATAATTTCAGTAATAGATATACATTTTAAATATATATGGTATTTTTTATCAAAATTAGATAGAAATAATTTTTAGAGATGGTTTAGGTACTAAAAATACTTATGAAATTCCATTATAGTGATTATTGAGTAAATAATTAACTAAAATAAATGATACTATAAATATAAAAAGTGAAGTTAAATGAATGAATTATTTTATTTATTTATTTATTTATTTATAGGAATATATCATGTTAAAAACATTTAAACTAAATATATTTTAATTCCAATTTACGATTTATATTTTACAATTAACATTAAATAAACAATGTCAAAATTGACATTATTGTTATTTTACAATAAATGATACTTATTAAATGATTTGAACTTAATAAAAAACTTATAATATTCTAGGTGATTTGTTAGTGTTCAAAAATGTTAAATATGGTCTATTAATGCTCCTATTAATTTTTTAATTAACATATTGACCCATATACTGTAAAAATTCCCTGAACATGGTCTAGGATCAAGTATTGTTTTAGCGCACCACATGCGCTTGTTGTAACATTAATTTCCAAAAACCATCACAATTTTACTTTATAAGTTATATAAATATAACAATGCAGTGTCTTTATATTGTCTAATAAATCTCACTTTAATTTACTCTTAATGGTTATATTAATAACAATAGAAACTAGATGCTTTAATAAAAACCAAAATGATTAACTTAGGGAATCGTGGAATTTAAGGAACCAAATTATTAAAGATCAAATATTTTTTGAGTCGATCAGGTTTCTTAAAACCATTCATCTCTCTTACACAATTATTTTTCTATTTGGGAGCCCCATTAGGTATGATTGGCCCCCCCAATAGTGAATACCTTTTTGTATTTACAAAAGTGTCACTCCCCCTCCACTATAAAAAGGAAAGTGCTCTACTCCTTCCTCACACCTATCGAGCCGAATTGGATCATCCTAAATCGGTCCAGTTAGTATCCCAAAATCCCCCCCATAGACCTATAATTCACCTCTTTGGATGAAATTAATTCAATTATTCGTTTGGTACAAACCAAAAGTGGTTACCCAATTAAGAAGTAATGTCTTCCCTCTTACTTTGTGATTTAATTTCTATTATCCACTCCCAATATTCATCTTATTCTGTTACTACATAACAAAAAAAGTTTCATAAACATTCTCGGATTTTTTAATGATAAGTTTTATTCCTACACTTACACACACCTTTATCAAATGGATGATGAATATACTATTTCTGGGTACAGTGAACTATTACCTCAATAAACGATGATTGTTCAATTTTCCCTTACCACATCTCATGGTTCCCATTATGATTGAAACTCTATTTATATATGATATATATGTAATTTATGATGAATAGTTATTCTGAAATTTTTTTAGAACACACCATTATTCTATCTGAGTTGTGTAAATACGATAATTGCGTTAGAGGAAGTGTGGACTACCACCCCCTCAAAGAGATATAATTCGCTCATGACATACATGGAACCTATAAATGATGTTTTAAATAAATGTATATAACATATATAACATATATATGATACTAAATTATAATATACATATTTATCATTTAGTTTTAGTCATCTTAATACAATAAAAAAATGAAAGTAGTGTTCATGCGTACGTATAGCCTACCATCTCCATGAACGGTGCACTTCATGTCTAATCTCTAAATTTTATGAACCATTATAAATACATCTATAGTGAATATATAAGATAGTTTATTCATGTTTTAAATTTTAGAGATTTCGTAACCATGGTATTTTTTATAATAACAACAAATAAATTGTTAAATCAAACTCGACAAACTAGACATTTAAAACCCAAAATATACAAAACAATGGAATATTGTTAACACACTGGTAATAAAATGTTGCAAGTAGTTAATATTTGATATTATAAACATTAGTATGGTTCTGGTATTAGAAATTAACTCATTTTAAACTAATATACTGAAGTATAAATAGGATAAAAAAATAAATAATAATGTAATGGATTTCATCTCAATTTATTTTGCATTGAGACATAATGTATCTTATATACCAATTCACTCTTATTTACTGTATATACTTCCCTTTGAAATGTTGTATACTAAATATCCTTAAATTAATGACTTTATAAATTTCATTTAATTCATTTGGATTTATTATTTAAATATTTCAATATAATATGGGACACATTGTAATGTTTAAATATTATTTTTTCTCGAGAATGATATAATGTCCACTACCCTTATTATTACTTATACTCTGCTAAGGTATTATTGATAAATCCATATTCATTATTCAACATTTAAATTTTTTATGGAATTTTATTTATTTTTTTACTCAATATGAGGAATGCTTTGGACTGGTATACACAAGATACGCACCGTTTAAGGAAATCCCTACGGGTTGGGGACCAATAACTGAAAGTCCCCCAATGCCTTGGTAGTCCCATGAGAGGAAATATATTTATACCTACATTAGATGGGTTTTTACCCTATAGATAAATTTGATAGTGAAAGGTATTGATGACACTGGATCCATGTACCTAGGAAACATGGCCTTCAATAATTAACCATTTCACTCATTTAGACTCAGTTGTTATTTATCTATGAGATTTTGTGTAGAGATATATATGGATTTATTTAATTTTCAGTACATTGATTAATTGAATGTGATTTAGTATCTTACCTTTCTATAATGTTTATTACTTATCCAATTGTATTAATAGAAATTTTATTCAGTTACTTTACTTTCTATATTGATTGATTCATTACAGCTTCTATGGAATTTACCCTTAATGAGAACTTGATATCACCCTTATTATTTTTTTATCTACGGGTTTTGAAGACGATAATTTCATTTAAGATTTCAAGGATAAAGTTAATTTTATTTTTACATGTACCATGTTTGTATTTATTATTTCCTATTGTATTATTTGTATCGTGTATGTAATCTGGCATTCCAAGACTCCTAAACTGAAAGGCCCTTTGGGATTTTCTTATTTGTAATAAGCCCAATGTTATGTAATAATGAACTAGCTCCATGCTTCCGGGAATCTAGGGTTAGGGTGTTATATTTTATATAAAATGGTGTTTAGAAACATCCTTAGAAACTAGATTTATATAAGGTAGATTATGAATAAAACCCCTAAGATAGACATTTAGGGTAAGTGTAGTAGAGAATCCTATAATTTTGGTAGAGTAAAGATTAAGTGGTAATTAATTGTAATACATCACATCTTGGATTCTACTAGTGGATGTGGTTCTAGAACAAATGTACCTATGAGTAATAACTCAGATAAAAGGTTTTGGGTCTGACTCGGGGTAACTTGGTACAAGACAACATACCTTACTCTTCACCTTCTTTGACAAGCCTGGGTGATATGCTTTTGACAATTCACATTTTATTTACCAACTATTATGAAGGATTTAAAATTAATTATTTCCCCAATGTAGCCAATGTTTATGGTTCTCGGATTTACGATGGATAAATTTATGTTATGTGTTATACCATATTTAAAGTTAGAGGAAGTTAATAATTTTATCAGATAATCTAGTATAAGGATGTAACATCCCCGACCCTGAAGCCACAAAACCGGTGCTTCAAGCAGGGTAGTTACATGACCTTAAGAATACCTCCCTGTATGCCAAAGGCTACCAACTAGAAGCGGGGGTCTGTGGAGTCAAGTAGGGAGACTATACCCCCTTTTATCATAGTAAGATGCAACAGAAATAAACCAAATAGGGGAAACAATAACCAATAAACAAGGAACATGTATAACAAACATTTCCAACATTATACATGCCATGTCATACTACAAGTGCAATAGTGAACAAAAACAAAAATAAATACAACGAACAAAATCCCAAAAATTGTCCAGACTCCAACTCTGGATCCTCCACAAAGTGCTACCCACGTCCACTCAAATATCTAGCAAGGACCCTTTCCCTTCTACTGACCTGTAAACATGAAGTCTACTCGAGTACCCAATGGCGGCCCGAGCAGTGTGTGAGAACAACTCAGTAGGCCACCACCAACGATGTCCACAAAATATTCAGTATAAAAAAGTAGTGCAAGAAAAAGGAATATGAATGATAATTTCCAAGTTATTACTGGAGGTTCCATTAACAATTTTAGGGCCAAAGACATTGCCACTTTCATTACCATTCATTACACACCAATTATCATCACTTACTAATTCATCGCATTTTCATGGGTTAAATCACATACATTATGTTACAGGGGTCTTAGGACAACAATCACAAGAAAGAGGGTAAAAACATTGTTGACCTATCGCACTAGTAATAACCCCCTCATAATAATAATATCCTCACCTCGAAGCCTCATTCTATGTGGATGCAACCATATCCTCTCTACGAAGCCTCAGTCTGGGTGGATGTAACCATATCCTCACCTCGAAGCCTCAGTCCAGGTGGATGGAACCATTAGGAGAATAGATCAACATTACTCATTCCTAACTCATTCATTTAGGGTGGAGATTAGAGCATCAGTCTTCGCTCAACCTGTGGGCATAGATCCTCAAGTCATACCCCACTCTACTAATCCATGTGCACATGCTTATATATAAGTAACCATCAACCTCCATACCATTTCCCTAAGGAAAACACCATTTACAAAAAGCCACACGGGAATTCACCTTATTCCTTAACCCATTTTCACATTACCATTTAACATCATTTAACCATTCACCCAACTCCCATGTGTTATGCTTATCTCACTAAGCATTCAACACTAGACTCCTAATCCATCCCATTATTGTCTTTAAATCAGTTTACACATTAATCCATTTAACCCGTTCATTATTCCCATGAATCAACCATTAAACCCATTCCAAATAACCCTCAGGTTTTTCCAAGTCTTGGTGCATCACCTACCTTATATTCCATGTTTAACCAAACATGCCATCATATCCATAAATGTCTCGACCATTTATTACAACAAGTCCACTTGTTCAATCACATTCCCTAAGTCCGGGAAAAGCTGACACTTCCCATGGATGGCCCCAATTAGATCAAATCGATCCCAAAACATCCCATAGGGATCATGATGGTTCCTATTTTCCATTTCAAACACCATTATTACAAAACATGCCAAGCTTATTCAAAACATAACCAAGTGGAAACAAGAACACATCTTAAACATGCACAAATACCCAAATAACTATGGGATATCACTTTTAGACCACCTAACTCTAAACCATTGTTGAACACACTCTCAATCGAGTCCATAGACCGCGATCCGACCAACCATTGGAGCTTCAACCTAGAACTCACCCAAAAGATAGGGTTTTGAGCATCGTAACAAGAGCATGAAAAGATACAAACCCTAAACCAAAAAGATAAGAAATGATGAGATTAGCCTTACCTAGAGCTTCGATATGCATCCAACGGCACCAAAAATGCATTAGAATCGAAGGATAACCACCCTAGGGAAGCCTGGGTCGGCCAAGTATGTCACTAGGGTTGAGAGGGGATGAATGGAGAAAAACCCGAGTTGGGGTTTAAAAGCCTGGAGTGGAAAACTTTTAATTTTTCCCAACTTTAAGAGGCCACACGGTTTGTCCGCTTGGTTTGGAAAACCATGCGTAAACCGTGTTCATGCCACTGTTTGTAGGAGGATGGATCGCAAGATTGGCCTAGGCAGGCCGCACGGGTTGTTATACTGTGCGTATGTCGTGCGCCCTGGCTTTACTTGCCCAGATTTCCCTTCTTTCGTGCCCCGAGCCCCCAAAACACCCTCAAGGCCTCTCATACATTTAGGAGACATCCCTTGAAGCCCGAACAAGGAATTCAACCAAAACATAAAGAAAATATACCTCTCCGAAAACCGGGATCTTACAAACTCCCTACATTATAACGGCTCATCCTCGAGCCGAGTTTCCAAACATCATTGATCAACTGAAGAGAAGAGATTGGGCCACTGAGCCAACATAACTGATTCTAACTCCCAAGTTTCTTCATGAACATTACCAGGATTCCATAGTACTCGCCCTAATGAAACAAAATTACCCCACATGATCTTCTCACTACGATCCACCACACGAACCAGATTCTCCTCAAAGGACGCATCAGCCTCAAGCTCCACATCCTCAATATCAACCACGTGAGATGGGTTAGGGTGATACCATCGAAGATGCGACACATGAAACACATCATGCATCCCACCATACCATTTTGGACGAGCCAATCGGTAAGCCACTGGTCTGATCCACTCCACATTCTCAAAAGGACCCACATACCTGGGCGCCATCTTACCCTACTTTCGAATCCGACGGTGGCCTAATCTTGGAGACACCTGATGGATCACTTTATCACCCACCCAAAACTCAAGAGGTCTAAGCCTCCGATCTACATATGACTTGTATCTACTCTGAGTCGTTGCCATCCGCTTCCTGATCAACTTAACTTTTTCAGAAGTCTCCTGCACGAGACTTGGCCCCAACAACTTAGATTCACCAGCCTCTAGCCAACAAAATGGAGATCTACATGGTCTCCCATAATGTGCCTCAAATGGTGCCATCTGAATCATAGCCTATAATATGTTGTTTTAGTCAAAATCAACTAGATATAGGTGCCTCTCCCAAGAACCACCAAGGTCTAGGACACAATATCTTAACATTTCCTCCAACACATGGATTGAATGTCTGACTGCCCATCCGTCTGTGGGTGGAAAGCTGTACTCAAAAACGCCTGCGTGCCAACCACCTTCAAAAACCCTTGTCAGAAACGTGATGTGAAATGCGGATCTCGGTCCGAAACTATGGTTCTCGGAACACCATGCAAGCACACCATTTCCCGAACATACAGCTCACCCAACTGGTCGACTGTAAGGGTCTCTTGAATCGGTAAGAAATGAGCCACTTTTGTTAACCGATCCACAACCACCCAGATTGCATCATTCTTCCGTGGCATCCTCAGAAGACCCATGAAAAAATCCATTATCACATCATCCCACGTCCATTCCAGAATGGTCAATGGATGCAAAAAACCACCTGGGCATTGATTCTCAGCCTTCACCTACTGACAGGTAAGACACTGTGCCACAAAGCCCACAAATTCATTCTCCATTCCAGGCCACCAAAACTGCCTTCGGAGATCACGGTACATCTTGGTCAAAACAGAATGCAATTCTCATTTTGATGCAAAGAACTCATGCATCAACTCTTCCCACATAGACTTTGGCACAACCACACGATCATGAACATGAACAACACCATCCTTTCTGACGGCCCCGCCAGAAGGTAAATCCCCACCTTTATGATTTTTCTTCATGATCAAACACTCAGGATCATCATGCTGAGCTTCCTTATCTTGAATCAAAGGAGCTGACTCCATCTTTTAGGAAGAAAGAGTGACCTGACCGCTCTTCTCCTACACCTCCAGGCGCATCTCCGCAAACAAAGCCATCACCTTCCACTCTGTGTTGGACTCCTGCTCCACCTGATTCTGAACCTTTCTGCTCAGAGCATCAGTAAAAACTGTTTCCCTTTCCTTGTTTGTACACCAACTCAAATTCAAATGACTGGAGATATTCAACCCATCATCGCTGCTGAAGATTTAAGTCTTGTTGTGAGAATATGTACTTTAAACTCTTATGGTTGGTAAACACGGTAAACCATTATCCGAACAGATAGTTCCACCAGCACTTCAAGGCGTACACTACTGCATCCAACTAAAGATCATGTGTGGGGTAGTTCCACTCATGTGCTCTCAACTACCTCGACCCATCAGCCACAACCCACTCATCCTGCATCAAGACAGCCCCATGTCCGACTCCGGATGCATCATAAAATATGATGTACTTCTTACCCGGCTAGGGTAAGATCAAGATAGGTGCGGTCGTCAACTGCTTCTTCAACTCTCAATGCGCATTATCACAAGCCTCAGACCACTCGAACCTAATTCCTTTCTTGGTCAAGCCCGAGATTGGTGTTTCTAAGCGAGATAAATCCTGAATGAACCTTCGATAATACCCATCCAAACCCATAAAACTCCAAAAATATGAAACACTCTTGGGATGCTCCCAAGATACAATTGCCTTCACTTTTCTTGGATCCACTGACACACCTACCTTCGAGATGATGTGACCCAGAAAATGCACCTCACCTATCTAGAATTGACACTTTGATAGCTTGACGTATAGCTGATGCTCTCTTAGCGTACCCAAGATGATGTTAAGATGTTGGACATGATCGTTGTGAGTTTTCGAGTATACTAAGATATCATCAGAAAAGACAAGCACAAAATAATCTAGATAGGGATGAAATATTTGGTTCATCAAATCCATAAACACCGCGGGTGCATCGGTCAAGCCGAAAGGCATTACCACAAACTCAAACAACTCGTACCGACTTTGGAAAGCTGTAAGTTGTACGTTAGAAGATCTCACCATAATCTGGTGATAAACTCGCATCAGATCAAGCTTATAAAACAATGATGCACCCCTCAATTGATCAAACAGTTCATCAATTCTAGTAAGAGGGTATTGATTTTCACCGTCATCTTATTCAAGTTTTGATAGTCAACACACAGCCTCAATGACCCATCAAACATATTTGCAAAAAATCACGGGAGATCACCAAGGAGATGTACTAGGATAGATAAACCCCTTACTCTCGAACTCCTCAAGTTGAAACTTCAGTTCCTGGAGTTCTGTTGGTGGCATTTGGGGTTACCTCCCGAGAGGGATGTTGAGTTCACGATCGAGTTGCTGTCGGGGGTCTATGGAGGCAAGTAGGGAGACTATACCCCCTTTTATCAGAGTAAGATGCAACAGAAATAAACCAAATAGCATAAACAATAACCAATAAACAAGGAACATGTATAACAAACATTTCCAACATTAAACATGCCATGTCATACTACAAGTGCAAGAGAGAACAGAACCCAAAATAAAGACAATGACCAAAATCCCCAAAATTGTCTAGACTCCAACTCTGAATCCTCTACAAAGTACTACCCATGTTCACTCAAATATCTAGCAAGGACCCTTTCCCTTCTACTGACCTGAAAACATGAAGTCTTCCCGAGTACACAATGGCGGTCCGAGCAGGGTGTGAGTACAACTCAGTAGGCCACCACCAACGGTGTCCACAAAATATCCAGTATAAACAAGTAGCTCAAGAAAAAGGAATATGAATGATAATTTACAAGTTATTACTGGAGGTGCCATTAACAAGTTTAGGGCCAAATCCATTGCCACATTCATTACCATTCATTACACACCAATTATCATCACTTACCAATTCATCTCCTTTTCATGGGTGAAATCACATACATTACGTTACATGTGTCTAAGGCCAACAATCACAAGAAAGAGGGTAAAAACAACGTTGTCCTATCTCACTAGGAATAACCCCCTCATAATAATAATATCCCCACCTCGAAGCCTCAGTCCATCTGGATGCAACCATATCCTAACCTCGAAGCCTCGGTCCGGGTGGATGCAAACATATCCTCACCTCGAAGCCTCAGTCCAGGTGGATGCAACCATTAGAAGAATAGATCAACAATCCCCATTCCTAACTCGTGCATTTAGGGTGGAGATTAGAGCATCGGTATTCGCTCAACCCGTGGGCAAAGATCCTCAAGTCATACCCCACTCTACCAAGCCATGTGCACATGCTTATATATAAGTAACCATCAACCGCCATACCATTTCCCTAAGGCAAACACCATTCACAAAAAACCACATGGGAATTCACATTATTCCTTAACCCATTTACACATTACCATTTCACATCATTTAACCATTCACCCAATTCCTATGTGTTATGCTTATCTCACTAAGCATTAAACACTAGACTCATTAGCCATCCCATTATAGTCTATAAATCAGTTTACACATTAACCCATTTAACCTGTTCATCATTCCCATGAATCAACCATTCAAACCATTCCAAATAACCCTCAGTTTTTTCCAAGTCTAGGTGCATCACCTACCATCTATTCCATGTACAAAAAAAACTTTCCATCATATCCATCAATGTCTCTACCTTTATTACAACAAGTCCACTTGTTCAATCACATTCCCTAAGTCCGAGAAAAGCCGACACATCCCATGGATGGCCCCAATTAGGCGAACTTGATCCCAAGACATCCGAGAGGGGTCTTGATGGTTCCTATTTTCCATTTCAAACACCATTATTACCAAACATGCCATGGTTATTCAAAACATAACCAAGTGGAAACAAGAACACAACTTAAACATGCACAAATACCCAAATAACTATGGGATATCAATTGTAGATCACCTACCTCTAACTCGCAGTTGAACGCACTCTCAATCAAGTCCTTAGACCTCGATCTGACCATCCTTTGGAGCTTCAACCTAGAACTCACCCAAAAGATAGGGTTTTAGAGCATCAGAACAAGAGCGAGAGAAGATACAAACCCTAAACCAAAAAGATAATCAAAGATGGGATTAGCCTTACCTAGAGGTTCGATATGGAACCAACAGCACCAAAAACGCCTTAGAATCGGAGAACCACCCTTGGGAAGCTTGGGTCGGCCAAGTTTGTCACTAGGGTTGAGAGGGGATGAATGGAGAAAAACCAGAGTTGGGGTTTAAAATCCCGGAGTGGAAAACATGTAATTTTTCCCAACTTTAAGAGGCCACGCGGTTTGTCTGCAAGGTTTGTAAAACCGTGCGCAAACCGTGTGCATGCCACTGTTCAGAGGAGGATGGATCACATGGTTGGCCTGGGCATGCCGCACGGTTTTCTATACCGTGCGCAAGTCGTGTGCCTTGGCCTGTCTTGCCCCTATTTCCCTTCTTTCATGCCCTGAGCCCCCAAAACACCCCCAAGGCCTCTCATACAATCAGGATATAACCCTTGAAGACCGAACAAGGATTTCAACCAGAAAATAAAGAAAACTTACCTTTCCAAAAATCGGGATCTTACAACCTCCCCACATTATAACGACTCGTCCTCGAGCCGAGTTCCCAAACTTCATTGATCCACCGAAGAGACGAGTTCTTGCCACTGAGCCCACATATCTGATTCCCACTCCCAAGTTTCTTCATGAAATTTCCCATGCTTCCATAGTACTCACACTAATGGAACAAACATTCCCCGCATGATCTTCTCACTACGATCCACCACACGAACCAGATTCTCCTCAAAGGACGAATCATCCTCAAGCTCCACATCCTCAATATCAACCATGTGAGATGGGTCAGGGTGATACCGTTGAAGATGCGACACATGAAACACATCATTCATCCCACCATACCGTTGTGGAAGAGCCAATCGGTAAGCCACTGGTCTAATCCTCTCCACAATCTCAAAAGGTCCCACATACCTGGGCGCCTTCTTACCCTGCATTCGAATCTGATGGTGACCTAACCTTGGCGACACCCGAAGGACCACTTTACCACCCACCCAAAACTCAAGAGGTCTACGCCTCAGATCTATATACGACTTCTATCTACTCTGAGTTGTAGCCATTCGATTCCTGAACAACATAACTTTCTATGAAGTCTCTTGCACGAGACTTGGCCCCAACAACTCAGATTCACCGGCCTCTAGCCAACACAATGGAGATCTACATGGTCTCCCATAATGTGCCTCAAACGGTGCCATCTAAATCGTAGCCTGAAATCTGTTGTTTTAAGAAAACTCAACTAGTGATAGGTGCCTCTCCCAAGAACTACCAAGGTCCAGGACACAATATCTTAACATTTTCTCCAACACATGGATTGTATGCTCCAACTGCCCGTCCGTCTGCGGGTGGAAAGCCGTACTGAAAAATGCATGCGTGCCAACCGCCTTCTACATCCCTTGTCAGAAACGTGATGTGAAATGTGGATCTTGGTCCGAAACTATGGTTCTCATAACACCATGCAAGAACAGTATTTCCCGAACATACACCTCACCCAATAGGTCGGCCATAAGGGTCTCTTGAATCGGTAAGAAATGAGCCACTTTCGTTAATTGATCCGCAACCACCCATATTGCATCATTCTTCCATGGCATCCTCTGAAGACCCCTGACAAAATCCATTGTCACATCATCCCACGTCCATTCTGGAATGGTCAATGGATGCAAAAAACCACCTGGGCATTGATTCTCAACCTTCACCTGCTGACAGGTAAGACACTGTGCCACAAAGCCCACAAATTCCTTCTCTATTCTAGGCCCCCAAAACTACCATCGGAGATCACGATACATCTTTGTCAAACCAGAATGCACTTCCCATTTTGATGCATAGAACTCATGCATCAACTCTTCCCGCACACACATTGGCACAACCACACGATCATGAACACGAACAACATCGTCCTTGCTGACAGCCCCACCAGAAGGTAGCTCCCCACCTTTAGGCTTTTACTTCATGATCAAACACTCAGAATAATCATGCTGAGCTTCTTTAACTTGACTCAAAATCACTAACTCCATCGCTAAGGAAGAAATAGTGACCTGACCACTCTCCTCGTGCACCTCCAGGTGCATCTCTGCAAACAAAGCCATCACCTTCCACTCGGTGTTGGACTCCTGAACCACCTGATTCTGAACCTTTCTGCTCAGTGCATCAGTAAACACTATTTTTCTTTACTTGTGTGTACACCAACTCAAAGTCAAATGTCTTGAGATATTCAACCCATCATTGATGCCGAAGATTTAAGTCATGTTGTGAGAATATGTACTTTAAATTCTTATAGTTGGTAAACACGGTAAACCATTATCCCAATAGATAGTTCCTCCAGCACTTCAAGGCTTACACTACTGCGTCAAAATCAAGATCATGAGTGGGGTAGTTCCGCTCATGAGGTCTCAACTGCCTCGACCCATAAGCCACAACCCGCTCATCCTGCATCAACACAGCCCCAAGTCCGACTCTGGATGCATCACAAAACACGATGTACTTCTTACCTGGCTAGGGTAAGATCAAGATAGGTGCGGTCATCAACCACTTATTCAACTATCGAAAGGAATTCTCACAAGCCTCAGACCACTCAAACCTAATACCTTTCGTGGTCAAGCTTGGGAGTGGTGTTTCCAAGCGAGATAAATCATGAATGAACCTTCGATAACACCCTGCCAAACCCATAAAACTTCGAACATCTGAAACACTCCTCAGCTGCTCCCAAGATAAAACTTCCTACACTTTGCCTGGATCCACTGACACACCTTCCTTCGAGATGATGTGACCAATAAAATGAACCTCACCTATCTAGAATTGACACTTTGATAGCTTGACGTATAGTCGATGCTCTCTTAGCGTACCCAAGACGATGTCAAGATGTTGGGAATGATCGTCCTGAGTTTTCGAGTATACTAAGATATTGTCAACAAAGACAGGCACAAACTGATCTAGACAGGGATGAAATATTTGGTTCATCAAATCCATAAACACCGTGGGTTCATTGGTCAAGCCGAAAGGAATTACCACAAATTCAAACAACCTGTACCGACTCTGGAAAGCTGTCAGCGGTACGTCAGAAGATCTCAACTTCATCTGGTGATAAACTCACCTCAGATCAAGCATAGAAAACAATAATGAACCCCTCAATTGATCAAACAGGTCCTCAATTCTTGTAATAGAGTACTGATTATCACCGTCATTTTATTCAACATTCAATAGTCAACACACAACCTTAACGACCCATCGGCCTTCTTTTCAAAAAGCACGGGAGATCCCCAAAGTGATGTACTTGGACAGATAAACCTCTTATGCTCCAACTCCACAAGTTGAACCTTCAGTTCCTGGAGTTCTGTCGGTTCCATTCAGGGTTACCTTCTGAGAGGGATGTTGAGTTCACGATCGAGTTGCTGCTGGGGGTCTATGGACTCAAGTAGGGAGACTATACCCCCTTTTATCAGTGTAAGAGAAACAGAAATAAAACAAATAGTGGGAAAAATAACCAATAAATAAGGAACATTTATAACAAACATTTCCAACATTAATCATGCCATGTCATACTACAATTAGAAGAGTGAACAAAACCCAAAATAAAGACAACGACCAAAATCCCCAAAATTGTCCAAAATCCAACTCTAGATCAACCACAAAGTGCTACCCATGTCCACTCAACTATCTGGAAAGGACCCTTTCCCTTCTACTGACCTTAAAACATGAAGTCTTCTCGAGTACCCAATGGAAACCCAAGCAGGGTGTGAGTACAACTCATTAGGCCACCACCAACGGTGTCCACAAAATATCCAGTATAAACAAGTAGTGCAAGAAAAAGCAATATGAATGATAATTTCAAAGTTATTACTGGAGGATCCATTAACAGGTTTAGGGCCAAAGCCATTTCCACTTTCATTACCATTCATTACACACAAATTATCATCACATACCAATTCATCACATTTTCATGGGTTAAATCACATACATTATGTTACATGGGTCTAAGGACAACAATCACAAGCCCGATGGTAAACACATCGTTGTCCTATTGCACTAGGAATAACCCCCTCATAATAATAACATCCTCACCTCGAAGCCTTAGTCCATGTGGATGCAACCATATCCTCACCACGAAGACTCTGTTCGGGTGGCTGCAACCATATCCTCACCTCGAAGCCTCAGTCCAGGTGGATGCAACCATTATGAGAGTAGATCAATAGTCCTCATTCCTAACTCATGCATTTAGGGTGGAGATTAGATCATCAGTCTTCGCTCGACCCGTGGGCATAGATCCTCAAGTCATACCCCACTCTACTACACCATGTGCACATGCTTATATATAAGTAACCATCAAACGCCATACCATTGTCGTTAGGCAAACAGCATTCACAACAAACCACACTGAAGTTCACATTATTCCTTAACACATTTACACATTACCATTTCACATCATTTAACCATTCACCCAATTCCCATGTGTTATGCTTATCTCACTAAGCATTCAACACTAGACTCATAATCCATCCCATTATGGTCTTTAAATCAGTTTACTCATTAACCCATTTAACCCGTTCATTGTTCCCATGAGTCAACCATTCAACCCATTCCAAATAACCCTCAAGTTTTTCCAAGTCTATGTGCATCACCTACCTTCTATTCCATGTTCTACCAAACATTCCATCATATCCATCAATGTCTCTACCCTTTATTACAACTTGTCCACTTGTTCAATCACATTCCCTAAGTCCGGGAAAAGCCGACACATCCCATGTATGGCCCCAATTAGGTCAACTCGATCCCAACACATCCCATAGGGATCGTGATGATTCCTATTTTCCATTTCAAACACCATTATTACAAAACATGCCAAGGTTATTCAAAACATGACCAAGTGGAAACAAGAACCCAACTTAAACATGCACAAATACCCAAATAACTACGGGATATCACTTGTAGACCACCTACCTCTAAACCACAGTTTAACGCACTCACATTCGAGTCCTTAGACCTCGATCCAACCAACCTTTGGAGCATCAACCTAGAACTCACCCAAAAGATAGGGTTTTAGAGCATCGGAACAAGGGAGAGAAAAGATAAAAACCCTAAACCTATAATATAAGCAAGGATGGGATTAGCCTTACCTAGAGATTCGATATGCAACCAATGGCACCAAAAAAAATTTTGAATCAAAGGAGAACCGCCCTTGGGAAGCTTGGGTCAGCCAAGTTTGTCACTAGGGTTGAGAGGGGATGAATGGTGAAAACCCCAATTTGGGGTTTAAAATCCCAGAATGGAAAACTTGTAATTTTTCCCAACTTTAAGAGGCCGCATGGTTTGTCTGCATGGTTTGGAAAACCGTGCGCAAACCATGTGCATTCCACTTTTTGGAGGAGGATGGATCACACGATTAGTCTGGGCAGGCCGCACAGGTTGCTATATCGTCCGTAGGTCGTGCGCCCTGGCCTGTCTTGCCCAAATTTCCCTTCTTTCGTGCCCCGTGCCCACGAAACACCCCCAAGGCCTCTCATACATTCAAGATACATCCCTTGAATCCCAAACAAGGAATTCAACCAAAACATAAATAAAACAAACCTTTCCAAAAACCGGGATCTTACAACCTCCCCACATTATAACGGCTCGTCCTCGAGCCGAGTTTCCAAACTGCATTGATCCACCGAAGAGAAGAGTTCGGGCCACTGAGCCCACATATCCAATTCCCACTCCCAAGTTTCTTCATGAACTTTCCCATTATTCCATATTATTTGCACTAATGGAACAAACTTTCCCCGAAAGATCTTCTCACTACGATCCACCACACCAACCAGATTCTCCTCAAAAGACTCATCAGCCACAAGCTCCACATCCTCAATATCAACCACGTTAGATGGGTCAGGGTGATACCGTCGAAGATGCGACACATGAAACACATCATGCATCCCACCATACCATTGTGGAAGAGCCAATCAGTAATCCACTGGTCTGAACCTCTCCACAATCTCAAAAGGTCCCACATACCCGGGCGTCATCTTACTCTGCTTTCGAATCCGACGGTGACATAACCTTGGCGAAACCCGAAGGATCACTTTACCACCCACCCAAAACTCAAGAGGTCTATGCCTATGATCTACATACGACTTATGTCTACTCTGAGTCGTAGACATCTGCTTCCTGATCAAATTAACTTTCTCTGAAGTCACCTGCACGAGACTTGGCACCAACAACTCAGATTCACCGACCTCTAGACAACACAATGGAGACCTACATGGTCTCCCATAATGTACCTCAAACGGTGCCATCTGAATAGTATCCTGAAATATGTTGTTTTAGGAAAACTCAACTAGCGATAGGTGCCTCTCCCAAGAACCACCAAGGTCCAGGACAGAATATCTTAACATATCCTCCAACACTTGGATTGTATGCTCCGACTGCCCGTCCGTCTGCGGGTGGAAAGCCACACTCAAAAACGCTTGCGTGCCTATCGTCTTCTACAACCCTTGTCAGAAACATGATGTGAAATGCGGATCTCGGTCCGAAACTATAGTTCTCGGAACACCTTGCAAGCAAAGTATTTCCCGAACATACAGCTCACCCAACTAGTCGACTATAGGCGTCTCTTGAATCGGTAAGAAATGAGCCACTTTCGTTAACAGATCCACAACCACCCATATTGCATCATTCTTCCATGGCATCATTAGAGGAACCATGAAAAAATCCATTGTCACATTATCCCATGTCCATTCCGGAATGGTCAATGGATGCAACAAACCACCTGGGCATTGATTCTCGGCCTTCACCTACTGACAGGTAAGACACTATTCCACAAAGCCCACAAATTCCATCTCCATTCCAGGCCACCAAAATTGCCTTCGGAGATCACTGTACATATTGGTCAAACCAGAATGCACTTACCTTTTTGATGCATAGAACTCATGCATCAACTCTTCCCGCACACACTTTGGCACAACCACATGATCATGAACACGAACAACACCATCCTTGCCGACGGCCCCGCCAGAAGGTAGCTCCTCACCTTTAGGCTTTTCCTTCATGATCAAACACTCAAGATCATCATGTTGAGCTTCCTTAACTGGACTCAAAAGCACTGAATCCATCTCTGAAGAAGAAATAGTGACCTAACCACTCTCTTCCTGCACCTCCAGGCGCATCTTCGCAAACAAAGACATTACCTTCCACTCGGTGCTGGACTCCTGAACCACCTGATTCTGAACCTTTCTGCTCAGAGCATCAGTAAAAACTGTTCCCTTTCCTTGTGTGTACACCAAATCAAAGTCAAATGACTAGAGACATTCAACCCATCATTGCTGCTGAATATTTAAGTCTCATTGTGAGAAGATGTAATTTAAACTCTTATGGTTGGTAAACACGGTAAACCATTATCCCAACCGATAGTTCCTAAAACACATCAAGACATAAAATACTACATCCAACTCAAGATCATGAGTGGGGTAGTTCTGCTCATGAGGTATCAACTGCCTCAACCCATAAGCCACAACCCGCTCATCCTACATCAAAACATGCCCAAGTCCGACTCGAGATGCATCACAAAACACGATGTACTTCTTACCCAGCTAAGGTAAGATCAAGATAGCTGCAGTTCTCAACCACTTCTTCAACTCTCGAAAGAATTCTCACAAGCCTCAGACCACTCTAACATAATTCCTATCTTGGTCAAGGCCAAGATTGGTGTTGCCAAGCGAGATAAATCCTAAATGAACCTTTGATAATACCCATCCAAACCCATAAAACTCTGATCTTCTAAAACAATCTTGGGCTGCTCCCCAGATAAAACTGCCTGCACTTTGCCTGGATCCACTGACACACCTTCCATCAAGATGATTGGACCCAGAAAATGGACCTCACCTATCCATAATTGAAGCTTTGATAGCTTGACGTATAGTTGATTCTCTCTTAGCGTACCCAAGACGATGTCAAGATGTTGGGCATGATTGTCGTGATTTTTCGAGTATACTATGATATCTTCAACAAAGACAAGCACAAACTGATCTATATATGGATGAAATATTCAGTTCATCAAATCTATAAACACCGCGGGTGCATTTGTCAAGCCGAATAGCATTACCACAAACTCAAACAACCCGTACCGACTCTGGAATGATGTTAGTGGTACGTCAGAAGATCTCACCTTCATCTGGTGATAAACTCACCTCAGATCAAGATTAGAAAACAATGATGCACCCCTCAATTGATCAAACAGGTCATCAATTCTAGTAAGAGGGTACTTATTTTCACCGTCATCTTATTTAACTTTCAATAGTCAACACATAGCCTCAACGAACCATCGTCCTTCTTTGCAAAAAGCACGGGAGATCCCCAAGGAGATATACTAGGACAGATAAACACCTTACGCTCCAACTCCTCAAGTTGAACCTTCAGTTCCTAGAGCTCTGTCGGTGCCATTCGGTATGGTGGAATAGAAATTAGATCCTATCCCAGCAGCAACTTGATCGTGAACTCAACATACCTCTCGGGAGGTAATCCTGAATGGCACCGCGGGTGCATTGGTCAAGCCGAAAGGCATTACCACAAACTCAAACAACCCGTACCGACTCTAGAAAGCTGTTAGCGGTACGTCAGAAGATCTCACCTTCATATGGTGATAAACTCACCTCAGATCAGGCTTAGAAAACAATGATGCACCCCTCAATTGATCAAACAGGTCATAAATTCTAGTAAGAGGGTACTGATTTTCACTGTCATCTTATTCAACTTTCGATAGTCAACACACAGCCTCAACGACCCATCAGCCTTCTTTGAAAAAAGCACGGGAGATCCCCAAGGAGATGTACTAGGACAGATAAACCCCTTACGCTCCAACTCCTCAAGCTGAAACATCAACTCCACTGTGCCTGAAGCTTACTTTCCCCTCTACCCTAGCCTCCTACATGAACACCCTGCGCTGCACTGCCCTGCTGGTGTGAGCGATCTTGCCCTGGAGTTCCATGTCCACAGCCCCTCCCAGTACAGCCTGTGGAGCTCCAACTGCATGCCTGATATGAGGAATATGATCCCCTTCCCGTATCCAGTATCTGCATTTCCTCATTATGCTCACCCGTCTCCCAAGGATTCATGCAGAACCTCTGCACATGAACCATTCTGTCGCACGAATGGCACTCAACTTGAAGTCGAGGGCACTGACCACGCATATTCCCCGGCCTTCCGCAATGATAACAAAACACCTGGTTCCCACTCTGAGAGTCCGACCCCCTCTTCTGACCACCTTGCTGGAAACATTCTAAACGGATGTTTTGATCTTCAGAAGATGCACCACTTGTCCGCCCAACTGGAAGGACAAGCCCACCACCCAAATCTCCCTTCAGGATCCCTTCAGAGATGAGTGTCTGATCCATCACCTCGGAAAACTTCTTCAAGCGGAAGTTATTTACTTGAGACATGATCTCATGTCACAACCCATCCTAAAAAAGCCTAGTTATCACTACCTCATCCCCGGATAACACTGAGAATAGACGTCACAAATCAGTGTAGTGACTAGCATAGTCCATCCCCGACAGCGATCCCCGAGTCAGGATCATAAACTCTGCATCCTGCTCCTGCCTCAAAGTCTCTGGGTAAAAATTCTCCAGAAACTTCTCCTAGAAAACATTCCACGACATCCCCTCAGCCTGCCCCGTCTGAGCCTGAATGTCCCACCAACGCCTTTCCTGGCCCCGCCACATGTAAACGACCAGCTTTACTCGCTTTTCAACAAGGGTCACCAGATGATATAGTATCGTCTGGACAGAATCTAACCAGAACTCTGCTGCCTCTGGCCCACCCTCTCTGGTGAAAGTCGGAGGGTGTTGCAGCTAGAACTCCCTAGTCAGCTCAAACATACTCGGTGCAACCCCCCTGGGTCCCAATCCATCATCTTCATAAGGCAAGCCAAGTTCTCTAGGAACTGGTCCTCCCTACCTTCATTGATCACCACATTTCCATGCTCTTCTACCGAAGGAGTGTTCTTAGCAACATCCTCCCATTGCCCATTTGGAAATCGATGTCGTGGTGTCATCTCTCTACATTGTGAAACACAAGATTTAGCACGCATACCTTAAAACATTCACAACTTCCTCAAAAATCTCTTTACTAGCTACAAAAATCCATTTTCATATGCTAATTTAACAACATTATCACCTCAAATTCACCGCCCCGACCATCCTTATCGTGGGCCATGGTCCACATGGGGTAAAAAACCATGCACTACCTCCAAACTCAGACAGCATTTTACAAAACATTTTCCACTTCTTTTCAAACCCTTAAGTTTCATTAAACATAATTTACCAACTTGATTTATTTCATTCGTCTCATTATTTCTTGGTTTCATTAAATGCATGATTCACCCAACCTTCCTGCCTCACACACCTTGTGTGTGTGCCTAACATGATTCATGCCACCTACCTCCCTAGGTGCCTACAATGCTGCATGAATAAAAATACTCATGTCGTTAAGGCCACGAGCCAAATATCATAAAATAGTCACATCAAACCACATGTGCATCACCCAACGGGGAAATATCATCAAATGTAACACCACACAACAAAAAACAACATTTACCACCGAGGGTGACTTGGGTTTTCCCTCGTACCTAGGTTAGCTACTCCCAATCACGAGCTCATCACCAAGGCCCTACACGTCTTAACCCTTGGATACCAATCCCATATAATAAGACCATAGAGAAGGAGAAGAAAGACGTCCTCTAATACATCTTTGTAATGTACTTGACCTGGAATCCACTAAACCAGTGCTCCGAACTTGGTAGTTACATGACCTTAAGCGCACCTCCCTATACGCCAAAGGCTGCCGACTAGCAGCGGGGGTCTATGGAGTCAAGTGGCGAGACTATACCCCATTTTATCAGAGTAAGCCGCAATATAAATAAACCAAATAGAGGAAACAATAACCAATAAAAAAGGAACATGTATAACTACCATTTCCAAAAATAAACATGCCATGTCATACTACAAGTGCAAGAGTGAACGAAACCCAAAATAAAGACAATGACCAAAATCCCCAAAATTGTCCTGACTGGAAGTCCGGATCCTCCACCATGTTCTACCCATGTCCACTCAACTATCTAGCAAGGACCCTTGACCTTCTCTTGACCTGCATACACGAAGTCTACTCGGGTACCCAATGGCGGCCCGAGCAGGGTGTCAATACAACTCAGTAGGCCACTACCAACAGTGTCTACAAAATATCTAGTATAAACTAGTAGTGCATGAAAATGGAATATTAATGATAATTACCAAGTAATTACTTGAGGTTCCATTAACAAGTTCAGGGCCAAAGCCTTTTCCACTTCCATTACCATTAATTACACACCAATTATCATCACTTACCAATTCATCACATTTTCATGGGTTAAATCACATACATTATGTAACATGGGTCTAAGACCAACAATCACAAGAAAGATGGTAAACACGTCGTTGTCCTATCTCACTAGGACTAACCCCCTCATAATAATCATATCCTCATGTCGAATCCTTAGTTCGGGTTGATTCAACCATATCCCCACCTTGAAGCCTCAGTCCGTGTGGATGCAACCATTTCCTCACCTTGAAGCCATGGTCTGAGTGGATGCAACCATTAAGAGAATAGATCATCAGTCCTCATTCCTAGCCCATGCATTTAGGGAGGAGTTTAGAGCATCAGTCTTCACTCGACCCGTGGGCATAGATCCTCATGCCATACCCCACTCTACCAAACCTTGTGCACATGCTTATATATATGTAACCATCAATCGCAATACCATTTCCCTTAGGCAAACACTATTCACAAAAACCCACACGGGAATTTACATTATTCCTTAACCCATTAACACATTACCATTTCACATCATTTAACCATTCACCCAATTTCCATGTGTTATGATTATCTCACTAAGCATTCAACAACAGACTCATAATCCATCCCATTATGGTCTTTAAATCAGTTTACACATTAACCCATTTAACCTGATCATCATTCCCATGAATCAACCATTCAACGCATTCCAAATAACCCTCAGGTTATTTCCAAGTCTAGGTGCATCACCTAACTTCTATTCCAAGTTCAACCAAACATGCCAACATATTCATCAAAGACTCTACCCCTTATTACAACAAGGTCACTTGTTCAATCACATTCCCTATGTCCGGGAAAAGCCGACACATCCCATTGATGGCCCCAATTAGGTCAAATCAATCCCAACACATCCCATGGGGATCGTGAGGGTTCCCATTTTCCATTTCAAACACCATTATTACCATACATGCCAAGGATATTCAATACATAACCAAGTGGAAACAAGAACACAACTTAAACATGCACAAATACCTAAATAACTATGGGATATCACTTTTAGACCACCTACCTTGAAACCACGGTTGAACACACTCTCAATCGAGTCCTTAGACCTCGATCCGACCAACCTTTGGAGCTTCAACATAGAACTCACCCAAAATATAGGGTTTTAGAGCTTCAGAACAAGAGGGAGAAAAGATACAAACCCTAAACCAAAAAGAGAAGCGAGAATGGGATTAGCCTTACTCGAAGCATTGATACGAAACCAACGGCACCAAAAACACATTAGAATCGATGGATAACCACCCTTGGGTAGCTTGGGTCGGCCAAGTTCGTCACTAGGGTTGAGAGGGGATAAATGGAGGAAAATCCCAAGTTGGGGTTTAAAATCCCAGAGTGGCAAACTTGTAATTTTTCCCAACATTAAGAGGCCGCATAGTTTTTCCGCAAGGTTTGGAAAACCATGTGCATTCCATTGTCCGGAGGAGGAGGGATCACATGGTTTTCTTAGGCAGGTCGCATGGTTTGCAAAACTATGTCCAAGCCATGCACCCCGGCTTGTCTTGCCCAGATTTACCTTCTTTCAGGCCCCAAGCCCCTAGAACACCCCCATGGGCTCTCATACATTCATGAGACATCCCATGATGCCCGAAAAAATAATTCAACCAAAACATAGCGAAAACATACCTTTCCAAAAATCGGGATCTTACAAAGGAAATGTTTAGAAATGGTTCCTAGTAGATGTAATGATAACTCCACCAATGAACATGATGAAAATAATGAGAATGAAATATTTTTTTATATGTTGTCATTGTGGTAGGTAACACTCTAGTAAACACTTGAAGGGAATGGGCATTTGTTATAACCATAGTGAAAAAGGACACAAATATAATTTTTTAGGAGTATGAATAAGGTTTCCAATGTAAAATGATTCATCTACAAGGAGAGGGGACACTATGTGAGTCAATGTACAAAGTTTCAAAGGAATATACCCAAAATGATGGTATTGGATTGTGATGAAGTTATGATACTGTCATAGATAAAGAGATATAATTAATAATGTTGATGAATAATTATTTATTTTGAGTATTTTATCAGCAATGTACGGGTTATAAGTATTATGTAATATATCAGGATTGTAATGTAGTACATATTCATTAGGGATTTAAGACCATTTTATGAATGGTACTGAAAAAATTTATTCATTAGAAATTTACAATTTTCTGAAAACACATGCTTAAGTGAATGAAAATACCTAACATATTTCTTAGGTTAAGATAAAGATGAAGAAATGATTGATTTGTATATGTTATGACTACCTTGAAAATGGTTAAATGCTTGTAGAAAAGTGTTCTATGCTATCATTGACGGAGTTTACAACATTTTTGGATTTAATGTATATATGAAATAACATGTGTCTTACATAAGGAATAAGGGGGAATTTAAGGGTCCAATAATGTTTTATGGTAATTCAATTCATTGCCATATTTTAAGAGGACACATTATGAAGTAATTCACATGTTTAGAATGTGAACATTTCAATCTACTCTATGTTCACTAAATTCTAATGGTATGTTCATTTTGGAAATTCATTGACTTTACATGATAATTAATTGGATAATTAATTAGTTAGAAATGTTAAATGTTTATAAAATTGATTATGATGATCATTGTATCAGATTTTAGAGGGTAATATATTATATCACTATATGTTGAATCATGTGCTAAAAGATGAAGTAGAAATAGTTCAACGCATAATAAAATAAAAATATTGTGTTTACATATATTTACTAATATTTTTATACAGTGACATAATTCCTCAACTATAGAAAAAATATTTTTGGAATAATAAATTTTTCCTATTATCATCATTTTTTATCATATTAATTACCTTTACTCAAACCTATGGTTAGTGGTTTTGAGGTCCAAAATTTTCATTAGAACAGGTTCTCTGGCATCTCCATCAGAACTTGATGATTAAAATTTTTATTCTGTATCTATGATTATATTTCCCATGTATGTTATCCAAATAGGTAACCTAGATACATGGCCATTTTCCTTTCCTCTATCACTTATTAAGAAGATGTGTTATTAACCCTATTTACAATGTGGGTTTCTCAACAATAGTTACCTTAAAATATAAATCCCTAATTACTGAGATAAATTTTAAATTTGGATGAGGCAATTTAATTAAGGTTGGGAGAATGTGACACCAGAAGACTATACAATTTTTTCCTTTTATAATAAATATAATTTTGTTTGTTGGAATGCTTTATATGAAATGTGAAACTTACAACACTGAATTAGATTGTGTTATATGCAATATCGAGTGTTACCGCCTTTTAATTGAGAACCAATTTTAAAAATAAATTTTATAAATTTTATAAATTTTATTTTACAAAATAAACATCATTTTATAATTTAAAAAATAGAACTATGATAAGGCTGAAATTCTAGGATTTATGTGAAAAACATCATTTTTTGATAAATATTGAAAATTACTACAGTTTAGTTAAAATCTAGAATTTTAATTTATGTAATTATTAATTCTAACTTATATTTTAGAATTTTCTTAGAGTCACATTCAATAATTTTAAATCTATTTAAATAATTAAGTAAATTAGAATAATTTTTCCTTTAAAATTGTATATAAAAACTTAAGAAATTGTTGAACATTTTTTCTACATTAAAATCCCATTTTATCACCCCATCTACGAGATTATCATTAATCTTAATTATTCCACTTCTATGATTTAAATTTTTAAAATATATCAAACATGGTTTCAATTAGTATTATATTTTTGTTCTAGTAATGAACACAAAATGTTTTGATGAAATTAATTAGTGAATGGGATTTAAATTAATTACGGTGATTAAGGTCAGGTTAATCATAATATTGGAATAAACATTAATATTATGGACTGAAATGGCTTTGAAACCTGTCCAAAATCTATTTTCTACCAAAAATTTAGAAATTTCCACACATCTTTCTAAATTTACAGGTTATTTGGTTATTATTAAATGGTTGTTCCCAACATAAAAGGGTAAGTAAGGTAAATAGTTGAAAGTGTAAATTTCCTTAACTTTAAAAATTATAAAACATTGATATGTGTTCAAAACATCGTAGTTTGGGTTATAGATATCCTTTATAAAGATATATGGGTTATTGTTTTCATAATAAATTATTTCTAATTTTTATATATGTTTTATGTACATAAAATTCTTAAGAAATTCCATTGTATTGATTATTTATTTAATAATTATAAAATAAATGACACTATAAACACTAAATGTGATGTTAATTGATTGGATTATTGACTTTATTTATTTATGATATGATTATATCATGTTAAACACATTTAAAAAAACATATTATAAATTCATTGTAATATTTATACTTTAAAAATGACATTAAATAAATAATATCAAAATTGGCATTGTTGTTATTTTACAGTAAATGAATCTTATTAAATGATTAAAATTAATAAAAATATTGTTACCTGCCTAGTGATTTTTTAGTGTTAATAAATATTAAATATGGTCTATTATTGGACCATTTAAGCTTTTATAATTAACCTGTTGACCTGTACACTTTTAAAATGTTGTCAACACAGTCTGGGTTCAAGTAGTGTTTTAGAGCATCACATGCGTTTTTTGTAAAATTAATTTTCATAAAATATGTGAATTTTAATTTATAAATTAGATATAATATTCATTTTTCATTTTTCTTACATTTTCTTACAAATCTCACTATAATTTATTCTTACTGTTTAAATTAATTAGATTAAACAACTATATTCTTTACTGAAAACCAAAATGATAAAATTGGATAATCATAGAATTTAAAGAACCAAATTTTGAAAATGCATATATTTTTGGGTGGATGAGGGTTTTCTAGACCAATACTCACCTTCAATATATTGTTTATCCATTTTTTTGGGAACATTAGGCAATATTTACCACCAAATTGTGAATACCTTTTGGTATTTATGAATGTGCCACTTCCCTTCCACTATAAAAAGGAAATCAATATACCCATTCCGCACACCTCTCAAGCCACATTGTCTCACCCAAAATCCATCCAAATCATCTCCCACAATTCTTACCATGGACATAGACTCATTCCTTTGGGTAGAGATCTATTATAGGATTATTTTGGGACAAATCAAAAGAGGTTACTCAATTTAGAGGTAACATCTTCTCTAATGATTTCTAACATCATTTACATTCTCCACTAATTATACTCATCTTATTCTATTATTACATAAAAAACATGTATCCTCAATATTATATGAATTTTTATGATACTATTTATAATGAATCTTATAGAAACCTCCATCAAATTGGAAATAATCATACAATTACTGTGTACGGTGCACTATGGCCTCACAAAACAATGATGGTTAAATTCTCCCCAACCACTTCTCATGGTGAAATTCATGTAATTATTCTGTAATTTGTGTTTGGACCATAATTTTATTTTATCCATGTTTTTTAATACGATAATTATTCTTGAGAAAGTGTGGACTACATCCCCCTTAAAGCTATATGATTCGTTCATTCCATACATAGAACGAATAAAGGATGTTTTTAATAAAACTATATAACATATATATAATAATTTAATTATCATATATATAATGATCATTTAGTTTTAATTATTTTAGTTCCAAAAATAAATGAAAGTAACATTCATTTGTACGTACATCTTACCATCTTCATGAACGGTGCATTTCATGTATAATCTCCAAATATTATTAACCATTATAAATACATATGGTCCAAATATGTAAGATAATTTAGTAATATTTTAAATTATATAGATTATTTAACTGTGATATATTTTTTAAGAACAAACAATAAAAAGTTAAAAGATACTCAACAAACAAGGCAATTAACACCCGAAATAGTCAACATAGTGAAATATTGTTTACAAAAGGGGTAATAAAATGTTGTAAGTAGTTAATATGTGATATTATAAACATTTGTATGGTTATTATATTATAAGTAACATATTTTAAACCATTTTAATTGATTATAAAGACCGCATAACAAAAAATAAAGGATAACATATGGGATTTCATCTCAATTTATTATCCATTGTGAAATAATTTCTATTATGCACCAATTCAATATTATTTGGTGTATATATTTCCCATTTAAATTTTGTATCATAAATATACTTCTTTTTATGATGTTATAATTGTAATTTAATTCATGTGGAATTATGATTTAAAGGATTCAATGTGGTATGTGACACATAGGAATGTTTAAATATTATTTTTCCTCGAGAATAATTTAATGTCCACAGCCCTTGTTATCACTTATCCTCATGTAATGTATTATTGATGAATCCATATTATATATTAAATATGGATATTTGGTAAGGAATATTATTTATTTATTATTCAATATGAGGAATGATTTGGACCGATATACATGGGTTGGGGACCATTTTAGGACGTCCCTACAGGTTGGGGACTGGTGATTGAAAATCCCTCGAGGCATCGGTAGTCCCATGAGGAAAAATAGTTGGCTAGCCAACCAAGATAGTTTCTTACCTTATAGATAAATCATATTGTAAATGGTATTGATGGTACTAGTTCCATGTACTTATGAAACATTGAATCCAATAATTAATCATTTCCCTCATATGGACTCAATTATTATTTACCTTGAGATTTTGCATCGACACAACTATTGATTTATTTCATTCTCAATTTTTCGATTAATGGAATGTGATTCAGTTTCATACCTTTCTATAATGTTTATTCCTTATCTTGTTGTATGAATCGAAATTTTATTCTGTTATGAGCCTTTATATATATATATTTATTCTTTAATTCATCTATTATATTTACCCTTACTAATCATTAGAGATCCCCCTTATTATGTTTCTATCCTTAGGTGTGGAAGAAGAGAATTTTGATTAAGCTTTCAATGATACAGTCTATTTTATTTTTACATGTTTCATGTTTGTATTTCTTATTTGCCAATGTATTATGGGTATCATGTATATAATATGGATTTCCAAGACTACTAAACTGAACGGTCATTAGGATTTAATTCCTTGTAATAATGCCAATGTAATGTAATAATTCCCCAGGTCTAGGCATTTATGGTGGAAGAGTTACATCTCAAACTCTTTTTATGAGGATTAAAAAATCATAAATAGAAGTCTTCATAATTACACTATGATTAATTAATCTATAAATGAAAACATTTTTATTGAGGTAATGATGAAAAAAATAAAATAAATAATAAATTTCAAAAGATTTATTAGAGGGAAAAAGTTGTTTATAAAAGAAAAAACATTAGAAAATTCATTATTTTCTATATAAAAAATCGACTATTTCAAATCTCGAGTAAAATACCCATTATAATTATTATGAATTATTATGACTGTATAAGATTTATTGTTTAGTTTATGACACATCACATTTATTATAAATCATGTACGAATTTGTTTTTTCATAAGTCATCAATTTTATTAAAATCAATGAAATTTATTCTCAGGTCTCCAAACTGATGCTTTTAATCAACATTATAGAGATAGAATAAATTATATTATTGAGAGAGTAATATTGATTATATGAATCTGAAAATATTGATGTGTATAATAAAAATATATATTATTTTTCAATTATCATTCATTTTAAATTAATTAGAAGAAATCGAATTGATTCTAATGTGTGACTTCTTTTTGATGAGATGAAGATGTTTTGGGAGGATGGTGTGACACCTATAATGTCTCCTCTTCTGAAAAAATTTCAATTCATATAGAAATAATTTTTG
The DNA here is from genome assembly GCA_963277665.1 of Viscum album. NCBI lineage: Eukaryota > Viridiplantae > Streptophyta > Magnoliopsida > Santalales > Viscaceae > Viscum > Viscum album. The sequence goes on from OY728157.1 coordinate 797,563,526, forward strand.
AAATAATTTACATTATTAGAATTGGTTGCATATCTATATGGAATACATAAAAATAATTTTCTTTTCCAACTTATTACATTAAACAGAAGTCTCTCGACTAGTCCTCATGGTATAATTTTTTTATTTTAAGGGAGAACCATTCTTTTCCTTGTGATATTAATATATTCAGTTTGAGAAGATTATTCTTTTATTGAAATAAGGAATTTCAAAAAACCAATAATATCATTTCCTAGAATATATATTTTTAACATTGTAGAAAACCTAAATGTCTCATTTATATGAGGCAATTACATGGTATGGTAAAAACATGGAATCTCTAGTGAATACTAATTATAACTACTTAAAACATTAAAAATTAATTCTCATGATATGAGAATAAAATGTTGATTCTGAATATTTATGACATTTATATTATGATAAATATACATGGTGATGTTATTTATAATTTTTATAATGAATTTTAATGGAAACAATAATCAAAATTCCTATAGGGATATTCAAATAATCAGTATAAGAAAAGATTATTTTTTATAATGAAATTGGAAAAAATGTACCTTCATTTTTATAATAACTAATTGAAATAGACTCTTTTTTTAAATTTCTTCTGAGTATGATGTTTCCTAGTGGTTATTTATGAAAACATTCAGGATGTATAAATATGATTGAGTATAAAATATTTTTCTTCAAAATTAAACATTGTCAAGTCCTTATAAAGTTGTAACATCACATTGTAATATATAAAATTTTATACAAAAATGTTTTTATAGTATTGAAAAATTTATGTGCATTCTTTCCATAAATATACATAGAGGTTATCAACCCTATTTATCATAAAACTATCCAAAATCAAATTGATCTCAAAAATTTTTTTAGAGATACTTTTTTTGCATATCATATTTTTACTCTTGTGATTCACATGTGTGTGATTATAGTTGAAGAACTTTGATTATGTTGTTTAGAATAATAATGATGGATGTATCCAAATGAATGTTAATTAAAAATATATATATATATATATTACTTCACACAAAAATATTTTTTACCTTTCACAAAGTATTTATCTATTGATTAATTGGGAATTTAAATTCTTATATTCATAATTATTCTCAAATATAAGTATTTATTATTGAGTGGTATGTTTTAGATAAACATTCATCTTTTCTTAAGTTATTTTGAATAGATTATTAATAAATCTATAGTTTAGATATTGTTAATAGTGAAGTACTGTATGTTGACAATGATGAATCCTATACTCTCTTTTGAAACATAAAAATGATTAATTATAATTATTAATAATTTTTCTTCACATTGACTCTCCTGAAAAATACACACTCGTATGTGTTTTTCATTTGTGATAAATTTGATGCATTCATAGAGTATGTATGTATTTCTATTTCTATTATTAGTGATTTTATGTATGTTATTTGATTCACACCATCATTACATCAAGAGAATTCAAATTATATTTTATGTGAAGAACAAGATTTCAGAAATGTTTTTCCTCTATAGTGCTGAATATATTATTTAAAATAATTCCATTATATTTCAAGAGGATTAAGTTAAAGTAATTATTGTTAACTGAATTTTTCCTCGATAATAATTTTAATCAGGAATTTTTTGTATTTTTAGATTATTTAGTAGATATTCGATTTGATAATTTGATACATCTATATAAGGACTTCAAAAGAATGAAAAATGGTTTTTTCTATTCAATCTAAATGATAAAATCATAGTATAAGGGATCAATAAAAATGATCAAAATAAGAAAAAGAATGTTTGTGACATATAGAGAAAATTTGTTTTCAAGTCAATACATTGAAAATTATACTTTTGTTGATGTTTTATATTATTTAATATTGAATTATTTTATTGAGAAACATTCCAATAGAAAATATTCAAAACATTTTCAAAATGATTATTATGTTATGGTTTTCCTAAATTGGGATTTTTTTCATCATAAGAATAAAAATTTGTATAAAATGGCTGAATATGATGATGATAGATGTGACTATATACTTTTTGAAGAATAAGATTTCAATAAATTTTTCAAGATTTAATTTGAACATATCCAACTATAATGATATGAGAAGTATAATGATGTTTTAATAAAAGAATTATGGGGTAGAAAGAAAAAATAGACAAAATACATGTTCTTTTTGTTACAATTGTTGAATTTTTATAACTATTAATAGATAAAATATATATATTTATTACAAAATTTAGTTTAAATATCATTTGTATTATTTATATTAAAACATTTTATATATCATTTGAATATATTTGTAATATTTTTGTTAAAACACATATATTAAGAAATATCATATTTTACTCATAGAGAATATTTTTTGATAATTTTAACTATGTATTTTAGTTTTATAAAATATATTCTCCAATTATGATTATTTTATTTTTTCCCTAACATATATTGTTATTATATATGTGTTTAAAATAGCATGACTGAATATTTCATTGAAAAGATAATTAATTTTTCATGGATCTTGATACACATTTATATATTTCATGTTTACATATATGAATTTCAAATTTATTTATTTCATATGAATACGTATTTTTCTATAATAATTATACATTTATGACTTGAAAAAAAGTAGATATTGACTAATTATATTATTTTATAATTTTAACCATGCTTTTAATATTTCATTAAAAATATTTTTTTCTTATAATCACTTTATATATATATATAAATAAAAAAATCATTGATATAGGAATATAAATAAAAATATATAAAAAATGATCATATATTAATATAGATGTTTAAATTTCATCAATAAATCATGTTACATCAAACTCACCAAGGGTACAAATGACATGAGACGTCTTTCCTAAAAAATTATTTAGACTATATTAAATCAACATAATTCATACTATTATTTTTCAATGTAGTCAATAATCCCTAACTATTTAGTTATGAAACTATATATACCATTTATGTTGAGGTGTATTTTAGTGTAGATCCCACATCAATTGGAGTGTCTGAAGGAAATAATAAAGTGCTCAGATGTGAAATGTTATAGGTATTGGAAATATACAGTTTCATAATTTATTTTGATCAAAATATTTTTAATTTAATTTAATTTTTTTTATCTTTTTATAAAGTGAAAATTTATATTGAATAATGTAAATTTTTTAATTTTTTAATTAAAATTTCATAGAAAACAATGATGACTAGTTTCATCCAATAAAAAATGATGGAGGTTTGTTGGTAGACTTGTGGGTACCCTAAGAGGGTATGTGTAATTTAGGGCGTCAAATTTATCTTTTTAATTAAAAATATTTTTCCCACATTAATAATAACACATTAAACATGTCATATTTTATTGAATATCATTCAGTTATATAAGTACCGAAATTATAAAAAGAATACAAAAAAAAATTACTTAGTTCCCCACTAATGGATTTATCCAAGAAGTATATAGTGATGATGTGTTTATTTTAGTAGAATCCACTGTTATTCACATCTATTAATGAATAAAAATTTCTCAACCACAGAAAATCCATGTTAGTTTTACTCCCATTTTATTGGAATTCAGGGAATGGGTCGCTACCTCACTTGGATCACTTCCATCGACTCCACCTTTCAAACTACCATGGTTGAATTCGTCCTCAGTTTGCTAACATGGATGTTAAATCTACATCATGATAAATATATCAAGGTTTTTTATTAATTAATGAAATTGTAAAACACTCCAATGTGATTTATGATCTTCTGAATATCTTTATAAAAATTCTACTTGATGAATCTTAACACACTTCCCTTGAAACTCTATTCCTCGTGAATCCCTTATCGTGTATCCTTGGGTGGGTTACCTAGATTCAAAGACTCAAATCCAGATATGATGTGTGTGATACTCCTCTGTAAATATTATTTTAGTATTACCAATTCATGTGATTGCAACTACCATTCCACCTCAATAAATGGATTACATGTATCACCTAACACAAATCACTTCTTCAAAATTGTTTAAAGGGGATGGATATGAATTAGTGAATCATTGGGTAACTACCTTCAATGAAAATCCATCTAAATAGTTTTAAGTTCTTAATAATCAATCTCACATAAATTATCGGAATATTTGTTATTTTAATAGTTTTTCAATCATCATAATCTTCAAAAAAATTGTCAATTTTTCATTGCACAAACTCTATTTTCCCAATTGTTTAACATTTTTTCACACGACATGAAATCTAACGGGTCATGATACCACTCCACCTTATGAAATAAGAAGTAACCCCTTATATATAGTTCATAAGTCTACTTCATGAAACCTAACCAATATATAGATAATCTAATCACACAAATTCCCCATCTTTTACAACATACCATTATTTGTTCAATTCATGAGACCTCTACACCTTTGATAGAATACCCCCACTTACTCAATCAATTCACACAGTGTACATGATTCATTTATCCATACATTATTTGACAAAACAAATCATGGGATTCTTTTCATATATCTTGATATAAGTAATACATATCTTCCTCATAGATATTTAGAACACAAATATAGAAACCACTAAGAAACAATTATATATTTGGGACACACCATTACCATTCATTCATGTATGTTTTAACATTTATTTGTGATTTCTTTTTTATTGTTTATACAATACTGAAAATGAATTGGGAAGATTCTTTTAATGGAGAAGTCGGGTATTTATTTATTTTTTATCATAAACATGTAGTTTTTTCTATTCGCTGAGTGATTTCCCACTATTTAATGGAAGTAAACACCACATATTGCATTCTGATTAAAATCTATGAACTGAATACACTATATAAATATTTTACATTCCATATAAAAATTTCACATCGTGTAATGAAAAAGACATATTTTTTATATAATGAAAATGGTTTTCTAGCACATATGCGCTTTTATGATTACACAACGTGTAATAGTATTAAAAATTCTATAAATGTCATCAGTTTTAGTTTTTAGGGTGGTGTATAGATAATTCTCAATTCATTCCACCTAAATCAATGCTCTCTCGGTCCAGAGCTTTTCCTAAGTGATTTTGGGTGACTACATTCCTTTAGGGCCACTTCGTTCTACGATTGATCATCATTGGGGTTGGAATACATCCCTCTAAGTATGTAATCCTTTTGGTTATTCTTTGGTTTTGGTAAATTTTTTGGTTTTGGATAAGGTTGTGAATAGATTTGTGATCTAATAGTGTTTTTTATCGATCTATTTTCTGTTTCTTGGAATTACCTAACTATCAAAGGTTGTTATCCTGGTTTCCAAACACTATTGTCAAAAGAGTCTACATTTTTACCTTGTTGATAGAGGTTTTTTCATTAAATGGGTTAATTTTATGTATTTTATGTCATTAATGATAAATTCCTTTTTGTTGTTTAATGATTTGAAGTGATAAGTTCATTCAAATGGTTTCATAGAAAATAAAATGTTTTCAAAAAGTTTTTTTCTTTGAAAATGGTTTTTTTATTTGAAATATTTTTTTCAAATATTGAAGTGGTTGAAGTTATCTTTAAAAATTATTTATAAAATTGTCATCATGGTTAGGAAAATTTATTTGGAAAAAAGTAAATTGGAAACATTGGGTGTGTCGGGAAAGAGACACATGTAGCCTTAGTTTGTGTTTCACCATTAGGAGGTAACATTTTGTTATATCGACTAGATATAAATGGTATCTGTTAGATAAAACGTATTTATATTTAATACTCTTAGTGTATAGTATGAATTATATTATATTCTATATCCTAATAAAAGTGGTTTTTTCATTTATCAGATATGGTTATATATCACACTGTTATTTTTATCATGGATTGTATCTCCCGTATTTTTTGCATGTTTTTGTATCACATAGATTCTCATTATATGTTATTTCATGGATGTGTTTATATCATAATTCATGTATATGCTTTTATACATTAATCACGTATAATTTTCATGTTTTTTAAAAGAATATGGATGTATTTAATGAAAACCAAAGAAGAAAAAGAGTAAATGATTTGTAACTATATTTAATTTATTAAAATAATTTGTAAGAACTCTTTTTTAAGCTAGAATTATTTCATTATGTATATTAGACCCTGTATAGAAAAAGTTGTGGTATCCTACATTGATTTGGCTCACACCCTACTTATTTCATTGGGAATTTTTAGATTTTGTATTATAGTATTCAGGTAAAGGGAAGAGAATCAATTAGTATATCAGCTTCTATTTTTAATGAATCTTTGGTTTGGTCTTGAGGTTACTGTTAGCCAAATGGGGTCTTGTACTACTTTCTGGTTAGGCTTATTTTGTCGAGTATTGTATATATTTTGGGTATCTCATTTGTTTCATATTCATACTCAGGTAGTATGGCTTATTTTTGTTATATTCAAGAATAGTTTTTGTTATCCTTTTTTACCTATATCATGTGACGCACTAGTTCATGATATTTATCTTTTTGAATCAATTTGGTCCATTATTATTTGGTATCAAAGGGAGGTTTATCATCTTGAACTATATAAACCTTGTCATAGTTTGGTTTTGTGTCTTTGGTAGATATTAGTTGAACCGTCAGAATTCAAATAGTATGTTCAGAAAAGGGGCCTTGAGAGCTCACTAATGTGACTGAAACTGAGTTACCATGGGTGGTCATGAAATTTTACCATTTCTAAGACTTGGAGTTTGAGGTGACTTGAATGAATAGTATGATAATTTTAATTAAATTTACATCTTATTTTATAAATAAGGATATCGATTGTATATTTAAATTTATTATTTTTTTGAAACTTTGATATCAATACATGATGTTAGCCCTATTATTTTTGAAATATTTAAGTGAAGGATTTGATTTTCCCCTTTTTTAATCAATTACTCTAAGAAGATCGCTTCCAAATACAAGAGTAGATGCTACAAGATAAGTTCTATAGGCAAACCCATTGGTGGACCATAATTTGGTAGAAATTGTTCTCGACACTATTTAGACTTTGGGTCAAGTAGAATTTAGGATTGTAGGGAACATGATATATTGAGGATCTCAATTTACAAAGCATCATCCACTCGTTTTTCATTGTTTCAGAGCACCCTAAGAATCTAAGGAGTGGAATGAGTGGATAGAAAGGATCTCCAACTTCATGAAGACCCAAAAATAATCTGAGGTGGGTTTTTTCATATATATAGTCAAGGAACTGGGAAAAAGGTGGTGGGAATATATTTTATGATATATATTGCACTAGGATCTTACCTAGGCCATCTTCAAGAAAATCAATAACAATTTGTTCTACCCCGATATATTGTGTTTGAAAAAAACCCATGATTTTCTGAGATGAGTGCATGGGGATTATACCATTCTAGAGTATTATTCTCATTTAGAAATGTTGGAACATATGTTATAGGATCTTATAACTAATTTGAACCTAAAGGATTTAATGATTTAGTTAGAATTAAGGGCTAATAGCTGGTCTATATTGATACTCATGTTCCTTCTAATCTTCATAGGGGTAGTTAACAAGGAATATTTAGTTCAAGAAGGCATACCTAGGAAGACATATTTGGATTGATCTTCGGTTAGTTTAGTGGTTATACATGGTGAATCTATTATCCATAAAGGGATGAATAAGTGTAGTTAGTCTTCTTTAGGACCAGTTTCATTGGAAAAAATGTGGAATAAGAATGATTTTTTCTACCAGTGTGGGAGGAGTTCTCATATGAGGCATTACTCTATGGAGGATCCGATTAATTTTCATCTTTGGATATTATCTGGACATCTATAGAATTATTTTTTAAATATATCTCATGGAATTTAGAAAATATCCACTCTCACCAGGGGTTCACAAGATTACACAAATGCTTCCAAGGGTGGTGGGTCTCATAATCAGGCCATGGGAGATGTTCATGTGGCTAATATTAGATGGATTTAAATAGCGGAATATGTTCTAGAGAAATATAAAGCATGAGAATCTATTTTTATAGATATAGTGTTTATTTCCTCTTCTATGGTGATAAAATTTTTTGATATAGGTCATACTTATTATTTTATGTCTTAAAAGTTAGATAATGACTTGATTTTCTTTCAAAAATTATTCAATTACTATTTTATCTTTCCACACCTTTAGGAAAGAGTTTTTTTCACGGTTTTATATTTCTCTAGAGTTGAGTGTTGATATCTATCTATAAGGTGGTGTGGGACTTATTAGGGCTTGATCGTGACATCTTTGACATGATTATCATGAAGGACTATGTGATCAATGTTAAGGCCCATATATAATTTTATCACCTCAGGTTCATTTTTTTTATTGATGGGCCCACTCATATTTTCTAGGGTGAGTTAAACTCCTGATCAGGGAGGGACATGCATGTTGTTTCTATGATGTGGAAATATCATGACTGTTAATATATATATTTATTAATGTTTTTTACCATTGTTTTAGTGGTCTAAATATTTTAGTTATGTTTGGATACCACAAGCTCTTTCTAGATGATTTTTCTAGTTTACCTCTATAGATAGAGGTCAAATTTACTATGGAGTTACTCCCGAATACGTTGCCCATTTCTATGTCGTATCGTAGGGAACATGATATACTGGGGATCTAAATTTACAGAGCATCATCCACTTGTTTTTCATTGTTTTATAGGACCCTAAGAATCTAAGGAGTGACATGAGTGGATAGAAAGGATCTCCAACTTCATGAAGTCCCAAAAATAATCTGAGGTGGGTTTTTTCATATATATAGTCGAGGGTGTGGGAAAAAGGTGGAGGGAATATATTTTATGAGATATATTGCACTAGGATCTTACCTAGGCCATCTTCAAGAAAATCAATAACAATTTGTTCTACCCCGATATATTGTGTATGGAAAAAACCCATGATTTTCTGAGATGAGTGCATGGGGAGTATACCATTCTGGAGTATTACTCTCATTTGGAAATGTTGGAACATATGTTATAGGATCTTATAACTAATTTTAAACTAAAGGATTTAATGTTTTAGTTAGAATTAAGGGCTAATATCTGGTCGATATTGATACTCATGTTCCTTCTAATCTTCATAGGGGTAGTTAACAAGGAATATTGAGTTCAAGAAGGCATAGCTAGGAAGACATATTTGGATAGATCTTCAGTTAGTTTAGTGGTTAGATATGGTGAATATCTTATCCATAAAGGGATGCATAAGTGTAGTTTGTCTTCTTTAGGACCGTTTTCATTGGAAAAAATGTGGAATAAGAATGATTTTTTCTACCAGTGTGGGAGGAGTTCTCATATGAGGCATTACTCTATGGAGGTTCAGATTAATCTTCATCTTTGGATATAATCTGGACATCTATAGAATTATTTTTTAAAATATATCTCATGGAATTTAGAAAAAATCCACTCTCACCATGGGTTCGCAAGATTGTACGAATGCTTCCAAGGGTGGTGGGTCTCATAATCAGGCCATGGGAGATGTTCATGAGGATAATATTAGATGGATTTATACAACGGAATATGTTCTAGAGAAATCTAATGCATGAGTAGCTATTTTTATAGATATAGTGTTTATTTCTTCTTCTATGGTGATAACATTTTTTTATACAGGTCATACTTATTATTTTATATATTAAAAGTTAGATGACGACTTGATTTTTTTTCCAAAAATTATTCTATTACTGTTTTATCTTTCCACACCTTTAAGAAAGAGTTTTTTTCACAGATTTATATTTCTCAAGTGTTGAGTGTTGATATCTGACTACAAGGTGGTGTGGGACTTATTAGGGCTTGATCATGACATCATCTACATGATTATAATGATGGATTGGGTGATCAATGTTAAGGCCCATATATAATTTTATCACCTCAGGTTCAATTTTTTATTGATGGGCCCACTCATTTTTTCTAGGGTGAGTTAAACTCCTGATCTGGGAGGGACAGGCATGTTGTTTCTATGATGTGGAAATATCATGAAAGTTATTAGATATGTTTATTGATTTTTTTTACCATTGTTTTAGTGGTCAAATTATTTTAGTTATTTTTGGATACCACAAGCTCTTTCTAGATGATTTTTCTAGTCTACCTCTATTGATATAGGTCAAATTTACTATGGAGTTTCTCCCTGATACATTGCCCATTTCTATGTCATATCGTAGGGAACATGATATATTGGGGATCTAATTTTACAAAGCATCATCCACTCATTTTTCATTTTTTCAGAGGACCCTAAGAATCTAAGGAGTGGCATGAGTGGATAGAAAGGATCTACAACTTCTTGAAGACCCAAAAAAAATCTGAGGTGGGTTTTTTCATATATATAGTCGAGGAACTGGGAAAAAGGTGGTGGGAATATATTTTATTAGATATATTACACTAGGATCTTACATAGGCCATATTCAAGAAAATCAATAACAATTTTTTCTCCCCCGATATATTGTGTTTGGAAAAAACCCATGACTTTCTAAGATGAGTGCATGGGGAGTACACCATTCTGGAGTATTATTGTAACATCCCAAGTAAGTAATGAATAATAGATATTTTTATCTATGTCTATTAATTATTAAGATAGTGTTTTAGAGGCTTAAAATGAAAATAAATCCAATCTTAAGCATGGAATACACTAATATTCTTAAAAGATTGTTTTACTGCCTTATGATGGAAAACCCTTTTTAAATCTATATTTGGACAATTTTATAAACTATGTTTGTCAAAATAAACTTATTCTTTTTGATTGGGACATCAAAATTTACTTTGTGTGAATTTTTGGTATTTTTCTGACAATGTTAATTTTTTTAATGAATAGTGAAAAATACTGCATTTTACATCAAAACTACTTTTTAATCTAATTTATTTATAAGATTAGATTATCTTTTGAATTGGTCTTAATGTGTAATATGGATATATTTTTACCATTTAATCCAATGGTGGTCATTGGAATCAATTTCACTTTGAAATTGGACTAAAACTAGTGTCAATCTTTTGATACTTATTGTTTCACAAAAACTCGCTATTTGCTCTGACAGCGGGAATTAATTATTAAATTAATTAATGTGACTTATATGTTTTGAATTTTGTAAAATAGACTTAATTTTTGAATTCGTAATATCAAATATAGCTTAGGGTGAATTTTTGGTAATTTTCTGAAAAACTTCAATTTTTGATGAATAGTGAAACCACTAAGTGGTACTTATAAAGACTGATTTCCTGTTTAAATGAAATTTTGCCATCATTGTGTTTTGAATTTCAAAAATCCAACATACATGGTTGTCATTAAGTAGTAAAATGTGGTTCAATGAGATTATAATAATTTTTTGGTGAATAGTAACTTATTAAGTTCTTAATCGCGATTAGTGGTAATTAGTGTAGTTTAAGGTAAAAATAATGCTTTAATAAAATAAGATGAGCTTGACACATGTCCTACCCTCATTGGTTGTGTCATGGCCGACCAAGACAAGCCATGGGTCAACTTGGGGACCCCATGGATCCACTTTGGTTTGGAAATGACATAAATAACTTTTTATTTAATGTAAAAGTAAAAATGACACAATCATAATATGTTTTACGAAAACAATTTTTACATGGGGTTATAAAGATCATATTTTTGATTATAAATATTAATTGGAAATATAAAAAGATTTCCTACATCATAGTATTTTTTTTATAATTTTTAGACATTAAATAAATTAAATTATTTATGACATAATAATGATGCAACGATGACATCATTATTTGACGATTTAAATAAAATGGAAAGATAATGTAAAATATATGAACTACACATGTCCAAAACCAATTGGATGAGTGGATTTAGAACCCTTATCACCTTATCCACGAATTATATCAATGTGGGACCTTTTAAAACCGAAACACATTTTCAAATAAAGTAATATTTCTTTACTTTCCAAAAGTGCCCCTCCTCTCCTCTTATAAAAGGCCCCCACCTCTACCTCATTTCACACACTCCTCAAGCCTTTTGCTCGGCCAACCCCTGCCCATTTACTCTCTCCACATCCCTCTCCTAATCCTAGATGATTCCCTTTTGGCAGAATCCTTTCAAAGGAATCCTTTAGGCTCAAATCAAAAGGAGTTACCCTTTTAAAGGTAATTCATTCTCTCATGTTCATTTGTTTTATTTTTCTTCTAAAACCCCCTAAACTCTTTTTATTTACTTATTTTGTAACAAAAACAGTATATTCAATATACTAGGATGTTTTTATAAGATTTAATTGAGCTACAATCTCACACAACTACGTCAAATGGTTAAAGAACTTACGGTTTCCATGGATGGCGAAATTCTGCCTCCCGAAACGATGATTGTTCAATACTCATTTAACACCTTCAAAGGTGGACATTATGATGTCACTATTTTTATATATGATATATAATATGTTTATGTTTTCCTTAAGCTTCTGTTTTTTTCATTTTGGGCATACCTTTATGGTTTCCATTATGGGTAAACACGATATCTTCATTTTAGGAAGTGTGGACTACCGCCCCTAAAAGTGATTTGATTCGTTAATACCATATGTAGGATGTGTACAGGATAAAGTTAATGATATTATATATGTTATTATACTGGAATTATAATATACTCTTATATAATTATGATTCCATTTCATAAAATATGAAATAGAAATGGAAGTAGCGTTAATGCGGACGTACGGCTTACCGTCTCCATGAACGGTGCATTTCATTTCTTACCTCTAAATATGATGTAATATTATAAATACATGTATATGATGAATATATATGATATATATGTTATCCAAATCATTAATATCATTCTGGATATAATGAACCTTTGACCAAATTAACAAAATGTAAGTGTAAGAAGTCTATTTTTGACTTAAGAACCAAATACCGACAAAATGAACATTATTAACTTAAATGATTACATGATGTTCATAACATGATATAAAAAGAATAATGAACTTGAAAAAGATTCATAAGCAAGTAGAGATTAACTCAATTTTATTATTCAGGAGATTAAAGAACGGTCGGTTCAAGTCGGATACGAGGTATGGGACTTCGTCTCAATCTCCTTTCATTGAGGCATATTTTGTTTTATACACAACCTTCTTTTATACGGTGTATAAACCCCTTTGACTTTTACGTTTATTCAAAAGGAATATTTTTTTATACGAAGCGTTTACTAAACGAAAAAAGGGAATGTTTTTGTCGTACGTATGCGGCGACAATGACTTCTCCACCGTCGTGACAGTTATTTGAGTTTCGGCTTCCTCTACAAGCCATACCTTCTTTTTAAAAGAAAAATAAATACCATGTTTTACTTTTCTTTTATTTTGGTATCGAAAATCGATTTCATAATGTTTTATATATCAATGTTTTGTATTGATATCTTGTGATTGAAATGTGGGAATGTTATGTTTCCTTTATGCATGTTTTATGTGATATGATTATGTTGAGGTTCTTGGGCATTATTATGAAAATGGGTGGTTCAGTGATAAACTAAGGGCGGGTGAGCCCGATATAGCTCTCCAATGCATTGGGTAATGCGAAGGAGTGAAACGCTAAGGTTTCTCCGAAGAGATTTTAGGGAATATACTGTGATGGGTATTCCAAACGTAACCAAGAGGGTTACTCCCTACGTAGGAATGTTATGAATGCCTCAAGTTACCTTTATGTCTTATGATTTCTATGATTTATTCATGATTTTATGAGGTATGTTAAAGTGCCTATGTTTTATGGGTAAATTATGATTTCATTCTTATGTATATATGAACTCATGTTTCCTTTCCATGTTTTTATAACCCATACTGAGCTTTTTATGCTCATCCAAAGTTTTTTTTGAAATGTTTTTCACAGGTCAAGGGAAAGGTACATGATATGATGATTGTGTCAAGGAAGTTTCAAGAAAGAATCCATGTTTATTTTAAATTTGTTTCCATTGATGGGAATAAAGAATACTATCTTTATGTAACCACTTTGTTTATATGTGGAATGTAATGAAAGTTTTAGGATCTAATTCTCTAAAACTCTAAACCCGAAAAAATCCTCAATGTGTAATCTTGTAATAACTCAATATTAAGTAAGGTTTAAGGCTGGGGCCTTATAGTTGGTATCAAAGGTCGGTTTAGATAACTTTAGGAGTTAGAATTCCATTAAATGATTATCCAAAAATATTTTTTTTGAAATGATATAGAATTTAAAGATTACCATGTTGCTTCATCTAAGACATGTTTGTTCAGAATGGTTTTCCGCAGAGGAAACAGGGAAGCAGTGCTAGGAAGGCATACAGAAGGAAATAACCTTCCGAATCAGCATCCAGAAATGGTCGGAATTGGAACTGAACAGTTTGTTGCAGTAATGGCGCAGTTGACTCAAGCGATAAATGGTGGTGGTATCCATGCACGAGATCAGCCAGATCAACCGCAGAGGAACATGTCAGTGGTGGAAAATTTCATGAGGCAACATCCCCCGTCATTCAAGGGATCATCTGACCCTGTGCTAGATAAAGGGTGGATTAAAGCACTGGTGAAGATTTTTGATGTCATGGGGTGTTCAGACAATCAAAAGGTTAGTCTTGCTATTTACCGTTTGGAGGGTGAAGCAGATCAGTGGTGCACTACTGGAAAATGGACCTATCCCCACGGTTTTCCTCAAAACCGTGGGGATAGGTACCCCCTATACCCAGGGTTTTGGAAAACCGTGGGTAGAGGTCAATTTTCAAGACCTGTACCCACGGGTTTCAAAAACCGTGGGCATAGGGGGGTCTATCCCCACGGTTTTCCAAAACCGTTGGGATAGGTCTTGAAAATTGACCTATACCCACGGTTTTCAAGAACCGTGGGTATAGGGGTACCTATCCCCATGGTTTTTAGGAGAACCGTGGGGATAGGTATAGGATAAAAAACATATACCCACGGTTTTGAAGAACCGTGGGTATAGGTTTCCCATGTGTGCGCGGGAAAAAAACATTTTCCGCGGGAAATTTTTTTTTTGGCGGGAGTCCTATACCTACGGTTCTTCCCTCTATACCCACGGTTTATATAACTATATTTAACTAAATATATATATATATATATACACATAATTGATAGTAGGGTAGTGGTAGACGCGGTACTTTGCAGCGAGGAGGTCTTGGGATCGAAACCCGCCTACGGCTTTATTTTAGGGTATATACCCACGGTTTTGAAACCGTGGGTAAAAGCCATTGACACCGTGGCAATTGGGAATGTTTTGTTGACACGGTGGCAGAACACCTATACCCACGGTTTTGGAAAACCGTGGGTATAGGCTGGGGACCTATACCGACGGCGTTCCAGCCCACAGTTCCCAAAACCGTGGGTATAGCCTATACCCACGGTTTTGGGGGCTATACCCACGGTTTTGAACCGTGGGTATAGGCCTTTTTTCCAGTAGTGGTGGTCTATGGTTAAAAATATCAAGGACGCTGATGAGATTTATGCTCTTGACTGGGATGAATTCAAAGGTATGTTTCTTGAGAAGTATTTTCCTAAGGCTGTTCGACTTAGGATGGAAAAGAAATTCTTGGAATTGAGGCAAGAAGAAGACTCAGTGGATGCCTATGAAGAAAGGTTCACTCAATTGGAAATCTATGCTCCAAATTTTATCCGAGACCTTGATAGTAAAATCAATCGTTTTTACTCATTTTTAAAGCCAAAATATCGAAGGGCATTAGCATCTCGTGAGTTTAAAAGTTATGAAAAGCTTGTTCGATGTGCTGAGAAGGTGGAAATGGAGTTTGCGGATGACCAAGTGTTCTATAACAACCAACAGAAGAAGAGACCGAGGTGGAAGGAGAAAGGTAAGAATTCTTCAAAAAAGTCTGATGGTAAGAGAACTAAGTTTCCAGTTTGTGATAAATGTGGAAAAAGGCATGCTGGGGAATGTCTTCTAAATTCTGGAAAGTGCTACCGATGTGGTAAGATGGGACATAAGGCTCGTGATTGCACTGAAAAGGATCAAGGTGAATGTAAGAACAAATTTGATTTACAGTTAGTGAAATGTTATAAGTGCAATGAGATGGTTCACTATGAAAATGAGTGTCCGGCAAAGAGCTTGAGTGATGGGAAGTAGCTAGACTACAAGCAGAAAGGGGTGGTGAAATCCTTTGCAACTACTTCAGCAGATGTCGGGCCATCAAATGAAGTTGTATCAGGTACTTTGTTTGTTTTTTCAGATTATGCCAGTGTGTTGTTTGATTCAGGGTCTACACATTCTTTCATCTCTGAAACCTTTTCTAGTAAAATTGGAATACCATCTCAAGAAATGACTCCTGAACTTTTGGTAAAAACACTTGGGGGAAATGTTGAGGCAAAAAGAATTTATAAGAATCTTCCTATCCTTATCTGTGGAAAGAACCTACCTGTAAACCTTATTGTTCTACCTCTAGTAGAGTTTGATGTTATCCTAGGTATGGATTGGCTCTCTATTTACCATGCTAAGATTGACTGTAGAGCTACAGAAGTTTCTTTTCAGAAAGACTTTTAGTTTGTATACAGGAATGAACCCTTACTTTTGATAACATATCAAGAGGCCGAGAAACATTTAAAATATGGAAATGAATGTTACCTTGCACACGTCATTAAAAATAAAGGAACTGTTCAGATTAATGATGTGCCAGTGGTAAATGAGTATCCTGATGTTTTTTCCTGATGAGTTTCCTGGAATAATACCAGATCGGGAAGTTGAGTTTACTGTTGACTTAGTTCCTGATGCTAAGCCAATTTCAAAACCCCCTTATCAAATGGAACAAATTGTACTTTTAGAGTTGAAGGAGCAATTTCAAGATTTATTAGAGAAAGGATTCATTAGACCTAGCACATCACCATGGTCTGATCCTGTTTTATTTGTTAAAAACAAAGATGGTTCTATGAGACTTTGCATTGATTATAGAGCCTTGAATAATATCACTGTTAAGAACAAATATCCTTTTCCTCATATCGATGATTTGTTTGGTCAGCCCCAGGGAGCTCAGTTTTTTTCAAAGATTGACCTGAGATCGGGGTACCATCAGCTGAAGGTAAAGGAGGCAGATATTCCGAAGACCGCGTTCCGTAAGAGATATGGCCATTATGAATTTTTAGTAATTCCTTTTGGGATAACCAATGCACCTGCTGTATTCATGGACTTAATGAATATAATTTTCCATGAGTTCTTGGATAAGTTTTTGGTGGTTTTTATCTATGATATTTTAGTGTTTTCTAAAAGTAAAGAGGAGCATGAAAGACAATTAAGGGTTATCTTGCAAACCTTAAAAGAAAAAAACTGTATGGGAAATTCAGCAAGTGTGAGTTTTGGTGGCAACAAATTTCTTTCCTTGGTCACATTGTTTCTAAAGATGGAATAATTGTTGATCCTGTAAAAACAAAAGTTGTGGAAGACTGTCCAAGACCCACAAATGTAACCAAGATTCGTAGCTTCCTTGGTTTGTAGGGCTATTACGGAAGGTTTGTTAGAAATTTTTCACGGTTATCTAGTCCAATGACTAAGCTAACTCGGAAGGGTGTTAAGTTTATCTGGACAAAATAATGTGATGATTGTTTTCAGGAATTGAAAAGAAGATTGGTGAATGCTCCAGTTTTGGCACTACCTTCCAAGAATGGTGAGTTTGTTATATACAGTGATTCTTCATTGAAAGGACTTGGTTGAGTCCTAATGCAGAATGATCAGGTAATTGCTTATGCTTCACGACAGTTGAAAACTCATGAGGTAAATTAACCTACACATGATTTGGAATTAGCTGCTGTTGTTTTTTCTTTAAAAATTTGGAGGCATCATTTGTATGGAGTAAAGTGTGAAATATATACCGATCACAAAAGTTTAAAGTATATATTCACTCAGAAAGAGTTGAACATGAGACAAAGGAGATGTCTAGAATTAATTAAGGATTATGATTGTACAATTCATTACCATCCGGGAAAAGCAAATAAAGTGGCTGATGCTTTGAGTCGAAAAATTAATGCTTCATTAACAATGTTGCATTTGGAACGTGATCCTTTGGTTAAGGATTTCATGAACTTTGGCATAGAAGTTGTTGGTGCAGGAAGTCCTTCTGTTTTGTTTCAGGTATCAGTGAGATATTCTCTATCAGATAGAATCAAGCAAGCACAGAAGCAAGACAGTGAGTTGCAGAAAAAGGTAGAGCTGGTTCAGAAAGGTAAGTTTCCTGAATTCAACATTGATAATGATTGTGTTTTGAGATTTGGGAAGAGATTGTGTGTGCCTTGTGATTCACAGTTGAAGAGAGAGTTGTTATGTGATGCTCATAGTTCTTCGTTTTCAGTTCATCCGGGTAGTACTAAGATGTATAGAGATCTGCGAGAGTATTACTGGTGGGATGGAATGAAAAGAGATATTGCTGATTTTACTGTGAAGTGTTTGACGTTTCAGCAGGTTAAAGCAGAGCGGCAGTTACCGAAAGGGATGCTTCAGCCTTTACCAGTGCTAGAGTGGAAATGAGAGAATATATCCAAGGACTTTGTTGTTGGATTACCGAAGACATCTCGAGGTAATAATGCAATCTGGGTTATTGTTGATCCCTTGACCAAATCTGCTCATTTCCTTGCTATACGAGATACTTTCTCTCTTGATCAACTTTCCCGTTTGTATCTTAAAGAGATAGTCAGGTTACATGGAGTTCCTCTCTCCATTGTATCGGATCGTGATCCCAGGTTTACTTCTAACTTTTGGAAAGGCCTTCAGAAGTCGTTGGGTACTAAATTAAATTTTAGTACAGCTTTTCATCCTCAATCAGATGGGCAGTCAGAACGAACAATTCAGACCTTGGAGGATATGCTACGAGCTTGTTCTATGGATTATCATGGATTTTGGGACCAACATCTTTCTTTGGTTGAATTTTGATATAATAACAGTTTTCATTCCAGTATACAGATGGCACCATTTGAGGAGTTATATGGGAAGCGGTGTCGAACTCCAGCTTTCTGGGATGAAGTGGGTGAAAGGAAGTTGATGGGACCAGAATTGGTAGAAGATATGTCAGAAAAAGTTCAGCTGATTCAGAAACACATGAGAACAGCTCAGAGCAGGCAGAAGAGTTATGCGGATAACCGGAGGAAGGATCTATCTTTCTAGGTAGGTGATCATGTTTTTCTCATGGTTTCTCCTTGGAAAAGTGTGATTAGATTTGGTAAGAAAGGAAAGTTGAGTCCAAGGTTCATTGGACCATACGAAATTATGGAGAGAGTTGGATCAGTTGCATACCGAGTGGTTTTACCTTCGAGTTTATCTCAGGTACACAATGTTTTTCATGTTTCAATGTTGAAAAAGTATATGCCATATCCATCTCATGTTTTGAGTCCAGAGGTAGTTCAGCTGGAAGAGAACCTATCTTAAGAGGAACAACTGGTCCAGATTCTTAACCACTGGGATCAAGTGTTACGGAATAAATTGATTAAGCAGGTAAAGGTTTTGTGGAAAAACCACATGATTGAAGAGGCAACATTGGAATCTGAAAATGCAATGAGGGATAAGTACCCCCATTTATTCGATTAGTAAATAAATTGCGGGGACGCAATTTTCTAAAGGGGGGAAGGATGTAACATCCCAAGTAAGTAATGAATAATAGATATTTTTATCTATGTCTATTAATGATTAAGATAGTGTTTTAGAGGCTTAAAATGAAAATAAATCCAATCTTAAGCATGGAATACACTAATATTCTTAAAAGGTTGTTTTACTGCCTTATGATGGAAAACCCTTTTTAAATCTATATTTTGACAATTTTATAAACTATGTTTGTCAAAATAAACTTATTCTTTATGATTGGGACATCAAAATTTACTTTGTGTGAATTTTTGGTATTTTTCTGACAATGTTCATTTTTTTAATGAATAGTGAAAAATACTGCATTTTACATCAAAACTGCTTTTTAATCTAATTTATTTATATGATTAGATTATCTTTTGAATTGGTCTTAATGTTTAATATGAATATATTTTTACCATTTAATCCAATGGTGGTCATTGGAATCAATTTCACTTTGAAATTGGACTTAAACTAGTGTCAATCTTTTGATACTTATTGTTTCATAAAAACACGCTATTTGCTCTGACAGCGGGAATTTATTATTAAATTAATTAATGTGACTTATATGTTTTGAATTTTTTAAAATAGACTTAATTTTTGAATTCGTAATATCAAATATATCTTAGGGTGAATTATTGGTAATTTTCTGAAAAACTTCAATTTTTGATGAATAGTGAAACCACTAAATGGTACTTATAAAGACTGATTTTCCGTCTAAATGAAATTTTGCCATCATTGTGTTTTGAATTTCAAAAATCCGACATACATGGTTTTCATTAAGAAGTAAAATGTGGTTCAATGAGATTATAATAATTTTTTGGTAAATAGTAACTTATTAAGTTCTTAATCGCGATTAGTGGTAATTAGTGTAGTATAAGGTAAAAATAATGCTTTAATAAAATAAGATGAGCTTGAAACATGTCCTACACTTATTAGTTGTGTCATGGCCGACCAAGACAAGCCATGGGACAACTTGGGGACCCCATGGAACCACTTTGGTTGGGAAAGGACATAAATAGCTTTTTATTTAATGTAAAAGTAAAAATGACACAAACATAATATGTTTTACGAAGACAATTTTTTCATGGGGTTATAAAGATCATATTTTTGATTATAAATAGTCATTGGAAAGCTAAAACGATTTCCTGCATCATAGTATTTTTTTTTATAATTTTTAGACATTAAATAAATTGAATTATTTATGACATAATAATGATGCAGCGATGACATCATTATTTGACGATTTAAATAAAATGGAATGATAATGTAAAATCTATAAACTACACATGTCCAAAACCAATTATATGAGTATATTTCGAAACCTTATCACCTTATCCATAAATTATATCAATTTGGGACCTTTTAAAACCGAAACACATTTTCAAATAAAGTAATATTTCTTTACTTTCCAAAAGTGCCCCTCCTCTCCTCTTATAAAAGGCCCCCAACTCTACCTCATTTCACACACTTCTCAAGAATTTGGCTCGGCCAACCCCTGCCCATTTACTCTCTCCACATCCCTCTCCTAATCCTAGAGGATTCCCTTTGGGCATAATCCTTTCAAAGGAAGCCTTTAGGCTCAAATCAAAAGGAGTTACACTTTTAAAGGTAATTCATTCTCTCATGTTCATTTGTTTTATTTTGCTTCTCCAACCCCCTAAACTCTTTTTATTTACTTATTTTGTAACAAAACCAGTATATTCAATATACTATAATGTTTTTATAAGATTTATCTGAGCTACACTCTCACACAACTACGTCAAATGGTTAAAGAACATACGGTTTCTGTGGATGGCGAAATTCTGCCTCCCGAAACGATGATTGTTCGATACTCATTTAACACCTTCGAAGGTGGCCATTATGATGTCAGTAATTTTATATATGATATATAATATGTTTATGTTTTCCTTATGCTTTTGTTTTTTTCATTTTGGGCATACCTTTATGGTTTCCATTATGGGTTAACACGATATCTTCATTTTAGGAAGTGTGGACTACCGCCCGCTAAAAGTGATTTGATTCGTTAATACCATATGTGGGGTGTGTAAAGGATAAAGTTAATGATATTATATATGTTATTATACTGGAATTATAATATACTCTTATATAATTATGATTCCATTCCAGAAAATATGAAATAGAAATGGAAGTAGCGTTCATGTGTACGTACGGCTTACCGTCTCCATGAACGGTGCATTTCATTTCTTACCTCTAAATATGATGTAATATTATAAATACATGTATATGATGAATATATATGATATATATGTTAGCAAAATCATTAATATCATTCTGTATATAATGAACCTTTGACCAAATTAACAACATGTAAGTGTAAGAAGTCTATTTTTGACTTAAGAACCAAATACTGACAAAATGAACATTATTAACTTAAATGATTACATGATCTTCATAACATGGTATAAAAGTAATAATGAACTTGAAAAAGATTCATAAGCAAGTAGAGATTAACTCAAGTTTATTATTCAGGATATTAAAGAATGGTCAGGTCAAGTCGGATACGAGGTATGGGACTTCGTCTCAATCTTCTTTCATTGAGGCATATTTTGTTTTATACACAACCTTCTTTTATACGGTGTATAAACCCCTTTGACTTTTATGTTTATTAAAAAGGAATCTTTTTTTTTATACGAAGCGTTTACTAAACGACAAAAGGGAATGTTTTTTTCGTACGTATGCGGCGACAACGACTTCTCCGCCGTCGTGACCGTTATTTGAGTTTCGGCTTCCTCTACAAGCCATACCATCTTTTTAAAAGAAAAATAAATACCGTGTTTTACTTTTATTTTATTTTGGTATCGATAATGGTTTTCATAATGTTTTATATATCAATGTGTTGAATTGATATCTTGTGATTGAAAGATGGGAATGTTATGTTTCCTTTATGCATGTTTTATGTGATATGATTATGTTGGGGTTCTTGGGAATTATTATGAAAACGGGTTGTTCCGTGATAAAATAAGGGCGGGTGAGCCCGATATAGCTCTCCAATGCATTGGGTAACGCGAAGGAGTGAAACGTTAAGGTTTCTCCGTAGAGATTTTCGGGAATATACTGTGATGGGTATTCCAAACGTAACCAAGAGGGTTACTCCCTACGTAGGAATGTTATGAATGCCTCAAGTTACCTTTATGTCTTATGATTTCTATGATTTATTCATGATTTTATGAGGTATGTTAAAGTTCCTATGTTTTATGGGTAAAGTATGATTTCATTATTATGTATATATGAACTCATGTTTCCTTTCCATGTTTTTATAACCCATACTGAGCTTTTTATGCTCATCCCATGTTTTTTTTTTGAAATGTTTTTCACAGGTCAAGGGAAAGGTACATGATATGATGATTATGTCAAGGAAGTGTCAAGAAAGAATGCATGTTTATTTTAAATGTGTTTCCATTGATGGGAATGATGAATAATATCTTTATGTAACCACTTTGTTTATTTGGGGAATTTAATACAAGTTTTATGATCTAATTCTCTAAAACTCTAAACCCGAAAAGATCCTCAATGTGTAATCTTGTAATAACTCAAGATTAAGTAAGGTTTAAGGCCGGGGCCTTATAATTATTCTCATTTGGAAATGTTGGAACATATGTTATAGTATCTTATAACTAATTTTAACCTAAAGGATTTAATGTTTTAGTTATAATTAAGGTCTAATATCTGGTCGATATTGATACTCATGTTCCTTCTAATCTTCATAGGGGTAGTTAACAAGGAATATTGAGTTCAAGAAGGCATAGCTAGGAAGACATATTTGGATAGATCTTCGGTTAGTTTAGTGGTTAGACATGATGAATCTCTTATCCATAAAGGGATTCATAAGTGTAGTTAGTCTTCTTTAGGACCGGATTCATTGGAAAAAATGTGGAATAAGAATGATTTTTTCTACCAGTGTGGGAGGAGTTCTCATATGAGGAATTACACTATGGAGGTTCCGATTAATTTTCATCTTTGGATATTATCTAGCCATCTATAGAATTCTTTTTTTAAATATATCTCATGGAATTTAGAAAATATCCACTCTCACTAGGGGTTCACAAGATTATACGAATGCTTCCAAGGGTGGTGGGTCTCATAATCAGGCCATGGGAGATGTTAATGTGGATAATATTAGATGGATTTACAGAGAGGAATATGTTATAGAGAAATCTAAAGCATGAGTAGCTATTTTTATATATATTGTGTTTATTTCCTCTTCTATGGTTATAAATTTTTTTTATAGAGGTCATACTTATTATTTTATATTGTAAAAGTTAGATAACGACTTGATTTTTTTTCCAAAAATTTTCTTGTTACTGATTTATCTTTCCACACTGTTAGGAAAGAGTTTTTTTCACGGTTTTATATTTCATAAGTGTTGAGTGTTGATATCTGACTACAAGGTGGTGTGGGACTTATTAGGTCTTGATCATGACATCTTCGACATGATTATCATGAATGATTGGGTGATCAATGATAAGGCCCATATATAATTTTATCACCTCCGGTTCATTTTTTTATTGATGGGACCACTCATATTTTCTAGGGTGATTTAAAATCCTGATCAGGGAGGGACGGGCATGTTGTTTCTATGATTTGGAAATAACATGACAGTTATTAGATATGTTTATTGATGTTTTTTACCATTGTTTTAGTGGCCTAATTATTTTAGTTATGTTTCGATACCACAAGCTCTTTCTAGATGATTTTTCTAGTCTACCTCTATAGATAGAGGTCAAATTTACTGTGGAGTTTCTCCCTGATACGTTTCCCATTTCTATGTCGTCTTTCAAAATGGCACATGTTGAGTTGGTTTAATATGTGATCCATCATGTGGATCGAAGGGATAAAGAATTTATTAATCCTAGAATCTCACTATGGTATTTTCTTTTCCACATTTCCATGAAGACATATGAGGGCCTTATAGTTTGTATCAATTACTGAAATTTGAATTGGGTGACGGTTAAGAACAAATATATTTCTCCAAGGATTGATGATCTATTTGATCATATCAGAGGGGTTGTTGTTTTCCAATAATGTTCTATAGTCAAGGTATCACCTTTTTAGGTTCCAAGAAGATGAAATACCAATGACATTGTTTAGAAGTCGATATGGTCATTTGGTGTTTTGGGTTATGTCATTTGGTCTCACTAATGATCATTCCATTTTTTTGGATTTTATGAACAAGATATTTCATCAGCTCTTGGACACTTTTGTTGTTGTGAATATAGAAGATATTTTGGTATACTAAAATTCATAGGATGATCAGAAATACCTTTTTGTGTCATTCTTAAATACATTAATGAAATTTGTTTGTATGATAGTCTCTCAAAATGTGATTTTTGGATTTGAGAATTAATTTTTCTAGGGTATGTGATATCGAAGAGGGTCATCTTAGTAGATCTTAAAAAGGTACAAGTAGTTTTGTCTTGGGAGTATTCCAAAAATGTGTTTTATATTTAAATATATTTGGGTTTAGTTGGTTTCTATATATGATTTATTCATAACTTTTCCCAGATTACGTCTTCAATGATAGTTTAAACCCAAAAGAGTGTCAGTTTGGAATGTAATTAAAAGTTTTATAGTTCTTTTGAGGAGATGTATGTGAGGTTGAATTCATCACCAGTTTTGATTCTACTGAAAATGGGAACACTTTATGATGTCTTTTGACTTTCTTCTTGTATGGGTTTTGGATTTTTCCTGATACATCGGAAATAAGTGGTGCCTTATGGCACTCAGAAGTTATTCCCTATTGATAAGAACTACCCTTCCCATGATCTGGATTCAGTAGCAGTTATGTGAGAACAAAAAAATTTGATGTCACTATCTATTTGATGAGTAGTTTATGGTATGTATGATCATAAGTGCATAAAAAATATGTTTACTCAGAGGGATCTGAATTTTTGACTAAAATGTTGGGTATAGTATCTCAAGACAATTTATTTTTTAGTTAATTATATACCTAGGGAAGGGAATGTGGTTGCCGATGAATTGAGTAGAAAAATAGCCACAAAATATATGAAGGAATCAGTTTAGGAGTGATCTATACTATGATTGTTTGTTGAGATGGAATTATAAATGTAAGAGGTTAGTGGATGGGTGTTCTTTTCTTTGATGAAATCTAACTCATATTTGGATGAATGAGTTTTTCCTGAGAAATTGACAGACAGTAAGTGTAAATGATTTTATGAAATCATTTATAGTGGGGATACCATCAGTTTGTGGCATTGGTCTCCCCATAAAGATTTGTTCTTTTGTGGTATGTTGATTGTTCTACATTCCATGATGTAGAAGTTATTGGATATTTGACTCTGGTTTGGTTGGACTGGAACCCTTGAGATACCAAAATATATCATGAATTGAGACACAGATATTGGTGGAAATGGATGAGATGGTTGATGTCAGATGTTGTATCAAGGTGCCTTACTTGTTGGATAATTAAGGCAAAGCAATATCGACATGTGGAGTTGTTATACACCTTAACCATTCTAGTATATAAGTGGAATAAAAATGTAATATATTTCATCATTTTTTTCATGGACTTTTAGTGGGAAAGATGTTATTTTTTGGATTATTGATCAAATCTTGAAATCAGATAATTTTTTACCTATCTAGGAGATGAAGAAAGTGGAAGATCATAGGGAATTGTACGTCTAAAAGATTGTGAGACTTCATGGGGTCCCACTATGGTTGTATCTGATAGGGATTTGAGGTTCACAACAAGTTTCTATAAATGTTTTCAAAAGGTGATGGGTTCTAAAGTTAGATTGAAGATTACTTATCATCCATAGATGGATGGACATGAATAGACGATTTTCCAGGTTCTAGAGCATATAGTCTGTTCTTGTGTGCTTTATTTCATAAGATCATTGAAAAATAATTTTCCTCTATATGAATTTTTATAAAAAAATAATTATCAAGATTTGATAAATATGGTTCCCTTTGAGGAATTTTAAGGGAGGCCATAAACATATCCCGTATGTTGGCCAGAGTTAGAAGAGTGGCCCTTTGTTGGGATTAGATCTATTCAAGAGACAATGAATATGCTGAAGTTAACCTAGAGGTCCTGGATCATTTCACATAGTCTTCATAAATTTTATACGGGCTATCAGTGTTGGTCATTGGAGTTTGATGATGGTGATTATGTTTTTCTTATAGTTTCACCTTACATATGACATCGTCATTTAGGTTAGTAGGGTAAGTCAACATCATGTTTTGGGGTTTCTATTTAGTTTATTGGATAACAAGAGGGTGGACTATTAGTTGGACTTTTCATATAGCATGACCTCTATCCAGGACATGTTTTGTGTTTCCTAACATACAAGGTATATACTAGATACTTCCCATGAGATTAGAAGGGAGGAAATTGATATTGAGGGAAATAACACCTTGGTTTAGTAGCCAGTTTAGATTATAGACACTAGGATAATGTAATATATTGTAGAATGATCCCCCTAGTCCTGTTAGTGTTATAGTGAGGATAGGATATCCATGATATATGGGAGTAGGATCCATTTATGAGGTAGTAGTGGATTTACCTTTAGGGGATCTAAGATCTTGAGGTTTTTCAAGGGGTAAAAACAATTATCGGAGGGATTGAAATTCCCTATTACCTTTATTTTTGGTATGGTTTAACATTTTTTTGTGGTTTCCTTTTTTGTTGGTAATATAGTGATGAAAAAAATTTGGTAGGATATGTGTAATGGTGATTTTCGGGATTGGTTTCATTTTCTATCATAAACAAACATTTTTTAAATTTTCTAGGAGATTTCATGTCTTGTAAATGGAGTATACATTGTTTAATGGATTCCTAGAAGAAATAGAGAATTCGATACAGGACATGAAGTTTTTACACACCGTGTAAATTGGTTCACATGATTTGATGCGAAAAATCCAATTTTTAATATAAAAGAAAATGGGTTTTTTATCATATATAAGCTTCATTGATTAAATGAAGTGTAATGAAATTATATTCCATTTAAATAACCCAATTTGGAGTTTTTGGGTGTCTCATGGACAAATTTCATTTCGTTCCACCTACATCCAACCCACTCAACCCAAAACATACTCGAGGTGATTTTGGGTGAATCGTTTTCCTTCTGGATCTCTACGTTTAGTGATTGATCACTATTGGGGTTGAACTTTTTCTCTCTGGTTATATATTCTTTTTTCCCTTCTTTAGGGTTGTGGTAGTGGTTTTTTCTTTGGTTGGGTATAGATTTGTGATCAGATTGTGTTTTATATTGATCCATTTTAGTTTCATGGAATGACTTCTCTTTTTAAGGTTATTCTTTTGGTTTCGTTACACCATTGTTGAAATTGGCTAGGTTTCAATCATTTTGATGTGGGTGTTTTCATATAATGGGTTAATTCATTTGATTGTGTATCCTTCAAGATAAATTTCATTGTTTTGTTCACTGATTCTATGTGATAAGTAGTTTTAAATGATTTCAAGGAAAGGAAAATGTTTTCAAGAAGTAATTATTCATTAAAAATGGATTTTCTTGATTTTGAATTGGGTTTTCAAACTCTAAAGTAGTTCAGATAAGAATTGAAAAATGATTTATAGAATTGTGAGATTGGTTTTGAATTTTTTTGTGAAACATTAAATTGTGAACCTAGGGTGATTCGAGAAAGATACATGGGTATCCTTAGTGCGTGTTACACCATGGGAAGGTAATTTTTTATGATATTGAATGCCAGGACTCAATATCTATTCCATCCAGTGTATGTATAATAAGGTTTTTTACTATCTTGTACACATTTTCCCATAGTCTAGATCCCAATACATTCTATTTTTTCATTTATCATTTATGGTTAGTTATCACACGATAATTTTATCATTTTTTGTTTCTCATAAATTTTTGTTTGAGGTTTTATCTCATAGCTTTGAATTATAGGATGATTCATGGATATTTATACATCTTGATGCATGGATATGATTTTTTTATCAATTCTACTCTTTATATTTCTACTTTGAGCATATGAAAGGCTTTTATGGAAACCAATGGAGAAAAAAGTAATATGATTTGAAAATGGATTTAATTTCAGAAAAATATCTATAAAAATTTTTTTTTTAACCCACAACTACTACATTCTTATTATTAGACCTTATATGGAAACTGTGGTGGTATCCTATAGGTATTTGGCTAATCTCCTACCTGTTCTTTTGATAATTTGGTGATTATTTTCAGATTTTAGGTAAACGAATATAATCTTGTAGTATGTTGTCTTCCCTTGTTGAATCTAATTTTGTCCCTGGCTGGTCTGGAGGAGACTGTTGGTCACATGGGGTTTTGACTTACATTATAGTTTACCCTATTTTGGCTTTGATTGAATGTCTTCGTGGTATATATTTTGTATCCAAATTATACTCTAGTAATTAATCTTGGTTTTCTTTTATTTAAGATTGGTTTATGTTATCACGTTTTACCTCTATCATGTGACAAGTCGATTCGGGTGGCTTATCTAGTCGACTTATATTGATTCGTTACAATCTTCCTAAACATTATTTAAGCATACATCTGACCTTTTTCATCATAAAAATAATCATTCAAACACAAAAAATTCATTAATCACACCAAAATTAGATTTTCAAAAAACATTTCACCAAATATAAAACAAAGATCCTCTTGGTTTGATCATTCACCCCCTTTGGGTTTTATGGATTTACAATGGGAAATATAATTCAGAACATGATTCAAAATGAAAAATAATATCTAATTAACCTATATAAGTCTATTTTAGAAGTGTTATATGTATTGTAAAATAGTTTAAGAGAGATTGACATGCCATGAGAAATTCCAATAACTCCCCATGTCTCCAATATCACACAACATAGATACCTCACACACACATAAAAAACATTCCTTGTGGATTTTATCTCAACATAACTATAACAAAAATTCCCCCATAATATGATATATCTCTGTGATTCATAATTCCTCTAATAGAAGAGATTCATGGAATTATAGAAACATTTCCCCCCTTTGGAAATGAATCGAGATAGATTTGCATACCCCTCATGAATAGATAGTTACTGTAATATATTTAATGAGGAGAGGGAAAATCCTAAACCCCCTCAAACTGAGGGAGGTGGCTCAACATTAAGGTTAAATCGTATATTATTGAATATTGAATTATCCCAGGGATTTCCCTAATATCATCCACCAACCAAAATGTCCCCCGTACTATACTACAGAAATTCCAAGTACCAACTTTCCTCTAACAAAATTGTATCATAGTTCAATATGTTCAGTATGAGAGTGTTGTACTAGATTATATATGAGATAAATAAAACTCTTATTATTGATGAATATCGGCATTGGGCGTCTAACTTATTTACCTATGTCTTATAGTTAGTTCTTCATACAAATAAGTTGAGTAATCTCCTTGATCACAGATATATAATCTACTTCTCTAGTACTTTGTTATGTGATTTATTACATCTTACATAACATTCCCACGCCATTATTTTTTAGGACCAAATAACCAAAATTTATATTTTTAAATATCACTAAATATTCATCCCAATATATATAAAAAAATTGGATAATTCATAATCCTTTTACACCTTATAGAGTAAGAGAAATTAACATTGCCATGGATGTACATCATGTAGTGTTAAACTACCATGACTTTGTCTTCGTTGAAATTAAAATAGAGATGAGCCACTAAATATGTGTCAATGAAATTATCTTACAATGGTTCTTACATTAATTTTAATATTCCAATTATCTTCCTAAAAAATTTAAGATCCACATATTTTCTATCTTTATTCTTTCTATGTTTTTTACCAAACAAAATCAGATTCATCATTGGTAGATAATAATTCATGGTGAAAGTTTTTAGTTGCGCTCTTCCAAATAGTTCTTCTAATATTAATTAATATTATTATTTTTTGATCCCATGTGGCCCAATAATATATTTTATCACTCCAATAGAAACTTAAAATTATGATAACATTAGTCTTAAAATTCATCAACTAATTCTTTTCCTTCCAACAATAATGATACAATTAATATAGACCACAAACACAAACTATTAATCATAGGATGTTCTTATATAGATATGTTGATCAAATCCACTTCATTTAAATTCCAATATTCATAGGTATTTTTCAGGTAAATAATAAAATTCTCATGGTTCTTATTTTAGACCATGAAAGGCCTTATTTAATCCACACACTTTGGTTTCATCATTTCCAATTAAGAAAACCTCCAGTTGGTCGATATGAACATCCTCTATCTATACACAATCCTATATTTCAATTTCTACATCCATTTAACATATAGTTAATCCTTATTAAAAATATATTTATTGGATAAACTATATATGGTCAAGATGATACAAGGGTGAAATTTTTTAATTGATATATACACCTTCAATTTTTCAATGAACTTTTAACACAATATATAAATATTTAGAATCACATTACCATTTTGTTCATAGTTATCGATAAAGATACATTTTTTCCATTCACACTATGATGTTATTGCTTTTCACAAGTTCACACAAACAATTTTTTTCCTATATCAACTAATTTTCTAAACAAATATTTAATCGATGACTCCCCTTTTAATTCTTATTCAAATTATGTGGGCTCCAAAATGAAAAAAATAATAGAATTCTCAATTATTTTAATAATTTTTATTTTCACTAGTGTAGATTGATCATTATTAATATTAGATTGTTTAAATAGTTATATTCTGAATATTCTTTGTGATATAGGATGACTTTCTTTAGCAATAGCTTCCACCTTTAATTCATCTTAAAAAACATTATCCTTTTGTAATACATGAATATTTAGTGAATCATAAAAAATATCAGTATTTGGATAAATACAATTTCCTTCTTTGTCTTCATTTTATTATCCAAAAACAATGTAAATTTTATTTTTATTATTTTTTAATGTATTCACTGCCATGATCATAACATCACTACATTCCATAATTTTTCTAAGGCCATTATTGTAGTATTTAAGAGCCTAACTTTTTAATGAGTATCTAAGAAATATAATTTCATATGTTGTATCTCTATACATTCTATGATTTATTTTTTTGTTCGATATTACATTATCATCCAAATTAAAAAAACATAGTAAATGTTTCCACCCATTCCACATTTTCTAGGTTTTTCACTCTTCCTGGGGACATAGAACTGACCGGTTTTGTGTGTACACTAAAACTTGGATAGCCAATTTCAAGTTTGGATGCAGAGTATTACTCTCAATCGGTATAGTTTTGGACATATTGTTCACCAATAAATTTATTCACTCATAAAAACCATTTTTTGGTAGTTATTTTCATTGCAACCTAATTTTTAATTCCAAGCTTCTAGATATAGTTCTCAAACTCTTTTTATGAGTACTCAATTCCATTATCATGAATCATAATTTTAATCGAACACCGAGTTTTATTTTCAAATATTCTTATATATCTCTTAATGTATATCATGACTACTCAAATTATTTTCATGAACATGAAACATTCCATTATTCTATAAGTATATATGTTCCAACAATGTTTCTTAGAGCACACAAATTTAGATGAATCAAATTGATCATATTTGAAACACTTTTTCATTAGTGGAAAATGATTTTAAAAAAAATCCCCACATGAAAGCATCGTACATCTCCTCATGTTTATATTTCAAATTGTAATATCTTGAAAATCCTTTAACATGGATAATTTATCCACGAATTGTTGGGGAATGTGGCCCAACCTTCGATTCCAAAAGTTTTTATCTTATTCAAATATTAGAACATAGGTGTTCTCTGTGTTTTCTACTTGATATATATTATCAATTTCCTTCAATCATTTCATGACCTAGTTCCCATTATAAAAATTAATATTTACACCCTAACGATTGAGTGGTACATCGATTCCACTGTCATTTTATTGAATCTGACTCAAGAGATTGTGTCATAATCCTTATATATTGGGTACTTAGGTTCTTAATAGTTAATCTCCACATAGTAAATTATTTACACTTCTATTGATTTTAATGTCCCATCATTCCTAAACTATAATATTCTATCAAATATAAAATTAAAATTAATTAGTATATTCATATTTATAATCTTCTAGGATGAGAAATCAATATCAAGGATCTATTTGGTGTTCCAATTATTTTATTTTAAAGAAAAATTTTATATATTGAATTTACCAATCAGTTTAATCTTCAAAAATGAGATACCTTATCAAGTATAGGAATAAGTTGTCCCCTATAAATTATCCTTAGAATATATTGTGAAGTAATTCTTCGCATCTTCTTCAAAAAATGAGTATTTATTTTTTTAATTTGTTTTTAGAATTTTCATATATTCATTTGTCTCTATGATCTAGAATTGTTGTTACCACTTCATTTTTTTCATATACGCAATAGGATTGGGGTAAAATTTGGAAAAAAACACAATTCCCATAGAAATTTATTATTCTATATAATGTAGGATATAGTCACATCCTTCATTAATGATAGCCTAGGGATTCCACCTTTAGATATATCTATTCTTTATCAAATTTGGATATGTTATTCAAAAGAAACCAACAAAATCGACATTTAATTTGAGCAAATTTTATCAACCCTCCCATCCTTCACATGTCCCGATGATTTTTAATGATTTGTGATAGTGTTTGGTTAATCCTAAAAGGTTGAGGATTATTT
This sequence comes from Viscum album, assembly GCA_963277665.1. NCBI lineage: Eukaryota > Viridiplantae > Streptophyta > Magnoliopsida > Santalales > Viscaceae > Viscum > Viscum album. Next base: position 797,596,672 of record OY728157.1, read on the forward strand.
CCATCCCACTAGTTTCCATTCAAATAATCATACATTATCTGGATAACTACTTTTTTAGATTTTAACACTAGTTATTCCAACCTTCTTCTTCCCTTTTTTATGATCTATCATATTTTCTATATTTTACATTTTGATATCAAAAATGGTTCCCATTTTACAATAAAATATAAGTCTTTGTTCATCCAGAATGTTTTTACCTCTTTTTATGCCACGCTTGACTCTTTTAATATGTTCTCTATATGTGAACCTCTAGAAGTGATGTTTTCTCTATAGATAGCTTGATTTAACTTTTGTCTACAATTTTTTTCTAATAGTTAAAAACTCTATTACAAGTTATTCATCCTTCATTATTCACTCCTTTGCACAAGCATCAAGTTCATAAATCGCTATAGAATGTTCATATACAACTAAATTGTAATTTATATTTTATTATGAATTTACCGGATTATAAAATTGATTATCTAATTCCATATTCGACTATCAATCTCTAATTTGACTGAATCGACGTATTCATTATATTCATTTAATATTTTATTGACCTTATTATTATTTTTTCATTGTGATAATTTTCTTTGGGATCACCCTCAAGTGCGACCTTGAGAATAGCTAATCCTTCTAATTTATTTTCTTCCTCCTTTCTAGGCTATTATTCTTCTAATATAGCCATCATGGAGTATTAAATATTATATTTAAACTCTATTTCAACATCCTCCAAATAACCTTTGTTACTATTTTATCCTTTCTAAAAAACTCTTCATCTATAATTTTGTCCAAATAATCTCTAGATTTTGGATTAGAAACTTCTTCATGTTTTTTATAACACTTATAATTCACTTTTTTTGTTGTCAAATTCCCTTGGGAACCTTCCCATAATGTTCCCAATATTACTAAATTGAAATAACGTAATAAATACCTTTCATTCATATCTAACTTTTCTAAATTTTAAAATCTTATTCACGATTAGATGAATCTCTTCTTATACATATTCAAAATTGTCAACTTAATTAACATTTTATTTTTCCATTGACATGAATGGTTTTTCATTTTAGGTATGAGTTGAGTTGGATTATACATTAATTCTATTTTTTAAATCTATCATACTTACTCTCATAAAATAGAGGTATTCCCATGGTATTGAAAATGATCTATATGTGATTCAGTATCATAAAAATTATTTAACTTTATTAACCTTATTTTGATACCATTTGTTAAACCAAGAAGAAAACATTGAGCAGAGTTATAACACCCTGGGGTTTTAAAAGAAGAACATCTTGTTTAATAGAATATATGATAAGAAGTATCAACCAAGAAACTATAACACCCAAATACTTTAAGATATTTTTATTTACAAATAAATTCAATATCTTTGATAACATGTGATTCATGCAACACCAGTATCAAACGAAATACTTTACTCTATTTAAATATTATTATTTAATCTTTCTCAATACAACCTAGCCATTAAATTGGAATGTAGGAATAGAACTAATTAAATTATAAAAATCATACATTTAAAACATGTATTAAATAAATTCAATGGTTATATATTGATCATAAAAAAATTCTATCCATTTGAAATAAAAAAATGTTTTTTAAAAAACAATATCATTCTAAAAGGTGGTCTAGTCACGCATTACGCACATAAGTGAAAATTAACTTTAAAGAATTTTAGAAAAAATATTTTGAAACTAAATTGAGATATTAATATTTATATAATCTTATTGTGAAATTTTGGGGTTATTTCAGAAAATATTACTTCTCAGTGAATTGTGAAAGTATATGTTTTTATAAAATTATAATTTACATTTTATAAATTATTTACCATTATTATTTTCATTTCATTTAAAATAAACATATATATTATTTAATTATATTAAATCCAATTAGTTACATTTAAATCATATCTATAAAATATTTTAGTATAAATTTAATTTCAGGCTTTTAAATACCTTTTTCAGAAAACTATTTTAAAGTGTATAATGTTTATCAATCTCAATTAATTTAAATAACCTCTGAATATAAATTATTTAAATGGGATGTATAGATAATATATCAATAAATATTAAATTTTAATTCATATAATTTTTATTATTTTTCATTTAGTTAATATGAGATCATATTTTCCTTGAAAAATGCATTTCTGGGAAAATTACTTTCGTTCGACATATTTACTGGATTAATTTTAGAATTATATCTACCAATTATATGAGTTGAATTTTAAAAAATTGATTTCAAATTTTGTAAAATTATAATTTATACTATCCAATAATTGAAATGTAATTTTTTATCGTAATAATTAATTAAAAAATTTAAACCCTATTTTCCATAGTTAAGGTAAAAACAGGTTTACATGGGGTCAAAATCGAAAGATAAGGGTCGAAAATGACCGAAAATTTTCTAGTTCATTTTTACAGAATATATTTATACTATTATCATTATAGGATCATTTTTATGACTTTTAAAGACTCTTATAAATGAAATTAACATATAAACTCATTTATTTCAAGAAAATGACAAAATGCAACCTTCATGCATTTAAAGTTTAATTATGTGTTAATATAGGAACCAATGAAATATGTAAATAAATATGTGAGGTAATTATTTTGGGAAATTAAACTAAATTAATGGGGATAATTTATTTTTAACTTTTATTTATAAAATACATATTTTAACATCTTATGAAATGATGATAGAAGTCATTATTTAGTTAATATAAAAATAAAATAAATGATACTAAAAATATTATAAGTAAAAGAAATTGAATTAATTATTATATTCAGTTAATATTTTTGGACAAATATATCATTTTATATTAGTTTTAAAGAAATATTTTATAATTCCATCACTGTATTGAAATTGTTTTAAATTCAAATTAAATGAATAATTTCTAAATTGATATTAATGTCATTTTATAATAATTGATTTTTATTAACTAAATTAAAATTGCAAAATAGAATATCTTCTACCATGTTACTTTTTAAAATTTAAAAATAGTCAACTATTGAACATTAATGGACCAATTTTTCTTTCATAATGACTATATTGACCCCTAAAGAGTAAAAACTATATTACTCTAGCTACAGGTAAAATGGTGTTTTTGAACATTACATGCGCTTGTGTTAAAATTTAGTTTCCCAACACATCGGATTATTATTTGTTAAATTGGATTTCAGATTTATGTTAGTGGTTATAAATTATATGATAAGTCAATTTTTATTTTATGATTAATGGATAAATTACTTAGGTGGAAAATACTACTCACCGTGGTGAAAACCCAAAACTGTAAAAGTTAGGAAACATGCATGTTACGGAAAAACATGTTTAAAACATCTGTTTTTTTATTGGAGTGTTAGAAGAACCATATAATCCCACCAAAACATTAATTGTGAATTTTTTGAGACTCTTGGAATGAGAGTGACTTCCCATTATTTAATAGTTTTTGGTATTTACAAAAATGTCACTCCTCAATTATAAAAGGGAACTTCTTCCCCTCACATATCCACCCATATCAAGAAATCTATCTCCCAAAACACTAAAACATTCACTTCCCAAAATCCTTATACACATTATAGATTTTTTTTTCACCAAACCATCGATGGGGTCTTTAAGAGGAGATCCAAAGGAGTTTTCTCTAAGAAAAGATAATTTTATTCACTAAACTCATCAGTTTTTATTCTTGTTTTTAAAATTCGAATTATGTATTAATAATTTAAATATAATAAAACTAGTATCTCCAATATAATTATATTTTATTATTTTTATGGAATAATATTTTTCTTTCTACACTTCCATAAAATGGGAAATAAAATTGTCAATAGTGTGTATGATAGATTACAACCTCATGAACTGATGTAACTCATTTACCAACAACAATTCTCAAGCTTGGATATAATGATCTGGTTATTATATATATATATATATAAATTTTATGAAATAATTAAACTCCTTGAGGTATAATATCACATATAACTTTTTTTCATTCCATTGTGATTAAAATACGATAATGCCATTCATGTTAATGGCGGAAAACCACCTCATGAATCAATGTGATTCATTTTTTAGTTATAATTTACATGGAGAGTAATAATTATAAATTAAATAAAATATTTGGCATATATATTATTTTATAAATTCTGTAAAATTAATATATCACACACTTTCATACCCTTTATCTCTGAAATGGAATGATATTGTCGCTTTTGTATACGTATGACCTACCATCTCCACAAAGTGATGAGATTCATTTTCAATGTATAATATTCAATAATGGTTCTGAGGATACATATAAAGAAATTAATTGTAAAATTATTATGAAATTACTTGTTATGTAACTATATCCTTTGTTCATGATCTGTAACTTTAATCATGAAACATGCCATAGAAAACAATGCAATTAACACCTAAAACAGTAGTGATAATTAATATTATTAACAAATGGGTAATAATTTTTTATTAAAGAATAATATATGGTATTGAAAAATATAATAAAATTATTGTATATGTTGATAACATGTTTAAATCCACTATACAAGAGGTTAAAGAGCAGACCACTAATGAGAAGTTTGAGGTTTGAGGATTCTTGACAAAAATTAAATTAATTGGATTATATGTCTACAAAATTGATTATATTTTCAAAACATTATGTATGAAATGACCTTTTACTGACTTATGATTTTATTTCATATATTATTTTGAAATATCTTAATTTTTTACACATGGTAACTTCCTTGATTAACTCTCACTCCCATTATGTGATAAATGTAATGGTTTCGTCCCAAACCTTCCTTCTTTGAGACACCTATTCTATTATGCAACTAATATCATTAAAATAGTGCTTATACATTCAATTTACATAAAATATAATTAATACTAACTAATTCATGTTACGTTTAGTTAAATTTGTACTACTTTAGTCATGGGAAGTTATAATTCAATAGTTACCAAAGTGGTAAGGGTTTATGTTTCAATATCATTTTAATATGGATCATTTATGCTTGATTTTCCATTTCTATAAATTTTTAGATCCTTCATTAATAAAACTATTAGATTATTTTATCCTCTGGTTATTAATGAACTATTTATGTAATAATATCATTTTCCTCTCTTTGTTAATTAAAATAATAGAGATTTTTTTTTAAAAAAAATCTAGCTTTATTTCACTCTTTTGTTGGAAACTTTATGTACACAAATCCATGATTTTAAAAATGTTTTCAAAAAAAATTTCCATGATTGTTTAAATTCATTTTTAACCTTAATTAGATTTAAAAAAATGAAGAATCTCATCTTTTTTTTTAATAGAGTACATTTTTAATTTTCTTACAAAAAGGTGAAATGATATTTTGTTTATATAAATGTATTTAGAATAAACATAACTCTTCTATCATTGTAAAAACACATTGTTTTGAAGATTTATTTGTTAATTTAAACTATTATTTCCACCAAAAATTATTTAATTTTTTTAGATAGAATTAGTTTCACACCCCAACCCCATTTTTATAATATTTATATTTATTTCATGGTGTTTGATCATTCGGTTGAGGATTAGGGTGTGTTCCTAGCGAAATGTTTCGAGTTTCAGTGGTTTCAGTTAGTTTTTGACATATATACAGTTAGTACGCAAGATTTTATGGGAACTTGTGTGGATGTTTATGGTTCAGGGTGTTTCAATTTTATTTTTTTCTTACATGGTTTTTTATGAAAGTATTATACATGGTTTGGCATAAATCATTTGAAACACAAGAGTAATCGTGCAACATAGGGTGGTGTTTGGGACATAGTACATATCTTACACACTATTAGTAGAAACCATAAAGAAATAATTGGAGAGGATTTATAATTTTGAAAGAATCAATGTTCATGGTTGGTGCACAATTTCCTAACCCATGCACCCATCCTGTGTGTGTGCCCCTTCCTTCCTGTAGGGTGTACACGATTCGTAAAATTGTGCAAACTACCCAGATTTATAAAATAATAAGTTTCCAATTATATCCCCTTTATGTTTTGACACATTTAAAACCCATACCCCATTAGTGTATTTTCACATATGAAGGGGGCTCTCAAACCCCTCTCCCTTTGTTCCATTCCCTTTTTAGAAACTCTATCATAGTTTCTAGGTGAGTTCTTGTTTGTTTTGGACAATTTTCACCACTACTTCTCTCCCTCTCGTAGTTTTTTGGTTCTTTTGGTGGGGTTATATCTTTTACAAACCAATGGGGTGGATAGGTGATGTTTTCATTTGTTTCCTTTGATGTAAGGGTGTTTAGTTTGTCAATTTCTCTTAGTTCATCCTTCTCACTGAGTTTTATCACATTCTCACATCATTTAGGTTCATGTTTCCATCCATATCCTTTTTGAAACATTCCATATTATGATTTAACATTTCTAATTGATTTATAAATGTGTTAATCATTCTTTTGATGCATTGGTTTGAATAGTTTTTTTGTTTTCTATTTGAAAAAATGATGAAAAATGGGTTTTCACAGTTTTTCCTTAGTTATATATTTTTATATGCATAAAAGGAGTTTGATAAAATGATAATTCATCTTTTTTACATGGATTTGGGAATTTTGAGACCGTTATTGGCCTTATTTGGCCTTTGTTTGGGGTTTTATAATCCTCATTACTTGTGAATTTAGTTTTTTGTGTGGTTTTTGGTGAGTTTTGTAGTTTGGGGCTTATACATGGACTATTCTAAATTGCCGTGAGGTTTCTTGTAATTATTTGATTGAAACCTTAGGTTTTCTTTCATGTATTTTATCATCAACATTGTATTCATTTTTTGAACATAAGTGTAGTTTGTCGGACGAGATACAAAATGAGGAGTAACAGGGGACGATAATGATGTAGGCCAAAAAATCCCCCTAAAATATGGCCACACTAGTCGGGGGAAATGAACCCTAAATGGGGAGGAAAATAGATGATGCATCCTAAGAAGCCTTAGAATCGAGAAATTCAATAGCTTTATTACCCTCAAGCCACATGTGGATTACCTCCATGTTGTTTTTGATGAACCTTTTTCATATTTATTTGAAATAAGATACATCCCATGGAGTAGAACTAATATAATTCAAGTAGTTATAAATGGTTTTGTGGTTCATTTCAACCCCATTCAGGTAAACATTGTTCTGAATACAATGCTCAAGACCAATAAGAATATCTAGGGCTTCATCTTAAATAGATTCACAGCTTATCAAGTAGGAAGTAAGTGCATGGATCATGGAACCACTAGTGTCCTAAACTAATCCACTTCCTCGTCTGGTTCAAATAAAATATGAACCGCCTATACTGATCTTATGCCCATTATGGTGGGGGTTTAAACAAATCCACTATCCAAAGGGGATATTTGAGGGTAGATTTTAGTGGGATATAGTATCTAAGAGGTTCCTATAGAAGGGGGAGTTGTTCTAGAATTGTTTGAGATGAAAATAATTAATCAACATCATTTTGGTTTTATATATGAGAGCCAACCAAGAGATGGAGAGACCATAATATATAGAATGATTCATATCCTTCCAAATGCACTAATATCTTTCAGCTAAGATTAACTCTCTTTCCTTTCTCTTGAGATTATTGTTCTCTAATCCTTGAAACCTGAGGTTGAGAAATTGAACGCCCCTACGTCTAGGGAGGGAAAATCAGAGAACAATCCAAACCTTTTCCAAACCATGTGCACCGAGTCTCCTTCAAAAAAAATCATTTAGGACTCCGATGAATTTTAGAAACTGATATATATATATATATGTGATTTGGATGAGTTACTATCCATTTGTTCACATGGTAAATATATGTATAGGTATACTCACATTAATTAAATTTCATTGGAATATCCTACTTAAACCCAAATTTTTTAAAAGATTCCTATTTCATATTCCATTACCCCTTACAATCCAACTCTCAAATGTATTTTCTAAAAACAACCCATGTTCTCTAAATAGTTTCCTGGTTTATAAGTGAGTTAAATGTAGTTTCCAAATGAGTTTTCCAAATTAGGGATCATTTTTCACCTTGATATGTAATTTGGAAACTAAATGGCATAAAATAACCATTTTTATTCTTCAAAACAATATTGATGTTTTTATATTGATATTGGAAATGGTTTTGAGATGGATGGTATTAATATTGAAAATGGTAAGATAATAGTAAATGTAAGGTCCTTGTTGGTACTTTTTTATGTTTTTGAAATTTGTATTTAAAACTAATATGATGTGTAGTCCCGGTTGGAACTTTGTGATGTTAGATGTTTGATGGGAACCCCTATTGTTTTCTTTCCGATGGGTAGTTCATCACATAGTTGGTGTAATGGATTTCAAAGGACACACATGATGGAATCTGTGAGTTGAGTTAATCCCAATAATGTGATGACCCTCCCATTCTCCATTATATTATTATCAGGGGACCTATAGACATCATATAGTGGGTCTTGTGATGGTTACTTTCTAGTCTCGATTAAGAGGATTGGATCCCCCTATATATTGGATAGGTCAGGTGGGATTCTCCACTAGTGAGGTTGCTTTAGAGAATCCATGTTTGTTATTATATATGGAGTGACAATAAATGATGGTTGGTGGTTCCAAACTGATAATGGATAGGTATTAATTCTAGGGATATTTAGGAAACACCCATGATTACTTGTCTATATTTTCTTTCATTATTTTTATAGTACATTGGTTATATATTATTTTTTTATTGATTGCGTACACTGATGTTGTTTCCTTTATTCCTATCTATATGTTAAATTACTTACTTCTTGTTCATAGTTTAGATTTTAATTACTCTTATTCTCAATCAAAGTGGTTTTTTTATTTGGTCTTCAAACCAGTTTTAAATTGGGAATGGTTTACTTGCTTTTCTAAATAATAAAAAAATAATTATATATATTCCAAATTAGAATATATGGACTATTTATTTAAATTTAATGTATGAATTATGTGGTGCTTACATACTAAGATATTTTATGCTCTCACATTTTCCACTCAACGTTGGTAGACCCAGTCTATTTTGTTAGTAAAAATTTTTATGTTTACCTATGGAGTTGGTTGTCCTTATGGATAGTGATGATTAAGTATTCTCATTGAGATCATGATGTTCTCTATTTGGTTTTTCAATTCTCATTTAGTTTCCTTTTTTTCTTCACTTGTACCTCGATATGTTATGTAGTTATATTGTCATTATATTATGTTGTGTACTCAGTCTTGTTTATTTATATTAGTTTATTATGGGCTAAATCATTCCCAAATGTGTATCTTTGATGCTTGGCACTAGTTTTCATCCCGCAGAATCGGGATTTCCTCTCGGTCCTTTTCACGGGGTGGCTCAGGTGACTAGATTTGGGTCGAACTTGGTTATGTCAGCCCCCCCCCCCCCCCGACAAGGTGTACCCCTCGTGGGTGGGAAATGTGAGTAAAGAGATAGTGACCCCCCGAGTCCAACTTAATGTAGGAATCGGGGTGGTGACTATAACCAAGGGTATAGTAACCACACAAATGGTAGGCATTACCCTTTATAGAACACATGCAAAATATAGAGAGAGATTAGACAGACACCAACCAACTATAACTCATACAATAATATAAAATGAAATCCCACGTACACATATCTAATTTCATACAAGATCTACAACAACTGAAAGGGGAAACTAAAAGTACCAATGGAATGTAAAAATAGTGGTGACCATGAATCCCGAACTGCTCTTTCAACCCCAAGCTAGTAGTAACCAGCTTGATCATCAACCAACTCCAAGTGACCTAGAAAAATAGTTTCTTTATACATTGGGTGAGTATAAGAATATACTCAGTGGGATCCTCCTCAGAGCCTCTCGTTAAAAATTAATGAAAGATATTAAAGCATATGGAACTACAAGTGAAACTAACTCATAACAATAATAGGTATACAAAGTTCCCAAACTCACCATGGATACTCTCACCAAGTATCTCATACAAGATTATATAATATAATAACAAATATCAAGGGTTCCTTGTTACTACTTCTCCACTGGTTTTCTACTATTCCCCAATGGTGCACGTCCTAACAATCTCTATCCAAATAGACTTTTCTACAGAATTTTAGGTGAAGCACCACAACGTGCACCTCGTAAAATAGAACCACTATGTCAACGTAATCAAAGTAACTCGATAGTTTCAAAGAGCCACCATAGCTTTTATAACGTGTATCATACTTCTGACTTTATAACTCAAGCCATTACATCCCCTACACTGAGTAAGGATCCTCAATCCATCCCAACCTATACATGTTATAGCTATAGTAGTTCATAGGAAACTATATCCAGAATATAAGTGTGTGAATAACCACAAGCCATTACAACCCTCTACACACATATATGGGGGAAACTAACCATGGTGCCTACCAGCACAAGTAACTACCAAGAGAAGAGATCAAGGCCAATGGGGTCAGTCATCCATCCATACTCCCACCAGAATCTTGGGGAAAACACACACCCCTAGGGATTAAAATCCTCAGGGTGGTTGTTTTTCTAACTGATGGGGTGGAGTGGTGTATAGAAACACAAAAGGTACAGAGTATACTATATCTCACAACTACACTATTGTCATAACCTTGTCTTATACTCAACTGCATCTAGATTCCAAACTAGTAGTACTAGGACTAGGTATCCTATAAGAAAACAACCATTTAAAAAGATTTATTAAATTACTTCATCACCTTTTTATAAGTTCCACTATTTGTTAATTAATTATTTAAAAATTAATTAACCATTAAAAATTCCACATTATATTTAATTAGCATCATAACCGAGTTCCATTGTTCCTTTAAATTGTAACCTCATCATTGCATTACACCAAGTACCAACCCCATGGGTTAACATCATTTGATCCATCATTTACTAAGAGAAAGCATGTGGCCTACCCCATGTATCATCTCCTATTTTGAGAAGGAGGGTAGAAAAACCCACTACCTTGAGTAGTAGGGAAAGTAAAGAATATAAAAAACCAAAAAGATTTAGCAGGCATCCAAAATTCACATCCAAACCATTTCATAATCTTCGGTGTCCTCCCTCACACCCACATTCATAAACTGATGTATCGATCCACTCTATGTGTCTACTTCATCCTTAACCAATGGTCCTACCTTCTCCCAAATCTAACAACATCCATCCAGGATCATAACACATCACAAGAAGTAGTAAAATAACAAATATACTAGTCTATTGGCCATAAATAATTCATTATTCTTTTATATGTAATGAGCTCTCGATGCTCTAAGTATAAGGCTATTGGCCTTTACAAGAAGAGGTTCACTGTGAACCCTACAAGGAATTATCTTTTATCAAAAAACCGGCTCATTAATCTGTCATTAATAAACCAATTCATTATTCATAGGTTCAAACTTTGGGTAACCTAAATACAAAGCTATCATAGCTATCACAAATAATTAAACGTGCTTACAACATCAATTTTATTAACCTAAAATTACAACAAAAACAACATGATTCATTTACATTCCTCTTTATATTTAGACAAATAATTATCAATTAATTCCACCTTTATGTTCTTTTACAATTTCATCAAGAATGAAATGATATAATGAAAAGTATTGATATCATACTATCTAAAAAAACAAGAGAATATATCATAAGATCGATACCAATTTATTTATCTAGTGAAAATTTTCATTATGTCAATTACATTGTGATCTAGTGGGCTAAAACATGATAACTCTACAGTTGTAAGTAAAATAATTGTGAATCCACGAATCCCCTACCTCAAAAGGTTCCAGATGCTCTTTGCAAGAGAATAGTCCAAAAAAACAAATCTCGATCACCTCTCCTGGAGGAATACATCCACCTGAGGATGTAGAGACACCACCACAGCAACTGAGACCCCAAAAAACTCTATTAGGAACATGGAGATAGGGTGCCATAACTGGGAAGGGAAAAATAGAAGGAGATGAACCCATGAAAATGATAGTATATCATACATTATATCAAAGATTGATTGATACTCCTCGGTTGCAACAAAATAGGGTGTGCATATATAGTAGGATGAAACATCAAGGGGAAACGACCCAAGGATTAAGGTTCAATCACACCACGTTTATGGGAAGGATTAAGTGTTCATGAATCTCACACTAGAGAACAAGTAAGAGGAACAATAGAGGAAGATATTTCATCCCTTTAAAAGATTTAATGGATCAGCTGTTTAGGATACACTGGATTTACATTAAAAGAGGATCACATTAAACCACACGGTTTGACCAAGAAAAGGCACCATATTCCTTAAGAAAATTAATGTTGGAGTTATGGGTGTTTAATCACCTTAAATACCCTAAAACAATGATTTTAATTCATTTTTCCACAAAGAAACATGAAATAGGATAAAATGAAAATTTTGGAAAAATATAAAAATTCGGAAAAGGATATGAAAAGGTTCATGAAACACTATTGATGAAATAGTTTCAGTGCCATAGTTTTGGTACCACCATTTATGGGAAATTGTTTCTATGCCACCATTTCAATGCCTCTGTTTTTGTGAAATATTGTATATGCTACTGTTTCTAGGAAACTGTTGTGTATTTTCTACAATTTAGTTGAAACATTTTATGTGCTACCATTTCATTAAAACAGATTATGTGCTACCATTTGTGTTAAATAGTTTTTTGAAACCGTTTTGAATTTTGTCAAAGCATATCTCACAGTTTTGTGAAATAGTTCAATGAAACATTTTTGAATTTTGGAAAAGTAAGTGACAGTGTTTTGTGACACCGTTTAAAGAAACCATTTTGAAATATGGAAAAGTAAGTGACACCGTCTCGTGAAATAATTTCATGAAACAATTTGGTATTTTTGAAAATTAAGTGGAACCATTCTCTGACATATTTTCATGAAATAGTTTGGATATTTAGATAAGCAAGTGACACCATTTTTTGACATTGTTTCATGAAATAGTTTCGAAATTGGGAAAAGTAAATGAAACTGTTTCATGAAACAGTTTCATGAAACAGTTTAGAATTTTGAAAAATAATGCGACATCATTTTGTGACACTATGTAATTTAATAGTTTTGAAATTTAGAAATGTAAGTAACTCCATTTTGTGACACCGTTTCATGAAACAGTTGAGAATTTTGGCCAAGTAAGTGACACCAATTCATGAAATAGTATGGAAATTTGAAAAATAAATAGACACCATTTCATGACATTGATTCATGAAATAGTTTGTAAATTTGGAAAAGTATTGAGAATATGTAACCCTTACCTCCCAAGACACCTCAAACACCAGGTTTTAGCAAAATAAGGGACCATAGTGGTCCAAGCCATTACATCAGATACTTATCATAACATTATCATCCTTGAGAATCAAAAGCCAACCGCAATAGGAAGGGGTCTGAACAACAACCCATCGAGATACCTCTCATAGAAAGAAAGTTACAAAAACCTAAAAAAATAAATCAAAATCAATGTCAATAAATGCCTCCAATCCCAAACAATCTTCCATATATGAAAATAGTTAAACATCAAACAACTCAAGGTACTGAGAAAGTATATGTGACCCATGTTCCCATGTACTCTCTTTCACGCCACTGTTTATCCACAAGAAACAAACCATGGGAACAGAATGCTCATGAAACACCTTCTCCTTATAGTCCTGGATATCCACATGCCTCTCCTCGAAGGATTCGCCATCGACAACATTGATCTCATCCCAATCGATGATGTGAGAGTCATCATGAAGATAAAAATGGATTTGTGACACATGAAAAACATCATGCATCTTACTCATTAGTGGAGGAAGTTCTAAATGATATGCCACGGCTCCAAAATGAGCCGACAACCCAAAAGGGACAACATCCTAGGGATAAGGTTTACTCCCACAACCAAAACTTCATTTCCGATGATGGGGAGTCATCTTCAAAAACAAGTGATCCTCAACATCAAACTCTAATGCTCTCCTATATTGATCGGTATTTGATTTCTGATGATCCTACATAGCCTTCATCCTCTCGCGAATCACCTGAATCATCTCTATCATAGGCTATACTGGTTCTAGCCTGAGAATTTATTACTCTCTGACCCCATTCTTGAGAAATGGATAACCGAATGGCTATCCATTAGAGGCTTCAAATGGAACCATACTAATGGTTGAGTTGAAACTATTTTTGTTGGTGAACTCCACCAAGGATAACTGTCCCATTCATGAACCTCCAAAATCTAGGAAACAAGAGTGAAACATGCCTTCAAGAGTTTGGATGTTATGCTCTGTCTGACCATCCCTCTGTAGATAAAAAGTTGTGCTATGGTATAGTTAAGAACCAAAAGCATGTTGGAGACCTCTCCACGCCCTTTAGGTTAAATGATGATCTCAATCATAAGTGATCATCCTCGGGACTCTATTAAGTCTCACCCACTCCTCCAGATACAACCTCGACAAAACATCCAATGAGATATCTCATTAATCTAAATAAAGGGGGACAATTTTTTCAGACGATCCACTACCACCCATATAGCATCATGTACTCCTTGGGATTGAGGTAAACTAGTAAAAAAGTCCTTGGAGATGTCCTTCCACTTCCACTGAGGAGCATCTACTAGCTAGAGCAAACCACTGGGGACACAGTGCTAAGAATCCACCTTCTGACAGACAAATCATTGAGACAAAAACTCCAAAACTACATGTTTTATCTCAGGCCACCAAAAATAACTCATCAATTCTCGGTACATCTTTGTCATGTGAGGATGCACCACTAATGTAGAAATATTGAACTCTATTAGAATTAACTCACGCACCACTAAAGGAATGAAAATTTTTCCCTGATACAACACTCGGTGTTGTTCATCCTCATACCAACCATTAGGGGCCTCACCTCAAGAAACTTGGTCTCTCTAGACCACCACCTCTAGATCCCACTACTAGGACCCTTAACTATGATACACTAGATATGAATGCACCATTTTTTAAAAAAGTCAACCTATGCCCCCAACTTCTCCTATATCGAGATTTAATGACGAAAGGTGTTCCATTATTCTCCATGAATAACCAAATTCGTGCACTGCGTCACTATGCTATTTCCTACTCAGAGCAACAGCTAAAATATTCCCCTTTCAAGGTTCATATTAGATTCTGAAGTCGTATTCCTATAATAACTCCATCCACTGATGCTACCGCAAGTTCAATTCATGCTGAGAGATACATACCTTAGGCTCTTATGATTTGTGAAAATCACAAAGAGCTCACCAATAAGATAATGAATCAATAACATTATAGTAAACCCCATGGACAGAAACATAAGATCATGGGTGGGATAGTCGCATTCATGGGGACACAACTATCAAGACCCATAAGAAATGACTAATCTATACTCCATCACAACACAGCCTAACACCATATTCGTAGAATCGTATAAAAAATCAAAATTAACTCCCTCTACTAGAAAATAAATAAAGAGAATAACTTACAAACTTCTCCTTCAGTTACACAAAAGCATCCGGACACTGATCAGTCCACACAAACTCCTGGCCCATCCTAGTCAATGTTTTTAAAGGAGTCACAACCTGAGTGAAATTAGCTACGAATATCCTGTAGTAGCCTGTGATACCAAGGAAATTTCACACCTCCACCACTATCTTGGGGGATTCCAAATACACAACTACTTCTATCATTGATACATCCATTAATAATCCATTATGGGACTCCACATTCCCCATGAAATGAACTTCTTGAGACAAAAAACTCACACTTTGAATACATCCCAAATAGCTGTTGTTGACAAAGAAATACCTAAAATGGTATGCAAATTATCTGAATGCTCCTCCTCTGACGTGGAGTATACAAGGATTTCGTTGATGAAAACAACCATGAAATAATCCAGGAACTCATGTAATATTTCATTCATTAACCCCAAGAAAATATCTGGAGCACTCGTCACACCGAATGATGTTACAGTGAACTCCTAATTCCAATGACAACAACAGAAAGCGGTATTCAGGATATCCTCACACATCATAGGCATCAGACGATATTATGACTTCAAATTGATCTTCGAGAACCAACTTGATATTATGAATTAAAATTGATCTTCGAGAACCAACTTTCACCCTTATGTTGATTGAATAAATCATCAATATAAGGAAGATAATAGAAATTATTTACTATTTTTTTGTTTTAGTGATGATAATCGATACACAACCAGAAAATGTAGTCATCCTTCTTCACGAAAAAAACCGGTGCACCCCATGGTGACACACTCGACCTATAAAAAATACATTGTAACATATTATTGATCTATACAGAAAGATATTGTAACTCATAAGGTTCCATCATATATAGATACATAGATATATGAGACGCTCCTAGTTATATCTCGAGCCCAAGCTCATACTCTCTTTGAGGGGGTAATTCTAAAACCTATTCTAGATGGGCATCATGGTACAATTCTACGACCCTAGGAAATACCAACTGCCAATCCTCTGTAGAACTCAGCATTAGCTCATCCATCAAGGATTACAAGGATGAAACACGCCTTTTAACCATTCGAAGTTTTCTCTCACCAACAGACACTTTTTGATCTCCATCAGAATCAAAGAACACCCCCTACCATATAAACCAATCCATGATAGCCTACACCAAATAAAACCAATCAATGTTGAGGATGAAATTATATGGTTTTATCTATAATCATAGTAAATCCCCCCAAGATTGGTGTTTCCCTAGGACTAACTCACAGTGTCTATATACATCCAACAAGTCCCCTCTGCCTAAAACCGGTGTAGTAAACACCCGGGGAACTGGAAGCCTCTATACCTCAAGTCCCAAATAATGGAAAAGGGAAGGTGATATTAAGGAGCATGAATCTACATAATAAAATAAGGTATAAACCCATGTAGAAAAATATAAAATGGGATCTTGAACGATGTATGGCTCACCTGGTGCTGGAAATGATAATGAATGAAGCTATGCACTAGCACTTCCATGGCCTCTCTAACACTGATAATGCCCACAACCACGGTCGTTCTCTGCTCTCTAAAGAAGAGGAGAGTCCTAGGGTTGTCCTCAACATGCCCCATACGCTCTCTTCTGATCCAAAGCCGATGCAACCTACTGTTGTTTCCTCGGCTAGAACTACCTCAATGGAGGAACCAGGAGTGGAACACCAGGTGCACAATGATCTCTCTAAAAGGATAGGAACTATCCATATTGATGATCCCAGCCTCCATATGAAAACAATATCATGACCCCTTGGCATAGGCCTGAGGGACGTCGTCCCTAGAGAATCTTGATGATAAGGTCTGGGACCTACCCCAGAAAAAGAAAAACTATTCTTCCCTAAAAATTGGTAACCCGGATCACAACTCTTCTTTCTGAAGAATCCTGACGACTCCCCTATCATGAAGATGTAGGTCTGGATAATGCCTTCTTGATGACCACTTCCCTCGTCTTCACCTTAAGATATGTCTTCAGCATAAATGGAGTGACCGAGCGCTAGAACTCTAGATGTAATGCCTCATCAAAATTCCTCCCCCTAGCCTCCTCATCTGGAAAAGGTTCAAAAAATATTGTAAATGGTTCCTAAAATGTATTCCAACCTCTCACACACTAATGCTCCCCTATTGAAGGGTAAGAATATCCCGAAGATTGGACTCCTTTTTGGTCAATGAAATAAACTTAACTCTGAACTTGTCTCAGCACTCCTCCCATGAGATTGCCAACTCTTTCTGATCCCTAAGGAACATGAACCACCATTTCCTCAATACCCCATACAGCATTGTAAAAAACAAAGACACATATTTCTCCTTCTAAACACGAATTTAACTGAAGTCTATCTCAACCTTCTCTAACTAGTCTTTAATGACTACATCTAAAAATGGAGCCCCTGTACTTCTGCGGACTCTGATGTAGAAACTCTCGGAGTGTCCTACTCTAAATTTTTTCATCGTCAACCTCTACCCTATAGCGATATGATGGTGTAACCTATAGGAAATATTCTACTCAAACCTGATGAGGACGTCAATATAGAGACATAACTACAAAATAAAAAATAGTTAGTTCTCATAAACCTGAAATATGTATGTCCCAAAATTAATTAATTAATATTTCTCTATTATTCATTTTTGGTAAATATATCCCATGTTATACTCATTCCAACATAAAAATAAAGAAAAATGATGCATGACCCTTTCCTAGTTCTCTACCCTACAACCAATATAACCATGTTTAATGTCCATAATAAACATAGAGATCCATGAATCAGGTCATTGGGGGCCCTACATTCTTATTTCTAAACTGGTCTCTAGTGTTTACATCACTTGCTAAAAATAACTGACAACATTTCATGAAACAGTTCAGAATTTAGGAAAAGTAAGTGACACTGTTTCTTGAAATAGTTTGTAATTTTGGAAATATATTTGAAACTATTTCATGACACCATTTCATGAAATAGTTCGGAGATTTGTCAAATTAAGTGACACAATTTTGTAACACCGTTTCATGAAACAGTTTAGAAATTTTTCAAATTATGTGACACCATTTCATGAAACAATTTGGAAATTTGGTTATGTATGTGACACCATTTCGTGACAATGTTTAATGAAATAGTTTGGAAATTTGTAAAATTAACTGACACCCATTCGTGACACCATTTCATGAAACAGTTTGGAAATTTGGAAAAGTGTTGTGGATAAGTCACATTCACCTCCCAGAACACCTCAAGCACTAGGTTTCAGAAAATTAATGGACCAAAGAGGTCTAGGATATTACTGTTAGGTTCGTGAAAAAATGGTATTGTAGGAGCCTTTTTTAATTTTTTTTATAATTTAGTTTGAAGATTATTTTTCGGCACTCAAGAGGTAGGCAAGAGAATATTTTCATGAACTCTTTCTCAAACTAAGCCTCAAGTTTCAAGGGGTTTTCTATGATTTGAGACTTGTGTTTCCATATATATGCTTATGATGTTAGTGTTTGTTTGGTTTGTGTGGTTTGTGGAATGAATATGGGAGTGTTAAGGTGTAACACAATAAGATTTCATAGAGTATTGACCCATTTGGAACCAAAGTACATGGTTCAAGATACTTATAGTGGTTGGTTCATGCTCAGGGCATGGGCTTATAAATAATGAAAACATTTTATGCATGTCCAATTGTTCTATATTTCAAAAGTTTCATCATGATTTATGATTCAGATTGATTTTGGTCGATGTATGGTGGATTTTGAATGAAAAATGGTTTTTGGAACATAGTTTTTCCAAAGGAAAATGATTTTGGAATGTGATTTTATTATCAAAGTGAGATTTTCTATTTTTTTGGATTTTAAATTGAGTTTTGATAATTTAAAAAAATGTCTTTGTAGTAAAATGGTTCAAATTTGAAATCGAATTTGTGATTTTTTTTAAAGAGGACTTCACATTTTTGTGATTTTTGGTTGAGGAGCTTTGTGTTTTTTCTGATAATTTTATATCATATGAATCTTTCAAGGATATTGATTTTGTTTTAGGGTTTGATGTTATTTAAATAATACCACCCAGAAAGATAGAAAGGTTTCTAGTGAGTCTCTTCTAGTCTTTATCCCTTCCAAAATTCATAGTGGGGGGGGGGGACTGTCGAGTTCTCCCCATTTTTTTCCTTTTTCACGGTGATATAGTTCTGTTAGAGGTTCTGGAATGGATTGAGAAGGTAAAAACTGTTTTCATGTCTTTGAGAACTCCCACAGTCATGAGAGTGAGACCTTTTCAGAGTTTTTAGGGTCTGGGTTTAGATGAGTGGAAATAGATCATCCCATAATAATTACAAGTTGGGATGTCTTGTAAACTCATTAAGACCACTTTAATCAAATATTTTAATCCATATTATTTGAATGTGATTAACTTGGAAGATATCTTGGTTTTACATCAAGGTAAATGGTTGGTGAAGGAATACATTGATCAATTTAAAGAGATAGTTTATTTTCATCGAAGATAGAATCAAAGGATTAGATAAAAGATACACTATTTGTTTCGGGTATTATTTTATAGATTAAAGATCTAGTTCTATCATCTGGGAAAGACTATTCAAAAACCTATTGGGGAATTTTTTTCTAGCCGGGTTGGTTCCTAATGTGTTGTATTTTTCAGTAAAAAATATTGTTTCTCTGGGAACTCATGAAGTCTCTCCATATGGTGAGAATTTCAGGCTATAAGAACATTTTACTATAAAATATAATACTTTTATGATCATTTAGGGTCGTCTAAGGAATTTTTTCAAAAAACATTGTCCAAAGAGGATGTCTCGCCCAGAGGTTTCCCACTCTTAATTATGAGGTACCAGATGCTTTAAGGCACCTAGGATCCAGCCTTGGGCCTCGGAGTGAATCTCTTCATGCATTAAATAATTCTTGGTTTTGAGATTTTTGAACCATAATTTGTATCCAATTTGTGTTTGAGAATGGTTTATGTGTTACCTTGTTCTATTTTTATATAACTCTTCTAGTTTAGAAGAAAAAAAATGTAAGCTCATTTATTAAATATTTTGTAATTTGAGGCTGTGTTTTTTAGATTTGAATCATAAAATGGTTATCCTTATTTTGTATTTGTTTTGGTTTTAGGCTATACTCATTCTCGAGATGATTATTTATTGTGGGGATGATGGATCGAGGTTTTATTTGATGTTTGGTTTCAATTTCATTCATTGGGTTTCTCCCCATGTTAGGAGTTATAGTGTTGGTCCATGATAGTTAGATTATAAATTATAGGGAGAACCACCTAGGATATTCATGTGGTTTCATCTATACATGGTTAGGGGCTGGGGGATTTTAAAGGATGCACTGTGGGTTGTTGTTCCATTTTTCCTCATTCTGTTTTTAGCTATGGTTTTGTTTTTAATTTGACTTAGTGAAATTCTTGGGCTATAAAAAATGGTGGGAAGAATGGTAACACTATAACCATGGTTTTCATCAATTTTTATCTATTTTTTGGAGTTTGATATTTTAGATGGTGTTCGGGTTGAGTTCTCAGTGACAGTTTTTGTTTTTTAGAGGTTCCTGGTAGTTTTTTTCCATTTCACAATTAGTACCCACGGTTTATGGAGAAACCATGTTGTTGGTTAAGGATAAGGTAATTTCTAGTTCATTTTTTCATGGAATTTTTATCTTACATGGAATATACACGGTTAGAACCAAATTATGATGTGTACAGTTAGTAAAATCTATATGACATATCATGATTCTTAAAATATTGTGTTTCTAATTGTACCCCTCTAATGCTTAACCACATATCGACCCACTCAACTCTTGATAAATTTTGCTGCACTAAGGGGGCTCCCAATACCCTCTCTCATTTTCTATATGCCTCTACTGAATCTCCTTGGATTTTTCTATATTACTTATTCACGATTTTTTGGCCAATTTCTTTTTTTCTTATCTCCATCCTTTAGTTTCTTGGTTCTTATTTTTAAGGATCTCTCTTGGACGAACCATAGGGGTGGAGTGGTGATTTTTTCTTGTTCTTCCTTCAATTTTAGGGTGTGTGTTTTGTCTCTTGGGATTATGTATTCCTTCTCCTGAGGTTTCAACGAATTCCCACATCATTGAGGAAGGTGTTTCTATCTATCTTCCTCCCAGAACATACCATTTGGTGTTTGACCAATTCTCATTAATTTATAAATAATTTAATAATTCTTAAGATGTGTTAGTTTTATTTTTTGGGGTTTTTGGTGTTTTAAAATTGATTAAAATGAGTTTTTCATAGTTTTTTCAATATTTTTCCCTTAGTTGTACTTATGAATTTTCATGTAAGGTGTTTGATTGAATTCCAATTGGTATTTTGAAATAGATTTTGGTATTTTAAGAGTGTGATTTCCCTTATTTTACCTTGGATGGATTTTGGTAATATATTTTCATTGGGAATTTGGTTTTTGTGTGTCATTTTTGGTGACATTTATGCTTTGGGACATATTCATGGACCCTTGTTAATGGTTGTGTGGTTTCTTGTAATTTTTTGATTGAAGCATTAGGTGTTATTTCATTGTTTTCAATTTGTATATATATAAATTGGGAGTGGGAATATCTACATGTTCATAGGGTTAACATATGGGTACGAACACACACATAAATGGAATTCCATAGGAATAACCACTTTAAACCCCAGTATTTCAAAAAACTTTTCTTCCATAATTCTTTCCCCCTTCCACTCCTACTCTCAAATGGATTTTAAAAAAACATTCCATGTTCTATAAATGATTTCTTTGTTTCTATGTGAATTAAAATGTTGTTTCAAAATGAGATTTTGAAATTATGGAACGTTCATCCCCTTAAGATGTAATTTGGTAACATAAATGAAATAAATTCAAATTTAAAATAGTCCAAGCATAAATGGTCTTTTTATATTGATTTTACAAATGGTTTTGAGGTTGATGGTACTCCCATTGTAAATGGTTTTGTAATTATAAATGTAAAGGACCAGTATATAATTTGTGTTGTTTTGAAAACATTTATTTAAAACACATATGATGTGCATGCCTAGTTGGAACATGGTATGGTATGATGTGTGATGGAAACCATATGGGCATCCTTCCGATGAGATAGCCTTTACATCGATGGTGTTAGAGATTGGATGGGGCATACATAGTGCCATTTGTGAGTTAAGTTAATTCCAAAATTTTTATGAAATCCACATTCCCCGTTATAATATTATCCTTTAATTAATGGATGTAATCTTCAGTTTATAGTGATGGTTACATTTTATTCCAAATTACATGAATGGGAACCCCTGGATAGAGTATATGTCTGGTGGGATTTTCCACTTGTGGCGCTACTTCAGAGTCGTCAGGTTGATAATTAACTTTGGAGTTTCACCATATGTTAGTAGGTTGGTCCAAACTCTATATGCCTAGGTATTTCATCAAGGTATGTTTAATAAATTCCCATGATTGCATATTTTTTTTCTCTTGAGTTATTTTGATTGAACTTTGGTTATTTATTCTGCTAGTATCATCTTCTTACACTCATGTTGTTTCATTTATTCCTATCTTTGTGTGATATACCCTGGTACTTGTTCTTAGTTAATATATTCTATAATATCATGCACTATGAATGTATGTTTTTGATTTGGTTTTCATACTAGGTTTTGAAAATGGAATGGTTTACTTGATTTTCTAAATGATAAAACAAAAAAAAATTATGTTTATTTTAAAATAGCGTGTATGAACTATTTTAGTAAAGTTCATGTATGGATTCTTTGGTTCTTACCTACTGAGTAGTCTCATTATCACACACTACTTATGACACTCGGTGTTGGTTGAACTATGCTATTTTGTAGGTTCATTTTTAGTTTAGGTTTTCTTTTGGAGAATGTTAGTCTTATGGATGGTGGTGACCAAGTTGTCACAGAGATATCATGTTAGTAAAAGTTTGGTTCTTCAGTTTATGTTTAGTTTTATTTTTTCTTCTCTTTTAGTTTTACCTAGATCTTATTTTTAGTTATTTTGTTTAGTGGATTATGCGACAATCCCTATTATCTTTAATTATATTTTTTATTATGGGAAAAATTGTTCCCAAATGATTATCTATGGTTCCTGAAAAGAGTTTCCAGCCCATGAGGACCAAGATTTACTCTGGGATTTTATCTTAGGATAGCTCATGTGACTGGATTAGGGTCAACCCAAGTTATTTTGACACATTTAGTTTTTAATAATTATTATCTAAATGAAAAGGATAATTTTATCCTTAAATATTCCAAATGATATTTCAAAAATAATTTTCCATCTAAATGAACTGATATATAGTATACCATTATAATAGAGCCATTAAATTTAATGGTGTTAATATTATTAACAAAATTATGAATATCGTGTATATATAATGACTATAATTTAAAATAAGAATCATTTGAAATAAAAAAGAATTTTCTTGTGAAAAAACAATATTTTTCTTTCTAAAATACTGTTTATTCATGGTTTTCTCACGTAATATAAAAACAATATTGACAACTTGTAGAATGTTTTTGTTAAAACTAACTAAATTTTAAAAATAATCATATCAAATTTAACTTAGGAGAGATTTTTTTGTTTTAAAGAAATGTTTCATTTTTTGATGAATAGTGAAAAATATTGATTTTTAATCTATTCTACC
This sequence comes from Viscum album, assembly GCA_963277665.1. NCBI lineage: Eukaryota > Viridiplantae > Streptophyta > Magnoliopsida > Santalales > Viscaceae > Viscum > Viscum album. Next base: position 797,620,735 of record OY728157.1, read on the forward strand.
TTTTCATTTAAATAATATACAAGGATAAATTATATTTAAAGTTAAATTGATAAAATTATATAACAATATAATTAAAATAGTTCATTTTAATCAATTTCATATTGATTTTTCATAATAAAATCATCTATAATTATGAAAATATTCTCTTTAAATACTAGTTGTTTCAGCGCATCTGCAGGTAAAATTTTAAATTGGATTTTTCAAAAAATTTAATTGAGTTTGAAAAAATGGATTCAATATTTCTAATTATAATTTTTTTATTATTTAATGAGGTAAAAATATTTTTTGTCTGTTATGAACAGTAAAATGAGTAAAGATTAACTACCAGTATTATGGTAAAACATGATTTACCAGGGGTTAAACAAAAAAATAAAGGGATAAAAATGACTTATCAATTTTCCCCAAACCCATTTTTTTGAACTATTTCAACCTTATCACATATAAGGGCCAATAATTTCCCATTTTTAGGACTTTATACATGATCAAAATGAGCATTTTATCAAATATTTACAAATAATTCCATGTGTGTTCTCTCTCCCTCTTAAACCACCCCCTCTCCTCTACTATTAACACATCTAAAGAGATATTTTTGGAAAATATCCTCCCAAATTACTTCATTAATACCCTAAAAACATCCTAGATATCTTTTTTATTATAAATTTTTCACATGAATTATTTTGGTTAAAATAAAAATGTATTCCCCGAAGAAGAGATAACTTTCTTAAATGAGAATTTTTATTTAATTTCTTCTTAAACCTCCCTAAAATATTATTTAATCGTATTAATATTTTTAAAAATGTATCCCCCATATAGTGATATGTTATTATTTCAATGTAATAACATATATGGATATCCCCTTCCATCAAATATGAAACGAAATTATCGATTTTAGGTACAGAGGACTTCCGCCTCGCGATCTAGTATAATTTGTTTTCCAGCACCAACTTTCCAAGATAGATATAATGATGGATTTGAAAATGTAAATTATTTGTATGGTATTAGTAGAATTATTTACTTACATCATATCAAATCGAAGCCTGCAACGAGCACTACATTCTAGTGACAGAAGGGAACAATCTATCACCTTTTTCGAGGCCAAAAAAAGCCCAGATGGCCTCCATAACTGAGTTTTTATTCCGGATATCCAAATTTTTTATCATTCAAATATAACTTCTGATCTGGATATCCTCTAGTCCTGTACCACATATCATATCAAAGATTCTTTCATTTTCTTCGATTTTTCTGGTTGTGGAGTTGAAAATGACTTCTGGATTAGAAGTTATGGTCGTTTTAACATTCTTGGGCTTTTCAAAAACACATATATATGTATTTATTCATATATGTGTGTGTATATATATATCTCTATGTGTGTGTTTGTGTTCTATATATTTATGTATGTTTTTATTTATTTAGTTATAAACGCACAAAAGAAAACATATTTTATAAATGTATTGAAAAATAATCTTTAAAATATATATAAATATACAAATAAATATACAGATAAAAAATTATAACTAAAAAATTATATATAAATAGATATAAATATATGTTAATATATAGATATATATACATTAATATACCTATATATATCAATATGAGTAAATATATATATATTAATATAACTATATATATATATATGTTAATATATATATATATATATTAATATACAGATATATATATATTAATATAATATATGTATATATATATATTTGGGTGTGTTAATATATATATATATTAATATAAAGATATTTATTTATTTATTTATAGTACTGTATATATATACATGTGTGTGTGTTAATATATATGTTAATAAATATATATATATATATATATATATATATTAATATATGAGTAAATATATCTATATATATATTAATAAATAAATTTATTAATAAATAAAGAGAAATTCAAAATGGTGGAGTGGTAAAGGCTTAGGTGCGCAGGCTACAGGTCTCGAGTTCAAATCCTGGGGAAGGCAGGTCACGCACATAGGTGCGGGGATTAACCTAACGCTGTTAAAGGGGGGTAAGAGTGCTATTAAAAGGGGGTGGGGCTGGCTGGATCTAGTAGGGGCGTGCGTGGGCTACCATGGGGGTGGGGCACTGTTAAAGGGGGGGCTCAATCACTGTTTAACCCCCCAAAATAGAATATATATATATATATATATTAACTTTTATTAGAGATTTTTAAAATAACTAATAACATTATTAAACCCATTATACATGAGGTTTTATCATGTTCAAACAAAAATAAGCATGTGGTAAGGGACTTCATCTCAATTTCAATTCATTGAAGAATATTTAAATGTTATCACTACCACAAAACTGGGTTTCCGCAGTGCCACCCTTTATTAGTGCAAACAAAAAGAGCGGATAAATTTGCGGCCTTTATGAGTGCTAAAAAAGTGCTCATAAAGAGAACTTTTATTAGCACTAAAAAATGCACTGTTAAAATATCAGTTTATCAGTGATTTTTTTTGCACTGAACCCCCCCCCCCCCCCCTTATTAGTGATTTTTTTAGCATCACTGATATAGTGGGGCTTTATCGGTGCTTTTTCCAAGCACTGATAAAGTTTATATTTCCAAAAAATCATGAAAAATAATATATTGTCATATAAGTTTATTTATATTGATATAAATAATATATATATATATATTAAATATGATTTAGATAAGTATAAATAGACTATTAAATTTAATATATATGAAATTTACTGAAAATGGATATAAAATATTTTAAAAAATATTACTAATTAATAATTTACTAATTATAATCGATTAATAATCATTTAATAACAATTCGAAGACCCAAAATTTCAAAAAAAATAATAATAAAAGATCGAAAATAAGTTGAAAATGTAACTCAAACTTCAAATGGTTATAACATTTGATCCGTGTGTCTGTTTGAGCTCTACAATAAATCAAATTGAACCTTGTGATGAGATTTACAAGATAGTGACCTAGGAAACCTATTTTCACATTTTTAGAGGCTGAAAAGGGCCCAGAAGGCCTCCCAAAGTGAGTTGTTAGTCGGGATACCCCAATTTTTTAACATTCAAATAGAAATGGCATCTAATCTGAATGTCTACTAAACCTATACCAGATATCATATCGAATATTGTTTCATTTTCTTCTATTTTACAGTTTTTGGAGTTGAAATGGACTTCTACATTAGAATTTATGGTCGTTTTAACATTCTATGGATTTTCAAATACACATATATATGTATTTATTCATAAATGTGTGTGTGTATGTTGTATATATATATATATACGTATGTATGTATTTCTTTCTTTCTTTCTTTATAAACACACATACAAAACTTATCTTATAAATGTATTTAAAACTAATCTTATAAATATATATTAATATAAAAATAAATTTAAGAATAAAAAATTGTAACAAAAAATATATATAAATATATATCTATATATACTAATATATGAAAATATATATGTATTAATATAACTAAATTTATTTATATTAATATGAATCTATATTAATATATGAATAAATATAACTATATATATATAGATATACCATTAAATAGAGAAAAAAACTAAATAGCTTAGTGGTAAAGGTGCTGGCACGCAAGGGGGGAGGTCTCTGGTTCGAGTTCAGGTGGAAGCAGGGAGGGGTGCGCGGGAAAGTGCGGGATGTTGGGGAAAGTGAAACACGTAGGAGAGTGGGAGGGGGTCTTCCTAGCACAGATAAAATAGGTTCAAGCTCTATTAAAATCTCTGCAATCATTTTAATTTTTTCTTAATTTTTTTGAAATTTATCAGTGCTAAAAAAGTGCTGATAAAAGGGGTGTTTTATTAGAACTAAAAAAAGGGCTGATAAAGGAACTTGTTATCAGCTCTTTTTTAGCACTGATAAAAGTGGCCTTTATCGGTGCTTTCATGAGAAGTCATAAAAGGTACCCCATATCTTCACCTCGATTAAAAATTCTTTTCTAGCATTTTTAATTCCCTTTTTCTAGCTCTGATAGAGGCCATATTTACAGTAGTGTATGCACTAAATTTATTTTATATGTTGTATATACTAGCCCTCTGAAATGTATTATTATTATTACTTAATAATTCAGGTTATTTAATGTTTTGGTTTAAATTATTTCATACAAGGGGATTTGACTTAGATGTTATAAAATAGTAAGGAATTTCATACTCAATTTCTTTTCATTGACTTATACAACATATTGATTAGCTTTGAAATTACTTGATTTTGTATGTAATTAATTATGATTATATTTTATTTTATTTCTATTTTTTATTAGGATTTACATTATATATATATATAATATTCATTTATTAATTATCTTTTCAATTTTTTGGTCAATGTAAGGGTTTATTTCATAATCTCATTCTAATTGTGATTATTTATTCCTAAATTTCCATTAAAAAAATTATTTGATCATTATCTAATAAAATCATATAATTTTCCTTTTTTATCTAGTTATTTATTATATTTTAAAGTAAATTTTCTATTCTTATACACTTTTTAAGATAAAATAATTTAGAAATTTGTTTTAAAAATATATGACTTTATTTCCATCTTTAGTTGGAAATTAGGATTCTTGTAAAACAATGTTTTCAAAAAAAATAAAAAATTATTTAATATTCCCCAAATGATTGAATAATAAAAAAATTAGCAGTATATGAATTTTTAAAACATTGAAATGAATATTAATGTTGTTGTTCTAACAATTAATGATTCTATTTTACAAAAAATGTAAAATGAATCATTATTTTAATGTATTTACATATAAAATATTTCTTATTTTCATGAACCCTCAATGTTTTAAAATATATTTCATAATATTCTAAGGATATTTTAAATGAAAATAATATTAAATATATTTTTTTAAATTTTAGTTTCAAAACAAATTCAAAGTGAAAAAAATATTTTCCACAGTAATGTTTCTAATAAAATAATTATTGTAGTTCTATTCATTAATGACATCATCCCTTTATTTTAATAATATTCGACTGGGGATATATTATATTGGTACTATCTTTAATTTTTTTATGTATGGTTTGTGACCATTTTAACTAAGTATTGAAATCCACTTTTTTGGTTTTTTAGTAGTAATTAACATTATTTTAAATATATATATTCTTGTGATCATTGAATATTGAATTTCCCCAAAATATCTATACTATTTTTCATGGATATGATTATTTATTAAACCATATATAATTGCTACCTATATTTCCTCACATAGAATGTTATTTTATTCATTAATAAATTATCAAAAAATATGTTTCCATTACTTAATAGGAATACTTTATGATAAGGAATATTATTCATGAAATAAGTAAGTTATTAGATATATAAAGAATTGTTTGGACCTGAAAAAATGGGTGGAACAACATATGGATTTCCCCTCAATGCAACAGTAGTCTCAAGAGATGCATCAGTTGGCTAAAATTAGTTAAATGGATTTTTAGTTTATAGCTACCCATTTATTTTAATATGTATTACAGAATGTATTGATTTTTGAGGTTTTCATGATTCTCAAAATCATGATGTTTAATAATTAAACATTTTATTCATTGTGAATTTAGTAATTATTATCCGTGATATTTTTTTAATGATCTTATCTTGAGATGAATTTCATTTTGTGTTCATCGGTTAAAGGACATGAGTTTTCAGACATTTACCTTCCCATTATGATTATTCCTTATCCTTTTATGATAGTATAACTACTTATAAATGAATAATTTCCATACATATACCATACCGTATTGATTAATCTAGTCGAGTTTTTTAAATTGCATATGTGTTCATTTATATACATTTCTCTAATTATACTTATTAATTCATGATAGATTTTTCATTACATATCCCTTAAAGAGAATTTTAGATCCCCCGTATTTTGTTTCATTTCCTAGGAATTAATGAAGTGTTATATGATTGGTATGTGATAATATTATATAGGGAATAATTTTATTCTTGAAAAAAATATGTCGTAATTTTTATTTTCAAATTTAATGAGGGGATCATGTCTGTATCTTGTTTATCAAGACTACTAAACTATTTAGTCTTTCATGATGTGATTACTTATATATTAGACCACTGAAATAAATTAAGAAATTGGATTTTTTTTCTAGATTCATGGTCTCTATAGATGGTATCAAATAATTATTAGTAGAAAATATTTGAAATATATTTAGGAAGACATTGATTAATGACTATAACCCTATAATATACTATGTGGATAAATATATAATAACATCCTAATATTTTGGTAAGGAAGTGTTTATGTGATATTTACTAGTAATAAAACCCTATTTGGATACTACAAGGGGATGTTGATCTACCACAGTTTTTTCTATTGGTAATAAATCAGAAAAGGTCTCATTAGGAAAGACATCATCATCACCTAGGACCCGACAATAAGCCTTTGTGCACACCTAGTTTGACACTTCTAAACAAACTATTATAAATGATTTGAATATATGATTAAAATGAATGAACTTTGTTAAAACTCAGGTGTCTTAAAATAGAAAAAAAGTTTCTTGATTTATACATCTTATAAATGATTATATGGTTTTTCCATGAATATTATTGTCACTCAAACCATGTTTTTTCCTTAGTCTTTGGCAAAAACCCAAAATAATCATGTTAACATTGAACATCATAGATAATGTGTTGAATATGATTAAATAAATAGGATAATGATAGTATTGAATTATATCATGGTTATTCCTCAATATTTATCTTTAAATGAATTAACATCCTAGACCTTAAAAACTATCAAACTCACCAAATAAGATAATAATGTAATTTTTTTGAGTATGAATGATGGATACTATAGAGGAAAGTAGACTTTATTTCCATCATGTGAGAAATTTTGAAACTGATGCCTAGGAATGTGTCTCAATAGAAATAAAAAGTGATTAATTTGTGAAAAATAAAGGAAAAATGAAAATATTTTCCAATGAGGAAATAAATCTCTTCCAAGGTGTCCATTTATAATTTTTTTTCTTAAATGTTGAGAACCTAGGAAGTATCTGATTCAATACCATCTTAATTTGGTTAACCCCTATACTAGGGAAAATCCTATTGTGAAATAAAATAAGTGAGTAATTTTTCATTTGAATTCAATAATTAAATAGTATATTCCTTTTTTACAAAGGGTATATTGGTTATAGGAATTATGAATCAGCTCAGGATTGTGAAAAATTTAAAAAGAAAATATTTTATTATTAACTTAATATTTAGGGATACCATCATTGGTTTATGAGTTTAAGGTTGATCATATTATTAATTTCATAAATACCCCTTTTAAAAACTTATCTGGAAAGCTTATAGCATGATTATTGATATTTTTGGAAACATTATAAGAATAAAACCAATTGGTATAATATATAAAATAGTTATTTTAGGAATAATGCATTTAAAAGTTTTGGACATAATATTTATTGTATTGGTAACCATAAATATTTATCACATATTTGATGTAACATATCGTTACTATACTAATAGGAACACCTAAATGTTTGTCATGGATTTCCTTTTCGTTGAGTGGGTAAGGGTTCATTTTGAATTTTGGAGGATACCTGTAATGGAGAAGTCAGAGGTTTTCTATACTTTCACCTTTAATGAAGCTTTTTGGCACACTTCTAGATCATTACATGCCTTGTAACAGTACTACCCCTCATGTAATGGTCTTATATGAAATTTGTGAACTGCTTCACGCTATGATGGGTAAACCTCGGGAGTTGTCATTATATGTCGTGATGAAATATGGATTGGTTTTTAAACATGGAGCTTTGGGATTTAATGAAAAATGGTTTGTGTTTCGATGGTTACAAAACTTAATCATTTCATGATGTGTGTTGTTATTACATGTCATGTAATGACCCAAATGCATTTTTCAATAGGAAGTGAAACTGGAAAATTCCTCTTAACATCCCTCTAGTTCTTTCTCCCTAAACCTAAGGATCTCCGAAGGAGACCTTAAAGCCTTCAAAACTTATTGGATCCATTCTTTTGGCATTCGTTCATTAATTTTATTTCGGTGTGACTCCAAGGTAAGTGATCTCTCTCGTTCTTCAACTTTCTCTCTTTCTCTTTTCTTGGGTATTAAATGGATCATCTCGGAATTGATGGTTCTATCCCCAGTGGTGCTTGATCTTGCTTCAAGTTTGAGTTTCTAGGACTTCTACACCTTCATTCTCATTGGCAGGTAATGTTGTGAGTTTTTAGTTTTGGGAAGCGTTATGTGGTTCCCTCTTAAATTGTTAATTTCATTATTTCTAAATTGGTTGAATTATTTCATGTTCTGGTTTAAATTAAATTTCTCAAACATGCTTCCAAATAAATTGATAAAAACCCAATTCAAGTGAAATAGGATATTTGAAATGGTTTTCACATGGGAATTTGGAAAACCCATAATTCCATTGAATTGGGGTGTGTTTATGGAATTGTTTGATTTTTATTATTGAATTTAAATTATGGATTTATTCCACCTTGTACAATGTCAGGTGCTAGTCACCAAACCATGTGGATCGAGAACACAATATGGGCTATGTCAGGTCTAGCTTTGTTATCAGGATACCAGGGTACCTAGGCTAGTTTGTGAAAAAGTTGTATTTATGGGAGGTTTGTGAGATTTTTTCTTGAAGTCGGTATGAATTATTGATATCTTGTGTGGACTTAGGAGGTAGTGCGATTGAGTGTCTGGCCAGATCTCAGCACAATAAACCTTAATTCAACATGGGTTATTAGGGAAGGATATTTTATTGATTAGATCTAGTTCTTTCCTAATTTTTATTTTGGATAGAGTGAAACCCAAATATCATTTTTCATCTATTGGGAATAATTTCCCTTGTTTCTCAGTTTGAGTATGAATTTAATGTATTGAATATTGTTTTCTAATCTTGTGTAGAATCATGCCTTTGAAAAGGCACACAAAGTGAATCTTGGAGGAAGAGGCTAATGAAATGCAATGTGTGAATCCTCTAGTGGACCCAAATCTAGTTGAGGTGATTATGTACAATGTCTAAGATCTGGGGCAGGCACCACCTCCAGTCCCCATTCAGGCTCCAGTTGTGGATCCTTATGGGGTGTTATTTTAAATCGTTCTCAATAGTTTCTTCACTAGAAGCCACAAATTTTCAAAGGATCCATTGATCCGAAATAATAAGAGGAATGGCTGAGCAAAATAGAATGCTTTTTGAGTTCTTTGAAAACTAGACTTGATCAAGGTAAAGTGTGCCACCTTCATGTTGGAAGGAACAAACAGGAGATGGTGGTACATGATGGTGATGGTAGGGAAATTTTAGGGTTTAGAGTGGAAAGAATTCAAGGTTCTTTTCACTAATGATTTCTATCTCGAGTCAATGTTGTTGGATATGAATATATAGTTTTTCTAGATTGAACAGGCTGACAGAACCGTGGTTGAGTACTGAAATCACTTTGCTGAGCTGGTGTGGTTAGATCATGAGATTATATTCATGAGAGATTGATGGCCCGATGGTTCAAGATGATAATTCGATCATATATCTGTTCTATGTTTCTTTACTGAAACTAACCACTTATAATGATTTGGTGTATATAGAGATGATGATTGATATGGACCTGGTTGGAAATATAGGATTATTAAGAGTTTCTTTATATCAAAGTGGAAGCATTAGTTCCTTAAAATGGAAATAGTGTTGTGATGATTCTCACTTCATTTCTCAATGAAAGAGATACTCCAGACCTCTTATATCACTAAGAGTAAGTTCTTATACTTTATACTAGTGTGGTAAGCTTGCATATTCTAAAACGGTTTACTCTAAAATGCATAAGAACTGTAGCTACTGCGGACGTTCATGAAACTTACAAAGATTCTTCCATCATTTCTTTACTCCACGTAGTGGATCATGATCATTTTCCCCTCCTAAAATTGCTGGGCTACCAGATAATTCACATACAGAAGGGTTCCGACCACAGACATCTGGAACGAAGCATATTCACTCAATGGAACAGTCTCTAGATGAAGCAGACGTGGGGCCACTGACTGTGAGAGATACAATTAATATTGCATCGTCATTCGTGACTTCACTATTTGATACTGGTGAATCTCATTAATTTATTTAAACACATACATTAAATTTGCAAAATATTCCTATGGATAAACTATCTTTTTCAATGGCTATTACAACACCCATTGGTGCGAAGAGAGACAAGGGTCTTTGTAGTCTTATTTGAGTCTTCTCTCTTTCTGATTTCGATATTTCTTGGTTTTTTCTAGTTCTTAACATCAAATATATTGAAATCATATTCTGGATGGATTAGATGATCTTTTATGAATCCAAGGTTGATTATTCTCTTTTATGGGTCTACTTTACTACATCAAATGGTGTGTCTCTTTTATTTCAAAGAGATTGGGACCCAAGTTTGAGTAGAGTCAAACCATCTTATCTAGAGTTGGGGAATGTGATGCTAGTGTTTTAGTTTTATCAGGAGTGAGAATCATTGAGCAATGATCTTCCTCTAATCATCGTCATATGTGTCTCTTTCAGATTTCTTTGTTTTTTCACTGGTAAAGGGATTTGAGTTCTCTGTTGTCTTAATTCCTTCTACTCAACCAATTTCAATTCCCTCATACCACATCGTACCAATGAAACCGAATGATCCGAACTCCCAGTGGAATGATCTTCTCTAGAAAGGCTTTATATGCTTGACTGTGTCAACTTAGGAGGCGTCGGTTCTATTCGCTAAGAAGGCTGATAGATCTCTTAGCATATATGGTGATTATCAAATACTCAATAAAATCAAAATAAATAAAAAGTATCAGTTTCCAAGGATTCATGATTAATTTGATCAGTTGAAAGGTGATAAGTGGTTTTCAAAGATCAAACTTCGGTCTGGTTACCATTAGTTTAGGATAAATGAATCTAAAATTTAGAAAACTGTCTTTTAGAGTATGTACGACCATTATGAGTACCTTGTAATGCCCTATGGATTAAAAATTGCTCGAGTAATTTTCATGTATTTGATGAAGAATATATTCCATGATTATATGGATTCATTAGTACTGTTCTTTGTGGAAGACATCCTTATTAACTCTAAATCTAGGTAGGAACCTGTGCATTATCTAGTAAAAGTTCTATTTCTACTGAGAGGTCTCCTACTCTATGTCAATCTCCCAAAATGTAATTTCTGGATTCGGGAAGTGACATTCTTAAGAAAGGTGGTGTCTAAAAAGATTAAATAAGTTGATCCAAATAATGTGAAGGTTGTTATGATTTGAGATTAAAAAATGTATTGCCTTCAAGATTCGTAGATTCCTGGGCTCATCCTGTTATTACTCTAGGTTTTTAAAGGAATTATCAATGATATATTTCCAAATGACAGCTCTAAATAAAGAAAGAGTTAAGTTAATTTATGTTGATAACTGTCAAAATTCTTTTATTGAGATGAAATGTATTTTGAATACTGCACCAGTGTTGACCCTTATAGAGGCTGGGTAGAGCAATGCGATCTTTTAGGATTCCTCTGGTTTAGGCTTGGGTTGTGTTCTTATATACGGAAACCATGTAGTTTCTTACTGGTCTCATCAGATTAGGTCAGAAGAGAATATTTATCTTACCCACGATCAAGATCATTCAATTTTGATGCACGCACTTAATGAGTTTGTGGCATTACCTTTATGGTGAATGGTTTACCCTATTTTCATAATAGAAAATCTTGAGTTATATATTCTCTCAAAAAGATTTGTACCTTCTCTAGAGTCGTTGGGAGCAGAACCTAAAGTCGTTAGAAATTGACATTGCTTATACCCTGGGGAAAGATAATTTACATACAGATTTGATAAGGAGTTAATTTCCAAGCCATGTAGTAAAAAAATCTTTAGACAAGTGTAATTTCTTGGATCTTTATTAGAAGTTGCATATCAGAATTCAGGAGAATGTGGATGAAGTTTGTTTAGCTATTATTTATTCATAATCCACTATTATGGAGATGATTCTTCAGTATCAACATCTTTATGAAGAAATATATATCATTAAGAAGTCTCTTTTTTGTGGGGATATAGTTTCTAAGTGGTTTTTCTCCAAATAAGGTGTTCTATGATTTCAAAATCACTTATTTGTGTCTTTGGAAGCAAAAAATTATGTAATTGGGGATTTCCATAATTCATTATGGGGTTTTCACCTAGGAACCACTAATATGTTCTATGATGTGTGGTGGAAATTTTGGTGTCGTGGTTTGAGAAAAGGTATTGCTGTGTTTGTTTCCTATTTCTATATGTGCCAGTAGGTAAAACTCAGGCACTAAAAACATTTGGGTTTCCGTAAACCAATTCCATTATCTGCTTAAAATTATGATGATATATCTATGGATGTTGTGGTCAAGATTCCACATACCTAGAAAAATAATAACTTGATATGTGTTGTGGTAAACAAGCTGACCAATTCAGCTCATTTTATACACATTCATGACACAATGATAGTTGAATAGTTGGGAAATATCTATCTAATGGAGAATATTCATTTAAAAGGAGTACCATCTTGTATAGTATTTGATATAGTTCCTCAGTTTACTTCTCACTTTTCGAGAGGCCTTCAAGATGCACTAAGATTTCAGGTTTGTTTGAGCATGGCCTATCATTCGTAGTTGGTTGGACATACAGATAGAGCTATATAGATTCTAGAGGATATGAATTACACATATGTTTTTGACTCTGGAGGGGCTAGGGATGATCACTTTGGGTTGGATTAGTTCTATTATAATAATATTTTCTAGTCCACGATGAAAATGGAACCTTTTGTGGCCTTTTATGGAAAGCCTTATAAATCTTCATTGTGTTGGTCGGAGGTTGGTGAAAGTTCCTTATTTAGATCAACCTTGTTGTTGAATACAATATCTTACATTTTCAGGATTCGTTATAGAATTTTGATAACTCAGAGATGATATATGTCTTACAATGATCAATCCCATATAAATTTGGAGTTTTCAGTTGGTGATCAGGTGTCCCATGAAGTTTCACCCATTTTGGGTCATTGAAGACTTGGCTGGAAATAGAAGCATGCTCCTCATTTTGTGGGACATTTTTAGGTTTTTGATCTAGTAGGGAATTTTGCTTACAGTTTAGCACTTCTAACACAACTGAAATTGATATATAATGTATTCCATTTATTGAAACTATGAATTTATCTCTCCTATCCATATTACTTTTTGATGTGAAGTAATCTTGAGATTGAACCTGATTTATCATTGATTGAGTGACCAGTAATGGTTATTTATTCTAAGACCAAGGTACATCATGGGAGGATGATTACTTTGTTTCATGTGCTATGGAACCATGGTTCTTATAATCATGAGATTTGGGAACACAAGGCACTAATGAGAGAGCAGTGGCCTTTTCTTTCTTGTACGGAAGTTCTTCCTGGATTTTGGGACATAGAATGTTCTTATAGTGGGGTGGTTGTAACATCCCATTGCCACCCTAATAGGTACACCTTAAACCTTTTCATGTTTTTCCTATTTTTTTAGTTGGTAATGGGTGAGTTTGAATTTGGGAGGATTCCTATAATGGTGAAGTCAAAGTTTTTCTAGACTTTCACCATTAATAGAGATTTTCTACACACTACCATAGCATTACAAATCGTGTAATAGTACTACTCGTCGTGTAATGGTCTTGCATTCAAGTCATGAACCACTTCACACTATGATGTGTTCACATTGTGAATTTTCAATAAACATCATGATGAATTAATGATCTGTCTTAAACATAGAGCGTTGGGTTTTAATACTAAATGGTTCTTGTTTTGACAGTTACTAAATATAATCATTTCATGACATGTATTGGTATTACACATCATGTAATGCCCCGACTGCATTTTTAAAACATGAACTACGGCATGATAATTTCTTTTAGCTCCTCTCCCATTTTTTCTCCCATGACCCAAGGCTCTCCCCAAGAGACCCCGAAGCCTTCTAACCTTCACGAATCAATTCCTCTGGGATTTGATCATCGTATTTCTTGTGGTGTGATTCCTAGGTAAGTAATCTCTCTAGTTCATCAGGTTTCTCGCTTTCTCCTCTCTTTGGTTTTCAATGTATCATCTTAGAATGGATGGTTATATGCCCTATTGTGTTGTATCATGCTTCATTTTTGAGTTTCTAGGACTTCTACCCCTTTTTTCTCGTTGATGGGTGTCATTTTGAGTTTTGAACTTTAAAAAAGAAGTATGAGGTTCCATCCTGAATTTCTATGTTGATTATTCTTAAATTTCCTTATTTATTTCAAGTGTATATTTAAATTTAATTACTCAATCATTATTTCATTTATGTTTATAAAAACTTGATTCAAGTGAATCAATAGATTTGAAATGGTTTTGGCACGTCAATTTGGAAAACTCCTATTTTCATTAAATTAAGGTGTGTTTATGGCATTATCTTATTTGTATTGTTTAATTTAAATTCTGGATCTGTTGGAATTATTTTTCATTAAATTGTTGCACTTAATTGTTGAATTGAATTATGAAAATGATAGAATTAGATTTGGATGGATTTACGACTTGTGAAAATTGCTTAAAATGATTTGTTAGAAACCAAGTTTCATCATCTTGATAAAATGGCATGTTTTTTTTATTAAAACATGTTTTTATTTTAAATGGAATTAAATTGGAATTTTGAAATGGAAGAATGGAATTTATTTTATTTTAAGAAGTATTAAAATAAATTTCTCATCATTTAAAAGTTCATGCAAGACTTAGTTAGTTGGTGAGTTATTTGGATACACTCTATGCTATTACAAGGTTCTAAAACATACCATTGGCTGGTCACATCCCCGATGGAAGGGTAATGAGTCACCTCTATCCAGTGTCAGGGGACGTGAGTATACTCATTTTGTTGAGATCATATAGACACTGTGGAATACTATTGCTAGATAATATCATCGTACCTTTTAGAAGATGACTCTATTTCTCGCTTGTTTATTTATATATGAGATATAAATGTCTACCAATGTTGAAAACTACTTTTTAGGCATTTTCTTTATTTACATAAAATATTTTCTATAACTATTTTACTTAATCCATTGTTTTATTAATATTCTATGTATTTTAAAATTAATCCTATTCTTTAAAATTATTTTCCATCATTTTTAAATTGTATAGTATGTTTTTTTAAATGTCCCCTAAATTTACAAATTTATTTATTTTAAAAATTTAAATCTTTTATTTGTATAATCTAGATTTTCAATCTATTATGGAATCCTTCGAATGATCCTACTAGGATTAGGCTCACACCCTACATTTTCTTTTGGCTCTTTGTAGACTTTCTTATTCCTGGTTCAATTATGGGGAAAGGATCTCTTGGTGGAGGATCCATATGTGGAACCTTGGTCGTGGTGAGTTGTGTCCTTAGGGACAATGGGATATTTTCCCCATTTGGTTCATTGGTTGTTTTAATTGGGTCTTTTTGTACCTTTTTGTATTTCATGTACATTAATCCCAACGGATATTCTTTTATATTTATATTGACAATCTTGTATTTATTTAGCTATTTTTTGTAGAAAATGTGTTCCAACTTGCATGTTGTTTGATTCAAAGTTCCATTCACTAACCTTTGGTGATCAGAAATAACCTTAGGGCTATATCAGTGTTAAAAATGTTATCAGGGTACCAGGGTACTTGGTCTGGTTCAATACATTTGATGTTGTAGTAATTAGGGTTCATCACAATTTTGGATCATTATAAGAAATATGTTAATACATGTTTACAAAAAGGATAACCTACATGCTGCTGACAACCTGTCATGTCCAGCAAGGCCATAAGGATTTAAACCATAGCTAAGGGTGATAAATTTTTAGCACCTACCACTGGCCTATATGATGTTCTGGTTGATATTTCATTGTTTTTAGTTAAATAGTTGGACAAATAATTATTTTTGAAGATCTCGTACTATTACTGTAGAGGTTTGGAGATTAATTTATTATATTAGGTAAAATTTTCTAATGATAATTGAATTAGAAAATAGTTATAGATATATAGAAATAATTTTCAATATTTTATGGATCTTAAGATCCATTAAAAGATAATTATAGTTCTTTGAGCATAAAAAATTTATTTTTGGATATTCATTTCATGGAGTAAGTGATGAATTGGATATTTATGGAAGTACAACCAAATGATCCAATTGTACTAATGAAATAGAAATATATCATGTAATAATATTTCCATACATTATAAGTTAGTAAAATAATTTTACAACTTTATGAAAAGAATATTTGAAAAAATGGTATC
This sequence comes from Viscum album, assembly GCA_963277665.1. NCBI lineage: Eukaryota > Viridiplantae > Streptophyta > Magnoliopsida > Santalales > Viscaceae > Viscum > Viscum album. The sequence continues at coordinate 797,636,982 of OY728157.1, forward strand.
CTATTACATTCATATTTTTTAAATTAAATGAAATATTAAATCATCGTATATTTCTGATTTAGTGGTCCTTAACTTTATATTGATTACTCTCTTTCTAGTTATCAATGAACTCTATAACTCTCTAAAATTACCTATTCTCCTCTTCAATGTTCATATATTCATTCTCCACCAATATTCTCTTAGTTATACACCACGTTATATGTTATTACCTATGAACTTCTTGCTTCTCATTCTCTGTTATTATGATGATTTTTTGTGAGCCCATTATACGATGTGGGGTTTCAATAAAGTAATTTTCAAATGTTAAACCCTTGAAATCTGAGTGAAAGATAAAATTGTGTTGATGAAATTTAATTTAGTTATAGAGAAGATAATACCCAAAATTATAAAGTAAAAACAGTTTATTTGATAGTATATGTGACACACAACACCAAGCATAAAAGACCCATGATATAAATTTCCTTACATTTAATATCTTCAATAGCTTGAGAAACATGAAACCCCAAGTCTAAATGAATCGTAATATAGTATTATATTAAATACTTTCCATTAAATTGGAGGATATGAATAGTAATATATAAATTATAAAAATCACTATATTCTAAGCATTATAATTTAAAATAAGAATCATTTAAAATACAAGGAAATGTTTTCAGAAAAATATTAATTTTTTCTAAATGAATGTTTAGTCATGGTTTTAGATCATAATTTATTTTGTAGTTTTATAAAATTTAGAAAATTTATTCCTTAAAATGAACTATATTTTTTACATCCAAATATTAAATTTTTCTTTACATGAATCTATCATATTTTTCTAACTTTTTTCATTTTTTTGATGAATAGAAAAAAAATAATGTTTTTAGAAATTGACTTTTTTAAACAATATACAGGGTTAAAAAATATTATAATTTGTTTTTAATGATAAATTAGTTCAATTATATTAAAATTTAAATAAATTAGGTAATTTAATGTAATTTAATAATGAATTTGTATACTAAAATTTTATATACATAGGGGAATTTTCTCTTTGGAAACTATTTTTTTCATCGCATTTGCAGGTGTAGTTTTAAATTATATTTTATAGTTATAGGATTTATACTTCTAAAAATGGATTAAATAATTTTAATCATATAATTTATATTATATTATAATATAAGATTAACTTTTTACCATTATTAATAGTAAAAGAAGTATAAATTTATTATCATAGTTTTGGTTTAAACTGATTTATAGGGGTTAAACTAAGAAGATAAGGGCCAAAACCGACCTACCAAATTATCAAAACACCATTTTGGGACATATTTCAACCAAATAACATTTAAGAGTATATAGAACTATTTTTATGGATTTTTCTTTGATAAAATTTTGGTGTAACTAAATATTTACCAAATAATTCCATGTGTGTCTTCTCCCCCTCTTATAAAAAGACACACACTCTCATCCCCACATCACACTTACATGGCCACTTTTTCTACCCATAAATACACAAATCAATTTATTAATCTACTATAAACATCATAAATCCAAAATTTTTATCATAAAACCATCCTTGAAATTATTTTTATTTAAACCAAAAGAAGTTCCCCAAAGAAGATGTAACATTCTTAAACGAATGTTTTCATTTTCATTTTTCTTCCACCTACCAAAAATATTATTTAATATTTATAATATATTAATATATATATATAACATATAAATATATTTTATTATGTTAATGTTATAATCTATATCCATCCCCTCTTCTAATAAATGGGAAACAAAACTATTGATCGTCAGTCCGGCAGACTACCGCCTCGCGAACTGATATAATTTGTTTTCCCCCAAAACCATTATGGGATAGATATAATGATGTATTTAACAAATATTTATGATATTTATGATATTATTATACTTATTTAATTATAATAGCATAGTTTTCTAATTTCATTCCATTTGATTTAAAATACACAAATTTCACTCGGGTGTACGGTAGATTACAACCTAGCAAAGTGATGTGATTTGCTTTTCACAAGGGTTTCCAAGAAAAATGATCATAATAAATTAAATGAATATATGTGATATAAATTACTGTATATTTATTATTTAGTATTAATATATCACCAAATTTCTTACCCCATCACCCTTTGAGTGAATTATAACGTCACTCATTCATACGCGTGACTTACCATCTCCACAAAGTGATGAGATCCATTCTCAATGTACAAATTTATTTAATGATTTATAAAAATTTATAAAAATAAAAAATATGATATTTAAAACATTAATATAATTATATATATAATCTATTTGTATCATATTCCCATGAAATGCAAATTTCATGACAAAACATGCATGAGAAAAATGGAAACTGATGCGTGAAATAATGAAAATAATTAAAGATTAAAAATGAATGGATGATAAGATGTTATAAGAAGATTATATATGATTTTATAAATATAAATAAATATATTGTATAAATTAATTAAATTCATAAAACCATTATACAATATCTTAAATCATGTTCAACCAAAATTTTATGTGAGGTCGTGGTCTTCATCCCAATTTTTCATCATTGAGGTATATTGTAATGGTATGAGCATAATTTATCTTATATGGTTTAAATACCTACACTTAGACATGTAATATCTTCATTCCTTAATAGTTCATTTTAATTTATTTTCCAATATGAATTACTTCACCTAAGAGGATTTGACATAAAAGTTACCAAGTGGTAAATAATTCCATAACATAATTTTTCTATTGGGTTGTATTCACTTATTTGTTGTCTTTGATATTATAAGAAAAAGTGTGTAATGAATTTTGATAATCATTTGTTGTATTTCAATTTTTTTATGTGTATTTAATGTTGATACACAATGTTTATTCATTAACTATTTCTCACTTCAATTTTATGATCATAGTAAGGGTTTGTATCACAATATCATTCTAATCGGGATTTTTTATTTTCTAGTTTCTATAAAAGGGTATTTTTTGATATTTGTCTAATAAAACCATTTTATTTTACTATACTCTAGTTATTAATGGTATTTTTGTGTAATTGTTTCATTTTTACACTCTTTGGTACATAAAATAATTATCAAAATATTCTGAAGAAAATGTAACTTTATTTCTCTATTCAGGAGGAAATCAGTAATCTTTCAAAACCATGTTTTATTAAAGTGTTTGCAAAAAGTTTTTTCTATTCTATAAATGAATTATTAATGTAATTTTTACCCATTTTTTATATTTTTAAAAAATAAAGTAGTCTTAGTTACTTTTTCCAAATAATTCATATTTGTATTTTACTAAAAAAATTAAAGGAATATATGTTTTAACGTACTCCGCATATACTTAACTTCTTATCATCATGTCTACAAAATGTTTTTAAACATCCATTATAATTTCCCAAGGTTGTTTTCAAATAAAAGTGTTTTCAAATTATTTTTTGAACATTTAGTATTACAAAATTATTTTCAAAATGAAAATGATATTTCTCTAAGAAAAGTTTTTAATTATCTTTTAATGGTATATCTATTCATCAAGGATATCACCCATTAACTTTACTAATACTCCACCAGGTATAGGTTATATTGATACCAACCTAATTCTTTATATGGATGTTTTATGATCATTTCGACCCAGGAAAGAATTGAAATTCTCTTTCTGTATTCATTTTTGTATACATCATCTTTACCTTGAAACATCTACTTTCCTATGACCATTAGACGTTAAATTTCCCATAAATATCCTTATCATTTATCTTGGATGTTATTATCTATTAAAAAATATAAAAATTCTTACACATGGTGTATTAAATTGAATTTTAATTTATTTACTGGGTAAATGTGTGTCCTTTACTCAATACAAATATTAGAAGATAAGGAATGTTATTCATGGATTAAAAAGAATATTAGACATATATGAAATGATTTAGACTTAAAGATATGGGTGGGTCCTAGTAAAGATAATCACTAGATTCATCAGTAGTCTCGTTAGATGAATCAGTTTGATATCCTTATTTTAATGGGGTTTTAGTGAATACCTACCCATTAGTTTTAAATTATCTTGAGTAAGGTCTTGATAGTAGAGGTTTTCATGATGCTTGAGATCACAACATAAAATAATGAATAATTTACATCATTTTTAATTTCGTTATTATTATCTAATAGATTTTATAAATAGTATTCTCTCTAGATTCATTTCATTCTATATTTATTGATCAAATGGCATATGTTTTCATATATTTACATTTCTATGTAGATTATGCCTTAACCAGATATAATAGTCATGTTATTGATTAAATGTCATGTGTTTTCATTTTTTTAAATTTCCATATTCATTATTTAATTCAAATGAATCAATTTTTCATGTGTGGTCAATTTTTTACATTCCCATTATTATGCATATTGATTCATGATTATTGTAGTTGTACTTAACCCATACTGACTAATTGATCTCACCCTTATTTTGATTCATTTCCTAGGAATCTATAAAGTGTACTATTATTTTTATGAAAGGAATTTCTATATGGAATAAAATAATTCTAAAAAATATATTTTAATTTTTTTCAAATTTTATAATTGAATTTTGTATATATCTAATTTAAGAATACTACTATAAATTTTGTCCATTTTGGATGTGATAACTTATATCTTATGTCAATGTAATTAAGTTAGACATTGGTTCTGGGTTTTTGGAGTCTGTGTCATTATTGGTTCACCCAGATTGAATTGTTATTCATTGGGTAATTCATTAGTCCCGTGATATTTCTTGTATGTTATTAGAGAGTAAACTTAATCTATTAAAAGATATTGTTTTCCATGGTATTTTTTTATATACTTATCCTCGACTTTTGTTTTTTATCATTTTTTTTGTTTCTATCACATTTTCTATGCTGCTGTGATCTAGTTATACCAGGTTCTTTATGTTATGATTCAATTTCATTACTCATGAGCCTTCTCTTTATGACATTATGTTATACTTTTTACTCGAACATTATGTTTCCATATAATTTTTATCCCCTTAATAGGATTTTTATCTCACCCATTTCATCTCTATATTCCGTAGGTTATCCCGTGCAGTTTAAGAGATTAAAAGGTTATATGAGATCTTTATGGAGAATAAAAAAATTAGTATCACTTTTATTTTTCTGACCTTGTCTTCCAAACAAACTATGCTTTTATGAACATTGTGTTGTATTAATGGATATTTATATTTAATAATATTGTAATAATATGAGTTAAATTCTCGGTTCGACATATTGGGAATCAGAGAAAAAAATTTCTTGACCATTGGAACTTGGATGATATAAATACAATGAGATATCTAAATATTTGTCTATAGATAACTCTAAGAATATGAAAACATCCAAGAGTGTTAGTGATTTTTTTGGGATAGTGTTTTCTAATTAATTAAATCCCTTTCAAAATACTATAATTGTATGTCGCTCTAGAACAATTATACCTATGGGTAATAACTCTGAAAAGGGTCAGTTAACCTTGACATAATCATCACCTAGTGCATGATAATTTATGTTTCTGTATACCTATTCTAGAATTCTTGTGTGATTTGTCATGGAAATTAACATACTCCTTATAAACTATCATGAATGATTTGAATAGATGAAATTAATGGATGGACATTGTTAAACCTAATGTTTCATGGGTTAATAATTATAAGTTTTATCATACATTTTATGGAATAATTACCCCTTTGAGGCTTTACGTTATGATATTTAAGATGATTATGAGTATTTTGAGAGAAATTTATGGTAATAGTTTTCTTTGGTTTATTATGTGTTTTAGAAAAAAAAAATTGTTATTTTAAAAAGAATTCCTTATATATTTTAGACATTAATTTACAGGTATTACTGACCATTGTGGTTTATCCTACGTTTTATGTTAAGGTAATAATATTCAAATAATTTTATTTTATATTTTGGTAAAAAATATATATAATTCCATAGTTGTTACAAATTTATTTGATATTGAATGTTATTTTGATAATGCTAATCATATTTTTGGAAATGATATTAGAATTATATAAATATGGTTTTATAAAAAAACAATTATTCTGGGTGAAAATCATTTACATCTGTAAAGGTCGTGGGGCTTGAACTCACAACCAACAGACGATAAGGGTGCAGCTCCAACCACTTGATTATTTTATGTACTGGTTAGTATAACATTGTTTTTAATTAAATGGTTGTAAGTTTATATATTCTATTAATTTTGTGAAACAAATTATGGGATAAATTTATTTTATTTTTCGGTGACTAATGAAATTTTAGAAGACATTTTTTATTTTGAAGTATATATATCATTTTGGTTTAATGTAAAATATTATTTGGGATGAATGATAGTATTTTTAGTGATTTATTTTTAAAGGGTATGATATAACCTCTAAGAGTAAAATGGTTTCCTATGTTGAGGTTATTGAGGATATTTGGGATATAAGGTCATTTATTTAAGGAATGATCTATATTAAAACATCCATTTCACTATTGAATTTTGGATATTAATATATTCATATTCATTTTCGTTATTAACTTACTGTGAGAAAAACATTTTGTTTTTAATAAATTTAGGAGTAATATCATGTTACTCTTTTATGGATCTTATAATCCATTAAAAGATAATTTTAGTGCCTTCGGCATAAAAAATACTTTTTGGATATTAATTTTGTTGAGTAAAAGAATAATTGGGAATTGATTAAAGAATAACCAAAGAATTAAATTATTATTATGAAATATAAATACATTCATTAAGTATATTTTCTTATATTATTAGATAGCAAAGGAACCCCTCAACCTTAAGAAAAAGTTTTTGAAATAGAAAATTTATCATATTACCATTATATCGGATGATTCAAATGGAATTTTTAGTTTTATGGTTTTAAGGTCCCTAATATTCTATCGATCTTCACTTTGTTGTGTTCGATGATCTCTATCACTCCCAATAAATATTTATACATTTCTTCTTTGTCCAAATCTTCACAGTCCGCCATTGTTCTATAATATCAAAGCCTAATATTTTGTTATTAAGATGACATTGATACAACCCTTTATCTCTTCAGAAGAGGATATTTTATTAAAACTATTTATGTTGTAGGTTTTCCAAAATATTATTATTGAAATATTATTCCATTGACTACAGAGATCAATATTGAATTTTCAAGAGGCAATTTATTTATTGTGGTAGAGTGAAACCCCTCTAGATTTTAAAAGAGGAACATAATGTTTAAAATAATTTATGGTATAAAAAAAGATAAGTTAACACCCACAAAAAAATAACATATATTTCTTTTTTAATAAATTCAAAATTTTGTATAGCTTGCGATGCTTGCAATACCAGGTTTAAAAGAAACCTGATACGCTATCAAAATATTATTATTTAATATTTCAAATTATAACATAGCCATTATATTGGGAGGTATGAATAAGACTAAATAAATTATGAAAGTTATAAAGTTTACACATTTTTGTAATATAAAATCATTATATATTTATAAAAAATAAAATAATAAATTTTCGAAATAAAAATAAGAGAAATCTTATATAAAAAATTTTATTTTCTTAAATGGAAATTTAGTTTCGCTTTGTGCACATAATTTAAAATTAATTTTTAAAATTTATTGAGAATCTATTTTATGAATGAAAAATGAATTTCTGAAAATATAACATATATATATATATTAACATTTTGTGAAAATATAGGATTTTTTAGAAAATAGTAATTTTCCAATGAATAGTGAAAATACCAATTTTCATACCATTTTAATTTAGTTTTCATAAATAATGTCATATTATTATTTTAATTTATTATAAAATTACCATAGGTATTATTTAGTTATATAAAATAATATTGATTTCATGTAAATCATGATTATACTATATTTATGTCTATGTTTATTTTTATTATTTTTAACGCCTTTTTGAGAAAAATTTTCTAATGTGTATATTTTTTATCTAATATAAATAATTAAAATAATCCTTAATCATGAATTATTTATATGAAATTAATATTAAATATATAAAAATTTATTTAAATTAATATAACTACAATTAATTTGTATATAGTTAATAAGATATCATCTTTTCTTTATGAAATTCATTTCTTGAAAATCTGTTTTTTAACTTGTATGAATGTTTAATTTTAAATCAAATTCAACCATTTTTGTTAGTTGAATTTGGAAAAATACATTAAATATTTTGAATCATCATATTTTATAATATCTAGTATGGTCAAAAAAATTATTACAATGAGTAATAAAAATAGTAAATAATTATTTACCAAGGTTAACATAAAAACAGGTTTACTGGGTGTTAAACTCAAAAGATAAGGGTCAAAAAGAACCCATAACTTGTATAATATATATTTAATATCACTATATATACCTTTATAACCTTATAATTAATTCTTATTAGTTTTTAGTACACTTTTCCTTCAATGTATCCTATAAAATAATTTAATTATTAAAAAGACAAAATGATGCTCTCTTTGTTTTAAATTTAAATTTTGTGTTGACAATGGGAAAAGGAAACTTTTGAACAAATATGAACGGTAATTATTAGAATAATTCAGGATGGTAATGTTATTTTTATTTTTATTAATCATATAATTACTTTGAATTATTCAATAACGCGAATGAATAATTATTTAGTTATGAGAAAAACAAAAAAATCGATACTAAAATTATTAAATGTAATATAAATTGAATAAATTATGGTATTTAATTAATTTTTCAGATAAATATATCATTTTATACATAATTTAAAATAGTATATTAAAATTTCATTATTTTATTGATATTATTTTAAATTCAAATAAAAAAATAAATTTAAAAGATTCATCAATGTTATTTTATAATAATTTATATTTTAGTAATTTATGTAAAAGTCCAAAAATTCTATCTTATTACAAGTTATTTTCTAAATTTTTTAAATTATCAAATATGGAAAAATCATGTACCAATTTCTTTTATAGTGACTATATGTATACCTAAATATTAAAAATATTATTATAATGGTTAAGTTTGAAGTCGTGTTTTTTCATTTTACATGTGCTTGTGTTAAAATTAAATTTCAACACACATAAGATTTTTATTTTATATTTTTTTTCATTTTTATAATCAATGAAAAAAATTATCTAATAATGATCATTTTATTATCGTATTAATTTAAATATTACTTAGGATAAAAAGACAAGTTACCCTAGTGAAAAAATAAAATGGTAAATGTAAGAAAACATAGAAGTTAAGGGAAAAAATTTAAAACATGTTATTGGTGTGTTTTTAAGGTTTTTATCAACCGTAGAATCCATTAAAATTTTTATTTATAATTTTTTATTCCATATGGAGTGATAGTGACTTCCCATTATCGAATATTTAGGGTATTCACATAAATGTCACTGCTTAATTATAAAAGAAAACTCAATCCCCTCTTTTATTCACACCTCTATAGAAATTTGGATAAAAAAACTAACAAATAACATAAAACAAATAATTATACAAATCCAAGAGTTTCTTTTTTTCATAAAATACTAATCTTATGGTCCCTAAGAAAATATCCAAAGGATTTTTCATTAAGAGAAGGAAGTTGTATTTAATAAGCTCGTTCTTTTTCTTTCTAATTTTACCAACTCAAATCATGTCTTTACAATTACAATATAATAATACCAATATATATCATAAATGAAGATTTTTTTAAGTTTATTTAATAATATATATCCCTCTCTACTTTCATCAATTGGGAAATGAAATCATCAATCATGGGTATGTACAACCAACCATCCCCAGGAAGCGATGTGATTCATTTTCATTGACTAATTTATTAAAATGGTTCTAAATATGTAACTAAAGAGAAAAAATAATATTTATAACATTTTTATAATTATCATGATGGTAAAAATATATCCTATATAAAATATATGAACCTTTTATGATAAAATATTTCATAGAAAACAAGGTAATTAACAGCCAATAAAACTATGATAATGTATGATTTTTGACGAACATGTAATAATATGTTATAAAATGATCACATATAATATTATAAATAACAATAAAATTCATTAATAAATAATAAAATGTTTTAAATTAATAAAGAGAAGGTTAAATAGATCTCAAAATAAGTGAAACGTGAGATTAGAGGTTTCTTGACTCAATTTTCATTAAATGGTCATATATCTACATTGTTGATTATATTATTCCATGATTACGAGTGAACGATACTTTTATTTATTTATTATTTTATTTACAATTTTTTTCTAATGTATTTATATTTTTTACTCATAATAACTTCATTTATTAACTATAACTTAAAAGATAGTAACTTTTTAAAGGTTTCATCTCAAAACTTCCATCTTTCAAACATATCCTTTTATGCACCTAATATCATTTAAATTGTGTATATACTTCCCCTTTATATTATATATCCATAAAAATTCAAAAAGATAAATATTTTAAGTTTCAATTGAACTAATTCGTTCATGGGATGTTATGATTCTAATGTTACCAAAGTGTTAATGGTTTATGTGTCCATATAATTTTAATCGAGATTGTTTATTCTTAAATTTCCTTTTCTCAAAATTATTTGATCATTTCCTAATAAAAAACATAAATTTTCTTCTACTCTAGTTGTTCATGATGATTTCAAGTAATATTACCATTTTCCTACTTTTAGTACTTATTATTAAATAAAAAAGTTTTTAAGATAATTCAATTCAATTATCTATTCATTCGAAAATCCTTTTTCATCCAAATCTATATTTTAATAAAATGTTTTCAAAAAAAGTTTAATATGATTTTTATGGTCATCTTTACCAGGAATTTTATTCATAAAAAATGTTTTATATGAAATCCTCCCATCATTTTCTAAACAAGGTACTTTCTGACAAATCTTATAAAAATTTGAAAGGAATAATATTATTTAATATATTCAGTATGTAAAGAACACTTCTACCATTGATGTATATATATCTCACACATATATATATAATATTATTATCCCTTCCATTGATGGGGTAATACATTTCTTACAACCATTTATCAAATTGATTTATTCTGAAATAGCTTTTGAATATGATATGAATTAATATTATCCAACCCATTTTCATTCCATGGGTAATTTTTTTGTTTTACATAATGATTGATTTCCTTTATATGGAACACATAGATCATGAACATGTAATTATCAATTCTCCAATATTGTGATAAAATATAAAGGATCAACCATTTTCCTCATGAAAATTAATGTATGGGATTAGAGAGTAAACCAAATCCAGTATGGGACTTTTTATACCTTGTGATTTGGTCATGAAAGTTATCATTGACTATTTTTTATTTCACATTCTGTATTTCTTCCACATTTATTCTAATAAAGAGATATATTGATACTATGTTCTTTATATCATTATTTAATATTATTACTCACGAAACTTCTCATTATGATATCATGAAACACTTTTAACTCACACTTTATATTCCATTATCATGTTCATCAACTTCTGGGGGGTTTTTTTACTATATTTATAAATATAATCCCTGGGTTATCTAATTTAATTAATGAGATCAAAAGGATTTAACATCTCATTATGGATAATAAAATTAAAATTTTATTTTTTTTAGTCTCAGTTTTATGTTTTTTAACATAGTATTCCAATGAAACTAGGACTTTACCATCCTTGTGTTGTATTAATGGATGTTTATGATTAAGAATCAGGTAATAATATGAGTAAATGTCTTTGTTACTAATATGAGGAATGGATCATTGTTTCAAATTTATATTTTTATATTATGATCTTTTCCCTCATTGTTAGAAACATTTTTAACTTGTCACATTATACTTCACATACACCAAACATAGAAGTGCGAAACTGAAAACATAACAAAATACATTTTACATGGTTCACCAAAAAGTGGTACATCCAAGTATCATACATAGGTGTTGTGGTAATAATACCATAATCCACTATTACCCAGTAGTGTTATTGGATTATAATTGTTTGTAAACAGAAAAAAATGTTTAAGTACACTATATTTATGATGGAAATCCGGGAATAGTGCACTACCACTCCCAGATCACTTATATAAACTCCTCTATACATAGTAATCTGGATTGTGTATTCCCTAATTTAATTACTTTAAGTTCACATCCAATTCATCATGAATATATCAAGTGGTTTTCATCATTAATGATAGAATATGATACTCTAATATGCTCCTTATCTTTCGAAAAGCAAAGCTTGATGAATCTATACAAATTTTTTTAGAAACAATTTTCACTAAGACACCAATATTTAGTAGCCTATAGCAAGTAACACTCATATAATAACCTTTATCAGGAGGCATAGATTACAAAACCCATGTTCATGAGATTCCTCAGTGGAATTACTTCATGTAATATAATGAGTCATCCATAAACAAAATATAATATGATATATTTAAACTAGATATATCATTCTTTAATTCAAGGAACCATTTTAGGTTTATAGTTTTAAATAATTTAGACATATCCAATATATATATAATTTCCATACATTATAATGCTGATAGATCAACTCAGTATCCATTTTTTACATTATATACTACTTTTGAAAATGAAACACATTATCTTTTCTTTGAAAATATTCATGGCTTTGAACATGAGTTCTTCATTGTTTTTAATAATCCTTAAACCCAACTAAAAACATTTAAAATTTAGGTATGAGTACAATAATAGAATTAATAGAAGCAAATTGAAAAAATAAATTCAACAATATACCCCCCCCCCCCCAATTTTAATCCTGTACCATATTACCCACTAATCATATAAAATAAATAATATCTACATGGGTAAAACACTTTCTACCAAAAATAAAAATTCAAAAACGCATAATAATAAAATATATATTATTATATTAAAGCCTCATTATTAATCATGTTTTAAATAATTATATCATAGTTTAATACATAGAAAATCCCATCCTAGATAACTCCCTCCATTAATTTTAAGGAAAGAAACATTTCACAATTCATTTGATATCTTTATTGGTCTCATCAACAAAATATGGCTTATCAGGCACACCCACCCAATAAGTTATAATAGGATTACATTTTATATGAGTTTTATCAACATCACCGATCATCATCTATAATTCAGAAGAACAATTTTAGGAATATCATATTTTAATCTTTCACTTTTCTACCATATTGTCCATGAAAAACACTTCTCAACCCATATGAAAAACACTTTTGGATATAGAAATACCCTTTTTCAAACACCATATTCCAAACTAAAATACCAAAAAAATTGGAAAAACGGCCTTAAATTGAAGAAAACATAAAAAAATGTAAAGTAAACTAAACATAAAACATTTTTTGTAATAGTGAAAAATGTTGTCGACATTATATAAACTAAAATATAACATTTCTTTTTTCCTTTTATAAAAAAAATTCAAAACATTTTGTATAAAATAAATAAAAATATTTCTTTCAATTAAATTAACAAGATATCCAAAAAGAAAACCAAAATGTAATTTATAATTTGTTTATGTTCATCTAAATTAATTTGTAAATTAATTTCTTGAATATGGATATCGATGAAGAATATTTACAAAATTATATAATAAAACCATTTAAAAAATTGTTTTATGTTAAAGTTTCACTTACATCAAGTCGAACTCATCACGTAAATTATTTTCATTCTTAAATAAATAATTTTGTTTTATTATTTACATAATTTATAAAAATTTTAATGTTTATTATTCTTTTTATTTTTATTTTTACCATATTATGTTTAATTAATTTATTAATTAATTTTACATCATATGTTTTGATGATTTTTGACTCATATATCTAAAATGACTTAAATAGGTTTAATATGGTCAAATTAATCATGATTATATCATTGATAGAGTATTTATAGAGGTATAATTTTAATTTTAATACATTATTTATAATTTCAAAATCCTCCATGTATATCGGTAATGGAAATTAAATTATGATACAATTATAGAGATGGTAGGTTATACATGCACATGAGTAATATTTCCTTTAATAGGGGAGGGCGAGGACACTCTATGTATTTATTTGAAAAATTTAATTATTTTCAATTAATTTTCAGGTAAAAGTGTCCCATAAACAATTAAATTTATATGTTAAGGTTTTAATTATATAAATTATTCAATTATAAATAATTTATAATTTTTATTATGTAATTTTATCCAATATCAATTTCTTTTAGTCCCCTGGTAAACATGTATTTTGCTTAACTGTGCAAATAGATAATTATTTTTTAGTATTCCTTATGAAAAAAAATTAGTAAAAATTATAAAATAATATAAATTATTATAATTAAAAATATTGAAAACATTTTTTCAAATTAAATTATATTCATTTGAATAATTTAAATAGAGAATAATCCTGTAAAACATGATGAAAATGGTTTTTCAATAAAAAATTTCATCCTAATCACAAAAAATTCATACAACAAAATTAAAACAAAAAATCGATTCTAGTTACATATATTTTATTATTCCTATTATGAATGAACTAATGTTACTTTGAAACCATTTAAAATTAAAATGTAACATTTTAAATACTTGATATGAAAAAATAGTTAACAATAAAACCCTTTATTTTTAACTTTTTATTTGTAAAAGAAATATTTTCATAAAATATTCCAAAATTTATCTGAAGATCATTATATCCTAATTAATTAAAAATAATATTGTTTTGTAAAATTAAAATTATATTATAAATAAATTGTATTTTTAAATAAAATCATATAATATATAAAGACCAAATTTTGTTAGAAATAATGATTTTTCCATTTTAACAAAAAAGATACCTAATATTCATATGATGAATATAACAAATTATAATATAATATATTAATATTAATAAGTTAGGAAAATTATTTTATTTTACCTTTATTATCTCTTGATATTAATCCCTCTTTTGTATATTGAAACCTTATTATTTTATTCATTACATATACAAGAAAGATGAACTCTTTTAGGTTGATGATCTATAGTTTTGTTCCTTATAGAAAATATTCTATTCCCACTATAGTACTTCAGGGACTAAAGCATGAGTTTCATCTGGAAAATATTTCCTCAATAATGAAACCTAAAACATTTCATGTGTCTAAGATAAACATTGAGAAAATTCCACTCGATAAGAAACTAATCTAATATTCTTTATAATTTTATATGGTTTAATAAACTGTGAACTTATGTTTCCTTTTTAACTAAAAAACATAACACTTTTCTGTAGAGGCACATTAAGAAAAACATGGTTTCCTCCTCAGATTAAAGACCATTCCTTGGATTACCTATTTAACTTTTCTACCCACATTGAGAAACCCTCATATTATGTTGAATTATATTCACCTTCTCAACTATTTAATCTACCAATTCTATTCTAAACAACATTATTTGATAACTTCATCCCTAAAAGATAGTGTCTTATATCACATTCATTATAATTCATTAAAAGGTTCCATCTTTATACTAGAGTGAAAACTATTATTAAAAGAAAATTAATCCGATGAATCTTAATAATACTAAATTCCCAAGTAATCCATTAAATAAAATTTAAGGATGTATTCTAATTTTGGAATATTTTACTATAAATATATATTAAATTAAGGATTAAAATATTTATGAAAATATAATCATGTACCTAATGACCTGGGAATCCCATTCTAAAAATTAAAAACAATCTTCGGATAACGGTAAAACATAACTAAGATAGGAACTCCATGTAACCTGATTATATCGTCGAAAAATAGTTGAGAAATGTTGTATATATGAATTTTATCTCAAATATGAAATAAATGTGCATATTTATTCAATAAATAAATAGTATCCCAAATCTCATTATTACCATGAGAAGTATTTTTCACTACCACAATAAAATCCATGGATATATTTCCCCATTTCTACTATGGAATTAAAAAATGTGAGGCATCCCATTCAGTAATTATAGTTCACGTTAACTTATGGATATGATAATAATATTTTTGGTAAACTCTATAATATATTTCGTAATTACATCCCATTGATTACACTCTCAAATGTCTATGTATACCTTATAAATTATAAGAATAATAGAAAAGCAAGAGATCTAAGATTCAGTTAATAATTCCTTTTTCAAAAAGAATATTTTTGAATACACATTTTACTTCCAAATAATAAAATACCTCCACTTCTTCTATATATTCAGGTAACCTTCCTTTCTTTTATAGGTCCACATTTTCTTGAAAGCACTGTTATCGTTCTAATTTTTCTTAATTATTTTTTATAGTAAATACTATACCAGAACATTAAAAAAATAGATAATGATCATGTAAACACAATTTCTAGGGATTCATTCATTAAATAATTTTATAATGGATCATGTTCCACGTGTAACATTGTTAAATATGCATTATCTTTTCAAATCAACGCATCAGATACTTTATTTTCTTTTTTCTAGAAGGTAATGAATCATTCAATCATATTCCTTAATTAGTCCCAACTATCTTCTCAACCTGATGTTAAACTATTTTTAAGTGAATATATAAATTAAACTTTTATGACTAGTATATATTTCACAATTTACTCCATAAAAATGATTCCTTCATATTATTAATGAAAAAACCCCAACACTGAGTTCTGAATCATATGTATTATAATTCATCTAATGATACTTCAATTAACAGGAAACGTGAGTAGTTAACTAATCATTCTACATCAGAACACAGCTATGTTCCTTTAACAGATAATTTCTATATAATAAAAAATGAACATTTTTTTTAGGGAAGTGATAAAATTGAATCATTCACAAATCTATTTTTTAGTTACATGAGTCAATCATCAAACTCATTCATCCATATAAATTTATATGATTTTTTATTAAGCATAGTTTTTGGGTAAGATAATTGAGAAATGTCTTCAATAAGGCACTATTAGTAACCCACTAATCCAAGGAAACAATAAATTTCTATGATATTTTTTAGTTATGTTAATTCCTTAACAGCAATAATTTTAGCAAGGTCAACGGTGATGCCATATTTTTATATAATATACCTGAAAAAAGAAAAAAACTATAATTGAAATTCACATTTAATAAATATTACCCATAACATAATTTTATTCACAATTTAAAAAACAATCCTTATTTTTATTTTGTGATCCTCATGACTTTTATAATAAAAAATATCACCAATAAACACAACCAATTTTTTTCAAATAGTCATGTAATACTCAATTGGAAATATCCTTGAATAAATCTAGTTATTTATATAATCCAAATGGAATAACAAAAAAACTAATAATACACGTATCTATTCTAAAACACCACCTTCCATATATATTCTTCTTTCATATTCAATTAATATAATGTTGACCTGAAATCTATATTAAAAAAATAATGTTCTCCTTAAAGTTGATCAAAAAATATAATCAATATGAGGTAAAAGATTCATGTTCAAAAAAATGATGTTATTCATGGATTTATAATCAATTAAATGTATCATCCAAAAATATGTATTTGTATCAAATAAAATAGAAGAACCCCATAGTGATTTTATAGAATAAAACAAAACCAAATCAAGAATTCAAGTAAATGGTTATTAAATTCCAAAATTTATACTTGATCAATTCTATAAGGGTTTTTTAAAATATTCTTCAAATCATTCACTTAGTCAATAGGAAACTCATCCTCTTGATTAATACAATGACCATAAAAATGATCAAAAAAATATCCTTATCTTTCTTAACTATAATAATGTCACTAATTTGGATAGCTTCCTCTTTTTAACAAATACAATCTATATAAATTTCTCTACCATATTTATGTATTTCTAAGTAATTAAACCTGATATAAATGTCATTAAAGCACTAAAAATAACATTATAAGCAACGAAATCTTCCAAATAATGATAAACTAAATTTCAATAAAAACCATGAAAAACAAAAAAATATAGTATGGGTAGTTCAATAAGATTTGTATTAAAAAAACTCACAGATAATAAATTGAGGATTCTTATAAATATTGGTTCCCTTAATACTTCCACCCATAGTTTCCACCAAAACATATATATTCTTATATTGAGATGATATTCCAATTTTTCTTCTTAATTTTTGATAAATGATGTAATGTAAAAAAAATATACATAAACTATAAATTAACAAGAATTTAATAAATAAGTAATTTACATATTACTACTTCGATAGATATACCAACATCAATCAAAGTATTATAAAGTGATTTTTTGACACCATTTTTCTTTTAAGTCTTGAGTATTTATTCCTTGTGTAACTAACTTTAGATATATGTTGGAATAATTCATAAATGAATTTGAATTAAAAAATATTATCTTTGGATGACTATCTGTTACCCCATTATTTGATTGATCACTAAATTTTTTTATAGTCACAAACTATATAAAAAACATACCACATTGGTAACACATTCCAGATCCTATCAATCATACCATAATTTTTTTAACACACTCATAACATATTGCGGGCTTACATCAAAAAATTTTAATAGACACTTTCTCCATTAGTAACCAACCTCACACATTTATAATATTATAATCATGAGGTGCATAAGTGTTAGTGATCTTAATATCAACATTATTAACATAATAAATAACTTTATCATAACTTTTAAATTTACATTAGGCATAATCTCTATATTAAATTAGTTTCAATCCTATGTAAAATCTATTAATTATTCTCTCAGGGTCCCAAATACAATTCAGTTAATACCTAGGTAATATTGTAAACTTTTCTTGATACATGACAAATGAATCATCCTCCTTTGAATAATGTTTAATAATTTTATCTCCATTATAAGTCACTTGACATTAGGGAAATATTTACATAGGAATAGATTCATAAATTTATCGCATTCCATGGTATCAATGTCATATAGCTTTGGTGTATTCAAACAATGACCACCACCGATCTATTTCAGCTTCAAAATGGTTAATATCAAGAGTTTCTTTTTGATTCTCTTAATATCACATGACATCAAATATCATTTTTAGATCCTTGATGAATCC
This sequence comes from Viscum album, assembly GCA_963277665.1. Classification (NCBI taxonomy): domain Eukaryota; kingdom Viridiplantae; phylum Streptophyta; class Magnoliopsida; order Santalales; family Viscaceae; genus Viscum; species Viscum album. Next base: position 797,655,997 of record OY728157.1, read on the forward strand.
TTAAAATACCAATGGATTAGAAATTGCACCTAATGTTTGAGGATAATTTTACCATAAATGCTCTGAAATAAATATTTCAATTATAAGAATTGTGGTTTCTCACTAACATGGACACATTGACCATTTTTATCTTGTTTCGAATAATAAAACATTACTACAAACTACCTTGTTCCGATTATAACCAATCCAATCTAATGTTTTTAAATGACATTTCACTAATGGTACCTACCTATATCATTTTTTCCTCAATGGAAATCCATTCCAAACATTCAAAGATATCATGAATCATCATTATACTCTTAAAATTTTATATCATTCCAATGAAACCTTAAATTATAATATATAATTGGTATTCTTGAAATATTTTCCTAATCTTAAAATTTAACTCAACCATCGCTCTGATTCCAAATACAAGGTAACAAACATAAAAATTAAATATTTTTGTGTCTTTTGAATGGACATCACTTCCATTTCTTCTCAAATATCATTTTTAGGTTCATAGTTTTATATAATTGGGTCATATATCATATTACCCCCCATATATTATAAAGTGGACACTTCCAGTATGTTCTCATTTTTACGATAATATAAATCCTTAAGAAATAAAAAATGTTTTCATTTCATCACATATTTTCATTAAATTTAACCAAATAGTTTATTTGTTATTACTCATCTCTATACCCATTGAACAATATTTAAAAATACGATATGAAAATAGAATACTTATAAAGGGGAATAAAAGAAATAAATCTTTTTGTTCAGTGAAAAATGTGAAATCCCACAAAAAAATTTCCATCTATATATAAATCTTTGAGAATAAAACAATAAACCATATCCTCATTGGGAAGAAATGTTTTTCTAAAATGAATACCACAAAACCCTTTAGAAAAAAAATAGATTCCCCTTCTAAGAATGTTAAAGAATTATATTTTTAATATGTGTTCACTAATGTCAAAAATAATTGGAGACCAATTAAATACATAGGAGACAACTCCTTGGTTAACTCCCTCTATAGTGAAATTAATGTCAAGGATCATTACTCATTTCATTAGAGAGTTATATTGGGCCCACCTATCATATAAGTTTGATTAGAATAACTTATTTTATAAGAATTATTAGGCTCACCTGTCATATAATCTGAATCATGTTCACCCATCATAAATTATTATCCAGGATCACACATTATAAATTATAATTTTGATGTACCATATCATGAATAAAATATTTTATGCTTCAACCTATTCATCTTAAACCCTTAAAAAATATTTTGAACCCATATGGAAAACTATTTCAGATACTAAAATACCCATACTTTTTATAAACCAATTTTAGATCAAAATAATCAAAATAAAGGAATATTTTTTTTTTGTTTCAATAAAACTCGAAAAAAAATAAACAAAAAATAAATTTTGTGATGATGGTAAAATTAATTGATTTCATATATGTTAAAATTGATCATTCCTTTTCCTCTTTTGTACATAATGTCAAAAGGTTTCTCAAAAAATATGTAAAAAGATTCTTTTCAAAAAATTAGTTTGAAATTAAATTGGTACATATAATTCCATTTAAAATTAATTTTTTTTATATAAATTCATTCAATAAATTAATTTAAGAATAAGTATATGGAAGAAAAAAAATTATAAAATAATTCATTAAAACATTTAAAAAGTTATTTTGATAAAAGTGACGCTTAACTCAAATCTGAATCATCATGAATGATCATTATTTTCTTAAAAAATATTTTATTTATTTACTTTATTAATATCCATTTTAATGTTTATTGTTACTTTTATTTTATTTAATACCATATTAAATTCAATTACTTAATTTATTGAGTTCTTATTTGATATTTCAATGATATTCATCTCATATGTTCAAAATGGAATTTATAGGTTGAATATGGTCCTACTAATCAAAATATTATCATTTAAATAATTTAATAATTACATAATTATCAATTATATGCATATTTTTTTCTTTTAAAACATAATTTTCATGGTGGCAAGGAAAAATTATTTATATTAAATTCATCGAGACGACAACTCATACATGTAAATGAGTAACATTTTCATTTTTCAAAAAAAATGGGAATAAATGAGAGTATTATTTTCTCTTTCCAAAAAATATTTATGTCATATATATCTTATTAATTCTTAAAACCAACCAATATATACAATACATGTAAGTTTTGGAGTAAAAATATGTTACATCGGTTCATGAGGCATTAGTTCACAAATACACCCGAACAATGATTTTATTTTTCATTGGACTGAAAATAAATAATTAGAATATATATTTTACTTTAAAAAAATTAAATTTTTATCCTATATATAATATTATTTAGTTTTTATCAATTACTATAACCATCCATAATATTTTTTTCAATGAAAAACAAAATAAATCAACTCGATTAGCGGAAGACTACACACAAACACAAGTGATGTTTTTCTATTTCATTTGATGTTTATGTAAATTAAATAATGTTATAAAATAAACATAGTAAATACTAAATTATAGTTTATATATGATATAATTTTTTAATCAAGTTTTAATTTGATTTGAATGAACTAGAAGGAAAAATAAAACTAAAATATATAGTTAAATGTTTTAACTATTCTTTGGATAACTATTTTTCCTTTTCACATTAATAATTAAAGAAGTTATTATGAAAAATATCCTATTATTCATGGTGGGTGGTTTTATTAAAAAAATTGTGAATTTTCAAAAAAAAAAATCTTGAAATGTGCAGGGGATACGGGTGGGTGGCCTTTTAAATTTGAGGGAGATAACACATTTAATATTTTTTATATGATTTAAATATTATTATCTAATATTCATGTATCCCATAAACATTTAAATTTCATATTATAGTGATAATAGTAAAAATAAATCTATATAATAGTATTTGTATAATTTTTTGTGGCAATTTAAACCTTATCAATTTAGTTTAACCCCGGTAGACCTATTTTGACATCAATCGTAGTGATAAATTTTTACACTTTTAACTATTCATTGTGACCAAAAATTAGTTTACACTTGTTACCATATATTAATTTTTATGATTAAAAATATGAAATCTATTATATCAAATATTATTCATATAAGATGATGAATTTAATTTAAAATTAATACAACAAAATTTGACAAAATATTGCTTTCTAGAAATATGACTTCTTATGAATAAACGTTTTCCATACCAAAATTGAGAATAAAATATATTATGAAGATATTAATTTAATTTTTAATAATATAAATTATCTAATATTACTATTAACCCATTTTATAAAAATTTTACTATTTAAATTCTTTAAATGAAATGATAGTTACTTATAAAAATCAGTATTTTTTATACATTCAAAAAATCATAAATTCCAAATAATTATGAAAAATTTATCCTTAGTTAATTATATCATGTTGAATTGAAAAATTATATCCTTTTCATGAAATTTAAATTCTTATATTTATTAATTATATTGTTCAAAAACCTTAATATTGAATTAAACCCGAATATGGTTTGAAATGAAGAATTGTTTCCTTTTGACTAAACAATTGCCTCATATTTTTATAAAAAAAATATCTATATTAAATCTAGTTTATAAATATTAATAATGTATGAAAATAATTTACTTTATCATTATCTAGTTTGATACAAAAATTCCCCATCCACATGACTCCGGTCACATGAAAACATCAGTGGATGGCCAGTGTGTTACTTCTTATGTGTATCACATCCTCAAAACTAGGTACATTGGATGACAAATGGTCATGAATACCAAATTCCCTGCCTTATTTTAAAATTATTCCAAACCATTCAAATATCTAAAATTCTTGATATCTACAAATTTTTTTGAACATTTTTTATTTATTGAGGATTTCCATTACCATTTTCTCTAAAAATGTGTTTAATCGTTCATTCAATAAAATCAGATCAATAAACTATTCTACCTTTGAATAATTTGATATAGTATGAATAAATCTTTTTCCCTTTGATTTCAATCCCTTTAATTTGTAAATACATATAAAAAAATTCCAACTTCATGAACATTCTACCATGTCACATTTGGACTCCTTCTTCATAAACATCATTTTAGTTTGACAATAATCATCTTGATCACACTATAATGTGATTTTAAAAAATCAAAACACAAAACATAAAATAATAAACACCATAGTTATATTATTTATTTAAAATTATATGAGAAATTGATAAGAGACCAATTTTTTATAGAATATTTATCTTTTAGAAGAAATAACATTCAATAAAAATTATTTGTTATCTATATTGTTTATTGTATTAATTTTCTGTTCATTTTACATAATAACTTCTTTTATGAATTATTTAATAAGTGATAAATTGAATAATAAAATTCTAAGCATTAATTTCACTTTCACATGATGTGTTGGAAGTGTTTATTTTTTATGCCTACTATTGTAGAAATATAAAGAAATAAAATGGGGAATTTTTAAAAAGAAATAATTATTCAAGATTGATAAATGAATAAAATGATGAATGAAGTTTTCCATAAGTGATAACAAATTCTAAATAGAATTTTTATATCCATGTTAATTAGAATAAAAAAATATATGGGAAATTTATATTTTAATTATTATTATCATTTTTAATTATTTTATCTTTTCATTCATTATATGGTACTAAAATTATCTTCTTTATTAATTAGGATATTTATGAAAAGACACAAAATAGTTTCTTGAAAAACATTAGATATACATATGTAAAAAAATATTTTCCCACATGATGGAAGGGGTGTTTTAATATCATTTACCTTCTAAAAAATGTATTATATTTTATATTTTTTGATTTTTGTTATATACTGAAGGAAATAAATATATCAAGTTGGGTAGGCCTGTAGCACTACAGGTAAATAAAGAATATGGCATTTTCATATTTATCCATATTTGTGAATAAAATATTAATATGACTTTAAAGGGGACGCTATGCTCGATGGTGTACCCAATACGCAACAACGAGTTTCTTGGGAATCTTACGTTGCACTCTAATAATAAAATAATATTATTTTAAATGGTAGTTAACATGTAGCCGTTTTATTGGTGGGAATGTATAGAAATAACTAAAATATGATTATATATGTTTTTAAATGTTTTTACATTTATCCAATAAAAGATAAAGGCATAAAATACGGAAGTAATTCAATTTTAGGCGTATATGCCCTAGTTTTCACTAAAGGTTCACTTATCACTGTTTGATGGAGAACCATCATTAAATATAGTTTTGTTCACTCTTATACATCCTTTTGGACCAAATAAAACTCTTTTTAAGAATTGGGACATCAAAATGTACTTTGTGTAAATTTTTGGTATCATTCTGATAAAGTTCATTTTTTTATGAATAGTGTAAAATGTTGTATTTTAATTCAAAAAATCTATTTAATCTAATTTATTTATATGATTAGATTATCTTTTGAATTGATATTAAAGTGAAATTAGAATATATTTTTACCATTAAATCCAATAGTGGTCGTTGGAATTAATTTCACTTTTAAATCAGACTTAAACTAGTGTCAATCTTTTGATACTTATTGTTTCATAAAAACACGATATTTGCTCTAACAGTGGGAATTAATTATTAAATTAATTAACGTGACTTATATGTTTTGAATTTTGTAAAATAGACTTCATTTATGAATTCGGAAAATCAAATATAGCTTAGGGTGAATTTTTGGGTTTTTTCTGAAAAACTTCAATTTTTGATGAAGAGTGAAACCAGTAAGTGGTACTTATAAAAACTGATTTTTCCGTTTAAATGAAAATTTTCCATATTTGTGTTTTGAATTTCAAAAATACGATATACATGGTTGTCATTAAGATGTAAAATGTGGTTCAATGGGATAAAAATTATTTTTTGGTGAATAGTAACTTATTAAGTTTTTAATCGCGATTAGAGGTAATTAGTGTAGTTTAAGGTAAAAATAATGTTTTAATAATATGAAATGAACTTGACACATGTCCAAACCTCATTGGATGTGTCATGGACGACCAAGAAAACCCATGGGTCAACTTGGGGACCCCATGACGCCACTTTGGTTGGAAAATGACATTAATATCTTTTTATTTAATGTTAAAGTAAAAATGAGACAAACATGAAATGTTTTACTAAAACAATTTTTACATGGGGTTATACAAATCATATTTTTTACTATAAATATTAATTGGAAAGATAAACATATTTCATAAATCATTGTAGATTTTTTATAATTTTTAGACATTAAATAAATAAAATTATTTATCACATCATGATGATGTAGCGATGACCTCATTATTTATCGATTTAAATAAAATGGAAAGATAATGTAAAATATAAAACATACACATGGCCAAAACCAATTGGATGATTGGATTTCGAACCATTATCACCTTATCCTGGAATTATATCAATGTGGGACCTTTTGAATCCGAAACTCATTTTAAAATAAAGTAACTTATCTTTACTTTCCAAGAGTGCCCCTCCTCTCCTCTTATAAAAGGCCCCCACCTCTACCTCCTTACCCACACTCCCAAAGCTTTTGGCTCGGCCAAACCCTGCCCATTTTGTCTCTCCACTTCCCTCTATTACTCCTTGAAGCCTCACTTTGAGAAGAAGTCTTCCCAAGGAAGCCTTTGAGCTCAAACCAGTGGGAGTTACCCGATTTTAAGGTAATGTCTTCTTTTGAGTCCTTTTGTTTTATTTTGCTTCTCCAACCCCCTAAACTCTTTTTATTAATTTCTTTTGTAACAAATACAGTATAGTAAATATACTAGGATGTTGTTATAAGAAGGATTCGAGCTACACTTACACACACCTACATCTAATGGTTAAAGAACATATTGTTTCCGTGGATGGCGAATTTCTGCCTCCCAAAATGATGATTGTTCAACATTCTTTTAACACCTTCAAAGGTGGCCATTAAGATGACACTATACTTATATATGATATATAACATGTTTATGTTTTACTTAATCTTCTGTATTTTTCATTTATGGCATACCTTTATGGTTTCCATTATGGGTAACGCGATATCTTCATTTAAGGAAGTGCGGACTACCGCCCCATCAAAGTGATGTGATTCGTTAATGCCATATGTGGGACGTATAAAGGATGGATTTAAAGTTATATGATGTTATACTAGAATTATAATATACCTCAATATCATTATTATTCCATTCCATAAAAAATATGAAATAGAAATGAAAGTAGCATTCATGCGTACGTACGACTTACCGTCTCCATGAACGGTGCATTTCATTTCTTACCTCTAAATGATTATGTAATATTATAAATAAATGTATATTCTGGAGATATATGATATATATGATATCCATATCATGAATATAATTCTGTATATAATGAACATTTGACAACACTAACAACCTGTAATTGTAAGAAGTCCACTTTCGACTTAAGAACCAAATATCGACAAAAGAAACATTATTAACTTAAATGATTACATAATTTTTATAACAGGGAAATAAGTGATCTAAAAGGAATAATTAACTAGAAAAAGGTTCTTAATAAAGTGAAAATTTACTCAAGTTTATCATTCAGGATTTTAAAGAACGATCGAGTCAAGTCGGACCCGAGGTAAGGGATCCTACTCCACTCTTTCTTTTTAAGTACACTCTTTTATGTCATTCCTTTTAAAGCTCATCTTTCTTGTTATTGGGATGTTCTTTTATATTAATCTTACTGTAATTTTTATGTTCATTTGATTAGATACCCTATTCTCTCTCATAAATTCATTTTGGAAGTTTTATGTGGCGTCGTTAGGCTACCGAGTTTTCGTAAAGGATTTTTCATCTCACTTTTATTCCCGTGAGATTTATGCTACATTTGCCACAGTTTCCTTCAAGTGGTGTATGTACTGCCCATTATTTTATTCATTGTGTAATATACTTTCTTTTATGAGTATTTACATCAATGTTGTATTTTCCTTCTTTCACGAGGTGTATGTTTCGAAAGATACCCATGTCGGTAAGGGAACCTTTTACCCTCCTCTTTTTAAAAGACTTCTTCTGTTGGGTCTTTTAATTTACATATTGTTATGTTGGGATATGTTCTCATATATCCTTATTGATGTAAATTTTATTTCCATGTGATGAGATACCCTTTTTTTTCTCTCATCAACTCATTTTGATGTGACGCTGTTAGGCTGTCAAGGGAACTTCTTATCCCAATTTCGATTTCTTTGGGTTCAACATGTAGTTATTGAATATGTCATCTTTTGAATATGTGTGAATGACCTTTGATTATTTTACACTTAATATCCACTTATATTTGGTGTATTCATTTGTCACACATAATTATTTAATTGATTTATCCTTAAACCAAGGATACCGTCTTTGTATGGGACTTCGTCTTAATCTCCTTTCATTGAGGCATATTTTGTTTTATACACAACCTTCTTTTATACGGTGTATAAACCCCTTTGACTTTTACGTTTATCCAAAAGGAATCTTGTTTATATGAAGTGTTTTACTAAACGACAAAAGGGAATGTTTTTGTCGTACTTATGCGGCGACAACGACTTCTCTCCCGCCGTGACCATTATTTGAGTTTCGGCTTCCTCTACAAGCCATTCCTTTTTTTAAAGAAAAATAAATACCATGTTTTTCTTTTATTTTATTTTTGTATTGAAAATGGTTTTCATAATGTTTTTATATCAATGTGTTGTATTGATATCTTGTGATTGAAATGTGGAAATGTTATGTTTCCTTTATGCATGTTTTATGTGATATGATTATGTTGAGGTTCTTGGGCATTATTATGAAGACGGGTGGTTCCGTGATAAACTAAGGGCGGGTGAGCCTGATATATCTCTCCAATGCATTGGGTAACGCGAAGGAGTGAAACATTAAGGTTTCTCCGAATAGATTTAGGGAATATACTGTGATGGGTATTCCAAACGTAACCAAGAGGGTTACTCCCTACGTAAGAAAGTTAAGAATTCCTCAAGTTACCTTTTATGTATAATGATTTCTATTATTTATTAATGATTTTATGAGGTATGTTAAAGTTCCTATGTTTTATGGGTAAAGTATGATTTCATTTATATATATATATGAACTCCTGTTTTCTTTCCATATTTTTACAACCCTTACTGACATTTTTATGCTCGTCCCAAGTTTTTGAAATGTTTTTCACAGGTCAAGGGAAAGTTACATGATGTGATGATAGTGTCAAGGATGTGTCAAGAAATAATCCATGTTTTATTTTAAATATGTTTCCGTTGATGGGAATAATGAATACTATCTTTTATATAACCACCTTGTTTAAATGTGGAATGTAATGCAAGTTTCATGATCTAATTCTCTAAAACTCTAAACCTAAAAAGATCCTCAATGTGTAATCTTGTAATAACTCAAGATTAAGTAAGGTTTAAGTCTGGGGCCTTATAGTTGGTATCAGAGGTCTGTTTAGATTACTTTAGAGGTTAGGGTATTCTTTAAGCATAAGTGGCATTACCATAATGGTTAGGATTTCAGAAAGAGTCTTAGTTTTAGATAAATTGAATGAGTAAGTATATCTTAGTATTTATCTTCCTCATTAGTACATGATGGTTTTTTTATATACTCACACTGACCATTTTGGTTTTAGTAAATGGATGGATCTAGCAGGCACCAAAGTAACAGTAGATGTGAAGGAAACTGTGATAGTTTTTTGAGCAAGCAACTGAATGATATGGGAGCTGCAATGAGAACTCTTGTGATTATCCTCAACCAACTATCTGGAGTCATGATTGACCACCTAAACCTTGGTGATTTCTCTAAGGCATCATATATGCGAGAAACAAATCCCTACGGATGTACAGGTAATAATCATAAAGGTAAGTGTGTTAAAAAACCTATGTGTCAATGATGTGGAAAGAAACACCTAGGAAAATGTTTCAAAGGGACAGAAATATGCTATAGATGTGGAAATGAGGGTCATAAAGCATGAACCATCCATGGAAAAAGGAAGCATCCAGTTGACTCGAGGAAAGGGAAAGAAGTTCTTTCTGAGGGATCAATTGAATGTTTTAAATGTAGTGTGCATGGTCATTATGCAAACACATGTCCTATGGAGAAGTTTTGTGAATGGGATCACCAAGAGCGTACAAATGTTCGTTTACCAATACCTAATGCCATTACGATTGAGGATGAAGAAACTGACAATGACCAATCAAAGGTATGTATTATTTCATGACTATTGTTTTCCTATTTTGGAATCTTAGGATATGATTCATGATTTTGTTTGTAGGAAAGAGGTATTTCGGAATAAGTTGGAAAGGAATGGTTAATGGATCATGATGAATGTTGAATGAGTAAGTTGTTAACATATAAGGGCTTCAAGAGTTATGGTAAAATTCTTAAGAGTATTAAGTCTCTATTGATGATTGGGTTACATTAGAAGATTTTTTATATTATGTGTAACCTTGATGTTTAATATATGAAAATTTTATTCAAGGAATAGTTATCTTTTCTTTTGTGGACATCGTTATAAAGAACCATTTGGGTTTATATGATCCTTACTTTTGAGGTTATTATGGGTTACTATATGTTATGATTGATGTGAAAGGCATGAGATAAAATTGAGGTTAAATTATGTTATCGTTATTTTTGATGATTTTATCCCTTTTGGGGAATGATTTGAGAATTATATAGTTTTGAAAAAAAGACAACACGCAGACCGTGTGACTACCCGTCACGTCGGACAAAGCTGTGGGAATCGAACCCACAACCAAAGTGTGACTGGTATTTATCACCTACCACTGGACTACGTGAAGTCCCTGTTTAGTTTGACTGATTCTTTTTAGTTATATGATTTTTCGAATTAAGATTAAATTGATTTTGGGTTATTTACGAAAATGATTAACCTATCATGGAGGATATGTGATTAGGTTAAGTACTTTTCAATACGAGACTTTAGGAGCAACTGATGTTGTTTGGAGGTAAATGTTACGATTTAACTTGGAAGACTATGTGACTAAATACTTGTATTTTTTAAAAAAAATATGAGTTTGATTAAGGAATCTAGTAAAAGTTGAAAGCCAACATGATAAGTGATTATGTTTCCTTATGAATAAATTCCTCAATAAAATGTAACTTAAAACAAAAATGTTGTCTATTAACTTTTCCTAATGGGGAATCGAATACCATTTAACCCATCACATGTTTGTGATTTTCTTATGGTTAACTTTCTCGTAGACATTTTTACTATCACTCTCCCTCAAGAACATGAACCTTTGGTTTTTCTTCCATGTCCATGTTTTTCTACATATGGGTTAACTCGGGTGACCTCTGTACTTATCTTCCTTGATTTTAAAGTGATTGTTTTACCGACTCTTGTTCCGATGTGGGACTTTTAAGGATGTTTCCAAGCTCAATTTTAAAAAATTGCGAGGACGCAATTCCCAAAAGGGGGGAAGGATGTAACACCCTAGGTAAATAAAGTATATGGCATTTTCATATTTATCCATATTTGTGAATAAAATATTAATATGACTTTAAAGGGCACTCTATGCTCGATGGCGTACCCAACACGTAACAACGAGTTTCTTGAGAATCTTACGTTGCACTCTAATAATAAAATAATATTATTTTAAATGGTAGTTAACATGTAGCAGTTGTATTGGCGGGAATGGATAGAAATATCTAAAATATGATTATATATGTTTTAAAATGTTTTTACATTTATCTAATAAAAGATAAAGTCATAAAATATGGAAAGAATTCAATTTTAGGCGTATATGCCCTAGTTTTCACAAAAGGTTCACTTATCGCCTTTTGATGGAGAACCATCATTAAATATAGTTTTGTTCACTCTTATACATAATTTTGGACCAAATAGAACTCTTCTTAAGAATTGGGACATCAAAATGTACTTTGTGTAAATTTTTGGTATCATTCTGATAAAGTTCATTTTTTTTATGAATAGTGTAAAATGTTGTATTTTAATTCAAATACTCTTTTTAATCTAATTTATTTATATGATTAGATTATCTTTTGAATTGGTTTTAAAGTGAAATTAGAATATATTTTTACCATTAAATCCAATAGTGGTCGTTGGAATTAATTTCACTTTGAAATCAGACTTAAACTAGTGTCAATCTTTTGATACTTATTGTTTCATAAAAACACGCTATTTGCTCTGACAGCGGGAATTAATTATTAAATTAATTAATGTGAATTATATGTTTTTAATTTTGTAAAATAGAGTTCATTTATGAATTCTTAATATCAAATATATCTTAAGGTGAATTTTTGGGTTTTTTCTGAAATACTTCAATTTTTGATGAATAGTGAAACCACTAAGTGGTACTTATAAAAACTGTTTTTTCCGTTTAAATGAAATTTTGCCATATTTGTGTTTTGAATTTCAAAAATCCTACATAAATGGTTTTCATTAAGAAGTAAAATTTGGTTCAATGGGATAAAAATAAATTTTTGGTGAATAGTAACTTATTAAGTTTTTAAATCGCGATTAGAGGTAATTAGTGTAGTTTAAGGTAAAAATAATGTTTTAATAATATTAAATGAACTTGACACATGTCCTAACCTTATTATATGTGTCATGGCCGACCAAGAAAACCCATGGGTCAACTTGAGGACCCCATGAAGCCACTTTGGTTGGATAATGACATTAATATCTTTTTATTTAAAGTTAAAGTAAAAATGAGACAAACATGAAATGTTTCACTAAAACAATTTTTACATGGGGTTATACAAATCATATTTTTGACTATAAATATTCATTTGAAAGCTAAAAATATTTCCTACATCATAGTAGTTTTTTTTATAATTTTTAGACATTAAATAAATTAAATTATTTATGACATCAAGATGATGGAGCGATGACCTCATTATTTAACGATTTAAATAAAATGGAAAGATAATGTATAATCTAAAACCTACACATGGCCAAAAACAATTGGATGAGTCGATTTATAACCCTTATCACCTTATCCTAGAATTATATTAATGTGGGACCTTTTGAATCCGAAACTCATTTTAAAATAAAGTAACTTATCTTTACATTCCAAGAGTGCCCCTCCACTCCTCTTATAAAAGGCCCCCAACTCTACCTCCTTACCCACACTCCCAAAGCCTTTGTCTCAGCCAACCCCAGCCCATTTTGTCTCTCCACTTCCCTATATTACTCCTTGAAGCCTCACTTTGGGAAGAAGTCTTCCCAAGGAAGCCTTTGAGCTCAAACCAAAGGGAGTTACCAGATTTTAAGGTAATGTCTTCTTTTGAGTCCTTTTGTTTTATTTTTCTTCTCCAACCCCCTAAACTCTTTTTATTCTTTTCTTTTGTAACAACTCCAGTATAATAAATATACTAGGATGTTGTTATAATAAGGATTCGAGCTACACTTACACACACCTACATCTAATGGTTAACGAACATACAGTTTCCGTGGATGGTGAATTTATGCCTCCCGAAACGATGATTGTTCAACATTCTTTTAAGACCTTAAAAGGTGGCCATTAAGATGTACCTATATTTATATATGATATATAATATGTTTATTTTTTAATTAAGCTTCTGTTTTTTTCTTTTTGGTCATACCTTTATGGTTTCCATTATAGGTAAACACGATATCTTCATTTAAGGAAGTGCGGACTACCGCCCCCTCAAAGTGATGTGATTTGTTAATGCCATATGTGGGAAGTATAAAGGATGGATTTAAAGTTATATGATGTTATACTAGAATTATAATATAACTCTATATCCTTATTATTCCATTCCATAAAAAATATGAAATAGAAATGAAAGTAGCGTTCATGCGTACGTATGGCTTACCATCTCCATGAACGGTGCATTTCATTTCTTACCTCTAAATGATTATGTAATATTATAAATACATGTATATTCTGGATATATATGATATATATGATATCCAAATCATGAACATAATTCTGGATATAATGAACATTTGACCACACGAACAACCTGTAATTGTAAGAAGTCCACTTTCGACTTAAGAACCAAATATCGACAAAACAAACATTATTAACTTAAATGATTACATAATGTTTATAATATGGAAATAAGTGATCTAAAAGGAATAATTAACTAGAAAAAGTTTCTTAATAAAGTAAAAATTAACTCAAGTTTATCATTCAGGATGTTAAAGAACGATCGAGTCAAGTCGGACCCGAGGTAAGGGATCCTACTCCACTCTTTCTTCTTAAGTACACTCTTTTATGTCATTCCGTTTAATGCTCATGTTTCTTGTTATTGGGATGTTCTTTTATATTAATCTTACTGTAATTTTTATTTTAATGTGATGAGAGACCCTATTCTCTATCATCAATTCATTTTAGAAGTTTAATGTGGCGCCGTTAGGCTGCCGAGTTTTTGAAAAGGATTTTTCATCTCACTTTTATTCCCGTGACCTTTATGCTACATTTGCCACAATTTCCTTCGAGTGGTGTATGTACTGCCCATTATTTTATTAATTGTGTAATATACATTCTTTTATGAGTATTTATATCAATGTTGTATTGTCCTTATTTCACAAGGTGTATGTTTCGAAAGATACCCATGTCGGTAAGGGAACCTTTCACCCTCCTCTTTTTAAAAGACTTCTTTTGTTGGGTCTTTTAATTTACATATTGTTATGTTGGGATATGTTCTCATATGTCCTTATTGATGTAAATTTTATGTCCATGTGATGAGATACCCTTTTTTTTATCTCTCATCAACTCATTTTGATGTCACGCTATTAGGCTGTCAAGGGAACATCTTATCCCAATTTCGATTTCTTTGGGTTCAACATGTAGTTATTGAATATGTCATATTTTGAATATGTGTGAATGACCTTTGATTATTTTACACTTAATATACACTTATATTTGGTGAATTCCTTTTTCAAACATAATTATTTAATTGATTTATCCTTAAACCAATGATATCGTCTTTGTATGGGACTTCGTCTTAATCTCCTTTCATTGAGGCATATTTTGTTTTATACACAACCTTCTTTTATACGGTTTATAACCCCCTTTGACTTTTACGTTTATCCAAAAGGAATCTTTTTTATACAAATTGTTTTACTAAATGACAAAAGGGAATGTTTTTGTCGTACGTATGCGGCGACAACGACTTCTCTGCCACTGTGACCATTATTTGAGTTTCGGCTTCCTCTACAAGCCATACCTTTTTTTAAATAAAAATAAATACCAAGTTTTTCTTTTCTTTTATTTTGGTATTGAAAATGGTTTTCATAATGTTTTTATATCAATGTGTTTTATTGATATCTTGTGATTGAATTGTGGAAATGTTATGTTTCTTTTATGCATGTTTTATGTGATACGATTATGTTCAGGTTCTTGGGAATTATTATGAAGAAGGGTGGTTCCATGATAAACTAAGGGCGGGTGAGCCCGATATAGCTCTCCAATGCATTGGGTAACGCGAAGGAGTGAAACATTAAGGTTTCTCCGAAGAGATTTAGGGAATATACTATGATGGGTATTCCAAACGTAACCAAGAGGGTTACTCCCTACGTAAGAAAGTTATGAATGCCTCAAGTTACCTTTTATGTCTTATGATTTCTATGATTTATTCATGATTTGATGAGGTATGTTAAAGTGACTATGTTTTATGGGTAAATTATGATTTCCTTATTATGTATATATGAACTCATGTTTCCTTTCCATATTTTTACAACCCTTACTGAGCTTTTTATGCTCATCCCATGTTTTTGAAATTTTTTTCACAGGTCAAGGGAAAGGTAAATGATGTGATGATAGTGTCAAGGATGTGTCAAGAAAGAATCCATGTTTTATTTTATGTATGTTTCTGTTGATGGGAAGAATGAATACTATCTTTTATGTAACCACTTTGTTTAAATGTGGAATGTAATGCATGTTTCATGATCTAATTATCTAAAACTCTAAACCTGAAAAGATCCTCAATGTTTAATCTTGTAATAACTCAAGAATAAGTAAGGTTTAAGGCTGGGGCATTATAAGGCCAATCTGTGAGTCGAGTTATATCAAATTTGTGATGGATCATATATAAATTATTTATATAAAATAATGGTTTTGGGAAATTATAGTAAAGTTGTGTTAAATTTTGAAATAAAATAATTTTTGTTACCTTAATTTATGAAAAATTGAGTTTTAAGTAAAGTCATTCAAGTTTTTCACAACATTCATTACTTTCTCCAGATGATGATCTCAAAAAAAATTGTAATAGAGAGTCCATTCGTGTGTGTTGTTTAGGGTTGCAAGAATGTACAAAACGATTCTCAATCACATGATGATTTTGAGATTTCAATTACACCATAACAATATTAGTTCTATATCTCAAAAATAGTTTGATGATTTGATATCAATATTGATTTAAAAATTTAAATCAAAAATTAGAAAGTTGATTTATCCCAAACCATATAAAAAATTCATAATATCATAAATATTATTAAAGGGATTTGGTATAATAATACTTCAACCTATGCCAACATGACGTCAATTATAAACATGTATTTTTTCATTTCATTTCTGAAGAGTATGTTTAAATTCAATTAATTATTACCCTTTATATCTATATATTCAATGTTGTGAAATTTATAATTAACTAAAAACATATAATTTAAATATATCCTTCATGAATTTTATTCTTTGAATAAAAAATTTTATGTTTTAAATTTATATTTAGGATTAAACTAATTAGGTTTGTAGAGGATAGATGGGACATCAAAATGAACTAAATTGATAATGATCATTAAAATGGAGTTAAGTAATTTAGACTGTTTTATGGGATCATGCCCATTATTTTTAAGTATTTAATTAAATTATATATTAACTTAATGTTGATACACCTAATTTATTTTCTATGATTAAATTTATTTTTTAAATGATAAATGTCATTTTGAATGATTGTTTATAGAATTTTCATTCCAATACATTTATGACTAATAAATTATAATAATATTAGATATTATTATTCATAGGTAACATTATATGATCAATAAGTAATAATATCATTATTTTATAAATAATAATAAATCATTAAATTCGATATAATATGTTAGAGTTTATAAATTGGATAATTTTTAAAATTTTAGAGTTTTCTAGCATATTTTCATCATATGTAAAAGTAAACATTAAATAAAGAAGGTATGTTCTATAAATATAGGAATTTGAATCCTTAAATCCATTTTAATATAAAAGTGTCTATAAATTGTCAAATATTCAATATGTAAATTTATCTTCTTTAAATACAAAAAGGAATAAAATTATTTTAACAGTAATACATAGGAGTTCAAATATTTTCAAATATTTAACACATATATTTTTTCTAATACTATATCATATATACGAGTAATAATTAATTTTGTAATAGTATCCTCTCTTAATATACAATGATAGGACATTTGTGTCAATATAATATGTCTGAATTCATACTTTTACTAGTTCTCTATCCCTAAATCTAAACATTCAATATGTAAGTGCATCTTCTTTGAATATGTAATGGTAAAAAATTCATGTCAACAAAACATGAAAGAGTTAATAAATTCATAAATATATAATACGTATAATTTTTAGAGTAGTTATTTAATATTTATAACTATAAAAACATGATATTTAAAAAATTAATCTATGATATATAGAGTACAAGACACGCAACATCGTTCTTAACTAAACCGTGAAATAAAATAACATTAAATATAATTATTACAACATAGCCATTAACATATAAGGTATGAACAACCATAAAAAAAGTTAAAATATATATATATTTCCTACTAAATATAAATTTATTAATAAAATATTATTAAAAAATTATTCAATTTATTGTAAAGTAATTCTATTCACAAAATTTTGCTTTCTTAGAAAATGATTTTTATTGTTTCTTATGATAAATTTTTATAATTAATTTATAAAACTTTTAAAAACATTATTTGATATAATAAATTTATTTTTTTAAATAATCATATTAAAATTAACTTAGGGTGAAATATTTTTATTTTTTGAAAAAAAAACATTTTCTAGTGAATAGTGAAAATACAAATTTTTTGTAAAACTGTCATTTATTTCAAAGAAATTAAATAACATATAATTACATATACTGATTGAATTTGATTTAAATTTGAATAATAATTATTCAAAATTATTTAATATAATTATTTATAATTCAATCATCTTTATAGTTGATTTTAGTATATGTTTATTTTTTCATTTTAAAAGGAATTTTTTCTGAAAACTATTTTAAAGGTCATAATGTTTCTCCATTTTAATTAATTAAAAAACCTACTGATTAGGAATTATTATGATGGAATTTAGATATTATATATCAATAAATATTAATTTAAATTCCTATTTTTGATGATATAGTTAATCTAAAATCATTTTATGCTTGACAAATACATTTCTTGAAAACCCTCTTTTTAATCATGCATGTGAGTTTTATTTTGAAATTAAATTAATTTATTTTTTTGAATTGAACATGTTAACAAAAATTCAAGATTTTTAATCACTATATTTTATATTATCTAATATATTGAACTTAATTTTTGAATATAAGGAATAATGAAAACAGTAAAACTCTTTTATCACAGTGAAGGTGAAAATAGGTTTACTGGGGTTTAAACAAAAATTATAATGGATAAATGAAAAAAACATTTAAAAATTAAATTTAAATGACATATTTTTTTCATTAACGTGTCTAATTTTCTTTATTCATCCATTATGGATCCGTGGGTTATGAATAACACATGGGTAAGCCATTTTCATTTCAAAAATTGCAAGTGTTCTACTAACCTCACATATAAAAGGACACACCTTGTCTTATCTTATTCCCACCATAAAATCCTTTCATATTGACCATTACCATTCTGAATACCTTACTTACTTTCATTCCCTTTCCATAGTGTCCCTAGTTTGATCATTAATTTATACTAAGATGGGTTTTTCAGCTAACCCAATGAGGTTTTATGAAGAAGAGGTATTGTTCTTCACAAAGAATTTTTATTTTATTTTTTATTCAATATACTAAAAAATCTTACTCATTTTTTATATTATAAAAACAAAAAAAATTATACCATATAATTATATGTTATTATTTTAATTTAATATTCTAAACCCATCTCCTCTTTCATAAAATGGGATGCTAAATCATCATTCATTTGAACGGTAGAGTACGGCCTTGCAAGCCAGCGAAATTCGTTTTCAATCACCTCCTCGTATGGATGGTTATAATGATGAATTTAAATTATATATATGGTACTTTTAAAAAAATTAAAATTATTTTTTTATGATATCACATATCAAAATTTAATTCTAATATCATTGGGGATACAATAACATCACACTTGTGTGGCGACTTACTTCCACCAAAAGTGATGGAATTCATTTTTTAGTAATGCTTTTAAATGAAGGTAATAAGGAAAAATTTATATAATATATTTGATATGTATGAAATAATTATTATATAAATAGAATATTTTTCATTCTAAAAATACAATATATCTTATATGTTTTACCTTTTCATTCAAGGAGAAAATATAACATTGGTTGTGCATACGTGTGGATGATGACCTCTACGAAAAGATGTTATTTTTTCACTATATCACTTGAATAATATATATTACTATATTTAAAGAAATAATATGTTATTTATGATATTATTACTATTATATAATCATAAAAAAACTTACCTTCTTTCTTTCAGGATCGTTGAAAAATAGAAATGTTGCTCATGCATATGTACGACATACCGTATCAACAATTGTGACATAGTTCATTTTTCAAAACCACATTTCATGATTAGTTTTAAAATTATAAATTATGTATAAAAATTATAATAATTTTTTATTATTATTTTGAACGATATGGAATAATGATCCATTAGACAACATTCAACATACCAAATCTTTTTTGACAATATCGACTGAACATCCTCAAAACACATGATGTGTACTTAACTAATTAAATATATATTATGCAATTTAAATAAAAAATATATATTATTTAAGTATACTTAATTTAATAATGATATGGTTATTTATAAATCATATAATTCATATATAATTATTTTATAGGATTTAAAAACCCAAAATGGAATGTCTGTACTTAAGATAAAGGACTTCCCCTAAATTTTACTACATTGAGGCATATTTTATTATTATGCACCTAATTTATTTTAAATAGTATATATATTTACCCTTTTATAAGTAATATCTTTATTAATTCTCAAAATATTTTATTATAAGATTCAATTCGAATTATTGAAATGGATTTTACCTTAACAATACCAAGTAGTAAAGAATTTCATAACTCGATTTCTTTTTAATGTGTTATACTAATTATTAATTTTCAATAATATTATAAGATTATTTCACTAATAAATCATTAATATATTTTATTTTATTTCCACTTTATTTATTTTCATTTACATTTGATGCCCAAAATTGATACATTGATCAATTTTCAATTCAATTTTATAAACATTATAATGGTTTCCCATCTCAAATTATCTTCTTTGGTACTTGTGCTATGTTGTACACCAATATTATTTTATGAGGTTTTTCAAGTACCCCATTTGATATATTAAATAATTCATATTCTTTTATTAATGGTATTGAATGATTCAATTTATTTTATTCATTTAATGGTGCTTATGATTCGAAATTAAACAAAGTGTTAAGAGATTTACGTTTCAATTCCATTTTAATTAGGATTATTTATACTTGAATTTCAATTAATGAAAAAAAAATTATCAATGAATTTCAACCCATTTTAATTTTATTATCCTATAGACATTCCTAAAATTTCAAATTAATATTACATATTTCTTCTATTTGGAACTTAAAATTATTGAGAAAATATTATTTAGAAATTCTGATTTCATTTCTCTCGTCATTCAAAAATCCTTTTCTAACAAATCATTGTTTTCTAAAAAATATTTCAAAAATATTTTACTTTGATTTATTAAATTTATTTATTCACAGAATCATATTTTAACAAAAAATATTTAAAATGAATCTTCCTATCATTTTCAGAAGAAGGAAATTTTTTACTTTTATATAAAAATATAAAATGAAACGTTGTTTTAACATAATTATCATGAAAGGAATATTTCAATGTCATGAGAACATAATGTTTTAAAGATTCATTTTGTATTTTCAATGGTTATTTTAAAATAAAATTTTTTCTTCAAATTCTATGCAATTTTTAGACTTGAAATAAGTTTTTTCAAAATGGAATGGATAATTTCCTCAAGAAATTTTTGAACAGATCTTTCAAAATTATTCTCCATCTAAGATTACATCCTCGGAAGTTACTCGAAGTGAAAAAGGTTAGCCTCATTAAGAATGTTTATAATAATATTTTAATGGTATTTTTATTAATCAAAATATAAAAACCGTAATGTTAATTACAATCTATTATGGATATGTTGTATTGATATTATCCTTTTTTTTCTTTGAATTGATAATTAGATCATCAGGTAACACAATTCTTTTATATAGGTTAATCAATTAATGAATGAAAATTGATCATTATTATGATTTAAAAGTGATGGGATCTAAATATATTATTCATGTATAATCATAGGGATCCCAAAAATTCAACAAAGGGAAGGAAAATACTCTGAAATGTTGGAAAAAAAATAAATACATGCTGGGTTGAAATGTTGAGAAGAAATATGAAAAAATAAAATTTTGTAAAGGTATTTAGACTGAATGTGTATATATTATTGGGAAAGGTCTGTGGAAGGCATAAACATAAAACCACCAGTACACGGATGGCCTATGATGTATGGGCCCGTGAGGCATTGGCCAACGAACGAAGCTGTTCGTAATGAATTTCCTCCCACGAACCAAAGCCACCACGAACCGATTTCGTTGGAAAGAAGTTAATGGAGGTATTTCCCAGACACCATTACAACGAATGATGAGGTTCACAGATTAGGATAATCCAATGGAATCAACACCTCCACAAATTGTGGTTGACCGAGTCATTCGGGGGCCAAGTTTCTTCAATGGGCTTTCACAAAAGTTGTGTGAATTTCCGATACAGCTTCTCTTCCACTCTATAATAGGGATTCTTAGAGGAACTAAAAGAGTGGGGATGGGTTGAAGAAGATATAGAGATATATCTTGGACAGAAAAAGAAAGCATTGAGGAGTTCATATATATTGGAAGAAAGAATTAAGAGAGGATTCTGGCATGAGTGTTGAATCATTGATGAAGTTCAAACAGTGAACCACGTTTTTGCAGGTATAACCAGTAGATAACCATAAAAATAAGTAACTTAATAATAATGGGTAACCCACGAACCTATTTGGTGTCATCATGAACTAAAACTTCCTTATGGATAAACTCCCCCTGAATGACAGGTTCCAATACCCTCCTTCAATATAGTGTTTTTCATAGTGCACCGCTATACGAATTGAACCTCGTACTGTATATTACATCAGAATGTGGAAGGAACTAGATGTGGCAGGGAGGAGTGCATCCTGGACCTCATACCAATTTGGTACATGGTGGTCCATTCCCAATCCCATGTACTGCTTCAGTACTTGTACAACCCCTCCGCCGACATACCACTACGGTATGCGGAGCTCCCCCATCTCACATGATAAAACAGTTTGAATAATGGGGCATATTTCGGTGTATTATCCTCTAGATTCAATCTTTCCCCTCGATTACTATCCATTCTTTTATATCTCCTCTACAAACTAGTCCCCCAGAATCAGGCCAAATCCTCATCTAAAGCCATCGGACCCATATGATCAGATCAACGGGCGCATCAACACGCCCCTTTGGGTCTATATACCCATTTTAAGCAGAGTCATAAAGGCTCTCCCCACAATGGTTTGTACTCTATATATGTATGTAAGTTTACATTCCCAAGGTAACTCAGAGTACAACCTTGGGACACTGACATGAAACTACCCGTTCTAGGGATTAATGGTTATCACATGTTTTTCCCTTCAATAAAGAACGGTGATTAGTCGAATGAATCATGTTCCCTCCTTTTCACAGGAGTTGGCATTCCTCCGCTTTCCCAGAATGAATTCTAGGGAACTCCCACTATGGTAACTCCCTAATAATCCGAGAGTCAAGGAATGTGACCTCCAATTTCATCCCACATTGAAAGGTTCATCGCTACTCGCCCTCACCAATCGTCGTCTCGGCTTTTTCCGATGTAGGGCCACCCCATTCCAACAATGGGATAGATGGAGTGTGGTTATTTGAATCAATAACATACTCTTGTTTCTCACACTTATTATGACTCACATGGGCATATAGACTTGTGATAGTTACAACATCCATATAATCAACCCATCTTGAACTACAATAGCTCTGATTCATGTTCAAACCATGATACATAGGACGCCGACTTGAAGTACCGAGCTCAAAAGATGTGACCTTACAAAATGGTTCACCCAATCATGTCCCCCGAAATGGGAATCTTAATCACATAATCTCTAACCCATCGTGAACTTCGAGAACATTGATTCTTGTTCAAACCAGGATACGTAGGATGCCAGCTTGAAGGCCCAAGCTCAAAAGGGGTGCCCTTCCAAAACGGTATGCCCAATCATGTCCACTCAAATTGGTATCTTCCACACATAAAAACCAACCTGTAATGAAGAATGAGAACTCTTATTCCTATTCAAATGAGGATATGTAGGATGCCTTCTAGAAGGCTCGATCTTAAATGGGGTTCCCTTTCAAATGGGCCGTCCCCAATTAAGCCCACAACAAGGGGCCTCCTCCCATGTTCAAACCTCAACCAAAACAAACTACGTTGGCTCTGATTAATATCCTAAGGGTATGTAGGAAGCCCATATTATGGGCTCTATCACATCATTAAATCATCGTCTATCCCTCCAGGATGACATTAAACTCTATATTTCCTTATTTCATGGCTTGAGTAAACATTGCCTCTATTACATAAAATCCATGTATATCCATGATGGTCCTACAAATCAGGGGTGTCCCATGGATACACACTTCGGTAATAAATCAAGGATTCATGAACATAAGAAAGTGACTTAAATCTATAACAAAGTCCTTGAATATCCAATAATTCCCCCCAAAAATGTGAAATGAACTCGACCTCCCATCCCCTCGACCAATGGAGTCCTTATGTGATGTTGGCCAAATAAGCATCCAACAGCTGACTACATTTGGAAATAAGGTCTATGAATCATGGATGTAGAGACCCGAAGCTTGACGTACATGGAAATTACATTACTTTTTTGGAATACTTAATACATAAGAAAAACAGACACACAAGGACTGTAATAGTTTAGTGTCTTTGGAAACTCGGAATATAAAATTCTAATCATGTTGAAATATCTTCAACAACTCCCATAACAATCTTACCCTTTTTTGTTTCCATACCTAAAAACATTGATTATTTCCAGGGGAAAATAAAAGATAAAAAGGCTGATCTCAAATTCTCAGTAATGGAAAATATATATAACATAAAAAAATACATAAAAATTTGGAAGCAAAAACATGAATATGAAATTTGAACATCAAAATCTTGAGCAAAGACATAAATCGTGGAAGTACGTAAGGCATATATCATAATAGAACATCAACCATGATAAAAATATAATTGGAATAAAACATGTAATTGTGGAAACCATTCAGCACATGTTATGATTTCCATAGTAGCCAAGGCATTAATGCGAAGCCCATCTTAGTGGACAAAGTCCCTTTCTGAATCGAGTTCACTCCTTGTTCCAGTCCTGTAAAACTGAACTGGATTAACTTACCATTCCATCCATGTCTATATCATGATATATAAATCTTTACCCAATGAATTGGAGGGAGATATAGGTCCCACCAATCTCATAATGAAATCATTCTTTCTTGTGCCACAAAATAAACATAAATCATTCATAATAACCCAATAAATTAAATGTGTTTCATAAACATCATCCCATCATCACATAATCCATATAAAAGAAATGGATATAATTTCATAATAAGAAAAGTGAATCCATGTAAATCATAGAGACATTATACATGAAACATACACATATGAAATAATGTCATCTTAGATGAAATATGGTTTTGATAAAACACCTAGAATGAATTCATGAGGAAAATATCCTTTCTTCTTCAAAATCATTTTCTTTTCACAAAATGTAATGGAATTTTAAAAGAAAAGGATTTTGTTGAAAATACTAAAGAAATATTTTGGAAAACGTTTCATGAAAATAAGGCTTTATAAAATCGTAAAAATCCGTTCATGTCGTATAAGTTAAAAATAAAATTCTCCTCATACTTTTGTCGGAAAAGTCAAAATGTACCTTATATGGTAACCAAAGGAATGATTCCATTCATACAATGTGGTAAAAAGTCAATAAAGGGTTAAAATGAGTTTAAAAATTCATGGAAGAATAGTACATATTTTATGAAAACATTTTTAGAAAACATGGTCATGGATGATAAACGTAACCCCAGTAAATACTTACGTATAAGCAATCACGAATAAAAAATGAGATTGAACATTTATCCCTTACCTTAGGTCTGATATGCATCATACGTATCTGAACCTCCTATATAATTATTTAAATAATTTAATTGATTTATTACATAATCATATTCATTGTTATGATATCATATATGGTTCACTTATTACTTTATATTACCCGTTCTTTTGTAAATTCCATGTTAAAGAGCGTTTTGGGTAAAATTGTTTCATTTGTCGTCCGTGTTTTGACTTGTAATTATTCATATGATTACATAGATCATGATTACGTAATTACAGAATATAAAAAATGATTTATATATAATATATATTCAGAATATACATATATATAATAGATCGATAAATGGAATGAAATACACCGTTCATGGAGACGATAGGTCGTACGTACGCATGAACGTTGTTTTCGTTTCCTCATTGAATTGAAAATAATTAATTAGAGAAAATACATATATATAAACATTAATCCCGTAGAATTATTGTTTAATATATTTCATTATTATTCATTATATAAACATTATCATCATTCATGTATGGTTAACATGGATAATGAATCTTATCGCGTCGTGGAGAGGGTAGTCCGTACGTACGCACATGCAATGATATTGTTCCCATAATTATTGAATAGAATTGGAGTGGATGGTATAATATATCGGAATCCGTATGATGTTATAATGACCATATATAGTTATTCTTTACACCATTATACCCATCCATGTAAGGTGTTGGTGGAAAACATATTTCACCACGGCATGGAGACGATATTCCGTACGTACGCACGCGTGGTGATTTCGTTTTCCATAGGATGGATAGATGGTGAAATAGGGTTTTTTAATACTTATAATAACATATCAGTATATTATTAATACTGATGTTATTACTTCATAATGAAATAACTAAATAATAAGAAGTGGAAGAAGAAATAAAGTTGAAAGAATCGGTAACAGACATTACCTCTTCTTTGAAGCGTCTCTTTGAGACCTCCTCTTAGGGCACTAAAGATGGTCTTTGAAGAAGACCAGAACCTCTAAGATGCTTATATGGAAGTGGAAAAGATAATTTGGCAGGGTTTGTCTGATCTTGAAGGCTTAAAGTGCTGTGAGGAAGAGAGGGAGGAGGTGCCCTTTTATAAGGGAGGAGAGGGGCACCTTTGGAAAAACGAAAAATATTATTTTATTATAAAGTCATATTCGTTTTCTAATAGCTCCAAATTGATTTATTTTTAAGATAATGTGAGGATCTGTCTAAATACTATCATCCAATAGAATTTAGGCACGTATAGGTTTCTATTTTAACCTTATCATTTATATTTAACCTTAAGTTACATAATTTTACTTTTACCGTGTCTTCTTTTTTTCTTACACTATAAGGTTAATAAACTAACAATAAAAAGCTAAATGAACCCCAAGTTGTTTATTATTAATATATATAACCTTATCTAAGTCATTTTTATGAACCGTAGATTTTTAGGAATAAAATAACAATTAATAATATAATATTTGTTTTAATAACTATTTTATGTCAATTTTGACACTATTTGGTAATTGATTTTTGTGAAAATTATAACAAAATGATTAGTTCGAAATGAAGTTAATTAAATCAATACTAAAATGTCTTATTAACCTATAAAATTAGTGGAATTCATAAAAATCCTCAAATTACATTTATTTGGGTATTTATAACATCAATTATGTCGATATTTCATTAATAAGATAATTATTGCATCGTCTTTGTGTCAAAAATAAATTAAATTATTTAATGTCTAAAATTTATAAATAAAATATAATTACGTATTAAATCCTTTTATCTTTCTAATGAATATTTATAGTCGAATTTATCTTATGTATAACCCTATATTAAAAATGATTTACTTTTTAAACATTGATTTTAACTATTTTAACTCTTCTTTAAATAAATTAATATTAAATATCCTAATATAATACAAGTGGGCCTAAATAGTCATATTTTATTCCTAAGGTTGTTTTTGGAAGAATTACACTTTTCCAATTGAATTAGGACAGGTTTTAGGGTAATGATAATATCATTTTTACCCTTAATTACCCTATTTACTTTTAACCGTGGTAAATAAAAGTAAAAAGTTACTATTCACCAAAAAATATTTTAATCTTATTGAACGACATTTTAGTCCTTGATATTAATCTTGTCTCTCGGATTTTCAATATTCAATTCACAGAAGTGGTAATATTTCATTTAAATGAAAAAGTCAGTTTTTTATCTACCACTAAGTGGTTTCACTATTCATCAAAAATTGACGTTTTTAAGCAAAATACCAAAAATCCAGACTAAGCATTATTTGATATTCTGAATTCAAAATTGATGTCTATTTTTCAAAATTCAAAACATAGAAGTGGCATTAATTAATTTTAAAATTATTTCCCGTTATCAAAATAAATAGCGTGTTTTTAAGAAACAATAACTATCAAAAGATTGATACTTGTTTATATCCAATTTCAAAGTGAAATTTATTCCAATGACCAAAATTGGATTAAATGGTAAAAATATATTCTAATTATACTTTAAAACCAAATAAAAAATAATCTAACCCTATAAATTATTGTGATGAAAAAAGTTTTTTTTAATTAAATATTGCGTGTTTTTACTATTCATTAAAATATGAAAGTTATCAGAATAATATGAAAAATTTATCCAAAGTAAATTTTTATATTCTGATTCCAAAGAAGAATTTTATTTTGACAAATTTAACTTATAGACATGTCAAAAACAAGATTTAAGGTGGGTGCGCCATCAAAAGGCCACAAAACTACATTTTTTTAAAAATACTTATTTTACACGAAAAATTGATTTTGTTCTCATACCATGTTCTAGAAAATGTGTAATATGAATAATAATGTTATAAAATTAAAAGGTTAGTTGATACTATTCATAACGGTTTGTTCATAATAATATTATAACCATATATTGTTGTTTAGTGAAACCTGGTATTGCGTACAACACACGCTATCAAGGAAAGTCGTGATTGCGTGTAATGCAAGCCAAGTCAGGGTTGCGTGTTGTGAAAGACTCCTCTGTTGTTTCGTATAACATAATCCAACCATATTTCATTTATACATTGAATATATATACATATTTATATGTATACACTTAATGTTTCATATAATAACTACTATCAAAATTGTGTGTAACATGATCCAAGAATAGTGTTGTGTATACTGCAAGCTCATACGGTGTTGCATATAGAACAAGGTATTATTGTTGTAGCATACAACACAAGACATCAATGATATTAAAAGAATATGTTTCATAAAATCTCGGGGTGTTACATTCTACCCCCCCTTAAAATTAATTTTTCCCTCGAAATTCATCGGGGTTTAAATCGTTTACTATTTATAGAAACCCACATCGTAAAAAGGAATACTAAAACTTAATTTTAAAAATAAAGTATGAAATGTAATGATTATCCAAAGAAACTCATCATTGGGTTTCCATATAGGAGAACATAGGTGAAAATATGGATATGGAAGAAAAATCTAACCATCAAGTTCTGATGGAGAGTGGTAGAGAACATGGCTATGAAAAAACCGTCAATCACAAAGCCATAGATTTGTTATGATCTAAGGTACCATCTGATTCATCGGATATAAGGGAACTAGGACAACATTTTTGGTTTTCAAGATCATTTCAATAAAGTTGTTGAAATTAGAATTAGAAGAAATACTTTCATGATTTTCGTACAGTCTCACTATTGTTCGTTCTTTGGACAATTTCCACTTCATCTCTTAAAGAAATGAAGTTGAATTTGTCATTCGTGAAGTGTTAGCAGATCATGTTATAGAATGATGGGTCATTCCATCTGTCTCAAAAAAAGGTTATAAAATTTATCAAAAATACATAAGTCCATCTATAGTGAGATTAATCATATATGGTTCCCAAAATAGACTTATACTTCATATATCATACTGCTTAATATAATAAAACTAGTTTCAAATAAACAGGGACTTCCTGTAGGCCAGTGGTAGGTGATAAAGGCCAGTCCCACTTCGGTTGTGGGTTCGATTCCCACAGCCTTGTCCTACGTGAGGGGATGTCGCCCGTCCTGCAGGTTTTCCTATTTCTAAAACTACATTACTATAACATCCCAAAAATAATATCGAAAAAACTTCCATCCTTAAACAATACTAACTTATGTCCAACATAATCCATTCCATTCTTTAGGCTTATCCATAATACTGCAGTCCACTCTCATATTATAGTGAAAACGATTATCAGAGATTTCATATAACAAGAATGTTAATACCATCGGTGATCCCCATATATCATAAGATATGACTTGTTGGTCACATTCCAAACATTCGAAGGACTTAATCATGTATTCTATTGAAAAATGAATACCCATTGAATCTTAGTGAAAACATGAGTGCTATCAAAAGTTGACTCTTTCCACAGACCAAAGCCCCAAAATTCTATATACTCAAACCATGATATAACTATTTCCTTATATCAGTCATGAGCACATGAATACTGTCAAACATTTCATTTTCTCCTTATCCCTTCATTATGCGCATAATCTAACACCCCAAGATTTCATAGTGTGTTATTTCTTCAAAATAATTCAATAACTTACAATACACACAACACCGAGTTCAATCACACCATGACTTACCAAAAAAGCCATTCAAAAGAGGTTATGAATAGTATTAACTAAATTTTAACCTTTATATAATCCTTATAGTTTTAGAATCCATATTATGAGTTTCATAGACATAATGCAAGAACAGATTCATTTTCAGTATTGCACTTTTATCAACTTTTAATAGTGAATCCTTTTTAAATACAATATTTTAAACTTTTTGACTAAATGGGGACATCAAAAATTTAAAATGAAACATCCCAAGCTTCCACGGTATGCTTTCCTTTGAATAATGCAATGGCGTGCATTGTACGCAACTTTGAGATTCTAACACACCACAACCAATCAAACTAGTCGTTATGAATAGTAATACCTACCTCTTAAAATTTTATAAATTTTATCTCTCAAAATAGACTTCATTTTTGGATCCGGAGTATCGAATTTATCCTAAGGTGAAATTTTGGTATTTTCGGATAACTTTCATATTTTGATGAATAGTGAAAATTACTAAATTTTAATTAAAAACGACTTTTTTAATCAAAATAATTAATAGTGATAAATTATGGATTTGAGTGGTTTTAAAGTATATTTAGAATATATTTTTACCATTTAATATAATTTTGGTCATTGGACATAATTTTACAATTAAACCGGACATAAACAACTGTCAATCTTTTGATAGTTATTATCTCTTAAAAACACGCTTTTTGTTTTAACAACGGGAATTAATTTTAAATTAATTTCTTCCACTTCTGTGTTTTGAAGTTCGAAAAATGTATTAAATATTTAGAATCAGGTTGTTCAAATTGTGTAAATAGGTAACTTTTATTTTTAGACATTTGGAATAATTACTGCGGTAAATATTTTATTTACCATGGTTAAGGATAAATCTGGTAAATAAGGGTTAAAAATAATATTATAATAATAATAAATTACCCTAAAATGTGTCCTAGCCTTATTTTTTGATACATGTTCGACAATAGGAATCTTTGGGTCGATTGTGGGACCACATGGATCCACTTGTAGGTGATAGGGACACTTTATTTTAATTAAGTTAAAATGAATACAAAAATGACACAGGCATTTATCTTTTAGCAAAACAATTTTTACATAGGGTTATATATGTTGGATTTTAGACTATAAATATTCATTAGAAAGATAAAAATATTTCCTACATAATGATATTTTATTTATAATTTTTAGAAATTAAATAATTTAATTTATTTATGACACAATGATGATGCAGCAATTCCCATTATAGTGAAAATTTAAAATAATTGATATTATAAATACCCAAATAAATATAATTTGAGACTTTTTATGAATTAAAATAAATTTATAAGTTAATATGCCATGTTATTATTGATTTAATTAAATTCTTTCGAAGTAATCATTATGTTATGAGTTTCACAAAAATCAACTATTGAATAGTGTCAAAATTGACATAAAAGAGTTTTTAAAACAAATATTTTATTATTAATTGATATTGAATTCCAAAAAATCTAAGGTTCGGCCAAGAGACTTATATCATGATATGTTTATCATTAATGGACCAATTTTGGGTCTCTTGTATGTATATGGTAAGTTTATTAACCATATAATATAAAAATACAAAGAGACATTGTAAAAGTGAAACTAATTAACTTAGAGTTAATACTAAAAGATAAGGTTAATATAAGTACCCAAACCTGTCCAAATTCTATTGGCTGAGTTGTTTTAGACTCATCACCACCTTAAACTTTTAATGATCAACTTTTGAGCCATTAGAAATCGAATATGAATTTATTATAAACTAATATTTCTAGCTTTTCCAAAGGTGCCCCTCACCCCTCTTATAAAAGGGCACTCTTCCTTCTCATTTCTTCACACCTTCAAAGCATTTTAGATCAACCAAACTCTGCCCAAATACTCTCCCACCTTCCCTCAATACAACCTAGAGGCCTTAGTTTGATCCAAAATCCAACCTAAGGAGCCCTTTTGATCCAATCAAAAGGAAGAACCTGAAGAAGAGGTAATGATTTCACCACCCTTTTCCAAGTTCCTTTCTTCTTCCACTTCTTCTTCCTTTGTTATTACCATTATAAAATAATAAGTCCAGTATCATATATATACTGTGATGTTATTATAAATATGGTACAACCATATTCAGTATTCTGTCCACCATTTGAATAACATGTCACCATACGTGCGTACGTACGGCTTACCGTCTCCACGTCGTGGTGTAATTGTTATTCAATATATTATTATTTGGATGGGTATAATAATGATGTGTAACTCATGAAAATAATAAATATAACATGTTAATTATTCTGTATATATGATATACTATCCAATTATATATTATTTTTATATCAAAAGAATGATATTGTCACTCGTGCGTACGTACAGACTACCGTCTCCACGAACGCGATGAGATTCATTCTCCATCATATCCATTCAAGTATAATTATCATTTGATGATTTAAAAATAATGTTTAAGGACTTGATATCATTATGTATATGAATAAGATACAACCTATCCAAGACAAACATGGCTTACGTAACAAAACATATAAAATAAAACGAGTAAGTTAACACCCGAAATGACGATAATACTAAGATATTATTAACAAAGCAATGTTAAAAGATCATATATGATATCATATTAATATATATGATTCTTATATAATTTAATAACTATTATTTCACCATTATACAGGAGGTTAACCTACCCCAACCAAGGAAAAGTACAAGGTAATGGTTTATTTCACAATCTCTTCATTATCCGGGGTTGTTTATTCGACCATTAATCAGCTTCACCTTCCAAACTATATACTACTATGATGACTTTATCATGTTCAGAACATTGAAGAATTGAAAATATCTTTTCAGTGGTATTGATCCATTGTTTAGTAGCAAGTGGATCAGAAGACCCACTGAAATAAGGTGGATGTTGCCTCATGAAGGACTCGATAGAATATTGTTCCCTTCTCTGCTCATTTGGAAGTCCATAATTCTTCATAGCTTGTTTAAGTATAGCAATAATATTTTTCACTCCATCTCCCATAACATTTGTTTGTTAAAGAGGAAAATCATTGCATTGTCCATTGCATTGATCAACACGGTTCCTTCGGGTTCCAGCCATCGTCTAAAACCCAAAAAGAATAGTGTGAGAGGCAAAAATCATGCTAGGGAAAACAACATAATAAAGGGGGAGTACATTCAATATCTAACCTCTTAGGTTTAATTCTATGATCGTTAACGTAATTCTAAGACTATAACCTATACTTATACTTAACCTTAGAAACATCCCTAGACATACCTTCGAAATATCTCTAGGGATCTCACTAAAGTTATCGCATCCTAGTTTACAAAGGATGACTAAACCTTTCCTCTGATACCAACTGTAGAGACCCGAAGCTTGACGTACATGGACATTACATTAATTTCACGAAATACTTAACACATAAAAAAAACAAACACACAAGGACCGTAATAGTTTAGTGTCTTTGGAATCACGGAATATAAACTTCTAATCATGTTGAAATATCTTCAACAACTGCCATAACAATCTTCCCCTTTTTGTTTCCTTACCTAAAACCTTTCTTTATTTCATGTGGAAAATAAAACATAAAAAGGGTGATCTCAAATGCTCATTAAGGGATAACATAGATTACATATAACAATCCAGAAACATTTGGAAGCAAAAACATGAACAAGAAATTTAAACATCAAAATCTTGAGCAAAGACAAAAATTGTGGAAGTACGTAAGGCATATATCATAATGGAACATCAACCATGATAAAAATATAATGGGAATAAAACATGTAATTGTGGCAACCAATCAACACATGTTATGATTTTTATAGTATCCAAGGCATTGCTGCCAAGACCATCTTAGTGGACAAAGTCCCTTTCTGAATCGAGTTCACTCCTCGTTCCAGTCTTGTAACACTGAACCGGATTAACTTACCGCTCCATCCATGTCTATCTCATGAGATATAAATCATTACCCAATGCATTGGAGGGAGATATAGGTCACACCCATATCATAATGAAATCATTCTTTCTTGTGCCACAAAATAAACATACATCATCCATAATAACCTAATAAATAAAATGGGTTTCATAAACATCATCTCATCATCACATAATCCATATAAAAGAAATGGATATCATTTCATAACAAGAAAATTGAAACCATGTAAATCATAGAGACATTATACTTGAAACATACACATATGAAATAATTTCATCTTAGATGAAAAATGGTTTTGATAAAACACCTGAAATTAATTGATGAGGAAAATATTATTTCTTCTTCAAAATCATTTTCTTTTCACAAAATCTAATGGAATTTTAAAAGAAAAGGATTTTGTTGAAAATAGTCAGGAAATATTTTGGAGGAAGTTTCATGAAAATAAGGCTTTATAAAACCGTAAAAATCCGTTCACGCCGTATAAGTTAAAAATAACATTCTCCTCGTACTTTTGTCAGAAAAGTCAAAATGTACCTTATATGGTAACCAAAGGAAAGATTCCATTCATACAATGTGGTAAAAAGTCAATAAAGGGTAAAAATGACTTTAAACATTCATGTAAGAATATTAAATATTTTATGAAAATATTTTTAGAAAACATGGTCATGGATGATAAACGTAACCCCAGTAAATACTTACGTATAAGCAATCTCAGAAAAAATGAGATTGAAAATTTATCCCTTACCTTAGGTCCGATATGCTTCGTACGTATCTGAACCTCCTGTATAATGATTTAAATAATGTCATTGACTTATTACAGAATCATATTCATTGTTATGATATCATATATGGTTCACTTATGACTTTATATTACCCGTTCTTTTGTAAATTCCATGTTAAAGAGCATTTTGGGTAAAACCGTTTCATTTGTCGTCCATGTTTTGACTTGTAATTATTCATATGATTACATAGATCATGATTACTTAATTCTAGAATATAAAACATGATTTATATATAATATATATACAGAATATACATATATATAATGGATCGATAAATGGAAATAAATACACCATTCATGGAGACGGTAGGTCGTACGTACGCATGAACGTTGTTTTCATTTCCTCATTGAATTGAATGGAATTAATTGGATGACATACATATATATATATACAAAAATATAGTAGAATTATTATTTAATATATATTTTTATTATTCATTATATAAACTTTATGATCATTCATGTATGGTTAACATGGAGAATAAATCTCATCGCGTCGTGGAGACGGTAGTCCGTACGTATGCACCAGCGATGATATCATTCCCATAATTAATGAATAGAATTGGAGGGGATGGTAAAATAAATCAGAATCTTTATGATGTTATAATAACCATATATAGTAATTATTTACACCATTATACCCATCCATGTAATGTGTTGGTGGAAAAACAGATTTCACCACAGCGTGGAG
The DNA here is from genome assembly GCA_963277665.1 of Viscum album. Lineage (NCBI taxonomy): Eukaryota > Viridiplantae > Streptophyta > Magnoliopsida > Santalales > Viscaceae > Viscum > Viscum album. The sequence goes on from OY728157.1 coordinate 797,691,494, forward strand.
ACGGTATTCCATATGTACGCACGCATGGTGATTTTGTTTTCCGCAGGATGGATAGATGGTGAAATAGGGTTGTTTAATAATTATAATTACATATCAGTATATGAGTTATACTGATGTTATTACTTCAAAATGAAACAACTAAATAAGAATAAGTGGAAGAAGAAATAAAGTTGAAAGAATCAGTAACGGACATTACCTCTTCTTTAAAACTCCTCATTGAGACCTCCTCTTAGGGCACTAAAATTGGTCTTTGAATAAGACCAGAACCACTAGGATGTTTCTATGGAAGTGGACAAGAGAATTTGGCAGGTTTTGTCCCAGCTTGAAGGCTCAAAGTTGTGTGAGGAAGAGAGGGAGGAGGTGCCCTTTTATAAGGGAGGAGAGGGGCACCTTTGGAAAAACTAAAAATATTATTTTATTATAAAGTAATATTCTGTTTTTAATAGCACCAAATTGATTTATTTTGAATCTAATGTGGGTATGGGTCAAACTACTCTCATAAAATAGAATTTAGACAACTTTAGGTTTCTATTTTAACCTTATCATTTAGATTTAACCTTAAGTTAAATAATTTTACTTTTACCATGTCTTCTTGTTTTCTTACACTATAAGGTTTATAAACATACTATAAAAAGCCAAAATAACCAAAAGTTTTTTATTATTAATATATAAAACCTTATCTAATTCATTTGGACGAACCTTATATTTTTAGGAATAAAATAACAATTAATAATATAATATTTGTTTTAAAAACTATTTTATGTCAATTTTGACACTATTTGGTAATTGATTTTTGTGAAACTCATAACAGAATTATTAGTTAGAAAAAGGTTAATTAAATCAATACTAACATGTCATATTAACCTATAAAATTAGTGTAATTCATAAAAAGCCTCAAATTACATTTATTTGGGTATTTATAACATCAATTATATCAATATTTCAGTAATAAGATAATTACTGCATCATCTTTGTGTCATAAATAAATTAAATTATTTAATGTCTAAAAATTATAAATAAAATATAATTATGTAGTAAATATTTTTATATTTCTAATTAATATTTATAGTAGAATTTATCTTATGTATAACCCTATATTAAAAATGATTTACATCTTAAACATTGATTTTAACTATTTTAAGCCTTCTTTAAATAAATTAATATTAAATGTCCTAATCTAATCCAAGTGGGCCTAAATGGTCATATGTTATTCCTAAGGTATTGTTTGGTCTAATTAAACTTTTATAATATATTTAGGACATGTTTTAGGGTAATAATAATATCATTTTTACGCTTAATTACTCTATTTACTTTTAACCGTGGTAAATAAAAGTAAACAGTTACTATTCACCAAAAAATATTTTCATCTCATTGAACAAAATTTTAGTACCTGATATTAACCGTGTCTCTCGAATTTTCAAAATTAAATTCAAAGAAGTGGTAAATTTTCATTTAAATGAAAAAGTCGGTTTTTTATCTACCACTAAGTGGTTTCACTATTCATCCAAAATTGAAGTTTTTCAGAAAAATACCAAAAAATCTGCCTAAGAATTATTTGATATTCTGAATTCAAAATTGATGTCTATTTTGGAAAATTCAAAACATAGAAGTGTCATTAATAAATTTTAAAATTAATTCCCGTTATCAAAACAAATAGCGTGTTTTTGAGAAACAATAACTATCAAAAGATTGATACTTGTTTATATCCAATTTCAAAGTGAAATTAATTCCTATGACCAAAATTGGATTAAATGGTAAAAATATATTCTAATTACACTTTAAAACCAAATAAAAAGATAATCTAACAATATAAATTATTACGATGAAAAAAGTTGTTTTTAATTAAAATATAGCATGTTTTTACTATTCATTAAAATATGAAAGTTATCAGAATAATATGAAAAATTTATCCAAAGTAAATTTTTATATCCTGATTCCAAAGGAAAATTTTATTTTTTCAAATTGAACATATAGACATTTAAAAAACAAGATTTAAGGTGGGTGCGCCATCAAAAGGTGGCAAAACTACATTTTTTGAAAAATACGTATTTTACTCGAAAAATTGATTTTGTTCTCATACCATGTTCTAGAAAATGTGTAAGATGAATAATAATTTTATAAAATTCAACATATAATTGATACTATTCATAACGGTTAGTTCATAATAATATTATAACCATATATCGTTGTTTAGTGAAACCTGGTGTTGCGTACAACACACGCTATCGAGGAAAGTCATGATTGCCTGTAATGCAAGCCAAGTCAGGGTTGTGTGTTGTGAAAGACTCCTCCATTGTTTCATATAACAGAATCCATCCATATTTCATTTATACATTGAGTATATATATATATACTCAATGTTTTGTAGAATAACTACTATCAAAATTGTGTGTAACATGATCCAATAATAGTGTTGTGTATACTGCAAGCTCATACAGTGTTGCGTATAGCGTAAGGTAATCTTGTTGTAGCATACAACACAAGACATCAATGATATTAAAAGAATATTTTTCATAAAATATCGGGGTGTTACAATGGATACCAGGGTCATTGGGTTTTTCTGGATCTATGAATAAACCCATTTGCGACCATCCAAGGAAGTCAGATCCTAAGAGGACTGATTTCACCAAAACATAACCCCATAAAATATCCAAATGGAAAAATTTTACTGTGGAATCTTCTTCATGATGTGTAAGGGATAAACAACCCAGTCCCCATGTGGAAAATCTAGTTCCACCAAAAGAATAATGACATGGATTGGGTTGAAATAAATATGGCGACAAGAAACTCTCTACAATAACGGAAGAATGATTATCACCCATCAGACCATTAATTGCATTTTCCTCAAACCCATAAACACCCCATATGAAAACCCTACTTTTTATTACAACTTAAACATGATTTATTAAATAAAACATCACTTGATTCAACAAAGAAGATCGAGAGGTTTAGTGTCTTTGGGGCTTAGGATCATTACATAAAAACTTAAAACATGATATAAAACAACTTTATTGAAAACTTCCTTTACAAGCCCACTACATTCCCTCGTACTTAGCATTGCATCGGATAACCAGAGGGCATGCATAAGAAAAGGGTGATCTAAAAATCCCTATAAGGGAGTACACATGGAATAACATGAGGAGTAAAATACATGTTAGACAATATGCATATCAATAGAGCATAAGAAAAACGTGAACATTAAGGCATGATAAAGCATGATAATCATAATGTGGTAATGTGGCAACAACACTTAACATGGAATTAGCATTATCCAAAGCCCATTGCACATGGAGCATGAGTAAATCCACATTGCACATAAAGCACGAGTAAACCCTCGTTGCACTTGAATTAGCATGAGTCAACACTCATTGCACATGACGTATCATGATACTATACCTTACCCAATGCATTGGAGCGCTATAAGGGCGCACCCTTCTTAAAAATTTCATTTCATGCATAAGTTTGCCACATGGATCATAAAACATGGGTTCATAAAACATAATCATTTATTCCATGATAAATGAATGTGGAATTCATACATGAAACATTATAATCAATATGTAAATGGTCATAAAGGTGAATACCCTTGATGGAGAAATGGGCATGGTATTCACTACACAATAACATTGGCTTAGAAAATCGGTGTGATTTCAGCAGCGTAACGGCGTGACATAAGAATTCATAAAAATGCTTAATGATGGAGAAAGGGGTTCCTCATCATATTTAAATGTAATTTACAGTAATTAGGTCATATAGATACATGTCCCAACAATTTAAATGGAATTTATATTCATGATACAAAAGTATTGCTTGAATGTAAAATAGGAGAGAGAAGTTCCTTTCGGAATTTCGGCATAGTAACAGGTGTACACTGGAGGAATTTAATAAGAGAGAAAGGGGTCTACCATAATTCAAACAATAAGAGGGAATTATGGTGTAGGTGTGAAACCATACCCCAACATTAATAATTGAAATTAAAAGGGCAATACAACTAAAAGAAAATTGACAAAAATGAGAATGGAAGAAAAAACCCTTACTTGGAAGTGTGCTTCCAAAGGCTAGAGAGAGGCTTGTGAGAGACTTCTTGGGAGCTTGGGGAACCTTGGGAGGATTCTAGAGAGAGTAGGGCATAGTTTTGACGAACTTCAAGGGCTTTGAGTGAGGAGGAAATGGGAGCTTGGGTGTGTTTATATAGGAAAGGTGAGGGAATTCTTTATTATTTAGGTTTGGGACCCCTTATATTAAATTAATCCAAACAAAAAACAATATCCAGGTTTTTGCCCATGGTTTTTTGAAAAGTAAAGAGGAAAAAATTATTTTCTAAGGCCAAAGTCCGAACTTCTTAAAATAATAAGGTTGCTTATGTGGAGGTGAGTCACACTCCCATGGAAATTAATTTAAAAAGGAAAAGTGTTGAATAAGTCTTAAGGGGTTCATTAATGCTTTGAAATATAAGTCAAACAAACCCAAAATCACTTTATTTTAATGGTAAAACATATATTGGCCGAACAAAAATCTTATAGTATTTTATTACATCACTATTGGGTCATTATGATGTCATAAAACACATTATATATTTAAACGGTATTTAATTTTTACCCAAAAAATTTGACGCTCTGAAAATTATGAAACATTCACCGTTGGATAATTTAAATGTCCTAATTCTAGAAATGACATTTATTTTATCTAAATAATTTTCTAAATATGTTAATTTTCACTTTTAAAATAAAAACCGACATTTATCGAAAATTCACGGGTTTTGAAAATAATGGCTTTCAAACCTTAATAAAAAAATTAATTGCATTCATAAAATTATAATATCATTTATATTTAATAAAAACTAATTTAATAATAATATTTTTATTTTATTAATATATTATTTAATTCAAAAATTAGTTAATTTAATAAATTAGAATTCTTAATTAAATAATAACTAAAAACACCATTTGTACTTTAAAAACTATTTACAATGTATCAAAAATGACTAGAAATAATATTCATTATTATATAAAAAAATAATGTACATGAACATAGTACTACTTGTTTGTTACATAACCTATTAAGACAACTGCATAATACCTAAGGGCAAGGTGTGTGATGGTGACAGACTCTTGGGGTGGCTCAGATAACATCGCCCGAGTGGTAATTTCAATCAACTTCCACATTTCCCGTAGACGGTCACGTTCGAGCTTGACATGATGAAGCTCAGCTTGGGCTTGGTCAAGAGCGAAGCCCAAGGAGGCCCCCTCTTTTCCGAGCTCCGACAAATGTGCTTCGTATGGGGAAATTCTACTGGATGAGGCCATCGCTTCCTTTGTCTGAGTAAATTGGATTTATTAAAGTCCTATGTTTATACTAATCATGTGATCACTATTCAACAGCTATATTAGAAACGGTCAAAATTCTTAATATAAAACCAATTAAGTTGACACTTTATATAAACATAAAGAGACATTTAATTAGATCAAGAGAGATTTCCATTAATGAAACTTTGGGTCGTTACAATATTCCCCCCTTAAGAAATTTTGCCCTTGAAATTTTCTTTTTCCCACACTAAAACAAATGTGGGTAACTCAGCTTCATCATATCCTCCGATTCCCAAGTTGCTACTTCAAACTGTTGGTTTCTCCACAACACCTTGATGAGGGACATTGTCTTATTTCATAGAACTGTTTCTCTACGATCTACGATCTTCACAGGTTTCTCCTCATAAGAAAGATCATCTTCCAATTTTACCACCTCAGAAGAGAGTACATGTGAAGGGTCCGGTATGTAATTTCTTAAGAGGGATACATGAAAGACGTCATGTACTTTGTCCATAGTAGGTGTAAGTGCTAGTCGATAGGCCACAGCCCCGAGACGGTCAAGATTCTCGAAGGGGGTGATGTACCTTGTACTTAACTTCCATTTCTTTCCAAACCTCATGACCTTATTCCATAGAGATTTGCGTAGAAACACCATGTCTCCAACTTTAAACTCAAGGTCTCGTCGACGATTATCTGCATAACTCTTCTGTCGACTCTAGGCTACCTTGATATGTTGTTGGATGTTTTTCACCTTCTCCACCATTTCTTCGACCATTTCTGGTCCAAGAAGATTACGTTCACTGACCTCCTCCCAACATGCTGGTGTTCTGCACATTTTTTCATACAAGGCTTCATGTGGTGCCATTTGGATGCTCGAGTGGAAACTGTTATTATAAGAGAACTCGACCAGAAGAATATGTTGATCCCATACTCCTTTAAAGTCCATTGAGCATGCTCTTAACATATCCTCAAGTTTTTGGATAGTCCGCTCGGATTGGCCATCAGTTTGAGGACGATAGGCCATACTGAAGTTCAGTTCAGTATTCAGATCTAGTTGAAGACTCTTCCAAAACATAGAGGTGAATCTTGGATCTCAGCTATACACAAAAGATAGAGGTACTCCATGCAACCTTACAACTTCCCTAGTATATATATGTCCCAGTTGATCCAATGATAAATCCTCCCGAATAGCAATGAAGTGTGCAGTCTTTGTAAGATGATCCACAACAACCCAGATTGCATTATTGCCTTTGGATGTCCTTGGAAGTCCGGTGACAAAGTCCATGGTGATGTTCTCCCTTTCCCATTCTATTATGGGCAATGGTTGCATCATCCCCTTAGACTTCTGCCTCTCTGCCTTCACCTGCTGACACACCAGGCACTTTGATGTATATTCCACGATCTCATTCTTCATATTATCCCACCAAATGTTTTCTAGGAGATCTCGATACATCTTTGTGCTCCCTGGGTGAATAGAGAAATTTGAACTATGTGCATCATCCAAAAGTTCCTTCTTCAGCTCCGGACTTGATGGAACACATAGTCTTTTCCCAAACCGCACAATTCCTTCTTCATTAACATTAATCTCTGAGGATTTCCTTTTTTTGATAGCTTTCACTTTTTCTTGAATTACCACATCATCCTTTTGAGTATCCTTTAAACTTTCCAAAAGAGATGGTTGAGTAATCATTTGTGAAAGGATTGATGATGTTCCCTTCTTTATGATTCCCACGTCCATTTTATAAAGTCTAAGAAGATTGGATCCTTCTCAATTCTCATCATTGATAGAATTGTTGGGTCCTTTCTACTTAGGGAATCTGCCACCTTGTTCGGTTTCCCAGGGTGGTAATGTATTGAACAGTCATAATCCTTGATGAGATATATCCATATTCTCTTGCGCATATTAAGCTCTTTTTTGTGAATATATATTTAAGACTCTTGTGGTCAGTATATATCTCACATTTCTCTCCATAGAGATAATGCCGCCAAATTTTCAAGGCAAAGATCACTACTTCCAACTCCAGATCATGTGTCGGATAGTTTCGCTCATGGATTTTCATCTGCCTTGGGTCATAGGATATCACTTTATCATTCTAAATCAGCACACGGCCTAAGCACTTCTTTGAAGCATCACTGAATACCACAAAAAGTTCCCCACTTGTGGGAAAAGTGAGCACAGGTGCAGTGATAAGCCTCCTTTTCAACTCCTTGAAGCTTTCTTTGCATTCATCGCTTCAAGAAATCATTACTCCCTTCCGAGTTATCTTGGTAAGAGGGTTGGAAAATTGTGATAAATTCCTCACAAATCGTTGATAATATCCAGCTAACCCTAAGAAGCTATGGATATCCGTTACCGATGTTGGTCTCGGCCATCCCTCAATTGCATCTGTTTTAGAGGGGTCCACAGATATCCCATTGCTTGTGATGATATGGCCCAAGAATGTGACCTCCTTCAACCAGAACTCACACATTCTGTACTTTTCATAGAGCTTTTCCTTGCGTAAAGTCTCTAGTATAGTTTTTAAATGCTCCTCATGATCCTCCTTTGTTTTGGAGTATATTAGAATACCATCTATAAAGACTACCAAAAATTTGTCAAGGTAATCTCTAAAGACTCTGTTCATCATGTCCATGAATATTTCTGGAGCATTGGTGAGTCCGAGAGGCATTACTATGAATTCATAGTGCCTGTACCTTGTCCGAAAAGCAGTCTTGGGTATATCATCCTTTTTCACCCTTACTTGATAATATCCCGACCGCAAGTCCACCTTGGAGAAGTATTGTGCTCCACGCAGCTGATCAAACAATTCATCGATTCTTGGGAGAGGATACTTGTTCTTTATCGTGATTTTTTTAAGTTCATAACAATCGATGCAAAGTCGCGTTGACCCATCCTTCTTCTTGACGAAGAGGACCGGTGCACTCCATGGTGAAGCACTTGGGCGTATAAACCATTTATCCAGATTCTCATGTAGTTGTTTCCTTAGCTCTTCAAGCTCTACAACAACCATTCTATATGGAGTCTTGGATATTGGTAGCACCCCAGGTATAAGTTCAATTAAGAACTCAACATCTCTTCTTGGAGGAAGACCAGGAAGTTCCTTGGGAAATACTTCAGAAAATTCCCTCACAAAAGGCATTTCTTCAAGGATGGTTTCTTCCTTGGACTCAATCATCTGAGACGGATACGCGTGCTCATAAGGAAGTAATATCTATGCTTGAGATGATGGAGTTAAAGGTGATTCATCTTCCTCCTGACACTTGTAAAGAATCTGGGGTCGATTCTTCATATGGAGTGTGATTTCCCTCTCCCGACAATTTATGTTGGATCTATATAAGGAAAGCCAATCCATGCCAAGAATTGCATCAAATTACACTAGAGGGAGTATGACGAGGTTCTCCAGGAAATTCAATCCACAGATTATAATAGCGGAGGACTTATATTCATGGGATGCAATGATTGCCTCATTTTCCGTGCTCACAGACATATTTACTTCCATGATTTGTGGTGGTGCTGGGATTGTTCTACTAAACTTTCGAGATATAAACGAATGTGTAGAACTTGAATCAAAAAGTACGTTCGCTATTCTTGAATGAAGAACTAACGTACCTGTCACCACTTCGTTGTCAGGGTTCACTTCGGCAGAAGTGATGGAAAAATCTCTTCCTTGCTATCTTGGAGGTTGTTCGTTGCCTCCGATAACCCTTGGATTAGGGCACTGATTTCCAAAATGACCAGGTTCTTTGCATTTGTAGCATTGAACAACGCGTTGAGGTTCGAACGGAGCATTCCTCTCCTCTGTTGCAAATGCAGGTCCTTCTTGCCGACAGTTAATAGCTAGGTTCCCTTCTCTTCCACACCTGAAGCATTTTCTCGTCCCCTTAAGGCAATTTTCAGGGTGCTTCGTTCCGCACTTTTGGAAAGTGGGGTTCCGGATCATCTTAGCACCGTTGGATTTATCCATCGGACCACCAACATTGGAGTCCACCTTACGCTTCTTGTCCCCATGATACCCCTGTGATTCCCTGATCTCCATTTCGACCTTGAGGGCACATCAGACAATTTCCTCATAGCTGTCGAAGTCACGGATCGCTATTGCTTTCCGCAAGCTAGGCTTCAGCCCACCAAAGAAGTGGTCAACCTTTCATTCGGGGGTAACGAAAAAGCTGAAAGCGTATCGTACAAGCCCTGTGAAGTTTGCCTCGTACGCTCCAACAGATTCTTCATCTTATTGCTTGAGGGAAAGGAAGTCCCTTTCCATCCTAAGCCAGAGGGTGCGTGGAAAATATTTATCAAAAAACATCTTCCGGAAATCCTTCCATTCCAACACCTCGATCTCCTCCTCGGGCTTCGTATTTTTGATCAACATCCACCATTGATCAGCTTCACCCTCCATACGATAAGCCAGCAGGAGAACCTTCTCTTGTTCAGAACATTGAAGGAATGAGAAGATCTTTTCAATGTAGTTGATCCATTGTTCAGCGATCGTGGGATCGGATGATCCACTAAAAGAAGGAGGCCTTTGTCTCATGAATCTATAGATAGCGACTTGTTCTTTCTTAGTGGGGTTGAACATTCCTCTTGAACCATGTTTCTATTCAAAACTTGTGTTAGATGAGAGAGAAGCATGACAAAGTTAATGATTCCCACTCCCATTGGATTTGGCATCTCATTAGTACAGTCATCACACTGATCTTCACAACGGTTGTTAGCCCGAGTCCTCCTATTACCGGCCATTGGCTGGAATAAAAGGAAAGTCAGGGGTAACACATCAAGGGTAATCCAAAGACAAAAGTTGATGACTTATAATTAAACTTTCATTTCCTTAACTCATGAGTCTATAGGCTTCAATCTAGGCTTTTCTTGATCTACTTTCTGAAGTATATTCTTAGGGGCATTTTTTTTAATTCCCTTAATAAGGGTCTATAACAAACTTGTGAATTTATCAAAACATATCCCCCAAGAGTGTCTTAACCAAGAGTGCAGCAAGGCCCATTGTCGTGCACCAGTTCCCATTCGAGTCTAGCTCAAAGCGGTGTTTTCGGGTTTTACCCCTAGGATACATCTGTGCCAGAGCCGCCTCTACGTGCTCGTATCCAGACAGGGATGTATTTGCTTGATAACACACTTACTCAATACTCACCAAAACTTAGGGATATTTTTATTATACTTAGTCTTGTCTCAAGGGATTTACTAGGGTTTCCTAATCCCAAAAATAACTAAACCTATTTTCTGATACCAACTATGACAACCCTGCTTTTTATTTCAACTTAAACATGATTTATTACATAAAACTTTACTTGATACAACAAAGAATATTGAGAGGTTTAGTGTCTTCGGGGATTAGGATCATTACATAAAAACTTAAAACATGAAATACACAATCTTTATTGAAAACATCCTTTACCTGACCACTACATTCCCTCGTACTTATCATTGCATGGGATAACCTGAGGACATGCATAAGAAAAGGGTGAGCTATAAAGCCCAGTAAGGGAGTACACATGGAATAACATGATGAGTACAATACATTTTAGACAATAGGAATATAAATAGAGCATAATAAAAACATGAACATAAAGGAATGATAAAGCATGATAATCATAACATGGAAATGTGGCAACAACACTTAACATGGAATTAGCATGAGCCAAAGCCCATTTCACATGGAGCATGAGTAAATCATCATTGCACATAAACCATGAGTAAATCCTCATTTCACTTGAATTATCATGAGTCAAAACTCATTTCACATGACGTATCATGATACTATACTTTACCCAATGCATTGGAGCGCTATAAGGGTGCACCCTTCTTAAACATTTCATTTCATGCATAAGTGTGCCACATGGATCATAAAACATCGGTTCATAAAACATAATAATTTATTCAACAATAAACGAATGTGGAATTCATACATGAAACTTTATAATCAATATTTAAATGTGCATAAAGGTGAATACCCTTGATGGAGAAATGGGCATGGTATACACTACACAATGACATTGGCTTAGAAAATCGGTGTGATTTCGGCAACGTAACAGCATGACATAAGAATTTATAAAAATGGTTGATGAGAGAGAAAGGGGTTAGTCATCATATTTACATGTAATTGAAAGTAAGGAGGTCATATAGATACATGTCTCATCAATTGTAATGGAATTTAGATTCATGATACAAAAGTATTGCTTGAATGTAAAATAGGAGAGAGAAGTTCCTTTCGAAATTTCGACATAGTAACAGGTGTACACGGGAGGCATTTAATGAGAGAGAAAGGGGTCTCCCATAATTCAAACAATAAGTGGTAAGTATGGGGGAGGTGCAAAACCATACCCCAATAATCATAATTGAAATTAAAATGGCAATACAACTTAAAGAAAATTGACAAAAATGAGAAAGGAAGAAAAAACCTTTACTTGGAAGTGTGCTTCCAAAGGCTAGAGAGAGGATTGTGAGAGACTTCTTGGGAGCTTGGGGCACCTTGGGGGGATTCTAGAGAAAGTATGGTAGAGGTTGGATGAGCTTCCAGGGCTTTGAGTGAGGAGGAAGTGGGAGCTTGGGTGGGTTTATATAGGAAAGGTGAAAGAATTCTTTATTATTAAGGTTTGGGACCCCTTATATTAAATTAATCCAAACCAAAAACAAACCCATGGTTTTTGCCCATGGTTTTTGGAAAAGGAAATAGGAAAACATTAATTTATAAGGCCAAAGTCCGAGCTTCTTAAAATAATAAGGTTTCTTATGTGGAGTTGAGTCACACTCCCATGGAAATTAATTTAAAAAGGAAATGTGTGGAATAAGTCTTGAGGGGTTCATTAATGCTTTGAAAAATAAGTCAAATAATCCCAAAATCAATTTATTTTAATGGTAAAACATATATTGGCCGAACATAATGCTTATAGTATTTTATTACATCACTATTGAGTCATTATGATGTCATAAAACACATTATATATTTAAACGGTATTTAATTTTCACCCAAAAATTTGACTGTCTCAGATAATTAGGAAAAATTCACCGTTGGATAATTTCAATGTCCTGATTCCAGAAATGAAATTTATTTTATATAAATAATTTTCTAAATATGTTTATTTTCACTTTTAAAATAAAACCCGACATTTATCGAAAATTCACGGGTTCTGACAAAAATGGCTTTCAAACCTTAATAAAAAATTTAATTGCATTCATAAAATTATAAGATCATTTATATTTAATAAACATTAATTTAATAATAATATTATTATTTTATTAAAATATTATTAAATTCAAAATCCTTTAATTTAATAAAATATATTTCTTAATAAAATAATTACTAAAAACAACATTTTTACTTTAAAATCTATTTACAATGTATCAAAAATGACTAGAAATTATATTCATTATTATATACAAAAATAATGTACATGAACATTGAACTACTTATTTGTTACATAACCCCTTAAGACAACTACATAAGATCTAAGGGGAAGGTGTGTGATGGTGACAGACTCTTGGGGTGGAAAAGATAACATCGCTCGAGAGGTAATTTCAATCAACTTCCACTTTTCCCGTAGACGGTCACATTAGAGCTTGACATGATGAAGCTCAGCTTGGACATGGTCAAGAGTGAAGCCCAAGGATGCCACCTATTTTCCGAGCTCCGACAAATGGGCTTCGTATGGGGAAATTCTACTGGATGAGGCGATCACTTCCTTTGTCTTAGTAAATTGGATTTGTTAAAGTCCTATATTTATACTAATCATGTGATCACTGTTCAATGGCTATATTAGAAACAGTCAAAATTCTTAACATAAAACCAATCAAGTTGACACTTTATATAAAAATAAAGAGACATTTCATTAGATCAAGTGGGATTTCCATTAACAAAACATTGGGTTGTTACACCCCACCTCAGAGGTGAAACAAAAAGTGTGAACCCAACATGAATCCTAACCAAGGTGGCAGTTCTACCCCACTCAATCCCCTTCGACTAAAAGAAAATAAACAGTGAAAGGGAACCAATCTGAATTTTTAAACATGCATATTTTCAAGAGATTCTACTTTAATAGGGTTTTATTTTCTATATATTTCACATATATATTTCATGTTCCTGCATAGCAACCCTCAATCCAAATGGAATTCGTAAAACCAATGCAGACACATGCCTTAGTGATCCTGAAGGCGGCGGAGCCCCTATGAAGAGCCGGAACCCCTCGCCTACCCAGCGTCTTCAAGACTGGGTATCCAACATGATGATTAAATAGTAAAACCAAAATGGAACTCTCCCCACATTGGAGGCAATATGAAAATCCATCCAGTCCTCAAAAGTTCACTAGACTCCTCTTCAACCATAGATGGAACCCTAACAAAAGGCAGCCCTGGTGGTCATCTCAACCAGTTTCGAGAGCCTGTCCCCGGAGCGTGGCAACAATTAACCACCTTATATTATGGAGGAAGAGGATTTTGATGTTGATGACTTTATATCTGTTGCACAGGGGTCCTAATAATGGCCCACTACCATACTGTTTCTCCACCAATGTCGGATGAACAACTATCCTTATTCTGAAAAAGATCCTATGTTGATGGAACCTGATGAAGTCCAAAAGAAATGGGCCCCTTGGGCCACCCATCGATGGAAGTAAACATATAATTAAGAACATGGTATCACCCTGATTCCTATGGAGGAACTTCTCTGTAAAAATATGGCAGTATTCAATGGGAAGAAATAAAACTCTACCCCCTCCACTCAAGCCCAACATAGAAATATAGTGGCACAAAACAACAATGTGCACATTCCTGTCAGCTCTCCCCGGTCCCATTGTGAAGAAATAGCAGAAAATTATAGGAAAATTCAAATATATACCAATGAACAAGAATTACCTCATCAAAATAGGAAAACAACCAGCTATTGGAAGAAATAAATACATGCTGATGGATAGCAAGCCCACCATCCAAATTGGGCAGAAAACAAAAACGAGCTGAGTAAAATTTCTCCAAATGCATATCAAGCATGTCTGAAAAATACAGAAACAAGTGAGAAGATGAAAATAAATACTTGTGAATATGAAGTCCACTAGTCAAATATATTGGTAACTAGAGAAGACCACCAGTGGTAGAATCATTTGTCTATCCCGATGCAAGAGAACTACTAGTATATATTGGAAAGAAATGGAGGATCGGAGTAGGCACAAACTCCTACTCCAACATCAGAATAGTTCTTTATACTAGTTCCATCCAAATATTTATAACAACACATCATAGATATTATTGAATATCAGACATCTATTAGAGACCATATCCTCTAAACATTCCAATATATCATTGCATCAGCGGTAAAGGGGATGAACCCGGTGCACAACCAGATTTACTTGAACCGAATGACTTATTCGAACCAAAAAGACATGGACCCTTATATGAAGTTTTTTAACTACAGCAAAAATCCCTGTTCACCCAAAAGAGAGTTCCCAAAAATGAAATTCACCAAAGGCCACTAGAAAATGAAGAGCATATACATGATCTTTCTCCGATGGATTCTTGAGTTCTTGATGCCCTCGAGTATATATCAATAAAATCTCAAGGACCTGTCAGACCATTACCATACTATGGATATGGATGTATCCATTGTGAAGGACCTCCCCATAATGTTTCTACCAATATATTTGAAGGTCCTCCATAGAGTACCCACAAGGGCTTACTCCGTTGGCCAAGAATGATCGACCACAAGAGCATATCTCTTAATTTATGTCAGGTTTGGCCTCCCCTTGACCTGAAGATCATGTATCAAGATGGTCCTCTCATTTCTATCATCTGCCCTAATTTTCCTCTCCATAATATACACTGCAGATGTGATTCTCCCTATAGTCGGATGTTGAGTCATGATGGTTGTCCTTACCATGAGGACAGTCATTGTGAGGGCCCTCCCCACAATGGAAATTGACGTGAAGGATCTCCCCATAGAAAAATCAACCAACGACAAGGTCCTCCCCACATTATAGTACACCTTGAAGGACCTCACTATGATTTACAAAATAGAAATTATCCCAATAGCCACATACCATACTATGATGTTAGTCCCCACCTTCATAAAAACCATCAAGAAGATCCTCCCCTCAGTGGCATCAAGTAGCAAGAAGGTCCTCCCCTCTCTGTAGCCCGCCCTCTAGGGTATACGCCGTAGGGGATTTTCCCACGATCAGGCATCAAGTAGCAATGTTATCCCTTTACATTGTAGTTTTTATTGAAAAGTATCTCCCCATAATCAAAATTCATACTGGCAAGAATACCCTCCCCATGATGGGAAAAATATGAGAAAGTCCTCCTATGCTAAGGCACTCAAAAAGATTGAGTCATACATATAAGACACCCTTTCTATGACCAGTGATATCCTTTTTCTACCAAAGGATGGTCTGGGTCTATGATTATCATCTGAGACACCCTCACATCATTAACATATCAATGAATCTTCTACAAGTCCAGCTGCTTGGAATGAAATTATTCAAAAGCAGTCAAGTTGGGCATATCTAGTAGAATTGTCCCATGAAGAACAATAGTAGGGTATGTTTCTTGTGAGAAGACAACTAGCTAATATTATATACCAATGATGTATTGGCCCAGGACCACTTATCACTTCGATATACCGAGATATTTGTTTGATGAATGTATTTATTACATATGCCTAAATATCTCGATGACTCTTTTCACAATAAAAGAAAAGTTCTTTCCCTCTGATGGGTATGTAGACCACGACAACATATTAGAAGAGCTTCTCTGTATAATTGACCTGGAATACCTCTTGTAAGCATGGATTCCATGATAAAAAAGGCAATAGAAAATCCTCAAAATGTATTGCCTACATGCACTAAAAAAGTTTCATTGCCTCTTCAGCGAAGCCTTGTCTGGGGTTCATATTCAGGGGTGGGGATAACATGGAGCTCTACATTTCATCCCATGACCCTTCCATCAAACATCATTGGAAATGACATCTTAAAATATCATTACTTAAAGGTAGAAATCAAACAAAATTCCAATTCAGGGATGATGGAATACTCAACAAAAACCAACCATAAGTGAGTCTCAAAAGAGTAAGGCCTGATGAAATTGAGGCATCGAAAAACTTCTAATCCAGGAACCTTAGAATATCTAGTAGAATGTCTGCCAAAGGTAATCCAACCAACAAGAAGTGCTCATGTATTTGAAGGCTAATAAACCTGATTCAGATCTTGTGCCATACTTGGCTCACAATAGCGTGGGAGAGAATAAAATTAAAAAGGTGAAAATAGTAGAGACTACCAGCACAATATGAGGATAGCCCCAGCGTGTAGGGTTGTAGTCATATTTAGCTCAAAATTCCTCTTTAAGATCAACAAATCAAGATTTTTTTGCATCACCAGAAGCATGATAGAATCCCCATCCCACATGGTTGGGGGAAAATTTACCTCATGTTTTTGCACAACGGATGTCTATCTTCTCCCGTTTGGGAAGAATGGGGAGAATTGAGGTCACCTGTTCAACATCATCTTATGGTTCATACCCACCAAGATGAAGGCACATTGTGAGGTCAGATCAGGGCTCCCTCCACTTCAATCTTGACCAAGAAACCTGAAGAATAGTGCAAAATGGAAGGAGAAAGTCCAAAAAAGGATGCGGAAAGAATTCTTACCATTCGACACCAGATACACCTCCCCCAATGCGGTTTGTATAAGAAAAAATTGTAAATGTCAACCCCATGTATCTACCTAGAAATGATACAAATGGATATGATGCATGAGAATATGGTTCCCTCCTAGTGGCAATCCACATCGATCCAGATAGAGTGTATACTAGGAATAGAGTGTTTCTCTACCCCTACAAAAAGAAATCTGAGCCTAATCATCATTGAGTATCCATCAGAGGAAGGACATATGTCAAATAACCAAAGTCATATAGGCAAACCAATTAATCCAAACATGGAAAGCACAGTAGTTCCATCATCTCTTATCACAGAGGTCAGACCATCTACATCTAAAGCTCAAGCCCCTAAAGTTCCAATGAAAGGGCATCTCTTAGCTAGGATATGACAACCATTAGTGAATAAATAAGATATTCTAAAGAATATATCTTCAGTATGGACAAATCCATCAATCTTGGATGCCTTGAGTCTGACTACATACCTTAAATAAGCACTCATCAAAGCTTTCTGAAGAGCCCAAGAATTTGAGGCCGCAGTATTAGTGGCCAATGTCTATCGAACGGAGACCAATCCCATAGACTTTCATGATTTCATATCCTTCATAGATAAGGATTAAGACACCATCATGAAAGGTAACATAAAACCATTATATGTTTTTAGAAAGATAAAATAAATTGGTGTTCGGTTAATTTTCATCAACAATGGATCTGGTGTCAACCTCCTCTCACTAGAAACACTTCTTTAGTTAGGCTACGACAAGGATATTCTAACACCATACACCACAACTCTGCTAGGATATGACAAAATTAAGAATAATCTTTTGGGATGGACCAGGCTTTAAACATGTCTTGGAGACCCTGTTTCTGATTCCGAGTTTTTTGTATTGCGGAAAAGCACATCCTTCAACATCCCGTTAGGGATACGTTGGCTACAACAGCACACTGTGAATCCATAATCATACCATCAGTGTGTGAAATATTGTTCTAATGGGAAAATGGGACATTTCATGTCGATAAATCTCCATTTGAGTTCTATTAGTCACATTACATTGATGCATGGTTCTATGAACCGAAAGAGAATTAGTATTTGTCCGAAGAAATTGATTGGATAAATAACCCAAATGGATTTGAAATGGCTTCTACTGATCCCCTCTAATATCTTGGGGAAGAGTATGTATTACTAATCAACCAGGATGAATGCATAAGTTCATTCTTGGAAACAGACTTAGTCATATACATGATATCCATTATGTCTGCCAAGTCTAAAGACACTAAAGACCACCCTGACTCCTACAATGTTAGGGAAACCCCAAACAAAGATACTACTAGCCCATCCTCTGAACCCTAGACACATCCCACCTTACTCACTATGGAAGAAGACAATATCTATCCCTACAACGGATAGTTCATCTCAAAAATCCTCTCTCCATCAGAAGAAGAAGATGATGATGAAGAGGATGATGAAGAAGAATAAGAAGTAGACCTCAAAGATGCCCCTCCCACATTCAAAGAAGGTGTATCTACCTCAATCAATGAAATTAGGGAGATAAACCATGGCATTGAAGATGACCCCTGGCCCAGTCTAATTAGTGTGGCTATGACTTTCAAGGAGAAAGAGGAATATACCACCTTCGTAAAGAAGAATCGATATGTGTTTCCCTGTAACTACACAGAAATAACAGGCCTCAATCCGGAGGCCTCTAACCATCGTCTGGGTCTACCGAAAGACCATCGTGGCTATAAACAGGCATCCAGAAGGACCCGACCAACACATAATGCCAAAAAATGGCCAAAGTTGACAAACTAATTAATGATAAATTCAACCAAGAAGTCTAATATCTGATCTAGATGGCAACAAAAAGTCCATATCAAAAACAATAATATACAAATTTGAGATTGCGTTGACACTAGGGACCTCAATTAGCACTACCTGAATGATGATTTCCTGGTCTAGATCATATAACTGTTTATCCATGAAACCACTTGATATGAGTCCCTATATTTTAGGGAAAGTTATTATGGATATTACCAGATCCTAATGGCCCATGGAGATGAATAAGATACAGCTTTTAGGACCCCCTAGGCAGTTGTCTATTATAAGGTGATTCCCTATAGTCTAAAGAATTCTAGAGCCACATATCTGTGAGCCATGTATCTCATTTTCAAGCCCTTCTAGGGAAAATTAGTTGAGTGATACATCAAGGAACTAGTGGTTAAATCACGACATCACTCAAACCACCTAACAGATATTGAAACTGTCTTCATCAAACTACAATATCACAGTTTAAATATTAATCCCATATGGTGTGCTTTTAGTGTAAACTTTGGGAAATTACTTGGCTTCGTTGTATTCCATCGTGACATCGAAGTCAAGAATGATAAGTCAAAATTCATCCTTGGAATGACTCCACCTCGCAACATCACTAAGTTAAGGGGTCCCTAGGGGCACCTGGAATACATCTGGTGCTTTAGAGCCATCCTTTCAGGTAAAAATTTACCTTTCACTAGGATATTTAAAAAATGGATTTCAAGATTTTCAAGAATCATTCAACAATATTAAAAGATATATCCTATGCCCACTGGTACTGATGACGCTAGTCGATGGGAGACCACTCATTTTGTATGTAACTGCCTTGGAACAGTCATTAAGAACTTTCCCCACAGAGAAGAATGATGTCAGCAACGATAAGAGTCTATATTACCTTTGTCAAACAATGGTCGCTGATAAGTTTTGATATTCAAGAATTAAAAAGGACTACCTTGCCCTAATATTAGTAGTTTATAAATTTTGGCATTACCTACAGCACCACAAGGTCAATCTGGTCTTTTGTTGCAACCCGCTCAAATATATCATCTATCATCTCATGCTAACTAGGCGTCTATCATGGTGGGCAGTCATCCAAAAACAATTTGAGATATGATATGTGCCCTATAAATCCATCAAAATCCATGAATTAGCAGATTTCATGGTAGGGAACCCCTCATAAGAAATGACCCCATTGGATACTGACTTTCTTAGTGAAGAAGTAGTCTCTTCCCAAAAGGGTCCACAAGCTTGGGAAATGTACTTTGTTGGGGAATCAAGCATCCCAATAGGGAAAAGAATAGAGGATCCAAAGGTCAATAGTGTGGGGTTGGGTTTTATTCTGGTATCCCCAAAAAAGGAAATCATGCCTTACTCCTTCCTTCTTTCAGAGGGGTACACAAATAATGAATCGGAATACCAGGACCTCATTGTTGGCCTAGAGCTATCACTTCATGCACGAGCCGAAATATTGAGGATAAAACATGATTCAGATCAGGTTATCAAACATGTTACCACTAATTTCCCATTAAGAAATAAGTATTGACCCCCTTGATGAACCTAGTTCAAGAATTTATGGTATAATTTCCTTCAGAGCTGACACTGATCTATGTCCATCAGTTGCAAAATGCAAAAGCTGAGGCACTGAAAAATACATCTACAACCCTAGTTGATAAAGACATTGATGTAATAGTCATTAGAATCTCCCACTGTCGGATGGTCTTTCTATTTATTCATTACAATACAAGGAGAATTGACGCGATTGGCCCCATTTTTTATCCTTATGGTCACACCCCTGGATGGATGACCCCCTTGACGGAGTCCTTCCTAGGTACATCAACGGAGAAGAGACTACCGTCGTCATAAAAGAAGTGCATTCTAGAGCTTGTGGAGGAAAACAATCGATAACCAATATCTCCCATTAAATTTGAAGGCTTAGATACTATTTTCCAACTATGATAGAAGATTGTTCCACATTCACCTAGAAGTGAAATTCCTTCCAAATTCATGCCAATTTTACTCACCAATCCCAGATATACATCACACAGCTAAGTACTCCTCACCATTTTCCTTATGGGGATGATTGTTGTGGGACTATATGCCCCTGCCACAACTAATCTATTCAAGTTCATTTTAAAAGCAACCAAATTCTTCAACAAATGGGATGAAGTTGTGCCCCTTAAAAATCAGGGAGAAAAAAATTATCTTTGTGAAGGCCAAAATCATTACCAGATTAGGGGGGATCATAAAATACTAACCGACAATGGCACCAACTTATTCTCTCTTGAGTTGGACAACATGTACCAGGGGTTATAAAATCAATGCCAACTGTTCATTCTTCTACCATGTTGTGGAAATATGGAAGATAGAGGATTTCAACAAGACTATGTACAACATAATCTAGAAGATGGTAGATAAAGAAATGAAATTATGTCCAGACAAGCTTTTTCATGATTTATGGGCCTATCAGACCACAACCTACACTGCCATCTAGGAAACCTTGTACTCACTAGTATAATGGGAAGAGGAAGTTTTTCCTTTTGAAATTCAAGTGTAATCACTCTTCATGGACATTTATGATCAACTTTCCATAGATGAGAAATCCAAGAAATATTTGGATGAGTTGGAGAGGATGGATGAGAAATGGTTGCACACTCTGCACCGTATGGAAGTCTACCAAAATTGGATCGCACGAGCCTTCAACAAATATGTTTTCCATTAGTCTTTCCTCGAAGGAGATATGTTTTTGTTCCTCAGAACCCTGATGATATTTGCGAAGAAACCCCAAAATCATGAGTCAATGTGGGAGGGAACATATGTCATATATAGGGTCTATTCCAATAGAGCATACTCCTTGATATGAATGGATGGACAACTCATCACAGATCCCACCAATGCAAGGTTTATGAAGTACTATTTCACATAATGATGATGTATATGGTCCAAAATCAATTACCTTAAACATTTAGTTTTCATCCTGACCACATGATGTCAAATTATATGGTATTATTCCCTAAAACTTGAAATTAAATTGTGATGCCAAAGTCCTCGCTGTAAGACTCTAAACTGCATAGCATATCATCCTCGCTATAAGACGTTAAATTGTAGAGCATAAATAGTCTTAATCACATAATGATAAACTGAATGACCCCCAAATAACTACATACAACTTGATTCCCATTCATCATTGGGTTATGTAGTGATGCCTAGACCATTGATATTGGCCCATCCCCCCCCCCCCATAAAGAACCACCTCTATTATATCCTCTATCTCCATATATTTTGAAGGAAATCCTCATCATTACTTATTTCTAACATCAAGTATAACTCATGTGAGCTTAGGATTAGTGGTAATGATTACCTTACATAAAAACTATATAGGAATATGATAGAACCGACACCCGTAGTTGATGAAACCAAAATGCCCCAACTCCTAAATCTAAGTCAGATTGGTACAGGGAACATTTAGAACTATGTATGGATTGATTCATGTCCTTGAAAGATACCTAGTGATGCCTGGATCCTTTATCCCGGCCCATCCACCAATTAAAAAAATTCCATCTCATGTCCCTACAGGTGAACTAAAACTTGGTTGGGAACATTAAAAACTATGTACATCTTGATTCCCATTCATCAGCGGGATACGCAGTGACGCCCAAATCTTTTATCTCGGCACAACCACCAATTAAAAAAACAATGACCCTTCCACCATGAATAGGTCATACTTGTATATGTTAATCCATGAAAGGCCCAAACCACATGACATTAAACTACAAGGTTCCTCAAAAGTCATGTATGGCCAGATTCTCAACGTTATGGAATCCCACACATGCCCCCAATTCCCTATGCAAAAAATTTAAAGAGATAAAAAATCACATGTTTGAATTTTGACATTCATAAAAAGTCAAAATATCATGATTCCCCCTACATATGAGTTAGATCTATATTAAAACTTCAATTGTTCATGGCTGATCATGATTTGGATATTTATTATGTTCCAAGACACATCGTTCCCGTTTGTCAGACATCATACTCTAGGGAAGCTTGGACCCCCATAAACATTCATGGACATCGGTGATAGAAGGCCAATGTCATGTGGAAACCTTTGTTTGACTATGCACATCATGACCCAGTAGATCTTGATATGATCCCTAAAAGACATCCACCAATCAATGGAAAATTATTCCTTAAGAGAGTCCTCTCTTACCTTAGTATGCTCAATGGATTATAAGCCTCATGTCATTCTTCCTGGTCTAAGAGCCCCCGGGACTATGTTTTACACCTTCTATCATCACATGTGTCTAAGGAATGTCAGAATACCCTGACCACGATTAACTCAAAAATTTTTTTGTTCTTTTTGACCACATGATGTCCTCACTGGATAACTCTAAACTACACAACATAATTTCAATTCCGCATGATGCTAAAGTGTATGGCCATAAGTGTCCCAACTGCATGACATTAAACTGCACCATTCAATGGAAATTTTTACATTTCTATTTTTCTTTAGCCTACTGAAATTAGATTCTTTCCGTTATAGTGTGATGGAAAAACCTCTTCAAGGAATATACATTGGGAATCCTACGTAACATGGTTTCCCCCTTAGAATATGTGTGGTGGACCTGAACTCTACAATCAGAACCCATCCAAAGAATATATGGAAATGAAACCTTTCTCTACGAAAAAATATATCAAATCAGAGAATACGTAGACAATTCATATCTATAGGAAAACTTAAGAGTTGTCATCTTTCCATAATTTTAGATCGGTATTACCCTATATCCACCCCACATAATGAAAAATTATGTGGAATTTGTCCTTATAGCATGATATTAAACATCATAGAATTGGTTTTATAAAAAAAATTTCCATACCATTGATTATTCTATTCTTAAGTGTTGATCTATCATCCTCATAATCCCTTGCTTCTCACATCGAGCATATATCACGTGAGCATAGGGACCTTTGCAGTGGATCCACCATGAAATCATGGGGAATCAGTCCAGCAATGTTGGTCTTAGAAGCACGAACCTAAAAGTCATGTTACGGTTCTCTTCCCCATAAGGAACCTAGGGTCATGGACGTATGACATTAAACTATAGGGTACTCCAACGATGGGACAGATACCCCACCATTTATACGAGTCAGATCTATGTATGGGATTACTTGATCCCATGAGTGAATCACAACCCAAATGTTTCTAATGTATCCAGATACGCTTATTCCATACATCGAACTTCATTCCATGAGTAATCTTGAATCTCCATAATCTTACATGGACAGCAGAGAAGGATGTCCAGTGGGTTGTGGACACCTTTTCATCACTCTACACATAATTCCCTCATGGCTCTGCATATGTTACCTATAAAATGGCCATTAATCGATGTAGAATTCATCCTCATAAGATTCCTTTCCTTCCTCAGTACGCTTAATAGTTCCGATGCCTCATGAAATACCTCCTGATTCAAGAAACCACAGAGTAATGGTTTATATTCACTTTCTTACCCATGTCTTGGATATATCAGAACATCCTAGCCCGATTCGCCTCTGGTGTATCTTTAGGCTTCTGTAAAATAAAGATACCCCATCCATATTCATAAAGTTGACCTGCATATGAATAAAATGCCCCCACTTACTTCTAGGTTTCCTAATAAAGTTCACAAAAATAACACTACTACAAAAACTGGCTTCTGCGCCTCTGGGTACGGGCGACCGCCATTGGCGGTCGCTACTGATAGTATTAGCGACCGCCAGAGGCGGTCGCTAATACGGAAATAAATGGGCGGGATTTTTCCCGCCCTATCGTTTCTCTCTTCCTCATTGCCGCGCTGGTGCCCCGCTGTCGCGCCCCGCCGTCGCGCCCCGCCGTCGCGGCCCGCCATCGCGCCCCGCCGTCGCGCTACCTCCCTCGGTCACCGCCATCCAGTCACCCCTCCGTCACATGCCATCGCCCTACCCCTCCGGCCACCCCTCCTTCACATGCCGTCACACCCGCCCCTCCCTCCGCCGCCGTAGATCCGCCATGGCCGACCACTGAAGGTCTCCGGTTCCGCCTCGTGCCCCCGCGCGTCCGTGTCGCACCCACACTATCCCGCGGACATGAAACATGATTTTTTTAAAAGGACCTTTAGCGGCCGCCATTGGCGGTCGCTATTGGTTTTTACCGACGGAGCAATTGCGACCGCCAAAAGCGGTCGCAAGGCGGTCGCTAAAAACCTTTAGCGACCGCTTTTGGCGGTCGCTATTGGTGCTTAATCTAGTAGTGTAAATTCCACCTTTCATGCTTAGGTACACCCCTTTTTAGAAGCAATAGGTCGTGTTCAGAAAGTTCCCAATCTCTATAATCCTTAATTTCCATCGGAGATTGAAGTCTGGTGTCCTACTAATACCTTTTTTTGACTATGCACATCACTCCGCAGTGGCTCTGCATATGTTTCCTACAAAACAGTCATCTGTAAAAGGTAAATTCATCCTTAGGAGTATCCTTTCCAGTTTCCATATGCTCGTATGACATTTATGTCACATATAACTCCCTAGATTTTGAAATCCCTTAGATAACGACTTTCATGCCATTCCCTATTCAAATTACCAATCATGAAAAGAATTTCTAATTGAACATAAGAATCATTTACTCTACTGTAGTTAGTGTAAAATGACCTCCCACTATAGGTTTCAAGTGTCCAGGTTATATGATGTTAAACTTTACCATTCACCATATCTCCCCTATAAAATTGAAATTCATGTGTGAGTGGTTTATCTTTCAAATCTGACAAAAAATCCTATAATTTTTTTGGTTATCATCCCTCAGACAGGCCACCCACTATGACCCCCAAACCTCAAGAAAATCCAATGTTTTATAAATCCCCCCAAGCGATCGGAAATAGAAGGTCAGTGTCCTATAGACACCTTTTTTGACTATGCATATCATTCCCCAGTGGCTCTGCATATGTCTCCTAGAAAAAGGTCATCAATTGAAGTCGAGTTCATCCCCAGGGGAGTCCTTTCCTACCTCTGTACGCCAAAAATGTCTCTTAGGCGTCATATACATCCAAAACACCAAACGTTAGGATCAAGAAAAATCCTTCATTCATATCTGAGATTTTTAGGAAATTCCTGGTTGATGTATCTTAAATTGGGTCCCCTACCCGTCATGTTTGGTAAATGTTTTTTGAACTTAAACATTAGTAATAAGTCCAATTTTCCGGACTATAAGCCCCCAACCAAAAAGATGCAATACTCGCCAGAGTGAAAACCTAGAAATGGAACCCATGGATAGAAGTTGAGTTCCAGCATGGTGAACCTATACTATGTATGGTTTAGGAAGAAAATGTTGAGCTTTCAAATATTCAAAAAAAATATACATAAATCTTGTTAGGTCGAAACCCCACAAAGGGCAGCCTAGGAAAAATGCATGTTATTCCTAATAAATTTGTAACAAACTGTCTTAGGAAACAATTATGATAATAATGGAAAAGACACAAAAAATTTTGAGGTTTCCATAAAAACTCTAAGATGTTGGATATATGCTCACTAAGTCCTTAGAATTAGGAAAAATTAGTGCATTATATGATCATTCATATCGGGACCACCTCTAGATCAAAATAGCCTCCTCTTCATCCCGATCAGAGTCTATTTTGATGAGGGGGATTTTTTGGTTCCAAAAATGTAGAATAGGGACGGAAAATACTCTTCCAATTTGGTAGAAGCAAAAAAATACATTTCTGGACGAAATTTTTGCAAGAAATTTGAAGAAATCAACTTTTGAAAAGGGATTTGGCCAGACCTTGTACCGATTAACAGGAAAGGTTTGCAGAAGGCATGAACTGCAAACCAGCAGTATGTGGATGACCTAAAACACACGGGACCACAAGGTGTTGGCCAGTGAATAAAGCTGTTCGTGGTGAATTTCCACTCATGAAATGAAGCCACCATGAACTGTTTTCGTTGGCAAGAATCTGACGGAGGTACACCCCGCACACTATCCCCACAAATGATGTGGTTTGTTATTGAGGAGTAGCTGGTGAAATCCAACACCTCTACAAATTGTGGTTAACCAAGTCATTCATGGTACAAATTTTCGCCATGGGATTATATAAAAGCTTCCATGTGAATCACAGATACAGCTTCCCTATCACTCTATAAAATGACCGTTAGAGGAAATGAAGGGGGGGGGGGGTTGAATAACACGGATAGAGAAAATTTGGATGAATGAAGAAAACACGGAAGGGCCCCCTGAGATG
Source organism: Viscum album (assembly GCA_963277665.1). Classification (NCBI taxonomy): domain Eukaryota; kingdom Viridiplantae; phylum Streptophyta; class Magnoliopsida; order Santalales; family Viscaceae; genus Viscum; species Viscum album. The sequence goes on from OY728157.1 coordinate 797,718,491, forward strand.
TAAAGAGATAATTTAGAGAGGATTCAGGCAAGGGTTTCGAATCATCGATGAAGTTCAAACCATGAACCACATTTTTGATGGTATAACAAGATGCAAACCATAAAAAGAAGGATCTTAATAATAATTGGTAAAACATGAACCTAATTGGTGTCAACGTGAACTAAAAATTCCTCGCAGATGAAATCCCCAAAAATAACAGGTTCTAGGACCCTCCATAAATATGGAACTCTCCATAGTGATTCGCTATGCAGATAGAACCTCATGTTGAAAACTACATCATTACACATATAGAACCTGAATCAGCATGGAATACCGCATCCAGGACTACAAACCACTTTGGTACATGGTGGTCCATGCCCTAACCTGCATGCTTCTTCAGTACATGGATGACAAATCTGCTATCAAACCACTACGGTATGTAAATCTCCCCCCATCCTGCATGAGAAAACAATACACAGAATGGGGAATCTTTTGGTGTCCTTTCATCCAACTCATGTCTCGCCTCTCTATTACTATCTCATCCTACATCGCTTTGTTACAAACCAGTCCCTCAGAATCAGGCCAAAGAGTCCTCAAAATCCACTGGACACATATGAAAAGAACATAGGGCACATCATCAAACCCCATTGGGTCTACATAGCCATGGTAAGAATAGTAAAAAAGGATCTCCCCACAATGGTTCAGACTCCTGAGATGTTTTTACGTCTGCATTCCCATGGTCACTTGGATTCCATCCTTGGGACATTTACCTAATCCTCCAAGCTCTATGGATTAAGCGTGATCACATTCTTTTCCATTCAACGGGGAATGGTTATAAGTCTAAGGAATCATGTTCTCTCCTCCTTTTGATGATAGGAGGAATTCCTCCCCTTTCCTAGAATTCATTTTAGGGCACTCCCACTGAGGTAAGTCCTTAATAACATGAGAGATGTGCTACATGACCTCCATTGTCATCCCACATCGAAATGTTCATCTCTCCACACCTTATCCCTCCATCACCTCAACTTCTTCCTATGTAGGTCTGCCATCTCCCATCAGTATGAGAGAAGGCATGTGGTTAGTTGAATCTCGAGCATCCCCTTGTTTCTCACAACAAGTATGACTACCGTGGGATTAGAGACTTGAAATGATTACAAAATCCACACAATAAACACATATTGGACTATGAGAACATTGATTCATATTCAAACCAGGATACGTAGGATGCATGCTTGAAGGCCAAGATTAAAAGGGGCTCCCTTCCAAAAGGGTTCACCCAATCTTGTCCCCTCAAATGGGAAGCTTCCATGAGTATCCCCCAACCCATATTAAACTACTAGAACTCTAATTCTTGTTAAAATTTGGACATGTAGGATGCCTTCTTGAAGGACCAAGCCCAAAAGGGGTGACCATCCAAAAGGTATCACCCAATCATCTCCCCTCAAATGGGTAGCTTCCACACGTAAGCCTGAACCAATAATGAACTTTGATAAATCAGACTCTTGTTCAAACCAAGATATGTAGGATGACTACCTGAAGTCCTGAGCTCAAATGGGGTTCCCTTCCAAACAGTTGACCCCCAATTATGCCCCTAACAAAGGGGACTCCTCCCATGTCCAAGCTCTATGATAACTGAACTACATGGGCTCTAATTCCTATCTAGAGGGTGCATAGTTAGCCCAAATTATAGGCCTGATCCCAACATTAAATCAACTGCCATTCCTCCTGGATGACGAAAAACTCTTGAGTCACTTATTTCATTGCTTGAGTCAGTATTTCCTTCATAGCATCAAATCCATTTATATCCTTGAAGATTCTGCAAACCAGGGGTGGCCATAGATACACTCTTTGGGAATGAACCAAGGATTCATGAACATATGAACCCAACATAAATCTTTAAGAGATTCCTAGAATATGTAAGAATTCCCCCAAAAATGGTGTGATGATCCTAACCTCCCATACCATCAACCAATGGATTCCTTAAGTGTCATTGGATAAATCATTATCCAACGAGCACCTAACTTTGGAAATCAGGTCCACGAATCATAGATACTAGGGTCATTGGGTGTTTCTAGATACATGAATGAACTCATTGGAGGCCATCTGAGAAGGTTGTAACCTAAGAGGACTGATTGTACAAATAATTAACCCTATGAAATCACTGTCTATGACCATTTGACTATGGAACCTCTTTCAGGACGCCGAAGGGATAAATAGCCCAGTCCCCTCGGGGACAATCTAGTTCCCCCTAATGGATAATGATGCATATTAGGTTGAAACAAAAAAGGTGACAGAAAATTATTTATAATAATGGACAAATGCTCATCCCCCATCAGACCATTATTTTCATTTTCCTCAAACCTGTAAAGGTGCTGCCTCGGAGTCGAAACAATAGTAATCAGAAATTATTTATGATGAATGGTTGATCCCAATACATCTTTTATAAAGGGTTGATATTGTGACCCATTCCTGTTTCACATATTATTACATTATAATTAAATAAAAATATCCAATCATAACAACACAATGATTTTAAAGGAAAGTGACTTTGGAAAACTAGGTTCATAATATATATAGAATAGCATAAATATTTTATTTTCTATACTGTCCTACTAAAATCCATTTATGATCCTAAATCTACATGGGATGTCCTGGGGAATACATAAGAAATAGGTCATATAAAAAACCTAGTAATGAAAAAAAACATGATACATAAGCATAACCAGTGAATCAAAAATATTACATGATATCATAAAAAGAGAAGGCACATGAGTAATCTAATTGAAGCATAACATAACTAAAATTTCATCATAAGATCCCGACATCATAGGAAATGTGATAGCCACATTAAAATGGAAGAAAAATAATTCAAGGATAACTAACAAGGTATCATAACATGATGAATAGAGTTTCATAATTTATTACTTTCACTCCCAAGTACCATAAATTATTCTTTATGAGAATAAAAATCATTACCCAATGCATTGAAGTGATATAGAATCCAAGATTACCCATCACATTCATTTCATGTACATGAATTTGTGTGCCACATAAGAATATTAATCGTAAGGCATAAACATAAAAATTACATATGGAAAGAAAATTAATTAATAATATTAATTCATATCATATTCAATGGAAATATCATAATAATAGAATTTGGTAAATGATCATAACTCATGTGTTACCCAATCAACATAAGAGAAAGTATAATAGGTACATATGTTATATAAAAATATATATAATTTAGAAGAAATATAGAACATCAATGGTTTTTTTAAATAATGAAAAACAATTAAACCATCTAATTCATTCATGTGGAAAATTTCCATTTCACTTTGAGTAACATCAAGGGATTTAATAATATACAAAAATTATTTAGAAATATAACTTTGAAAATTTATTGAAAAATATGTCCTTTACACTTAGAAAATTCTTATTCAATATATAAAAAATTATTAAACATGAAAGAAACAAATTTTAAAATTAACATTAAGACATGAAAATGATTATTTAAATTATTGAGTCCTAAAGAAGGCTGAAGAGTTCTATTAATTATAAATATTTTAAAAAAGTAAAGATTCCTTTTATTTTTTAATAAATAAAATTGAAAAATAACTTGTTCCGAAAATGATAGGAATATTCACTTTAAAATATTTCATAAAAAACCCATTAAGCGAAAAAATGAATTTAAAAAATAATTGTTAAAAATTTTTGAAAACATTTTTATAAATTTTTTTTAAAGAGTATAGATTTTTTATGGTATTGAAAAATGAATGTAATTTTTCATAAATACGTTTAATTGATCATTTTAGGTTCCAAATAGCGAAAAATTGTAATATTACCTAAATATTCATGAAAATTGTTTGGATAATAAACTCAAAATTGTTATTTATAAAGTTATAAAATAATTTCATTCAATGGATGTTTAGGCATAAGAATCCCTGATTAAAATTAGTTGCAAACAAAAACTATAACCGCTTTAGTGACTTTGGAATCATAATAGACCATTAATGTAGTAGATTAATAGAATCTTAAAATAAAATTAAGTATTTAGGGTTATTTGTATATTATATAAATGTGAATTATATACACCATATAAAAGAAATTATGTGAATAAAATAACATGTTTCTCAATGTAGAAAGATTGAAACAAAACCCTTACAAAGATGGTATAATTGAGGTGAGAGTTAATAAATGGGGTTATTATGTGTATACATTGTATATAAACACATATTTAAGCGTAAATAGAACATAAATAAATTTAAATTTAATTCAAACATATTATTTGAATAATATAATCAATGAAGTAGACGTATAACCCAATGTATGAAAATTGTGTTAAGAAAACCTCTTACTTCATATTTTCCTTTACTTGAGCACTCTTTAACCTCTTTTGTAGTGGTTTTTAATATTTTATTATATTATACCGGAACCATGTTACAATTTATAATATCATATACTATCCTTTTATACCCTCTTCTCACCTATTCATCAATAATATTTCATTATCAATATTCTTTTAGGTGTTAAATGACTTGTTTTCTCGTGCATGTTTTGACATGACTACTCTGGATATTGAAAATAGGATATAGTTAAATCATATAAAAAATTATATTAATTTTATAAATATAATTTTGGTTCATTATATATAACATTATAATCAATTTAAATTATGAACATGTAGAATTATTCACATCGCTTCGTGGAGGTGGTAGGTTGTATATACACATGTGCGATGTTATCAATTCTGTAATGGGTGAAAGGGTAAGGAAGTGGATGGTATTTTAATTTTTCATAATCAATATAATTTAATATATATCACATATATTCATTAAATTTTTTATTTCTTACCTCCCACGTAAAGCATTAGAGAAAAAAATTGCATCGCTTGGCGAGGTGGTAGCTCGTCGTTCACTGAATGATGTTATCCTTTATTTAATGTATAATAAGGTAAGAAATTATATCTTATATTTATTATAAAGAATTATTAATAGTTTTTTAATATCATATATAAACATAAAATTATACCTTTTACCATCCATTTAATGAATAAGTAAAAAAACAGAGTCACATAGCTTGGAGAGGTGGTATTCTATCGAACACACAAGTGACGTTATAATATTTCCTACTAAATGGAAATTAATAAGATTTATTTGATAATATAATTCAAAAAGTATAATTATATAAAGATGTAATATATAAATATTATATAAATAATTATATCAATCTGTGATAAGTGGTTATGGAAAACGAATTGTGTAGGTTCGCGAAACGATAGTCTGTCGTACACACAATCAACGGTTTTGCATCCCATTTGATGGAGGAGGAGTTGATTGTAACTGATTCCATTAACATAAAAACATATTATAATATTTAATATAATTATTTTATTATATCATCATTTTAAATCATATTTTATGGAGTTTTGGAATGAAATACTATAAAATGATCGGTTAAGGATGTTTCCACTTTTCAGAAAAATTCTTTTGTTTTGAACCAAAATCCTTAATAAGATATATTTTTTTACCAAAACAATAAATATAATATGAGAAGATTAAATTATTGAATTTATTTGTGAAGGTGTATTTGGAACCAATTGGAATTGGAAGTGTATCAATGGGAGTACATTAGTTGGCCTTTTATATGTGGGGAGAGGAGACACATGGAATTTTTTAAAAAATAAAATTTCACCCAAGATTTTATAATACTAAATGGATTGAAAATAGATAGTATTCAACAATTATAATATATAAGGTATATATATTACCAAATAATAGGAATTAAAACCTTTATGTGTCATTTTTAGACTTAATTATTTAGTTTAACCCATAACAAATCTGTTTTTACCTTAACCATGGTAAATAATTTTTACATTTTTTACTATTAATTAGGATTAAATGTTTATTTGACAATTTTAGATAATATTAATATTTATGATTAAAAATATGGAATCCATTTTTTAAAATTCAACTAATATATGTTGTGGAATTCAATTTAAAATTAAACTTGTAAACGTGTCAAAAACACTCTCTTAGGAAATGCGCTTTTTAAGGAAAACAACTTCTCATATTATATATATATATAAAATAATGATTATTATATTAATTTAAATTAAAAAAATTATATATATAATCTATACATTTAATTTAAATCTTTTTTTATAATGGGTTTTTTAATTTTTGAAAATTGAGAAATATTATATACATTAAAATAGTTTTTTAGAAAGAAAATAGTGTTTTAAATATTAATGAAAAATTATAGTAAAATATAGTGTAAATATGATTAAAATTTCATTAATTATATTAAATATAACTTAATAATTATTTTTATAATTTTAAATACAATAAAAATAATAATTGAATTTTATTTATTTAAAATAAAAGATAATTTTATAAACATTGGTACCTTCACTTCTCTAAAAAAGAAATATTTTCCAAAAAAACCCAAAATTTCCCATTATTTAGTTTTTATATTTTTATTAAAAATGATTATTTATTCCAAATACATTTTATAAATGTGATAAAAATTAATTTCAAATTATATGCAAAGTGTGACACTAAATTCCCTTTATGAAAAATATAGGTTTTCAAAAAATGTTTCCTTCTCATCAAAATTGTTCTCATTTTTTTAATAAATATATAACCATTTAATTTATTTTATAAATGTGTAAAACATGTTTATTTCATGATTTAATTATTTATATTCATACCAACCAACTTAATAGCTCGGTTATAATGTTCATGTTTAGATAATAATATTTTAATATAGGATAGTGTTTCACTTAAACTGTGTATTATGTGCATTGTAAGCTTCTAAAGAGATTGAATTTATACAAAAATAAATATATCATAAAGTATCATGGAGTTAATCTATCTTCAAAACATTATTTTGGGTGTAATTTATGATATCCAACATGATGTACCTCTTTTAAAATCTCTGAATGCTACTTTTTATCCCCTTAAATAAATTATATCCTCACAATTTATTATTTATCATAGTAATCAAGGGTATAAATTTTGAAAGTGCCTTTTTTAGAAACCCACATCGTAAAAAGGGTTAATAATACATATTATTGATAAGAGTTAATGTTATTTATTATGTATATATAGAATAAAGAATTATTAGGTTTCTATATAGGAGAGCATTTGTTTGAAATGAAAACATGGATATGGAAGAGAATACTAACCCCAAAAGATTAATAGAGAGTTATAGTGATCATTTATCATAATAAAGAGAATGGTTGATGTAAATTTAAATACCTATTAAAATAAATATGTGATGCGTAAAAATTCTATGTGATTCATCATAAATGAAGGTACTAGGATAATATTAATGTTTCCAGATCTTTTCTCTATAGTTGATGGAACTGTTTACCGTCCAGACAATGAACATAAAGAAATATACTTACTTTACAAGTGTAATTTCATCCAATAAACATTTTCTCCACAATCTCATATTTTCCCAAATAACAAGAATTTAAGATAGATTTTTCTTACCTAAATAACAAAAATAAACTTCTAACAGATCACATAATCCCAAAAAGAACAACAATATTTTAGTTTTTCTTTGAAAAAACAAAAAATGGTTAGAACAAGTATTCCAATATAATTCATATATCTCTAACACCTCAATAGTAACTCCAAGATTAGAACAAAATCCATTCCATTGGTTTTTATCCTTAAACCACATTAGTTTACATATCCAAAAACATAATAGTATTCTTCCCAAATAATCCTACACATTAAAACAAAAGATTATATATACCCCAAACAAAATAAAACATCTCTCGAAATATATTTTGTCACGTTGAAATCAATTTACCTAAAACTTCTAAAGGGGTGTCTAAGACATTGATCTTATTGTCACGACCCTTCCCCATGGCCCATGTTGTGACTACCCCAAAACCACCTTTCATAGGCTTGGGGCAGGTGACTAGCACTAAAAAAGAATATGTCAAAAAGGGAAGGCATTGCCCTTAAAACCTGTTCATGTGCACACAATCCTCAAACTGTGGAAACTATACATAAGTTAAACCACAACTTCCACTGATACAACTCCTAAGAGTGCAATAAAACTGAAAGTTAAAAAATGGCAAGAATACATGACCAAAATAAAAAATGAAAGTAAAACTACCATGGTCCGTCCGCTTGAGACCATGTATGAAGGATATGTGAAGGTAGCTACTTGTAGCCGTGGAAGTACGCTCATCTTCCCCATCTCAATAAGCTCTACCTTGTCCTGGACCACCAAGGTCTCCATCAAAGCGTCAATCACCTACATGAGACACAACAGGTGTGGGTGTATCCTGTGTAGGGGTGAGTAACCTAACACTCAATAGGGAATCCATACCACAAAGGAAAGACCACGAAGCAGGACCACACAACAATATCACATAGCGAAAACACACAGTAATGTCTGATCACACCAGGTATAACTCAATTTAAAGAAAGTAAGGTTATTAGTTGTAGAGATGATTCATTGTGCACTACTGAGGGACACATCCCTTATTATCCACTCAGGTATTCTTTCTCAGCTACTAAACCACTGAGGTCTGCTTGTCTGATGCACCATTGAGGTGCACTCGTCTGCTGGACCACTGAGCCCTACTCGTCTACTGCACCACTGAGGCACCCTCATCTACTACACCTCTAAGGTATGTTGGTCTACTGAAACACTGAGGTAGGATCCTATACTGAACCACTAAGGTATGCTACTCTGCTAAACCACTGAGGAATGCTCGTCTTCTAAACCTGTGAGTTACGATCGTCTTTTGAACCACTAAGGTATTCCCCTCTACTAAACCACTTTGGTAAACTTGTCTACTAAACCACTCAGGTACACGGGTCTACTAAACCATTGAGGTATGCTCATCTATTGAACCACTCGAGTACACTCGTCTACTAAAACACTGAGGTACGCTCGTCTACTGAACCACTAAGGTACGCTCTCCATATCCCTCATGTCATAGCCAACCGTAGGATTTTTTATCTTCAGGGAACTTGATTCTGGAAGAATCTACACCTCAATTCATAGGTTGAATATCCACTATTATGGAATATCACTATTCCCAAAAGGACCATCTTATCACAATGGTCCCAATTCTAGACAGTGCATCAATCAGATGCCTGGTTTGAATGATATTGACGTTTCAGTAAATAGTGGTCGGTTGCATCCGGTCATAGGCCAAAATGGCCGGACCGACCTGACTAACCTGGCCTAGGGGTCCCGCATGAACTGACCAATTTCAGAAGACTGAACCTGACCTGTTTGGGTATTGGCAGACCTGGTCTGACCTGGCCCATTGGGCCTTGCTGGACCTAACCCGTTTTGGCCCTGGATCTCGGTCACCCAGCTACTCGGTATATATTCGTCGGCCCGATCAGACATGGTTTGACCGGTACTACCTTGTCAGGCCACCCAGTAGCCCATTTTCCAACCATCATGGCCTCCAATGGCGGACTAGTTTTCCCCCAGCCAAGGCCACCCAGCGGAGCATTTTATTTAGTCGGACATGCGCTTTTCGGCAGACCGGCTTTGCTAACTAGGCCACTTAGCAACCATGCCCTATCCTTGGTATGGCTCATTGTTGGGTTGTTTCAGCCCTGCCCCGACATGGCGCAGCTGTGTCCATCTCCACATCATGTGGCCGGTAGAAACCCGCAACATTCCATGTCACCCAAGAACCGTTCCGTGGGTTGACTGCTCGGATGTGGAACCCCACTGGAACCACCCATCTCCACCACCGTGGCCCAAGATGGCAGCGGATTCCGCCGCCTCAGCGCACTACCTCCCATTGGCCAAGGTGCCACTAGATTCTGCTACCATTGTGATTGGGGTGTCACTTCCTGGGTTTCACTGTCGTGGCTGGGTGTCACAGCCTTATGTAACTGCCATGTCGTTGTGTCTCCACCGCAACCTTGTGTCGCAGCCTCTCACCAATTTCGCGGAACGAGAAACCACCGATTGTTTCACCACGAAGAACGCAAGAAGATAAGATTGGAAGTATTTTCACATAATAACACCATAATAATGAATTGGGTCTTTGTTAGTATATACTGATATATGTTATTGTTATCTGGTTCATGAAGAACCAAAAAAGGGATGAATAATCACTAAAATAGATATCCCTTATTTATCCGGCATCATTAACTATCCTGCAACAAACTATTGATCCATGGGTGAACTTGTTCATGAGTTAACCCACGTTCATTGTTTAAAAGGAAGAATGGGGAAAATAAATTCACACAGAAAAGCTTCAAACCCCTACTTGAAAATGGATATTTCTTGAGTATGATCATTCATCATCATCTTTCGATCTCTGGTTCCGATTCGATCTCCGATTGTATCGTCGCCGCTTTCTGATTTACTGGCGTTCGTCGTTGGAGAATTTTTCTTCAAAGACTCAAATGGATTTGAATGATCCAAATCTGATCTCAAATTCATGTTATCCCATTAAATGGGGAAAACATCCCAACATTTTTGTTACACTAATTCATCATCTTTACTCTGTTTCATTCAGGAAATAGTGTTTCTGCTACTTTGTGTTGTAGCATCATTACATGGTTCCTTTATGAAATGAAACAATAATCTCATCACTTAAGTGTAGCAAAACAATTTTGAATAAAATAAACTTTTTAGGTTTGTTTTGTTTTTCCTTAAAACTTATGAAAAATAAATGTTTCCCTCATCCTGTGCTCCTTGAGGTTATGTCCTTAAGACGAACTTCTCATTACAAACACAATGGTGGTCTCCTATTTTTAATATGAGTTACTCTTTGATAGTTATGTAAATTGGGAAATAAAATAACTTTTATTTAAATTATTTTATTTATGGTTATGTCCCAAAAATCAACTTTCATAGCTAACCTACACCGGCTGATGTTAGGATCCACCTAAGGGATGCATACCCTCATGAACTCAATGGTACTCTCGTATTACCAATACAAGGTACCATTTATGAGTTATAAGGATTTTAAAAAATAAATTTATTCAATTATTTTATTTATGGTGGAAAAATACTTTCCACTATTGACACACGTAGGCCAATGTTAGGCTCTCCCTAAGGACATCATACCCTAATGAGCTCAACGGTGGTCTCACATTTTCAATTAGAGTCACCATTCGTGAGTTATAAGGATTTAGAAAATCAAATAATTTTATTTAATTATTTTATTTACGATTATTCTATTATTTGGTTTTCTAAATGGAGGAACGTGCCGACTACTCTTAAATTTTTCCTAGGGTAAACCCGCCTTCTTGAACACAATAGTTCCCTAATATTTCTAATCTAGGAATTTTTAAGATTTATTCAGAGTTTTCCAAAAAAATACTCACTCGTACTATTTTATACTTAACATTTTTCTATGGATCATTCCAAGCACCCTGGGCCTTGTAATCACATGTTGTCTTAGCGTCTGGTCGGGAAATAACCCCATTTAATTTTAAAAAAAATCATGGAAAATCATGGTATTACATTACTCCGCCCTTTTAGGATTTACGTCCTCATAAGACAAAATAAGGGCTAATAAAAAATGGGGTTACTGAGCACGTATTAGAGCCTCTCAATCCCATGTACTCTCCTAGATATTCCCATAATTCCAATGAACATACACCATAGGAATCGACAATGCATTAAGGATCCTCTCATGCCGATCCTCTATCTCCACCAGGTACCCTTTGAATGTCACCCTGTCGTCAATCTCCAGCTCGTCATGGATGATGACATGAGAAGGGTCATGCATGTATCTCCTCTGCTGGTATACATGGAGGACATCGTGCACCATCTCTAACTAAAGTGGTAGTGCTAAGCGGTACGCCACCACACCCACTCTACGTAGTATTTGGAAAAGTCAGATGAACCTAAGAGATAACTTGCGTCTCCAGCCAAATCTATGTATCCCTTGTCAAGAAGATACCCATAGGAATGTGTGTGACCCCTATTCGAACTCTAGGGCACTTTTTTGCCTTTAAGAATGGGACTTAAGTCAGATATGTGTGGTCTTTATGTTCTACCAGATGACATGCACCTTCCCATTGGTAGTATGTACCATCCCTAGGCCAAGGAGTGTTGAATCCCCTAGGTCTGTCCAGCATAATAATGACCTTCATGGTCATTCATACAGTTCCATACTAATGGTAGATTGGTAGATGTTGTTGTTCAAAAATTACACTAGTGGTATGTGGTCCATCTAAATGTGACCAAAATAAATAACACAAACACAAAGCATGTCTTCCAAGATCTGTATGGTCTCCTCCATCTAACCATTCATCTATGGGTGAAAGGATGTGCTCAAGCGTAGGTGAGTCCAAAACACCTCTTGTCTCCCAAAAATGGGATTTAAGCGTGCATCAATCATAGATGTGACCCCATGGAGTCGAACACTATCATCCATTTAGAGGTCTCACAAGCTCTCTACTGGACCCTGTTCTCGAATGGGTTAGAAGTGGGCTAACATGGTGATCTGGTCTAAGATCACCCAGATGGTGTCATTCCCCCTGGACATATGTGGTAGTCCGATCATGAAGTCCATCGATATCCCATCCCTCTTTTACTCTACTTCCTCGAGGGGTTGTGTCAAACCTACTAAAACCTGGTGCTCATCCTTCACTTGCTGACAAGTGAGGCATCTCGAGACAAACTCGTCCACTACCTTCTTCATCCATATCCAATCTTACTGATATCAGAGGTCATGTAATGTCTTCTCTACACCTGTGTGTACTACCAAATGGGATTAATGGAACTTCTTCAACACCTCCTCCCACAACAGCATTGGTACTATGGTGCGTACCCTGAAAAAGATGATTTTCTCCCCACCGTTCGAGTATCCATCAAGGGAATAGCCTTAGGACATATGGGAATGTGTGGCCTCATAGCTGGCATCTCTGAGTTTCACCTCCATGGATCACTATAAGAGTGTATGTGAATCTAACATTGAATAAAGATGAGGTGCCTCATCTCTATCCACAAAGGTTATCTGAAGTGAGGCCAACATCTATGAGGCCTTGTTCAGTAGATCTGTACTTGATCTCTTGCTGACAGCATCTGGCCCCATGTTCCCCTTCCAAGTAGTATATACTATCTAGAAGTTATAGTGCTAGAAGAACTCTATAAAATGTCACTGTATCAGGTTCATATCATTTTGAGAAAATATATATTTTAGACTCTTGTTTTTAGATTAGAAAACAAATCATTCACCCATAAGTTAGTACCACCACATCTTCAGTGTGAAGACCATTGTTTCCAACTCAAGATCATTAATTACAAAGTTCTTATAATAGGGCCTGAATTGTTTTTAGCCATAAGCATTTGTTTCTTTCCCCTACATCATGACATAACCATGCACAGTTCCTCATGTTTCACAATATACCCCATAGTAGGTTCCCTCCTCTATTAGCATCAAGATAGAAGCACTTGTCAAGATCTACCTCAGCTTCCGAAATTGCTTATAGAATCTTTTAATCCACATGAATTATTTTGTTCTCTTCTTCAATTCCATAAAGGGTGATGGACCTCTAGAGAAGTCAGTTATAAACCTCCAATAGTACCCAGCCAACCCAAGGAAACTATGCACCTCAGTAACACTCTTGGGTGGTCCAAAGAAAGCACCGCATCAATCTTCACTGGATCCACCACAACCCCATCCACTGATATGACATTTCCCATGAAATAAACCATTCATATCCAAAAATCACACTTTGATAGATTTCTATAAATCTGGTGCTCTTGGAGTGTGTCCATAACCATCCTCAGGTGTATCACGTGCATCTCCTTGGATGGTGAATACACTAGAATGTCATCAATGAATACCACTACAAACTGGTATAAGAATGGATGAAATATCCTATTAATGAGTCCCATGAACACTATTAGGGAGTTTTTCACGCAAAATGTAATCACTGAGAAATAATAGTGGCCATAGAGACATCTAAAATCTATATTTGATATGTCCCCATCCCGTACTCGAATATGGTTACAACCTAATCTAAGATCTATCTTCACGAACATTTTCTCTCCCTTTAACTGATCAATGATTTCATCAATCCTCGATAAAGGATACTTGTTCTTCAAGGTCACCTAGTTCAGGTGTCACAAGTCCACACATAACCCCAACCTTCTGGCTCCCTTTATGGGAAACAAGACCGAGGATTCTCATGGTGAATCTCTAGGCCTTAAGAACCCCTTCCTCAGTAAGTCCTACAACTATGCCATCATCTCTCAGAGCTCTACAGGATCCATCGGATATGAATTTATAGATATTGGTTTCATCCTAGGGCATAGATAAATGCATAAGTCTACCTCTATGGGAGTAGGTAGTCCTAGAACATCTTCTATAAAGTCATCCTCATACTTTTCCACCACTCTAGGGAACTGAAAATTTAAAACATCTACTACTACACGGATAAGGATGGATGCATGCAGCTACCACATTCCCTCATCCTCCAGCTCCCTAATCCTGGTGTGGACCACATTGGGGTGGTGGTTGTAACAAGTCAAAATATATACTACCTCATGATTCTCTCCCATCTCCTTTTCCACGTCTACCACCCTACAAGTTAATCTATTCCAATGAAAATATCTGCCCTGGTAGCCCATCCATCATTTTACTATCAATATGATGGGCTAGACAATATCTAGATTGATGTCCCATGATGTCTCTTAAAGAACATTACCTCTTTCTAGGTTGATTGGACTTTCCCTATGAGTCTTGATCTATAGATCCTCTATCATGGGACCTCTACATCATCTGGAGGCTACCTTCCATGGATGACTCGACCACCCGTTTCTTGGTGGTAGATCATGTATGTGCACTGAGTGAAATGTTGTAGCAATGAAATCCACTATAAAAATATACTCAATGTCTATCCATGTGATAGTCACCTCCTCATGTGTCTGGATGGTCAAACTCCACCATGTCCCCACTGAGCCATGCAGATGGATCATGGATAGAATCTCCAATTGGTCATGTGGCATCCTCACTATGTCTAATACTCACGTCACCACCTCCATCCAATCCTATGTAATCTGAATATATGTCTCTCTTATGAACTAGGGAGGTCTTTATCTTTTCAACTCATGTAAGTAACTAATAAAACGTGTTTCCTTTACCATTAGAACTAGTACTAACTACTAACCGAAGGGCGGTGGTATCACTAGTACACCGACCAAAGGTGCTATCTCGGGCAATGGTCCCTATACTAAATCCTCATTACTTTATGGACCATCCTCATGGTCATGCACACAAATCCAAATTGGTTGTCTACAGGGAGGCATCCTGAGAGAGATAAATATGAACCAAAATCAGTTTATTATACCTGGTGAGATGACTCTGACTCAAAACAAAATCATAGTAAAACACTCAAAGACACATGCAACCAATGTTTTCTTGTACCCGTTCGGAAAACAAAATTCAAGGTCCTGGTGAATAGATACATCAACTGCCGCACCAACACCAGACTCCCTAGTCTAAAAAAGGAACTTGAAATACTTAATTCTGTTTCCCCATAAAAATTTATAAACTCTTAGTTATACTAGTAGAATCATCCTCCTTTGATACCACTTATTCACGGCCTTTCCCCCATGGCCTATGTCGTGACTACCCCAAAACCGACTTCCATAGGTCAAGGTCTGGTTACTAGTACCAAAAGTAATATACCAAAAAGAAATGTAATTTTTTTTGCACCTGTATACATGAACATATAGCTCAATCTGTGGAAATTAAACCCAAGGTAAACCACAATTGTCACTAAGACAACTACTGAGTGCACAGTACAACTGAAAGTATAAAGAGGCCATAATACAAGCCCAAAACCACAAAAGAATATAACATTTCCATGTTATATATACTTGAGACCCAACTTGAAGGGCATGGGAAGGAAGATGTTTGTAGCCGTAGAAGTATACCCATATATCCTGTCTCACTGAGCACCACCAGGTCCCGGACCACAATGGTCTACACCGAATCATCGATCATCTGCATGAGACATACCACATGCTTGAGAAGCTTGTGAAGGGGTGGGTGACACAATACTTAGTCGGGAACCCAACCCACAAAAGAAAGACCACAAATCAGGACCACACCGCAAGATCAGAAAGAAAAAACGCATTGCAAAGATATCTCACACTAGGTATAACTGAAGGTATAGAAAGTAAGATTATCAATCATGAAGTTTATTTATCATGCACTACTAAGGTAATCATCCTTGGTGAGACACTGATGTCTATTCGTCGGGTTGTTGGACCACTGAGGTCTATTCATATGCTGCACTACTGAGGTACGCTCATCTCTTGGACCACTAAGGTCCACTAGTATGGTGCACCACTAAGGTATGCTCGTTTACTGTACCCTTTAGGTACTCTCATCTATTGAACTACTAAGTTATGCATGTCTGCTGAACCACTAAGGTACACTCATCTCCTAACCCGCTGAGGTACGGGGGGTCTAATTAACCACTAAAGTACGTTGGTCTGGTGAACCACAATGGTATTCTCGTATGTTGAACCACTGAGGTACACTTGTCTATTGAACCACTCAAGTAATCTAGTCTGTTGAACCAGTGAGGTATTCTCATTAGGTGAACAGAGCAAGTATACTCGTCTGCTGAACCACTAATTTATGTTCATATGTTAAACCACTCTGGTATGCTCATCTTCTGAACCACTGTGGCATGATTTGTCTGCTTAACCACACTGTTATGCTCGTCATATCCCCTATGTCATAGTAAGTTATAGGATTCCCACACTCCAGTGAACATGATTTAGAGATAATCTACTCCCCAAGTCATCGTTCGTGTCTTTCCTATTACAAAATATCACTTTGAACATTCTCAATGGATTGTCTTACTACAACAGTCCCAACACCATAGATGGTGCATCAATTGGAAACCGGGTCTGAAATATAATAGCGTTTTAGTAAACTGGGGTTGGTTTTGTCTGGTCTGGTTCTGACTTGGTTTGACCGACCCAACCAACCCGGGCAGGGGTCCCGCATGACCCGCTGTATTTTGACCGACCCGACCTGACCCGGTTGGGTCGGGGCTATTCGGTCTTATAGGGCCTTACTAGACTCATCTCAGTTTGTCCAAGGGTCCAGTATGTCGGGTCACCCAGTGACCCTGTCCGCATTCTCTTGCACGATCCAACTTGTTTGGACCGGTACTGCCTCACTGGGGCACCCAACGGCCCAACTTTCCATCTGGCCAGGCCAGCAATGTTGGGCTGGTTTTCCTCCAACCCGTACCGCCCAGCATCCCGACTTATTCCTTCGGCCCAACATGTTTCGATGGGCCATATTTACCCATTCAGGTTGCTCAGCAGCCTGGCCCTATCCTTGGTCGGGCTCTTTTCTTGGCTGGTTCAGCCTCTCCCCGATGTGGTGTAGCCCCAACTGGTTGAAACTATCTGCCTCCCACATGTGGTCAGTGGACCACATGCAATGTCACCTGCAAAACAATCTGCAGGTTGACTGGTCAAACGTGGTGCCCCGATGGCGCCTCGCATCTCCACCACTGAGGCTTGAGATTGTCGCGGCATATGCCGCCTCAGCGCACCTCCCTGGCGTGTCACTGGACATGGTGTTGACGACTCCTACTGCCATCATGGCCTACGTTCTGCATCCTGGTGATGTAGCAGTGGATGGGATCCCTGGCCTTCTGCCACCAAAATGGCCTTGTGTTGTCACTGCAGCCTTGTGCCAAAGCCCTTCTCGCCTGGTGTTGTGGGCCGATGTGCCGCCGACCGTTGCTCCACGAAGAATGTAAAAATGAAAGAAGAGGAAAGGAGAAAGATTCTCACAAAATAACACGAAAATAATGATCCAGGTCTTTGTTCATATAGACCCAAATACTTTCTTATTAGTAGGATCATGAATAACCAGAAAGGGTAGAATAATAACTAAAATAGATATCTTTTTTTTACCCCGCATCATTAACAATCCCACAACAAATTATTGATCAATGGGTTAAGTTGTTCCTGAGTTAACCCACATATGCCATTTAAAATAATGAACGGGGAAAATAAATTCAAAAAAAAGCATCAAACCCATACATGGGAAAGGAGACTAATCGAGGATAATCGTTCGTCGTAATCCATTGATCTTTCGTTCCGATTTGCTCTACAAGGTTATCATCGCCACATTCATATCCACTGGTTTTCATCATTGGATAGTTTTTCTTTAGAAACTTATATGAAATTTCCAGATCCAAATCCAATATCCAACTCATGTTATCCCATGAAATGGGGAAAATGAATCTCAACATTTCTTTTATGTTGAGTCGTTGTCATTGAATTGTTTTATTTATGAAACAGTGTTTCTATTAATTTCAGTTGCATTATCGTTACTCGTTTACATTTATGGAAGGAAATATGGGGCTCGTCACTTCATTGCTGCGAAACAAATTCGAATAAATAAACTTTTTAAGTTCATTTTATTTTTCCGTAAAATGACTAAAAAACAACTTTTTCCCTCGAGAAGCGCCCGTCGAGGTTATGTCATGCTTAAGGGTAAAATCTCATTAAACCAATCAATGGTGGTATCATATTTTTAATCTGAGTTACCATTTGTTAGTTGTGAGGATTCAAAAGTAAAATAAATTTTATTTACAGTTACGTCCCAAAAACCAACTTTAATGGTCGGTCTGCACCAACTGATGTTATGTTCTCTCTAAGGGGAGAATACCCTAAAGAACTCAATGGTACTTGATAATGTCCAATCCAAGTTAACGTTTATGAGTTATATGGATTAAAAAAATAAATTTATTTAATTATTCTATTTTCGTCCATAAACTATTTTTCCATTGTTGACTCGTGTCGGCCATTGTTAGGTTATGCCTAAGTAAAGAATAACCTCACGAGCCCAACAATGGTCTTGAATTTTCAATCCGAGTCACCTTTCATGAGCTATAAGTATTATAAAACTAGAATAATTTAATTTAATTATTTTATTAATGGTTATTCCATTTTCGGGTTTTCTCACTAGAGGCCCACGACGAAATGTATTAAGTCACACCTTGGGTAAACTCGCCATCCTAAACTCAATGGTGGCCTCGTCTTTGTGATATTGGAACATGTTTGATAGTTATTCAACGTTTTTAGAAAACCTCTCACCTCCACAATTTAAAACTTAACATTTTCACAAATCATTTCGGGCACTCTGGGCCTTGAAATTGCACACCGTCTCAACACCTGACCTTGGAATAATCCCATTTAATTTTTAGAAAAAAAATCACGGAATCAATGGGTATTATTCTTATAATCATCCCTAAACTCATAACCCATTATGATATCCATAACTCGTAATTTATTCTAACATGAATTTTTAAAGCTTCCAAAATTAACATTGTCCTTATATTTTTTATGATTCTTATATCCAAAATACCTATTATAAAAATATTTCAATATAATAAATTTTTAATCCAAATATATAAATACATCAAACCTTTTTGCAGTGATTATTTATAATAATGTTCCTTCCTTGACCTATGTTCTAACTCTTAGTTTAGGGAATTGACTTAGATAATTCCCAAGTTCCCCACAAATAATACATTAAATTCCTTCATAATTAGTTTCTCAATAGTCATCATTTACACATAGATAACATCTTCCCCTCCATTTTATACATTATTCTAGGTTATTATTTACACCTTCTTGACATGTTGGAAGTAGAATATCTCTTTATATATGTTCATTAAAACACAAACATTAATTTAATTCCATCATCCTTTTATTTGAATTCTTAGGAATCTCACTTAAGTTTATTTTTTCATATATTGTGATATATAATTTCTATAATCACAATTTCATTTTCTAACATCATCATCCATTTTGGTTGATTGTAATGACTGAAGCTCCAATCACATTCAGTGTTAAGATGCTTCCTCTAGTTTCCTACCATTGAATAAATCCACAAACATGGTATGATAAATAATAAACATATTAGGAAACAATATAATCATTAAAATTAATTTATAGGATGTATAAATCATGAAACCTTATTTTAAATCTAAAACACCTTCTTGTTATCCAAGTATATACAGGGTCATAATATATTAAAATATTTTATGATAGTTCAAAAAGAGTTTATGAATTTCCAAATAAAATCCCCTGGGAGTGTCAAACTAGGTGTGCAGTAAGATCCATTTTCATGTACTGGGAAATTATTACGTCATGTTTGACGTGCATTTTTCTGATTCATTACCCCTAGGTATATCAATTCTAGATCCACATCCACTTGTAGTATCCATATAGGGATTTAATTTCATTGAAACCACACACTCAAATCATCACCAAAATTCCATGATATTTTCTTATACATAGGGTTATCTTTAAACTTATCCTTAAACATATCCCTAGGGTACTCACTAAATATTTCTAATCATAATTCCAAAGTCTAACTAATACTTTTCAATAATACTAAATATGGTGACCCAAGCCTATTTCACAAATTAGGACACAATTCTTAATCATAAATATCCAATAATTAGAACACAAGGATCATAAAGGCCTAGTTTCTTTGTAAGACTAGGTTCTTAATTAATAAAACAAGGAATATTTAATTTATTTTTGATAGTGAGCTCCTGAAGTCCATTCACGCTCCTAAAACTTTATAGAATAACTTGGGGAATATATAAAGAAAAGGGCAGTCTAGAAAACCCTATAATAGAATAAACATGATAAGGAAGCACAAAATGTGTGTCAAAGGTATAACATGATATCATAATAGATAGGTCATGTGATTAATCACATATAATAATAACATGAAGAAATTTATATCCAAAGATAACGTTAGAAGTTCCCCGACCTGGAAGCTACTAAATTGGTGCTCTGATGCAGGTCATCACATGACCTCAAGAGTGCCTCCCCATACGCCAGAGGTTGCCGACATGTAGCGAGGGTCTAATGAGTCACGTGGAGAGACTATAAACTCTTTACTAGAGTAATCCACAATATAATATAAGATAAAAAACAAAAAAATATAAAATACGAATTAAATGAGAAAAATAAATCATTTTCCAAATAGGGTGAAAAAAACAAATCAAATATAACCATGCCATTCCATATTAGTAGTACAAAGTGGAAGAATCTGAAAAGAATGAAAATGGACAAAACTCCAAACGAGTCCCGACTCCAAGTCCACACCCTTTTCCATGTACATCCTGAGCCTAACTCAACATCTCACAATAGGGGATTTTCCCTTGTCGTAACCTACAACCAATAGATATTATCGGGTACCCAATGAAGACACGAGTACGGTGTGAGTAGGACACCACCAACAGTGTCTACAAAATATCAAGTCTAATAGATAGTTCATGAAATTAAAAAATAAATGTTAAGTAATAAAGGGACAGTTTGGGTTTCATTAGTTAATAAGGTTCATTTAATTCATGACTAGCATTTATCCCAATTCCATTTCTTATACCATCTTCATTACATAAGCCATGTAGATCACATGTTTGATGGGTCAGGCATAAATATAATCTACACAAGGTATAAAGAAATCATTCAAAATGTATAGGGAAAAAAAGTCCCTATCTCACAAGGGATCAAAATATCACATCAACTCATTTTCCTCACCTAGAAGCCTTAGTCCAGGTGGAATGCCACAAATAAAATAACTTCACCTTGGTGCCTCAACCCAGGTGGAATTACATCAATACAATAAACTCACCTTGGAGCCTCAGTCCAGGTGGAATTCCATCAATACAATAACCTCACCTTGGAGCCTCATTCTGGGTGGAATTTAACCATTAGGGGAATAGAGCATCAGTCCCCATTCCTAACCTCTGCATTAGAGGAGGATTTTATAGCATTCGTACAATATGACCTGTGGGCGTATAACCTTATTCAATACCCCCACAATACCATGTCATGTGCACATTCTTATTTGTAAAATCACCACAACCATACCATAACACAACCAAGTATATTCAATTCTATAGGATATTACAATACATAACACAACATAACATAACCAATTCCATTGGGAATCAACATTCACAGTGCATAACAAACAACATGGGAATTAATACTATTCCACAACCCATTGACACATTTTCCACATTTCATTACTATTATCCATTTATCCAAATTACCATTTTATCACACTTATCTCACTACAAATTCATTCATTGTGCCAATCTAACGAGGAATCGTTCATTAGGACTAACTCACTACGCTATAATACCAGGCTCACAATCCATTCTATTATGATCTCTAGTCATTTCCACTTAATAAAACAACCACACAATTTCCAAATACAGTTCATATCCAATTATCCAAATTCCAATTTCTATTACTTAACCCATTAGGTGTATTCAACCACCCCTTTCCCTTATCCAAATTCATTCTTGACCATTCATGAACCCATTTATCTCATTT
This sequence comes from Viscum album, assembly GCA_963277665.1. NCBI lineage: Eukaryota > Viridiplantae > Streptophyta > Magnoliopsida > Santalales > Viscaceae > Viscum > Viscum album. The sequence goes on from OY728157.1 coordinate 797,740,844, forward strand.
ATCATTTCACAATAATTTACCCAATTATCCATTCCATACACAATTCACATATCACATAACTCAATCCCTTCATTACATTCAATCATTTAGATGCACCACTTAAATCTCATGTATTAACCCATTCAATAATTCATCCCCAATAATCATTTCACATGCTTATCTCACTAAGCATAAACATGTATAAAGGCAACCCCTTATCTTTTCCCTTTATCTCACTTAACACCGTTTTAAGCCAACCAACACCCACATAGGTCATCACCCAACCCAAGTGCGTTACTAGGACTCCCATGCACATCCTTAAATCTTAATTTCACATTCACCCTGGGCACTATGTTCTCACACAATTACCCTAGATTTACTTAGCTAAACTCTAAGTCTGGGAAGGTAGGTACACCCCATCAGTGGCCCTATCATAGGTCACATCATCCTACAGGCATCTTGTGGGGATCATGAGGGTTCCATTATTTTTTTAGACACCCTAAACATCACATCACGAAAATGGAACGACAAACTCTTTATAATAGGGTATGAAAAAAAACACTACATGAACAAATCTCTACTAAACTCAAGGGATATAACTTATAGACCACCTAAATGAAATCCATTGATGAACGTTCCTTTAATTGTGGCCTTCGACCCATGTTCAAACATCCCTTGGAGCCCCAACCTAGATCTCACCCGAAAAAGAGGGTTTTAGATCTTCGAAAGGAGATAGAAGAAACCAAAAACCCTAGTCCGCAAAAGAGAATGAATGAGACGATTATAATTACCCAGAGCTTCGATTTGTAACCAATGGTGCTTCAAATGACCAAGAAACAAGGGATATTGATCCATGAGATCTCTTGAGGTCCTTAGGGAATCACTATGGCTGCAATAGGGGGAATAGAGGATAAACCCAAATTGGATCGTAATACCATGAGGTGGAATTTTATATAACTTTTTCCAACTATTCTAGTCTGCACAGTTTACCTACTCGGTTTTCCAAACCGTTCGCAAACCTTGTGACATCTAGTGTCCAAGAGATTCCATCCCACATGGTATCCTAGGGATCCCGTAGGGTTGTTCCTAACCGTGCACATACCGTGTGAAGGATATTATCTGAGAATGGCTGGTCCGCACAGTTTACCTGCACAGTTTTACCTAACTGTACGCAGACCGTGTGCCTTGTACTACTTGTCCTGATTTCTCTTATCATCACCCCCAATCCCCTAGGGCACCCTCGATCCCCCACCTGATCATGGGAAACACTTATATAGCCACAAAGTAGATATCCAAGCCAACACTTGATCAAAAACATACTTTAAGAAAATCTAGGACATTAAAAATGTCATCCATGGAGACATGTTGGAAACATAAAACATGGAATAAGCATAAGTTAAATCTAACTGCCAAGACAAAATCAAATGGGGTACAGAGTACCATAATGGATAATGTTAACCCCCTAAACCTATACATGATGAATCATGAGACTAGAACATTTCCCAATTCATTAGAGGGATATATAATTCTAGACCTACACATCACATCCATTTCATATACATGAATATGGGTTCCATATAAAGATGCCTATCATGAGGCATAAATATAAGAATTACCCTTGTAAAGAAATGGGTTTCACAATCTTACTTTATATAATATTAAAAGGTAATTTCATAACAAATTAACTTGAGAAATTATCATAAGGAATGTATTTCCCTATCCTAGGAATGTAGAATAAACTATCTATATATGTGAGGGAAATGTATAAATAATTTATAATCAATCCATATTATCAAACTTTGTTGTCACTATTGAAAATAATTTTATAAAGAATAATATAATTCTTGAAAAAAAATAACTTTTTAAATTTGAGTAGCATCAATGGATGTCATCTTATATGTAAAATGATTTTGAATGATAAATTAGAACATTTTTTTAGGAAAATATACTTTTCATTTTGAAAGCACTTATTTAATATCTAAAACATTCTCAAACATTATATTTGTTTTGTTTTAAATATCCTTTGAAACATAAAAACTAATCATTAAAATATTTAGTGGTCATGGTGGAGAAAGAGTTCTATTCATGTAAAATATATTAAAAAATAATGATTATTTTCACATTTTTAATACAATGATAAAATAACATAATTAAATGGATATTCAAGAATTACAAACCCATATTTAAATGAGGTTGATACATTAAACTTTACCACTTCGATAATTTTTGCAAAATAACATCCCATGAATAGATTATATTAATTTTAAAATAAAATATAATGTAGTAGGAAGGTTTTAGTTTGTATTATGTACTGGGAAATTATATGCACCAATAAAAAGAAATATGGTTCTTAAAAGAACATGTGTCTCAAAGAAGGAAGTTTGAGACAAATATCATTCAATTTTTATTTTATTGATGTAAGAGTTTATCAATGTGGTGATTATATGTAAAAAATGTATATACACACAAGTGAAATTGTAAATAAAAAATAAAATCTAAAATACTAATTTCTCATAAAATATTTTAATAATGTAATAACAGAAGTAGATGTGTAACCCACTAAATTAAAATTCAATTAAAAACACCTCACAATGTGACTCCCTTTAGTTGAGATATATTAATAATCCAATATAGTGATTTTTAACATGTTAAAAAATTATACCCTAAACATATTAAGATTTATAATTTCATATATGATCCTTTTATAATATATTTTCAACTCAATGTTAATAATCTTTTGTTATCAATATTATTTCGGGTGTTAATTTCCTTATTTTATCATCTATGTTTTTTCCTGAAGGTTACAAATATTAAACACAGGATATAGTTACATCATCTACAGAATTATATTTGTGCTTTAAATATAATATTTTTCATTATATTCATCATTATTACCATCATTTATATTTTTATTATGGAGAATGAATTAAATTGATTCGTTGACACGTTAGGTTTTACGCATGCAAGGGAGACCTTATAATTTTCGTAAGGGGTGAAAGGGTAACAAGGTGGAAGGTATATTAATTTTAGATAATCAAAATAATTTCATATATATTACATATATTCATTTATTATATCCTTTATTACCTTACATATAAAAAATTTGTGAAAAATGAATCACATCACTTCGTTAGGGAGATGTCTACCGTACACATGAATAATATTATCATTTATTAAATTGATGGTAATTTAAGAATTTATATGATATATATTTTTAAAAAATTGACTTAAGTTTCATTAATATAATATATAAATATAAAATTAGTCTTTATTTCCTTCTATGTAACGAAAAAGTGACAAACAAACCACATCCCATTGTTAAGTAGCAGTCCATCGTACACACGAGCGTCGTTATCGTATTACCTACTGAATAGAATATAAGAATGTTAATTTGATATTATAATCGAATATGTATAATTTTATCATATATATAATACATAAAAATTATATACACCATTATATAAATCTATGTGATGTATTGATAGAAAATGAGTAACGTCGGTTTTCGAGGTGGTAGTCCACCCTACACATGATTAATGGATTTATTTCCAATCTAAGGGAGGAGGAGATGTTTGTATCCCGTGAACATAACATAAAAACTTATTATTCTAATTAAAAAACTTATTTTATTATATCATCTTTTATTTTTTATATTCTAAGGAGTTGGAGGAAGAAATAATATAAAATGCTTGGTTAAGGAAGTTACGACTTATTCAGAAAACTTCTTTTGGTTTGCACCAAAATCCAACCTAGGAAAGATTTATGACCAATTAAAGGATTATAGGATGAGTTTAGGGAATTAGGTAAGTTATTTTGGTAGTAAATGACCAAAAAATGGGTTTTTTATGTGTGTAAATGAGATGATTGTGGTGGCCTTTTATAAGTGATAGAGAGGACACATTTGATAATTTTGAAAATAAATAATTCAACCAGCATTTTTTCTTCTTAAATAAGGATAAAAAATGGACAATTTTAAAACCATTTAATATATATGGTCTAAATATTTCCATAAAATATGAATTAGATTAAATTTGGGTAATTATTAAGGTGCCTCATTTTAGTTTAACCCCCCAGTAAACTCATTTTTATATAAACCGTAGTAAATAGTTTTTACTATTTTCGTAATTAATTATGGTTAGGAATTAAGTTTAACTTATTAGATTATATTAATTATGATAAATATAAATATTTAATCTATTATTTTAAAATAAACTCACATAATTGGTATAATTAAAAAAATATTAATCACGTAAACAGGATGAAAAAATGATTTTTCCATGAAATGCATTTTTTTAGAAAATTAGATCGCATATTTACTATATGAAATGTGACCATAATTAGAGGAGATTAAATTAAAAAATTTATAAAAATAATCTATATATATCATTTTAATCATTAATTAGTAGTTTTTATTTTAATTATTTAAAATGTATAAACGTTATGAAAATTAAAAATGTTTTCAGAAAAAAATTGTTTAAAACCAAAAGATAAACTTATACTATAATATATTGTAATGATAATTTAATTGTAATGAATTGGACATAATATAAATAAATTGTAATTATGTTAATATTGAAACAAATAAAAATAAGAATGGATCTTAATTTATTTAAATGAATAGACAATTATATAAAAAAAAATTTGTTTATTCACGGAAAATGGTATTATTTTCTGAAAAATCACAAAATTTCATGATACATTAATATCAATATGGTGATTTCAAAAATGATTTTTTTTTCAAAATAATTTTTCTAAATGTGGATGATATTAATTTTAAATTACTTGTTCAGAGAAAAAACTAAATTGTCTCTTAGAAAAATACATTTTTTAGATATCATTTATTTTTCATTCAAAGGGTTCTTATTTTTTTATAATCAATAGAAAATCAATGAATTTATTTTATACATGTGTTAAACATATAATTTTCATAATTTAATTTTTATTATTCCTACCTTCAAATATAATTGATTGGTTAAAATGGTTATGTTTAAATAATAATATTTTAATAGAGTTTTGAATTCTGTTTAAACATGATATTACATGTATCAAAGGCTATCGAAGAGTTTCAATTTATTTACATATATATATCGTAAATTATAATGGTGTTATATTCACCTCTAAGCTTGGTGTTTCATTTCATATACTCTATCCAATAAAATTTTACTATTTTAAAATATATGGGTGTTATAGTTGATCCCCATTACAGCTCACACTTAAGCCCAATAAATCTTTTTCCAAGGATTAAACCCCATTATAGCTCACAGGTGAGCCCGATACGGCTTATATGATGTGTTGAACCCCATTATAGCTCATGGGAGAACCTGAAAAAACGTATATAATGGTTTGTGCCCAATTATAGATCTCAAATTAGTTGGGTAGTGTTTCTTATCTTTAGAAAATAAAAAGTGGGATTTAACAAATTGTTTATCCAATAGATTTAACTAGGATCCAGTTATTTCTGACATTATATTAAAATTGGTCATGAAGATATTGTTACAAATATTCCAACATGTTTTATTTATTCTTGTTATGGTTTTAATGATTCATCTGATCAATATTAAAATTACATGGTTCAGGATTCCAGATTCTTAGAGACTCTTTCCTTTGAAAATTCATTATCCCATGTTTCATTAATAATGATCCAAGTATTGATGGTGTTGGTTAGAGTAGGACACTAAATATGGGTTGAATTGAGTTCCTATAAAAAAAATTATATAAAATTTTATTTAAATGATTCCCCTAATTAAAATAAAATGGGCTTGTTACCCAATGCAGTAAAATTATAATAGCTTTATTGTTCAAATAGTTTCTTAAAAGATTGATTAACTATTAGATAAAATAATAATAGATATTTATTAAACTTTTGAAACTACTCTAATATGTAAAAAATTTATAACTACTATGCAAGACTAACTATCAAAGTAAAATTTAGTTCCCTGAAATATGAGTTGAAAACAAAGAATGAATAAATTGACATACATAGTGAATTAAACTAGTGGTTTAGTCTCAAGTAGAGACCTAATCACTCCACTTGGTGATCACCTACAACCAATAAATATATATATAATGTTTTGATCCACACCCTAGATAGGGTTTTACAATAGTACACAAGACTGTCTAGGTCACAACACCACTACCACTGTTCTACGTGGGAAAACTAAGATCCAGGTCACACAAAACCCTCCACCATTATTACACACGGGTAAAATAGTGTGTGAAAAGATATTTGACTGAGGATACTTTTATCCTCCAGTTCAGTGCAAGAAAATATGTGTGTTTTAAATACAGACACACACACTGCTCAAAGAGTAATAAATTAGAACACAACATAGAAAAATGTAATGAGATAGAGTTTAGAAGGCTCTTTGTACTGTGAAATTCACATCTGGAGTATTTAGATGTAGTAGATGTAATGTTCTAGTCTTCATTTGAAAACAGAGTGTTATGAGTTGAGTGTTCTAGTTTCTAGTGAAGTAGAATGAAATTCTTCTTTTTTGAGTTGTTGTAAGGATGTTTTCAAGATGGTTCATATTAGGTTCTTCTTTGATTTCAACCAGCCAAAATTCAAAGTTCTGCATTCAGAATATTATTTCATTTATGTTTGTTCTTATCCTTTTTCATGCATTCAACTACTCCACTATTCTGCTCGAATGCCACAATTTATTTTATTTCGGGAGCTTTTGTTGAAGCCGACAAGGTTCCCGATCTCCTCACTACATACCTCATTCCATATGCTAACAAGAATACAAAATATCATTAATTATATAACTGTCATGAAATGAATCAAATATGACTGTAAGAAACAACTTTTAAATTTAATCAAAAAATATAGAAAATGGTTTATGTGTAGATTAGTGTCATAGTTGTAGTGAGACAGTCATGGTTCCACAGTCATGGTGAGATAGTCGCAGTGCCCCAGTTACCGTGATATAGTCAATGAGTTATGGAACCGGTAGCAAGGTTATAGTGTTTGGTCCTTTGCGAATTTTGGAACTGATAGAATGGTTATTAGGTCTAGTCCTTTTCGAATTTTGGAACCGGTAGCACATTTAATATTTTTGGTCCATTGAAAATTCTGGAACTGGTAGCATGGTTACGGTGTTTGGTCCTTTTCAAATTCTAGAACCGCTAGCATGGTTACAGTGTCTGATCCTTTTCAAATTCTTGAACAGGTAGCACGGTTACGGTGTTACAGACATTGTGAAAATTTGGTACTTTTCTTAATAATCAATCTTCAAATAATGGATTAAGATTAAACATAATCATACTAAAACATAATAGAACAGGATTAAACATAATTTAAAATATTCAAACATAACTTGTGATATTTTGAACATGTTCTTGTGAGAGATTAAAAACATGAGTTATAAGAGTGTAAAACCTGATTTGTAAGCATTAAAACATGAGGAGTCTAAAAATATCCAAACATGATTTGTGAGCATTAAAACATTAGGAGTCGAACATTCTCCAAACATGATTTGTGATCCTTGAAACATGAGGAGTCAAACAATATCCCTCATTTTGGTGATCACAAATCATAGAATTTAAAAGACAAATATTTTAGAATTAAATTACCAGATTACATATAATATCAAGATATTAAATCATATATGTAGTAAATATCATAAAAATTAGTTCTTTTCCATTATGTCTCCCCTTATTATTTCTTACCCTTAAAATTAAAGTTCTGATTTTTTTCATTAAAATTCTAATTATGATTTTTTCTCCCATTTAAATTCCTTCTTATTATTTCACCCCCTTTTAGGATTATCAAAAATAAAGGAGATAAAGAGAGAAAAACAAAGGGAAAAATAAAATAACTAGTGAAGAAACAACAAAATACCATAGTCCATTGAAAAAAAGAAAAATTATATTACCATCTAGAAAGAAAATAAAAAATATACCTATCAAAATTGTCATTTACTTCTTGATAGAGTCATCATATTAGGCCTATCCTTTGTAAAGGAAAACATATAGAGAAGAAAGAGGTGCAGAATGGGTGGTGGTAGAAGCAATAGTTAGGGAAGGAAGGGGTACTCCTTCTATGATAGAATGTGCAAGTGTAGGTCTAGTGGTATACTAAGGAAAAGGTTTCTAAATAATGAGATGGTTTATCTGGCTCAAAACCAGAGAAACATACATGGTCACTGTTGGAAAATAGTTGGAGGAATTAGGATAGGTATCAGAAGGTAGAACAGGCCTAAAAATTACAGTTGCAGAAGCAACAATTCAAATACTTTGAACATGCAGATAAGGTTTATAGAGGCTTATAAAGTCAATAAGGATCTCTCCATCATACTTTATGGCCTTCTCAAAGAATACCTTGTTTTCCAGAAACTTCTCCACAGTGGGTTTGAATTCATTTATCTTCTACACGTGATCCTTGAAGGCAGGAGTGAATGAAGGTATCTTTAAATTATCAACAAGATATTTTAAGTGATTATTCAACTCAAGATTAGAATAAATTCTATTAAAGTAGTAGTCTACATTCATAGAAATTTCATCTTGAGAATTAGCGGAAATATTTGAATGGATTCTCACCAAATCAAGGTCATTTTCTGTCTTCTCGATGATAATAGGAAAACATTCCTTATCAACACCACACAACCCTGATTAAAGCTCTTCTCAAAAAACAGACCTGATCAAGTCTATGTTCGTAGGCTGAGATGGGTTTCTAGAGGAAGATAGAGCTAAAATAGATAATGGGGGAGTCTTAATCTGATTTACACTAGTTTGTAAACATCCTTTATATTCCATAGTTATCTCATTGAGTCTAAAGAAATTACCATTAATCCCATTGTCTATCTTGGTGTTGTTCTCAAACACCTTTTCATATACATTAATGAAGTTTGTTGAATTAGAGATACAACATTTTGTGGAATCTTATCGGCATCATCCTCACAAATATGAGCAATAGTAACTTGAACAGTTTGGCATTATTTTTTCATATCTTCCACCATAGATAGTAGATAATTTACCTCATCACTCAAATTCTTTATCTTAACCTAAACTTCAAAAATTTTATGAATCATCTTCAGTTGGATTGGGAAAATGATTTTCTATTATAGAAAATCATAATATCTTTAACATAGATTTTTCACAGGGGTAGGTTGTGACTTCATGAGGTTCTCATAACTAGAAAACAATGTTTCTCAAAAAACATTTATATCATAATGACGTACTAAATCATAAGATTATTGAGAAGTATTAGAAACAAGAACTGAAATAGGTCTAGAATCCTTAGCAGGGGTTACTTCTTTGGTAGATATTGGTTTCAACTGAAACACAGTTGAAAGATCTATCCCTTTTACCAAGGCCTCTTGGGTATCATCCACATAAAATAAATTGGAAACCTATACTATCTATCCACATAACTTTGGTAAACACGATATGGAATTTTAACACTTTCTAATTAGGGTTGATGCTCCCCCTTAACATGTGCATCTCTCACAGGAATGAGAGACTCAATCTATTGACCCATTCATATACATTCATCTTTGTTAGGATCACCCAAATCACTTTCCAGACAAAAGGCACATGCCATCCATTTCTCATAAGATAATATTACTTCATTTTCAACCAATTATACAAACTATTCCACAGAAGCAGTAAGATCTTCCACAACAGCATGATCTTTCACTACAACAACACAACCTTTAGCTACATCTTCATCCATTCCACTTACATCAATATCACCTTTAATGATTGGTATAGCTCAAGAGATACTCCCACAAAACCATCACTAAAATCACCATATATTTCATTATCTAAATAGTCCACAATATCATCATCTTATAATCCAGGATAACGAGAAATTTTAGGTCTTGAGGGATTTTCAATAGAATTAAAATCTTTATACAACCTATCATTAACATTAACCCATGATATCTTTCATGGATTCCATATTATTTTTATTCACCTTCACGTATCCTTAGAGGTATATAAATCTTATTCCTCAAACATGTCATCATTCTTTAAAACCACACCTTTTACTAGAAGAATAGAAGAAATAGTACTTGAATAAAAAAGGGAGTTGGAAATTGATGTAGTTTTGATCATATCGCACATGTGAAGAATATTATAAGTACAAAAGTTTATTTTGTATCCATTATTAATTAGATAAATCAAAAACACATCATGATACATAAGAGTGAAAAATTACCCTTTCCTTGGGAAAATGAGACGTTGAATGAACTTGAATAATAACCATGACTCACTATCAAGCTCAGTAGAAATACGCCTTCTTTTATTCTAATTTCCATTAAAACATTCCAAACACTCTTCTAGGATAAAAATATCACTAAGTGGAGGAGGACCTCTCTAATAATCCTAAAAAAATACATTTATGATGTAAACCTAAGAAGGAATCCCATAACCTCAAAGAAAAAGTGAATCATTGACAATTTACCAATCTCTTAACCATTAAATCATCCTTAGAATTGAAGTTAAACTATAGATACTGATAAAACTCATAAAAAATCTTTGGGTAGTTGGGAATTTATCATTGGTAAACCAATACAATAACCCCAGTTTTTTTATAACTCTTAATATAAAATACTTACTAGAAAAGAGATATTTCACACATATTTCCTTTTGTGGAACGACATTGTGATCCTAAATACCTCGGTTTAGCAGCTTCTCGGGCATTACAATAGGAGCCTTATTTTATTTCTTCTATGTCATGCGGTTCACAAGAGTGAAAAGGATAGATTATTCATATTAGGCATTCATCACAGGCTCAAGAATGGTGAGGAGGGAAAGAGGTTTGATAAAGACATAGGATTTCAGTTCTGAGATAAATGAGCTTCAGATAGGTGAATTGATAGATATATATCATTTAGGGAGTTCAAACATTGAAAAGAGAAAAACATAGAAAAATGTAATAAAACAAGTGATAAAAAATAAATTTTTAAAAATAAATTCTAAGTAATATAGTGAGACTGGTACATGCATTCGTGGTGTCAATATTACAGTGTGACTCAAAACAGTGCAATCGTAATGAATGAGACAGCAAGCATATAAAATAATGTTGAAAGATAGTAGGCTGAGACATCAATCCTAAGATAATAAACTGAGACAATAATATTCAGAAAGTAAAATGAGATAGTAATCTGAAGATAATAAATGAATATAGTATTCCTGAGATGGTGAACTGAGATATTAATCTTGAGATAATAAATTGTTAACTCAACGATAATCATTCCTAATTCATGTACTATGTAATTCATCCATTCAAAATTTAATGGCTTAGTGAAAATTTCTACAAGATGTTGTTTTTTGACAATGAATTATAATTTTAAATCAACTTTTGGATAATGGTCTCTCAAAAAGTGATGTATTACATTTATATTATTTGTTCTAGAATGAGAAACTATATTAATTGATATGTTAATAGAATTTATGTTATCAAAATTTATAGGTACATAATTGAATTGATATCCAGAGTCTAGAAAAGCGTGTTTCATCCACAAAATCTGAGCACAACAACCACCAGTATCTATGTATTGAGCATCTACAGTAGATAATGAAATATAATTTTTCTTTTTACTACACAATGAAACTAGTGAATTTCCCAATAAGTGAAAAGTTCTAGAGGTGATTTTTTAATCTAACTTACAGCCACCAAAACCAGCATTAGAATAGATAACTAAGTCAAATGGTTTTCCTCTAAGATAAAACTATCATAAGTATGTTGTATGTTTGAGGTCTTTGAAAATTCCTTTAAAAGAAAGGAGATGTGACTATTTAAGATTTTATTGAAAAGGGGCTCACATACACACACTGGAAATAATATTAGGCCTACTAGTAGTTAAGTGGAGTAAACTTCCAATCTTTCTCCTATAATGGTCTAATATACAGATTTACTATTCTCATCAAGATCCAACTACAGGTGGTACTCCTTGTAGTATCACTACTCTTAGTATTATCTAAACCAAAACGTTTTAGAAGAGAATTAGTATATTTACTTTGATTTAAAATAATACATTCTTTATTTTGAATGATTTGAAATCCATGAAAGAATTTCAACTCACCCATCAAACTCATTTCAAATTCATTATTCATCATCTTTGAAAAATCAATACATAATTTTTATTTGATGATCCAGGAAATAATATCGTCAACATAGATTTGAAACATATTAAGAAATTAATTTCATAAAGAGGGTAGGATCAGCTATACCTTCTACAAAACGATTCGAAATCTTAAAACTACTTATTCAATCTTACAAATCTCTTTTATCTTGCTTTAAACCATAAAAATATTTTTTTATTTTTAAAAAAAATATTTGGAAAATACGGGTTTGTAAAACCAGGTGGTTGTTCAAAAAAAACATCCCCAACTATATACCCATTTATGAATGCACTCTTAACAACAATTTTATGTAGTTTTTAATTTGCAATGTGATGTATATGCAAGCCAGATTCTAATGGATACAAGTCTAGAAACTAGTGAAAATGTTTACTCATAGTGAATCCCTTCTTCTTGACTATAACCTTGAGAATCCAGTATAGATTTATTTCTTTCTATGGTATGAGATTCTTCTACATTATTTCTAAACATTTATTTGGTGCTTACGGTCAAGATGCCTAGGTCTATCCACAAGTTTCCAGACATTATATCTATCAAACTAATTTAATTATTCTTACATATCCATCACCCAAAACCCATCATTTATTTCCTCATTAATGTTATTAGGCTCAATATGTGACAAGAAAGCTTGATGTTCAACCTGATTTCTTAGATAATCTTTAGTTTGTGTTCCTTTATCTAAATCTCCAACTATATCATCTAAAGGATGGTTCTTAAGGGTTATAATAGATACAGAAAAAGAAGGGCTGCATATTTTAGTTTCATCAATAGGTTTAGGATCATTATGGATTGAATTTGAAGAATTTCTAGAACTAAAATAATTTTTATATTTCTTGATAGTAGGGTCAATGGATTTCACATTCATGTCCAAATTTCACATATCATTCTCAAGGTTTTCTAAGGAATTCTTAGGTTCATATGGATTTTTTCATCAAATTTGACAGGTATTGATTCTTCCACACATTTAGTTCTCTTATTTAAGACTATATAGCCTTTACTAGAGATTTAATAACCCAAGAAGGTTCCTTCATCACTTTTGGATGCAAATCTGTCAAGATTATCCTTAGTATTAAGATTATAGACTCTACAAACAAAAACATTGATGTAGTCAACCCTATGTTTTCCATTATTCCACAACTCATAATGATTTGTTTTAAGGATAGTTTTAATAAATACTCTATTGATTATATAACATGTTATATTGAAAGCTTCATCCCAAAACTATATAGGTTGGTCATATTAATTTTGCATTGTTATAGCTATTTCTTGTAAGGTTCTATTAATTCTTTCTACAACAAAATTTTGTTGAGGTATCCATGGGGTCATGAAATTATGAATATATCCATTTTGTGTGTAAAATTTTTTAAAATAATGGTTTTTAAAACTCATGACCATGTTCACTTATTAAGAATTTAATTCTAAGACCACTAATATTTTCTACAGTCTTATCATACTTGAAAAAATGAGAACAAGAATCACATTTGTGATCCATGAAAAAGGTATTATTATATCTAGAGTAATCATCTACAAGAACATAGACAGAGGGGTTCCCATTAAGACTTTAAAATCTATAAGTTCCAAACAAGTCCATGTGAACCAACTTGAGAGATTGAGTAGATAAAAATTCTTTCATTGATTTGAAAGAGATTTTGTTTTGTTTACACTATTGACAAGGATTACTAATATTATCATTTAGAAACTAATGTAAATCCATGACTAAGACTTTTATTGTAAGATTTCTAAGGGTGTTTATATTTCATTGTCTAAGTATTATATGTCAAATCCAAGACTTTGTGAAATACACATAAACATGAAACATTTTGACAAACTAAAAAATCTAGGATGGATGTATAAACATTTTCATTTCTAAAAGTAGAAAATACTAATTCATTCTTATAATTAATAACATTTCATGAATTATATTACAATTTAACATGACAAACAACATTACACAGTTGTTAAATAATAAGAATATTATATTTTAATCCATCAACAAAAAGTAATTTAGAAATTAAAATTGAGTTAGAGTTACCAATCTGGTTGAGGTCAATGATTTTCCCTTTTGCATTGTCACCAAATGTGACATGCCACCCATCAATATATAACATATTCTTGAATCATGAGTAATGTCCTTTCATGTTTATTGAACATCTACTTTCCATGTACCATCTATTTTACAAGATCTCTTCAAACATGTATCTTATATAAGGATCAGTCAAAAGAAGATTTTGGTACCAATATTTTCTTGGGTCCGTAATTATTAGTAATAAGTGCATTGGAAACCATTACATGGTTTATAGGTTTATTATAAAGAAATAGTAAATAATTTGAAAAATAAGCTCTATTCGGTCTTGATAAAATAGAGGTAGTAAAACTATTCCCTGTACTCGAAAATGCAGAATATTTATCAAATTTAGAAACAAAAATTTTTTTTCTAGATTTTAGAGGAAATTTTCTTTTTCCAGGTTGATATCCTATATGAGAAGTATATCCAGGAGCTATTATTTACTAGTAATTTGTGTTATAGCATTCATTACATTGGTAAATTTTTATAAGTCCTTTTTAAATTTCTCAACAGATAATTTAAGTACAGTATTCTCTTTATGTAATTAAAAAATTTTACCCTTTTATATTGTAAATACAAACTTAACCATATAAGTAATATCATATTGTTTCTTGAAAGATTTATATTTATCTTTTAATTAATTATAGGTGTCCTCAAGAATTCTAAAATACTCAAAAATTTCATCATTTGTCATATTTTCAGATTCACATTCTTCTCTAGAATAATAAGAATTTTGTACAGGAGTCCCAAGGGTTACCTCAGATGTGTTTTTCATAAAACAAATATTGGATTTTTCACCCTTTTCATCGTGTGAAGACTCTAAGTCACTTGAACTATCTTTAGAATCACTCCATGTTGCCTTCATTGGATTTTTTTTACTTTCTTTTCTTAGTCCTCTTATCTATTCTTATATTTTAGCTTAGGATTGTCACCCTTTATATGTCATCTTCTCTTAAATTCATAATAGATTATTTCACTAGAAGTATCACCTCTCTTCAAATCATTTCTATAGTTTCCCTTGTTTATATACATACCTTTAGAGTTAGGATTCTTAAATAATTTCTTCTTTCTATAAAACTTCATAAATCTTATATCTAATTGATTCATTTCCTCATCACTATTTGATAGTGAATCGTCATTACTTTTACTATCAGAATGAGTATTTATCCTCCCATTTTCTTTATTTTTGGATGTTGTGGATTGGAAATCTGGTGTCTTTCTTTTTGGTTCATCCACTTCTTCTTCGTTTACATTTAACTCTTCCTCGAACGTCATCAATTTACCTATCATCTACTTGATTGGAAACATATTGATATCATTGGATTTCTTAATTGATATGGAGGTTACCCTCAATCTATTTGGTAAGCATCTTAGTATTCTCATTATTTTCTCCTCGGTTATAACATCCCTTCCTAGAGATATTATAGTATTCACAATTTCATTAAACTTGAGATACATCTTAGAAATAATCTCATCAGGATTCATTTTAAAGTTATAATATTTAATATTAATTGTATTAACTCTTATTTAATTAACACTAGAGGTTACTTCATGTGAAATAGATAAAGTGTCCAAAATTTTCAGGGTTGTTTTACATGTAGAAATTATATTAAACTCTTCCTCTCCTAAAGAATAGAATAATGAATTTATGGATTGTACATTATTGTTTTAAGAAGCGTTAGTTGGGTTATCCCAAGTATTTATATCACTATCATTAATCTTATATTAATCTACAATTTAAGACCAAATATCAGAATCCATACTTTCTAAGTCCATTTTAATTTTAATTTTCCATTATGCATAATTTGTTCCATTAAATAATAGAGGTCTTTTGGCAGAGGAACCTTAAAATATAATATCCATGAAAAAAATAGGCTTTTAAAGCCATGAAATTTAGAAATAATATAAATTTATAGATATTTGAAACACAACTAAAATCATCGTTAAAAAATATTTTAAAACATATTTTAAATTTTAGAAAATTCAAATTGAAAACAACCTCTTATTCGAAATGTTGGTAAGAGTATGACACTCAAGAGGGGGTAAATTTAGTTCCTATAAAAAAATATGTTTAAATTTTTATTCAAAATATTCCCCCAATTAAAATAATACAATACAATTAACTAAGGTAGTAAAATTATAATAGCTTGACTATTTGAATAGTTTCTCATAAGACAAATTTCATTACAGTGACAACAATATGAGTTATTAATGCCACTTTTGAAACTACTCTAATAAAGAAAAAATATTATAACTACTGTCCAAGACTAACATTCAAAACAAAATTTACTTTTCTAAAATATGAGTTAAAAACAATGAAAGACTAAATTGAAACACACCACAGATAAAACAAGTGGTTCAGTCTCAATCCAAGACCTAATCCACCCCACTTGGTAATCACCTGCCACCAAGAAATATATATATATATATATATATATCTTTGATCCACGCCATGGATTAGGGTTAACTACATTATACAAGACTGTCCAAGTCAAAAGACCTCTACGACTATTCTACATTACAAGACTAATAGCCAGATCACACAGGACCTCTTCCACAGTTACACATGGGTGCAACAAGGTGTAAAAAGATATTTGAGTGAGGATATCTTGTATCCTCTACTTCAATGCCAGATACAGTGTGTGTTTTAAATATAGACACACACACTGCCCAAATAGTAATAAATCATTACACAATTGAGAAAAATGTAATTAGATAGAGTTTAAAAGGCTATTTGTGTTGTGAAATGCATCTCTAGACTCTTTGGATGCTGTAGATGCAATGATCTAGCTCTCTTCTAAAAATAGAGTTTCATGAGTTGAGGGTTCCGGTTTTCAGTGTATTGATTTTTTCTTCTTCTTATTCTACATTCATCAAGGATGTTTTTAATACAGTTCATAGCAGGTTCTTCTTTGTTTTCATCTAGAAGGAATTTAATGTTCATTATTTGGTATATTCGTTCATGTATGGTTGTTCTTATATTTTTCTTTCATTCAACTATTCCTTTATTCCGCTCGAGTGTCACACTTTATTTTATTTAGGGTTCTTGTGTTGAAACCGACAAGGTGCACGATATCCACCCCTCGTATGTCGTATTGTCTACTGATATGACTGCAAAAGATCATTAATTATATCAGTATAATTAAATGAATCAAATATGACTGTTAGAAGCAAATTTTAAATTTCATCAAAAATGATAGAAAAATGATTATTTATGGAATGATGTCACAGTTTTAGTGAGACATTAATGGTGCCAAAGTCACAATGATACAGTTATTGTGACATAGTTATGGTGAGATATTTAGTGAGTTCTGGAATCGGTAGCAACGTTACAATGTCTGGTACTTTGCGATTTCTGGAACTGGTAGCATGGTTACGGTGACTGGTCCTTTACAAATTAGGAACCAATAACATGGTTACAGTGTCTGGTCTTTTGGGAATTTTGGAACCGGTAGCACAGTTACGGTGTCTAGTCCTTTATGAATTTTGGATTCGGTCACCTAATTATGGTGTCAAAAACATTGTAAAAATCTTGAAGTTAACTTAAGAATAAATCTTCATAGAATAGATTAAGATTAAATATAATCGTATTAAAACATAATAGAACAATATTAAACATAGTTTACATGATTCAAACATGACTTTTGATATTTTGGACATGATCTTTTGAGAGTTTAAAAACATGAGTTATAAGAGGGTGAAACATGATTTGTAAGCATTAAAACATGAGGAGTTCAACAATCTCTATACATGATTTGTAAGCCTTAAAACATGAGGATTTTAATATTCTCTAAACATGATTTTTGAGCACTAAAATATGAGGAGTCCAATAGATGGGTATAAATATTATTATGTTATGATAATGCACATTGATTATGTCATCATGCCCTTATATTCTTATTATGTTCAATTATGAAATTCAATAGGTAATATTTTTGGTTACCCTTACTGAGAAATTGAGGTCACCTTCTTATTTATTCCATTTCTTAAGGTTATAAGGAATGATGATTAAATGATTTTGTTATAGAAAGATTTATAATGTGATTAATATTATGTGATATGTGCAAGACTTAATAGGGAATATGAAAATCTTGGTATAGTGGAAAAAATACTCCCATGAATTTTTAGGTATTGTTTATGTAAGTGTATTTCCAAATTATCTAATTCTCTCAACCTAAAATTTGGTTGCGTATGTAAGGGATCAAATACTCTATTTTGATGTTATATGTTTTGGATTGTGAAAATTGGGTCAAAAAATTTGTTATTAATTACAGAAATGTAATGTTTATGTTTTTAGTATCAAATATAGGAGTTCAGGTTCATATTTTTATCAATTTGTATCAAAGTAGGGATTATAAAATATTGGAGATAAAGATCTTTCAAGTGAGGTTATCTTAAGGTTTATGAATACTATAAAAGGTTTATCGGTTTTATATTGATCATAGATTTAAAGGAATTTAGAACCTTTAGGGTTTATATGAGATTTGATGTATAACATTATTTATAATTTTGTTCATAATATTTTGGAGAACTTTATAAGGAAATAATTTTTTGAAAAATGATAAACCAAAGGTCAGGATAAAACATTTTTCATCTACTAAGGTTATGGGGATAGAAACCATAATTGAAGGGAAACAAGGGTGTAATTACATATAATAGACTATGTTATTTAATGTTTAGTATGATATTTTTTACTTATATGGTTTAAGAGATACTGAAAAAGTTGATTTTTAGAATAGGTGATTTACAATATTGATAACCATTAAATTGAAATGTGCTTTGGTGACTAGATGGTTACTTTTATTTCATAAAAATATCACTATATTTTTTTGATTTTAAGATAAAAGCTATGATATAATCTTTGAGGTTAAAACATTCATTAATATTGATGATATTGATGTTATTCGGGATATTTAGTCATTCCGTTGTGGAATTATTTAGTTTGAACATTAGGTATTACTGTTCAATTTGTGTGGGTTATTAATTTCAGGGAAATATCTTACCATATGCATACCATTTTGGTTTTGATTAAAGTAATAATATAGTATTAATATCTTTATTATCTCTTTTATGGTTATTTTTTCCCTTACAATTGTATTTTAGTTCTATATGAATAAAAAATGCATCTTGAATACTCATTGTTTTGAGAAAAAGATGAGATTGTGGTGGAAATTGATTAAATAGTGAAATTCCACATATCAAGTAAGTATATTTCATTATTTTATAATACAATAGGTTAAATAATTCTTCAACTCTATTAAAAGTATCATTAAATTGAAAATTATATCTAACTATGTTCATTTCCCATGAAACGACGGTCACATTTACACCTCTTCAATTTATTGTTTTTTGGTTATTGACTTTCTCATGATCATTCTCTTTCTTATGAAAAATGATCTCTATCATGATTCATTATTATTTTTGAATTATTACTTTATTCCATGTCGATAACATCAGTTTCAATTAATTAGTACCTACTTGAAAACCTAGTTATCTATTGTTCCAAAATACCGTTTTATTTTCCCCTCTCTTTTTTTCACATAGATGTTTTTATTTTCATTTATATATAGTGGGATTTTGATAAAGGTAATTAAAAATTTCCATACATTAATTAAATGGATTAATTCTACTATTTTATGACTCAATTTATTAAATTTATTAAAATTCAAGACCTTATGATTTAAAAAAATGAATTTATGCTCCATAGCATACAAGACATGCATCACCAAGACTAAGCAAACCGTGAAATAATATTATTTTATATATAAAAACTATAACATATCCAAAAATTGGAAGGTATGAATATTATTAACTAATTTATGAAATATATCTACAAATTTAACACTCAATATAAATGTATTAAAAAATTAGTATATAATTATTAAATATTGAGTGTAGTAATTTTGCTCATTAAAAATATGTTTTCCTCAAACTATTTTTTTGTAATATTTGTGAGAAAATATTATAAATAATTTTTTTAAATTTTCGAAAAATAATATAATAAAACTAAATTTCTTTTTTATGTAATCATATAAATATTAGCGTAGGGTGATGTTTTGGTATTTATCAAAAACTATTGATTTTTTAGTGAATAGTGAAAATATAATTTTTTGTAAAACTCTCATTTTTTCAAATAATTGTGTGTTTTAAAAGTAAAATTTATTTAAAGTAAAATAATTTCAATTAGTTTTATTTAATCAAATTAATTAAATTTGAATTGTATTTATACTATGTTTTAGTATAAGTTTATTTTTGTGTTTAAAAGGGTTTTTTCTAAAATTTGATTTAAATTCCACAATGTTTCTCCATTTTAATTAATTAAAAACCCAGAAAGGGAAAATTTTTAAATTATTTTTTTATATTACATATCGATAAATTTAAATTTAAATTCATACAATGATTATAACAAGTGATATATGTAATATAAAATCATCTTATTCTTGAAAAATACATTTCTTGAAAAATCATTTTTTTCATGGAATCTATGGGTTTTCTTATATTTTATTTTTCCTAATTTGGGAGTTTATTTAGTAAAATAGATCCCATATTTAAAAAAAATTATCTTGTCTAATAAGTTCACCATAATTTTTGTTCATTTATAAATAGTGAAAATAGTAAAAATATTTTACTCCAGTTTACGTAAAAACATGTTTACCAAGGGGAAAACTAAACATATAAGGGTAAAAATGTCCTAAAATAGTCTAAATATACTTTATGTTTAAATTTAAAGCATATAATTTCTAATTCTATATAATATTTCCATTTTTATCCTTTTCATGTGAAAAATATGGGTACAACTTTTTATTTTCAAAAAGTTCATGTATGCTACTCAACTCATTTATAAAAGGTCTCACCTTACCCTCCCCTATTCGCATGATCAAAAAACATTTATCAGATGAGACATACCTAGATACCTTCTCCCGTGACCTATATTCCCAATTTTTATCATTAATTCCTCTGATAATGGATTTTGGTGGAAACCTAAGGAGGTTGTCAGAAGAAAATGTATCATGCTTAACCGAGCATTATTATTTTATTTCTTATTACTCCTCTATAAATATTATTAAATTATTTTTATATAATGACTTCAGTATGTCCAATATATTTAGAATTTATTCTATTAATTTAATAACCTATATCTATAACCTCTTCGATCAAATAGGGAACAAAACCAACATTCATCTGTATGAAGGACTACCACCTTGAAAACCGATGGAATTTGTTTTCCATCACCTCAGATTATAGAAAGTTATAATGATGTATTTAAAGAATATAAATATTATATTTTGAATATATTTATTATTATTATATTATTATATTAGATACTAATTTTAATGTCTATTCTCTATGGGATATGATAACATCACTCATGTGTGTGACGAATAACTGCATCGGAAAGCATTGTGGATTGTTTTTCATTAACGCTTTTTATTAAAGGTAATAATGATACATTTAACAAATCTATGTGATATATATAATGAAATTATGATATTAATAAAATATTTATCATTATTGAAATATAATATATCAT
This sequence comes from Viscum album, assembly GCA_963277665.1. NCBI lineage: Eukaryota > Viridiplantae > Streptophyta > Magnoliopsida > Santalales > Viscaceae > Viscum > Viscum album. The sequence goes on from OY728157.1 coordinate 797,762,509, forward strand.
TTAATTTTTAGCTTTCCCATCACTTAGAAATGATAACATCTTTCATGAATATGAATAGACTACCGCCTCCATGAAGCGATGTGATTCTTTTTCATCACATCACATGGATTATATATATAAATATATCTAAATAGTTAATATTTTGTTGATGATATTATAACACTTATATAATTATATAATTATACTTAATTTCTTTCCAAAATTATCATTGAATAATGCGAACATTACTCATGCATACGTATGGCCAACCATATCCTTGATTGTGACATAATTTAATTTTAAAAAACATATTTCATGATTGGTTTTACAAGTCTAGATTATGTATAGAAATTATAATTATGTCAATATTTTTATTCAATGGATGATGTAACAATTATCCCTTTCATAAGAGTCGACGCACCATATCTGTTTTCAAAATATGGATCGAACTTCCTCACAACACCGGACATTGACTAAACTGATTAAATATTTAAAAACATCATTAAAAAAATAAAATAAATGATTTATTTATAAATTATTAAACCTATAAAAGGTTATTAATAAATAAAATATTTTATAAAAAATTATTATAAATGATTTATAGGATATAAATGAAATGTTTGGACATGAGGTAAGGGTCTTCGTCATGATTTTTCTTCATTGAGGCATATTTTAATGTTATGTACCAAATTTATTTTATATGGTGTACATACTAAAAATTTTATGTATAATATATTGAATTATTTTCACATAAAGGTATTTTATGTTTCAATTTGAATTATATAATCCAAGTGCATTTGAATTGAAAGTTACCAACTTGTATAGAATTTCACAACTCAATTTATTTTTGTGTGGGTTATATTACATATTCATTATCATTTATATTTTAATATTATGTGTGTAATCAATTATAATTATCTTAAATTTTATATTAAATTTTTTAATTTTAATTTAATATTGATACACATATTCTATTCATTCATTAATTTTAACTTCATCACTATGATCATTAAATGGGTAACTTGTCTTAAATTCTCTTCAGTGGGAAATATGTTATATTATAAACAAATATTTTTTTATGATGTGTGTATAATTACCACAGTGATATATTTTATCATTAATCACTGTATATTCATGGTATTTATTGTTCCATTTTATTTTATTCCTTTCATGGGGCTTCTGATTCAAAAGTTACCATTGTGTTTAGAGAGTTATGTTTCAGTCTCAATTTAATCCGGATTGTATATGCTCAAATTTGAATTGAGAGAAATTAATTGATTATTATATAGTAAACCATTTTATTTTTATTATCATCTATTTTTTTAATTAAATTTTCTAGTAATATTACCATTTTCCTCTTTTTGGTACATAAAATAATGGAGATAATGTTTTTATGAAAATCCAACTTCCTTTTTCTCTTCAGTCAAAAATCCTTTTCTCCCAAATCCTTTTTTTCAAAAAAATTTTTTCAAAAATGGATTAACATTATTGTTTAAAATAATTTTTGAAGACAAATTTATTTTTTAAAAAATATTTTAAAATGAATCTTTAACTCATTTTTTGAATGTGTCAGTTTTTTAATTTTACAAAAAATTAAAAGAAATAGTTGTTTTAACATTCTTGGCATGAAATATATTTTCCACACTCATTACCTATAAATGCTCTCAGGATTAATTTTTATGCTTCAAAAATTATTTTTAATGAAAATTATTTCTTTAATGTTTGGTAATGTTTTATATTTTCAATAAATGTTTTCAGAAAGGAAAGGATATTTTTTCTAAGAACTATTTGAAGTGGTCTTTCAAAATTATTTCCCTTTTAAGATGACATCCTTTGATCTATATAAAAGTAAAAAAATATATTTTCCTCAAGCATTTGTCTAATTATATTTTAAAGGTATTTCTATTCATCAATTTTGACAATCATTTATGTTACTAAAAATAAACTGAGGACATGTTTTATTGACACCATCTTAGTTCTTTCTTTGGATAGATTAAGATATTTTAATGTTACTCGTTTCTTTTCAAAGGGTTAATTGAGTTATGAAAGAACATTTATTATTTATTTGATTGAAAAGTGTAGTACTCTAAATGTTTTATTGATGAATAGTGATTATATATTACTTATTATGATGGTATGGACCTGAAATATCTTATACAAGGGGTGTATCCCCGTTATAGTTAACGGGTGAGTCTGATAAAGCTTATAAGAAGGGTTTATCCCAATTTTAGCTCATGGTTGTTCCAAATATATCTTGTTAGAAGGTTCAATACCCATTATAGCTTAGGTTTGATCCCAATATAGATTATATTAAGGGATTAGACTCATTTATCTCTATAACTCATTAGGTAAAGTTACTTGTATTTATAGTAAAGAAGGAGGAATCTACAAGAGGGTTTCACAAATTGATTTAACTGGGAACTATTTAATTCTGAAATAAGTTTAAAATGGGTTATTAAGATAATATTTAAAATATACCTACATTTGTTATTTACTATTGATATGGGTTTTTAATGATTCCATTGATCAATATTTAAATTGCATGACTTGGGATTATTAATTCTTATGAATATTAAATTCGATAAATCATTTTGTCATGTTTCAAGACATTTGACCAAAGTATTGATGTGTATTAATATTCTAATGTTATGCTCATTCACATTGATTATGTCATCATACCCTTAATATATTTTTATTCTCACTAATTATATTCAGTTTTTAATGTTTATGTTTACAATAAAAAGGAATTTTAGATCACACCTTTAATGATTCCATTTCCCCGGGTTATAATAAATTGTGATAAAATGATTTGTGTCTAGAATGTTTTTTAATATTATGAAGTTTGATGAAGATTTTGAAGAGTTAATATGGAATATGAAAAAATAGGAATAGTGAGAAAAGTAAACCCTTGAATTTAAGTGTATAGTTTATGAATTTTGTTTCCTAATTCTAAAAAACTATAATCCTAAAATATTCTTGGGCATATAAGAAAAACAATATATCCTTATATATTGTATGTTTTGGATGGTGAAATTTGTGTACCTTCATAGGAATTGAATCTAAAAATATGAAGTTTATTTTTTAGAACCAAATATATTAGTTTTTGTACGGGGATGTAGCATTAATATTATACAATTATTATCTAAAATATCATAATTTTTCAAAATGTTCAATAAGTGAATATTAACTACACTTCTTACTACATACGTATGGGTATCAATACATAATAGTCCTCCCATTGTGAAGTAATGAATATGTAAAAGAATTTATAAATATCCTATTAAAATATAAAATTACATTACATTAACAAAAAGATATGTAATATATTTCCAAATTATCAAAATGAATATCACAGATACTTCCCCTTTCCTAAGATCCTACTGTAAGGGAATTACATTATAATTTTTTTAAAATATTACTGAATAGAAAAATTATACTGGGATAATAATTTTAATAATTTAAAAATAAAAGAGGCATATTTCCACTCAATAAATTGTTTGATAAATATGAATCAGTAAGTGAATTATAAAAGGAAGCTATTATTATTTATTTTATATTATTCATATGTTTTCGGTAACTTATTCAGCATAAAAACTATTATTTAGTTCATATTTTACATGCATTGGTGATCACCATGATGCAAAATTGTCTATTTCCCTAACAAATACTATTAAGAGACATGTAAGGGATATTTTATAAAATCACTTATTTAGGGATAACACAAGTTTTTGTGGTGATATTTGGTTATTCATAGTATTGGATTATTCAAAATTTATTCAATCAAAATACCACATTTATTGTTATAAATTTATCATAAATTTTCACTTCATGTAAATCATCACTTGATCATTTTTAATATTATTTTTTTAAACCTTTCGTCAATAAAATAATTAGTTCACCAATATAGAATTTATCATTCTAATAAATGATAATGATGAGTGAAATAAAATTTATTAAATAAAATAAAGTTGATCATTCACCAGAGCCTACTAAATTTCACTTGATGGATTATTTCCTAGTATAATCTATAGTAGTTGAGGGTTTTAAGTAAAAGTGTGACCTACACCAACCTTACCTCATTTTTCTTGGAATGTAATACTTCTTAATATAATATTTTTTATAACTAAAAATGTGAATAATTTTTATTAATATATTTTAGGTCTGTAAACTTTCTCTATAAGTTTTTTGTAATTTTTTTGAAAATCTATAACTTTTCACAAGGTTTACATAACATTTCATATCAAAATAAGCATAAAAACCCTAATTCTCACACATAAACTATTTATTCGTTGATTTATTAAATATATTCATATTAAATGTATTTTTTAATAATGTCTTATTTTTTATGTTTTTTATTTGTTTCTTCTATTTTGATTTTTTTTTGTTGAGGATTGTATTATTCACTTCTTCTTCTTGTTTTTTCTTATGAGGTTATTGATTATGATTTGGGAAAAAGGTTTTTTATTTTTATTCATTAATTATCTCAATGGTTTTTTTTCATGAAATATATACAATTTTTTAAATGGTAATATTTTAGTGATAACATATGACACTAATATGGTTTAATGAATTTTGATGTGTCAGTATTTTTGGATGTACATGCATATAGATTTGAATTTTATTTTATATAATTCGGTTAACATTAGATGATTTTTGAAAAATATTAAAAAATTTCATAACTGTGTTTTATCAATAATAAATTTTATTTTCTAGGAATATACATTTATATAGTTGAATATAAATTTTAAATAATCCATCATACATTAAAATATTGTTATTATTTATCATAACCATATTTTTAAAATTTTATATTTACATTATCAATGGGTTTTAACCTTTTAAATATTTTCTAAATTTATTTTATATTTAAATTATATTCAATATTAAAACTGAGAATTAATTTTTTTTAATTGTATATTTATACTATAGGTGGTTTTAATAAAAATATAAATTTATTACGAAATATTTAGATTAATAGTGGGTTTAACCCCCTCTAAATTTATTTCATTTCTTTTTCTCAATGGTCATATCCATTATCACTTATCAAATATATTACTACCATTATAACCACATCCAATTTTTAAAATTACTCTATAAAAAAAATTCATTGGAAGATTAATCAATGGATTGAAAATTAAAAGGAATTAGAAAAATTAAAAAAAATCGATGAAATAAAAATACTATATTGTATGAAGAAACATTAAAAGTATAGTTCCAAAATTTTAATTTACATTAAATAATTTAAGAAACCTTAGAGAATTCTATACATCTGAAATTATTTTAAGATTCTAATATTTATAAATATTGGATGTCCAATTCATCATATAAATCCACCCAAGTTTTATCATGGAACCACCCATATATGTAAACAGTTCCCAAGAACCATAACATAATCATAACTCAAAACACAAGCATAAATAAAAGATAACATTTCCACATTGCAATCAAAAATATATCATTTCAATGTATTGACATAATAAATACATTATAAAAACCATTTTCAATACCAAAATACATTAAAAAGGTATATTGTATTTATTTTCCTTTAAATACATTATGGAATGTTAAGGAATCCAAATATCAAATAATGCTCGCAGTGGTGGAAAGGTCATTGTCACCACATATGCTAAAAAAATTCTTTTTTTCATTTAGTAAAATGCTTCATAAAAAAATATACCCTTTGGAAGAAAATACAATTCAATGGTTTTTATACATAGTATAAAATATAGTCACATATAAATCAAAATAGGCCTTAATTATAGGAGATTGAGATGAAGTCCCTTACCTCGTGTCTGACTTGACTCATCCATTCTTTAATTTCAAAAATAATAAACTAAAGATATTATATACATTCCTCATAACCTTTTTGATTTTTATTATTCCTCTTATATAACTTATTAACACCTTATAAACATTAAAAAATCATTTAGGTTAATAACAATCATTTTGTCGATATTTGGAACTCGAGTCAAAAATGAACTTCTTATAATTACAAGTTATCCATGTAGTAAAAATTCTATTATCTCCAAAATGATATTCATGAATTGGAAATCATATGTATAATATATATCTCGTAATATATATATATCTATATATATATATATGTAAGACTTCATGATAGTTGGATATAAAAAATGAAATGCCCCGTTCATGGAGATGGTAAGCCGTACATACGCATGAACGCTAATTTCATTTCTATTTCGTATTTAAGGGAATTTAATACTTAATTATAAATGGGTATTTTATATTTCCAGTATAATATCATATATAATTTCATTAACTCCATCTGTTATGCATTCCACGTATGGAATGAATGAGTCATTTCACATTGAAGGGGCGGTAGTCAGCACTTCCTCAAAATTAAATTATCATATATAACCATTATGGAAACAAAAAATGTATAATAAAACTAAAAAATTAATAAGAATAGAGACAATATAAATATAATATATATCACATATAAATATATTTCCATCATAACTTCCACCATGAGAGGTGGTAGAAGATAATTGAACAATCATCATTTCGTGTGGTAATTGTTCGCTGTCCACAGAAATAGTACGTTCGTATCCCTTAGATGAAGGTGTGTGGAAGTGTAGTAAGAAAAATTCTCATAAAAAATCCTAGTATACTAAAGATACTATGTTAGTTATTTAATAATGGAATAAAGAGAATTTAAGGGGTTGGTGAAGGAAAATAAAAGAAAATAACTTGATAAAAGACGTTACCTTTAAATCAGGTAACTCCCATTGGTTTGAACCAAAAAGATTTATTGAAATGAAATTGGCCAAAGTTAAGGCTTCTAGGTGTAATAAGGGAATTTTGGTAGCATATTTTCATAGAGGCCAGATTATCCAAGGGGCTTGAGAGGTGTGAGTAATGGGTGATAGGTGGTGGCTTTTTACAAGAGGGAGGAGAGGCTCTTTAGGAATGTTTCAAAGTATTATTTTCTTATAAAATTATTTTCAGTTTAAAAATATCAAAAACTCATAAAATTCTAATATAAAATGAATATAATATGAAATAAAACCATCCAATAAGAATTGGATCGGTTTTGGATATTTTTTAATCCTTATATTTTTTATTTAACCGTTTGTTAACGTATTTACCTTTTACCATGTCTTCTTGTATATTCATAGTATATGGTTAATATATTTACTATAAAATAGAAAGATATCTAAAATTGGTCAATAATGAAATTTATAACATTTTATATGTCATTTGGACCAATCATAGATTTTTAGTACTATTTTACCATTTAATAAAATATTAATTCATTTAAAAATTCATTAATGTCAATTTTTAAACTATTTATATCATGACTTTTTCAAAAATCCATAAATACTTGATCAATTAAAAAAACATCATTAATAAAAGATAAATAGTCATAATAATCCATATAATTCATGGATAAAATAAAAAGTTTCAAAATTAATTTATTTTTATATTTATAATCTAATTTATTTAAAACATTTATTGATGAGGTAATCATTACATCATCATTGTGTCATAAATAAATTTTTTATCTAATGTCTAAAAATTATAAACAAAATATCATGATTTAAGAAATATTTTTACATTTCTAATTACTATTTATAGTCTAAAATATCAATTATATATCCCCATATAAAAATTGTTTTACTAAAATATATATGTTTATGTTATATTTTCCTTAACATTAAATTAATTTTTATAAAATGTCACTTTCACTTACAAGGGGTTCCATGGGGTCCCAAAATAGACTCAAGGATTACCATGGTCGTAAATATATCATAAAATATGGTTAGGAGACATGTAAGGGTAATTTAATATTATTATAATATTATTTTTTACCCTTATTTACCAGATATCCCCTTTAACCATGATAAATAGAATATTTACTGAAATTATTATTCATAATGTCTAAATAAAATTTACATATTTACAGAATTTGGACCTCCTGATTCCAAATATGGAATCCATTTTTCCAAATTCAAAACCCAAAAGTTTCATAAATTAATTTAAAATTAATTCCCGTTGTCAAAACAAAAAAGCATGTTTTTAAAAAATAATAACTATCAAAATATTGACACTTTTTTATGTCCAATTTCAAATTTAAATAACTTCCATTGACCAAAATTGGATTAAATGGTAAAAATATAATCTAATTACACATTAGAACCAATTAAAATTATAATATAATCATATAAATAGATTTTATTAAAAGGCAGTATTGAATTAAAATAGAGTATTTTCACTATTCATTTAATAAATTGAAATTTATCAGAAAAATACCAAAAAATTACCCAAATTAAATTATAAAGTCCCAATTCTAAATAAGAATTCTATTTTTTCCAATGTAACATATAAAAGTGACAAAATATATATTTAAAAAGTGTTTTTATCTAAAGGCGGTAAAAAAACCTTTTAAAAAAATATGTGCTTTTTCAGCTTAAAATCATATTAATTCTCATTTTAAGCATCTAAATGTTTTTGGATTAATTTAAAAACATTTAACAAAAATGTATAATTATATTTTATTTAGTTCTATTTATTTCTTCCAATATAATAGCTAGATGTTAACTACCATTTAAAAAAATATAATATTATTATTTTTCAGTATGACTCACACTTGTGTGCAACAAGAGATTTCAGAGAAACCCATTGTTGTGTGTCAGGTACACCATTGGTCATAGCATCCCCTTTAAAGTAAAATTAATATTTAATTAAAAAATATTAATAAATATGGAAATATAATATCTTTTACTTTCCTGGGATGTTACATCCTTCCCCCCTTTTGGAAATTATGTCCTCGCCATTTTTATTCACTTATCAATGTTTAATTCAGGAAACTTAACCTTTTTAACCAACTCTTCCTTTTTCTGAAACTCACTCTCTTCTATCTACGCTTACTAAATTCTGTATGATAGATATGATTTCATTGACACCTAAAAAAAATAGAGGAATTTCTTGTACCAAGGACTTCTATTCCAAAGTTCATCAAATTTTTAATAAAAGTATCTTTCTCCAATCGTAAAATGGTTAATGTGACATTAATTTTTTTACTCAAATCATCAGCCACTTTATTTGGGTTTCCTGGATGGTAATGAATCATGCAATCATAATCCATGATTAATTCCAGCCATCTCCTTTGTCCCATGTTCAATTATTTCTGAGTGAATATATACTTCAAATTTTTTTTGTCAGTATAAATTTACCATTTTACTCCATACAAATGATGCCTCCAAAATTTTAAAGAAAAACTAACAACATCTAATTCTAAGTCACATGTAGTTTAATTTAACTCATAAGGTCTCAACTAAAATGAAGCATAAGAAATTACGTGTTCATTCTGCATTATCACATAACCAAGTCCTTTCAATGAAGCATCTTTGTAGATAAAAAACTCATCATTTCTAGAAGGTAAAGCCAATACTGGAGCATTCACAAATTTTCCTTTCAATTCATGAAAAAAAATCATCACATTATTTTTCCCAAATAAACTAAATCGCTTTTCAAGTTAACTTAGTCAGTGGGCTAGATAACCGTGAAATATTTTCCACAAACCACTGGTAATAACCTACTAAAACAAGAAAACTATAGATCTAGGTTATATTTGACAGTATTGGACATTCTTCAACAACATTTTTTTTGCATGATCAATATTTATGCTATTTGTTTAAACAATGTGACTAGGGAATAAAATTTTTTTAACCAAAAGTTAAAGTTTCTGAATTTCCCAAAGAGTTTTTTTTTCTTTTATGTTCTTCAAGAAAACCCATAAATGAATTCTATGTTACTATTTTATTTTGGAATAAACCAAAATATCATCAATAAACACAACCACAAACTTATCTAGGAACTCATGGAAAATTTTATTAATAATATCCATGAATATAGTAGGTGCATTGGTTAACCCAAAAGGAATTACTATAAATTCATAATGGCCATATCTAGTACAAAACGTGGTCCTTGGAATGACTTTTTTATTTACTTTCAACTGATGGTATCCCAACCTCAAGTCAATATTAGAAAAATATTTATCTCCATGGAGTTGATCAAACAAATCATCGATTTGAGGAAAATGATACTTATTCTTAACATTGATGTCATTCAATCCTCTATAATCAATGAAAATCCTCATTGAACTATCATTATTTTTAGCAAAAAAGAGAGGAGAACCTCAGGGTGATGTGCTAGGTCAAATGTCACCTTTATCAAATAACTCCCACAATTGCTTCTTTAACTCTAAAAGATCAATTTGAGCCATTCGATAAGGCAGTTTTGAAATTGGATTATCATTAGGAATTAACTCAACAGTAAATTCGACTTCTTGAAAAGGTATTATATCAGGAAACTCATCAGGGAAAACATTAAGATACTCATTTACCACTGGTACATCATTAATCTGAACTGTTCATTGGGTTTCAACCATATGTTCTATGTAACATTCATTTCCATATTTTACTAGTTTCTCAGCTTTGTGATATGTTATAAACAGTAAGGGTTTATTCTAGTATACAAACTGAAATTATTTCTAAAAAGAAACCTTCTTAGCTCTATAGTCAATCTTAGCATGATAAACAGAAATATAATCCATACCCAAACTGTCATCAAACACTACTAGAGGAAAAACAATAAGGTTTTCAGGTATATTCTTACTAAACATAGAGACATGAAGTTTCTTATAATTTGTTTTGGTCTCAACATTTCCTTCCTGTGTTTTTACTATAATTTCAGGATTCATATCATGAGATGGAATTCCCAATTTACTAGAAAATTTCTCAGAAAAGAATGAATGTGTAGACCCTAAATCAAAAAACACATTGGCATAATCTGAATAAACAAATAGTGTAACTGATACTACTTCATTCGATGGGCCAACATCTGCTGAAGTAGTTGAAAGGGATTTCACCAACCCTTTTTTCTTCTTGTTTGGCTACTTTCCCTCAGTACAGATCTTCTTTGGACACTCATTTTCATAATAACCCATTTTATTGGACTTAAAACATTTTAATGACTATAAATCATATTATGTATTACCATTACCCTGATCCTTTTCAGTGAAATTATGAGCCTTATGTCCCATTTTACCACATCGATATCACTTACCAAAAGTTAGAGGACATTCCCCAGCATTTTTTCCCATAATTTTTAAAAACTGTAAACATAATTTTCTTACCATCATAATATTCTGAAGATTTCTTCCCTTTTATCTGCCACATAGACCTCTTGTTCAATTTTTTTCTTCAAAGAACATCTGATCATCGGTAAAATCTATTTCCACCTTCTCCGCACATCGAACATGTTTTTCATTACTTTTTAACTCACGAGAATCTAAATCCCTTTGATACTTTGGCTTTAATCCAGACTAAAAATTATTGATTTTACTATCAAGATCTCATATGAATTTGGCACATACATTACTAGTTGAGTGAATTTTTCCTCATAAGCTGCCACTGAGTTATCCTCCTACCTCAATTCGAGGAATTTGTTTTCTATACTAAGACGAAACACCTTAGGCAAATAGTTCTCAAGAAATATACCTTTGAATTCATCCAATCAAGAGCATTGATCTTCTCACTATCCCTTATATTTTTCACCATCCACCACCACTAGTCGAAGTCTCCTTCAAAACGGTAAAAAACAAGACACTCCTTTTTATGTTATAAACACCCCATGATATCAAAAATCTTCTCAAAGCATTAATCCACCTTCCATATTGCACAGGGACAGATGATCCTCTAAATGTTGGAGTATGTTGCCACATGAAATGCTACACTACTAACATCTTCCTCTGTGGTTGATCTGGATGATATCTTTCATGTATACCACCCCAATTTATATCCAATTTCAACATTTCCATCACTGCAACATGTTGTTCAGTTCGAATTCTAACCATCTCAGGTTGCTGGTTTGGAAGGTTGTTTCCCTCTTGATGTCGTCCTGTTATAGCTTCCTTGTTTCCTTTGTGGAAAACCATTCTGAACATGGAAATATCTTAGGCAAAGAAAAATGGTAATATGTAACTTCTATATCATTTCAATCTTTCCATAAATTATTTTATGGATATTAATTTAACAATATCATATCTCATATGTTTGTCTAAACTGACCTCCAATACCAACTATAAGGCCCCAGCCTTAAACATTACATAATCATTAATTGTGTCAAGAATTCACATTGAGGATCTTTTTATGATTAGATTTTTAGATAATTAGGCCATAAATATTACTTTACATTGTGAATATTACATGTAGACACTAATACACAGTATCCATTTTTTCATAAAATAAAAAATACTAAAAGAAAACAAGAGTTCTTTTCTTGATATAATTCTTCTTCAATTCTTTATTTCTCTTACCCTTCCTTATACCATGTGAAAAACATTTCAGAGACTTGGTAGAAGCATAGAAATATTAGTAAGGGTTTTAAAATAAATAAAGAAAACATTATTCCATAAATACATACAAAACATAATCTATTTAACATACCTCAGGAATTCATAATATTTATGAATAACACATAGCAATAAAATATTATAAAGGAAACTTATGGCATCCATAACATACTTACGTTGTAGCATTCACAACAACGTAGGGAGTTACATTTGGAAAACCCATCATTGTATATTCCCTAAATCACTTAGAAGAAACATTAATGTTTGCCTCCATCACATTACCCAATTCATTGGAGAGAAATCTTGTACTCACCCGTCCTAGGTTTATCCCGAAACCACCCATATATATAAACAATTCCCAAGAACCATAACATAATCATAACACATAACACAAGCATAAAGAAAAGATAACATTTCCACTTTGTAATCACAATATATAATTTCAATATATTGACATAATGAATCCATTATAAAAAAAATTCAACAAAAAAATACCTAAAAATAGTACATGGTATTTATTTTCGTTTTAAAAACATTATGTCTTGTTAAGGAAACCAAATATGAACTAATACTCACGGCGGTGGAAATGTCGTTCTCACCACGAATGTTAAAAAACAATATTTTTGTTGTTTAGGAGAACTATTTATTGAAAAAGATTACCTTTGAATGAAAATAAAAGTCAAAGGGGTTTATTCACCGTATAAAACAAAGTCGTGTATAAATCAAAATATGCCTCAATGAAAGGAGATTGAGACGAAGCCCCTTACCTTGTGTCCAACTTGACTCATTCATTCATTAATATCATGAATAATAAAGTAATGTTTATTTATAATTGTTTCAGAACAATTCTCAATTTTATTATTCCTTTTATATCACTTATTATTATGTTATAAAAATTACATAATCATTTAATTTAATAACAGTCATTTTGTCGATATTTGGTACCTGAGTCAAAAATGAATTTCTTATAATTACAAGTTGTTCAGGTGGTCAAAATTAAATTATCTACATAATTATATTCATGATTTAGATATCATATCTATCAAATATATCCATTATATATGTTTTTATAATAGTACATAAAATTTAGAGATAAGAAATGAAATGCACCATTCATGGAGATGGTAAACTATACGTACGCATGAACACCACTCTCATTTGCATTTCGTATTTCAGGGAATTAAAACATAATGATAAATAGGTATATTATGATTCCTGTATAATATTATATACAATTTCATTAACTAAATCCTTTATACGTTCAACGCATGGCATGAACGAGTCATATCACTTGGAGGGAGCGGTAGTCCTCACTTCCTCAAATGAAGTTATTGTATTTACCCATTATGGAAACCATAAATAAACACTATAAATGAAAAATAAATAAGAATAGAGACAATATAAATATAATATATATCACATATAATTATAGTTCTATCATAATCTCCACCATTATAGGTGGTATGAGATAATTTAACAATCATCATTTCGTGAGATAGTAGTGTTTCGTCCACAGAAACAGTATGTTCGTATCCATTAGATAAAGGTGTGTGGAAGTTTAGTTCAAAAACATCTCATAAAAACATCCAAGTATATTGAAGATACTTTTTTTGTTATAAAATAATATAACAGAGAGATTTTATGGGGTTGGAGAAGGAAAATAATAGAAATGAACTTGAGAGAAGATGTTACCTTTAAATCGTGTAACTGCATTTGGTTTGAACCAAAAGGATTTACTAAAAATTATTCATCCCAAAGTAAGGATTCTAGGTGTAATAGAGGGATGTTGGGAGATTATTTTAGTATAATTTGTACAAGCCAAGGGTCTTGAGTGGTTTGAGTAATGGGACAGATGTGTTAGCCTTTTATAAAAGGGGGGAGGAGCTCTTTAAATTTTTTTGAAAGTATTATGTTATTATAATCTTATTTTCAGTTTCAAAACGTCCAAAACTCATTAAATTCTAATATAAAATGAATATAATATGAAAAAAAGTATAAAATAATATTTTTAAGGGTTTTGGATTTTTTTAATCCTAAAATTTTTTATTTAACCCTTTGTTAACTTATTTAAATTTTAACATGTCTTCTGGTATATTCATACTATATAGTTAATATATGTACAATAAAATTCCAAGAGACACAAAATGAATCATTAATGAAATTTTAAATATCTTATATTTTATTTGGACGAATCGTAGATCTTTTGGACTATTTTATCTTTTAATAAAATATTAATTAATTTAAAAACTCAATTATGTCAATTTTAATACTATTCATATCATGAATTTTATAAAAATCCATTAAAACTTTATCAAATCGGAAAATCTTCATTAATTCAAGATAAAAAGTCACAATCATCCATAAAATTTTTCTATGTCATAAAAATCTACAAAATAAATTTATATTAATATTTATAATCTCATTGATTTAAAACATTCATTAATGAAGTAATCATTACATCATCATTATTTCATAGATAAAATTATTTATATAATGAATAAAAATTATAAATAAAATATCATGATGTAGAAAAGTGTTTTAGGTTTCTAATAAATATTTATAGTCTGAAATATCACTTTTCTAACTCCATATAAAAATAGACTTACTAAAAGATATATGTTTCTGTTACTTTTTCTTTAACTTTAAATTAATTTTTAAAAAATTTCATTTTCACTTACAAGTGGCTCCATGGGGTCTCTAAATCAACCCACAGATGAACATGGCCGGAAATATATCATCCAATAGGGTTAGGAAACATGTTAGGATAATTTAATATGATTATAATATTATTTTTTTACACTTATTTACAAGATTTACCCGTTAACCATGGTAAATAAAATGTTTACTGAATTTTCTAATCATAATGTCTAAAAATAAAAGTTTCCAATTTAAAAAATTTGGACCCACTGATTCCAAATTTGGAATCCATTTTTCCAAACTCAAAACAAAAAATTTTTAGAAATTAATTTAAAATTAATTCTCATTTTCAAAACAAAAAAAATGTATTTTTAAAAAATAATAAATATCCAAATATTGACACTTGTTTATTTCCAATTTAAAATTAAAATTACTTAAATTTACCAAAATAAGATTAAATGGTAAAAATATAATCTAATTAAACTTTAAAACCAATAAAAAAGATACTATAACCTTATAAATAAATTAGATTAAAAGGTACTTTTGAATTAAAATACAGTATTTTCACAATTCATTTAAAAAATGATCATTATCATAAAAATATCAAAAAAAATTCCAAAGTAAATTTTTGTGTCCCACAACAAAATAAGAAGTTTATTTTGTAAAATGAAATATCTAAAAGTGAAAAAACTAGATTTAAAAAGGGTTCTCCATCAAAAGGTGGAAAACGACATTTTAAGAATATTAGATTTTTTCAAACATAAAATCAAATTCATTCTAATTTTAAGCCTATATATTTTATTGGATAAATGTAAAAACATTTAAAAAAACATGTATAGTCATACTTTATTTAGTTTGTTTCATTACTAATAATACAATAGATAGATTTTAACTTCAATTTAAAATAATATTATATTATTATTTTTCAGTATGAGTTAGCCTTGTCTGCAACATGAGATTTATAAGAAACTCATTGTTGTGGGTTGGGTATGCCATTGAACATGGAATCTACTTCAAATTAAAATTGATATTTAATTCATAAATATTATTATATAAAAAACATAATATCCTTTATTTACATGGGATGTTTCATATTATATTTTAAATATATCAAATCAACATTTCTGATATTTTAAATAAATGGATAGACAACATGACATTATGGTTGACTCACATTGGTTATTCATTTTTTAGTTATTTTATTATAGTCATATTTTTGGGTGTTTTTCATTAATGTAATTATTTTAAAAAAAAAATTCACAAATAATGTTGTGGTAGTAACTATGGTCATCATTCATAAATTCTAAAATTATTTGTTCATAACAGAAGATATACATCATGGTGTAGTTATTAAAAACCAAATATTTTTTAGGTAACGCATATTAACTATTATATATTTATAGTTCTCACATCCAGATGTAATCTATTTTTCTTCAATTTCTTCTAAATATTCTTAATTATATTATAATTTATTAGTCATTATATAATTATAAATAAAAAAATTAATTTTCTAGAATAAATAAATTTTAACTTTAAAAATTTGTTTACTTGATGAATAATAAAATGTTTCTATACAAAATAGAGGTTATGGTAAATGATTTGGTACAAGATATGATTTAAAACTATTCTTATTTTAGTAGAAAATTTGGGTTTTTAAAAAGAAAATAGAATCATTATTCTTGTTAGAAGAAAAACCCATTAGAGTATACATGGTGATGTTTTACTTTTGTTATTTTCACACTTTAATTAATAAGATAGGTTTTAAGAAGGTACAAAACATTCTCGAGGGAGTTTTTTGACTTTCGAGTTATTATATCATGTTGGTGAAGTTTCATGTTAGTTTACACTTTCACTATAGATTGAGTGAGATGATGGTATTTTCTTTGAACATAAAAATAAAAAGATCATTTATAATTGTTTAAGTAGTGTTTATTTTTAGAGGATGTTTATAAGAAATATGGTACATTTTCTTAATTGAAAATGGAAACTAATGATTATTTAGGCAAGGAAATGCCTCGATGTATCATTCATTTAGTAATAGTTTTATAAAAGCATGGAAGTTTAGATTACATGAAGAGGGAACATTTTCCAGAAATTAATATTCGATATACATAATTTCCTTAAAAAATATTTTATTATATATGTTTTGAATTATTGAATGCAGTTTTTAATTTGGAAATGGATATTGAGTTCACTAATTTAAATTATACTTCAATGATTTTATGAGATGTAAGATGATTGGTAAGAATGTAATGTTATAATTTCTTTTTATTAATGACTACATTAATCTTTTTATGAAGTATTCTTTTATATTTTGAAAATAAAAATAATTTTATATCTATATATAATATTTATTTGAGAAATTTATTTAATATAAAGATTTCATAGGGTGTCTTAGAATATTGTGTATGAAAAAAAATTAGATAAATTTTATTTAATACAGCAACCATGTCTTGTCGAGTATGCAAAATGATATAGTTATATATAAAATAATATGTTTTTATAAAGTGAATTTTATTTATAGAATATTTATACTGTTATACCTAATTATCTATATGTCTTTGGAAATATTTCTTGGTTTATACACAAATTATCATTTTTTAACATGAAACGTCACATTTCAAGAGTGTTGATAGAATTAAATTTTAATTTATCTACTAGTATTATATGAAAAAGAAAAAAAATGAATTTTAGTAAACACATTACTTGGTGAGTAATAATGTGATATTGGTTTTTTCTATTAGTCTATATACGGATGGGGACATATCCGGAATATATGTTATTTTTTGGGAGAAGGGACCAAACACATCATGGTTTATTTCAACACATAATGTTAAAAGAGAACATGGGTATAAATGTAATTATGAAAACTCTTTATAAATTAAAAATAGTATGGGAAAAGGTAATAACAAAATTTAATATTGAATTAATAATTTCAATCATGATTTGATTAATGTGTAAATTCCATGGTTTTATAAAAATTAAAAAAAAATATTAAAACCATGTTAAGAGATATATTTTATCTCTTTTAGTCTCTCTTTAGCCGAATAGATTGAATTTCATATAATCCTGAGATATTATTATAGATATCTAATATGCATTGATGAATTTCTTAATTGAATTGAGAATATTGGAAATTTGATCCATGTTAAATATAATTTTTTGTTTAATTATTCTTGTTTCATGAAACACCTCCTCTATCTCCATTTTTTTGTGACATATGTGGGAATTAGAATTATGAGGTTCATTATAATTATTTTTCATTCTTATATTTAATATATTGTATCCATGAATTTTTATTAATCCATTATTTCATTGATGAGGAGGGGGTTTAAAATCACTATCTTTTATTAGGATAGATACAAGGATTCTTCATAATCAATCCACATATCCAATTATTTAATTTAAACTTCCCTCAAAATGGAATAAATTTGTAACTCCAATATGTTACCACCATTGTAAAGTAGGTAACCACTTCTTATATAGACACATATTTAAGGAATAAATGAATTATATATCTATTCATGAACTTCACTTGAAGCTATAAATTTTAAATATGTTTTATACATGAAGCCCATTTCATATTTATAACAACAAATTTGTCTATACGATACATTATTTTCCCAAACAATTATCATTATTTTCTCCATGGACCCCTTTATTTCTTAGAAAAGGTAGTTTCCCCTTTTCATCCACCAATAACCTATGTTTCGATGTCTAAATTTGGTGTTGGAGGTCAATGTCCAGTCTATTCAACCTCAAATTAGTTTCCATAAATCTCAATATATACTAAATTTGAGAATGATTATAAATATAATATCCTCTATAAATATTATCCACTAATAGTAATTGTTATTTGTCTTCCCTAACATATTCATCAACTATAATATACCACTGAGTTACAAAAAACAATTTCTCAATGTAAGTCATATCTATAATCATCTCATCCTGGTTCTAAATCCTATCAATTTTCATTATGTCCATAGATCCATCCATTATTATTCATCTGAGGAAACACTCTTTTAACTAAATAGAAATCATATTGGAAAGTAATATCAATTTTTTCAATATATATCATAATCTAGATATCAACATACAACATGTTCCCTAATTAATCCATATATATTTCCATTATTAAAATACACATCCAAATAAACTCTATTTTTTTGAATAACAAAATCATATTAATACCTTATATTAGACAATGACATAATATTCTATAATTTTGACACACAATTATCTTTTGTTACTCTACATATTTGAACATATATTTCCATAATTAATGTGGTATCAACATCATCACCAAAGTGTGCATTGTTATTAGCCTTCAATGGTATCTCTTCTATAATCCTAATTGACATGACTTTTTTACCCATTAAGTATATCAATTCTCACTTAAAATCCTAAAAATATATCCTTCCCGGATTTTACATGTATTTTCGGAAAACACCTACTACACATGTTATGTATGATGAAATAAAAACCAGGGCTTATATAATGCTCATAACTTTGGAAGGATAATGGATTTTTCCAATATAGTCATTTTATCACCTATATGTTGTCACTACACCTTTTATAATAGGAAGTCACTCACATGAGGAATAAATACCAATACCCCCACCCACAATACTAAATCGGTTCAAAACCATCCCCATGTAGGCTATATTAGAAAAATTCAAGTTTCTGTCGACATGATCTTAAATGATCCTTATTCGAATAATATTTTTAACTTCACTATAATCCTTTATTTCCAATTATTTTGAATTTTTTACTTCATCTTATTGATCCATTTCTCATTATCCACTATAATAGTAATACAATACTTATACATTAAAAATAAGATATAGCAACTAAAAAACTGATTTGAAATAACCACATTGATCCATGTCATATATCTTATTGATTTTTTTTATTAACAAATAAAATTTATGATTCCAATTCCTTGTTTCATTTTTCGTCATATTTATACGTTTGTTTTTTTAAAAATTTGATTCTCCTATTTAGAATCAAAATCCCCATCTAGATGTGACTCATAGATATCTGTTTCTATGTCTCCAAGAATGAAATTACTCTTTACATCCATTTAAAATAAAAATAATCCCTATATAGCTACAATTAAAAATATAATTCCATTATTTGTTACCATAACGATAATATAAAATGTTTTAGTGTAATCTACACTCTCTTTTTGGTTAAATCCATTTATAACCAACATCACCTTATACATTCAGAAGTTTACATATTATTTCTTAACATGGTATAACTATTTGTTTTGAAATATCATATTTTCTTAGAGAAATGTTGAATTTAACTTTTTGCCTATAACAAGAATTGATGAAATTTTATCCATCACTGATAGCTCTCATATTATTGAGTCAATCACCTATAGTTCCTCTTCTTTAAACTTTGGTTGTTTATCATTACTATATAAAAAAATTAAATTGAAAATTAAAATATTTTTAACTGAATACATACACTCATTGAACTTTTATGAGGTATATCTATACCTAGGTAAAATAAGTAATCCTTAGCAGACCATATCTATTTTTTAAGGTTCCATTAAGCTCAAACTGGTCATGAGACTAGGGTTCCACTCTCCGACTATGAAATCTATATTCATGTTTATTTTTATGGATTATATTTTCACAAAATATTAGATTTAGGACTCATATTATTTTTTTATTTAAATTATCCTAGATGCAGAAACTAAATATTATATTTACATATCTAATGGAAAAAAATATGTGATTTACTATCCAACATTTCCCTGAAATAGGATTAATCATAAACATATGACGGATAACAGAATACTTTCAAATGCAGAGTATTTAAAATATTTCAAATCTGAAAATCCATTAGTGTTTACTCTCCAAATAATACATAAGGACCAATATTTTTCATGTATGATTCCATAATATTAGTTTCATACAAAAGACCTATATAAATATATCATGAAACCTCATACACCTAGATCACTCAACCACGAGTTTGTTCAAGTGAAATAATGGAACATTGTTTTTGTTTTATAGGAAAATTATTTCCTTTGTGAATGCTATTTTTTTATATTGAAATCATTAAAAATATATCTATCACACTCTCTATAAATATTATATCTCAAACACTTTACCTTCATCCATGGTTCAATCTCTACAACATGCATCAATATCTAAAATATTGGGAAAATATAAGATTATTTTTTTATAAAATATAACAATGCATTTAATGTAAATCCATCAATGAATGTAACATTATAAAGAGATACACTAATAGAATTTAATAGAATGGGTACACATAATTATGAATGCATCACCTATATTTTTTTCATCGGTGATCTTTCTCAATTTAAAAATGGAAAATTACTTTTTCCATTGAGAATAAAAACCTTGTAGAATCCAATGTATATAAATTTCAAATCTTGTAGTTTTTCCTTCACCAAAAGAGTCATCATAACCTTCTCTTAACATATACAATTTTTTAGTACATTATTTTTTGATTTATTTATGATTGCAATGAAGTCACCAAATGATGATACTCATTAGACAAATAAAGTATCCCATTACTCTCTCCTTGTGCAATAACAAAAATAATATATAAAATTTATTGAGGACTTTACAAAAAATTGATGAAATAAAAATTATCATCAAATTTCCCAATGTATATTAAATTTATAAATAATATAAGAACATTTATTACATTATTTAACATTAATGAATTTCCATTTTGGATTTCATTTTTTGATTCAAATTGTATCCATTAGTAAGATGTTCATCATTATGAAATGTACTATCCCAAAATATCCAAAAACAATTATATAATATTTCATTCCCTATTATTGAAATGAATTTTCAACCAAATTTAAATATCCAATACTCAATTGGATTTAATTCACATCATATTTGTGCATTATATATAATTTTTGAACTATTATTCACCATATTACTTATTTAATCCCCTTGTTTAATCTTTTGTTACTTTGTTACATGTCCCTTACTCTGATAACTCCAATATTTAAGTACATACCCATCATATTTCTCCTTCTGTCGACTTCTAGACATTGAATAGCCTCTTGAGTTTCTATGAATCAATTATCTACCCCTTTATTTAATATTGTTAAAATTTATGTTTTATTTTTTAATTTTGATTATATGAATATCTTCAATAAATATTAAATCATGAACATCACTTCTTTTTAAATTGGGTGATCCAAAATAACTACTCACCATTATAATCATCACATCCCAACATTCGTATGGTTATTATAGGTGAAGTAATTTATTGATCTTGTCTATAAAATTAATATATACATAACTCTACTAAGAGGATGTAATATTAAATTAATTAATATATTTTGTGATTTACATACCTTCCACCATCACCATGAGGAATATTCTATACATTTTAAACACCATGTTTTATATAGAAGGCTTTTTATTCATGTTTCACAAAGAATTCCTCTTTATCAATGTTTATTTCTCTTTGATGAAATTAAATTTGAAATTCATCTATAATAATATGAATATAATTACTTGGGCCAAACTATCAATTATATCTCAAAATAAATCTGAATTTTTTTTATTGTTTTCACCAATCATTTTTTATGCATATTCTTCAAATAAAATTATTACTCATTCTACATCTTCCAAATGATGATATATTTTTTATTAAATGGACCATTTTTTATTTTACATTATCTTATTCCATTGTTTAGAAATAAATTTTTTGACCATTGAACATATAACCATGTTTTGATACAACTATTCAAGAAATTAGAGAAAAAAATATAGAAACATAATAAATTTATATCACAATAATTAATACGGTTTAAGAATAATTCCTCATTTCCCTAGTGAGGAGTAAAAAATTACTATATTCAGTGGAGAGAAACAATGATTTAGTATAATTGATACAGATAAAAAATCAAAGTGTTTAAGCACATTTTAATGATTGGTTAATATCTCATAATAAACTTCCAAGTTACATGAAATAAATATCTAGCTATTCAATGCGTACATCAATGTGATATATTTTGTCTCTATGAATTTGGTTGCATCCTGTTTGAAATTATTATTTCTTTGATCGCATTAAAAAAAATTAAATTATTACTATTTGTTCTGGATGATACATTTAACATATTTGTAACATTATATACTTTTTTATCCTATATTATTTTCAAAAAAATTCCATAGGCTTAGTGTACAGTCTATTCTACATCAAATTTGGTGTAACATATCTCAACAGAACTCATAGATTATAAACCAAGTACAACAAGATTTTAATGTAAATATAATATTTCTATTATAATAAAATGATTCATGGAGATGGTCTTGTATGATTATATATATAATTTCCATAATGGTTTACATTATAATTAATATTTTGATTTAATGTATGTGTTTATTACTTTTATAACATAGTTATCATAAAAATTCATCTTGTGTTGTTTAAATTATTAATGGGGATACTATATGGGGGGGAAATAATTACATTTTTATTATTTCATAGAGAGGTGTGTATTACTCACTAATGATTATTATTTATTAGTTTTATTGTATCCAAACCATAATTGTTTTTGTTTTTTACTATTTGGAATATATTATTAACATATAAGGGTACTCCCTATGTATGGTAGTTTTAGTGTAGTTGCCACAAATACTTGTTTGTGGTTATGGAACTACCATCATTAAAGGTATCGATAATGAGATGGTGTGGATGATATGTGGTGGTAGTGGTGTTGTATATTATATTATATTAAATTAGGGACGTGAATATAGTGTAACATATATTATAATTCTAATTATTTTTTATTAATGTTGTGATCTGCTAATTTTTTGTATGGGATGTCATGAACGATTTATTTACTTGATTTTCTCGAGATTTTTCATTTTTTTAAATTAGTCAACAATATATATTTCATTCTCTAAGTATTTCTGATTAATATTCATTGGTCATAAGACTAGTTGAGGAGGAATATTCTTTTATGACCACCTCCCCTATAATGGTACCCCTCCTGGGATGATAATGTGATATGGGGGATAATGATTCTTGAAGCCTACCTCTAATAGGACATGGGTTGATGAAAACAAAATTGGTTAGATCATACACACAAACAGGATGCATTTCCCTTTAGAAAGAATATTGAATGATATATAAGATAATACAACTGAATGTCTCCTTCTTATAAAGGAATTAAATACCCCAATACATGAATGTAATGTCATAAAAAATAAACAACTACAAAAGAAGCTACAAGTACCAAATGACCATCCCAATTATAAACATAGAATATCAAGCATATCTTGAGTAACAACATGAATGAGTCATATCCATCCCAATTACTAACCATACCCAAAATACCGGATAATTAGTTTATATATATGTACTGTGAGTATAATAGCTATACTTGGTAGGATACACCATAGATCCTCTTGTGCAAAATATAACTAAATAAAAGAAAATCCTAATGAATAAATAAGTAAAAGAAACTTTTCACCTAAACAAACATGCGATGTTTCTAGTCTCATCATGGATATCTCACCAAGTATCATATAAATTTATTAATAGAATATCCAAAATAATATAAAATGATGGTACCAATCTACTATATCCCAATTGTTTTCATATCTTCCCCTACAATACATGTCCTAATTCATAACTCTATAACAAATAATCATTTCCAAAAACACATAGGATTTTGAAATATATCATTCAATCTGTGCATTACATCACCTAATCATAAACACCCACATATCCAGATAGTAACTAAGTTGTTTTTAGGAGCAACCACAACTCATATGTCAGGTATTATACCTCAATCCATCGTAGTCCATACAGTATATAACTATAAAAAGTCATAGAATATTATATCCAAAGAAAAATGTGTATTAAATTAAAAAAATACATTAAAATCCTATATATACATATAAGGGAATGGTATCCATAGTCTATACTAGAATGTAATACTACTAGAAGAATATAGAAGGGGAATAAGGGGTAGTCAGCCATCCTTTCTTCATCCACGTAGATATTTGTGAAACCACCCTCCAGAGTACACTTGTGATCGTCTCCCTATCGATATGGGTAAATGAACGTATAAAATCACATATTATAGGAGTATATATAGGACACAAACCACATTATGGCCAACTACTAGGCCTTAACCTCAAGTGTAGTAATCATCCCTCGGACACCCGACTTCCATCGCTAAGAACTAGACACCTTATTATAACACAAACAATTCAAGAGGATTTTAATTAATTAATTCAATTAAATAATTCATAATTAAATTCTTTAGTAATATATTTCAATCCCAATTAGAAATAAACCAATCTCTTCCAATGTTCCATGATAATTACAATCATTTCAACACTCCATTATGATTTCAACACCATGGGATAAATTTAATAACATTTATTATCATTCCATAATTCTAGGTACACTATGACTCATCATAAGAAATCATAAAATAAATATAATCCAAGAAAAACCAGCTATATAAAATGTCCAAAAAGAAATTAATAAATAGGAAACCCAAATATTCATCCATTACAACAAATTCATTGTCAAGAAATCATCTGTGCATTCAACATAACAAATAATGGTAAAGGCCATCTTCAACCCATTTCATCAATCTTAGTTCCATACCTAATAGTATTGTGTATATCACTATATGTATCTTCATTATCGGTGAATACTACTTCAACAATCATAGGAATCCCCACCCATTCTCATCAATCCATCAGCTGTCACAGGCTCACATAAAGTCACATAGCTAAGATCCTCATTCAAATAAATATTAAAAATTATCAATAAAACAAAAATAGTGACCATATATTCTAAGAACTTGAACTAAGTAATATATAATTCATAATAAAATAAGATCTCTCTACCCAAACCATTGACTTATTCAATCAACTAATTGATTTCATATTAAAATGATTGATTCATTTATCACGGTTTATAACCAATTTGATCCTAAGGAATTAGTTATTAATCATTATTATTCATATGAATAATATATTTTGTGATCATTTAACACTAATATTTATTAGATTCTGAAAATAAACAGGCATAGTTCTTAAAAATTAAATTTTGTGGAAAATACAATTAGGCAAAAAATGATCTTATTAGTAATTTAGATGAAAAAAAAAATTATTTTATCAATTCATTGGTATTAAAAATCACATTTATTTTTTATTTATACATGGATTTTAAAATGTGGTTAATTCTATTTATACCTTTAAATTTCAAATCTATATTATAACTCTCATATTTAGTGTATATAATTTTATCTTAATAATGTGTACCACGATTCATTTTAGTTTGGTGTTTTATTTAAACAAGATATTCAAACATATTTTTTTAAATAAAAAGACACAGATAAATATTAGGGTGTAATATTATACCACCTTTAATTAATTTCATCCTTTCAATTTTAATTATTACTTACCAAGGAAAAAAATTATGGTATTCCAAAGATAGTCAAGATACAATATGATATATCAATAATATTTTCTTTGATAAGACAAGGATACTCACCTTTTAATATTATAATATACATGTCCCTAATACTATGTTTATCCCCAAAAATTTGTGTTAAATTAACCTTATGAAAATATATTACGTCTTATATAATTGAATAAATTTCCATTGTGAGTTTAAATTAATCCTTGAACTAATAACCATCCTAGGATGATTCAAGATATGAAATGTGACTCTCCAATCTAGAAAATTGATATGAAATATATGTATAGAGATTAAATCTTTTCCAAAAATATCATAAAAGTTACTAAAAGGGTAATAATAATATTTTAATGAAGTGTGTTCACACAAACATCATCTTGGGATAATATAATAACACAAGAATAAGTTTTCTCCAGAATGAAAATATTAAATTTCTGGAGGTTATTTTATAATATTATAAAATATCCTAGATATACTAGAGTGGATAAAACAAATAATTTTATAATATGTCCATAAATATTGAGGGTAGTATAAGAGTAGTTAAATAATTAAAATACACCTCAATGGATTTCATAGTGTATGACCTTCTAGTTACCTTGGTCTAAGAGGTTTCAAATTCTTAAGAACATTGTTATCCCTTGGATTAGGGAATTGATTTAGATAATTCCCATGTTTCCTTCATTAAATAAATTGAACTATTATTTGTATCTTATGATGAACCTCATTTCCCTCCATCATGTTATCCAGACTCATCATTCCCTTCAAAAACCTGTTTCCTAATGCCCTCTTATTCCACACATAAAAAATCATTCAATTCCTTTAACATATTTCTCCTAGTTCTTCTTCCAACAACCATGATATGTAGAAATTTGAATCTTCCTTCCATAATGGTCTTCCTATCATGAACATTCCTCAAACTAAATTTTTTCCTTCTTTTTAAATTAAACTGTGTTTAAGTTTTCAATCATAATTTAAGATAGTCGATTAGGAATAATTGTAATATTTATTATTATATCTCCCATTTTATATCAATACTCATGAGGATGATCATCAAATTTTTTATCACGTTTTTTTGTTCATGTAATTTTTCAAAGTTTCGACCATTAACAAAAACCAAAATGGATAGTGTGAGTATCAATCAAAATTAATTAGTGTCAATAAACATATTATATTGAAACTAATTCTTAATATGTACTAAATAACGATACCTTCATACAATGCATGATATTCTAGGCTTCAATAATATTTTCTCCTAGTCATCTCTTATTAGAATTTTTTACCTAAATAATTCAAATGGTTCATAAAGAGAATTTGAAATGACCCAAGTATATCCTCTTGGACATTCAAACATGGTTTGCGGTTCGGACACATTATCATGCACTGATTGAAGATCAAGTAAATACCCAAGTGAAATTTTAGGATTATTTCCCCTATGTGATTCTATTCCAAATACTGTGACCACTAGTTTTTATCTCGATAGGTATGGCATTACTATGAAATCACAAAATTTATACTCTACTAAAATTTTAGGATATTTACTATATTTATAATTATACTTTGTATCATCACAATTATTTTATAATCTAAATCCACAATTATTACCAAACAAAAATTATCATGATATTTTTTTCCGTATTCTACACCCAAAAATCATTGAAACATATAAACATAAAATTAAAGTTAATCTTATACCCAAAAAATAATAATTATAAACCTTAATCATAAATATTAAAAAATATATATTTATCATTTCCAAGAATGACATTAATCACTATATCACCCATTAATTTTTTAACCCCCAATGTAATTTTTATGGATCCACTTATATTCCCAATATCAAGAAACCCATTATTCATATTAAATATAATTACCTCAACAATAAATCAAATATCAACCGAAAGGGTTATCTAAATCCAAATAATGTGTTATTATTAAAATTCAATTTACATTTTTGGAAATATCATTGACCACGTTGTAATATAATCACATATGATCTGACAAGGGGATTTATACCTTTCAACTTATGATAAACCTTAAAATTATCAATATATAATGGTATACATGACTCTTAAAATATCCTTCTCTGATAGATTTCCAAATAATAAATTCATTTTCATATTATGATACCAACTAATATACCCTGGGGCATGTTCAACCAGATTCGGTTCTAAAAACATATTCTTTATAAAGTATATTGAATAACAACTATAGAAACTCAATTTTAACTATATATAATTACAACATAAAAAGTAATTGTTGAGTCACTAACATAAAAAATGACATTTTAGTTTTATATCTCTATAGAATTAGTAAAATCATTTACTAAGAAAACTCAGTGTTTTTCTTATCCAAAGGACATTATTTTAATTATACCCAGATTCTCATATACCATAATAAGTCATGAAAACCACCCAAAATATTTACCACTCACAAAACCCATCTATAAATATCATACATAACATAATTCATTATAACCTGGGGAAATATAAATATAAGGAAGGATGAGTTCAATCACTTAGTAAAGTAAAACATATTCATTATCAATCAAAGATCGTAAGTGGGTATTAGATAATCATATCAAAATGGGAACATAGCCAAAGTTAATGGACATAATATAAAAGATTCATACCCAACAAAACATAGATCAAGAAATATTATTCATGGAAAAATTATTTGTAATAAAATAAGATAAAAGAGTGTGCAATCATCTGTCATGTGGTCATATTATAGGCATAGGGCTTAAGTTTGTAGTATAAATCTGTGGAATAAACCTATGAATATATTTCATATTTCATGAATTCTCACAATACATTTATTACATAGTTTGTTTTGGGTAACCACTAATGTACCTTATTTGAACAAGGGTAATGTTCTCATATACCCCTTTGGGCTTGGGCTAGACACCCAAATCCCCTCTTGGGCTTAGAAAACCCTCCAATTTTCCCTCTTGGGATTGGGAAAACTGTATGTATACTCTCTCAGGATTGGGAAAACCTATTGTGTTCCCAATTGATCTCAGGAGATATGAAACAATACCTAATAAAATGGATGCCTATAGTGTACCCAACCAACACATAATGATAAATTGTACATATGTATGTCACATAATTACAAAAAAATAATTATTTCATCATAGATTAATTAAACTGTGAAAAGAAATAGGTTTCATGAAAACATACTAAAAACAACATCGTCGTAAGATATCCACAAAAAGGAAGTAGACTGTTTCATAGTATTATATCCCCAATGAAACATAACAATACTTAAAGGATGTTTACATAGATAAAAAAATACAAGAATAAAAAATTTATTAGAAAAAGAAATAGAATTATCCTTTAATATTTTTACCTTTAAAAACAAAAAATTCTCACAATAATGGTAAATATGATTTTCTTTGAAAAAAATGAATCTTTTAAAGTAATAAGAATCATTAATAAAAGATATTTCTTTGGTAAAATACATTAATTTCATAAAAATAAAAAACATTCTTTTCTCAATTTTGTGAATAAATTATAAGATAACTCATTTGTAAAATCAAAAGAAGATACCACTAAAACGTTTAAAAAAATCGAAGATAGTATAAAAATAACTTTAAAATTAGTTTATAATTAGATTATAACTTCAATAAGACACTTTTAAGGAACATAGATATTGAAGAGATAGATTCCCAACCAAAATAAGATAAAAAAGATTGAATTTTCAGAAAAAATAATTTTTTATATTTGAGTAAAAAAGTGGGATAAAATAGAAATTATACGTGAAAACTCAAAAATTTAATCTGGGAAAGAAAATATGTGTATTTAAATATAAATAATATATAATTTCCCATAATGGAAATTTAAACATAAAAATATTAAAAGAGGTATTTTAACATAAACTTTTAGTAATTTTTATAATTTATATTAAAATATGATAAAATATAGAACATTGGAGGTATTATTAAAACAAGTTAATTTTCCCATAAATTATAAAAAAAGTGTTGTATATTTCTTTTGTCCTAAAGAAATAAAAGTGAGATGAGAAACTCTTACCATAACTCTCAGCTTCAACAAAAGGGTCTAAACCTCATCTATTATAAACATATTTATATTAATACATTATTTTATAACCTTTTCATATATATTACCATCAATATTATTCTATTTTGATCATTTTTTATTAAATTATTATTTACTTAATTTTTATATTCATCATCGGATGTTAGCAATTTTGATTATTTCACTCATGTTTTATAATGGTGATTTTGTACCCCATTCATTGATACAAAGTATATCATTAAAAATTATATAATTTTCTATAGAATATGTTCCATGATGGTTATTAATATTTTAATTTCTTAATATGAGAGTTTTATTTATGATTTTTTAATATTAAATCGTTTATAGGATTTTTTTTAAGTAATTTATCGAAATCAATGGGTTGCTTTATAATGATTATTAATTCATTTATTAAATTTTAAAATCATATTAATTACATAAATTAATCCTTAATATTATATATGTACATAAAACTAGTTTTTAGAAATATTCATGTAAGATAGTGATGAAAAATGAATTGTATCAATTTAAAAAGGTGGGAGTCCACAGGTACACACATGTGATATTTTCTTTTTGTAATTGATGGAAACATTGGAATGTAAATAATTATTAAAATTTAAATAATATTAATTATTTTATAAAAAACATATAACTTCATTAAATCTATCGATATAACCATACACGAGGGGTGATGATGAAAAATGAAGTATATCGCTTCATGGTGGAGGTAGTTCGTCAGAACACATGAGTGACATTTTCATTTTCAATTAGACAGAAAGGAAAAAGAAAATGGTTATACCACTAACAAAAAAGCATTTCAATATTTAAAAAAATACATATTTCATTATTTTAATATGTTTATAGAATATTTTTAGGGTGTGTATGAAGGGACAAATTTGAAAACTTTTGGTAAGCACTTATACCTCTTCCTTGGATAATATAATTTAGAAACACCTTCATGCTTCATAAATGGGACTTTTGGGAAGAAAAAAACATATAGGGATTGAAAAGTGTTTTCATAAGGTATAGTTTCTGATTTTTTTGAGATAATTTTCATAAATTTTTTGGAAAAGTGAGAATAGAAGGTTCATTTTTATAAGTGTCGAAGTGGCACACTTTTAAATAAAAATAACATTAAAAGAATATAAAATCAATTTCTTGTGAAATTAGAACCAAATGGACACTTTTTTATATATATAATAACTTAAGGTACATATAAACACAAATAAATAGTTATAAAATTTTTAGTCATATTTAAAGTCATATCTTATAGTTTAACCCCCTAGTTACTTGTTTTAACCCTTACTGGTGTGATGATAGTTTTACCATAATAACTATTCATTTTGACTACAAATGTAAATTATTAAATATTATTATTATTATTCAAAATATTGTATTACTTTCATAATATTCTATTCATAGAGGTAGTAAAAATTAATTTTAATATAATTACACCAAACGAAATGAAAGAATTTTTCAAAAAAAAAACCATTTTATACATCAAAATGATTTTATTCCAAATAATGTATTGAATTGATACTCATAAAATTTATTAGTTTATAAATATACATATTATAGTTATGTTACTTTAAAAAAATTAATGGACCATATTTCTTACATAATTAAAGAAAATGATCAAAAGAATCAATAACTAGAATAAATATTTACTTGTGTTTCAAAATTGAATACATGGGTTTCCAAATTCAACATAATATTTTAAGAAGTTTTATTTCTAATCCCTAAAAAAAGTTTTTTCTCTATTAAATATGTTTCATAAGAATTTAAGTCATTCTCATTTCATGATGATGTCCTAAAAGTTAGACTATTTTAAAAAATGGTATTTTTTACTGTTCTCTTAAAATCAACCTTTTTAGAAAAATACCAAAAATTAACCATAAGATAATTTTGATATAATAAATTAAATTAATCATTTTTTTTCAAATTCAACAACTAAAATTTATAATTTTAACTATTAAATGGAAACATAAAATATACTAAAATCAATTTTTATAGGAAAATAATCTTTTTCAAATATTTTTTATTCTTATTACTAATTACTCCCAATTTAAAATTAAAGTAGTATTAATAAATTAATCATGTCAGAAATTTATTTTATCATAATTTTAACATTACATATTTTTTTTCTTAAATTAAAAATGCATGCCACCTAAAAAGGTAATTTCTTGTAAAATAAATTTCAAACCACAATATGATCTTATTAGTTATTTAAATACACTAATTAAATTTTATCAATGAATTGTTATTAGAAATAAACATTATTTTTTATTTATACTTGGATTTAAAATGCGTTCACTCATATTAATACTCTCTTATTCCAATTATAAATTATAACAATCACATATAAAACTTATAATTCAATCTTAAAAAAGATGGTGTGGTTCAATTTAGTCTGTTGATGTATGTGAAACAATATATTCCACAATATTTATTTATATAAAAACACATACTAAAATATCTAGGTATTACACCTAGGAAATTCCCTCACTTTCAGATACTCTTATAACATAAAAACATTTCAGGAAAAATTAAGAAAATCACCCTATATCCCTAGTGATGTAATCAAGTCACAAATATCCTGATCCATATCTCATCATCGCTTGGTTCTTCAACAAGTCTACAAACCATATTCCCCATAGTTCAAACCCCATGAATCAGTACCTATTCTTCAGTTTTAAATATATCAATGTGACTTATAATCCATATGTCCATCCAAGGACTATTGTTAATATCGAGTATTCCCAAAATGATTCTACACTGCACACTATATCGATCCTTACCACACAGATTGACCATATATCGAACCACAACTCTAAAAGATCGATGTTATATCCACGTATATATCAACATTATCTCTCTTTATCAATTCATATCTAACAAATACATAGAATCTAGTTTGGTTACATATAATGACAACAATAAATTATTTACAAAAATTAAAAATACGTTATTATTTAAGATTTGACTAATTGGTGCTAACTTTCAAAAAAATGCTTTACAATCACATTCAGAAATACACATTTCATGTGTTTCAATATTATAAATATGTTGTATAAACTCATGCCTTTGACATACTAGTACCAGAGTAAAACCTATAAACTATAATACATAAACATCATACATAACATAAACATCCCAACTATAGAATCAAAAATTAATAACAACAATCCCAAAACCTTATAAAGTTGGAATTATTCTCATCCATGTGATGGATAGGCACTAATAGAGTGTTTATTCAATGTTTTTACCTATCTTACCTCAATCTACAACAT
The DNA here is from genome assembly GCA_963277665.1 of Viscum album. Lineage (NCBI taxonomy): Eukaryota > Viridiplantae > Streptophyta > Magnoliopsida > Santalales > Viscaceae > Viscum > Viscum album. The sequence continues at coordinate 797,796,291 of OY728157.1, forward strand.
CCCAATTAATAATACAATAAAATAAATTCATTAATTCTACTTTCTACAATCCAATGTTTGTTCGCTAATTTTGGGCTTAATCTAAAGTGTCTGATGACGTCAAGAATGTCTTCACATATACTAGAGGTAATCGACTAGCACTGAGATTTTGATAAATCATTTATAGATACAATACCCTCAAGTATTCTTGAAATCAATAATTACCAGTAACAAAAACATACATAATAAAAATCACATTAATGTGAGTAATATACAATTATAATGGTAATAAAACCACTATAATAAAATAAAATTATTTAAAAATTATAAATGAATACCATGTAGTCATATAATTCAACAAGATAACCTAGCAGGATGATTATAAAAATTACAAGATTAACTAAAAATTAAATACATAGAGTCTCCACAATTATCCTCAATCTTACCTCAAACAAATCTCTAAAATTCATATAAGGTCAATTATATAAATCACCAAAACTAATTCCATCTCCCAAACAAGATTATCAACTATTAGGTTTTTAGGTAGACAAAATATCCCAAGAAAGGTAAGAATATAAAAATTAGTAGGACACCCCCAATGGTTTCCCTTGTAAAAAACATTCATATATGTGTACACATGTAATAGATAAAATAAAAGAATAAAAAATTCCATGAAATCCACATATTTAACCATTGATAACTCAAGAATTCACCCATATAGTTGACTTATACATTCCATGGATAGTGTTTGAATCAAGAAAAACCTCCATCATTAATAGTTTTTACTCTGAGTATCTCATCTCAAATTCTAGGTGCTAGTACATCCATACAAAAATATATCCACACTTAGGGGGAAGAACATCCCTCGAAGTACACTCAGTTATCTTGAGAGACACCATGCTCAACCCATAGAATCAATATCGTATGCGGTATCATGTCTAACCTACATCACATGAGAGGCATCACATCCAACCCACATCACAACCATATTTGGAGTCAACAAATTATACCTATATAATTAACATTTGGGGAGGCATCACGTCCAACCGACATCACAAATATAGTTGGAGGCTTCACAATAAGGCTATATAACCATCATATCAGTTGGATTCATGTATAATACACACTATAAACATATTAGGAGGCCTCATGTATAACTCATATATTCCCAACCAATATTATTGGGTAAATCATCATAGCCTACATACAAAATTTGTCTCACAGGTTAAAACATATCACCTAACACACATCATACATCTCAAATGTAAGTACATCCCACCTAGAATATAAACGTTTCAATAAGATCTTAGGGGGAATCATATCCAACGTGGAATACACCATCTATTTTAAGGGTAGTTCATCCCATCCAGCATATTCACCTTACACAAATATTTTTAGGCTAATCATGTCCCACATATAACAGACCATCTATGAAAGGGGTAATATATCCCACCAGGAATATCCATTGTACAATAAGATCTTAGTGGGAATAATGCCCCACCTAGAATCTTAGGTGGGTATTACATCCCACCTAAAACATTTTGAATCATTGGGGGGAATTCCCAAAGAGAATAATAAATTATTATTAATTGAAAATAAAACCATCTTACCTAGGGTTTCGTACATCATACCTATCATAATAAGAGTGAAAAAATAAACACATGAATCCATCATAAAAAATATTTTAGACCATAGTCAATGATTCATCACCCAAGGCATTGGTTCATTGAAATCCAAGCTAATCATTAGGCCTCCAACACCCATGGTATGGAACACCTAGCCATTATATGTCATGTCTTCCCTCCGGGGACATTTAATTCTATACAAATACTGTAATAATACAAAACAATTCACCATGTCAAAGCTTGTATTCCATATGACCTCATCCACACCACCCATATATAAGAGGTTGTTGACTAATGGTGAGGGTTTAAACCATACATAATCAATGGAGATTGTTCCCTCAATATCAAGAAACCCTCACATAAAAAAATGTAAGCAACAAAAATTGATTGATATATTTCATTATAAAATTATGATGATAATCCAAACATATAAATACACAACATGCTATAAGAAAAAATGAACACATTTCAGTTATACAACAATATCAAAAATTGATCCCTATAAGTGATGGATCAATACATATAGTATACAGTGAATAAAATATTACTGAGGAAAAAAATACAAAAATGATCCCATATTAAGTAAAATTATTGTCTTTATCTATTATCGTATCCTCCTACTAAAGAACCAAGAATACGGTTATTTCCTTTTACTATATCCCAGAAAACAATGTTGGTATGTGCGCCAAGGTTCCCATGCATCATGTGAGTGTAAAACACAGTATCCAAAATAATTAATCAACATCATATGAAAAAGAGATATATTTGAGTGTATTAAATCATATAAAATAAATAAAAAATCAATCGCATATCCATGTCAGGCCATCATGCACAAAATATAATTCCATGAAGCCTGAACATAACTATTACGCCACCCTATGGGTTCCGAGAAGTCATAACATATCAAGAATACATATCAGATTTACCACAACTATATCACTCAATTTATAGTATAAAACTATGTCTTGTTCCAACACCATCTTACTCTAGGTGGTACCTTGACATCATATCCGACACCCTTTCCCTCTTTTTCAGGTTGAGGTTCCATAAACACTTTTTACCACCACCTTCTTACTAAAGGTGTGTCCCCATGCCACATTCCATTCTCCCAAACATTCACTCTTTTTGTGGTACCAAATCATAACACAAATAATCACCCTTTCACTCATGGTACATATTAGGAATTGTGTCTAATCGACTAATATATGATACAATAATACCATTAAAAATCAAGACATAAATTAAGGTCTTACACTCCTATATCTTTAAAAATAACCATCTCAAGAGACCATTTCAAAGTCCCTCACTAATATTATATATAATTTGAACATAACCCACTTTCATAACCTAAATAAACTTCTCACATTCAACACCATAATAATCACTATCTCATATGGAGCCTAACTCATTACGGTAGATATCCCTATAAAAATATGTTATACTGACCATGGAAAGGTCACGCTCAAATGATCAAACCAATAACAACCTACATGGGGTCAATTAGACCTACCAGGACCGACATAGTCAATTTGATACAAAAAATGCAACATTAAAAATACACACACACCCATATTCACAATAGTCCATACAATCACATATAAACACAAAAACATAGCAAGGAATTCCTACATCAATAAATAGAGATGTAACCCACACAATATCATCATCTAATTCAAGATGAATCATTTGGAACACAAGAATATAACAAAAATCCAAAAATTTAGGGAAATCACATGGGAGGAAATAAAAAATAAGGGAAACCTGGGTTTAGGGGTCCCAAAGAATTAAATTTTCCAAATGAGGATGATCAAAATTGATGTCACATAAGTTGGTTGATAAATTATGTTTGGAGGGATTGAAAAATAATGGGGGAAATTACTCAAGGGAATGAATTTCATGATAGGTTAGTGGAGGAGATGATAGGGATGATATATACATTTTTTCACTTTTTAAAAAAATAAATGAAAAATGAAAAACATATAGGAGAGTTTATCATGGTGTAGCTCCATCATCCATAGTGAAACATGAGTACCTATTGGTATTACTTTGACATGAATAGGAAAATAAAAATATAGATAACCATGACAAAGTAGCTCCCAGATACCCAGGTCCCCCAGTACAGAGTGATCCTATAATCCACAGTGAAATGAACTTGTATACTGTAGAGGGATCGATATATTAAGGAGGTTTATTATATCAAGAATTAAAGTCTCACATGGTAACAATCTAAATCACCAAATAACCCCTCTATTACTTCCGGAAATGCCTCAAATCTAGGATATAAAACCTATGTATGAGTATTTTATTCTAAAACCCCTTTTTCTATTTCATTATCTCCTTCCGTCTACTGAATTGCATCACTAAAAAATACCCAACACCTTAATTCCAAACCTTTACCCAATACAAACACTCCTAATATCCAAGACTCTTCCAAATATATATGATTTAATAGAAAATAAAAAAAAACTCACAATAAAATTTAAGAGGATTCGCCCCCTGTGGCATATCATCCCTGGGTATCTTTAATATGAAACCTCATAGAAAAAATTCAACCACAAGTCTTCAATATTTAACTCTTACTCATTGGTTTCCTCTGAGATTATCTTGGGATATAACAATACCCATTAAAGAGGCATTTCCTTACCTTACAGACACTTATATCCCTATTTTATGACATAAATCAGTCTATCCTCTAATAATATGTCCCCCTCTAGCTCAACATCATCACATTTTAACATGTGTATTGGTTAATAGTAATACTTATAGACCTGTGACACATGAAGAACCTTTTTTATACCTAAATATCATATATAATGGAATAAATGGTAATCCATTGTCCTAATATAGTCCATAATCTCAAAAACAATGAAAATTCATGGAATAATATTACCATAATTTATTAAAATTTGATGCCCTAAGAGAGGTTATTCCCATATGAACATGTGATAATCTTGGAAAAAAACTAGGGGTTTCCACCACTGGTTTTAATACAAGTATTTTGAAATTTGAGAAATAACCAACCACTTCGTGATCAAATGTATAAAGAATCATGTATTCCATGGTAGAAATGTGGTTTCAATCCAATATTGGTATTGTGAACCTAGACTCTATTGAGGTGTTTTGAGTGTCATTATAAGATAGTGAATGAGTCTTTGGTGTTTTTCCAGTCTTAGGGGATAAATTTTTATTACACTATATTATATGTATAATTTAGTAAATTTCATCAGTTGGGATATAAAATTTGGGTTTGAATTTCTATAAATTATAAATTTTCGTGGTTTTGTGATGAATTCAAATAATTTTACAAAAAATAGGTTTATATTCATAGTGTAAGGTCATGGTTTGTCATAGACTATGATTGGATTGGGGGAGTTACAACATATCTTCAAGAATTTTGGAAAACTCTCATATATAAAATTCATTTTATGATTTGTAAGTTTCCTCATGCATAATGTTCCTGGTGTTTGGGAAAAAAATTAGGTCTAATACATAAGAAACACTCTATGAATTGTTACAAAATGGATAAGTATTATGCATCAAAGTAATTTTGGATTTACCTTGTATATGTGAATATAACAATATTGAAAAGGTTTAATACATAAAAGTAACATAGATAATATGTAATAATCATTCTATAGTTGTTGAATTATAAGTAAAAGTAACCCATATGATATTTAAGAGTGACTCTAGAATTACATTGAGTAAGTAAGAAAAAATTCTAAAATTTGGAAATATGTAAGATTAGGTCCCTAAAATATAAGATTCTTTCCTGTTTAGAAAATTAGTAATGTATGGATTCATCAACAAATACATAAGGTTAATTATCATGGTACTTAATAGTTATTTCATATATATGTGTTAAAGATGGAAACGTCCAAGAGTGTTCCCTATGATATGTAACAATATTTTAATTATATGTATGGGTTCTTCACTTACAAAAAATTCAATCATTGTTTGGATCAGGCAAAAAAATATTCTCTACAAGGGGATATATGTAATAGCCTTTAGATTCCACAAATATGGTTAAGATACTTTGTCAAAAAATAAAAATCACGGATATTCCAATATTTTCTTAAAATATTTAAAATGATGTAATTACCAGGGAATTTGATTATAAAAGATGAATTATGGAATTTTAACCATACTACATTGGTTATAACCCAAAATGTTCTCTTGTTCCCCTCTTCACCACCAAGTGGGTTCTTTCAAGATTACTTTTTGATCATTAAAAGTCCAAGGGAGGGAGTATTTGTGGGTATGTTTATATTACACAAGTATTTATTTCTATTTTCTATTCCCATACACTTGTATTTTTAATCTTTTCTATAAATTGAATCAATTTTTAGAGTATCAAATTTCCTCCAATTGAAGTAATATTAGATAGATTCCTTCAATGACGGTACTCTTAATAACTCTAGGTAGGTGGTGTGAATATTTCTATAACTTTATATGTGTTAATGAGTTGTGAGATAAACTAAATAGTGTAGAGTTATATAGGTGTGTCCAAGAATAAATCCTCTTATAATTTTATATAATTTTAAGAGATTCCCAAGGGTAGTATCATGTGGGAAATGATGGGTGATATAACTATGATAGTGGGTGATAGTGATCATTAGTTTTTTCGAAATATAGGTTTTCCCATATGGTGAAAATATAGTTGACCACTTCTATAGTAGAAAAAAAGGTTCACTAAAGTGTGGACTAAGGATTGGTGATATCATATCACCATGGGAATGAGGCTATTGGGGTTTTTTGCAAACAGTATTGATCACACAATATGTATGGAATACACTATAGTTTGGTCATATTACGTGTGATAGTCTTGACCATTGATATGGAAAAGTGATACATCATAGTTATCCAAACAAGGTTATGTAGATAACTGTATGAGACAAGAATGAATGTTAGATTGGTGAGGTTTCTAAAAACTTTTATACTAAAGTATTTTAAAGGGTTTACATTCCCATGGAGCATAAGGTGTGAGTTGTGGATACTCCATTGGGGCATCATGATTTATGCGGAATAGTTGTAAGATGGGTATATGGGTGTGGTGACATATGATATGGAATTAATTGGAAGGCTCAGGGATCATAAATTGTGATAAATTATTGATGAACCATTCAAGTCCAGTACTAGCCAAAGAAGGTAAACCATCAATCAGTGTTAGTTGAGAATGAGTATAGTTGGTTAAGTGTTTTTCACTAGTTTCTATTTATTTTTTAATCATACTTGTGTATATATATGGAAACTTGTTAGGGAAACCAATGTTAGTGGCCGACATAGTACATACACACACTCTACATGGGCCATCCAGGGTGTTTGTATACTTTATTCCTTATGGTATTGGTACGAGTAAGGATTTTTATTATAAATCCAATTCGATATGGGAGAATAGTTGGTGGATGGGATAGACAGTAAGGTTTTTTTTGAGTCGTTTAGACCATCGATGTATATTTATAAAATAATTTTAATACTTTTTTGCAGGTGCATATGTCATTATCCTATGAGAGATCTTGTCTATTTTTTATAATCGACTTGGAATATTATATACTTATGTGGATTATTATATTTATATTTAAGATTTTTTCTGAATTTTTTAATTTATTCAATTATTTTTTATTTATTATGATTTATACTCATAGGATATATTCTCCCCACTAACACATCGTAAACCCTCACAAATAATCATCATCTTTAGGTGTAAAGGGGGGAAACCTTTGTTCTTATGGAACATTAATATGATTATTTTATATTTAACTTGTTCGGGATGTTATCCTATCATGGTGGTAAGAGAGTGGTGTTAAAGAAAGTCTTTTTTATTTGGTTTGTAGTAGATTAGAGACTTAGGGAAGTGTTCGATATTGATTTTCGAAATTGAACTAGTGATGGATATCATTTTTTGTTGATGGCCATAAAAATAATGAATTGATCTCCCAATTACTAATAAAATTGGGATTTTTTTGTCTCCATGGTTATAGATGAGTTATTTTATTTAGATAAATTAGAATTTGATTTTCTTTATCTTTGTTTTAGATACATCGCCCCAAGAAATATGAGGTGGTATTCATGAATTATTTTAAACATGTATGGATCACAAGAAATGATTTTAATCATAGATATTTTTATTTTTATTTTATATTAGTAAGTGGTTAAACATTTTTATGTTCCAAAAAAACTTATATGGTGTTTTTCCATAGATCTTATTGGTGGAATTCTAATTTGTTGTCTAGGGTCTGTGATTCTTTATGTGAAAAAGTATGTGGATCCTAAATTTGTTTTGTGTGCATTATACCTAAATTTAACATATTTAGTTGGATCCATGGGTCATGGTAGTATGTTTCGAGGGTGATTTATGGAAGTATAAGGTCTTGTGGGTTACTCTACCAATAATAATTTTCCCTATTTGTGATATTTACAATCATATTTTTGAATTGAGCATGGTATATGGTTTTTATTGAGATTTTACCCAAATGGAATCCATTGGATCATTAGGAAGTTAAATAAATGGTTTCATCAATGCATGCAACAGATGAGGAACCAAACGGTAGAAGTGATCATGAGCCACATAAATATGTTTCAAGGTTGGAAAGTCAACCACAACTATGGGTGTTGGGGAACTGGTTGGATGATCATATTTGGGTAAGCCTTGTTTGATTTATCTAGAGAATTTACCAAGACTCTCATAGAGCCATGTCATCCATGTCATACTTGGAATGGGAGTTCAATTCACAAAATTATCATATTTTCATGGAAAAGGATGGACCTCAGGTATCAGAGTATTGGACAGAGTCACTATAGACAATATTTGACCATATGGACACACCATCAGGGGAGATATATGTTTGGACCAATAGGGGCCTATATACCCTGAGAGGGGGGGGGGTGAATCTGGGTATGGATATTCTTTTTCAAAGTTCTTCCTGCCCCACTGAATCTTGACCTCTTTATTACAAGGGTCACATTGTTTGCACTTGTGTGTTTATTATGATCAGTTATTTTCTTCTTTATCTGGTTATGATGCTTTAAATACAATACAGGAAAGTAAGCAGGCCGAAACAGGGATTTGTACTTGGTTTACCCTCACTGGGCTATGTCCAAGGAGCATACACTGATAAGTTTCCGGTCTTACCAAATTCCATTATTCTTCACTATATGTGGATACAAAGGATTGGGAACAGTCACTGTGTCCCAGACTCACATCATTTACAATGTTTAGGGTTAGCTCACTTCTTTCCCAAGGGTCACTCTCTATTTCTCTCTCTCTGGATCACTGCCAGTGGAGAGGATCACCTTCTTCATCTTCCTTTGCACACTGATCCAGAAAGGATCCACTCACAGATTATGGACTTGTAGGTCTCTTCATTTTCATGAAGAAATACATCTTCATCTGTATGAGGATTCTCTATTGAAATCCAACTTTCACCCATAGATGAATTTCACTTTGCACCGAATGTATCGGGAAAACTTCCAGCATCCACGCATCCCGAAAACACTGTCGAGGAATCAACCCTAATTTGTGCTCAAGTCTAAGCTGGTGCACAAGTATCGGCGCACAAGTCACAACTGGCGTGCATGTCTACCTCATCAACCTGCGTGGCGCAATCTTCTGCAACTCCAAACCTACGCAACTCAATCCCTTTAATGCCCAATCCAATATTAGCGTGCAACTACAAACCGGCGCGCAACTTCAAATGCTGGCACGCAAGTCCACCTATGCGACCACACACCACCTACGCGACCACCACACCAGCGCGATGGGAGATTATATTTTTCTAAGTGTTTAACTTCATTAAAAATGAGGAGGGGTGGTCCTATATTTATAGGCATTTGGTCACCCTGTGCGACGGTGTGCAAGTCACCCCTCGGTACGCAAGTCTCGGTGCGCAGATCTCTTCCCCTACAAGTCACTTGCGCAACCAAACCAATAAATACGTGACCCTATTTCCTTTTTCATATTTTGATCTCCTTATCTTGAAAAACAACAGGCATGCAAGTTCTCAAGCATCCAAGGCATCGGTGTGAAAGTCTCGTCATGGCGCGTAGGTCACCTGCTTGACCACACTGATACCTGTGAGGCCCTCTTTCCTTTGCCATATTTTGATGCTCCGATCATGAAACACATATATTGCACAAGTTTCTTCTACTTCAAGTCAACGGTGCGCATGTCCCTTTGCCAAAAACCACTTTTCTTCATTTGTCGATTTTCAGGCCCAAAAATTTGGCGACACTGGAAAACGGCTCCACCTTGTATCTGTTATTTTTGTACTGCCTCCAGATCCTCCATTCCTTTGTCGACATTCTTCAATCAAACATGGATCATTGACCACAGCTCTTGAACTCAACATTCCACCATGAAATCCTTTTTGTCAACAAATTTTTATGTCATTGTTTTGCTTTGTTAAAGATCACAGCAGAGTTCTCCACTTTGTCAACAAACACAATCATCTAAAAAATGCTTCAGTGATGCCTTGAGTGATTTTTTCCCAACAATAGTGAAGATAAATTTGTACATGATCAAAGTACTATAAAAACACTGTTGTTATGTAAAGGTACATGTAGGTATACATGAGGGGTTTATTTGGAAGGAATTTGAGGTGATGTTCTTCGAGAAGTTCTTCCTATAGACATTGAGGGTAAGCAGAGCCTACGAGTTCATACACCTGGTATAGGGGGATACATAAGTTATGGATTATTTTTGGAGGTTTTTAGGTTTTTATTTAGTTTGATTCAATGTTGGTAATAGATGATATCACTAATTTGTAGTGATTTGAAGAAGTTTTATGACATGTTATCAGGGTACAAGTAAATATCTTGAGGTAAACCTCATTAATGGAGGTAATGATTCGTGTGTTAATAGAAAAAAAATGAAACATGGTGATGGAGGGTATACCATGCCAGACAACAATTTCTGTCAAGGTAGGTATTAGAGCCTCTTGTAGCTAAAAGTGAGGACATGAGGATAACTATAAATGATATCAATGTATCAGTTTGATGATTCAATTATGGAGTGGACCATCAGTGACACTATTTTGTTTCGGAACCAAGCCATGATCGAGCCAAAGGTGATTTAGTAGTAATCGAGTGGGTATATGGTTAGATAGAACCTCCCTGGTGGTTTTATCAGATGTCCTTCTTGACATCTGAGAGTCATGGATCAAGTTTGACTCATGCATCTTACTTGTCAATGTAGGAAGTAAGGATTAGGGACAGCACCAGTAGGGAGGGCCGAAGATGGAATTTTGTTATAATCAATGACTATTCTGATATGTACACAATTTATAATATCATCACTGATGAAACTAATTCAAGGATTTATTGATGAACAAACTCTAGATGAAAAATTCAAGATGATCACAAAATGATTGTTAATTAATTTATGCAGTTAAATAATTACCTTATGATGAATTAATTTTTTTTATTGATGTATCTGACAACATTGTTATGTTGTATAATTTTTTCATCATTGTATTAAATTTTATATTCCCTCTAGTTTTGACTAATTGGTTCATATAAACCTATGAGATACTCTATTTAAATACCTTTGTTCTGCCAGGAAAGACCTTAATGTTTGAAACGTTATTCTTTAATCTGAATGTGGATCACTCAACACTCTCCCAATTATCTTCATAATATAGAGGGTTGATAGAGGTGTATTTATCTCCATTCAGAAGATAATTATTATATAGAAGATGTTTAGGGCATGATAGGATTCTCCATATGTCCTTATCCACAACCAAACAAATTTCTAGTGTTAGGGATAGAAAAGGAATAGTTTGTTTTAAATAGTTCTATGGATAGAAATAATATAACTTCACATGAGACCTTATTACTTTATTAATTCCCATTAAACCCCATGTCTATAAAGTAATAAATATATAATTGTTTTTCTTCACATTGGAAAAATTCATGATTTAATTAAATTTTATTTCTGAAATAAAGTTTCTAATATTTATTCCAATAATAATTGATATATTATTTCTTCCCAAACCTTTTGAACTTATTTTTTCAATCCTCCAGTATATTTATCAGTCCTAAAATAATTATGTTTTTGTTAATAAATAAATAGCACTATATTATTCTCAAATAAATGAACAAATATATTATTTACTAAATATAAAATTAATTATTTTTTAAACAATATTAAAACAAATATTCTCTAGAATAAACAGTGATCGAATATATGAGATCAAGAAAAAAATAATAATTATTAAACCACATATGAGAAATATATTTATTCAACATGTAAAATAATAAGATTTATGTGAGGTCCTTGATTCACATAGTGGGTAACCCTCTTGGCCTCTTTTTGGGTAGAATTATGTAAAGAAACCCAATGTCAAAGCTTAGAATATAGAGATATACCAAGGAACACATAAAAAAATAAGTAAATTTTATAGTGACATACAATATAATATAAATGTTTGTCGTGTAACAAAATCCTTTTAACATGATATCTCTAATAAAGCAGGTTTCATACTGGTTTCATCATCCTATGTGCTCAATTCATATTTCTTTAAATTTCTAGAAATGAACCTACCAAAAGAACAACACACCCAAATATTTATTTAGGTTATTCCATTACCATACAATGGAATGAGATATGAAATTATATTAAATAAATTAATTTAAAACTCATTTCTTGAATTATTAAATAATTCAATATCATTCATGATTCACCTGATGTATCTTACTTTATCATGAACATATATTGTCATAGATTTCATTTATACATAAAAGTACATGAATAATAATATTGATATATAATAATCTTAAATTACATTGATCAATAAACATGAATTAAGATAATAATATCTAATAAAACATAAATACAGATTTCCTATTGGTTAGTCATTTTATCATAAGATCCAGCAATGGAAATTATCAAGGGAATACACCATGAGAAATTTCCCTAAAGTTATGTGACTCTCTATTCCTGATAGAATGTATAATTTATGTACCATAAAATAATATCATCTAACTATAAAACATATATTTCAAGAATAATATCATGGAACATTTTGTTTCTCATCATAGAAAGGGACTGTAATAACCATTCAGTGTACCAGTTACACTTAGGAAATTATAACATACAACATCATATAGAAGGATAATAATGATGTGATAAAATGTGTTTAAATATTATAAAAACTAAATACACGTAATAGTAATATACATCAAAATTTATTTTATGGAACCGACTCCAACAGACTTCCTCATTCACTCAACCCAACTTCTGAAAACCTTCAATCTTCTAACACTCACATTATAATCATGCTTTTATAAAGATAAGGCATTAGTAAAGGGTCCTATAATATTCTCTTCCATGGAAACTTTACTCGATGCAACATCAACCCTATGAAAAGAATACCTCAAGAGGTCATTCTTATGGATAATGTTCTTTTTCTATTGGTTTTACATCATATTCTTTACGATGTCCACAAAGATAGTGTTATCATAATATATTGTGATCAGGTCATTATTACTTAGAACCACATCAAGCTCTTGGATAAATCTATGTATCCATATAGATTATTTGGCTAGTTCAAAAGTATCTATATACTCATAATACACTATAAAATCAGATGAAACTAGATTATTTTAACTCCTCCAACTCATAGCTTCTCTTCTAATACTGAATAAATATCCTAACTATGAATTTAGATCATTATGATCTATTTGAAAAAAAAATCGCTATAGAAACATATGTCTAAATCATAATCTCCTCCAAACACTAGGAACACATCCTTATCTCTTCTCAGATACCTATGGATTGCCTTAATAGAAAACTAGGGTTCTTCACCTACATTAACTTGATATGTGGCTACCATGCTCTAGGAATAGAAATCATCAATCCTATTACATTACATTAAATACATTATTGATCCTATTATAAAAATTTTTGTGATATTATTTATTCAATCTCTTTCACTTTGTGTATAAGGATGTATTTTCTAGAAAAGTTTTATACCATGTGACCCTACAACAAATCTTCTCTTGTATTGTTACATACTAAATATCATTTTTATCTTGTCAATGTATATACCATGACTTAGTCTAAGTATTCTCTTGGATATATCATGAATGATCTTTATATCTTAAATGTAGGCCACTTCCCCTATTTCCTCCCTTGGGAATCACATTCTTAAATATCACTTAACTAATTGTATGGCTAATATTTCATTTTTAATAAGTAATATTTCATCAACATATACTACTAGGATAATGATTGTAATCTCACTATTTCATCTATACACACATGGATCACATACATTATTAAGGAAAATAAATTATTTTATTGCTTCATAGAATAAAATATTACATGACATAGAAGTTTTCATTAATCTATAAATGGAGCTCCAAAACTTGAAAAAAAATCTTGGATTAAAAAAACCCTTCTGGTTGTGTCATATAAACATCTTATTGAAATTTATAGTTAAAGAAATATATTTTCTTATTCACCTTCCAAATTTTATAGTCATAATAATTTGATATTGAAACTATAATTCTAATTGATTTAACATGGAAACTATATAAAATGTTTCATCGTATTCAATCCATTATGATTTTGAAAACTCCTAATCTTATATTCATGCTTTGGAGGTATTTACATTACCATCCATGCCCATATTTCACTTGATTACCCATTTACACACAAAAATATTTATATCAATGAGAAGATCAACTAGAACCCAAACTTGGTTTTGATACACAGAAACCATCTCATAATTCATGGCTTCTTATATTCTTGTTGCTTCTGAGATCTCTATTTCATCTATGTAGGAGAGAGGCTCATTGTTGTCAATAAATAGCATGTCACCATAGTCAGTGATTATAAAAAGTATCTTTCTAGTTATCATACATCTATGGTTCAAATATGTCGTAATTGTGTTTCAAGAAAAACTTCTTCCATAATGGCTTATCGAATTTGTTATTGTTCCAACTCTTGTAAATCATGAGTATTGAATTCATTTAAGTCAATATTTCTCCAAAAATAATTCATATGGATGTTCTCCCACTCCATAAATATTCCATGAATTATGATAGTTAATTTCTCTTATGAGTTTTTATACAGATAATATCCCCTAGTTTCCATTAGATATCCTATAAATATACACTTCATGCCTCGGTGTACAATTTTGTTTCCAAAGGTGGCATTAACAAACAAATAACATGTCCATACATGTGTATGTGATAAAAAAGTATCTATCCAATCTATAACATAAATAGAATAACATTTTTCATTTTCTTTGGTACTTAGTATCATGTGTACGTTGCAGTTTGTAAAGAATGTCCCCAAAAGGATAATGGAACATCTGCATGATTCAATATCGACCTTACCATGTCTATAAAGCTATTTTTTCTCATTTAACATACACCATTACACTAGGGTATATAATCTGAAGTGATTTTATATAGAACCTCAAACTCCCAAATAAATTCAATAATCTCTTGGTTAGGATATTCACCACTGTAAATGTTTCGAAGCATCTTTATCTTCTTACCATGTTGATTTTTTAATTCATTATTGAAATATTTGAGTTTCTCAAAGTTGTTGGACATACACCGCACCAAGTTGATATATCCATATTTACTCAACTAATTAGTAAAATGTCTAAATTAATAAAATCATCATATATATTCTACTAGATAAGTTCAATGTGCATCCGTGTGTATCAATCATATAAGATCTTTGTTTCTTTCAACATGCCGGACAAATGGTGTTTGGCCATTTTCCCTTATAAAACACAAAAGAAAATTTCTAGTTATTTTATATCAAAATATTCTAAGGAACCCTATTGATATATCTTTATCGAATTCTTCTCATTTACACGACCAAGATGGTGATACCTCATCTGAGCTTTATATGATCCAAAAAAACATGATTTTTTATCATTTTCCAAAACTGTATCTTCGTAATTTAATACATAAAGGTAATTATTTAGTTGTTCCATACCTCCACAATTGTATTTTTTTTAAAAGAGGAATTATATATTTTAAATTTCAAAATAGATCGATCCATTTTAAAATGTGTCTATAGGTCCTCAAATCGTGGCTATAGGTAACAGCCACGGTTGGAGAAACCGTGGCTAAGTTTGGTGGGGGTATAGGCCTAGAATTATAGCCACGGTTCCAAAACGTGGATATAGGTATAGATCCACGGTCCAAACCGTGGCTATATGTATATAGCCACAGTTCAAACCGTGGTAATATCTCTATAGCCATAGTTTAGAACCGTGGCTATACTAGAGGAGGGACACAATTTATTTCTACGGTTAAAAAACTGTGGCATTAGACATATAGCCTCGGTTAGAAACCGTGGAAATAGACCTACAGCCATGGTTCAAACCTGTGGCTCTAGGGTCTGGAAGACCATAAAAAATAGCCCCCCACCCCCTACACCCCCCCCCCCCTGACACCCCCCCCCCCACCTGCACACCCCCCTGTAGTAGCCCACCCCCCCGAAAACCCATCCCTTCTGGACACTGGACACCCCCACCCTACATACCCCCCCCCATATATCCCCCCTACAAAGGCCCCCTCTTGGACAAACCCTAGACACCCCCCCCCCCCAGACAGACCCTAAACACCTCCCACCAGACCCAAGACCACCCCCCCCACAGACAGACCAAGGACACCCCTCGGACAGACCCTGGACACCCCCCGGAGAGACCCCAGACACCCCCCCCCCCCCCCCCACATAGACCCTTGACACCCCCCCCAAACAGACCCAGGACACCCCCTAGATAGACCCAAGACACCCCCCAGACTCTGGACACCCCTAGACAAACCCTTGACACCCCCCGGACAGTCCCTAGACACCCCCCCCCCCCCCCCGATAGACCCATGACACCCCCCCCCCAAGACCCTGGACACCCCCCAGACCCTGGACAGAACCCCCTAGACAACCCAAACCTCCACTCCCCTGGACAACCACCCCCACCCTCCTGGACAGACCCTGAACCCCCCCCCCCCCCCCAGACCCTGGACACCCCCCAGACCATAGACATATCTTCTTGGACATCCCATACCTCCACTCACCTAGACAACCCCCCCCCCCCCCCCCACCCTCCTGGATAGACCCTGGACCCCCCCCCCCCCTACCTGTTTCCCTCCCCCTACCCCTGCCAGCCCCCACTTTCACCACACTACCAGCCCCCACTTGCACCCCCCCTGCCAGCCCCTTCCAGTCCCCTCCAAATTAAATTATACAGGAATGCTACTTATATAATAAGAATTAAATAAATCCAAATATAAAAAAAACACATAACATCACTTAGAAAGGATTTGAATTCCTAGAACCTAACTCAGGCCGGGGTGGACATACAGACAGACCTGAAGGCATGCAGTGGTAAATAAACTCACACTGAAGACGCTTTGGTGCCTCCAACTCAAAAAAGTCTACAACCCATTGATTTCATTTGTTACCATGTCAATAAATCATGGGATAATATCGTTGAAGAAGGGAAAACAGCTATGTTCTAGTCATCAGAGGATAACAGAGCACAAAATCTGGGTCCCAAAATGGTAGGATATTCCCTGGGGAAATCCTCTAGTAGTAAGGAAGGCGCCTTGAGATTCTTTTCTCGAGTACCATCCTCTTCTTCTATCAACAAAGATTTTGAACCTACCTTTTCTATTGTTAGCAAAGATGTGCATTCCACTTCTGATTCTCCTGCCAAAAAGCAAGACTCTTCTCCTTCTTTGAAAAATGGAATTCAGATTGGTTCTGCTTCTATTTCAAAGGTGGAGGCCAATAATATCTTAGGAGACAGGTCCTCGGCTTATTCTCGCTTCCCAGACAAGTTTACTTTGTCACGCAATCCCCAAACTCCTCTTATGAGTAATGAGACACAGTATTGTCCCCTGTTTTTTAGCCGAGGATGTAGATTGATTTAGACAAGAGCAAGGAGATGTAGTTGACACCCTCTAACCCCCTTGGTGCGATAATTTTTAATAATGAAAGTACCACAGTTGAAGAAGGAGTCATTGACCCTCACAAGGAGGTCAAAGTGGATAGAACCATCTTGCTGCACTCATAGTAGGTAATAGAAGAGGATAATGCAAAGGGGAAACAAAATTTTATTATAGAAGAGATTGATTAATATGTAACCCGACAACAGGACAATTGGAAGAGAGGATGGTATGCTCGAAGTAGTGGACCTGGGCATTGAAGAGCGGACTAGTCTAGGTAAAGGAGTGAATTGGGGTGATTTACGGGATGCAGAGCTCAAGATTGTGGACAAAATTAGGAAGAAACATGGCACCTCTTGATGAGTCCTTTGATGACTCATGTGAACTTTTCAATGCATCTCCAAGTTTCTAGACTTTTTTCATTTTCAATATAAGGATTTTACCCACATTTTTAAAAAAAAACACATAAATGAACTTATGTGAGTCTCCTTATAAGAAAAACTATCAAAGAAGTCTAGAACCAACTCAAAAGTACATAAAAAACAAGGTAGAACATATTAGTTCTCATACCCTAAAATTGTTGTAAAACAAAACATCTTAGAATATTCACAAAGAATATAGCTTAATAAACAAGAATAGTATAGCCCTGCCCCGCTGCTGGACCCCCCCTGGACAACACCCCCCCTCCCCCCCCCACACACACATCCCTTGCACCCCTTGAACACACCCCCTTGAACACCCCTTTCCCCCTACTCGAACCCCCTGGACAGCAGCCCCCCCCCCCCACACACACACATCCCTTCCAAATATCATGGAGTATACTTTGCATGATCATCATGTTAAAATGATAATCTCACACGAGGAGGGAAGAAAGAAATCCATGCTACCCAAGGCTGCTTCCAAATCCAGAAGTGCATGCATGAAGAGTTCATCCAGACTTGGAGCTAAAGTGGAAAGGACAAACTGGTTGAGATAATTTTCTCAACCCAACAGCTCACATTGACGAGCAAGGACATCCCACTTAATCCCTAATTACTATTATTTTTGTGTTATTAGTGTGCCATACAATGCAGGGAATTGAAGGTGAAACTAGATCTCAAAAGGGGAGAAAATGAAGCGAAGTAAGCTGGAATAACTATTACAGATCTGAAAAAAATTCACCATCTTGGTATGATTTATCAAATGGTATTCCAAAGAACATCAGAAGGAAATATCTTCTGTGATGGAGTGAAGATAGTGTGTCTCCTCGATGGGGAGATGAGTGGAGAGATCCCTTTGGAAGCTACCAGACTTATTTATTCCATGCAAATCTGGAATTAGATAACTAGATCATCTATTTCCTTAATATAACATTAGAACATGGGATATTTCTTTCTCTAAAAACCCAATTTTACATTAATTTTTTTCATGAAGACCTCTATGGGTGTAGAATGGATAAAAATAGTTATTTTTGAATATTTCATTTTACAAGTGATAATTTAGCTTCATTGTCAATTAATAAGTAATAGTTATGTTCCCCTTCTACTACGAAAGTTGAAAAGGTGGATGATGGATGTTTTTTCACTCAATACTTTCAGATATAGCACACACTTACTAACATAACATTGAATTTTACACAATATTTGATTCTTTTTTATAAAACATGTCCAATTTCGTTGTATATGAACCCAAAAAATAATTTAAAAACTAATCATATTGATCAAGACACTACATCCTTAGAGATCAAAAATAAAAACTAGATATTATTCCACAATATATCTAAACAAAAGAACAGTTTGTATAAATTTTTACAAAATCATGAAATTATAAATTATTTGAGTATATTAAATGGGTTATTAGGTATGATTAATGAAAAGTGATAATATGTTTCACTTATTATTTTATTATCCACGATAATTAAAAACCCCATTGTAAAAGGGGTTGTAAATTCAGTATATATAACTATGCTAACTTTTAATGATGGATCATTATATTCTCTAGAAGATAATTGAATGCAATGTATCAGATGTAATGTGAACTTATTCAATAAAAATGTATAATTTAATTTAGCCATGATGGTTAAATTTAATTATGAATTAACTTTTAAAAATTTACATTTATATTTTATCATTTTAAGGAATTCTCACGCTTACATAAAATTTAAGTCTTTTAAAAAAATTTGATCATTATTATAATAAAACCCTTTAGGAAGGGATAATTGTATTTCTTATCAAAATATAAATGTTTTAATGCTTTCAATTCAATTATAGGTAAGATGAGAAAAATTCATTAAAACATTTTCCTGAACCATATTCATGAGAAGAATATCATTTTCATGAACCATAAGATAACTCCAAATAGGTTTATTTCTTATTTTATTATCTTATATCAATAAGTATCATTTATTTTGTAATCCTAAAAGGGTAATAGAATTTCTTTTACTTATTATTTTTCAAAAATGAGGAGAATAGAATATCATGGGTTGAAATAGGAAATTAAACATAGAGATATTTCTTTTTATTATTCATTTCATATCTCAAATGGAATAAGATTCCTAAATATTAATGTAATTTTATCATCTTTCTTGTTTTAGCTTCTATATATATAGTTTTTATTATACTTTATATGATAGTTCTCTAGGTTATTCTTTTTTAAAATGAAAACGTGGGGAAATTTAACAATAGTCGATATGTTTTCTTTCCAATAGTTTTTATTTTTGTTAATATATGAGAGTTATTGTTAAAGGGAAGTGTTTTTAACAAAAACAATTTTTAGAAGACATATTTTAGTTTCTCAGATGATATATCGAGATAATATTTATTTGATGTTATTGGTTGTATTCTTTTAAATTCTCTTCAAACATATATATTCATCATTTATGATACATTATTTTTTATTTTCAAAAATAGGGATATGGTTGAGTCAAAAGACTTTTATGTAGGTCATATCACTTATTTGGGAGATTTAGAAATATTAATTTTTTTATGTGATTGCCTTTGAACTTCCTTTTTTTGAGGTTTAATTATAGAAGCACTCAATATTTCATTTTTTAACTATTGAATATATGATCATTGTGAATGAATAGATTATGGGTGTGTAATCTATATCTTCATAATATATTTTCAATGAATTCCTATTATAGTGTTTCTATCAATTGCTACTGATAAAAAAGATGCGCAGATATAGAGATACATTCTCTGTAAGATTTTATCAAAAAATTTCTCTTTTGGAACATAATTCTATTGATGTTTCTATCAATGATGTTCCCAAAGAATATCATGATGTTGTATACATTTAAATTCAATAATTTCATGGCATGGAACTCACTTCAACTGGCTGAAGTACTCAATGATGTTATAGTTTATAGAACTTGTTTATAACATAGATCATGCTTACCAATTCACCCAGCATGCAAGGCCACTCAAACCCACCTTTGGGTCTGGATAGGGATATTAAATGTAACGCCCCGACCCCAGTTACCCAGAGTCGTTGCATTATTTTAATACATCGGCGTGATTACAAGGAATCAAGACCCGAAGGACCGATCAGTTTTGTAGTCTTGTAAAATAGATTACATACATGAATGTTACATTACACTTTATAACATACAAAACAACATAAATAATCCTTCCCGAACGCCATTATTCCCTTGGCTTAACCCTGCATATCAATCACAATACACTTCTTGGAATCTTGAGAAAAATAAAACATAGAATGGGGTGATCTCAGATGCTCTGTAAGGATAACAATATAGTGGAAACTTTCATAAATAAGCATAAACATTTAAGGCAATGTATAACTAAAACAAAATCATTTTAAACATCAACTTCAGCATAATATGTAAAGAATAAAATGAAGTAATGTCATTTACTTATTCACATGGAAATTCTACTAGTCTTATAATCACATGCAATATCACTAACCACTTTCATAATGATGGAATGCATAATGCCAGACTATCATACCACATATTCAAGTCCTTGTTCCAAGACTACAAATAAGATTTTGTCAAGGCCTTGTGCCAAGACACTAGTTTGTCTCATGAGACCTAACGATGCATTGAGAAGCTATAATGGGCTCCACCAATCACATACTAAGTCCAATGCATTCCTCATATGAATTGGTTTAAACATAACATAAAAATTGATATTAAAACTTGCATACGAAATGTCAATACTTTATCCATAAACCATGAATGGTATAAAAATAACACATCCAGAGTCAAACATATCACAAAACCTTCAATACAATATAGAAGATTTTTATCATAATAAATCATCTTCAAACATGTTTAAAATCCATCAAAGGATGTTGACATAGATGAAAATTATTTGTAAATCTCTTTGATAGAAATATCAATTTTCTTGAAAACATTTAAAAGTCACACAATTAAAAAAAGAAGAAATTTAAAGACATTTTTTGAATCAAAGAGTCTCATACCACTTTGAAACTTTTTAAGGGAAATAACATTTTAAAAACATTAATGTCCATATAAATAAATCCTTAAAACCCATTTTGAAGACATAGACATGAATGAAAAAGATTTATAAGAATAAATATTTAAAAATTTTGAAATGATGTTTTAGTAAAAAAAAGTCCCTTAAAAGAATCCCTTTGAAAATTCTTTCATAAAACATGGACATGGATAATAAATATATCACAGTAGATACTTACGTAAAAACAACCTCGGATAATAAAGAGATCATGAAATTAACCCTTACCATTTTGGTAACTTACGAAACATACATCCATTGAAAGAGGTATCATACAATGAATATGTAAATACACATAAATTAAAGTGTATTACACAAAAAATACAATTATGGTTAGTACATACACCACACAAAAGGTTATAGTGGCAATATGGCATAAATCTCACAGGAATAAGGAGTCAGATGAAAACCTTTACCTTGCACTTTCCTTTAGTCGAGGGTACGTTTAACCTCTTGTATGAAAACCATAGTATGTTATTAAATTATACCATAACCATATTATTATTTATGATATCACACATTATTCATTTATTACTTTTTACTACCTATTTAATAATAATTTCCATGTTAAATTAACATTTCAGGTAATAATCGATTTTTTTATCGTACTGGTTTTAACTTGATACTCTTGATTGTATCACATAGATCATGATTTAGATACTTCTAGAATATAAAACATGATTTATATATCATATATATTTAGAATATAATTATGTATAATAGATATATATGTGAAATGGAAAACACCATTTATGGAGACGGTAGTCCGTACGTACGCATAAACGCTGTTTATGTTTTCATAACGTATTGAATGGAAATAAGTGAATAAAATATTTGTAAGTAAAAATATATATCTACAGTAGCATTATTATGTCATATATTTCAAACATATTAGTAATATATATTTTTATAATCATCGATGAATGGTGAATGTGGAAATGAATATCATCGCGTCGTGGAGACGGTAGTCCGTACGTACGCACAAGCGACAATATCATTTCCTTCAAGGTGTGTAATTTGATCATATATTAATTTTAGAGAGAAATTTGTATGTTATTTCCATTATTTATATACATATTACTCATAATTATATCCATCCAAATAACATAGTGTTCAATAACAAATTACACCACAGCGTGGAGGCGATAAGTCGTGTGTACGCACGCATGGTGACATTATCATTTATAAGATGGGTAGAATAATGAATATAGTTGTGAAATATTAATAATAACATCAAAGTATATAGAAGTTACTAGATTTATTATTTTAGAATGGAAATAACAAATAAAGAAGCAGTGGAAGAAGAAAGGAACTTGGAAGAGTTTGGTGAAAACATTACCTCTTCTTCGGGTTCTTCCTTTTTATTTGATCAAAAGGGCTCCTTGGGATAGATTTCTAATCAGACTAAGGCCTCTAGGTTAAATTGAGGTAGGTTTAGAGAATATTTGTTCAGGTTTTGGACGAGAAAAAAGGCTTTGATGGTGTGAATTAGTGGGAAGGGGAAGTGCCCTTTTATAAGAGGGGTGAGGGGCACCTTAGGAAAATCTAGAAATATTATTTTATAATAAATTCATTTACGGTTTCTAATGTCTCCAAAGTGTATTATTTAAATTTTAAGGTGGGAATAGGTCAAAAACCACTCAAACAATAGGTTTTAGATAGGTTTGGGTTACTATATTAACTTTATCGTTTTTATTTAACTAATAGTTAAATAGTTTGACATTTACCTTGTCTCTTTGTATTTTTATATTATATATTCAATAAACATACTATAAACTTCCAAGTGACCCCCAAATGGTTCATAAATAATACAAATATCATTATATAAGTCCTTTTACCGAACCTTAGATTTTTAAGAATAGAATATCAATTAATAATATAATATTAGTTTTCAAAACTCCTTTATGTCAATTTCAAAACTATTTAATAATTGATTTTTTTATAAAGTCTTAACAACATTATTAATTAAAATAAATTCATTAAATAAATAATAACATGTAATATTAACCAATAAAATTTTTGGATTTCATCAAAACTTTAAAATTATATTTATTTTAACATTTACAATACTAATTATTTGATTCTTTCATTTATAAGGAAATACTGCATCATTATTGTGTCATAAATAAATTTAATTATTTAATGTATAAAAATTATAAATAAAATACAATTATCTAGGAAATATTTTTATGTTTCTAATTAATATTTTTAGATGGAAATATAGCATATATAACTATAAGAAAAAAAAATTTCTAAAATATATATGCTTATGTCATTTTTGTATTTACTTTAACTTAATTAATATAAAGTGTCATTATCACTTAAAAGTGGATCAATGGGGTCCCAAAATCGCCCCAAAGATGATCTTGGTCGTAAATTTATCAACCAATATGGTTAGGACATGTTTTAGGGTAATTTATTATCATTATTTATTATTTTGTTACCCTTATTTAGCGGATTTACCCTTTAACCAAGGTAAATAAAATATTCACCGAAGTAATTTTTCAAGATTTCTAAAACTAAAAGTTACCTTTTTACACAATTTGAATATCCTGATTCTAAATATGTAATCTATTTTTCTAAATTCAAAACATAGAAGTGGTAGAAATTAATTTAAAATTAATTCTCGTTTTTTAAACAAAAAGCGTGTTTTTAAGAGATAATAACTATCAAAAGATTGGCACTTGCTTATGTCCAGTTTAAATGTGAAATTATGTCCAATTACCAAAATTTGATTAAATGGTAAAAATATAATCTAATTATACTCTAAAATCACTCAAATTCATAAGTTATTACTATTAATTATTTCGATTAAAAAGTTGTTTTTAATTAATATTTAGTAATTGTCACTATTCATCAAAATATGAAAGTTATCCAAACAATACCAAAAATTAACCCTAAGATAATTTCGATATTCAGAATTCAAAAATGAAGTCCACATTTTAGGATAAAATGTATAAAATTTAAAAAAGTGGGTATTATTATTCATAATGGCTAGTTTGATTTGTTGTGGTGTGTGTTAGAACTCGAAGTTGCGTACAACACACGCTACAGCATTATTCAAAGAGAAGCGTACCGTGGAAGATTGGGGTGTTACATTATCCCCTCCTTCAATAAATTGTGTCTTCTAAATTTGAAATTATTTTTCAAAAATAAAAGGTTGAAAATAGAAAATACCTTTGCGAAAACCAACATTGGAAAATAGGTTAATAAAGTTTAGTCTTAATAAGAGGAAAAGGGAAATGAAAGGGTCACCACCAAATTATGATCTCGATTAGGAGAACATTAGTGGAAATTAGAGACATATAATTGGAGGGAAAATTTAAATATTTATAGGTAGTGATTGAGGTCATCAATCACAAACAAGTGTAAACTTTAGGGCCTTAAATTAATCAATCTATGATGATTTATAATACCATTGGTTAAACAAAACATATGGTATTAGGATAACACATTTTTGGTTTAAATATCCCTTAAATAAAGAATAAGAATTAATTTCTTCATAGAATAAAAGAAGAATAAATATATATACTTGACAAGAAGAGTCCCATCCTTTAACTAATTTCAACCACAAAATCATCTTCTACTCTAAAGGATAATAGAACGTAAAAATAATATTCTGTTTATCCTATTCGTATAAGGTTCAAAAAAATGAATTTATAATTCATCTACAAGATTTTTTTTAAAAAGACTACATTATTCAATCCAGGACATCACATGGGCCAGTGGTAAGTGATACACTCTTGTCTCCCTTCGATTGTGGGTTCAAGTCTCGAGGCCTTGACGGACACAACGGGTTGTCGCCCGACCTCCGGGTCGTCCTTTTATTTGAATCCAAAAATAATATCAAACTAGAATTATCCAAAATAATTCTGTCTAAACTCACAGTCCAAAATTTCTAAGGAATTGAAACATAATGAGGATCTCTTTTTCAAGGTAATAATATGTTAACTCCTTCATCATGTAACCTTTTACAACACCACAACATCCTGAATTACCAAAATCAACCATCTCTTATTCAAAAAACACTACCTCATTATCCGTACCATATTACGGATTACATTTCCTTCAACCATGTATTTTCAAAAAAAATGTAGCTTACTATTAAGTTTCTTTTCTTAGAACTATATAATCTCAAATCCCCACTAAAATATTACTACAGTAAAATCCTTATTTATCTCCGTAATTCATGTAACCAGTATTCTGTTGATACGACATTCAAAGGAAATAACAACATAAAAACACTAGTCATTCCACTTTATCTCAGGTAGTATCATAACTTTATTATAATCCAATAACATCATTTGAGGTATACTCTTGTGATTTGGAAATTGGTTTGCATACTGTCCCAACTCATTGCAGATGAATCATTGTACATTTGAAACCTTATTCTTACCCTTGCAGTCACGTACATGGTGTCCTTTTTCTCCACACTTATAACAAACTCTTATTCCCTCCAGGAATGTTCCAGGGTGTTTCTTCCCACAGTTATCACGTATGAGAAAATTCTTTTTTCACCTATTCCCTTTATCTATCTTTCTCTCTTCCATATTTTTCTTCTCTTGCTTCCCTTCAAATCCATAGGACTCAAATAATTTTTTACTTATCTTATTAACACATGATACTATTTCTTCATATATTGAAAATACATGGGGGACAATTTCCCTTCTAATGTTTTCGTAATACCGTGAAAGATATGATCCTTCTTAATCTTTGGATCATACGTATTTCTGGAGTTCAAATTCCCTCTACTGGGCGCCATTTCTATACAATGTCATAAACTAGGTTAGTTTATGAGTTGCAATGAATAATTCCAAACTTTTAAAATACCTAACTTAAATAAAACGGTTTATGGATATAATCCATAATCATAAATATTTTTTCATTGAGGAAGTATATACTAATAAAATCATCATAATGATTTGTAAAAAATTGAGAATTATCCTAAGAATATCCCCCTGGAAGTGTCATTACCAATAGTGAAGCAAGGCCCGTTGTTGTGCACCAGTTCCCATTCGAGTCTAGATCAAGGTGGTTTTTTCGGGTTTTACCCCTAGGTACATCTGTGCGAGAGCCACCTCTACCTGCTCGTATCCAGACAGGGATGTATTCGCTATGAAAACTCAAAAAATCTCTATATAACCAAAATTATAGGAATTTATTCTATAATAATTCTCAAATTATATCTTTGGTATATGTTTTCTAATCCAAGTTTATCTAAATCTAGATTCTAAGGTTATTGCTAAACTTCCTCTGATACCAACTGTAATGCCCCGACCCCAGTTACCCAGAGTCAGTGAATTATTTTAATACATAGGCATGATGTCAAGAAATCAAGTCCCAAAGGACCGATCAATTTAGAAGTCTTGGAAAATAGATTACATACATGAATGTTACATTAAACTTTATAACATACAAAACAACATAATTAATCCTTCCTGGATGCCATTATTCCCATGTCTTAACCCTGCATATCAATCACAATACACTTCTTAAAATCCTAGAAAAATAAAACATAGAAAGTGGTGAGCTCAAATGCTCAGTAAGGATAACAATACAGTGGAAACTTTCATAAATAAGCATAAACATTTAAGGAAACATATAACTAAAACAAAATCCTTTTAAACTTTAACTTCAGAATAATATGGCAAAAAAAAATGAAGTAATTCCATTTACTTATTCACCTGGATATTCTACTAGTCGAATAATTACATGCAATATCACTAACCACTTTCATAATGATGGAATGCATAATTCCAGACTATCAAAACCACATAGTCAAGGCCTTGTGCCAAGACTACAAATAGGATTTTGTCAAGGCCTTGTTCCAAGACACTAGTTTGTCTCATGAGACCTACCGATGCATCGAGGAGCTATAACGGGCTCCACCCATCACATACTAAGTCCAATGCATTCCTCATATGAACAGGTTTGAACATAACATAAACATTTGTATTAAAACTAGCATACGAAATGTCAATACTTTATCCATAAACCATGATTGGTATAAAAATAACACATCCACAGTTAAACATATCACAAAACCATCAATACAATGTGGATGATTTGTATCATAATTAATCATCTTCAAACAAATTTAAAATCCATCAAAGGATGTTGAAATAGATGAAAATTATTTGTAAAACTCTTTGAGAGAAATATCCATTTTTCTTGAAAAAAAATTTAAAAATCACACAATTTAGAAAAGAATACATCAAAAGAAATTTTTTGAATCAAAGTGTCCCATACCACATTGAAACTTTTAAAGTGAATTAACATTTTAAAAACATTCATGTCCATATAAATAAATCCTTAAAACCCATTTTGAAGACATGGACATTAATGAAAATGATTTAAAAGAATAAATGTTTAAAACATTTGAAATGATGTTTTAGTAAAAAAACTCCCTTAAAATAATCCCTATGAAAACACATTCATAAAACATGGACATGGATAATAAATATGTCCCAGTATATACTTATGTAAAAACAACCTCGGATAATAAAGAGATTGTGAAATTAACCCTTACCAATTTGGTATCTTACGAAACATACACCCCATGAACGAGGTATCATACAATGAATATGTAAATACACATAAATTAAACTATATTACACAAAGAATACAATTATGGTTAGTACATACACCACACAAAAGGTAATAGTGGAAATATGTCATGAATCTCCCGGGAATAAGGAGTGAGATGAAAACCCCTTACCTTGCACTTTCCTTTAGTAGAGGGTACGTTCAACCTCCTGTATAAAGACCATAGTAGGTTATTAAATTATAAACGAACCATATTTTTTTTTATGATATCATACATTATTCATTTATGACTTTTTACTACCTATTTAATAATAATTTCGATGTTAAATTAACATTTCGGGTAATAATCGCTTTCTTTATCGTACGTGTTTTAACTTGTTATTCTTGATTGTATCACTTAGATAATGATTTAAATACTTCCAGAATATAAAACATGATTTATATATCATATATATTTAGAATATAATTATGTATAATAGATATATATGTGAAATGGAAAACACTATTTATGGGGACGGTAGTCCGTACGTACGCATAAACGTTGTTTCCGTTTTCATAACGTATTGAACGGAACTAAGTGAATAAATTATTTGTAAGTAAATATATATATATCTCCAGTAGAATTATTATGTCATATATTACAAACATATTAGTAATATATATTTTTATAATCGTTGATGAATGGTGAATGTGGAAATGAATATCATCACGTCGTGGAGACGGTAATCTGTACGTACGCACGAGCCACAATATCATTTCCTTAAAAGTGTGGAATATGTTGGTATATTAATATTCCAGAGACATTATTATGTTATTTTCATTATTTATATACATATTACTCATCATTATATCCATCCAAATAACATTGTGTTGAATAACAAATTACACCACGACGAGGAGACAGTAAGTTGTACCTATGCATGCATAGTGACATTATCATTCATAAGATGGATAGAATAATGAATATAGTTGTGAAATATTTAAAATAACCTCACAGTATATAGAATATACTGGAGTTATTATTTTATAATGGAAATAACAAATAAATAAGAAGTGGAAGAAGAAAAGAACTTGAAAGAGGGTGGTGAAAACATTACCTCTTCTTCGGGTTCTTCCTTTTGATTTGATCAAAAGGGCTCCATAGGTTGGCTTTATAATAAAACTAAGGCATCTATGTTGAGGTGATGGAAGTTGAGAGAATGTTTTTTTAGGTTTTGGACGATCCAAAAGGCTTTTAATGTGTGAATTATAGGGGAGGATAAGTTCCCTTTTATTAGAGGGGTGAGGGGCACCTTAGGAAAAGCTAGAAATATTATTTTATAATAAATTCATTTTCGGTTTATGATGGCTCAAAAGTGGATTATTTAGAGGTTACAGTGGTTATAGGTATAAAACCACTCATCCAATAGGTTTTAGACTGGTTTGGGTGACTATATTAACTTTATCATTTTGATTTAACTCTTAGTTAAATAGTTTGACATTTACCATGTCTCTTTGTATTTTAATATTATATAGAAAACAAACTTACTGTAAACTTCCAAGAGACCCTCAAGTGGTACATTAATAATACACCTATAATTATATAAGTCCTTTTTCCAAACTTTATATTTTTAGGAAAATAATATCAATTAATAATATAATATTTTTTTAAAAACTCCTTTATGACAATTTGGACACTATTTAATAATTTATTTTTGTTAAAGTCTTAACAACTTTATTAATTCTAAAAAATTCATTAAATAAATAATAACATGTCATATTAACCAATAAAAGTTTTGTATGACATCAAAACTTTCAAATTATATTTATTTTAACATTTATAATACTAATTATTTGATTCTTTAATTAATAAGGAAAATACTGCCTCATTATTGTGTCATAAATAAATTTAATTATTAAATGTCTAAAAATTATAAATAAAATACCATTATATAGGTAAAATTGTTATCTTTCTAATTAATATTTATAGTCGAAAATATAATATGTATAACCTTGTGTAAAAAATTGTTTTTCTAAAAGATATATGCTTATGTCATTTTTGTATTTAGTTTAACTTAATTAATATAAAGTGTCATTATCACTTACAAGTGGATACATGGGGTCCCGAAATCGACCCAAAGATTCCCATGGTAGGGAATGAATCAATAAATATGGTTAGTACACGTTTTAGAGTAATTTATCATTATTATAATATTATTTTTTTACTCTTATTTACCGGATTTACCCATTAACCATGGTAAATAAAATATTTGCCGAAGTAATTATACAAAATTTATAAAAATAAAAGTTACCTATTTACAAAATTTTAACCTCTTGAATCTAAATATGGAATCAATTTTTCTAAAATCAAAACATATAAGTGTCATAAGTTAATTTATAATTAATTCCCGTTGTTAAAACAAAAAGCGTGTTTTTAAGAGATAATAACTATCAAAAGATTGGCACTTTCTTATATCCATTTTAAATGTAAAATTATGTCCAATGACCAAAATTTGATTAAATGGTAAAAATATAATCTAATTATACTCTAAAATCATTCAAATTCATAATTTTTCACTATTTTTTATTTCGATTTAAAAAAGTTGTTTTTAATTAAAATTTAGTAATTTTCTCTATTAATCAAAATATGAAAGTTATCCAAAAAGTACCAAAAAATCACCCTAAGATAATTTCGATATTCCGAATCCAAAAATGAAGTCCATTTTGAATGATAAAATTTATAAAATTTCAAAAAGTGGGTATTACTATTCATAACGGCTTGTTTGATTGGTTGTGGTGTGTGTTAGAACTCGAAGTTTCATACAACAAACACTACTGCATTATTCAAAGAGAATCGTACCGTGGAATCTTGGGGTGTTACAGTAAATCAGATTTGAATGTAGGTGATCATACAAGCTCATCACTGCTTGGAGACCTACATATTACGACAAACCCTGCCTTGGCAGTTTTAGCTGCAGGGGATACTCTTTTGGACCCCTCTAATGGTAATAAAGCACATCACATTTATAATGATATTTTTAATGGTATGAATATTTAAAATGGTCAATCTTCATACCCTTCTTCTTCTTTGGGCTGTGACTCAAAATAGGTTGGCACACTACTTGATAGACAAGATTACCAGACCAAGCAGATTTTGAATAATGATTCTAAGTTGAACAAATGCAACCCTCTTGGGGGTTTACACTTAAGCAGAGACACTTATGTGGAGAATACCTTTAGCTCTGAACAGACCCTTAACCCCCACATGGTTAGGACAGTTTGTCTCCCAACGACATGTCCATGGCACCAAAATTTCTTGGTGTTTCAAAGACTTCTCTGGATAGTTACCCAAATCAAAATTTGGTTGCCTCAGGTTTGCAAGATTAGAAAGATGCCAACCCAAATCTACATATTGAATTGGTCAAGAATTAGAGGTGTATATTTTCAACTTATCAAGAGAAACCGAACCTGGTGGACACACCACAAATTTTCTGAGGTTCTAAAAAAAAGATGGAGAAACATTTAGGTACTTCACATGACAACCTTGCTACAAATATTTCAGGTACATCTCCACCCCTTTTTGTCAATCACACTATTGGTATTTCTCAGACTTCAGATAACATTAATATGCCTACTAAATCTGAGAACCTGATTACTCATCAAGATTTTGACCATACTGCCTGTATTAGTAAGGAATCTATGGACTTACTTGTGAATAACCCCTACATTGATTCCTCCAAGGGTAATAATAAGGTAGGAAATTCAAACAGTTCCCCAACTTCTTATAAAATAAATCATTAAAAGACCAAGATCTGAAACACTACTAAAAAGATCAGAATAACTTCTAGACACATGGGTTTACGAATCAAAAATAGAGTTCTTACTCCAAATTTATGTTTAAATGAAGATCATTTTTGTTATTCTCAGGGTATTTCTATATCTGACACCATTATTGTTTTAAAAAGAACGGGTAACATCCACTGTCCAATTCTGTTTTCTATCACTAAAAAAAAGTTAATTTTTCTTCTAGATACCATCATTTTTGTTAACATGGTTATTATTTTACAAGCACAAAAAAAAATTCCTCTTATTTCGATTCTCTCGATATTTTTTCGCACTCTTCTATCCCAAATGTTAACATTTTTAACATATTGGAGCAAGACTTCATATGTGATTTTGTTTTTGATGGTACTATTATTTTTTAATCTTTTGTTTATTCCTAGCATAAATATCCAGATAGGAGGCCCATGTGGGATGACCTTACCTATCTAGGTTGTTGTATTAGCACACATTGATTTATAATTGGGGACTTCAATGCTATACCCAATTCAAGTGAAAAAATTGGTCCCTCACATGCTATGATCTCCATAAGAGAATTCAAAACCTCTATTGAGTATAGAAATTTTATTTAATTAAATCTTACAGGTTCCAAATACACATATTATAAAAAGGTTTACAATATGGTGGTTTCCTCCAAATTGGATATAGCCTTTCCGAATGTATTTATTTAGATAAATGAGACACCATCTCCATCACCACCCTCCACAATCTCCACTCTGATCATCATCCTATTTTGTTTAATGTGTCCAAGAAAATTGTTAAACTACCTCTCCCTTTTATATTTAACAATTCTGGGTTCTCTAATAATGAATGAAGGTGTATGGGGGATGGTGTGGGATGGAACTGGTGTGGGTTGGGTTGTAGGTGGTGCGGGCTGGGATGTAGGAGGTCGAGGGCTGGTGAGGGCTGGAATTGGTGGTTAGGGTTGTTTTGTAGGTTCCAGAGGGCAGGCATGAGTGTTTTGCAGGAAGCTGGGGAGTGGTGGCTGGTGTGGTGGATGGTGCCAGCTGGATTGCAGGTGGCTAGGGGATGGTGCGGTATCGAATGCAGGTGGAAAGAGGCTGGAATGTTGGTGGAAGGGGGCTGGTTGCAGGTGCTGGAGGGATGGTGCGGGCTGCTTCGATGCTGGAAGGGGGGGCTGTTGCGGGCTGGAAGGCTGGTGGCAGCGGGATGAAATGAAGGTGGAAGGGGGCTGGTGTGGGATTGATGGAGATGGAGCAGGGCCAAATCACGTCATTACCGCAGCGTGACAGCGGCGTGACCGCAGAGTGACCACGACATGTTGGCCCAGTTTAGCGACATCAACGGGGCAGCATCTTCCACCTAGAAGTGAAGGGAGCGGGAGGAGGTGGGAAAACATTCCAGTCATTGCCCCGCCGACATAAATTGTGATCAGTCAGTCTCTACATTGATCACAAGACTCATGAAGTACTATCACTACGAACCACCGCGGGGTGTCGTCCTGGAGTAGGGACAAATCACGGCATTACCGCGGCATGATTGCTGTGTGACCGCGACATGACCGCGGCGTGACCGCGCCATGACTGCGACCTGTCGGCCTTGTCCGGCAACTTCCATAGGGTAGCATCTTCTGACCAGGAGAGAAGGGAGCATGAGGAGGTAGGGAAAAACTCTGGTCGTTGCCCCGCCGGTTAAAATTTTGATTAGTCAATCACAACATTGATCATAAGACTCATGGAATACTATCACAGTGAACTATCGCAGGTTGTCATCCTGGAGCAGGGCCAAATCATGGTGTGACCATGGCGTGACTACGACGTGACCGCGGCGTAACCGCGGTGTGTTGGCATGGTCCAATGACAACTGCGGGAAAGCATCATCCGGCCATGAGCAAAGGGAGAAGGAGGATGCGGGGCAACATTCCATCCGTCTCCCCACTGACAAAAATTGTGATTAGTCAGACTCAACATTAATCACAAGACTCATGGAATACTATCACTGCAAACCATCGTGGGGTGTCATCCTAGAGCAGGGCCAAATCACGGAATTACCACGGCTTGACCACAGTGTGAACATGGCATGACCGTAGCGTGACAGCGGCGTGACCACTGCCTGACCGTGGTGTGACCACGGTGTGACCGCGGCATGATTGCAGCATGATGACGGTGTTACCACAGCATGATCGAGGCGTGACAGCAGCGTTACCATGGCGTGTTGGCCCGGTCCAGCGACATCTACGGGGCAGCATCTTCCGGCTAGGAGCGAAGGGATTGGGAGGAAGTGGGACAACATTCCGGTCGTTGCCCCGCTGGCAGAAATTGTGATTAGTCAATCTCAACATGGATCACCAGACTCATGGAATACTATCACTACGAACCACCGTGGGGTGTCGTCCTGAAGCAGGGCCAAATCACGGTATGACCGTGGCGCGACCGCGGCATTAGCATGGTATGACAACGGCGTGACCGCGGCATGACCGCGGCGTGACCATGACATGACCGCGGCGTGTTGGCCCGGTCCAGCGACATCCACGAGGTAGCATCTTCCATCTAGGAGTGAAGATATTGGGAGGAGGCGAGGCAACATTCTGACCGTTGTCCTACCGGCAGATGATAGAATAGATCAACTATTTAATATGCTATAACAAGGGATCACCAGAGAAGGTTGTAGCAAGAAGAACAATGACGCTAAATCTAAAGGGAAACAAAACAACATAAAAGAATCATACACCCTACAAAAACCATTTACAAATTCATTCACTTTTCCTAAACATGGAAATTTTATTTATAATATTCAATGTAGGCAAAGGAAAGTATCATGGTCAAGGAATATGCCTACTCAGACAATGTCATTTGAGTTAAACAAGTATGATAAGCCAATTTATATTATTCAAAGAAAACAAAAAATAACTAGCCATAAAAGAAACACCAACAAGAGGCATATGAAAGACTCAAACCAAATCTAAACATGATACAAATAACTATCACTACGCTTTGGTTTAGAAGATAGAGCACCTCCATTGGAGGGATTTTGTTATAAAATCATGGCATTGCTTTATCGCATAATTCATTTAATTATATTTAAATTTTACACTAAAACTCATTCACCACAAATCAAATGCAATAATTTAAGCAACTAGATCGACATAACTATCACTGTGAGTTTTCGCAGATAGCTCACCTCCGTTGGAGGGGTTTTTTTATAAAAACATGTCTTTATTTATCAAATGAAACAATTATATTAATCAACACTTATTCAAGATATGAAATTCAATATAATTAAGCAGAATTAAGAAAGAAGCTAAATTCAATTTAAAGCATTCTTCAAATAAAGAGGCTGGAAAAGGGATCCTACCTCAAAGTGGAACCAAACCGTCCACTTCGGCTCTTAGATATTTCTAACTAAAATTTTCTGCTCCCCCACAGGATATATGCACCTTCACACACATTCAAGGACACCTATCCCCTATGCACACACCCGCATGGTCATGAGCATGTGCAATGGGATCCTTGCACATATGCTTATATGCATATACCAGTCTCCTCTCACCTGTGTATGCATTTATATATATATACATGGGCACATATCATATTTAATACAAGTAAAAGAAACTATTAACTAAAAAATAAAATGACTCACTACTTGAAAATATACCCTTGCTCCAGTCTTCCATGATGTTTTATTTCTCCAAAATTGACTATTACTCCATCAAGTCACCTTGTAAGCAGGATCAAAACCCTGCATGAATATTGATTATACTGAATATATTGAAAACACAAATGTGTGACACAAAATATTTCAATAAAGTGTTAAAAAATTTCAAATTATTTTAGACACTACCTATAATTATCTATGTGTGGGTCGGTATAAGGAGAGATAGAAATTTTGGCTTATGAAAAGTCACTATGTAAAATTATCTTCAGTGCACATGACTTGTGTGACATTAAAATTAGGTTAATCTTATGTGTTATGTGGTTAAACTATGTAATAATCATTAAGCACCAGTTATAATGTCATAATACCAACTACTGCATCTTCTAGTCAAATATAACAATATGCACCATATATCTTATAAAACCTGGTGCTCTATTTTTCAACATCATGAATGATTCCTACAATTTCTCCATTTTAGAACATGATCTTGTGAACCAAGCACACAACATAGGTCTAATACCGCTAAGGGTATTGAAATGATCAAAAGATCCTTATTTATCTTATAGGAAACAATTATAATACCAAAATTATAAGAACACCATGCATGAAACCCAACACTATGATGTATATTAAATAAATAACCAATTTTTATACCTTTCAGTGGACTGTAATTATACAAAATTCATCATTCATATTTTTAATGAATACCCCTCCAAAGGTTTACATCGAACCTCCCTCTACAGAGTGTATATGTGGGCCAACATGAATAACTCAATTATCAAGAAATATTTTCCAACATTCCACAATAAAGTGTTCAGAATTTACAACTTATTTTAGTACATATGTAAAAGATGATTATTTAAGGATCTATATAGTAATTTTTAAAACAAACCATCCAAATAAATTTTGTTAAAAAGTTACATCCTGTTTAACAAATTAGTGCACAATGTGCATGTAGTCCATCCAAATAAGTGCAGTTTATGGGGTAATTATAAGGAATGTCTCCATGTAAACCTGTTATAATCTCATTCACCAATGATCTTTGCATCTTCACTATAGTTCTCATAGCATCTATCCCATATTGGGTGTCTGTAGACCTATTCTAAATATGGGGTGAGAAGGAATCTAATTAGCAAATTCACCAATTAGAAATTGATTTACCTCATCTCATATGAAATTTGATGGACAATTTGATTTGGATAATTACAGCTATGTGGGAATCAAATATGTACTGAATGGTGGTGTCTTCGACTACAAGATTAGTTGCAACGACAATCTGCTTCAAAATTTCCAGATCCCTCTATGGAGAGAGGAAGGAACACATTATTGCTTGTTAAACACATATAGAACCTCTATTTCCCTATATTAAAACCACAATGAAAAAAAATGTAGGTGAGAAGACGACCACCACTAATATGATTCTTTATTAGATGGAGACAAGCTAGGGAATCCAATAGTAGCTCTATGTCCCAATAGAAATGTCCAATAAATAAAGTAAGGGTCAAAACTATATTGATATGTATATGTGAGAATATACAGAATACACATACCATACCTAAAACTATCTCAAGTAGTGCCTAATCATGTCCATCCCTTGTATGCATCATCATATGGTCCCCAAAAATGGCACCATAAGTTTGAAATAGACTACCTATAGCTGGTGGTGGGATTGGATTGAAACATTATCCATCTAGAGCTCTTCTTAATCTTGCAGCATCTCCTACTCAAATGAATCCACCTCCTGAAGGAAAAAAGAATAAAATAGAGGGATACCCATAACTATAGTGATGTCTTTCTAATAGAGTTCCATCCACACTACTACCATAGTGACAGTGAATTGTTATATTGGTTGTGAAATTTGGAACCATATCTTATGTAAAAATAGATGCATATAATTTCTAACATCCCTACTATATTAATCTGTACATAGATATTATGTAAATTTCTAGAATAAAGTTCAATATATGTGCACAGAAATTCAACAATGTCTATACAAATGTATTAATATGTACATGTTCTGGACAGTCAATATTTGTACACATATATTGTGTTAAAGCCCCCTAACATGCAAGGATCATTTAAGTTTTTTTTCCAGAAAATAGTCTAATATTTCTCGGTGTCAGTTGCTTCATGTTCCTGACAAAAAATGAACTCTTATAGCCTATCTTGATTTATATTGTTTTAAATCAATTAGTATAATAGTTCGGACCCAATGTAATAAATGTACAAACAAAATAAGTGACCTAAACTGAAGATGTAGTGAAAATAGGTACAAATTTCAGATTTCTAGGCACATCATGATGTGTTTCTTGAACAGAATATCAATGTGAAATCATTAAAGAAATGAAATTTTAAATAATTTATACTCTTCTGATCCACAAGAAAAAATCATAAAAAAACAATTGAATAACAATGCTAATAAAAATAGTTATAAAAAATGATCAAACATAAAGCATAAAATTTAGAAACTAAATATAAATTTGGGATAATTCAACTTCATTCGAATTTCAATTAACTTTAGAAAAATATATCATTACAATAAATTTATGAAAATAATAATGAAGATAGACAATTCCATTTGAGGACCTGTATCGAGAAGCGATAAAACCAAAAAGTCTAGAGGGAAAAATATAGCCATGTATACAGTAAATGAATCCTAGAGAATTTTGACAATTTTAATGATTGTGATGGATAATAATACAATAAATATTAATTGATAATTGAGAAATAGTTAAACTACATAACTTTTATATAATTCTCCCCACCAAAACATTTTGTAAGGCACATTGCAATAGCGTTGTCAATACTATTTCCAATGATGCTTGTCCTGAAAGAATAAATCACATTGATGAAATGATAACTATACCATGTTATCATTGATTACAAGAGTATACATGTTAATTTTAATCTAGAAAATGAGATGATATAGATATTTCACCCTTTTCAATTCCATTGATGTTGGAAGATGAAGTAGAATCACCTAAACTAGAGAATTAAACATGAAAATTATAGATTTAATAAA
Source organism: Viscum album (assembly GCA_963277665.1). NCBI lineage: Eukaryota > Viridiplantae > Streptophyta > Magnoliopsida > Santalales > Viscaceae > Viscum > Viscum album. The sequence continues at coordinate 797,835,281 of OY728157.1, forward strand.
TGAAATAAATTAAAATGGAATTGGAAAATATAAAACATTAAATGAATCTAAAAGAATTTTGAAAATTTTAATGACTTAAATGGATGAAATTACAATAAATAGTAATTGATAATTGATAAATAGTCAAAATACAAACCTTTTATAAAATTCTCCCCACCCAACCCTTTTGTAAGGCACATTGCAATGTTGTTGTCAATACAATTTGTAATGATGCATGACCTGAAAGAATAAATAACATTAATGAAATGATAACAATATCACGTGTTCATTAATTACAAGAGTAGACATATTAATTTTAATCTTGTAAATAAGATGATATCGTAATTTTTCCCTTTCCAATGCCATTGATGTTGGAAGATAAATCAGTATCACCTAAACTATAGATTTCACACATACATTGAAAACATTAAACAACCAAACACGAAACTGCATCATATTATGAAAATGTGAGTATGGGGTTAAATTGTATATTTGGGGATGCAATTGAGTAAAAAATAAAACTTGTCATGATGTAAAAAATGGTGTGATAAAACCATAACTTTGGCAACGGTGGTTAAGTCAACCCTCTTATGGAGGGTGTGGAGCAGCAGATTAGATTGAAGTCGATTAAACATAAAAAGATGGATATTACACATGTCAGACGAGGGTGTGGAGTAGCAGTAAAAATCCAGTGGGTGTCATAGCAAGTCCTGATAAAAATCATGATTCGGAGATGCTGAAGTAGGGAATGGAGTATACGGAAGTTAAAAATTGCAGTTGGTACCGTAGAAAGACCTGATGGAAATAATGATGGGAAAATGTAATAAAATAACCATTACCTTCTATATTTTATATTCAAATCAATCCTGATTGCAAATCATGGGGGAAAATCATTTTCATAGGCTATGTTTTCTTGTTGTTTATCCACTATGCAATGCATCCCTATCCTGCACACCAATACAAGTCATCAAAATCACAATATTATCAATGAAACTAATAGAGGGGCCACCTCAAGCAAAAAATGGAGAATTGGACTACATACCATCGGAGGTGTGCCAGAGGAGATAGAGGGGCTGCCTCATAGAAGCGTCATCGAGGAGGTAAGATGGTCATGTCGGAGGAGGATACAATTCAATATAATAATAATAAAACATATATCTACTACATAAATAATATATAGATATAGTTAGAAACACCGCAATACAATTTAGTATTAAAATAATAAAACCTCACTGTATAATAAAACTACAGATATTAACAATCCCAAAAAAATCACATCAATAGTAAGTTTGAATATCAGTATCATCAGATTCATAATAATCCTCATCCATTCCTCTTACAGAAACACCATCAGCACCTCTCACACCACCAGTATCTTCATCAACATCAGCATCAGTACCGGCACCGGCACCAACACTAAAAACGGCTCCGGCTACAGCTCCAGCTCCAGCTTCGGCTCCGGATACAGCTCCGGCTCCAGCTACAGCTTCGGCTCCACCAGCATAACTCATCGACATCAAACATGCGATAACCACTTCATCTACTTCTAGTTAAAGTGTAGAAGAAATGGAAGACATAACTTTCTTCATATTTTCAAATATCATCATTTCTGCTTTTTGAGTTGCTTCTTTGATTGTGGAATTCATCTGTTCCACTGTGACCAAACCAGAACTGGTACTCGAAGAAACGTTTTTAGCATACATGTATCGAGATGGTACAATCTTCTACCCAGGTTGACAACACACTCTTCTCTGATGCAAATCTCCTAATACCTAATGTAGATGATCATTCGGGCCCAAATTGTCAGGCTCTTTTTCTGCCAATGTCTCCAAAGAATTCTGTCGATTAATATGTTACATAAATTAAAATGATAAAATAATAAAAGGAATTTAATTCAGTCAAATTAAAAGAAATTGAAATATACTTACAATATCCTTCTCGGTGTCAGTATTTGGCACAACACCATCTTTTTTTCTACTTATACAAAACAATGTAGAGCAAGGAACGCGACCCTCGATATACAATTCTTTTTTCTGGAAAAAACAATGAATAAAATCAAAATTGGAAGTCAAAAAAAGTACACTAAAAGAAGCTAAATATTTTAAATATTAAATTACCTGTGTTTGATCAAGATTTGGGAGTGAAGTGTGTCCTCGAGTATAAACATGTTTCATTCTACTCTTATTTGTTTTATTTCTGTCTGATTTCTCCTATAAAAAATAATTATATAATTTCATTAACATAAATAAAACTCATTTTCAAATAAATAAATGAATATATATAAAAATTTAACAAATACCTTAAACTATTGACTCTTCCAATATCCGATCATCTCTTTGTATTGTGATATTGTGAAATCATGAATCACTGGTACTTCTTCAATATCTGTGCCACCTCTCTTTTTCCAACCAAGATATAAGTCATACTTCTATGCGCGTCACATTACACCTAAATCCATTAACCTCTCAGCCTTGGAATTTTTTCCATCAGGAAAATTATATCAGAGCTACAGTGAACAAAATATTTTTTAGGAAAATATTATAATTTAATATATATAAAAGGTGATTAACAATACTTACCCAGATCTCTGCCCGGACATTGTCCTTTATTTTTTCTCCAACTTCCATCCAACTTATTGGTTGAACAAGAATAATATTTATGTCTCTAGAAAGTCATCCAATAATGATTTTATATTCTTTACCATTTTTTAAATTATAGCTTTGTCCTCGTTGTATTCAACCATGATCTGCGTGTGTCGATTCCAATCCTCTCACATTTTTGTGCAGCCTTGTCGTCTGGTGGAGACTAGAGATAATCATTAAAAAAAGTAAAAATAGATAATAATATACATGAATTTATCATTAATCACTAACAGTAATGTTTAAACACATACCAGTAGATGGGGGATTTTTTGACTCATGAAGTGCAGCGTCTAGAGGGGGAGTAGCGTCTGTGGTACGTGGGATATCTATAGTAGGAGTACTCTGTATAGTAGATGGATAACCATGTACAGATGAGGGTGGATATGGATATAGATATGGTGGTGGGATATATGGGGGCGCAGTGCCCTGTACAGTGGATGGTGGGAATGGAAAATAAGGAGGGATGAGAGTCTCAAAACTACCATATGATATGGGTGCGGGCAGAACGGGATATGGATAATGTGGGTATGGATTATATGGAAGTGGTATAATGGGAGGATGACCTACTGGTGACTCAAGCGGCATAGTAGCAGGATGAAGTTTAGAATCAACACCCCCTCCATACTATCAGTCACAGTAGTATAATTCAACTGTCTCCTCGATGAAGTAGCCTAAAATAACATAGATGATAAAATTAAACGAACCATAACAAGATAAATAATATGAAAAACCATAATATTCAAACATAAATTACACTTACAGTGTTGTCCAGATGAGACATATGTTGTTCATTTCTTTGTATTCTTCTATTTCTTCTAATTTCATCATATTCAGATATTTTGACCTGGAAATTTAAAATAATATTCTCAATTAAATAGAAATAATGAAAAATGTTAAATAATATAATTTTATCACAAAACAATGAGATACATTTTCAATGTGATATTTATATTGATAAAATATGCTATTTAATTTGATATCATGTATGGAAGTTTAAAAAAACACATACAATGTTACGATAATGTCAGGTAAATACTTACAAATGTATCAACGTTCTGTGTACTCTGTGACAATTTATGGTTCACATTCTATTCTAGAAATTGAGTCATCTATTTCATCAATTGCAACATTCAAATAAATACTGATAGGTTCATCCACAACATCATTTTCATACATGCCTTCGTCAAAAATATGTTTGGGAATGACATCAACAATAACACCAAATTGTTGTTGTAGTAGGTCAGTTACATAAAAAAACTATCTAGTCTATGACATAAGAATATAAGGTTCATTGGTATGAAGCTGGAAATTCATATCAATCACTCTAAATCCACAGTTATCAATATGTATTCCTTGTCGTGTCATTGAATCAAACCACTTACATTTAATCATTGTGACACAACCATGTTCATAGTAATCTAATAAAATGATTATTTCAACAACACCATAATATGATATATTTTTTGAACGAGTTTGTATATATGATGCACTCGCATAACAATCTATTGTGGTTCTTATCGTCACACCAACATGTTGTGATGCCATTTTTTCACAACTATTTATAACATTCCATTGACAACCACTGCTTTATTATCACGTACCACTTCATTTGGACCAAAGGATAACACTCTTAGTTCATCTGATACTTCATTCATTCGTAGAGTTAAAACCTAAAAGATACCAACATTGAATATTAAATAGAGACATGTGATTGTGTTAAAAGAAGAAACAAATATATTACCTTCGCCGTTAACCAAGCAGCAAATTATTTGTTATGCAACAGTTCCTTCCTCTTAATAGCTAGAGAGCGATGTCTCTTTTTTATAATTTCTAAATGTTCTCTACAAATATGATAGCTTAAAAATTCTAGAAGATATGAAGATATAACATATTGAAAAAAATGCATATTTATTAGTTTACATACTTGATATAATCATCAAGCACACCAGAGTTGAATAATACTGTACAATGAGCCATTCCCCACTCTTTCCTGCTTAATGTACACAACGAGTACGATCCAGATATCCCCCCTGTTTGGGGAAGTGACGGAAATTCAGGCTCAATGGGATCATATTTCTCATCTTCAGTTCTCATAAGTCAATTAGACCTCGTGGTGATGTTATCTAAGTATGATGAACATAAATCCATGCATTCTTGTGCTAAATAACATTTCACAATAGAGCCTTCTGGGTGATATTTATTACTCACATAAGATTTCAATGTAAACATCATTCTTTCTGTAGGATACATCCACTAACTCAAAATAGTACCACCAAAAAGAACTTTTGTGGGAAGATGCACAGTAAGATGTAACATACATGTGAAACATGATGGTGGGAAAATTTTCCCCAAGTCACAAAGAATAATCAGTGCATCTCTCTACAATTTCTGAACAACACTTCTTCTCAGTCTTTTAGCACAAAGGTCTCGATAAAAATGACATAACTTAATCACAAAAACTCTAACATTATGTGATAGTAAATGTTGAATGGAAATAAGAATCAACTCATGTAATAAGACGGGGTAGTCATGTGTTTTAAGATATTTTAGTTTCACATCTTGTGTATTAACCCTTTTCAAAATATTACTTGAATAACCATCTGGAACCTTCAAACATTCCAAGACTGGATGAAATTGTTTCTTCTCCACATTTTTCATCGAATAACAGGCAATAGGGAATTTCCACTTATTTCGACCAATTAAATCAGGATGAAGTTTTACTCTTATACCCCAATCCGTCAAATCACGACCAGACTACAAATCGTCTTTTGTTTTGCCTTTAACATTTAAAATAGTAATAAGTAACATATCACAAATGTTTTTCTCGATATGCATCACATCCAAACAATGACGCAATAAATTCGATGACCAATACAGCAACTCAAATAATATTCTTTTATTTCTCCAATTGTTATTGGAATTCAAATTAACATTTTTTCGCTTTCTAATATTTGATATAATTTTTTCAAGAACATAATTCAAATAAACAAGTTATTTAACAATATCATTCCCTAACATTCATTGGGGTGTCTCATCTGTCTCGACAGCATTATCGAACTGTCTTCGATTTTTCCTGTATGGATGATCCATCGGTAGAATTCGTCGATTCCCTATGAAGATAAAAGTTCATCGAAACTTTAATCTTAGAAAATGTGTATTTTTCATAAAAATAGGGCAGGATAATTTCACTTTAGTACTCCAACCATACATCATTCCATAGGCAGGTAAATCATTTATCGTCCATAATAAAGTTGTACGAAACCTAAAGTACTCCTTCCCGAATGCATCGTATGCCTATGCACCACCAATCCAAATCTCCTTTAACTCCTCTATTAATGGATGCAAGTATATATCAATATCATTTCTAGGATCACTGGGTCCATATATCAATATACTCATGATAGTAAATGGCTTCTTCATACACATCCATGAAGGAATGTTATAAATGTGAATGAAAACAGGACAAGTACTATGTGCCGTATGCATTTGGAAAAATGGGTTGAAACCATGAAGGGATTATCCCAATATAACATTTCGTGGGTCAACTGCAAAATAAGGATGTAACCAATCAAATTCCATCCAAGCCTACCCTTCCACAGGATGAATTATTTCATCATTATCATTATTTCTTTCATCTTCATGCCATCTCATATTCATTTCCATTTTTTCTGACATAAAAAGTTTTTGAAGCCTGGGAATTAAAGGGATGTGCCACATCACTCTCTCTGGTATGCTATATTGTGTTCCGTCTTTATTAGTCTTCCACCTTGATGTTCCAAACTATTTTCACTAACTTAACTCTATATTTTCCTTCTAGAACAAGCAACAATCTTTGGAGAAAGAATGAATCTTAATAGATGAAAATCCAAATTTGTCAACCAAATTTGATGCCATGTAATTATTTTATATAATACATGCATCATCAGGCAGTAATTCCTTAATAAATTTTAGGATATAGTCGACCACAGTATTACTAAATTCATACATTGCTTTTCCATGATATAATCTCATTAAAAACTCAAGTTTGCCCATTTTTTCACATGCTTGATATACTGGAGTATTTTCATCTTCCATCAGATTTCTAACACTCTCAATGTCATCTTCCTGATTAATAGATGAAAACGGTGTTCCGGTATTCATTTCCTCTTGCACTGGTCTACATGAGGAGCTGGCTTCAGAAACAAAAGGAAACCGATCGTAAATCAGATTTTTCATACCAATCCTTTCCACTGAATCGATGTCATTCACCACTTGTGCTTTTTATCCATTGTGATACCACACATGATAATTTTTTTTGGAAACCTTGTTTAGTGATATAATAAATCACTTCCTCAAGAGTTAACTGTAGTCTTCCAACATAATCAAAACAAGGGCACCAAATCAATCCACAATCAGAATCATTAGTGAATGCAAAGTACAAGAAATGTTGTAACTCCTTCTGAAATTAATCAGTGATCTGATCAACATTGTACATCCAGTATCTATCCATTCTGAGGCATATAAACTTGCATTAAATAAATAATCATGATAATGACTTAACATTATATGTATTGTTTCAAAATATAATAAGTAACCATCAATAACATGTCTGTAAAAAAATCATAACAAATATTATGGTCAATGAAATTAATAAATGTTTCAAATTATAAAAAATCATGAATAGTCACACCTTTCTATGACCACATAATATTATTTTGGTGTACCTCAAACACCCAAATTAAAACTTATATGTTTGATCAATGACATATTATGTTTTTCATATAATTTTCTGATGGTCACCCCCCCTCCTGGACACCCCTCCCCCTCCCTCTTGGACCCCCCCCCCCCCCTCGGACCCCCTCCCTCCAAGACAACCCCCCCCCCCACCCCCAGGATAGCCCCCCTAACCCTGCACCCCCACACCCCTTGCCCCCCTCCCCGCCCCCTGCACACTGCTCCCTCAGACCATTTCACCCCCCCCCCTTCTGGACAGCCCCCCTCCCCTTGCACCCCCTACACCTCATTGTCAAGCAGGTTGTCCCTATCCTTTAAAAAGGTTAATGACCTATAATCCTTCCTGGGTCTTTGAAGAGAGTTATAGAATTTGGTATTTCTGTCACCTTCGGTTAACCATTTAATTTTAAATGCTTCTTTTCTCTTATTTTCTTTGAATTTGAGCAAAGAGTTGAGTTTGACTATAGTGTTTAGTTATTGAGTAGGATCAGTGATGAGGTCAGATCTAGTGTTTTTGTTTTGCAGATCATTGAGGACTTTCTCAAGAATCATGATGTCATTGTTAACTTGTTTGGATTTAGAGCAGCACTAATTTTTAGAGTCTGTTTGAGATGTTTTAATTTGAGGTTTCAGGAAAAGGCATTATTGTTATGAGATATTGAAGACCAATAGTTCTAGATTATATGGGTGAAATCATCATCAGAGAACCACGCATTGTTAAATATAAAAGGTGATCGAGGTTTCATGACATTAGAAGAGACATTGACCAAGATGGTATGATGATCAAAATTCATCTTGTGAAGAGTGGTGATGTAGATATTTTTCTATAAATCTATTGCAGGGACACTCATGAAGTCTCTATTCAATTTGGAGGCAACCACTTTATTGTAATGTCTTTTATACCAAGTTTATTTTAAACTACTGAGATAAATTTCAATGATATTAGTGTCTTCAATCAAGGCTTTAAATTATTTCATTGAAATGGAAGCATGGGAAGGTCCAATTTTCTCGCTTGAGTTAAGAATGGCATTAAAGTCACCATTTAGAAATTGGGGGTGGTTATGTTAGTGCCTAGGGATAATAGTCATTCCAAATAGTTCTTTCTTGGTATCTATTTTTAGAATTGAGAACGGAGCAAAAAGTATGTGTGCCATAAATTTTAAAGTTGATATTAAATATTTGTACAGAGATATTGAAAACACTAACATTGAGTAAATAAGAGTGTGTAAAAATCTATGAAGAATCAGCATTAAGTGTATTGTTGATTGCACTAGTAAAAACATAATTATGTTGCCATAAATGTGATTATGTATAGGAAAACAAAATTTTACGTTTAGCGATGGAAAATTACATAGGATGATGGTTGTTAACCATTATTTTTAAAACAATGAACATGTCATAGTTAGAGATACCCTAACAATTCCAAAAGGGTATCATCACCTAAACCTGAATTTGGAGTTAGAAGTCCCTTTTCACTTTATTCGAGAGCCTTTTTTTCTAGTTCTCCTTCTAACATCTAGGTTATTTTTAGTGGAATGTTCTTATTCATTCCTATATGTGACTAGAATCTTATTTGTTGGTTTCCTAATTGGATCATTCACAGGTGAGTTGATAAAATAATTCGAACAGATCGAAAAAAGAATTGATATTATGATTAGAATTCAAGTTTCCATGTTTCATAGAGAAATCATCATTAATTATGGATGTAGAAATAGTAGTACCTGAAAACATTGAAGTATCCACCGTCTGTTGTTAGGAAGTATCCAGATCTTCTGGATAGTACAGATTCAATGGAAAAGAAATATTACATGACTATATATGTTTAGGGTCTTATATCGGGGATGTGCAAGTAGGTTTGATAAGTTCTACATCATTTTTAATATTTTTAGAAGTCATGGTATGTGTCTTTGTTGAAACAACCTTAAAAATACTCATCTAACTCACTGATTCTACATAACTGGTAATAGATTTAAAGTGTGCAAGGGGATAAAGAGCTAAATCCTTCTCTAAATTTTTGGTTACCAACTTCAATTCAAGAGTAGTATTATTATTAGATATGATATAGAAGTTATTAACAGATCTCATAGCAGTGTGAGTTAATGATGTTTTAATTTTTGGGTCTGTAGGATTCAAATTACAAAGCATCAGAGAACTAATGACATCAACACTATTAGCAGGTTATGAACCATAAAAAGAGTATAAAGTAGAAGAATCAGATGTAACTAGATCCTTTTATTTCTCCACCCTAGTATCCTCCATGGGCTGAATCTTCTTAATGAATCCAATGAGATCCTACATTTTAGTCACATGTACCGAGGGTGTACTTACCTTCATTGATTTAACAGTTTCCAAATCCATGGAAATAGTTGCAGTCATACTACTATTATGTGTGATATCTTGAGCAGATTTTGGGATAGACAATAGATTCCCAAAATCAATATAATGGAAAGTTGAATTTATAGTTTTAGAGCAATTATCAGTTATATTTGTTTTACTGTTGGTCTGAATCTTTGTCCATAATGAAATAGTGGCATTTAATAGGGAGAGGTCCTCAATTTTTCAATTACTTAAAGATGAGGAGTGATCATCCACAGATTGAATAGGAAATGATCTAGTGCACACATAGTTATGAGGGGGTGTGGTGTATGCATGGAAATCATTGCAATGCAATTTTTTTACCTGGGCTATGTTCATAATTTTGGTTAGATTCTAAAATTTTTTCGGATGAGCATGTATTAGATTCGTCTTTATTGGATATCCTAATAGTTTATAACACCAAAATTTTAATTTCTTCTATGAGACCTTTATCTTTAATAGAGTTTTATTCTTATTCAGTTATATCAGCCCAGTTAGTACTTGAGTTATCTCCTATGTGTATCACTTTGTTTGACTATTTCACCCAAGTTTTAGATTTCTTTGATGGGAGTACGGGTATATCTATTATAGGGGCTTTGTCATTTTTATTTCTAATAATTTCCTTCCAATCATTTTCAACTGGTTCTGTTACTTGTTTTCTAATTACTATAATGTTGAAAATTGTATGACCAATGATCTTACAATGTTCCCAAAAGGGAGGTTTCCTCTCATATTCAATTCTAATTTCAGTTTTTTAGTCATTTGAATTGATATTAATTAGGGTGGGCAGTTTTAAATCATGTTTAATATCCACCATAACTCTAGAAAAGAGATATAAGTCGGCATTTAATGTCCTATGTTCAATTTTGTGGGGAGTTCCTAAGGAGGAGACAATATCATTCATAATTTTTTGGTGCCAAAAGAACCAATTAATACCTTGTAGTTTGACCCAGACCTTGGCCAATTAATTCTTATGTGTGTGCGTATTGAAGTTAGAGTCCCAATTTGAAATTATCAATAAATCGAGTTTAAGATTGAGGTTTCCAGTCCTCCAAAATCTCTATATATCCTCTTGAGATTTCAACAAGATATGAAAATATCCTTTTTCTATTGGAATTAATTTCTAGTTTGTAGAATTCCAGAATAGAGAAATATGTGTATGTAATTCAGATAAAGGCCAAGGGAGATCAACTTTGAGGTACGAGAGGTGAGATGTTACCACGAAGGAGGCCAAGTTGCCTCGTTCGGTCACAGTAAAGGGCAGCGTCGCAAGGGGGATGAGGATGGGGCAGCATTGTGAAGGCCGTCTAGGAACTATCGGGGGATGAAGATCGGGGAGAGGAGAGGTCTCCAAGGCCGTCAGGGAAGAAAGGTCACATCCGAGGGGAGAGGTCGTCGTCGAGATGAGAGGTCACCGCTGACAGGAGAGGTCGCCACCGAGAGGTCTCTGCCGAGAGAGGGGAAGTCACGAAGGTCGAGAGGAGAAGTCGCAAAGGCCGAGAGGAGAGGGCTGTGGTTGTGGGTATAATGTGGTTCGCGAGGGCTCGGGGGAGGAAGAGCCCGATAAAAGGTCAAAAAAAACTTAGATACTAATTTCTTAAGTGTGTCTATAAAAAATGATTTAGCCACAATTTTAATAGAAGTGTGGCTATAAACAAATATATAGCCACTGACTTATAAAACTGTGGCTACAGGTCCGTGGCTATAGCCTTGTTTTCTAGTAGTGATCATTTTTATCTTTTCAATGTTTATACAATGTCTTAGTCCAAGTATCATCTTGGATATATCATGAATGATCTGTATATTTAAATTTTGGCCACTTCCCCTATTTCCTCCCATGGGAATCACTTTTTTAAATAACCCTTAACTAATTGTAAGATTAGTATTTCACTATTGATAAGTAATATTTCATCAACATATACTACTAGGATAATGATTGTACTCTCACTATTTCATCTACACACACATGGATCACATACATTATTAATGAAAAAAAATTATTTTATTATTTCATAGAATAAAATATTACATGATATAGAAGTTTTCTTTAATCTATAAATGGATCTCTAAAACTTGAAAAAAAATATTGGATTAAAAAAACCCTTTTGGTTGTGTCATATAAAAATATTACTAAAATTTATAGTTAAAGAAATCTATATTCATATTAACCTTCCAAATTTTATAGTCATAATAATTTGATATTGAAAGTATAATTCTCATGGATTTAACATGGAAACTAGACAAAATGTTTCATCGTATTCAATCCATTATGATTTTGAAAACTCTTCCTCCAATATTCATGATTTGGATGTATTTACATTACCATCCATGTCCATATTTCACATGATTACTCATTTACACACAAAAAAATTTATATCAATGGGAAGATCAACTAGAACCCAAACTTGGTTTTGATACATAGAAACCATCTCATAATTCCTGGCTTCTTATATTCATGTTGCTTCTGATCTCTCTATTTCTTATATATAGGAGAGAGGCTCATTATTTCCAATAAATAGCATGTCACCATAGTCAGTGATTATAAAATAGTATATTTCTAGTTATCATACATTTATGGTTCAAATATGTCATAATGGTGTTTCCAAAACAACTTCTTCTATAAGGGCTTATCGAATTTGTTAATGTACCAACTCTTGTAAATCATGAGTATCAAATTCATTTAAGTCAATATTTCTCCAAAAATACTTCATATGTATGTTCTCCCACTCCAAAAAGATTCCATGAATTATGATAGTTACTTTCTTCTATGAGGTTTTATATCGATAATATCCCCTAGTTTCCATTAGATATCCTATAAATATACAATTCATGCCTCAGGGTTCAAGTTTGTTTCCAAATGTGGCATTAACAAACACCTAAAATTTCCATACATGTGTATGTGATAAAAAAAGTATCTATCCACTCTATAACATAAATGGAATAACATTTTTTATTTTATTTGTTACGTAGTTTCATGTGTATGTCGCATTGTGTAATGAATATCCCCAAAAGGATAATGGGACATCTGCATGATTCAACATCATCCTTACCATGTCTATCAAGCTATTTTTCCCTCATTTCACTTACACCATTTCACTATGGTATATAATCTAAAGTGATTTTATATAGAACCTCATAATCCCATATAAATTCTATAATATCTTGGTTAGGATATTCACCACCGGAAACATTTCAATGCTTCTTTATCTTCTTACCATGTTGATTTTTTAATTCATTATTGACATATTTGAATTTCTCAAAGTTTTTGGCCTTATACCTAACAAAGTTGATATATCCATATTTACTCAAGTAATTAGTAAAATATCTAAATTAATAAAATCATCTTATATATTCTACTGTATAATTTCAATGTGTATCAGTGTGTACCAATCATATTAGCACTTTGTTCTTTCAACAAGCCCAACAAATGGTGTTTGGCCATTTTCCCGTGTAAAACACCATCAAAAATTTCAAGTGTTTTTAGTTCAAAATATTCTAACAAACCGTCTTGATATATCTTTATCGAATTCTTATCATTTACACAACCAAGACGGTGATACCACATCTGAGATTTATATGATCCACAAAAACATGATTTTTTATAATTTTCCAATACTGTATCTTCATAATTTAATACATAAAGGTCATTACTTAGTTGTTACATACCACAATAATTTTATTTTTTGTAAAAGAGTCATTCTATATTTCAAATTTCAAAAAAGATCGATCCATTTCAATGTAACTAACAGAGATGATATTTTTAAGAACACAGGGAAAAAAATAAGAATTATTTAAAACCAAAACCATTCCAGTTGAAAACAAAAGATCATATTATCATATATCCAAACATTAAATAATGCTAAATTTGAAACTTGATGATATACCACTACTATTTCAATTTTTCAAAATCTACATGGTTTCGGAATTTAGATACAGTAGTGAACACCACAAGTTGTATGTATTACATAATATGTTGGTATAAAAAGAATACAATTGATAATGAATTAAAATTTATATTACCCTATCTTAAGGTTGAAATATTCTTCCAGTTTCCAAGCTTTTCACATGAAAAACATACTAAATCTCCAATGTTATCATTCCTTTCGATCTTCTTCTTCTTGGGAGGACAGCTCTCGGGATATTAGACTTAGTATGAGTATTGGGACCCTATTACTTTTTCATTGTTTTTATGGTCACCAAAATCATTCTTTGTTTTTCAGGAACCATTTCTATGACACCTTGATATTTTATTCTTATTCCTTTAAAATAAATTTTAAGTATTCGATTTCTCTCTTTACACAAAAAACCCCAAGTCGAAATGATTTGTGATATTTAATGGACTTTACAACTTAGCCATTGTATTACCATGTATGGATAGGATTAAACAAATTATGAAATATATATTTATAGAAAAATTTTCCTTATTTCCAAATTATTTATTAATCCTTAATTAATAATCATTAAATTTAAAGATAATCATTTATGATTAAACAACATATTCTCTAAATAATTGTATTTCCCTAGAAGTTAAATATTTTTATTTGAAAATATATCTTGATCACTATTAAATAGAAATTATCATTAAATTCATTGGTAATTTTTGAATAATCACTAATACATTTGATATTTAATTTTTAGGAATGAAGATAAATCATTTGAGGGTAAAAAGTGTTATTTTTAAAAAAAATGTATTTATATTCCCAATGTGTTTTATCTTAATAAATTAAACAAATGACTACCTATTAATTATTTTAATGAAATTTTTTGATTAAATATTCAATCAAATATTTAAAAAAAATTATAATAGTTTTCACCAGGTAATGAATGAGATTAAATTCATTTTTAGGCTAAAATTTTCATTTTTCAAAAAATGATTTTGCATTCCAGATTGCCTGATTATTTTAAAATAAATTTCTGAAACTTAAAAAAAATGAATTTAAAAAAATGGATTGAATATTTTAAATAATCATGTTCAAAATTTTTATGGATTAAACTTTTATATTTTTTCATAATGAATAGTAAAATTAGTAAAATTTGTTACCATAGTTAGGGTTAAAACGAGATTATTATACGTCAAACAAAGAGATAATTGAATACAATCCCATTAAACATGTCTAAATATTATTGGATTAATATATTTAAATATTAAATTATATTAAATTTGAAGTATTATCCTTTTAGTTCCACATTCATATTAAATTTACCTTATATTATTTAAATAATTTAATTAATTCTATGTGTGTCCCCCCCCCACACTTAAAAAAGGGAACCGCTTATACTCCCTTATTCACAAAATTTTGTCCCTCCAGATTAGAAATTTAATACTAAAACCCCTCTGTAGACTACTTCCATTCATTCTTTATGACCTTTAATTACCCTAAGATCTCCCTATAAAGGATTAAGGTGTATGACAAAGGAGGCACCTCGAATAAGAGGTAATCCTCTTTCCTAACTCTTTCAATGATTATTTAATATTATAAATCCCCTAAATCTGATATATCTATCAAAACATAATTTATCAAGTGTCATAAATACACAAAGATGTTATAATTATTATGTTATAACTATTTTCCACCTCATTTCCATCAAATGGGAAATTGAATTATAGCTTTTGCATGTGTGTGCACTTCCACCCTCAACATAACAATATGATTTATTTTTTATAACCACCTCACATGGATGGTTATAGTGATGTATTTTCTAAATATATGTAATATTTATGATATAATTATAGTTCTATAAAAGATAATTTTATTTGAATTTCTTTAGTTCCATCCATCAAAATGTGGACACATTAGTCGTGCATATGTACAGACTACCATCTCAATGAAGTTATGTAATTCATTTATCATCACCACTTTATATTAATGGTTATAAAATTTAATAATAAATTTATTTGAAATATATATCATAATTAACTGTTTTTAGATTTTTGATCCATGATTAAAGTTCCAGTACCATATCTTTTAAAGGAAAACATAAATGAAAAATGAAGTAGTTAACATCTGAAATAATTATAATAATGAATGATTGTTAATGAATGGGTGATACTGTATTATAAAAAAACCATTTATGGTAATATAAGTACGAATATAGATTTATTATACAATTTTAATAAATTTAAACTTATTATACATTACATAATTCTGCTTACAAATGAATTTGTTTTTGAGTTAATGGATTCGTGTCTCAATATTATTTTCGTAAGACATATGTCATACTCACCATTAACTTTCTTCATTTTGTGCATATACTACACCTTTGATATAATATATCATGAACCTATCTTATTAATGGTATTTAACATTTAATTGACAGAGCTCATATTTTCATATTTCGATATATGTTTTTAAATGATTCAATCTTGTATCATTAACCAATTTGGTCTTCTTTAGATCTTTTTGTGTTTTTTGGTGAGTTTTGAGCTTAAATGTGAAAAGTGGTTAATTCAGGACATAACTAAAATTTATGTTTCCTCTGTATTTAAATAAAAATTAAAACAATATTCATATAATTAAAATGATTTCTTTTTTAGGATGAATTGATTTGTGGTCTACAAATAAGTCTACTGAACCCAGAGCAAATTTGAATTACAACAAGACAAACAAAATCGGTCAATGTGAACACTTATTCTGGTCGGAGGAATGATCTATGTCTTATTAAATGATCCATATATCAGGCTACCATACACCAAATTAGGTGCTTATATCTGGTTTAGAAAGAAAACTTGATGAGGAAACTTCACCTTAAATTTCATAGAGAAATTATTTGATTAAGGTCTCCCTTAAACAGGTCAAAGTCGGGTTAATGGAATAGTGATTGGCGGCCAAAAACGTCAGGTATACAAATGCATCCATTTCAAATTCTACATGGTTTCAAATGATCTGAAATTTTGGGGGTAGATGAAAAACTCAATTCCTCACATCCTATAAGAAGTGGCCTCGGCTAGATTCGACCATATAGCAAGAGAACCAAAGCAGTCATTCTGGTGGACAGATTTTGGAGGAGGAAAAACTATGTTCTTTCTTTTCCCTACTTTCTTCTTCTTATTTTTGTAATGACATCATCTTCCTCATTATTTTCAATTACCCTTACCATGGTGGGGTAAATATATGAGGTTATTGTGGGAGGAAGGTTTTATATTTTTAATGATTTGAGTTCTTATATTTGATTGAATAAAAACTCTCTCTCTCTCTCTCTTCTATGAAGTAGATTTCAAATTCTAATAATAGTATTTTTTATATTATGTGACTATATTGAATTTTATATTCTGTTGTAATTATTTCTTTGATAAATGATCATATTTCTCCCCCCAATTAGGTTCTGTTCTATATTTTATAGAATAAAATCAGTTCTTTATGGTGAAGTACTTGGCGATTGCTAGTACGTGTGGGAGGGGTGGTGAATATTCCTGATTATTTGGATAAAAAATACCCAATTGGGAATTGTCTAAGATAATTGGGAATATTCACTACAACTCTATCACAGACTGCAATAAGTGTAAACCAAAATTTAATTTTGTTAAGTTCTATTCTAACCATAAAAATTTAACCAAATAATTGAGTTGAAGTAATTATGGAATCTCCCTTAAGAAAACTTAACAGAAGAGGATTGAATAAAATGGAACAAGGATAGTATTGAAATTATAAAATTAACCCTAACATGATCACCCATCTCATAAAATAGTTTTTAAATCACTTGAATTCCCTATTTTTCTTGAATATATTCCTTAATTTCTTCTTTTTTTCTGTTTCTCTCTTTGATTTCAAAACCATACAATTTTAAAAACACCAAAATTTTTCTCTAATTAAAAAGTGAAATACTATTTTGGGTGCACTCCTCATCGGGAGACAACCTAGGTTAACCACTATACTTTATTTTTACATGGTAAATAATTGTTTTTTCTACACCCCATGATATCCATCTATCAAAACCTGGTGTCGTTGCTTGGGAGGAAGTGCCTCAAAACAAAAAAACAAAAAAACATTCTTAAATGACTCATAGTTTAAATAAACCCTTAATTGAATATGATCCTGAAATTGATCTTATAATAACCCAATTGAGATAACAAATTTGAATAGAGTTTGAAGAAATACACCTCACTAATTCAAGTCATACTTTTAGTGAACACTATGAACCTACAATAATGACAACTAATCTCAACTAAACTCTGTGTGATCTTTAAGCACCTCAATTTTCTAATCAAAATAACTAACTCACTATCCCACACATAGAAAATTATTTTGAACTATGAATTAATATGATTCAAGTGCTGTAAAATTTCATGGTCATTCAGGTGAAGACCCAAATCAACACATCCAAGAATTTACCTATGTCTGCTCCAGCTTCAAACACAATGGAGTCACAGAAGAGCAAGAAAAGTGGAGGTAATTCCCCTTCTCACTTGAGGGAGCAACAAAAGAATGCATGTACATCCTCCAACCAGGGAAGATAAAATATTGGGATGATCTCAATAGAAGATTATTTCATATATTCTTCCCTACATCTAGAAGAAAATCAATTAAAAAATAGATTTATTTCATACTTCAATCGACTAGAGAGACCCTCTATAAATACTGGGACCCTTTCAAGAAACTCTATGCAAGCTGGCCACCCAATGAAATGAAAGACAACCAATTCTTTTGTTCTTCTACCAAGGATTGATCAACAATTATTTCAATTTACTAGATGCTTGCATTTCTTGAAAATGATCAAAAATTACTAGAGGCCTCATCTAAAGGATCCTTAATCGAAAAGTCACAAACCAATTCCAAAGGCCTGATTGAGAAGATTGCACAAAACTCAAAGAAATTCAGAACTAGAGGTACGATCACTAGAGGCATCCATGAGGTAAGCACTTCTGATTCATCCTCACCCGTACATGATTCAACACTTAAGGAAATTAATAGTGGGATGAGACAACTTGTCATAAACTAAGTGAAGGAACAACAATGCCCGAATTAGGTATATGGTTTATGCTCTTCTAGTTATCATTACGTTGATCACTGTCCAGAAGTACAAGAGACTGAAAGTTGTGATGTTTCCTAACAAGAAAAGAAAATCCAGTCAATTAAAACA
This sequence comes from Viscum album, assembly GCA_963277665.1. NCBI lineage: Eukaryota > Viridiplantae > Streptophyta > Magnoliopsida > Santalales > Viscaceae > Viscum > Viscum album. The sequence goes on from OY728157.1 coordinate 797,854,048, forward strand.
TGTCATTCCCAATAATGATATGGATTCCAACATAACCAGAATAGTCCTCTATTTCAAAATCAATACCGAAATCAACCTCCATTCCAGCAGTAGAAATACCAGAATCCTCTACCATTCCAACAACCCTATAAACAACCATACCAGCAGAAACCATATGAACAACCTTCAACAAATTCTCATAAGAACCACCAAGAAATGGATATTTGAGATCTAAAGAAGACAGTGAAACATTTAGATAATAAATTTGATAACGTTATGGATATTCTAACAAAATATCAATGAAAACTCCCAGCACAAGAAGTTCCAAATCCCAAAGAAAGTGTGTGCGTCATTAAAATACAAAGTGGAAATGGGAAAATTTTACCTGATCAAAGTGAGGATGATGAATCTAAGAAACCTAATGAAGAACAACACATCTATCAAATATAAGCAGACCAGAACAACAAATGATAAAGAATCAGGTTTAGAAAGGAAAGGCTAAAAATTCCATTGCAAAAACAACAAAGGGAGAAAAATGATATCCAAGATCTATTCCCAACTGTATTAGTTAAATCAAAGAATGATGAAAAAGAGAGACTTCAAAAAAAATCAAGAAATGTTCTGAATGTTGAGATCAATATCCCACTACTAGATGCAATCAAAAAAATAGCTAAGTTTGCAAAAAAATTGGAGGAGTTGTGCACAAAAATAAGGCGGTTGGATGGAAATCAGAGAATCATCTTAAAAAGAAGTGTCTCAGCACTGACCACACCAATGATACCAAAAAAATTTATGATCTAGGAACCTTTTTTATACCCTGCACTATTGGGTCTTTAAATAATAATTATGCACTCTGTGATCTAGGAGCTTCAATAAATGTTAGGCCTCACTCGATATTTTCATCCTTCCAGATTGGAGAACAATACCCAACTCGAGTGGTGGTCCAATTAGAAAATAGGTCCACTATTTTCCCTACTAGAGTTATAGAAAATGTACTTGTTGGAGTAAGTGGATTGATCTTTCCATCATACTTTTATTTCCTCATAATGGATGAAGATCGAGCACCAGGACACTCTCCCATCATCTTGGGGAGACCATTCCTAAAAATAATAAGGAATATCATTAATGTCCATGAAGTAACACCCACAATGGAACTTGTAGATAACATAATGAAATTCTACATTATTGATGCAATGAACCATCCTTCCAGTAATCACTCACTTTATGCGATCTCCCATCAAGAAGGTATAGAACCAATTGAATATTTGGGTATGCTACGTGACTTCCTATCATTAGGAGAACATTTTTCATTTGAAAATTACAATTCCCATGAACCTGAAAATCATAATCCCATGTTAGAGAATAAGGTAAAATATGGCTTTTGGGATGATTTATTAAAAGAAAATGAGATTATATCAGAGATTCCGGTCTTAGGAATAGGATACCTTAATTAAATTTCTTCCCTTGAACAACCCCCATGTCTGGAACTTAAGAAATTTCCAAGTGATTTTAAGTATAAATACTTAATAGAAGGAGAGAAATTTCCAGTAATAATTTCCAATAACCTATCTCATTCACAATAGGAAACTCTAGTTGATATAGTGAAAATAAATGTCCAAGCTATAAGATAGAGTTTAGGTGATATAACCAGAATCAATCCCAAGTTCTTATCTCATAGAATATTTTTAGTAATTCCCGACCAGTTAGAAAAACTCAAATAAGACTTAATCCCGCAATCATGGAGGTTGTTAAGAAATATATAGAGAAATTCCTAACAGCAGACATCATTTTCCCAATCTCTAATTCTCAATGGGTCATCCCAATTTATGTAGTCCCAAAGAAACTCAGCCTAACAAATGTCAAAAATGAAAGAAATGAATTGATCCCCATGAGAGTACAAAATATCTTGAGAGTGTGTATAGATTACAGGAAGCTAAATCTGGTTACCTGAAAAGACTACTTCCCCATTCCATTCATCAATCAAATGCTAGAAAGGTTAGCTATAAAAACCCATTACTGTTTTTATATGGATTCTCGGGATACTATCAAGTACCAATCACAAAAGAAGACTAGGATAAGAGGACCATCACTTGTCTATTTGGTAAATTCTCCTACAAAAGGATGCATCTTGGTCTATGCAACGCCCAAGGTACATTTTAGCGGTGTATGGTGAGTATTTTCTCCGATCATATTGAGGATTGACTGGAGGTATTTCTTGATGATTTCATAGTTTTGGGTAATTCCTTTGATCATTTCATAGGAAATTTGTAAAAAAATTTAGAAAACATGAATTCAAAAGAATCTGGTCATAAATTTTGGAAAATGACATTTCATGGTTGAAAAGGAAATAGTGTTGAGACACATAATTTTACAAAAAGGGATAGAGGTTGATAAATGAAAATTTGAATTAATAAAGTCCTTACCATATATAACTTGTTTAAAACATGCTAGAACCTTTTTAGGACCTTCAGGATTTTACAGAAGATTCATCAATGCGTTTAGTAATATTTATTTCCCACTCTCAAGATTACTACTAAAAGAATATGACATTAATATTGATTATACATACAGAAATCTATTTGATTAACTGAAGAAAAGGTTGATCACACCTCCAATAATACAACCACCCAACTGAGATTACTCTTTTGAGTTGCCTTATAATGCATCCAACCAAGTAGTGGGAGATTCACTATCCAAAATAATTGAAAAAAAGAATCAAGTCATAGCATATACATCAAGGACCTTGGATGCCACACAAATAAATTACACAACCACCATGATGGGGTTCCTTGAAGTTGTCTTTTCACTAGATAAATTCTGATCATATCTTCTTGGAACTAAAGTTGTTGTTTTTTTTAATCATACAACACTCAAGTATTTAATGAAAAAGGCAGATGAAACTCCAAGGCAAGTGAGATGGATTATACTCTTACAAGAGACCAATTTGGAAATTAATTATAAAAAGGGAACTGAAAATCCGGAGGTTGATCATCTAAGTCGACTACCCCACATCGCTAAAGAATAAATTCCAAACTAAAACCCACTTAATGATTAGCTTCCTGGAGAACAACTATACATCATCAACAGTGAAGTCCATCATGTGATAAAATGGTCAATTATCTAGTAACATCTCAAGTCCCATCTCATTTAATTTGACAGCAAATTCAAAAGATGAAATCTAAATCTAGATATTACATTTGGGATGATCCATTTCTTTAGAAGACTTACAATGAATAAGTAATAAGTAGATGTTTACCTGAAGGTGAAATTAATTCTATCTTTGAGTTTTGTCACACATTATCTTGCGCATGCTACTTTGGACCTCAAAGGACAGCAATGAAGCTTTTAGAATCTAGACTTTATGGGCCCACACTTTTTAAAGATGCTCATGAATTTTGTAAATGGTGTGAAAAATGTAAATTTTCTTAAAATATTTAAAATAGAAAGAAATTCCCTAATAGCCACTTAATTTTAGTGAAATTTTTGAAGTTTGGGGAATAGATTTTATGGGCCCTTTCCCAATGTTGTTTGAAAATTATTACATCTTTCCTTCCATTGATTATGTTTCCAAATGGCTAGAAGCAAAATCCACCACGACTGACGATGATAAAGTTATTTGTGATTTTTTTAGGGCTAACATATTTTGTAGGTTTAGAGTGCCTAGAGAAATCATTAGTGATAAAGGGACTCACTTTTTCAATAGGAGAATGGAGGAATTTCTGAAGAAATATGGGGTGTATCATAAAACATCAACTCCCTGTCATCCATAATCTAATGGTCAAGATGTAGTGTCCAATTGGAAAATCCAAGGAATTTTAGAAAGGAATGTTAATACAAATAGGAAGGATTGGAGCCAAATGTAGGAAGAAACGTTATGGCCTTACAGGACAGTCTTCAAAACCTCAATTAGAATGAGTCCATATTGGTTGATTTATGGGAGACGTTGTCACCTACCTATAGAATAGGAACATAAAGCATAATGGGTTGTGAGGAAGATAAATATGGATCTTGAAACTGTTTGGAATGAGAGAATATTACATTTGTAGGAGATGGAATAAATTAGAAGGGAATCTTTTGAAAACTCCTGGATTTATAAAGAAAGAATAAGAGTTGCTCATGTCAAGTTAATCCAAATGAAAAACTTCCATCCTGGAGACATGGAGCTATTATTCAACTCAAGACTCAAGCTGATGCTAGGTAAACATCATTCCAGATGGGAAGGCGCATTTATAGTTACTCATGTATATCCTTTTGGTACTATGTAGATTGTGATGTTTGGAGAGTGTAATCCATTCACTTTTAATGTCCATCGGTTAAAGAAATTCCATGGGACCATACCATCAGAGCAAGTTGAGGAGATCACACTCCTCAACCCGTTTATCAATAAATCCCCCAGGTTATACCTCTCCTTACAACTTTCTTCATTTCTATGATTCAATTTAAAATATAATTACATTTTTAATCTAATTCAATTCATTGAGGACAATACATAATTTAATTGTGACGGAGGGAACCTTTATAGTTTAGTATTTTCATTTTGTTTTCTTCATATGCTTTTTTGTTTTTTTTCTGTTTTTTAAATTTAATTTTTTATTTTTCAATTTTTTTGTGTTTTTTGAAACTTTTGAGCTGAAATGATTGTCATGAAAAATTATTAAACCCATGTATATGTGAGAAACAAGTTATCCCATGAAACTAGGATTAAATAAATGCTGAAATTTACTTTGTTTCAAGGTTAAATATTTGGAAATTTCATGAAAATACTCTGATTTTTGAATCACATGCCACAATTCACTATCATTATATTTTAAATTACTTTCCTGTGAGGCTTTTGTACCAAATTTTCATACTATTTCCATTCACCTCACTTCTTGAGAGAACTAATCTATGCTTTATTTAACCACAATTTGATTAATTTCTATCAAAACATGAGGGTTTGAGATACATGTGTTTTAAATGATTGAGGCATTTATTTTGTATTAAATCACCTATTTCAGATTAATAATTTTTATAATGTCCCATCATGTACATTTAATCCTTGTATCTCATAGAATCTATAAACATATGGTTAGGTTAGACACATTACAATCCAATTTTCCCTATCCAACCTGCTCTTGAAGTGAAATTTCATAACGTAGTTAATCTTAACTGTGGGGGAAGATGTCTTGTATTGTACTACCTCATTTGGTGATGGAAATAAAATTTTAAAGAGATGAATATTCTGCTGAAAAAAAATAATTATGTTGAAAGTTGAGCTTTTTCTGGAGCTTTCATGATAAGAAAATTTGTTCCTTTCTTGAGCTTCTAGTGGAGAAAAATAGTTGTGCCTTTTCTAGAGTGTTTAGGAAAATTCATGTTTGAGATGATTGAAAATATTGTTGTTGAAATGATGAATGGTGTGAAATTTCACTGATTTTTTATGCTAGTGGAGAAGATTTACTACTAAGGGGAGTGAGGAGGATACCGTATTTAAGTGAAAATTAGAATAATGTAATTTTTCTTTCAAAAGATCGAAGCACTCCTTATTCATCCTTAGAATTTTTCACATCTAAATCCTACCAACCTAAAGCCACAGAAAAACCCTATAAATTCCTCATGATAATTATATGTCCTTGACTCAAATATGGTGTAGATATAGAAAGCTATCAAGCCTATGGTAACCCTTGCATCATTATTGGAAGATAAAGACATTGTTGAAAACTGATATTTGTGTGATGAGAGAAAATGAATGTTAGGTAATTCTTTTGTGTGTATGGGAGAAAAATTAAAAGAAAATATATTTAATGAACTTAATTGAGAACATGGAATAATATTTTCTGATGAGTCATGATATATTTTATTTTTTTGTAATTAAATTGTTGGATATCAATGATAAGTGTTTAAAAATTTCCTTTAATTTAATATCGATGTTTACTTGTCGAGGAGTCTAAGTGATAAGTGTGGGGGAATTGACAAAGCCCATATTTTCATATTTCTACATATGTTTTTAAAATATTTAATCCCTTATCATTAACCAATTTGAGCTTCTTTGTGTCATTTTATGTTTTTGGTGAGTTTTGAGCCAAAATGTGAAAAGCGGTTAATTCTGGACAATAAATATATTTATGTTGCCTTTATATTTCGCACATAACACCTACAATATTCATCCAATTCACCTGATTCTTTTTTTTATGATGACATGATCTTTGGGATACAAATAATTCTTTTCTACCCCGAGCCAATTCGAACTCCAATAATCCAAACAAAAACGGTCAATGTGAACACTTATTATGGTCGGTAGAATGGACCATGTCTCATTCAATTAACCATATCTCGGGCTGCCAACCATGAAATCGGGTTATTCTATCTATGTTATAATGAAAACTAGGCTAGGAAACATCAAATTTAATTTCATGGATAAATTATTTGATTAAGGCTTCCATTCAATCGGTCAAAGTCTGGTTGGTGGAATAGTGATTCGAAGCTAGAAGAATTCAGGTATACTAATTCGGCCATAAAGCATTACACACGGTTCCAAATGCTCTAAAATTTCTAGGGTAGATTCCCAACTCAATTCATCACATCCTATAAGAAGGTACCTCGGCCTGATTAGACCATATGATGGGAGAACCGAAGCAATCATTCTGGAAAATAGATTCGGGAGGAGAAAAACCTATGTTCTTTCATTTCACTTCTTTCTCCTTCTTATTTTTATAATGAATTAATCTTACTCATTATTCTCAATTACCCTTACCATGGTTGGGTAAACATATTAGTTTATTAGGGGAGGGAAGGTTTTATATTTTTAATGCTTTTTGTTCTTTCATTTGATTGAACAAAAACTCTCCCTCTTATGCGAAGTTCTTTTCGAATTCTAATAACAGTTTATTTTATCATATGTGATCGTATTCGATATTATAGTATGTTGTTATTATTGCTTTCATAAATTATCATTTTTCTACCCCATTAGGTTATGGTATATATTCAAGAGAATAACATTATTTCATAGTGGTGAAGTATTTGGCGATCGCTAGTACGTGTGGGAGGGGTCGTGAATAATCATGATTGTTTGGATAAAAAACACCTACTTGAAAATTTCATATGATAATTTGGGGGTATTCACGACAACTCTATCACACACCGTAAGAAGTGCAGGCCAAACTATAATTTTGTTAAGTTCTATTCATATCATAACTATTTGACCAAATAAGTGAGTTGATGTAATTATGGAATCTCACATAAATCAACTTAACAGAAGAGTATTGAATAAAATGGAACAAGGATACTATTTCAATTATAAAACTGACCCCGACATGATCACCCATCTCATAAAATAGTTTTTAAATCACATGCATTCCATATTTTTCTTGAATCTATTCCTTAATTTATTATTTTTTTTCTATTTCTCTCTTTTATTTCAAAACTAAACAGTTTAAAAACCACCTAACATTTTCTGTAATTAAAAAGGGACAAACTATTTTGTGTGCACTTATCATCGGGAGATAACCAATGCTAACCACTATAGTATATTTTAAATTAGTAAATAATTATTTTTTCCACACCCCATGATTGGCATGTTTCATTCATTTTATGTTATTTCTTTCATGGGGGTTATGATTCAGAAGTTACCAAATAGGGGGGTTTTATGTTGCAATCTAACTTTTTAGTGGGACTGTTTATGATTAATTTTATTATGGTGAAATTATATGATCTACCTTTTAAAACTATATTTACTTTCTTATAATCAATTTTTTTGTAAATTACAAGTTTTACTTTCATATTACTTTTTATTATTAAAAAAATCAGAAATAAGTTTTCAAAGGAAAGCTTAAATTGTTTTTCTATTCGATCGAAATATTTCCTTCGATGTCTATATTTCATTTAAAAAAATTAAATTTTTTAATATTATCCAATGATTTTTTAATGTTTTCTAACCCATTACTGTCTCTTTATAAAAAAAATTAATGTTAATATTCATTTCCTTTTCCAAACGAGATACTTTTTACCAAATGTGTGAATATAATCATTGTTTTAACATTAAATTCATGAATAAATTTTATATCCATCAAAATATTAAATTCCTTGATGATTCCATTGAAATTTTTAAAGGATATTTTAAATTAAAAAATTTTAATGTTCTATAAATATTTTTATTTTAAATAACTTATTTTAAAATAAAAAAAGGTATTTTCCTAATTTATTGTCCCAGTTAACTTTTAATAGTATTTTTATTTATGAAAACATCCATTTATGTTTCATATGCTTCACTAGTTATGTCACGACCTGACCCTACCCAGGCTCGAGCCGCAACTACCCTAAGCTCGCCTCCATAGGCCAGGGGCTGGCGACCAGCACTGAAGGCACAATAACTCAAGGAGGCCTTTGCCTAAGTACCTATACACACACACACAGCACACTCAATGAAAAAGTGCAGATTAAAAGAGAAAAGACGAGTAGAGTAAAAGAGAAATTGCTATATATATACCACAAATGTGCATCGACCTCTAAACAGTACAAGTAAAGTGCTGAAAAGGAAAAAGGGTAAAAACACGCGCCCAACCAGAAAGGGTGCCACATCTCGGCAACAGGTAAACAAAAAGAACCAGCTGATGGGTCTCCCACCTGGAACCTGGCTACGACCATCGCACGCGGTCCAAGCTCCCGAACTCCTATGCTCCACTGAAGTCATGACCAACATGTCCGTCGTCTGCAAGGGCACACCAAGTGCGGGAAAAGCCCAAGCAGGGGTGATTATAGAAATACTCAGTAGGATACCCCGAAGGCTCGAGGGAGCAACAAAGGAGGTACCGAAGGGTGAGCATTAGAGCGAACAGGGAAAAGTAAAGGAGTTCAACCGAAGGTGCAGTAAAGAGTAACAGCTCAACTCAATAAGAGAAAGGTAGAATAATTGTCCTAACACAAGGAGCTAGGAACAATGAGAAGATGAACTTCTTTTCGAGCTTTCGCTGCCTATAGCAGGAGAGTGGACTCATCCAACCATGAGAATCTAGATGCGGAAAGCACATGGCATACCCCACGCGTCTTCACCTTTCCTGGAAGGACAGAAACCAAACCCAAGAAGTGGGTACCGGAACATGGTATATACAAATCCATATGCACTTTTAAGAAGCCCGAAGAAGACCGTAAGGGGATCTCCATCCCGTAGCTCAGCCCAAGAAAAGTGAGTCTCCAACAGTCCCAAGAATAAACTCCATTGATGCCCAGCATCCCTCACGTCTTCCCCAAACTACAAGTCAAGGGGCTCAAACCACCGCACCTCGACTCTATCCGCTTTGGGAGGCACTGACTTGCCCGCACGGTTTTAGGTCACGTCACAAGGACGTGTTTCAGTGGGGGAAAGCACCCCTCATACTTGATAGTTTTGGGTTAAGTCAAACCACACTGTGTCACTACCCCACAGTCGAGAGCTCTCTTCAAAGTCAAAGTCGTTCCATCACTGACCCGTACAACCAAGTGTCCCACTCCGGTGATCATGGCGGAAAGCCACCGACTAGCCTAGTAGAAAGGACTAAGTCTGGAATATCAACAGGTGTCCCACTACCCAGCCCTGCTGGAGGGTAATTCATAATATGATATCGGGTGACCCACAGCCCAGCCCTATTAAAGGGTAAACCATAATACATCATCAGGAGACCCACTGCCCAACCCTGCTGGAGGGTAAACCTGGAATGAGTCATCAGGTGACCCACTACCCAACCTTGCTGGAGGGTAGACCTAGAATGATTCTTCAGGTGAAACACTGTCTAGTCTCTAATAGAGGGTAAACCTGGAAGAAGTTGGCGGGTGACCCACTACCCAGCCCTGCTAGAGGGTAAACCCAGAACAAGACGACGGGAGACCCACTACCCAGCCTTGCTGGAGGGTAGACTTTCAAGAGTCGTCAGGTGACCCACTGCCTAGTCTCTACTAGAGGGTAAACCCTGAGAAGTTGATGAGTAACCCACTGCCCAGCCCCACCGGAGGGTTAACCCTGAACTGATATGACCATCTCTACTGGATGGTGCAACACTGTCCAACCGAACACGGAGTGGGTATCATGCAACCACCCAACTCCAGAACAACTCACCCAAAGGATATTCAGCTCCTGTTCCATCAATGGGTGTCACTAGCA